>JAGSMS010000009.1:3890000-5190000 GCA_029286595.1 Bhutanitis thaidina | reverse complement strand
GACGCTACTGCCCAATCTTAGCACTGGCATTTTTGAGATCTCCAATCCACCATCTGTCGGGCGAAGTGAAAATTTCAAGACTCTACCCTAAATCGACTTTTACGACACCCACGGTAAAAAGAGGATTGCAGATTCTTATTTTTTATATTCTTTATTCGAATGAAATCCGTAACATGAAATGTATATGCGTTTTAAAAGATAGCATGAGGTTTGATGCAACTCGCTGAATGTCATATAACCGTTGATCCATTATTTTAATCATAGCAACAATAGCACAGATACAAACAATATTTTACATACAACACCTTAAAACCACACCCATGTTTTCGAAATATTTTATTGAGGGTTTATTTAAATAATAATAATAATAAAATGTTTGTGTTTCCAAATAAAAAGTATAATATTCTTTCAATTAACCTGGACTGGATCATTTTACTGTGCCAGTTTTCGCGGTCGGCCTTTTCTGCTGTGAAATGATAGCGCGCTACTGTCCGTAGTATTTTTAAATAAAATATTAAACACAAATAAGAAAGAAATAAAGAAACCCATTTCTTGAGCAATTACACAACAATGAATAAAATCAGAGTGCATAATAATAAAAAAACAAATTTGTGCGATGTCAAAATTGATGTTTTTCTGTCGCGGCCTTCATTCTCTTCACGAACAACCGGACAAACAAACTACAACGACATTTTGATCATTTTTACTTTGTTGCGCCTACCACAAAATTTCATCACTTCTTCAATAATTCGAATCACCATAGTTTGACGTGTAGAGAATGCAATAAGTCCTTTCACAAAAGAACACTTTTTTGTATAAAGGAATTGCAATAATGATTGAAATAAATAAATGAGTATTCATAATTATGTATAAGAAAAAAACTTGTAAGATCTGAATATACAAGAATTAAATCGTATCATATTTTTACCACATTAAAAATTAATCGTTAAGTAATTTATTTTTTCGCACTTCAGTGAACACGTTCAAGGTCTAGTGTAAAAAACAAGCACCAGTTTATAATTATAAATATCATATAAAAACGAATATTTTAATATTGCATTACTTTTTTACTAAGTTAACTTGTTTTTATCTAATTAAAACTGGAAGGCTGCTTTAGCTTAAGGATTACGTAATAGATAAGTGTCTAAAAATCGTGTACCAAGCTTAAAAACAAATTAACATATTTATTTTTAAAATTATGTAGGGTATGTATAGATAATGTTACAGAACATTGTGTCCGCTTCTCACTTCACACGAGCGTGCGACGCAATCCGACGAAGTTCGATTCAGCTTGTATGTAGGAGATGACCGAATAGGACCTTATTCAGAGAGATTTGTATCCAGCAATAAACATTTAACTGGCTGATCTAGAAGAAGAAGAAGAACACTAATATTTCTGAAGCTCTCATAGCCCATGAAGTCACTACTACACTACTAGTTTACAAGAAACTCTCACGTAACATTTCGTAAAAATCAACAGCCAGCTTTTTCGTTAACAGTAAGAGAATAGGTAAACTTGACCAAAAAAAGAATATACGACAAAACTACATTATCAGCCCAGCCCTTCCGGTTCCCATATAGTAATATGGCCATTTGTCAACTGACGGTTTCTATGACTCAATAATTAAGGGGTATAATTGTAAAGACATAATTAAGAGTGATGCAATTGTAGCCATTCTAGTTTGTCAGCCAGCGGCTTCACGTGTCACAGGTTTGATATTTGGAGTACTCCCTTTTACACATACTTCTTATATGAACAGGATAAGTATTGCTTTTTATTTATTATGAAATCGCTTTATTCTTTAACGAATGGCCAAGTGCATAAAATAAGGCACACGATTTTCATGAAATCGAAATTCTTCGAAGCGTGGAAATTGTATTCTTCAATCTATTTCGAATCTCACAAACAACAAACTTTCAAACTGTAATTTAATTACCATCCGTGCGATTCGAAGCGTACAACGGACGGAGCGAAGTCTAAGAGAGTGACACTTTACAAGTTCCTAATACAATTACAGGCAGAAATGTGGATGGAAAAAAACATTATTATGTTGCACAACTTTCGAAAAGATATATGTGTATAAATGTTCGAACAATGTAGTTCCCGCCTTTTAGTTGCGTTTATCAAAATATTTGTGCAATCGCCAGATATTAGATTATTATAGGTAATATGCCCAGAGCAAGGCGTAATATTTTATGACGGGCTGGTTTCCGCAACTCAACGACTCTGCATTTATTTTGCGTAACTTTTAATTTAATACACACATTATACGTTTAATTTTATGTTCGTGGGAAATTACTCATGATCCTTTATCAACCCGTGTATTATTTTAAATTTGGATCAGGTATGTGATAATTAACGATCTTGTAATGCGGCCATAAATTACAGGATTGGAAGTTTTCTAACACGTTGGTTACTGGACGAGATGGGAAGATAGTTTTTCTTAATCCACCAAAAACTTTAAAATAATAATTAAACTTTTCTTTGTTAAAGTTCAGAGATAAAGTTTCCATTTAGGGTAAAGGTCTCCTGCTTAGCTTATAATTCTTTGCCCAACATCTTTGGCGTTTAATTGTATGAGATCATCAGTCCACCTTTTGTTTCGTCTACCACCGTTTTTGTTTTTATTATATACAATGGGCGGACATATGTCCTTTAGGCATTCTATGTCAACCCTTCGTGATGGAGAAAAAATTCGTGGTAGGTGCTCACTAATGCAATAAAAGGAAACGTAATGGTGGGTAACGTAAATGTTAAAGGTCATAGCAATTAAGTTTAAATAATTTAAAAAAATATTTCAAAAAATTGAAAAGGAAATCTCGCTTGTTACCGAGAATGTTATCAACAATATCGAGTAAACATTTCTTGTTTATTTATTCACTTATGTACGTTATATAAATACAATTAATGTTTGCCTGTAATTTCCAAATAATATATTTTTCTTCTTTATCGTTAAATTTTAGTCAGTCCGTTTATATTTTCAGACTAAGCGTCGTTAGAGGGAATATACTTATTTTTTCTAGTCGTGGTGGCACTTCAACTGCACGCTGTGCACGAACAAGGCTCTGGTAAACGACTGGCAAATTCATTCAAACATACCGAACACAAACGTCGTGATGGGGAGCAGTATCACTGTCAGAAGGATAGCGGCGTTGCGTTCACGTACCCGCCCGCCCAGCCTGATGAGTATGAGCAAATCTTTCATGCATGACATGTGAGCTTTTGTATGTGCTTTCATACAGTAAAATCATCCAAATTACGAGTAATTCGCCGTAATCACGGTTAACTAATATCGTTTATGTTATTGTATCAAGATACCCCGCGAAACAACAGTCCTCTAATGAACCCAAACAGTACTATCTTTAAATAAAGAAAAGTGAGTTCTGTGTTGAACACACACTATTTACTACTAGAGTACCACAACGCCAAACATCAAAATGAAGTGAAAATTACCACCTGATGTCCTAGTTATAACCCTACCAAAGTTAAGGGTTCCGAATTTGACAGACTAATTTAGTATTAACAGATTCTTAATGTAGGATGAGTTTTTGTGACAAATATTAAGATTATGATATTATTTAATTAAGCAACACTTCTATTGTGTTATACTTGCAAAAGTATACCCTCTATTAATCGCAGTATGACGCCATATTGACTCATATTGATTGTAGGTCATCTCAGACAGATTGTGGCTCCATGGTGTCGTTAACGTGTACGTATATATTAATATGTATATTTGATTCATATAGAGCATTTGTAATAAATACTATTGTTTTTGTTAATTATCCTCCCAGCTTTAGACGGGGTAGACCCCGTAGTGGACTTCTTACAGTCTGATGATGATGAAGAATGTTGGTGTTAATTTGTGTTATGAATTGTCTGTATCTAATACCTGTAATTAATTATCAATAGTAAATATTACATAAGTGATATAATTTTAATTGAAATAAAACTGAGCGGTTGCAAATTGTATGGTAATGTACAGATATAAGCGGTCAGAATTAACATAGCGAAAAGTAAATTAGATAATAACGCTATCTGACTCAGTGTAAGTACTACACTTACATGCATAAGAATCGTGCCCTGGCCATCATTGAATAAGTTATGCAGTACACGTTTTTCTTTTGGTTTAGGGATCGAAATAATATGATAGTCTCGTGTATATATGACTCTCCCTGACGTCTTATCACAAGTGTTACTTTGAATGCATAAATAAATAAAAATAAGTCTGTTAATAGTAGACGCAATAATTGCTATTTACTACGCGCAAATGCTTATTTGCACTATGAAAAAACTTAAAAAATAGTTTTGAAGTTTTAATTTGACAGTCCGGGCTTGTCTCGTAAACGACTGAAACGTTTTTGACGAAATCTTCACAGAAAGGACTAGGATTGATTTAGGCGTCTTTTTTACATTAGAAATATACAGATGAATGTGTTCGAAATTTGATGCGGGTAGCAGCTAGTAAATATGCCCTTCGCCAACCCCAAAGAAATTTGGTGATAGGGATCACCAAATGGTTTAAGTGGCATTTCTGTATCAGAAAATTCAAAGTTTAATGATATTCTATGCTCACATTTTTAAGAATATTTGCCGAATTTTACTAGAGTTTTCTTGACCTGTACTCAGCTGCGGATTTAATCGATACTAATATATCAAAACGTAACTGTATTTCATTGTGCAGGCTAATCTTCAAATCCATTGAGTCGATTTCGTTCGAATGTTTTTAAAAATGTTTCTTATGATATTGCGAAGGACATAGGCCCAATTTATTTTATTATTTTCTTATACTTTTTATTTTTATTTTAAACTCGCTCATCGGTTAAAACAGCTATAATGTTATAAAATGGAAGTTTGTTTATTTGAAAGCGCTACAATCAGGAACAATTCAATTCAATTTGATAAAAATCTTTATGCATTAGGTAACTAGTTTATTGTGAAAGTTTATAGGCTAGGCTAATAACATCACACTACCACCCATAGGAGCGGAGCACTAACCATAAACCTTGGTCATGTACCCATCGCGCGGTGATGAAACCGGGATAAACCTCGGGGCATAGTGGCATAGGAGCTAATTGTACATAAATTCCTTACTCTGATCTACTGATTCGGAGTTAGATATTCTCCTGAACAGTAGTCATGGTAAAAAAAACATTACTTACAAATAGATTATAATGCTACTTATTAAATACTGAATACATTGATAAAAAACTTTAGGGTATCATGATTAAAAATATACAACTGAACATAACGGCTAAATAATGCTCAAGTTAAACAGGCAGTTGTTTAAGGTCAAAGGTAAGTAAGTATAAGAAATACATTCGCATTGCGCAAAACTCTGTTTAATTTATTCGGTTGAAATATTAAGTACATCAGATAAAAAATTCTGACATGTTATTCCAAGTCTGGAATGTAAAAGTAATTCATATTTTGGATCTGGCATAATAGAAATTACGCCAGGCGGAGCCCATTCGACTTTTTAGCATTTCCCTTAGCCGATGTTTAAAACACCAACGAGATGACATGGGATGGAAGATTATCTCTTATGACGTCAACACATTGATGGCTCATTGATGTTTTGCGTCGACGTCGTAATAAAATATCAGTTTCGTTCGACTTGCACGTCTGTCCATATGTGTGAAACTTGAAATTTGAACAGTCTTATTCACCACTTATCTTGGACTAATAAACACCAGAACAATAAGGATCCCTAAGGTGTCATAACAAAATAATTTCCATTACTGCAACACGTCATGAAAGAAATAATACAGGGCATGTGCAAAACAAAAATAAATATATAGGTAATTTAAAACCATTTAAGAAAATATTCTGGAAGAAAAATCTTATAGCTTTCTAACGAAACGAATCAACGCGCAAGTTAAGCTCACACATGACAGGTTTTTAGTTATAAAACACGACTTCCGGTAAAAACATAGTAAAGGAGATGCACGAATAATAATTTTCTCAATTTTATGTTAAACTATAAAACTTATGACGTGTTCTTACAAAAGACTTTTATTGTTATGACACGTCAAGTGTTATAAACGATAAACGCCACCATCATTATTGAGAACAGTCCTAAGTTCACACCTGTCGATTGGCTTCCTGTCGACTTTGGTCGTAGGTTCAGCGTCCGCTAATAATGTATTACCATTACTAATATCCGCCGTCGCCAATTACCGACTACCAGGGAAAGAGGTATGGACTCTAACGGTAAAACATTCTTCCATGCGATTCTACAATTCTCTTGCGCTGTTTACAAAATGCGTTTGCCAGAGCGTGTCATATCACGAACGTTCTACGTAGGTACTTAGTGACCTGGGTTTGAATTCACACTAGTTGGTAATTGGAATTTTAAGCATAGCGATGAAAATTAAAAATGTTGAAAAACAATAAAAAATGTATTTCGAGGACAAACGGAATACGACAAGCCGCACTGGAGCTGCGCGACAGACCCTTCTCGACAAAAACTTACTCAAATATTGAAAGGAGACTTTACGTTTCTTCGTGCACAAAACTAATTACGTAAAAATATTACTTATAGCTGTAAAAAGCGATTACTTCTAGGCAACGTTTAATAAAAGTATTTAATTGCACGTTAAACGTGAAAAAGGATAAGTTTGATCATGTAAAGGTAATCTGTCTTGATTTCAGTTATGACGGAGGCTGTGGATTCACAGAAACATGATATCATTTACGTCTAAAATCGGTGTTAAGACTTCGTATTGACATAAGTTATCGTAAAAATTGCAGGAAAGGAAGATCGGAACAACGAACATGGAATAACGACTGTTAGACCCAATATTTTGATAATAGTTACATCATTTACAAAATCGTGTGAAGTACAAAGTACCTACTCGTAGAATTTATTTTAAAATCTTCACCGTTTCGTAATGAGGTTCCTCTGATGGAGAAGAAACAGGCGATAAACTCTAGAGTTATTTTGTAACGTTTTTTTTAACAGTTCAATATTACTATGAAATCTCAAGAAACAGCTCGGTGATTTATCAACTCTTTCCCAAAGGTTATTAACAGTAATATGAAAGTAAACATTTTTTTTATACTTTCGAATGCACTAACACCTGTTACTTATTTATAGAGGTAGGCAGAGATCGGGTGTAACCAAACGCAGAAGCATAGCACTTTAGTTTTAACATTTTCGATTAGTGTATCGATGTCGCATTACAGGATATTCATAAACAATAAAGTAGTAGACGATAGAGGTAGGTTAAAGCTGCTCACAATATCATCATCATCTCTGAGTAGGCAACAGCTGGGCATAAGTTCCTCCCAAGTACCGACAACCTCTAAAGCCTCACGATATAACGAAATAAGGTTAAGATGTTCACTTTTTGTATATTTCAACATTAAAATACACGGTACAATGAATTCTCACGTACGGACAACAAACTAGTTTTATTCTGTATGTAAATGTTTCCGTTCTCAAGTGAAACAATGTCGAATAACTTGTATTAAAACAGCGTTTTCGTTTTAATTTAACACGCGGTTGAACCCCTGGTATTTTTTAACGAGGCATTGTTATTAAAGTATATAAATATAAAGTCTATTCTTCGACTAACCGTTCTGTGGAGTTATAGAACATAGCGGCCTGACGTTTCATATCATCGCTAACCGTATTGTCCTCGGTCATTTTCAAACCACAATCACAAATCTACAACACGTACGGGTCACTGTCGCTGATTTTACACAAACACAACACGACAATGGAAACTCGACCTTACAACTACACAACAAAAGAGTATTCGCGATGAAAGTTATTATTTCAAGTTATATTTTCCGAGGCCGGCAAGTCAGTCCACGACGCCCGCGCCTCTCACTCGCCGTAATCGACTGATCATGATCACCCACTCACGCGATGAAAACCCCCACTAGTAACTAGTATGTGCTTGTTGACATTGTAACTGGCGACACGTGAAATCGTAAACGGCTCCGAAGCCACCACAACAATGGGTATGCAGCTTAATGTGTTCTTAATAACATTACAGTTCGATCGTAACGGAAATTAATTAAGTTCGGATGATGAAAATTCCGAGGAAAATCATATTTTCTTTGTAAGATGATATTATGTAAGCCACGACGACAAAGGAGAAATTATATTACAGAGAAGGTAACGATTTCAATTAAAAAAAAAGTAGAAGTCAGAAAAGATTTTGAAAGAGGTCGCATGATCACTTAGTATTTGTTTCATCATCATTATCACCAAGTCAACTGCTCGACAAATGTTTTCTTGGAAAACAAAAGCTAAAATGAAAACCTTGGGAGGTTTGCCCATACGCTCAAGCTCAATGCCGGGTCAGCCGCAGGAGTGATGCTGTTCCTTCATCATCTTACTGTGGGATTAGTGTTCGGTATATTTGGATGGAATTTACGTCATTAGTCGGTCGCCAGGGCATCATTTCTCGTCTATCAGTCAGCGGGGTGAAACCTCAAGCATCTTATTTTTTTTTATTAGCCCTTAATCTAAGGGCTACTGTTTTTCTTCGGAGCATTTTCGAGGTCGTCGGAGAGGGTTTTCCGAAGAATTCGAATAGTTTGAACAGTAAGAAAACGGGCATGAACCGTACGGGATAAAACGACAAAGATTTATTTAACCGATCAAACGATATGGTCGGTCCTAGCTGTCCATATCATGATAGACGGATTCTGTGATCGGGCCGCGACATAATATAACAGATATGCATAAGCATACCCACAAAACACAGCTGCAACACAGTCCACTGCTGGAAAGCCTCTTCAAAGTTGGGACAACACGTGATTTCGGGTGAGAGTTAAACGCGCTCTGGGTTGCAAACATACTGCAACGCTCTCGGGGTGGGGTGACGCGTTAAGGGTCACATTCGAGAAACCACACTGGTCCCCATTGTATGATTTACTTCTGTGTTAAAGAAGTTTTAGTTTGACCCGGACATTTATCGATATGCCATGCAAATAGTTCCGTTCCGTGCCGGATTCGAACTTGTAACCCGCAATCGTAGTAGAAGCCATTTCAACGCTTTTCAGAATTTGAAAAAGCATATTTGCAAAATTATGTTTGGAAATTCTGAGAAATATTTTAAGAGCTTTATCTCATGTTACCTGTGTTGCTATCATAACCCATTGCAATTTGCGTAAATTGAACAATTTCTGATAAGAACAGATAGGGAACCAGATTTTGCCATCGAATTTTTTATAGTTTATGTACGATTATTTACATTTATCGGAAATGAATATAGCATGTATAATATGGGGGAGGGCTATGTTCAGCAGTGGACTTGAGATAGGCTGAAATGATGATAATAATTAAGAAACCATAAGCTTTCTAAGCGAATCATCATAATCATTACAGCGTGTCACAAGTCCACTGCTGAACGGATCATTACAAAGCACGATCGTATGCCATCTTTCACCCATCGACATACACTTTACACGTCATCACAATTATTGTTGTGGAATAATTAAATCCAAAGAATTTCAAATTTTTGCATTGCACATGCTAAATTACTTAATATTATAATCTGCCACGACTGGAGGACTTGGCTCTCAACCAAGTTTTACCGTAAACAAGGTAATCCACGCAGGAATAAATTTCTCGCACCTGTCTGGCATATTTGAAGCACTTCGAGTCGAAGACCATGTAATTTTTCTGACTTTTCCCTTAGTTTACGATAACCACGGGATGAGATGGGACGCCAGATTATTCCGCCATTAAACAATGTCATCCACAGACGTGGTAAATATGAACATATAATAAAATTTAACAAATTGTGGTTAAAACGGGATACGAACTCGGTGCATTTGCGTTAATGTATCAGAGAAGTGAACGCGCTCAAGGCGGAACTACGCTATGGAATAATAGTAGAGTTTAATACAGCTTGTGAATTCTGAATCAAATTTCCGTAACTACGTTACATTTGTGTGCCGCGATTGTAATGAAATTTCTAATCTGCGGTCGCAATTCGAACAATTTGTACGCAATTGTTTTGTTTCGCATGTAAGCCCATTACCTACATCGCTAGGATTAACGTAACTAACCTTGACTAAGTTAGGAACCAAAGTTTTAGAATGAAACAAGAAAAGAAAAACATTTATTTGGTTCTAAATTACATTAAACTAGTTATAATATACAATTTAACATCTCTAGGACTATAACAATACGGTGTCCAATCAGCATAAGTCATGGATGTGAGGCCACAACGTCCTGGTATTCCGTGGACGCTGGGGCACAGTGCATAAAATAACTATTAATTTGAAATTACTTTTAATATTAACGATACGGTGATTAAAATGATAACGATGTGCGATTTCGACTACGACGACATTTTCCGAATACTATCGGGTGTTATCAACTGTGGAGGAGATATTATAGTGCCGTAAATGTACGCGCAAGCACAGAGTCTTTTCTTTCCCATCGGGTTGAATCGGAGGAGGGATTAGTTGCACTGCCCGTGACACGGGACATGATTATGGCTAGAAACACAATTTATTATACACGCATACTTTTTAAATACATTTTTTTTTAAGTTTTTTAAATTTTAATTAAAATTTTAAATAAAATCCTATGCGAGGGTCTGATTAAGCCACTGCAGTAGGTGTAATAAGGTTTTTTTATGGCTAAGGCGGCAAACGATCTAGCGGTTCACATGATGGTAAATGATTACCGTCCCCCACGTACATCCGCAACACCAGTGGTACTGCAGGCGCGTTGCCGGCCTTTAAAAGGTGGCATCATGCGTAAAGCCCTGTAAAATCTAGTGTCTGTTTGTATAACTCGAAGTCTATTTATTGGTCTGATGTATATATCGAGTTTCAGTAGGTGTTGTGTATTTTAATTTATATTTCCGATAGGAGTTTACATTTACTGCTATTTCAGATATATATATATATATACATGTATAAAGTACATAATAGTAAGAAAATCGTTTTATCGTAACAAAATCATTGACAAACTATGATGAAATAACACAACGTTAAAAAGAATATTTTGTACACTTGTTTGTAAAATTTCCCAATTTTATTAGATATAGTAAAGTCATACCTTTATTTAAATCTGGTAGTACTTTCGGCTCCATTAACTTTAGACCTATTTGAAATTAAACTTTTATTTACGGATTTCATAGTGTTGATTCAAAAAGTTGTAATCAATGGTGTGAGTTTCGCAAGTTTCTCGACCTATTTCCTTTTCTGACTAACATAAATGTCTTACTTGACTTAGAAAGGCACAAACTTGATATAGTATTACTTGCTGGTGATACTTTACTAATTTTTAAATCAATCGACAACTTGTTACACAAGTCGAGGTAAACATTGCTATGACATAAAATAGTTAATGTATTTAACAGTAGTAATTTAATAAAACTAAATAAAACTCCAATAAAACTAAATTCTGTTTTTCTCTGAATAACTCTTGATGATAAGCTTTAACGGGGCCTCCATATATCAAAACTTACTAGCAAACAAAGCTCTGCAGTATATGCTGTAATGATAATAAGAAGTCTGACCGATGTGGAAACAATAAATGAAAAAAAAAAGAAACGAAAAGCTACTATAGCATATTTTAGTTTTTTCTATTTGCATTACGTATGTCATACTGTAGGAACATGCAGCTGAAATAGAAACTGTACTGTCGTCTCGCAAAAGAGGGCCAGATGAGCTTTATCTCTTATAGATAAATTTAAAGAAATAAAAATATAAGTACATTGAATAAGATAAGACGATGTACATTGTCTAAATACTAGGAATAGACACCAATTTGTAATGCCGTTTCTATTCTCCATAAGGTTCAGTAACGCGTTCATGTGGCAATGAATATGTTTCTACAATAAAATACCAGAAGTGAAGAGCAGACTTTCTATCAATAGGTTTAAAAAGATTAAAAAAAACTTTATGAAAAGGGTTTTTATAATATAAAATAATACATAGATGATTATAACCCCCACGAATGTGTAGATCTCTCCCAAGGTGTTTCTAAAAATTTGTATTGTAATATTATATTATTGAGAACATTTTGAAAAAAAAGTTTCTTTTAAATTAAAAATTAAAAATTAAAGGTCGGTAAAGACGATTTGCGGGAGATTAAAAGGACTCGTGGGTTGAGCTACCGTAAGATTTTTATTGGTGTCCTTCAAATAATATATTTTTTTTTAGATATGCAAGTTTCCTAGCGATTTTTCCTTCACCACCGAGCACATGGTAAATTCAGCACTTAAAATTGCTATTAACAATTTTTGTAACAATTTTGACTTTTTTTGGACATATTACAATGTTATTAACGATTTATAATAAAATCAATACAATGTCAAAAGTAACATGTTAATTTTAAATACATATCAGTAGGCAGAGGACTTTCATTGCAGAGTAAGAGTTATTTCCTCACATCACCGTTCTCAATATATGGATCTTTTTTAACAAAGTTTCTTTTAGCAGATTTAGGAAATTTCAAATGAAACTATTATTTACGGACTTTATGCCATGTCATATCATATGACATTTCAAGTGCTTTTCAGCACCCGTGGTCACCGGGGACTGTGGTGTTAGACCTCATGATGTCAGAGTTTACGCGGACTTCCTTCAGCTTTTAATTATTAATTTTGGTCCGATCTACGCAAAATGTGATTTTATTGTAGTGTTCGCGTAAATATAAAAATTTTGTATGATTGTTGCACTAGAGATTTTATTGTAAAATTTCATGTCTTTACTTAGAAGCCCTTAGAAAAGATTTTCTAGTATTAACCAATCTGAATTTACTAAATCTTACTAACTTAATCTAAAGGATTTTTATTTGCCGTATTTAAATATTTTCAAAGATAAACAACGAACGAAAATATTAGTCTCCTTAAAAAGGTCGCTCAGTTTTTGCAGCAGGACTGCAAAAAACATGGTCGTAAGAGCCTAGTTTAAATTTTTCCCGCAAAAACTTCCCTAGCAGAAACCTTATAGCTTAAGTAAAGCGATTAACGGGAATAATTATTAGTCAAACTAGTGTCCATCGACTGCTCGAGAATCTGTAAGCGGTGCAGTAGCGGTATGCAGTTTCGTGAATTTTAGGTTCAGTGTGTTTGTATGATGTGTAGAGTTATGGCAATGAATATTAAAGTGTTTATTGAAAACATCTAATATAATGATAGCAGTAGGGAGGATAGGGTAGGATAGTAGATAATCAATTTTAGTAATTTTCATATGCTATACCGTATTACAGAGTGTGTACTTCGGTACCTACGTACGAAAAAAACAAATATCTTATCACAGAATCAACGAAACTAGTAGTCTTACTGATTGTGATAACAATGATAATTATTCCGGTTTTATTTTCCTTTCTTGGTATGCCAAATTTTGCTGGCACTTTCAAGGAGAGGCCTATGTTCAGCAATGGACTAAATAGGCTGATGTAGGAGGATATAGTGCTTTACGAATGAGTTCAACGTGGAGTTACTCAATCGTTTTCAACCTCCTGTATCCGAATTACGCATATGCTAAAATAATAGAAATATATCTAATGAAATTCAGTGTCGTGGTGGAAGCAGAGAAATGTCTACCACCCCATCTCCCAGCTAGCTTAAGAGTCGGTCGATAAAGGGAAATGCCAAACCTCGTCGGTTGCGACAAATATGGGACACCCATTGGCTAAAATTAAGGTGGCTGTAAAAGTAGAAGTAAAGTAACGTAACAGCCAGGCCTCCTTCTCAAATACTAGAGAGGGTTTAGGAGCAGGGAAGGGTCCGCCACGCTGCTCCAGTGCGGGTTGGCGGGCTTCACATATCCTCTAAATAATATTTTTATTATTTCTTTGACATGCAGGTTTCCTCACGATGTTTTCCTTCACCGCTGAGCACGTTGTAAAAAGGTGGCTGGTACGGCGATATATATCGAACCTATATGGAACCAATAAATATTATCAATATCGCTGAAACTGAAGTTTACCGCTAGAACCCTGTCGCGAATTATTAAAAAAAACTTGAAGATTTTAGGTGCTTACGGGCAATATTCAGGACAAGCCCTAAATCAGTCCCTACGGCTGTGGAGTGGATCGATCAAAACGCTAGTTGTCCCGATACGCTGGTGGTAGACAACGGGCACTTTTTAGATGAAAAAAATGACAAAGTGCATCCTCACAAGTCTAAAGAATCCTTGGCAATTGTATACTATTAATTCGATCTAAACATAAAAGGGACTCTCACAAAGAGCTAAGTTAGAGATAAGGAAATTGTTAGTTGTTTATTATACGGTGTCTACTCATTCAGATAATCTTAGCTCTGGTGGATAATAGAACATTCCAGTTTGTGGACATCACTGTGTTATCGATCAGTTACTACTGAAAGAATAGAAACTGATGGCGACTTTGTTCGTCGTTCGACCATTGTTCAATTAAAGACTACGTCGTGGCTATCGACCATTACGGCTAGTACGGACGGACGGTTTAATCGTCAACATTTGTAGATTTGTATAAAATAACAATGATGAATTACGATGTCTATGATTTTTTCATTCATCAAAATTAAACATTGCTTGGACAAGTTTTTTGTGGCGGATCGCCACACGTAATAAGAGATTTTAAATCACTGAATGAGTGTACGCTAATACTTACATACATAGTAAATCATACCATCAGCCCTGTTTCTAACAGAGGTTGGCAGAAATTATGGAATTCCACTTTTCACGATCTTGGGATAAATCTTTCGTTTTCGTTTCTTATAATTAAACTCATATCTTTATAAATGAACAGTAGCTAGGGTACTCTTTAACCCATGGGTCAGAATGTTCACAATTTGACTGTTATATGTTTACCGAGACAAAGTCAACCAATTCTAACTCTTCCAACCACTTGCCTTGTGTACTTATTAATTAAACCTCCTCTTGTCCATCTTATCTACTTTCTACTCATGCTTATGCCAAATTGATATATCCAGTGCAAGTGACAGTACTGGGTGTTAAACAAACATCTCCATGGTTCAATCATCTTATTAAAATTTTCGGTACAAACTATATATTATAAAAACTTTATAGCACACAAATATTTGATTGACTAAGTGTTAGTTATTCACACTGTAAATATTGTATTTGTTGATTTGCCACAGTGGCTGGACATAGGCTTTCCATGAAAGCGTTATTAAAACCAAGCATGTCTTGCATGGAAGATTTGCCTACATTCACACACACAGCAAGCAGTTAATAGACACATTGTTGGTACCCCCATATTAGAAATGTTGCTCCCCATAATTAGTCTGTGTGATTTGTGAATGGCATAGATTTATTATATCATTTTATACAGATTTGTAATCACCATAATATTAATTAGAATGTAATATTTTTTATTTAAACAATGAAATTAATTTTGATTCATTTATTGCTGGAGGTACTAGGAAGTCATAATTATGAATGACATTGTAAATATAAACAATATTTTCCTTTTAAGTTTTAACAAGTTCTACATATGCTAATGTGGTAGATTGTTTGTTTGTGGTCACCATATATTTTTTTACATTGTAACTAAATCATTAATTTGTAAAAAAAGCTTAATTTAGGATGAAATTATAGGACAAATTTTTTACCTTCAATGATTTATGCAATGTTTAATATTGAATTATTTCTATATATATGTCATATTTATAATATATATAATGGTTACAAATTTTTACTTAATATACCTGTATAGACGATAAGGTTTGTTACATATTAAATTGCATCTATTTTTTAAATAAACAGTGTAATAAGAAGAAAAGTTATGAATTTATTAAAAGTGGCTGCCTTTTACTTTGATTGCCTTTAGTCTCTGATCACAAATAATATATGCACTGTCTGAGAATTTAGCTGTTAGCTCTAAAGATTTCTATGAAGTCAATAGTGTGAGGGTACAAGCACTGCACTTATCAGTCTGGTGAGTATGTCAAAGAATTAAAAGCAAAAGAAAAATGAGCAAGTAATTTGTTATAACATATGAAGAGATAGTGTAATACTGGGTCATGAGAAAAAAAGAACCATTTTTAACAAAATAGATGAACCATTTTACAATAGTTGTTTTTGCAAAAAATGGCACTAGGGTTAAATGTAAGTAAATCTTATTTAAAATACTGTTACAATATTCATAAGGTAATGTATTCACACAACAAGTAAGTAGTTATACTTTAAAAAAATGTTAACAAAGCTGTTGATTAAAATCAAAACAATAATTACTTACATCTAAAGTATAGGATAAGTTTATTTTCTTCAATGGTTACCATTACATACACATACCATTCTAGTGTCATAAATCTCGTTAAAGACTAGTAACAAAAACATTTCAACTATCATTTCAAAGTTATGACATATGAAGGGAAGTCAAAGTTATGATATAATTAGCAGGTAAGTAATTTTCTTTTTAATTAAGTCCTCTTAGTATAAGTCTCCATTTTGCAATATCAATAAAATTGAAATCAAGTAATTGATATATTATTACTTACTCTAATTCGGACAATAATGGAGTATAACTGTAACTGTAATCTTGACTTTTAGTCATGGTCGTTTTATATGGAAAATTTGCATTATCAATAAGTTCTCATATTATTATGCACTACACATTGTTCACTATTTATTAAAAAAAAAACGTAAACACTAAATTAAGCTAAACATTTTGAATACTTATGTCAATCTTATCAAAAATGTCAACACACGGATGACGGATGATCATTCTTGTTTCATGTTGCAACATCGATGTTGCTACTTGTCATACATCGAAACATCTATCTTTTGAAATCATAATCGGTTTTGACCAAAAACTTTTGTTTGTCTCGTAAGGAAACATGCAAACATTTACCTATCTGTCACTGAATTCAATGTATGTATATGTGTTATGTGCACAGTAGGTCCGCGAGTAAAAACGATATTGAAACCCGACGCTGCTGGTGGTGTCTAGACGTACGCGTTCGACGACTTCTGTTGTGTTATACTCCGACTCCTGTTAACGAAGAAACTCTCGATAACTAGAGAGATCCAAGGATCCCTCTTAAAGAGGTACGAGACATCAGTTATGGTTACCGAAAATCGGTCAGCATCGGTGACTACAACGAGCACCGATGTTGAGCTATCGATCTTAAAATCGATGATATTTTTAACTTCTCTAAATCTACTCACTATTGCTTCGCGTAATGTCTAACATTTGGCATTTGACGTTGACAGCAATGATTGACAACTTATAGAACATTTCTTCATTACTATAGTCATTGCAAAATTAGATAACCGTTTATACACTAACATTGCAGCCCAAGTAGGAATGGAAGTTAGCATATCGGTATGCCAAGTAACCGATTCGCACGAGAAATCGAATTAAAATTTCTAAGCGTTTCATGTTTTAACTAGATCAGAGGTTTCCAGACTTTTTTTGACCGCTTTCAAAATTGAGCTGGTTCCTGTAGACCCCCTGCAGCTACATTTCTTCCATATTCCCAAAACTCGACAAAAAATGTGAAGCTTAGATCTAACTATGGAAATTTGTTTTGCGGCTGAGTTCCTACCACGACTCAACAACTTTTTCTGACACTGGCAAACACTAAGATCAATTCACTTTACTTTACTTTTCTTTTCGAAATTACAAGTAACAGTCGCTGAGCTTTTTAAAATATTATCTACCTACATTGATAGGTGAAGTCAAGCCATAATTTTAGATCTTCACTATCGAAAGGAAATAAATTTTCGTGGACCCCCGCTTACGAATTGTTAACCACCATTTTTTTGTCACGCAAACGTAGACCCCTGTCGAGTCACGTTGTATATAAAAAAATTTACAACGTTTATAATTCAAACCCGTACGAAGCCGCTATTAATGAATATTACGGCTTGGGACTCAAATCAGAAGTCTAAAAAAATATTATTAATGTTATTGAAGACAAGAAATATACAAAAGAATATTTTCAAATAAAATAAGGTTCTTAATAATAACATCAGCGTTTACACGATCGCCCGCGGTGACCTGTTTTACAAAACAATTGTCAACTGAAATAGTAAATATAATCGTCCGTCAACTGAAGCTCAATAAAGTGTCTCATAAAAGTTTTACAAATCATACTAAAACGTGTGATTTCAAGTGGTTATACACCACTTTTGACAACAAAAAACAAATAGTCAAAATACTCCTTTATACGTTTTAAATAAGAATAGTAAAAATATTTCGATTTGTTCTCATTAATGTTTTTATTTATTATTGTACAAAATTGGAATATATTTTCTCTTTTTTCAAACGCTAAGCACGTGGTGCATTCTGATAGAGAAGAAATGAGGCTCTGGGGACGGAATGACGGAGTAACCAACCGAATTTGCCGAACCCAAAATCTCATAGACTAGTGCGAGGGGTTGGCACTGAACTCTTGGTGAGCCCGTTTGCCTAGCGTGGGTTGTATGGGCAAAGATTCCAAAAATGTATAATTTCTTTTGTTGGCACTTTCTTGAAGACTACTATGTCCAACAGTGGACTAATATAGGCTGATGTATAAGTAATACTAAAATAAGTATTACAAAATACCGCTCCCCGCAGCTTCGCTCGCGTTGAATTCGGGTTAGTAACAATATAATAGCAAATGTTTCTATGAAGAACATAATGGGAGGTCGTTACACAGCAGCTATACTAATACAGGTATTTACTATCCGTATCCGATGAAATAGATGAGGCACGGGATCGGAGAAAGGGTTAAAAGCAGTGAAAAAAACACAGGTTGCGTCATCGCGTCAACGATAATCTTCCGACACTTAACTTAAACATTTAGGGTAAAAATCCGAGGTAGCATTTTCTGCCTATCCCGTGAGGGATTACGGTGTGCTGTTTTATTGGCAAATTTCAAGATTTTAGACAAATTGGGTGAAGTAATTATTTCGTTCTAACAGCAATACGGAATAGCCAGAACTTCGTTCAATAACCTCGGAGCACCACAGGCATTTTTTAAGTAAATGTTTAATACATACCATATTTCCTCTTTCAAATCCTAGATGTATAATCCTAGAGTAAAAATAACAATGACCGTCGTAGGTTGAGCGGATACGTTGAATAATTATAAGGGCGTTCACATTGCATACTTACGTTTGCTAAGCTTTATAATGCAACGATATCATGATACAGAATTCCTGCGTCCAGGCGCGATTCCTGCTCACGAATGACCGTAACTTTCAAAGATATCATGACACTATTTAATCATATATGTGTGTGTAAACTATCACAATTAATAATTTAACAGGAGATGTGATCGCATCGCGTTGTCCTTTGGTTTTGATTTAGTTGTTTAAAAATTGCAAATGCGTATTTGATTTTAATAGGTTATTATTCTAAACATCTATGGAGCTAAATTAATTTATCAAAACTGCATGACCAGTAAGTAATTAAGTAAGCGTATATGTTAACCAGGGTCTTAAACTAATTGCACACCAAATTTCCGTTCAGTATATTTTGTTTGAAACTTTCACACGCTATCAGGCAAACCGACGGACAGACAGGCAGAGAGACATCAAGGCTGAGAGGCAAAACTTCTAAAAATTATTGATATGTAACATTGTATAATTGTCATACAAGTTTGTTTCGAAAAGTATTGTCTACCGCTATCTTTGTTTTTATTTGAGATCAAAGATAGTTTGCAAGACATTCTGAAAATCCGGAAATAAATTAAATTCATTAATTAAGAGTAAATTTTTATTTATTAGATTACTTAATTTTTCACGAAATAGTGTGGTGGCGATAAATAAAAATCTGCTACCTCCAGTGGCTTATCCTGATAAGAAAAAGATAGTGAATTGTGAATGTGCTACAGCTTATGTTTTTTTTAATTAAAAGTTTAAGGTTGCGTAGCAAAGAGCATATATTAAACTACAGACTGACGTTACAATACGCATTGGAGTAAACAAAGGTTTCGTTCCACTGAAAAGAATGTAATCTTGATTTAGGAAAAGAAAAAGTTTTGTTACAGAATTCCGAATGTCCGAGGCTTTTACTAATCCTGGTATAGCCAATGGAAGTGCCGCAAAAAAATAAGTTTGCTTATTAAATAGGTAATTCTGATTCTGACGTCAAAAGACGTATTCCTGAAATAAAATATTTAGTTATAGTCTTATAAGATAGATTACATTTATGTCCGTCTCCTTTTTGGTCCGTCTGGTCATCAAGACTCTGTTTCTCATGAACGGCTTCACGATTGAGATTGATAGATACTTGCTACTGCTGTCCATTTCGCTCTAAACTTTTTTTCGATTACACGTAAATGTTATTTACAAAAATAATGGGTTCATGAGTAGTGAAAAGGATAGTGGTTTCTACCACCTTTGATTGAAAAATATTTTTTTTCACAAATACAGATGAAACCTTTGGCACTTGCTTGTATAGCAAACGCAACCTTCTTCTTCTTCTGATTTCTTTATCTGCCTGTATTTAGCCCACTGCAGTACATAAGCTTCTCCAATAGGAAGGATTTGCAGTTCGTCACTAATCGCAGTATTAATCATTTCGTACCTTTGGTGCTTCTGCTCATCGTTCTGAATATTTGCCCGCCAAATATCGGTAATCATGAGTTTTTATGACATTTCTTTTAGTAGACTTTTACGGCACCCATGGAATGAGAAGGGGCAGCAGTGACTCTTACTTCACCACCACATAGCGAACGCAGCCACAACCCAACTTACGGTTAATTTATTATTCCGGTATTAATAATAAATTCCACAAATACACTTAAAAAAATCAACCTATCTCCACGCCAGGACTGACTGATTCCTAAGGAATTTCTTTCAAAGATAAACACTTAGGTTAATTGATTTTTTCTGTCCCAAACAGATGAATATAAGCGATTCCTTTATATTCGCGGATATAAGGAATCGCTTATATTCATCTGTTTACCTATAGGTAGAACAATTTTAAAACACCGTATTGCTAAATATGTATTAGCAGGGTTTCCTATTCTGGGGTCCGCGTGCCTCTGGAGGTTATTATATAATTGTTTTTTATAACTATTCGCGATCAATGATCACCCCGTAGCGATCATAGTAGAATCCCTTAGGGGTCCTACTTCGAAAAAGGTTAGGAAAGGCTTATCTAGAGGTATATCACTCCTTGAGCATTACTTGTAACGCTCGAGCCGACGCCCGCGCTGATCCAATCTGGTGTCAGTTTTAAGCGAACCCGGAACACAGAGCTCGTTTAAACGAAACCACTTTTTGGTTTAAACCAAAAAGTGGTTTACACCACTGTTTGGACGGCGTTCGACGGTGGAGTCATGTGCACCTTCGTGATGTGAAGTTATTAATAGAATAATAATTGCTTAATCAAGATACCCAATAAACCTATTAGTATGAATCTTAAAAACTTTAAAAAAAATAAAAGCTCTGCTTGGATGGATATTTATTTATTTGTTTAGTCTTTATTGACCTCGAGTTTACGGTTACAATGGACGGACTTAATGCCAAGTGGCATTCACTACCGTTCAACCCTTGTCATAGTGAAAGGTAATTGGCAGGTGCAACACAAATAATTAAAAAACTATAAATAAATAAAAAAACTAGAAACTCCAAAAAAACAATAAATTAATATATACATAATATATACAATACGTAATTAAATAAGAAATAAATATTTATAATATAAATACACAAATACGTACACAAGTATATAAAAAGATACATATATAAACATATAATAAAAAGAGAAAATAGACAAACCGAATATTGTCAATGATCCATTAGGTAATCACAAACTAGTCTCTTAAATGAGTTGCTATTAGGAGCTGCTTTAATCTTATCGGACAGAGCGTTCCAGAGGAGTGTAGCTTGAACAGTAAAAGAAGAGTTAAAGCATTCTGTATTATGTCGTGGAATCCAAATTTTAATTTGGTTAATGGCATGGGGCTCTCTGTCTTGAGCAGAATAAAGATACCGGAAATTATTCTTGAGATATGAAGGAGAAATAGGATCAGTTAATATAGAATACAATAAACACAGAATTCTAGAGCTATGCCTTTGACGAATAGAAAGCCAGTTAAGCTTGGAACGGTAAGAAGAGACATGATCATATTTACGTAAACCGTAGATAAATCTAATGCAGTTGTTAAGGAGGGGCTCCAGCTTTTCGAGACGAGATTGGGATAGGTCCGGGTCGTCTGCATAGTCGATAATGGGTAAAATTAAGGATTGAGTGATCAAAAGCTTAGTAGTAAAGATAGTTTAAAGGTCAGGAAATTTTTCAGAGATTCACCTTGTAGAAACATATAATAGCATTATTGTTAACAAATAAATCTCGCCGTGTTGAAATTCTTATCTTCAATTGAAATTCTATTGTTATGACACGAGAAGGGATAATAAAAGGATAAGCTGTAAAGCTGCTGTAAATTCTATGTAGCAATAATGCTACATGGAATTTTTTTCGAGCGAAAATGCCCGAAAATAATTATTAAGCAAAAAGGGGACACAGATTAACGGTTACACTATAAACGAATAAGAGCACGCAAATTAAATAAAATGAAAAAGATTCCAAAAAAAGAAACAGTATTTTAGATTAGAAAATCTTCGTGATTAATTATCTTCATAACCATAAGGATCAGAGAAAATTTTAAGAGAGAGAGAGAGAGGAGCAAGAGAGACAGATTTTTATCTATCTCTCTTTCTTTATTCTGTATTTTTTAAGGTTTATAAAGTATGATCACGTTTCAAAAAGAAGGTTGGGAGTTTCAAAGTAATGAAGATCTTCTTCTCTTACACTATGTTTTTCACCGTAGACACATCTGCTGTTTTTTTCTTCTACAGAAAATAAGTACCAGCATTTTTACTTTTTTTTTCGGCATGTTAAACCTGAATTTAACCACTCAGGTAGCTTCATGATTCGCTTTTATCTCGAGTGGCGTCAACACTGTTTGTGTTAATTTACAGACTTCTGGAACTGCCATTAGATGTGAGTTAAAAGTTTTATTTTGAAATGAGCTTCCATCTTGTTATGCTTAGGTATATATGTTTTCAAATACATTTGTACAAACTACTAATTGACTGATAGAAAAATTTAGTAAAATTATTCCTTTCTATAAAATGCGTTCATCTATCTGGAAAATAACGAAAAATTTTAAAGGTAAACCTGTAGAAACATTTAAATATATATATTTAATACTGTTATCTGGAGAAAATTAATGTACTGTCAGCTTTGGTTATTTTCCACAAATGTCACAAAATAAATGACATTACGAAAATTTAATAAATCGGACGATAGTCTCCGTAATGTCAGTTGAAAAGGAAATGCTTGCACTGAGAAACACAGAAACGGAGGGAGGTAAATTCTAAAAATTTTTAATCTAAAATATATTGGATGGTTCCGACATTTTCTTGCGAAAAAGTTGGCAAGTTCATACGTTTCAAAAACTATCTTGGAATTTTCATTCATGCCCTTGGACTTTGCTAAGCCAGCCTAATCATATATGGGATTTTGGCTAACAATACCATTCACGCATTATTTAAAACAATTAACCAACAGATAATTAGATTATTAATATGCATTCGATCGTTTTAAATGTTTTAACTATTTGAACGGCTTTTTTAACATAAGACGTCCGTAAATTTGTTGACGAAGTCGTATCTATCTAAATAATAGGTATAGTTAGCCATAGATAATAGGTGCACTATCTTATAGGTGTAATAATATAATAGAATATAAGGGGAATATACCAGCGTCAAAAGTAGAAAGTCAACCTCAACTGCAGTGTACTCTGTTGAAAAACAGACGAGGATATGGTCACCGACTGATGGTTGAAAATATTTAAAATTTAAATTAGACTACAGTTTTGGAGAGCAGAATCTTTAGTTCGAGGGTAC
This sequence comes from Bhutanitis thaidina, assembly GCA_029286595.1. Classification (NCBI taxonomy): domain Eukaryota; kingdom Metazoa; phylum Arthropoda; class Insecta; order Lepidoptera; family Papilionidae; genus Bhutanitis; species Bhutanitis thaidina. The sequence goes on along the minus strand of JAGSMS010000009.1, from coordinate 5,166,212 downwards.
GGGAGCTACGCTTAACAACTCGCTTGCTTAGCGTAGTGAGTAAGAGCCCCTGTGTTTGGGATGCAGGATGCAGGCGCATTCATGGAAGGACCTGTGTTCAGCAGTGAACTTGTAAATGCAGATAAATAAGAAGAGAATTAGGTGTAGATATTGTTTATACGCTCTCTCATTACGCATTACGTATTTTCAATAGAAGTCGACTATGGAAAATGCCAATACCGAGATTACAATCATTCTCTCAAATTACGGATTTGGTTTGAATTATAAATTTAAATTATCTTGAAGTACGAAGAACTTAACCAAAAACATAAACTACTAAACAGTTAAAATAAATCTAACATTTCACGATCAAATCGGAGACCTTCTGAAAAAGGCCAGATCAAGAGTACTCTAAACCAACGAGCATACATGCGAAGACTGATGAAAGTGGAAGAAGCGAAAGCCGTATGTCAGGACTGTAGAAAGTGGAAGAAGATTGTCTCTGCCTACCCCGTGGGAACAAGGCGTGAATACATACATACATACATACATACAATAAATTTAAGGACTAAGTACTTAAGACAAAATTCATAGCGTACTCTATAAATTTTAACGTTAAAACCTAGTATGAAGAAGGTATTGATTTTGTACACCTTTTGATAGTACTCGTATAGCCGTGTACCATATACCTTTCAGTCTTTTATCTTTTATGTTAACCAATAAAGTAATAATGTATGTAATAAATCAATTAAACAGAAAACAAGTCTGCGTAAAATATTTATCAATTTGGTTTCCTGTGAATATTTTGGAAGCAATCTAAATGAAGAAAGAAACTTATAACCCATTCAACTTTCCAGTTATAAGTGTTTCCATTGAAGCAAATTAAAACATTCTCAAGTTAAACTTGATCTAATTACCAAATTTTTTATAATTAAAAGGATTCGCTACTTAGTTTTCCAATATTCTGCTATATTTTATGAATTATTATGTTAGGAGATCTGCCTCCGAAAGAATCGAGTTCGATACTCTACGAGGAAGACTCGTGGCGATAAGTTTTTTCGGAAACTTATGTAAGATTTGTATCCTTGGCCTCAGACGGCGACGGGTTAAAACGACAAAAATAAATGTCTACCACTTTTGATACTGGTTACGGCGGTTGTTGCATATGCTCTCAGGACCGTATACCGGTCTTAGCTTATATTCTATATGATACTTATCATTCAACTCCTATTTTCCCACCCCTACGTGTGGTTGGTAGGTGGAATAAATTCTTTAAATGGCCACCCTAGATGTATAGTTTAGACTATTGACAAGTCAAAGAAAAATGATCATCAAAATCGGTTCACAAAAATAAACCAAGAAGTAGAAAATCGTATAAAAAACATGAAAAAAAAATTATAACCTTCTTTCTTGAACTTGGTTGAAATACATTTCACTTTCGCTCGTTACATTGTCTCATTTTTGAATGTTCTGAGTGGTAAGTAGATAAGATTTACACCAGGTATTATGTTTGATTATTTCAAGCATTTGAATCTAAAATTAGTGTTTGATTTTATAGTTGTGAGTTTGAGCCCTATTGTTTCGTTTATTGTATGTATCAATTAGATTATTAGTATTTCACAGCTTAACAAATATAAAACATTGGCAATTAGCAAAATATCAATGACAGAACAATGAAATTACATAAATTTTTTTGCCTGTTTATTAGAAACTGTACATTTTCTAAATAAATTTCATAACCTCTCATCATTGTAAACTGCTCAGTGCGGTTGGAGCCATTATTCGTATAATAATTTTGCAGTAAATCGGAATACTCCAAGGTATCGTCGACCCTTAACCTTATGACCCACTTTCTATTTTACGGTTATGATTATTCATTACTTAATCTTCACACTAAACGCTTACAAAGTGCATGGCTGATAGTGAAATAGTTGTGATAAATGCTTGCTTGCATGTGCATATGTTACGGGTAATGTTAGAAGACTGAAGAAACCTAGGTTTCCGGGTTTACTTAGAATTATCCAAAATCTTTCCAATAAAGTACGTAATTTGATTTGGCCGTTACTCATAATTTTAGTATATGGGGCGTTAGACGTTGGATAGTCCTAGGATTCTATGTCTTGTCGGCAAAGGGTGGAAAGGGTCTGTATTTTGATGCGCCGTTCGGGCGGGTCAGATTAAAAACGAATCACAAATATTTTTTGTTCGATAAATGAGCGCGTGGCTCAGTATTCAAAGTCACTAGCTCAGTCGGGAGTCTTGGGTTAAACAGTTAAGTGAATCACAGTCTCTGATAATATTATTGTCCAATCTCCGACTCAGCTTGTGGCTGTCCGATCTGATCATAGACTTTACATAGCAAACGGGAAAATGAAGGCGAGTGAGTGTCTTAAAATTTACTTTAATCCTTAGGGCTACTGAAATGTATTTAGGGAAAGTGAAAGCTTTTATCAGATCTTCACCGATGGAGAAATTGTCCGGGGTCTTCTTCGTGGTAATGCTATTAAAATAATGAGACTCCGAAGGCATGATTACTTTTTATGTTAGTCAAGTTGAAGGCAAAATACTGTTACTTTTAAATTACTATCGCGAAGATGGAAAATCTTCAAAAGAATGAATTCCGGGACGTAAAGTAATCTGACATTACTTACTTAACGGGTAAAATAAATAAGGCTTATACTATAGAGAAGTTTGAGTAGAATTTATGGTTCAACGTGCTCTGCTTCGTAATGTAATATATTTGTTAGGATACATTTCCAGGGGGGCTTAGATATGCAATCATGATTCATAACAATTTACACATAGGCATTCACGCCTGACACATGCAGAGTTTGGGGATTACGGCATGACTCAGTGTAGTCAAACGGGATTCGGTTAATAAATTTTCGCTTCTACGGGAGATGGAACTTGACAGGTTGTGATCCCCGCCGCCGGGCGTTAGTAACCTCCTTGTAAAGGGAATATACTGGCACTTTCTACAAATGCAAACCTCACCTGCACGTGCTGCACCCTGCTAGTAAACAATTGAGGCACTAAAGGCCGGCAGCGCATCTGTAGCTCCTCTGGTGTTGTGAATGTTTGTGGGCGTCGGTGATCACTTACCATCAGGTGAGCCGCACGCTCGTTTGCCACCTTCTTCTATAAAAAAAAAATAGCGACTAAATGATGACGTTATATCTATCCAAATTCGAATCCGCTTGCCGGTTGCGCGGTGCGTGTGGGCAAATCTTTTAAGAAATTAATGTCGGCTTTTACTGGCGCGTTATTGGAGAGAACTATGTCTAGTAGTAGTGGACTAAAATAGGCTGATGAAGAAGTCAGCTTTTACTGATATATTATTGACATATACGGGAAGAAAAGGGGTGGCAGATTCTTACGTAATCAATTGTATATAGTGTACCGAAGTAGCCATGATAACAGAATGGCAAGGAGATCTGCTTCCATATGATAAGATTTGAGTTCGATCCCTTTGTCGAGGGCTCGTACCAATGAATGTTTAACGGTGGCATGGACATTAACAAGTTGTCCTAAATAAGCTCTGGTGAAAAGTGTATTGAAAGAACTAAAATCTTTTTTTATTCATCATCCTTCTCATTATGTTCGCTATTCTACTGCTTGACTCTTGAAATCTATTTCATTCAAACATGATAATAAACTTTAGATCTCAAGATAATAGCAATAATAATTAGCTAGATATAGAAGGCGCGCTAAAATCCATCATTTTGCTTTAACAATTTATGAGGAAATTATTGAAATATTAAATGTAATTAGAACTCCAGTAGTTTGGTTTGATATTTCCAATCATTAAGGTTATCATTTAAGTTTCTATTCTTCTATTTTTCGCAAAGTGTCGACCCGACACCAGAGATATCTCATAACGATCATCTGACTGTAGTGTTACGATGTTAAGCAGTGAAATAAGAAAATGTGGCATTTAATCACATACAAAACCACGAAGGGAAATTAGACACCACTGTTTATATTATATGTATATTAGACTAATAATATTGACACAAAAAATTGAGACCTCAACTTTATGTTACTGCTTCGACTATGCTTGGTCGTTATGCTTAATAATAATAATGGGTTGTTGTCAAAAGGTTATATAGCTTTCAGAAAGATTTGCAGTTCATGGGTAGAAATTAGAAAGGGTTCACTGTCAGATTTATCGACAAACTGACGTGATGAAATTAAAGGGTCTTGAGGAAAGTTTAGCGTTCGTTTTATAGATATCAAATGCAATCCAAAAGAAATGCTTCGTATACTTTTATGTGGATCGTTCTTGGTGGTTTCTTGACTATACATTATTAATTATTTGTAAGTGGGCATTGCATTACATTATGTGATTTGATATCTGTGGTAGTGTACATAATTAAAGCGAGCGCTCTGACAACGCTCGCTTTGTGTGACCAGGGTCCGATCCCAGTAGCGGCGCTACTTAAATTGTTAATAGGAATTTTAAGTTCTGTATTTCCCATGTGCTAGCGCTAATAACTAATAAGAAGGCAACTTTTATACATTATTATATTTTCTTTCCAGCCTGTACTGTAGCAGGGTAACGGATCCAAATACTCTCTTGAATATTTAGACTTTGCCCGGCAGTAGGAGAACTGCAGAGAAAGTTAGAAAAAGTGACGATTGCCTAGGGGACTCTACATGGCCTCGGTATAAAAACATTTGGGTGCGTGAAAGTCTCTAAATTCCTCCTAATTAACTATACATTCCTGCCACCTCGAGGAAAGATCATTTATGCGTATGATACAACTCCAGATCAGGACTCTAAAAATCTATAATTTGAATATCATCACTCTATTTTAATTGATAGCTTGTTATGCTCATAATTATAATATTTAGGCGTAATGTACACGTACATGTTCCATTACAATCCACGGTATTATAGTTTTAAATCACAAGTTTTGGTCATGAAAGTAATCTCAAAAATGCATCTACATTTTTTAAGATTTCTTTTAACACAACGCATTAGTGTAATGACACTAGTATCTATGTGTATAAACACAAATCTATCTTTTGAAAATGATTCTGATAACGAGGTCACAAGATTCCCTTGCGTGTTACTTCGTGTATAAAAATAATTGCTACCGATTTCTGCAAAAGGGTAAAACAGCGGTATATAAAATCTCGATTTTGGCTGTGTGGTTAATAAGACTATGTCATGTTAGTTTATGAATAACTATTCAGAATAAAACATTCAGCCGTAAAGAAAAAGCACACAAAAATAAAAATAATGAAATAATTATTTATTACTTAAGTTATAGCTAAGATACGCAAGTTATAAGAGCCAAATCCCCGATGCCCGTGACAAAAAGCATCGTGTGGAAAAAAAATATTTTGAATACATGTCGAGTCCAAAAGTAGGCATTAGAGAAGCTCTAGGCGGTAACGTCCCGGTTACAAAACTCTCCCGAAAATAAAATGAGCCCGTTGCCCAGCAAAGGGCGCATTTAAAGGCTTATGTTATTACACTAACGATATGCATTTTAATGTGTAACAGAGGATATGGCCATATTAGATATAACGAGAGTACGCCTACGAATATAAATCGTTTACGCACAAACATTTTCTGGAATAATTATTTATAAGGTCATGAAATATTTGTTATGTGCTGGGTGCAGGAGTCGAATATACTACCTTAGACACAGTATTGCTATGTAATGTCCATTTATATTAACAGCATTTACTTCATAATGTACAGTGAATAATTCGTTATAACGCTTTATATCATTTATTTGAAACGATTGGAAAATATATAATATATATTTTCCTGAACAATGTTGAACCGGATAACTTCATTGGTAATCGACAGGAAATTAACATCTTATTTACTATTAACAAACAAGTGGTTTCAAATAAGCAAATATCGGATAAAGGGTACAATATAAAACAAATTGGCAAAGAAATAAAAGCCTGTAGTATGTGTACTGTTTATTTATTTTATTCAGGTCTACTGGTAATCAATACAGTGAATTATACATATAAAGTAAGGATCGTACAAAATATTACATAAGTGATTGATAGCCGAAGGTTATCATAACATTCAAAAATATACAAGAAAACTCAAAATAATTAAAAATATAATTCAGTGCCTTAAAGTAGATCAAAACAGTGTTAATTCATAAGAGTTCATAGGAACAGAAATAACCTAGCTATCTACCCACATAAAGAGTAAGCATAATCTAAATCAAAATCTTTATTCTTCAAAGGAACATAAATTTCACTTTTTAAAAGACTTTTTTTTATTTACCGCCGTTTCGTAATGAGGTTCCTCTGTCGGAGAAGAAACAGGCGAAAGTAACTCCGTAGGTATCCTCTTTTTAGTCATATTTTTTATTTTTTATAGTATAATAAACACATTCCCAGGGATTATGATTATCCATAGGTATCCTTTGTAATATAATAACTCTTTTCATAAGTCTTTGTTTAATATTTTATTACACCTTTTGATGGAAAGACTTTGCACACTGGGATTTTTTGGAGAAAAGTATACATACTCGTTATACCATGAACGAGTTGCTGACTCTACAGTAACTGACATTACGACTTGTCTCTGTTCTTGTATTTACTGCGAGTTGATTTTAAAAATTAATGAAGTATGTAATACTCTACCGTGTTTATCCCTTACTAAGTATTTTTTTTCATTAATATAAATTATAATAATTCGTACAAATACTTGTCGCCGCTTCCATACGCTTAGCCTCTGCGCCACCGAGCTGACGTCGTAAGTAACAATATTTAAATATACGTTAAGTAAGTAATGGTATAAAACCAAATCGCATCAGTGTACTCGTTTATGTCATTTCGGTTTTCATCATTATTTAGAACATTTCATGAGGAAGGTTTAAATGTAAAAAACATTTACATTTAGTTGATATACACTACAGCGGTTGCCAGTGGGTTAGCCCGCGTGGTAACAAATTTCAGTCCCAAGAGTTTAATTGAGATAAAAAGTATCCTGTTCCCTATTTCATAGCATAATCTACATCTCTTGTGAAATTTCGTTCGTATTCAGTAATTTAAGTGTGATTGAACGACAGACACAAATTTCTCATTAGCAATATCTCAGTAGTATTGTTACTGGACACATCTGGAATCAAGCAGTACATTTAAAAAAAGTTCAAACAAAATACTAACAATAACCTAACATACATAATTATATATACAACATTCATCCCCTAATTTACCCCCTATGAATTACCAAAAAAAAATTTTTTTAATTTCTACTTTCAAATACAGTGGTGGTCGTATAATAAGTAACACTACCAACGGTCCTTGACATTATGTAAGATACTTCACCGCAATCGTTTTTATTTTGAAATTAAACAATAAATAGGACATCAATATGTTCAACGATTTATCATTTATTAGAAAAACTATATAAATCCCATTACACAAGTGCAGTTTCAATATTACATTATAGACATGCATTTAAATAAACTTTAAGACATGCACAATAGTGGTCAACTAATTAGAAACAACAACAAAAAAGTATAAAAAACAATATTTTATTACGTATTTGTAATTAGTATTGTTATTTACGAAATAGCTATCATCCACAGCCTACCAATAGTTAATATTTAGTGGCGTATCCCATATTTTCAATAACAGCACTGGAACAATGTGGCATTGATTCAATCAATTTCATTTATTTTTCTAGGAGGATTGAATTCCATGCTTCAACAAATGCTTCATATAGTTCGTTTTGACTGGTGTTACGTTTGTTTGAGACTTTCTTTTTAACAATATACCAGAGATTTTCTATCGGGTATAAATCCGGACTATTTGCTGGCCAGTCTAAAACGGATTTACGCTGTTCGTTAAGGAAACATTTGACGCTATTGGCCGTGTGTTTAGGATCATTTTCATGCTGAAAGATCCAGATTACAGGCAAATGATCGTCCGAGTAGGGAATCATTGTGTGATCTAAGATATTTTTGTATTGCCATTGATCCATTGTACCTTTATTCTTCCGAACGGGTCCAACTCCACATCCGGAAAACACGCCCAAACTTTAATGTTTCCGCCACCGTGCTTGACTCCTTGTGTATTTATAATTAAAAGCATTGTTTACAGGACGTCTAACATAGCGCTTTCCATCGGAATTTAACATATTTATTTTTGTTTCATCTGAAAATAAATTTTTTTTCCATTCTCGTACCGTCAAATTAACATATTTTTAAGATGGCCAAGAGATTCTTCCCAACAATTTAGCTTCCACTAATCTTCGGCGTATCAGTCTTAATGAGAGGTTTCTCGGGTCAGCAGGCGAAAAAACTTCATTTTTAATCTGGTTGGAGCCTTTACTTGGATCGTTTTAGCAACACGAACGATTAGCGTATCTTCTCTGGCAGAGATTTTTCTTGGGCGAGCCTTTGACATAATAAATTGTACATACATGAAATATGAATAAATAAATATTAATTAGATTGATGCATCTTTTTCATCTTATGTTTAAAAACGTTTTTAGAAAATTGAAATAAGTCTAAGCTAGAGTAATATTTGTCGTAAGTTCTGGTCGCGCGGTAAAGTACAGAATTTTGAGTATAGTTCGTAGTTGAGTGAGGAACGTATAGCGAATCCGGTGGGAAGGTACTTGAAATGCAGTGCTAGAATCTAGTTCGCTACAATAAATTTGGCCGTAGGTCATTGTTCAACCATAATATTTACATGCATCAATGAATGTCTGAAATGTTCTGCAAGCTTTGAAAGTTTATAAATTTTCTTTGAATCGTATCTATTTTTTCATATGGACTATATAACATGGAAACCAGATGCTACAAGCGTATTACTAGAAGCTTCGTACAAAGGTAAAGTGTAAAACCTTGATGCAAGCTATGTTTGTAAAAGAGTGGCAAACTCGTTTTACAAATCCTAGCTGCTTGTGTACCGTGACACATTGTTCACAAGACTGTCGGCTAAAATAATTTTCTTATCTAGCCTAACACCTAGATCATGCAACGAATCTACTTTTTTGATTGAAGAGTTATATATTTGGTTGCTATAAATAATTGGTTTAGATTTACGCGTAAATGTTATTTAGAGACATTTATCGATGTTAAAAGAAAGTATATTTCTTACATAATATTTGTATAAAATATGTTAATCATGCATAGTTTTGTGACAGTCTGCAATATCGTTTGCAGACATTATGTATTTGGAGTTGATAAAACATAAATTTATGTAGTACAAGTACCTACTATATATAAAAGAACCAAGAGCTGAGCCTTGGGGGACTCCTGAGCAGAAGTATTCGCGCCTGTCACCAAAAGTGGTAAGCAGGTATACACAGCTTACCTTACTGTCAGGAAATAGTCCAGGACATAGGTCTCTCTCATAAGGAGGATTTGTCATAATCGCCACGCTTGGCGTGTGGATTGGCGATCGCTATACCAAACACTTAGACGTTGCTGACCATCGTTGGTTTGGTATATTCCTGCCATCAGTCGGTAGTCATTGCGATTTTCAAGGCTTTTCCCTTAATCACTACGACAACCACGGCGAATACAAGCGGTGGCAGATTCTTACGAATTCCACACGGCAAGCAGATATTTCGGATATCTGGCCGCCTAACGTGATTCCGCAACTAATTTGTGGTTTTCCTGAACGATGGAGAGTGAAGATGAAACGCGTCGGGTGTCGCTATTTGCTTAGGTAGAATATATTGACATTTTCAATGGGTTTTCCTTTGATCGCCTTTTATCACATTCACGAGAAGAAAGGAGATGCGAGATTTTCTTACGCAATCATCACAGTTGGTCAAAGCTTCTTTTTTAAAGATTATTATTTAAAAATAGTTAATAATAAATAAAAAATTAACTCTCACGAGAGCAAATTTTTTACATATACTCCTAATACCGGGGTTCTCTAGACATCTGTCCGTCTAGATATTTTAGTCCTTCCAACTAATTTTTTAGAATCGGACATGCATGTTCATCTGGCTAACATTATGGTCAGGGATAATTCACTATGCGATTGTGGTTTGGATGAAGGAACCACAACCACATTTTCTTCAATTGTCCTAAACTGTCTTCATCCCTCTATGACCATCTTCCTCCTGACATCCCTCGCCCAATAGATTTTAATTGTCTTTTATCATATACAAATACTCCTTTTGTGTATACTTTATGTGAATTTATTGACACTAACAATATAAAAATGTTTTTCTATACTAAAACACTAATGTGGACCTAACAACTTTGTATGTCATTTGTTCTAGGTAACTCAACAGATAGATTCGACAAAATTGAAAGGGGCAGAAAACCCTCCTATTACCACACACTCTCACTTTAATCAGACTTTGCTTAGTCGGCTGTGCTTGTGAATTATATATTACACTCATTGCGTACTTGGCAAACTTTACACAAACCGCCACAATACGAAGAAGAATGAACCCATTTTTTACCAGAACTTATTTGGGACATCGTGACAGTTGGAGGGCCTGTACTAGCCAACGATACAAATCGTACATAAGTTTCATTAAAACTCATTAACTATTCTGTGTGGGGGGATATGCCCTCCACACAGGGGATTGAACTCCACTCTCTTGTTTAGAAGGTAGATTCCCTAAAAACTTGGCCGATTATTAATTAATGAACGAAATTACAAACTAAATGGTACATATGATACACAATAAATCCATAGAAACTTGAACTGATTTGAGGACTATGTAGTATTCCGATATTGTTTATTTTACGGTTCTATCGTTTACCTTACCCTTAATCATTTAATCATTTATAAACAAGAGGTGTGGTAACCGAAGGGCGTAGACATTATGTATTCAGACCTTTTCAATAAATGTCTGGCCTTGACGTGAGGTCCTACGTCTAAAGCTGTATTGTAGTCGAGAATAGGGTTAAATTATAATAAGCGATGTGGCCTCCGAAAAGTAAAGGATGTGGATATCCATTATGCACTATATTAATGCCTATAATATATACCTTTCTCGACTCCTTCGCACCTATACATTTACGAATACACACTCCTCGCTTTTGGGTACTCTTAATTTGACCATTTTTTTATCACCGAAGGAGGTGACCATATAAACCCGCACGGTAGATATGCTGTTTGCCCGGTGGCCTTGACAGCTTCTGCGGTAAGGACACGTGAGCTATCGCCAATTTGGACGAAAAACGTAAGTTGCGTCTTTCGCCTACTTTTGCGATGACAAACTTGTTCACCTGATTGTAAGTAGGTACTGCAGCCCATTGACTCATGCAAATAATTTTGTTAACATTTTTCAAGAAACGTTACAGTTTAATATGACGTCGTGTAAGATAGAATCTTGCTCCTTATTTGTCCAGTGGGAGACGTAAATATCCACTAAGGAAAATGCACGAAACAGATAAAAAAATTAATGGGAGTAATTGAAAGTTTTGTTCCTTTTGCCTGTCATTGACAATTACAAATCATATTCGAAATTTTCAACACTTTGTTAAAAAAACCACTGGCTTGTATAGTTTAAATCAATAAATCTTGTATAGTTTTTATAAAAAGCTCAAGTCCGCTCTTGCATGGAATACTGTTCCCATCTCTGGGATGGTTCTACTAAATATCAGCTGGATGCTTTGTACTCCTTGGAGCACCGAGCGAAGAGGATCATAGGCAGAGACTCATTTGTGGAGGCAAATCTTCTAAGCCTCGAACACCGTAGACGAGTGGCCTGCCTATCGGTTTTTTATCGGATACATTTCGGAGAGTGTGCGGAGGTTTTGCATGACCTGATACCCCCTTCCCCTTTCATTCACCGAACGACTAGACGCGGCGAGCAGTACCACCCTTATGTTATAGACATTCCTCCATTACGCACGAAGCAGTTTGCCTCTTCTTTCTTTATGCGGACGCCTAAGGAGTGGAACTCTCTGCCGAGGTCAGTTTTTCCGGAACGCTATAATCCAGGTTAAAGGTAACTCCATTATATATATAAAAAAAATCATCGGTTTTACTATGTATCGTGAATTTATCCATCGGGAATTATACTATCCCCGTTTTCTCTAAATAGCAGATTCACCAGTTTTCGGATAGTTAGCGGACGTAGTTATGGCGACTGACTGGTAATCAAAAATCCATCCTAATTTGCCGAGCTCAAATCTCACAAATTAGAGCTTATGAAACACATAATTTGTACAAGAGTTTGTACAAGCCACGGCAGATCCATAGACCTGATTTGTTTCAGTGTTCTTGTATGCCTGACCCCGTAGAAGCCTGGCGTCTGGAAGACGAACTCGGGGTGGGGCCGCGATTCTGTGCTGAGAGCTTTCCCTTAGTCCTACCGATAAAAGGCGAAAGTGGAACACCGAACATAATTCTGACATAAGTATTAAAATGTATATTTTATTATACTTTTGAAATTCGGCTTTGTAATAAAACATTTAACATCATTGTAAAAATAAAAAATTTCGCTGGAAAGTTTCAAGATGAAACTAAAAATTTAAGATTAATGAAGCCAAATATTCGGTTCTCATATTTTTTTTACCCTCTGGAGATATAAAATTACCAGTCGCCCTTCCTTACAGCGGTAATCAAAGACTCTGAAATCTTGTGAAAACATTTAATCTAGTAAAGGACCAAAAATGAAGTTACCTACAGTATAAATTTCAATCATGGAACCGAATTGAATAATTCAATATCTTGGACAAATAAAGAAAATCTTGTAAATATAAAATAAAATATTAGCTTTTGTATTAAAAGTACGAAAACATTAAATGTATGCTGTGGTCACTATCATTTTTACCGTTATAAGTGAATACTGTCACCAAGAGAAATGGATATTTCGATTTACTTTCTTATCGCATAGAAAAAGCGCCGTGAAGTTGACACTATCTTCGTGTCCACAAAACGCGGAAACAGGTTGTTCATCACAAGGAAGAAGTACATCTAAATTATTCATACAAATATTCCCAGAAACGTCCAGCGTTCATTTGTCATTCCATGCATTTTTCATGTTATGAAATATTTCTGCATCTACATACGTTGTAGATATGACTTAGAGGTAAATGCTTTCTACGTGTAATAGTATGAAACATACTTTTAAAGGTAGGTCTTTGCTTATTATATATTATACAAGAACTAAATATTAAATTAATTTTTTTAAGTTCAGTGTTAATATTATTAGGTAAATTTCTTCCAACCTAATTTGCGAAGTGGGTTTCGGAGGCTCGTTTAGCTCCGCTCAGTCGTGTCAAGTGAAAATCGGTCTCTTTGCTTGCTTTCTGGGAGGAGCCTATGTCCAGTAGTGGCATATTAAGTGGTTTATAGAAGCAAAGCAAACCTGTACTTAAAAGTAGTAGCATATTAATGCCCACTGCTGGGAAAAGGCCTTTTTTCAAATATTAGAGAGAGTTTTGAAACCGGGAAGAGTCCACCACGCTTGACTTGTATTGCGTTTTTTTTTATTATTTCTCACGATGTTTTTCATTACTGCCGAGCACGTGGTAAGTTCAGCACTGAAAATTGCTATTTAACAGTTTCATACCAATGTCACTTGCGCACAATGAAATAAAAGGTTAATACATCCCGCACATTCTGGGTAAAAATTGAAATAGGCTTCACCGGCGCGGTCACGAAGTTCGTTCCAATCGAACTCTCAATTATGATAAAGTCATGTCTGTCCAATTTAGTTAAAAAGTTCATCTTATGGCTGTTCTGGAATCGTAAGCAAAATTAAAAAAAATATTTATCAATGTCTGTGAAATTACTGCTAAGTCTCTGATGGTCAAAGGAAAGAAAGGGGGTTGTCATAAAATAAAGTTATGCATGGCGGATAATAACCCCTGGTACTGAGTTGATGGCTCCCAAGCTGTTACTAAAAATTTGTAAAAAAATGACAAAAAAGAAGATTTCCACGGAGGAGACCCACGGAGTTCCTATCGCCTGTTTCTTCTCCATCAGAGGAAATTTTCCGAAACGGCGATATTTAAGAAAAATAATGACTTTTGATATTGGTTTTGATCTTAACATGTATCTGTAATATAATGTACCTTTTATTTAACCGAAAAATAGCGGTGTAAGTTTACTGGGTCTTTCTGTCTACCATTCGAATTCGTATAGGGTGTGCATTAATTAAATGAGAGGCGAAACTTTGTTATGCCTGCAGATTACAAACCTAACCTTGTTATTGTATGAATTCTGCCTAAATTATTAACGAATATTGTTTTACGAAATTATTAAACTCAAAGTTAAATATTAAAAGGGCGTGTTAAAAGTTTTGCGCCAATGTCAGCAAGGTTACATGAGAGATGTTACAGTGAAACAAAAAGATATTTAGGTTTATAACAATTACTTTCAATAGGTTGGTAACTTTAGTATGTAGTTATTGGTTCACAAATTTACGTCTAGACAGACACGTAAAAGATTTATTTCTGTGTGTCAGTCTAGTTTTATATCTAATATTTTTTTTACATGAAATGTAGATAACAGAAGTTACGAATAAAAAGAAGCTATCTCGATACCTAAAAATCTGCAGGGCTTATGAAGTCCGACTGGAGTTTACGACTTAAAATAAGGGTCCCTTTTTTAGGTGGGGAAATCATTAATGTCCTTAGGTGTACCTTAGAGTGGTAACCATCAGTGTTTATAAGAGAACACTGGATATTCGTTCGGAACACACCCGTGGGTAAAAAGAAATTGAAAATTATTTTATCACCAAATAATGTAATTTCTTCTCGTATTAAAGCACGTAATTTCGATCCTAAATTGTATTAATGCGTTTCACATTCCCCAACTCAAATCGTTTTTAAATTAAAGCAATTTGTTTTTCCAGAATAATCTATAAGGATGTGAATTTGTATTACGTTTTTGGGCAAAAACAAGTATTCATCTATACTATATTTTGTCTATATATAGTACTCACGACTGTCATTCGCAGGGGTTTTTTTTAAATGAGGTAAACGAGCAAGTGGCTCACCTGATGATAAGTGATTACCGATGCCCACGTACATTTACAACACTAGAGGAGCTGTCGGTGCGTTATCGGGCTTCAAGGATATTTGGGTTTAAAAAAAAACGAAGTAAGCGGGACCCTTACTCCCAATCAAAAAAACACCACACGATTTTAAAGATTCGTATCATTATCAGCTAAAATTTATTTTACGATTTTTAATTTCGGCACAGTTCGGTAAACAGTATCATTATTATTTACTGATCCATTATAATACTACTTATTCGGAAAATCAATACATACATCTACTAAATTAGTCTTATTTTTTAAATAAAACACACAAGGAAACATCAGGCTAAATCTGATCATATCCTATATTCTACAAGTCGCTTGAGAGTTTCCGTCAGAAGTCAGAGGGGATCGCGCCGATACCCGACAATCGCTGATTTACGAGATCCCCGAATAACAGATTGTACAAGTTCAGAGGCGTGGTTGTTAACTTGCTTAACTTTCAAGTTACAAGTAAAGGAAAGTTTCTACAAATACACCAACACGAATCAAATTTTGTGGGTATGTAACCAGCTTGTAAATAGTCCACTGGTGGTCATAAACTCTCTTAAGGTCATAAACTCTCTTAAGGAGGATTTGGCATTATCGCCAAACTCGGCAAGCGGATTGGCGATTGTGGTACCAGATACCTCACTCTTTAAATGCTGCTGCCCGTCATCGGTCTGTTTAATTTTGATTTGGTATTTTTCGGGTTGTTTGTCGCACCATCAATCGGAAGCCATTGCGATTTTTAAGGCTTTTCCTTTAGTCGCCTCTTAACACTTACCCACATGATAGAAGGAGGTGGCAGACTCTTAGTCTCTATATTTCACTCGTGCTCTATGGTACCTTTGAATTATGGTGGGAATACTACATTAGAAAGAAAATTATCTGTACAGGCTTACCTAGAACTAGGTATCTATAGGTATTATAAAACTGTACCGATGAATTTTATTTGTTGTTGTTTAATTATATTATATTTTTTTATCGAAGACGTTGTTGAATTACTCTGTAGTGTTATTTAACTAAAACATCGATGGCTACTACTGCCAGTAGTTGTCAAATTCATTCATTGTCATATTCACTAATCCATTGATAAAAAGAGACAAAAACTGAAAGAAATAGAGTTTGATCAAAAGAAATCGATAAAGTTTTACTGCGGCCCACATAGCACAAAGATGTCAGGTTAACTTAACAGAAATACACTGCGATCTGCCGTTCGGGGAAAAATCAATAAAAGTAACATTTCTCATGTATACTATTATAATTATCTCTTGTGATAGTTTCACAACAAATTCCAATTTTAATTTATTCAGGGAATTAAAATAGAATATCCTGAAGACGCCGTAAGGCGAAACCGGTCGGTTACTTAGACAAATAAAACATTTGTACAAGAGATAATAATAATTGTCAGTAAGAAGTTTTTTTTAAAAATGCTGTTTCTCCAAGTGACAACAAACGCAATTATAACATTATTCATACGTAGATTATATAAAAGGAGTCATTTCATTGTATCATTCTAAAGCAACAAATTAAACATTAACACCAATGGATTATATTTTTGACAACATAGAGGAGTTCATGTTGAAGCATATCAGCACTAGTTATTTAAATTCCAGTCACTTACTTGAACATAATAGAATGCGCTACTGTTCAGGAATTTGCTCTACATAGTTCCAAAAGATACGAGTTCGCTGTGACGTATTATCCGATAGTTTGTTTAACAGATATTTCAGAAATTTCTATACCCTCGTACTCTATTATGACTCTTAGATAAATTGATAGTTTAAATTTCAGTATATATACAATACATGACTAACATTCCTGTTAACTACTCCAACTCTGCCTAAGATTTTGTATCTGGAGTGATTCACGACAACAATCGAATGAAGGGTTCGAACCTGCGACGCCTTGTTTCGTCCATCAATCCATTAGGCTATTGATGTTTATGAAGACCAAGACTTTCTTTACCATTTTAAGAGCATTTCGGAACCGAATAGGAGTCCCCTACGTAACTACTACGTCAATGCGGGTTGGAAGAGCTAGTAACGGTTATTTACATATATAAACTAAAATCCAGAAAAGCTCGAAAGACCAAATTCATAGATATCGGCAGTTGACCGTAGTGCTTTTTTAAACTGGAGACGTATATGCTTATGCTTTATTCGTCCAGTTATATACTAAGATTATTTGATGGTGCAACTAGATTGTTGCACAACTAGATTACTTCCTGTGATTTTATTTGTTTGATCTACCTCACTATGTTTATTATAGCAATATTATATAAAAATATACAATCAATATGGTGACGTAATTCATCCTGTCATTTGATTTACATTTACGATAAATAAACGGCCTTCGATGAAAATTCAATTAACTAAATCGGATTCCAACTGAGTTTTATGCCGCACGGATCAGACTGAAAAAGAAACGAGTATGTAATAAACATTAATTTAAGACGATAACTAGTATGTATTAATCTTTATCTATATTCTAAACTATTAAACTATGTACGAGTATAAGTAAGTAATTATGATATCTCAGTCTTAAATAAACTAAGTGTGTCGTCTGTATAACTTACAATATTGACAATTATTATTACTCATTGTACTAATTTCACAACACATTATATTTATTTATATAACGAACCGAGCGGTTTCGCCTTACGGCGTTTTCAGGATACATTGCCGACGGCCGACGGCAGGGTAATAGACCGATCGGTTCGTTATATTAAAGTTAAAAGTTAAGGTTACAGACTGTAAATTCCCACTGCTAAGGTATCCTTCTCAAATATCTGAGAGGGTTTCGGATACGAGAAGGGTCCAATACGCTGCTCCAGTGCGGCTTGGTGGACTTCACATGTCCTTGAAATAATATTTCTCAGAAATGTAGGTTTCTTCTCGATGTTTACCTTCACCGTACGTGGTAAATTTAGCACTTAAAATTGTTATTAACAATTTTAGAGGTGCCGGCATCGGGGATCGAACTCAGGTCACTTCCGCTCCATGAAACTAAAGTAACTTTATATAATTCATAACTATTAGAATTGTATTTTAAACAACTATGTTATTTAATTAATAAATGTAAATAGAAATCTTCGACAAAGTGAACGAGCAACAAGTTTTACCAATTTATGAAGTCATTGCTGGATTTTTTGATCACATGGAGCGTTCTGAACCTATTCGTATATTTGGATTAATAGAGGCGTGTGTTGAAAGTGTAAGAGGAAGCATAGCCATCGCGTTGTGTGGGCGTCGTATATAAGGCTATTAAGACCCGTCAAAAGATGTATTTATTCACACTAAAAATGCGAAAATAACTGTATTTGTTTTGTCTGTTACGTTTTCACAGCTAAACCACTGAACTGATTTTGAGTAAATTCGACATGGAGATTGAGAACTTGGGAGAAGGACGTAGGCTACTTTTTATACCAGGAAAGCAGCGGGAGTATTTTCCATGCGGAGAAATCGCAAAGTAAGGTAAGGTAAGGCGCAAAGTAGTACAGAAATAATAGCAAATTCTTCCATCTATTTTGATGATGACTATTAATAAAATAGATGTTTAATCAAGGAATATTCATATGGGGTTAAAATAAGTACTTTCGTTCTTAAACTTGAACCGAAACTCAAGTTGAAATAACTTAAAAGTTCTCTTAACTTTTCGGGTTCCCAAATGACGAGCGGTGGCGATTTTTCACAGACTAACAAAATTTAAAGATAGTTTAAGTGTATAACAAAATTAGGGAATAAATATGTATAGCTTGTCAATTACGTGCTAATTAATGTACTTATCCGTATTTAACTAAGGAATGCTTGCCTCGTATGGAAGATTTGCTCATACTCACAACGGCTTGCTCTATGAGGCTAAATTAACTTATTATTCAAATATAAACGAAATTAAGCCTTGGTAGTCTATTAGTCTAGAGCGCGAGTGGCCAGGGTTCGATCCCCGGCGCCAGCACCACTAAAATTGTTAATAGCAATTTTAAGTCCTGGATTTACCACGTGCTCGCCGTCAAGGAAAACATCGTGAGGAGACTTGTTTGTCGGAGAAATAATAAAAAAATATTATTTCCGCCAACTCGCACTGGAGTAGCGTGACGGACTCTTCCCGGCTCCAAAAACACTCTCAGATATTCGGGAAGAAAGGCCTTTGATCAGCAGAGGGCATTTACATCTGTAAATGCAGCAGCTGCCTTGTTTCCTTACTTTTTACTTTTATACACTACATGCATAATAAGTATGACTGAGATCTTATGCATTACGATAAATACTAATATACAAAGAAATACACATTTTTTTTTAAAATAAGAACAGTGACACTTCGTTATTAAAAATATTCAAATGAATGAATATAGGGCCAAAGATGATTTTTGTCCACGCTATATGCTAATGATGTCTTCGTAGCTAATTTCGACCATGACTCCCTCGGAATAGTGTTGATAGTTGTCAAGTTTGTTTGTTGGCGCAAACATAGAGACACACACATTTGTCTTAACCTTCATGTATGCGATTAGAACAAAGGATTTATTAGATGCAGTGTTAGAAGCACAGGATGCGACGCAATACAACCAAAACTAAAAGCCATCTTGTGTTTCGTTCGGTGAGTCAGGTAACCGGAGGCCCACTAACCCTCCCCCTCCCATTTCCCTTTACCGATATATCCTTAAAAGGCCGGCAACGCACCTGCAGCTCCTCAGGTGTAGCAGATTTACGTGGGTGTCGTAATCACCAGGTGTTACCATTAGGTGAGCCGCTTGCTTGTTTGCCCCCTTTAGCATAAAAAGAAAACCTCCAACATAAATTTATTTACGTAGAATTCTCTTAAGTGATTTTGATTACTAATTTCATTAATACCCTTGAATTTTTTATCTTCATCCGTGTTGAACTAAGGGTTTTCTCATACAAACAAAGACAGGCACGTAATATGTATTTAAAAAAAATAACAGAATAACCGCTTGTTAATTTACCATCGAAATTACATGCCGCGTACGTAATTATATCGAAATGTAACAAAGAACTTGTGACACTTCAAGCGAAGTTTATACACCAAAATCTAATTCAATTTGAATATTGTTAATGAAATTTTAATTTAAATTTAACTTAGTTTACGTACGCACACTGTAACAGAGTATAAATCATTATAATTGAATGCCCTGATGATGTCGTATGGCGAAAGCGGTCGGTTCGTTATAAAAATAGACAAATTGTGTTATGAAATTAGTTAAAGAGATAATAATAATTGCCAAGTTCTCTTTCTTTACTGGTACTTACTAGCGCATCCGTCTAGCTTACTCAATTACTAGTAATGCTTCTCTTCATTGTTAGGCTGTGGTATTTCAGTTTGGCAAGTTTTGGATAGATATACCGCCATCTATCGGTCGTCAGGGCCTCGATAGTTTTGTTTTGTTAATTATGATGACGATAATAAGATTATCTTGAAGTTGAGAATGGGACCCACAGGGATAATTTCCGAATACTATCCGCGATTAACAACAATGCAAGAGATTTGAGATGAAAGTATTATTAACTGTCAAATCTAATGTAATCATTATAAAGCTGACTATAGTCGAGTTAACTATGACAACAGGACGTCAAACACCTTAGTCCTCCGGTGACCTCGTCGGGATATATTTAAACGCGATGAAATCCGTAAATAATAGTTTCATGTCAAATGTGTAGTATTGGGGTAAATACAAGAAATCATTATACGCAAGAGGTATTATAACCCTACAACTAAACGTGCAAAGTAAGGTTCAGAGGAAATCTCTCGTCTTTACCTACCCGTACACTACATAACACTTATGTGATAAAATTATAGACTTAATTCAAGTAGATGAATATAATTCGTGTGTCGCATATTTGCTCCAAAACTTAATATGTAGGTACCGTTAATTACTAAGGCACGCGCTTAGAATAAGATAGTTAATATAGATTATCTTATGTAACCTATTTTGACGTGATCCAACAATAAAAATCTGTTGTTATAACACGTGAACAGTTAATATAGAATGTACCAATGACATATAATATTGTATAAGTCCGTCATGTTGTTGCAATGAGAAAGGATTACAAATCATAATATTACACTGTGTAGTATACATATATGGTATATAGGCGAATAAGAGAAATCCTTGCATCTCATGGTAATCTTCAGAAGTAAGCCAATAACGAGCCTCGTCCTCTATCACTTTCTATATCCCGGTTTGCGGAGGCTCGTTCTTCGACACCGAGTAACCAAATTTACTATTATTAATAAATAATATTAAGTATTTCATAGGCATCTTTCTCTTTCCAGAATGTCTATTAAAACCTTATCGTGTCATTACAATACATTTTTTGATAGAATTTACCGGAGACCATCTCCCACGAACTGTCCTCAGCAAGTATTCAATAAATATGTAAATTATCAATAACCCATTAGCTAGTTTAATAAACCTTCCATAATTTGTAAGATAAGCATTAAAGTAATATTGGATAAAACGCTGAGCTTCACTGGATTTCTCGGAGAACATTAATGTAATATAACTTAAATCTCGTCAACACCTTCCTTGTTTCACAAAATTATATAATTAAACTACTGTAAATCGTCTTACGATGTTTTGTTAGGTAACAGTGTTCGAAAATAATTTTAATTTTTACGTGTCAATACAACTTCTATTGACGCAACATGTCACGAGTTGTGTGATTGTTTTTCTCTAGGTCTTTAAATGTTATTATTTTCTTTCTGTCTTGTGTCTGGCACATGCGTTATATTTGTGAACACGTGCTGCTCGTGGAGGATAGCGATTTGTTTATTTTTAAATATGAAGATTTTTTATCTTCATAGCAAGTTTTCCTAATGGAACTATGCCTTTTATTTAGACGACATTGTATGAATTACAATAATTGAAAAAACAATTGTATAATGAAGGCAGAAATTTGTTTCGACTGTTTTTTCTTCGTCATTACAAAGGACCCTTGTTGCGGAATGGTGGTATATTGTATAATAATTAATACGCTAAGCGTATTAATTATTATACAATACCGTACCGAAGAACAAAGAAAAGTAATTTTTTACGTAAAGTGTAACTTTTACATACAGTAATTTGATTGAGGAAAGAATTCTCTTAGGGATCAGTCTTTACGAAAAAACATGAGGAAATAGAGTGAAAAACTATTAGTACAGATCGTTGTGCCTGTAGAGATATTCAAATTCAGAAAGGTATTTTGAAAATAGCTTTCGTCCGCGTGGTAAATTCTTTCTCGGTACTTCTGGGTTCACTTTGTCCTTCACCAGGGTTCAAGACATAACTTGGTGATGGACCTATCATCCCAAATTTATCAAAATCGGTTCTGCGAGTTTTTTTTTTGTGTGAAGTAAGCAGACGTAAGAAGAAGCTGCAGGTACGTTGCCGAGCTTATGGATATTTCGGGTGGAAGGAAGGGGTGAGAGAGATGGGAGTGGGCCTCTGGATAGCTCACTCATCGAACAAAAAGCAGAAGTACAAGGTGCCTATACTTCAAGCCGGTATTTTGAGTAAATGTAGCAGACAAATACATTCGCCTTTATAATATTAGTATGGATTAATTATTTATCTTTTACAAAAACGAATCAAAGACATTTTGCCCAAGCCGTGGTAGCCTAGTTGTAATTAATTTCAAGTTTTTACCTCCTTGTGAGTCGTGGTAGGTAGGTAATTGAGGTAAAAAAATATTTTGGGGACGTGTGAAGTCTGCCAAGCCGAGCTGGAGCATTGTGGTGGACCCACACAACCCGGTTCCAATCTCTCTACAAAATAATGTCGCTGGTATATGATAATTATTATGTTGACATAAATACACTGACATTAATCTTATGTAAACCTAGAACATAATAAAAGTTTTATGCGCTACCTTATCACAGCTATTATGAATCTCCTAAAGATTGATGACTAAGGAGGGACGTTAAGATATCAATATGTTAGATGGATGATCTCATAGTGATAAAGCGTTGACACCGAAGATGTAGTGAAATACTAACGATGTTAATGTCAGTGACCTTTCCGAGCAAACCTTAGTGCGTCGATAATGAATAAAATATTTGCAAATTCATTCTTTGTATTTTCTGCTCCCAAGCATATTATAAGTGGCAGTTTTAATCGGAAAGTTATTACGGGAAGATAATTAACTAATATAATGATGAATGCACGATCATAGTTTTATGAAAAGAAGGTTTATTTATAAGCAAAAGGAATAAAATTTAGGCTGTTACATATACAGAAAAAAGAATTTATATAATGTTACACACGAATTCATACAAGGTCCGAAAAGACATTCGGTATATAACAGATGGTTGAAGCCTCCAAAGTCTCGGTTGTGATTCTTATTACCTAGCCGATAAGTCACTGAGTGACCACGCGCTTGTAATATTTTACTCTGCAATTTGTACTGATCAAGTGTTCAAACTTCCAAGTGCTTACAAGAATTTTTTTACCAAACAACAGTGTAACAACTGTTGTGTTCTGATTTGAAAGGTATAGATAGCTAGTAAAAATACGGGATGTGAAGCATTACATCTTAGTCCTCAGAGGTGATAACGCCTCTGTAACCAACTTCTATTGAAGCTGATGTTTGTTCATGAGGACTTCTAGCTAACAGAGCTCGATTTTGAGCCCAATATAAGAAAAAAAAACGGTTTTACGATAACTAAAATGTAAAGATTCTAGTTATTGCAAATATTATTGTTATCCATATAAAAGGGCGCCGTGTCTAGGCGCCACATGTTAACGATGTCGTAAAAAATATATATATATATGTCGTAGATAATGCACAATAGGAAAACGCACATAGGGCGCGTCTGGAGCAGGGTCTGGAAGCATGCTTGCCGTCAGCCGAGCGCTAAGTGCTGCACTTCGACTTTGCAGCACCTTCCATCTATCTTCCCTATCAGCTGGCTTGTCGGGCCTCTAAGACACTAGCCTCTAGGGAACCAGCAATCGGCACCCGCCTCTGTTGAATTACATTGCAAGCGCTGGACGAGTGATATGAATCAGAACGTATTACGCTCATTTTCGTCTGGAGAAGTCTGCCTAACGCCTAATTAACGCGAACTCTTTTTGAGATTTATTAAAATAGGGTCCCAGGAAGGTGGTGGGTGAGAAGGTTAAATTTATTAACAGAGTTTTCAGGCTAAACAACCAAAAATACCATCCCTAGTCTCTATTATTCATTGATGCCGGCTCCGTGAATCGAACCCAGATCACATGCGTATAATAAAATTAAAGCGAGCACCCTGACTAGGCTACCACCGCTCTTACAATAATTACTTTTGGGGTGAAGAAACTAATGTTGATTATGTACAAATATTGTGAGAGGTCTGCCATAGGCGACGTAAAAATTCTGGCATTCCCTTTCTTCTTTACGGTGTCGAAAGTGTTGACTAATGGAAAAAATCTTGAAAATCTCGTAATCGTGAAACTTAGTTTGCACAAAAATATTCAAATTGAATATATTACCTAGTTGGACTAATGCGTGGACAAGTTGAGCAAAAGTAGTTACTTATTATTTAAAATAATAGATTTCCGCCAATAAACGCCTGATTCCATTATATATGTATAAATACATACATCACAGATCATTAACGGGTGCAGTCAAGCGAGGCGATAGTGGCTAATTAACCAGTATTAGACCTATGTCTGTGACTAATAACAGGCACAGGAAGTAGATGAAGAATTAATGACATATCGTTACTGATTCGCGAGTAACTCAAGATTCATAACCAACGCAGATTCGATATATTCCATTATCACAATTTATAATAGTAAGATGGCGGTATAATCTAAATAAATTAAGAACTATGCAATACGCAAGTTATTGCTGGTTGTGTTAAGTTAACTCTGACATTAAACCACACTCTCCTCCAACCTAATCGCATAAGCGATACAACTGACACGATAAGGTAAACACGAGTGAGTGCATTTGTGTTTGTTTAAACACATTTGCGGCACAATATTATCTTTTCCGCAGTCGACGTCTTCAAATAGTATTCGGAAGTTCTAGCAGTGATCGAAATCGGTCAGGATTATACCATTGTAATTGACCGTAGAATTTATAGAATAGTAATTAATAAATTTCAGCTAAAGTTATCTATACGCGTTTCATAAGATTTTGTAGGATATAGTTGAGATTGCATAGCGTGAAGCGCATTATGGCTGTTCAACAGTATTAGACTTCTAGCACTGTATTAGTCTAACATTGATGAACGCAAGCGGATGATTTATAGAGGTGGAAACTGATCCGAAATTTATTAACACATATTCATTACAATAACGTGAAATAGTACGTGTACTATTTCTAATTATTGTTTAGTGCAGAGGTTCCCAGACTTTTTTCTCATAGACCACTTTAAAAATTTAGTTGGTGCAGGTAGACCCCTTGCGGCTATATTTCTAACATATTCCCAAAATTCGACAAAAAATGTGAAGATTAGATCTAACTATGGAAATTTGCGTTGCGGCTGAGTTCCAACCACGAATTAACAACTTTTCCTGACACCGGCAAACACTAACATCGATTCACTTTACTTTACTTTTCTTTTTGAAATTACAAGTAACAGTCTCTGCGCTTCTTAAAATATTATCTGCGTACATTGATAGAAGAAGTCAAGCTAACATTTTAGTTCTTCACTATCGAAACCAAAAAAATTTTTTGTCACGCCTATGTGGTCTACATATGCATACACAAAAAATGGTGGTTCACATCGAGTCTCCCGTGGGTCCCTTTGGGAACTAAGGGTTTAATGCATATAGAGTATAGAATGTAATGTACAGAATAAAAAGCATTTCTGCCACCAACCAGGTCTCCCAATTACATCTCTGCCTAGGAGTCGTCTGGGTAGGTCGCCCTCTTGCTTATTTCTGCCGTCAAATAGCGAAGCAACAACTGTTGCGTTCCGAGTTGAAAGGTATAGAGTCCCTGTATAACTACGGGCTATGAGGAATCGTTTTTCACCTCAATCCGATAAAGAAATGTCTTAGTCTCCCGTTGTGATAACGTACATATCTGTAACCTCCTTCATTTGGTGTCCATTATCTGCAGTACCATCATGTGTCAAAATGAAGTTGCGCTCACAGCCCACCTGACTGTGTCCTCTTGGCACAGCCTGACTCTCCTCGATGTGCGTAATTCGTTCAAAAAAGGATGCCAGAATTATTGACATTTTCTCGCAGCTGGACATAACCAGCAGTGGATTTGGATCAATGCTGGTGATACACGGCTGTTTTAAAAATACCGGCTCCCCTTATATATGATCTATGACTTATTTATTCCATTGGACTTGAGTAGGGTCAAAAGAATCAGTTACTCAATGTGCACCATTTTACCGTTGTTCAATCTGTTCCTGCGGTATGCAGAGTAATGATAATCGAGTGCTGTCATATTCATTTTTCATTTTATTTTTGTGTCAGATCACATTTCAAGTTGTGATTTTCGTCCATCTTTCAGGATATTTTAAACTCCCGTATTATCTGAAATTCCTGTCATTCAGTAGTGTGTTTCTTATTCTGTCAGTCCTTTTATATCTTAAAATCTGAGTTCCAGACTTGGTCAGTGACCACAATTATGAGCCGTAAGTTAGGATAGGCAGAACACATATGTCGATAAGTTGGCACATGAATGTAATAGGAAATGTTCTTTATGCACCTTCTTGGACCAGTAGCTCTTGCAAGCGTTTCTAATACGGCGGTCGACTACCTTATCATGCCTGTTTTTGAAGGATACTAACAGGCCTACATAGGCTATACATGCCTGGCCTATTCATCGACATAATCTTTTCCTGCCCAACGTCTTCGACCCTACATTTCGTATGATGGTCACTATTAGTGTTTTTTTTTATGGAAAAGACGGCAAACGAGCAAGCAGTTCACGTGATGGTAAGTGATTACCGTCGCCCACATACATCTGCAACACCATAGATGCTGCAGGTGCGTTCCCCGTCTTTAAGGATATTTGGGAGATGGGAGGGAAGAGGAGGGGAATAGGGAGGGGGATAGGGAGGGGATGGGGCTCCGGTTACCTCACTCACCGAACGAAACGCAGAAGCACAAGATGCCTCTACTTCACGCCGGTATTCTGCGAGGCCGTGGTATCAATTCGGTCGAGCCGGCCTATTCGAGCAGCAGCTAAAGCCGCCGCTTGGCTCTACCACGTCCATCACTTTATTTGAACTCCATCCTTAAGACCGTGTGCCGTGTCGTGATCTTGAAGAAACAATTTAAAAATCTTGTGGAAGCAAATAAAAGCATCTCATCCGCAAAATGTTAGTTTGAAAGACTCTCGCCACTGAGGTGAACTCCTTTTGCCAACCATAAAACTTCTTGCGTTTGAAATTTTCATTTGTTATCATCATCATCATCATCATCATTTCAGCCTATTAGAAGTCCACTGCTGAACATAGGCCTCCCCCAAGGATTGCCACGAAGCACGGTCCTGAGCCACCTGCATCCATCGACTTCCCGAAACACTGCGCAGGTCGTCACTCCATCTTGTGGGGGGTCGTCCTACACTGCGTTTGCCCGTACGTGGCTGCCACTCGAGAACCTTTTTTCCCCAGCGGTTGTCAGTTCTGCGAGCTATGTGGCCGGCCCATTGCCACTTCAACTTGCTGATCTTTACGGCTATGTCGGTTACCTTAGTTCTGCTGCGGATATTATCGTTGCAGACTCTATCACGCAGAGAAACACCGAGCATAGCCCTTTCCATAGCGCGCTGAGCAACTTTGAGCTTCCTCATACGGGCTGCAGTGAAGGACCAAGTCTCGGATCCGTATGTCATCACTGGCACTGGTTATCAAAATGCACCTATTTTATGAATAACACTAATTATATGCTGTACTGTTTTTTATTGAATACTACACGTTTTGTTATAAGAAGTATTCTGGAGGTTTCTGTCAAAGTTTAAATGATAACGTATATACCTTTATTCATCTGTGATAAGTACTCATTTTATACTTAGGTAAGAAACGCCGTTTATATTTAGCTAACAAAGTGACCTGACCCAATAATACAATTAAGCCGTGCTGCACTTAAGATCTTAATGAAGACAAATTTTCATTTCCTTCCTTCCTTTTAATTCGTTAGGTAACATAAAATGTTTATGGGTCATGCATATTACAAGACTTCCTTATTAAAACAGGGAAAACTGTTTAGGTAAGAAAGTCCGAATGTAATGTAATAAAAAACAATTGCGTTGCTTTTTTTTTGCCGTACGGTGGCTTTATACAGGTTGGTTGCATTGTATATTTTTGCAGTATATACCATTGCTTTTTATGACCAATGACACTTATTCTTTTTAATATTATGGAATTAATGACAGCAGTTAGTCATGTATACTGCATTAAAAATTAACTAAAAAAATTCAGGCCAAGGTATACAGAGCATTGTGGGCGGCAGCTTCTAGAGAACGAGGCGTCTGGTACTGCGATAATGGCAAATCCTCAGATAAAAAGTGAACAATTGGCAGCCTGTTAAAGAAATAGAGTAATTTAGAGAGTTTTATTAATGTGCAGTTGGTTCAAGTCAAGCAGTTCGTCAGGCACGTTGCAGAAACACGTTGCACTCTAAGAATGTGTTGCCTATCGCATTAACAACCAAGACTGAAATGAAACTATGTATTATTTACGGATTTTATGGCGTTTAATTTTATTTTTACTATCCCGACGTTTCGATTGCTTTACAGCAGCCTTGGTCACTTGGGGACTGAGGAGTTAGACGTCCAGGTGTCATAGTTAACTCGGGGTAACGAATGTTGCATTGTACAATTGTTGTTGGAAGATTTTCACGCATTTTAAACTTGAAAGCTTAAAGATACAGAACATTATTTTTTTCCACTTTCGCCCATGTTAACCATTTTAAGCCTCCTATGCATATTTGGATACAAAATAACACAGTATAGATGGCGTTAGTGAACAGGTTTATTATATTGTGGTTCATCTGCTGGGAGCAACTTCATGTAGATTTTGATGTCAGCCTGTGTACGCGCCTCATAAAATTTCACTCTCATATTTTTTTCATAACGCGCCAAAAGAAGTATAACTTCTAATACATCAATATTATACGTAATTTTGAAAAGCGAGGTAGCGTGATGGCTGAGTAGACAAATAAGAAAATGTTGCGTTTTTTATTACCTTTGTTTAAATCACTTCACAAACATTAGGCAGAAGTTAGAAGTAAGGACTGTCTGATGTTGTCGAATGTTTTCGAAGTATATATTCAAAAATTCATATGATATTATAATGCTGACACTGTTGTATTGTTTTTGGGATTAGTCTCGGAATTCATGTATAAGTTTCTTCATCCCTCCACTGTTGAAACCACTGCTGAACAAAGGCCTCTTCAAGAAAATAACTAGTCTATAGAATTTGTGTCATCACCTTATCGTTGGCGCCTTGCCTGGTAATCAGCAGATTGCGTGAGCATGAGCAGGTGGGGTGACCTTTAGTGAATAAGCTGGTATATCCGCCCCTTACACTACAACACAAATATGTTTAAACAATAAATATTTTAATTATATACAATTATTTTTTAAACGTGTAAGGGGATATCCCCTTGCTGAAACTATTCGCCATATTGTGACTATCTATGATATCAATGGCGTAATTATAACCCATGTAAATGTTTACTATTTAGGTTTGATGTTTTAAAACTAAATTAAGGTTATATCTGCTGTTCCATAATTGGAAATCTATTATTAAATTGTTCTTGAAACCTGTACCCCGGATGATAGATTCACCACAGCTCTATGCACTAGACTTGGAATCCGCCGAGGAATTCCTAGTTACTCAAATTTCCTGTCGTCTGCTTCTATTTCAACCTTTATATTTAATAACTTTGTGTTTGTATATATTTCACGCCTTGTAGTAACTGCATGACATGACTATGTTAGCATATTGAGTTAAAAATACAGGGTTGAGAGCCATGATCGTAACGTGGGATCCCCCATCATACTTATTTGCATATTCTCGGAGGATAATGTCATTAACGAGTCTCAGCATGTGACTTTGAAGAAAATACTTACAAAATGTGTTAGACGTAAATCACATTAACTCTTGGTGTTTTAGAATTAAAAAAACTATCAAACACTAAAAATATGATAAAATAAATATGTTACAATGAAATATACATAATATATTAACCCAAACAGCCTTCCATAGGATAACCAGACGGCCAAGAATTTTATAAAATAAAATTTCGTCATAAATTTTGAAGAGATTATATATATGCGCATGCTCACGCCACACAGAGAAAAGTCTGTTAAACACCATAGGCGTGCAAAAACCAAATCGCTAACCGATTGTTACATGCCAGTTTCGTTGATATTTTGTGGCATACCTAGATATCGGTATGATTCAGCCTCGGAAAGAGTTGTTATGTTCACTGGCATAGACAAATCTTTGCCCTCGGAGTTAGTGATCTTACCCTTTTCAACACAAGTGATTTTTAGCAACTCAATCAGATGAGAGTGATTGGAGGCGAACAACTTGAGCTCATCCATGTAGAAAACGAGAGGAACTTTTGTCTCACACTCTCACTCTAAAATAGGCCGATATAGTAGGTAATAAAAGTATTGTAACCTAAATTACAAAGGTCACCGATAAAGTAATGAGTTTTATTACTGCATTATAAGAAGTTTTACTAGGTATTTGTAATTAAAAAATGTTAATATCAAACTGTAATTGATTGTGTGTGCATAGTGTAAGAATCTTGATAATAATATTTATTTAAAATAATGTGACGAATTCTATTTCCCAAACCATTCTAGTGTCATAAGTCCTGACATAACTTGATTCATAGCGTAAATAAACTATCAACATGAAACATCTAAACATAATTGCGATTAAGTTTAGTTAGGCGTTAAAAAAATATTATAATATTTGTACTATAATTATTACTTTTTCTATTCTATATGAGAGATATGGGTGACAACGTTGCTACTACTTCATCTAGATCCTTGATAGAGCAGGAAGAAAGTCGTATCCTTAGCCTGTTAGCCTGTAGCCTTAACTTAGTTATCACTTCTAATGAGTAAAACATTGTCGGCCTTATCGGAGAAAAAATTAGAAAAATTGTAATTCCGATATTTAATATCTCTCCAAAATCTACCTACATAATGTACATAATGTACTACAAATTAACCTAAAAACCTAACACACGATAACTGCCTGTTGGGGCTGTTTTGAAACTAAAAACGGATATGTAAAAATCTTGTCCTTGCTCCTTGCTTTCACGTTTTAGAAGTGTTTTGATAAGTACAAAAAAATATTGGGCATTGATTCAACAGATGTTAGATCTGTTCTTAAGGGACATGTTTTCAAGAGTCACAATGTTGCATAGTTCTTAATTGATTTAGGGCATTCGGGCCAATTTTTGGTCTGTCGTGTTTTAGACGCTGTTTCACCAAGACGTACGAAAATCCTTTTTGGTCTTAACATCCTTGAAAATTCAGTTCTGTAACGAAATTTCGCTTAGGAATTAGAGATTTGACCGAAAATTATCGAAAAGGGTTCGACAGAGTTCATGTAAATATTGCAAATTGTGTGCGTGGTCAGATTTGCTGGAACTTGGACTGGAGACTGTGTGCTTATTTTTAACTAACTTTCGCCCGCAGCTTCGTCCGCTTTGAGAATCTTCCTGCGATTCATTCTCATTAAAATGATCCTACGTCTTCCACCAGGCTTCATGGTATCTTGATACCAAATGTCATCAAAATCAGTTCATTCATGATTGAATATGATAAACATCTAACGTTAACATTCATAATATTAAATAATAAAAAGTATTATAGACTTGTATTCGAATCTTCTTGTCGGCTGGAGTCACCCATAAGGACTATTTACCATAATCAACACATAGCCTTGCGTGGTGATCCTGGAGCCAGACACCTCACACTTAGACCGGCCCGGCGGTGGTCTGTTCAATTTATATTAAGAAAAAGGATTTACCTGATATTCTAGTTTTGTACCTTTGCGTCAATAAAAAAAAACCTGTAATAATGCTTTATGTATGTAGCTTTCTAAGACGTACCTTATTATTTCACTTGTCATAACACAATATAATTTCATTCTAAATAAATAAAACATCGACGATATATCATATCCCCACCACGCAATACTACGCGCTATTAAAAATCTTTTACTCTGCATTTGCGAGAACTAAATACAGTAGTTTTAAAGTAGATTTATAGTGAAAGGTACATACAGAGGTAACGTGTCAACATGACTCGTCAGTAGGTGATCTACATTACTTCGGTAGTGAGTACACTTGTTCTTGATAGTTCTTTGAATTGTTAACCTTATTGACCATCTGCATCAGTAATCGAATAAAAAAATTGCAATCCTATATTACCGCAACAGAAAAAGAGAAAAACTGTTATAACTCGTATTAAATGATATTTTTAAGAAAATGTTTGCTGTACAATTATCTTCTTACCAGGAGTCGTACATACCTTCAGTGAATTAAAAATGAGGGAATATAAAGTATAATAATTTAAAAATATGTTTAACAGAGCAAAGTAATAGATTCGTACGTACGTACGTACGTATACTTAATTTTTTATAATAATTTGTAATCAAATCAGTCAGGCTTTTAATAGTGTTACAATTTAAAAAAGTTTTGAATTCACATTTGGAATGCGTTTATTATGTCAGAAACTGTTGGTTTTGCCGTCATTACACATATTATTATATATGTATTTTATTAGGTGTAGGTATTTTGAGAGAACAGAATCCGTTCGTTATACTTCCGTTCCAAAATATACAGAAGCAGAACCGGAAGTGGAATTTTCAACTGTTGCGAAATTTCCGCATTTGCGAAAGCAGAAGCGGAGCTCCGTTACATCTCAGGGGATTAGCACTGGTTGAGAAATACTTATAAAAAGGACATAGTCTGAACAGATCACAAATTCTCGTCGAAATGTATTAAGATGTTAGACATAGCAATGACATGACATGATGATAATAAAAATGATTTAGAAATACATAAATATATATGTGGATAGGTACTTTACTAAGCGCAGGAAGACGCGCTAAAGATCATGTTAAGAATATTTTTAATAGTGTATTATTTTCTTCTATTACAATTTTTATTGCAAACAATTTCAAAAGAGGCAGCCTACTGATCAGAGCGGTCGTTTTAATTTCATAGAGCGCGGAGTGATCAGGGTTCGATCCCCGGCACCACTAAAATTAGTGAGTGAGAGTGAGGTAAAGAGGTGAATAAAAAAAAAATTGTTCCAGTATATGTGAAACCAGTCAACCCGCACTGGATTCTCAGGTATTTGAGGAGACTTTTGCCCAGCTGTAGGAATTTACGGGCTGCTACTTTACTTTAATGTCTAAATCTTTTAATATAAACGCATTCTTCTTCTTTCATCCTTGTCATAAGTTTTACTTTTTTAACTCTCTGAAATTTATTTTATTTGTCCACTGTTTTTTGTAACTTGATTCAATTGTTTTATGTTCAATTCAAAATCATTATTAAACCATCATTACTTTACATTAACCTAAAAACCTAACTAACCTCAAAAGTTACAAGACCACTGCTGAACATAAGACTTTTCCTGAGACTGCCAAAAGCACAGTCCTGAGGAACCAGTAACGATCAACTTCCTGCAATGTAATTAACGTTTATTAACAATAATTGTCTGAAATTTCACTAATACCTGATTTAAATACTAGAGAGCTTTAAATACATTTCCATGATTGAAAATTACATTTTATTTAATTAACTAACGAACCTCGTCGGCTTCGTACGGACAGATCAGTCAAATATAAACTAAATGTGAACGTGTTAACACATATATTAATCTCCCTCTTGAAATGTTCTAAATAATTGTGAAAACTGCAGTGAAATTCACTTAGAACTTAATAAGTTATAAGCTTATACACAGTTAAACGTGAAGTCAGTCTTTATTTTATACTATTTAATAATTAAAGATGACATAAAAAAATCGAGGTATTAGCCTACTCAGTGTTGTCGGCAAATTGTATGCTAAAGTTTTGATAGAAAGAGTCATGGATGAAACTGATGAAAATATATGGATGTGCAAGCAGGATTTCAAAAGGGGATGGGATGCACGGATCAGGTATTCTCCTTAAGGTGCATAGTTGAAAAGTATTTGGCTAAGAACCAAAAAGTCTATTGCGGATTCATAGATTTGGAGAAGGCCTATGACAAAGTGATGAGGGATGAATTGTGGTCGGGACTATCTTTGCATGGAGTGATCGTGCACTGAAATCCTTATATGAGGGTTCCAGAGCTTGTATCAGAATAAACGGGGCGTACACGGACTGGTTTTATATCCATGAAAGTGTTAGACAGGGCATCCCCATGGCTGTTCAATTTATTTATGGATATTTGTTTGATTAGATTTGAAGGAGAGTGATTGTGCACAAAGAATGAATAAGTTGCTTGTTAAATGTTTGCTCTACGCCGACGATCAAGTCTTACTTGCGTCATCGGCTGAGGATGTGCAGGCAATGGTGACAATAATGAATGGGGCACTGGAAATAAAGGGAATGAAAGTAAACGTTAATAAGACAAAGCTTATGGTGTTTGAAAGAGAGGAGTGGATGACGGAAGTATGTATCAAGATTAGGGAAGATAGTTAGAGCAAGTGAATGAGTTTGTTTACTTTGGAACAATGTTTACGAGAAATGGAAGTTACGAATGTGACATTGAAAGGAGAGCGATGGCAGGTAATATGGTGAATGGGGCATTGCGTGCATTTATGAACAGCCAGACGATATCTCACAAAGCTCGATTGGCTGTGCATATAGGGGTATTGGTACCAACACTAACATGTGGAAGCGAAAGCTGGGTATGGCAGACGAGGCAGTAAAGCAGGATAAATGCAGTAGAAATGAGAAGTAAGAAGTATGATTGATATGAAGATAACTGACAGGGTTCGAAATTATGTGATCAGAGAGCGTTGTGGCGTGAAAGACGATGTAGTGACACGAATTGAGAAAGGGATGCTGAGATGGTTTGGACATGTGGAGAGGATAAATGAAAGTAGGTTGACGAAACAAATATATGTGGCGAGTGTTAATGGTAGAGTCGGGAGAGGAAGAACTAGGCGAACATTTCACGATCAAATCGGAGACGTTCTGAAAAAAGGCCAGGACAAGAGTACTCTAAACTAACAAGCATGCATGCGAAGATTGATGAAAGTGGAAGAAGCGAAAGACGAAAGACCGTAGAAAGTGGAAGAAGGTTGTCTCTGCCTACCCTGTTGGGAACAAGACGTGAATATATGTATACGCACATACATACATAAAAGCTCCGATAAGCGAATACAAAAACACGTTGTTTATTAAAGACATGGTAACCAAAAAACGAAACGATGATTTTATTAAGAAACAACTACACACGGAAAGACATAACATTTGACAAAGAAATTGAATCTTTCTTACGTCGAAGAATAAAGAATTTTTATTCATATAATTTAATTTCATTCATATGTAAAGAGCACTGTTGTTGTATGTTTCTGTAAACTTATTACGTATACTTTTACTGACAGGCTCACGCCCTGTCACGTTGTCACGAATCCAAATAAGTTCTGGAAATGACTAAAAAATATCACCCATACGGTCGTGAGAGCTAACGAGCAAATATATTTATGTACCATATTCGTTTCAGAAATTCTAGAGTGGTCGAAGATGCTGATTCTTATTTTGTGTCACGTAGTTCTAAACCGGTACTTATCTACTACCGGTACTATATGTTATTGCAAGACCGATATTAAACAAATTTGTTAGCTAAACATTTTATTCA
The DNA here is from genome assembly GCA_029286595.1 of Bhutanitis thaidina. Taxonomy (NCBI): domain Eukaryota; kingdom Metazoa; phylum Arthropoda; class Insecta; order Lepidoptera; family Papilionidae; genus Bhutanitis; species Bhutanitis thaidina. Next base: position 5,130,507 of record JAGSMS010000009.1, on the reverse strand, counting down.
CAAGAGCACTTATTTGCGACCGCTTGAAAACTCGGCGAATGAATTGTTTTTGTCTTCCAGATACACCGTGTTATTAATTTCAATTCACTGTTCTATTATATTTTATTATTATAACAGGGTTCTTTTAATTCGATATATTTAGTAATCTTTCTTTTAAATGTTTTGACACTGACAAAAATTATTTTGTAATAGTCAAGGTAAAAATACGCCAATATCTTATGTACAAATGCGTAAAGACTCGGAAGACTCTAAATTTATTTCCATTTATATCAATAAGTTTTAAAAATTTGTTAAACAAAGACTTTATAAAAAGAATCAAACCTGAAAGCAATTCATTGATGATCGCTCCCAAGCCTAACTATCCTCCCTTCCCTATGCGGAACTTTAAGGAAGAATAAATTTATAAAAAAAATATATATTTATCTAAGCATATACATACCTTCAATTAATGAAAAATATGAAACAGGTTACATTTCACCCCACTTGTAAAATGTTCCTGCCTTGTAGAGCTTATCCACTTAAAGCATAAAATTTAAATGTAAGGATTGTCAGTGAAGATTGTACTTAGCGTCAAATTTATTTACATTTTAGTCCCCGGGGAAATCTAGTTAAGTTGATATTGCGTGATTCAATTCAACGATATAAAACTTTTAGCATGACTTTATGAAACAGGACACAAAGAAAGTACCGATCGATTTGTCTGCTTTGTTTAAGAAGAAAAAGAGGACTTCGTATTGTTACCACGAAATCTGTATGTTATGTTTTTTTGTTGCGACTTGTGACATTTTTATGTTTAATGTTAAACGAATTCTCTTAAAAACGTTAAGTTAACTAAGAGCAAGCTAGATTAATAAGCACCAATGCATAGTGAAACTATTTATTAAATTCTATAATGTTGATTTAATCATATTTACATGAGCTACTGTTCACTGGTGGACATTGTTCAAATTAGGATAACCAATTAGCGTAAAATAATGGCGGCTCTCTGTCACTGATATATTTATTTTAAGTTTTGCATTGTTATATACGTTAACCACGAAAACTTACGATACCGTGACATGTTACATTCATATTACCGAAAAGTTTATGATAATTTCACGGTAATGTTGATAACAGGAAGTAATGAACACAGGTAACTAAGAAATATAAACATATAGAGTGTAATTGTACGAGATTAAATTAAAACGGTTAGTGCTACAGCTAACAAATAATGAAATAATATTTACTAAATATTTAGTGTATGGTTTTGAAATAGCGTGCAGAATATAATTTTCAAAGTAATATCGCATCTTTGCATGACATTAGGATGGCACTAAATCATAATTATTATCTCTCTTTTATCATATTGACAATAATTATTAAGTAATCTTCGGGGTATTCAATGATTATATAAAAATAATAAAATGTGTTTTGTCTGTGTAAATTGTGAAAGTAGTATAAGTAATAATAATTATTGTCAATATAATGAGGTTTCACCAAGTGACCGCAATCTCAAGTATTAGATTTTTTTATCAGCCTTTGTCAGTCCACGTAGACTCCAGCCATAAATGGAAGTTTTGCCCATATTTACCACTCTGGTCTTGTGGGTTGGTGAACTCAGTGCCGGTACTCTTGCCCTAGAGAAACAGCTCCCTATTACTAATTTGTGGGATTTGAGTTCGGCATGGTGTGATGGATTTTGCGCCACCTGTCGGTCGCCAGAACCTCATCCATTAGTACCCCCACCCCCCACCGCATGCGGGAGAGGATAATCTTAGGAAAAAAATATTCATAATCAAAAAATTATAAATGTTTTAATACATTCTGTATGGGGATTCCTGTATGGAATGATCATTAGAAATAGAATACTTATGTAAATGATACTTGTAACTATTACCTCTTTTACTCACACTTTTCTTCACTAAGAATTCAATATATATTATCTACCACGGTATTGGTTACAAAAGTATTAAACAGAAAACTTATATCTAAAGTACAGTTGGGACAGTAAGCACCTGTTACAATTTTTTTGCATTATACGACTAAACGATGCTTCTGGCTTGCAGTAATTATTGCCAGATTATCAAGTGCTGAGATTTTTTAGTAATTCATCACTATAGACAATTATATTAGTTTTGTTCTTATCTAACTTAATTTTTTTTTGTTACGCAATTGTCATAGAGGCCAGCAGTGCCAGATGTGCTGTTATAGCTAATATTGTACGATCGTCTGGTCATTTTTATTTATTTTTTGATAGACAGTCATTTAGAGAAAATGTGTCGGTTTGGAGTCGAACTTTGTTTTATTTTGGGTGCTCAGTATTTTTTTTTTATTTGAGCTGCCAGGACAAATAAAAAAACCTACATAACTTTCCCATAACTCCATAAGGTAGTCTAGAGAAGGTTTGACAAGTGAACATGTACAAGAACAAGTGTCTAACATTTTATTTTGCAGTGCCTATATATAGGCATAAAGCCTATTGAGTAATATTTTTGTAATATCACTTTGTGGCTAGTGTAATAGTATATTTGTATTAAATTAGGAAAGTGGCTACCTGCACAACTTAAGTCGTAGAAGGTGACATATGCGTTGTTAACCCTGAGGACTAAGCAGGCTCATAGCTCGTAATAGTTACGCTGGCTCTCTAGACCTTACAAAACGGAACACACCAGTGATTGCACTGCAGTTAGGTGGCAGAAATGGGAGTAGTGTGGTATTGACCCAGACGAACATAACAAAATAGTGTCAAATGATATAGACACCAAGAACAAGCTGTTTAAGGTAGATTTTGACTTGGAGGTTTGTAACTATGTGCATGCAGAAATCCATTATATTATATTTAGGAGACATTATTACTATTTTATTATTTGTTTGATGATGTATCTGTTATATGTGTATAAATATTAAGTGTGTTACATCGGTACAATTGGAAATGTAATTCAATTCTTAATCTAAACATTGTATATTGAATAACACAATAGATAAAATTAATAATTCCACAAAATATCACTCTTTGTATACTAAAAGTATTGTGTATTGAAGATTAAAGGTAAGACCAAGGTGGAATTGCGAAGATAATGCAAAAGTTCGCAACAGTCGCCACAAAAAACTAAACAAAATTAATGTCTTATCGCGCAGTAAAGATAATTAAATGCACTTTATTGACATAATCGTTTTGGTCACGCAACTGTCGAATAAGTCAAACCAGCTCCAAATACAGAAACTCTTGGCTACCGGTGTGTAAAGTGCGTATACAAAAATAGATTGAATGATTCAGACAGCTTTAAACGATTACGGTTCTTGTAATTGCGTACGTACGTTTCTTGTATTCACGCAGTGACACTTTATTACTAGTAATGGGTTGTCGATAATGTGTTGCGTGTGGCGGTCGGAACTAAAGAATAGCGCCTACTCTGTCTGATCATGAGTGTCTGGTTTATCGTTCATAAGTATTTCATTAACAACTTGATCAAGATCGAAATTGTGTCGAGTAGGGTTGCATATCTTATACTCAGAATGACCACCGAATGGTAAGAATGTGCCACTGAATCTCAACAAAAAACTCTAACGGTCTTGTCTGATGAAGTAGAAACTTCCTCCACCTCGTGTCCTCATTCAAAACCCTGTGAACTTTAAGCTAGATATGCATAATCACTGTCAGTGCTTTGAAGATTGCGTTCACTGTGAACTATGCAAATAGAAAGCAAGTGGAAACTGTTCTTGCGGTAAGAGCTAAGTTTTGCAAGACCGACCCACCGCAAGCTTGGCGTGAGATGAGGCTGCAGCCCTCGACCGATTCTTCAGCATATTGGCAACTGAATAGACACATCTCCAAATCTATGAGGTGAGACAAAAACAGAAAGAATCTGAAGAAGCGATAGAGCGAAATCAAGGATCTAACGTGAAGACGGAAAGCAGCGCAGTTATTTCCTTATAGTTTTAATTATTTGCTGTTTTACTTTAGAGTGTTCACTACAATGATACCAATTGACCCTTATACGTACTATCGTTTTTAAGAAAAAGCTAAAAAAAAAAAATGTTTCTTGTAGTGGATCCGCCATAATTTTTCATTTTTAATTGTACATTTCAACCGTTCAAATAATAGACTTAACTAGTCAATAATTTAAAATATGTTACATCACTAGTCTTATGATTCATAAGTCAATAGGCTGGAGCAATTAATATAAGACATACTTTAGTTATGATTACGGGTACTCGTGGAGTTAGTGAAATATTTTTTTAAATTCAAAGTAAGCCCCTTGACTCAGATCCTTACAAGTTAAGGGCATCCTTGGACAGAGTTCCAAGAACCATAACGGGATAACGAGGGAAAAAATAATTGAGTAACTCATTATTTTTCATACCAGTAGGGGTGTGCGAAAACATAACATATATAACAAGGATCGGTAATAGTGTTTCAACGTTTCTAAGGAATCCGCAACATCATCATTCGCAGCATCAATGACCATCACATATATTCACATATAGTATATCTCAAATACCACCCCACTACTATAAGCCTACTTGCAAACAATACTCTTAGTGATCTTGTTTTTCCTATTACGTCCTCTTAATCCTTTTGCTTTATCATGGCTTCTTTTGCCTTTCTTGACCTCAAGTTAAACATGCCCTTAGTCTACTCATCGTCTCCAGGACTTTTTAAGTCTTAGTAAGGTACTAAAGCTGTATTTCACTATACGGTTCAACATCCAATATCTTTGACCTTAAAATTTATCAAAGAAAGATCGTTCAAGGCTACAATAAAAAATATCACCACCTCCACCGTAAGCAGATCTAATGTAGCTGATCGTCGTAAACTGATTTTCCAATAACCAGACCACGCAATTCCACTTATCGGAGATCTATTCCCAAAGCGCTTTAGATTCCTCTGTAATAAGCAATGAAATGCAAGCCAATTGAAGCACTCTATATTGAGGTTTTGTTCAAATCCGAATGTACTGCGATATTGGTTGTATGCAAGTTATTGACGCCGAAAACACTAAGTTTTATATTTTTGCTTAGATGGAAAATATTATTAAATATTTAGTAGGTATTTATTTTTTAGTCGACACGTTGGAGCAGCGGCTAAGCGTTAGGCGCGGCGGTTGGAGTCGTGGGTTCGATTTCCACGCGGCATATTATTTGTATGGATTACAGATGTTGTTCCGAGTGTTTGTGCATTTTGTGCACGAAAACTGTCTCCACGATACAGGAGAAATTCCTAGTATGGCTGAAAGGTTTAAAAAATAAACAGTTTGTGGGTTGTTAACTAAAGTAATTTTTTGACTAAAACAAAGTTGATTTTCTGGTACATCGAGATAAGCCAAATTATAATTAGGATACGAAAGGATTAATAAACGTGACAAAGAAAGATCTGAAAAAGAAAAAGGTAACAATGGCAATTTTATTAAACAAAGTTTATTTAAGCACTCATTAACAAACTGGAAAAAAGAGTTACAAAACTTAAGCTATTTAAACTTTTTTCTTTACAAAATGGGACCCAATTGCAGGTGGACAAAAGGACCTTTTAACGGATGGTTGTTTAATTTAACTTTTATAAAATATATATACTTGAGTGTGCTTAAATATCTTTCACTTTGTTACAAGTATACCAAATAAATATTAAAAATATATTAAATTTTATTATACCTAATTATAAAAATAACTTATTTACAAGTTGTGAAAAACAGCAATAGTTTTTTATTTTTATTTTGTTTTACGTGGCGAGTTGAGTAGCAGGTGCCCACCGTCCCCCCTCCCCCCCGGTAGATACGCTGTTGGCCCCGTTGTGTAAAGACCAGAGAGACCCTTCGGCAGTAGAGACTCGCGAGCAGAAGGCCCGGAAGTTGAGGCATCAGTTCCGAGTTCCGGTCGAGCATCGATGTACTCGTAGGTGTAGATTGGGCCTTAGATCACTTACTGTTTAAGCTTTATGTAAGACGGCGTTCGAAGTCAACTTTTAGCAGTTACTGGGTGGTGTTTTTTAAGCGCTGGTTTTATTCTTCATCAGATTAACAATAATACAAAATATAAATAAGGAAGTTGAATATATGTTTCACAAAAGTAAAGACAAAAACTTATTATACATAACATTTTTTTTTTCTTTTTAGTTTAGTGGCCAGATGCAAATTGTTAAAAGGCACTTCATTTGGCTGTCGATGTAGACACTTACCATCATCTATTTTATATATTTATTTGTCACCGATACTTAAATATAGAAAGGATAAATATGCTTAGCCCTATTTATGCATGTGCCAGTTACGTAGAAAACCTGTTCGCTTGACATTTGTTAATAACAGGATCTGTTTCTAAGTATAATTAAAGTACCCAACATAAATATTCCCGGAGCTTCCAATGTCGCAGTAAAAATAAATAATGAAAAATAAAAATAGATACATCAAAATAAGATAAAATTACTTGTTAGTTTTGTATTTACGTTTGTAACACACACAGATTAGCCATAAGTACGTATTCAATGGAAATCCAGCTGAAGTGGCCGTAACTTTACGATGGGAAAGATAGATAAAGGGTTTTCGACTTCGACTTGTCTCTTGTTTTAAAAGTGATTTTTGTAAAATATCTCAAGCTCGGAAAAAAACTTTTTAAACCGTCCTTAGTCTCCTATTTCGTCATCCATAGGTGGAAAAATACATGAATTTAATGTCGAATCATTGTTAATGTAACATATATGCGACGAGAACTGTTTACCATATTTTATTGAAAAAAAGTGTGTTGTTCGCAATAAAATCTACTTCACTACCTACTCCTCCGTCGCATATTTATGAAGTAAGATGTAGATAGCAATTGAGACCTGTGACCAATCAGGAGTTGTTTCCAATATACTTTACCATGCAATACAATAAATACAAGTCGAGTACAAGTCACTGTCGTGCTGGATCAAAAACGATTTCGATTGTTGCTTTGTTCGAAAAGGATTTACATCATTTGGCAATTTGCTTTCTGCATTTTATACATGTCTGACGTTTATATCTTTGTTGGATGGTAGAGAAGGGAGAGAACTGGAGCTGATAAATTCGTATTCGTTGCTTTAAAACATAGTACTTTTAATATAGGTATGGGTATTTGTAAAATACACCACTTGAACATTTATTTTATATCGTTCAGTATTTGCCGTGTAATATCGCTGTTAGAATCTGCGACGCCCTTTCTTTCCGTGGGTGTCGAAAGAGGCGAATAAGAGTTTTTTTTTAAAAATCGCAATGACTACCGACAGATGGCGGGATAATCATCTCGAAAAACACCAGACCGATGACGGGCAGCAGCTTCTGAGGGGCGATGTGTTTGGCAATGCAATAGCTAATCCGATGGCCGTGCGTGGCGAGTTTGACAAATCCTGCTTATGGGGGAGGCCTATGTCCTGCAGTAGGCTATTTACAGGCTATTGGAAGGATATGGGATTAATGTTTTGATTTTATGTGAATGTATCACTTAAGAATATGTATACATATAAATAAGCTATCTCGACTGTATACTTAAGGTTGGTAGTTTTAACCCACTTTTCAGCAGAGATCATTTGAAGTAACGTAACAGGTGGTATTAAAACGATGCGTTAAACAGGCTGCATTACTTCAGTTCTACTACAAAAAGTTATTTTTAGTGATTTATGCGTTAACTGCATTCAAAATGAGAGAAAGAAGCGGCTACTCTGTTATACTGCATGACTGTTGTTAATGGAATTAAATATAATGACCACTAAAAATGAACTTTGATATGTATGGACATTCACTATCCATAATAGGGTCCAAATTAATATTTAATGTAATCAGCAATCTTTCCTGCAAAAAAACGAAGTTCTCATACGTGCGTCCTCGTTCGCTGTACTGAATGAGACAACGCTAATGTAGACAACAATGTTTGATTAAACAAAAATCCCTTTCATGTGACGAAAAATTTTTTATGTTAACCGAGTTATTGCTTAATGTCTAACGTCATTTGCAATGCCAGAACCCAATTAAAGCCTTAAAATATTGATCAAATCTGCGTAATGCATTTACTATCGTGTTAATTTATGCGTGACGGCACAGATGGAGCATGAGAGGGGAAATGGATTGCTATAGCCCGTTGAGATACGTTGAGTCGTACCCAATGGAGATTCCTTCTCTGGTTATCCAGGAACGAGTGATTATGGCTATTTGAAATATATAGAGATATACGAGTAGAGCTACGTACTTCGGAGCGCATTATACTCCTATAAAAATAACAAAATTTGGCTTAGATTTTATTTAGAGTAAAAGTAACAAAATTTGAACTTGTATCAGAAAAAGAAATAAAAAAGGTTCTTACTTAATTATTTTCTTCAGTTAACAAGCACAAGTACATCTTCGGCTGCCCTTGCTTCATTAAATACATTGAAAAATAAATAAGTACTGTTTGGGACAACTTTCGGTACAACTGATTTTGTGACTCCTATCTAAACCAGTGTTTCTCAAGGTAAAAACTACAAAGTTCCTCGTGTGTCTCTAGAAAAAAGAAGCATCCGTCAGATTTTTTTTATTACTTTAGTTATTTTTTTTTTAATTACGTACCGTTCTTAATATATATGGAAATATCTATCGCATACTTGCTTCTGAGTAATTGGGCTTATTTACATATTGGTAGAGCAACGAGAAACATGGCCAATAACATCTGTGGCCTAACCAGCGCCAGCCGCCCTGAGCCGCTCCTTCTCGGGGAAGGAATTTTCCTCTCCCTCATTCTTCAGACAAGGTGCTCCGGAACAGTGACGTGCCTTCCTACATGCATTCGTACATGTTAAGTCCGCGGAGTGGAGAGAACGACACTCCTCTCCCACAACGGCACCACCACGGCCCCAACAGAGTCGTGGAGGACAGGGAATGCGGCGCACTCCACCTTGGCTACGGAGGGCAGCGAGATTGGTGCAATGCATTGACGCTCATAATCCACCAACATCTGCGAAGTGAGCTCGCCAAGACCACTTGCGGCCATATAGGTTACTCTTGGGTCATCGTGGGCGACCAAGTCACGGTAGATAAGTCTTTCCGCGACGAATCGGGAAACCATTAGGCGATTTGAGAACCCCTGATCTAGACCGAGGTATTTCTAGGAAAACATAATGTTTCACTGTACCTTAATTAAGTAACTTTTAATTTGCAAAAAAAAAATGTATCCTCGCCTGATTTTAGTTATAGTTATTATTTCCCTTTCATACTTTTATTGCAAATTGGCTCTCATTTTTAATAGAATTAAAAACAACCGTTTAAAAACATTAATTTGTAAGATACTAACATTGAGTAACAGTGTGATGTAGATCTAATAATAAAAAGCAAACCAAGAAATGCTCCATGGCATTATAAGTCGGCTCATTGTAAGGCGTAATTTGAGATGATTACTGCAAAAAAGAAAAAACTAAATAATGCTCTTTGTGGACTGCGAGGAAGTCAGTACGTAAATTACATTAAAATGTTATTAAATCTTAACGTATTACGTAGGAGTATGTAGGTACTACAGGTCGGGATATCTTAAAATTTTAAGCAATACTCATTATTTTCCTTGTAAAGATCATGGCTTTACAAATGTCAGTATTCAAAATTTACTCAGAATTGTAGGCTGTGTTTCAATAATATCCATATAAAAAATACAAGTCTGAAACAGTGAGTCACTTATAAGGAGTAAAGTAACGGCTTATTAATGTCTCTCTGCTGGGCAAAGGCTTTATATTTGAGAGAGTTTTTAGAACCGGGAAGGGTCCGCCGCACTGCTCTAGTGCGGATTGGCGGACTTCACATTTCCTTGATATATCTCAGACAGGTCGAAGCTTTTCTCATAATGTTTTCTTTCACAGACAATTTCATGGTTAATTTTAGTACTTAAAATTCCAATTAACTATTTTAGCGGTGTCACTCGCTAACTATGCAATTAATGATTGCTCCCAAACCACACAGCTGCTATTCTTCCCTAAAACACTAAATATCCATAATCTCTAATTTAAAACAAAAAGTTTTAACCATCTTTTATTATCATAAAAACGTTTTTTCATATACTTATCGATATAACATATCGTTAAATATTTGAGATTTAAAAATATATTTATAATTATTATGAAGTCACTTAAAAGCCGTTTTTTAATAATAGTCTTTAACAAAATTATTACAATCTATCGTCCACATGAATATCTAAGTCCACTGCTGAACATAAGCCTGATAAATACCACAAGGCACAGTCCTGAACCTGCTTTCATTGATTGCTTGAAAATGGCAAAGTACCATGTGAAGACGGATCACAGCTGAGCTTAACTAAGTTGTAATTCAGTCTTTGACCGGGTGGAAACCGGCACTTGTGGATATCAGTATCTTTTTAATTCCGTCTTCCACAACGGTGCAACGCCTGGAGAACTTCTGAACTGACTCTAATCGCTACAAAGCCTCGTTTAAGAGAACAAGCCTTTTTCGTGAGTTCTCAAAAACAAAAAGTCTTAACGACAGCTTCCCGAACGAGCCGGTTTCTTAAGTGGCCGGTAATTGTGTCCCACGTGTGCCACGTCCAAGTGATGAGATCAGTACTTTGTGTGAGGCCGAACTTGCGTCTTATAAAGTTACGATCGGTGGACCGGTATGATATACTGTCCCGCTCTGCTGAGGACACCAAGATTTTAGCAGCCTTTCCCTTCAGGTGGCCACTGATCTGAGCGTCGCTCGATATGTCAACGCCAAGGATTCCGATACTAGCCGAGGCGACAAGGGGAATGTTCTCGAAAAGATAAATTGCGACAAAGAGATTCCTTTTATTGGTAAAGGCGCGACCCAGTGTCTTTTAAGGGTTGAATTAGACTAGAGAACGTTGGCGCCAATCCGAGCCTTATTTTAACGAAGACCTCAGTCAGACAAGATTTTTCAGGCACTCTTCGACGCGTTCCGGAGTCATATTCGAATAACCAGTGTTGTCGTTTGCATAGAAATGTATGCCATTGATATGCAGAAGCCTATTTCCAGCAATGATACAGGCTGATGAAAAAGATGGAGATGTTCATCAAAGAAACTGGAAATGAAGTACGAGTCGTATATTTGAAAGTTGAAACTAACACTATTGTGAAATATCCGATAAGAAATTTTCTAAAGTAAAAACAGTAAATTTTTCGTGGCCATAACATACTCGTAACTAGAGAGCTATTTATTATATGAAATCCGTCTCTGTTTTGATCAAATCTTTAAATATAACTATAATTCAATTTTGAAGGGTCTTTGTTTTATCAGGGCATTGCCCTAGTACCGTACGCCTGCACTGAGAGAGCGTTCGCAAATTTCACAGATAAATCACAACGTTTAATATGTATGTAGGGTAACCATGATATAATTCATGATTTAAACCACTTACCATAAATTCATATATACATTTTTCAACTAACGATAGTATTAACACATCGACGAATCTGCCCTAAATAATCGAGCACATGGTAACACTATACTAAATTTGTTGATAAAAGTTCAGCGATTAACATGTTAAACTCTTTGATAATGGGTTATTAATAAAGCTATTGGTTTAATTAGTTTGTTACAGCGGATTAGCCTCGAGGATTAATTTTATGTTTATGTAACGTATATTTTTCTATCCAACTTTAAATGTTTCCCTTAATAGGCTCTCCAGTTACCATATTAGATTTTATAAGTAAATAAGTAAAAGTAGTTGATCTATTATTTCTACTATATGAAAGGTAAGCAACATTTTATCCTTACTCAATTGATAAATAATAAGTTTATAAAATATAGCTGTAGTGCAACAATAAATTTGGATGTTTATTATAGAAAAAGTATCAAAAAAGGAATTCGTAAATTTGTCAATTTATTCTAAAATATTTCACTTTAATCTTTTAAAAATTTCATGATAATGGCCTTTGATGGCAAGGGAAAAGATGGTAATAAGGGAGTATTTATCATATTCATCAGTCTGCATATTTGTGGTCGGGTGATGTTTGGTTAATCCACCATCTATCTGACTTATAACTGAGTTGATACCCAAGACACCCACGCGAAAAAAATGGGTAGTAGGTTCTCCGTTTCTGCCACTACAAGACAAAAACTTTACACAATTTATGGAAAATACGACCAATGGTTTCCAGATTGTCACCCTGTGCATAAGTGGTTTCGCTTTTCACTAGACGTAATGCACAACATTCGCTTTGTTTATTACAGTGGAGAACCGAAAAGGTTTCAAGTAACAAATTATATTTATAGAGACACCTCAAGTGTTTACACTCTTGTAAATCCTTATATATAAGTTTAGTTAACCCTTTACATATAGAACCCAGTACTTATTCTATTGTCTTCTTCGCGAAATTGAATTTAAATTAAAATTATTAATAATAACCTAACGCTCTCAATAATTTATGTTCAAAACGATTTGATTAGTATCAATATTTAGTTTGCACAATATTATTAAGTTCATGCATTCCCAAAGTAAAAATATATTACTTAGTTAACAAAACTAAGATAGTGAAGTTTGATTAAAACTTTGTTTACACATTCTTTTTAACTCTCATCCTTTCGTATAATCAGATAATTAGTACCGTTGATTTCAAATTGCTGCTAAATTTATTTCATTACTATTATTAAAAAATGAGTAAAGTACCAGCCTGTAAGTGCCCACTGCTGCACACTGGCCTTCTTCTCAAATACGAGTATCTGAAAGGGTTTTTCACATATTACACATGCAGGTTTCCTCACGATGTTTTCCTTCATCACTGAGCACGTGGTAAATAAACCACTCAAAATGATGTAAATAGCAAACAATTTTAGAGGCGTCTGCTACAGAGGATCGGACCCAGGTCACTCGCGCTCATTGAAACTAAAGTGGGCGCCCTGACCACTAGGCTACCACGGCTCTATTATAATTATTAGAATTGGATTTCAACAGAAGTACCATAGGGTTGCTTCATACTCTGTAGTACGCAAACTGACTGTCACAAATCCACTGCTTAACATATCAGATAATATCAGACAGATATTATCACGAGTCATCGGCTAATAAGCATCTAGGCGATTAATCGTATAAAAGGATGTAGAACGGGATTGCATTAATAGGATTTAAATTAAAATCTTTATTAGAAATTGTTTTGCTTAGTTATCATTTACAGGCTACACATTTCAAATTAAACTATTATTTCAGGATTTCATCGCATTTTTTTTTATATTCCTGTCATTTCGAGAGCTTAACAGGACTCGTGGTCGCGGGAGGACTGAGGTGTTAGACGTCCAGATGTCATACTTAACACGGGTACGCGAATAACATCGCGATAATTACATAAAAAAGTTTCAATTAAAAAAAAGTTTTCTAAATAAAACTTGCTTTACCGACATCGTATTCTAGATAATATGATTTATATAATTCGTATTATATATCGTATCGTAATATGTGGTTATTATGCACATCTTCGCTACATTACGATTGTAATTGATTATGGAATATATTTATTATACTATTTAAAAGTTATGTTTCGATTTTCGTAGTTCAAGAGTATAATATTAATATTTTTTCAAACACACATTAACAATATTTTCTCGCCCCGGGTTGATAAGGAGTTGACCCGGAATGACAAAATGGATTAAGTCCGCACGGACAGATATCTAGCGAGCATTGATTTTTTGTTACGGCTTCGAAGCCTACAACCATCTGCTTCAGCCTCAGCCTCATCTGCCGCTCGCACGGTCACCTGTGGTCCTTACAGCGGATGCTGCTGTCGCTCCGCGCTTCCGGGTCCTAAGTGTGGAGTCAGAGTTGGTGAATTTGGATCTGTAATTGTTTATTAACCTAGTGCACCCCAAGGACCTAAAGCTACACCGTTACATCATTTATTAACTTTACGAGGGGATTATTAATAGGAATCGATCGATGTGACAACAGACAACACAAAATATTGTTTGTTGATTTGTATTAATAATAACTGGCAACTATTTACAATAAATACAATTTCCGACATATTCTCTCTTTGTACTAAACATTTTAATATTTGTATTCTTGACGTTAGCGATTTAACGTCTACAATTTTTCTTATATGTCTCCTCGTTTACATCCACCCACAAGTTGTGACACGATATTTCCAACAGGATTTGTAAAATAATTGTCAAAAACAAGCCATAATGACATCGAAAAAATCGATCGTGTCGTATTAGGTCCTTACATATGAGATTAGTGTTATGTATGTAATTTATAGTGCCATTATTATTTATACGCATCATTGATTCCATTGATGAAAAATTTTTGTGTGTGTGTCGTTTACTCTTTTGTTTTCTTTCACACATAGTAGCCAACAAGTACAAGTAGTTAGTAAGTAGTTGTAAAAAAACGTTTTGTGATCACACACAGCCTGTGAAATGTTTTGTTATTGTATAACACAGGGAAACCGTTCACTCCAATAACTTTAGGACAATTTGTGATTATTTGATTGGAACTTGTGTATCAAACCACTTACAAGTATTTTTACTTACAGTGTTCGATCGATTACAAAAAAGTTTTAGGTGATAATTAAAATCTGTTTGTGGTTGTAATCACGGATTAATAATTATTGTATCTATGCCGTGTCGTGTGGTAGCGGCGTAATAATATGCTACCCCCTATGTTCCCGTGGGTATCATATAGAGCGACTAAGGGAAACGCTTTGAAAATCGCGACAGCTACAGACGAATGGCGGGATAACCATCTCTAAAATACCAGACCAAACATAAGCAGACCGATGACGGGAAGCAGGTTCAAAGGTGCGAGGAGACTGGTACTCGAATCACCAGTTTTCTGGACGAGCGTGGTGAGTATGGGAAATCCGCATTATGGGAGAGGTTTATGTCCCGAAGTGGATTATTTACAGGCTGTTAAGGAACCTATGACATTTGAACAACACTGGGGTGGTCAAAAAACAACCTTCGAAATATTGTAACCAATCATTTCGTGTTTTTCTTGGATTTTGTTGTAGTTGGATACGATTAAATGGGAGGATCTGGTGCTGGGGTGTCCCGGCCCAGAGTTGAGATTAGTACTTCGTGTGAGGTTGATGCACCTTATAAAGTATCAAAATAAAACTCAAATTATTCAGACGTATGCAGGGCCGCAGCGTGTAAGGTCATCTAAGACATCTGGTACTGTGGCCGCTGATCCACCTAACAAGCGTGGCGACTACAGCAATTCCTTCGGTGGTGCGAGGCTTACAACGTGCAGTAGTGCTTAAAGTTTGCTTAAAGAGATGAAGAGAATACGACTTGGTGTAATATAGACTCAGACTATAAGATACATTTTAATTAAAAAGGGATCGGTTTGATCCGTCGTGAAATTTTGTATTTTATTCTAGTCTTTTATAATAAAAACGAGATTTAAATATAAATTATTTAATATATAAATTATAATTTTATTTTGTTGCAAATTAGCATTAAAAAAAGGTAAAGTAGCAGCCTGTTAGTGCCCACAGCTGGGCAAAGACCTCCTTCTCAAATATCTGAGAGGGTGTAGGAGCCGGGAATGGCCCACCACGCTGCTCCATTGCGGGTTAGAGGGCTTCACAAATCCTAGAAATAATATTTTTTTATTATTTCTCAGACATGCAGGTTTCCCCACAATATTTTCCTTCACCGCCAAGCACGTGGCTAATACAGCACTTAAAATTGCTATTAACAAGTTTAGTGGTGCCGGCACCGGGGATCGAACCTAGGTCACTTGCGCTCTGTGATACTAAAGTGAGCGCCCTGACCACTAGGCTACCACGGCTTTTTTAATTAGCATTATTTATTATTATTTCTTTTGTAGCATTGCTCATCCGTCACGTCAAGAAATTTTGTAATTTATTCTAATCCTTTAAAATAAAAATGAGATTCCAATATAAATTAAGTAATACATACTGCCTTTAGTGACTAGTAGATTACAAGCACCTTTCCCCCACGTAATACAAAAAAAAATCGTAAATAATAGTTTCATTAGAAACAATAGCATTTTGAAAGGACGAGATAAATACAATAGGATCGTTATAAGACATAAAAGACAGTTTAGCAATTATTAATAATGAATTCCAACACTTAGGATTTTGAAATAATTTCACCCAATCTCCGAGTAATCTGCCTTAAATGACCGTCAGCGACGGGGGTGCAAAAACTCTGGCAGGATAATCTGATGCCGTACCGAGGCGGGAACGCTTCACTTCCATATCAAACTCCGTTGTGGGCGCTCGCGACCCTCGCCGCCATCGTCTCCATTCAGTGATCGCGAAATCTTAAATAAAAAAAAAGAAACAATAAAAACCTAAAAATGTGTGATGGCGACGTGGCTTAACTTGACCGTTTCGGATCGCGTCGGTTAGAAAAGGACGAGTTTTAATTTTTTTTTTAAGTTTTATTAGTGCTAAAATAACATATTTATAAGTGACAACTATTACAGAGGAATTGACAATGAATTTGTAAGACGGTATGTTTCACCTTCGCCCAAATTCGTCACTCAAGGAGATAAACGAGCAAAGGAGATAATTCGAATTGTAAGTAATTATACTTCATAGTGCAGTGCCAGGGTACAGTCATTCACCTGATTATTAATTAACAATTTATTACACGAACTCCTTGGAACATACAGTTTATGTTTAATTACGTGATAAAAGCCCTTATTAAGTGTAATCTACGGAGGATATAATTACAGCAATTTTGTTGTTTTTTTTTAACTTTATAAAAACAGTGTGGCTGTGGCTTCTTAGTCCTTGTCGATTAAAAGCATTGTCTTGTGACACATCGATGTTATTGTTTTACTGTCGATTTAAATTATTTCGTACATGCTTATCTGTAAGTAAATTTATTCTCTTCGGTGGCAGACGGTGTACATTCGTTGCTTTTTATTACAATATGGATGGTTCGTAAATTCGCAAAATTTTAAATATTTAAGAATTATAAATAATGGCGATTTTGATCGTTCGGTTGCACCAAAGAAAAATAAGGGACGGTAAATATTGATTAACATAAATTTAATGACTTAGTCAATAGATAGATAGATAGATTTTATATAACAATTTTATTATTTTATTTACACTATTATGGTGAGGATTACTTGAACCGCAAAAGTAAAAAAAAATTAAAATGTCCTTCACAGACAGACAAATGTGTATTGTTGTGCCGTAAGGATCAGTGCAAAAATACATCAGTGTCAACTGCTCATGACATACTATATTGCCGAAATCACAAAGGCACTTACTCGACTTTAGATTCTCGTATTAGGTGTAATGCATGTCCGATAAGATCGATAGAAGGACCAGCTGCAATGTAACAAACACTGGATGCAACACAATATAATCAGACCCGTAAACCAATAGTTTGTTTATTGCAAAAATATTAGCTTCGGCTGGGATCCGAACCTGGTAGTCATGCTACACTAATCACTTAACCACGTGGTGATAGAATCCAAAGTAACGCGTTTGCAACCAGTATCCAAGACAAGGGACATTTACAATGCATGCAGACCCGTAAATAAATAATCTGTCTATTACGCAAATGTTTGCTTCGGTTGGGGTTAGAACCCAGGTTCCTGAACGGAATGGGTACCCTAACCGCTAAGGCACTTAGTAAAAAACTCGTAAACTTTTTTATAATATTTTTGACGTAAATCGAACTTCAGTGCGAGCGCTGCATGCCATACAGTCTTTATTACTACACTTATTTTCACCTACATATTTTGGAGCTCCTCTCAACAGCTAAATTATTAAAATTGTTTAAAAATAAAAATTAGTGATGATGGTCATGGCCAATTTCCATCACGGCGACAACTATAAGTAGTATTTTATTAGTCGATAAATATAAAATTACTGTTGAAGTGAAATTAAAGAATGAAAATTCTTTATTCTTAGGTCAAATCTTATTTTTTTACAATCTACCACTGTTTTATAATGAGGCTTCTCTGACGGAGAAGATACAAAAAGAAACTCCGTAGGTATTCTCTGTTTTGATTATTCTTTTCATTAATTATAATATATGTCATTAAATAAAAGGAATAGTCCCATAGGCAACTGAAAGCATACTACAAGAATATGATGATCCACTAAATTAAAGCACAAGTGCACTGCAGACTCGAGCAAACCAGCCTCCACAAGCAGCACCTGTTCACAAGTATAACGCATGTGGCTGCCACCGACCTCCTTAAGCTTGGTTTAGGAGGGCGGTGGCAGAATTCAATTCCATGTGAACGAGATTTTATAACAATAAAATTGTTTTAGATTTTGATTAATCTACACATAAAGATCGGAAGGGTATAATAACAATTAGAACAATTTTTTTCATAAACCACACAAATGAACATTAAATAATTTTGTAAAAAAAAAATGTTCCATACATCTGTGCTTACATTAAGTATTTACTTTACTTCCTTTTATTGACCCACAACCCGTGTCTGCGTTCTGTAATGACTTTACGATGTATAATTTCCACCTATCGACTTCCAAGCTAATTATACATCTTACACTTATACATTGTGTTAACTAACGTGTGTTTCACTAAATAAATTGGGTCGTCTGGAAAGATAATTCATTTAACTTAAGGGTTAGTTTCACGAAACTTCGAGGTAATAAACAAGCCATTTATAACATAGCACCCTGTCGATAATATCTAACAATGTTAGTTTTCACCACTAACATTATTGTTTATTTTGAATGAGCGTAAGGGAACTCGGGGATGAGACTTACACGACCCACGTTGTATCTCCGGGAGAGTGGAAAGTTGGTCGAGGAAGCCAGTTTGGCTGCGTAAAGTCGTGCCAAATCCATAATTTCTGCCTCCCCCTGTGGGCGACAGTCGCGCCTGCATATATAGTTATGAATGAGCTAATGTACTGTTTATCCATGCTTTGCTACGAAATTCTCCTGTAAAGCAATGCATTTCTTGAAAAGCCAGCTTATTCATACACACCACGCTAAGCTGGTGGGTTCGAGAGCGCAGGGCCGGTAGAGATGTTGCAACATTAGAGTAGAGATGTTCACTAGTCTGTGTGATTTAGGTTCAGCAATATAGGATAATTACAATATGCGGATGAGGTTGACATTAGGAGAAAAAGTTTGTATAATCACCCTCTCACCTTATAATATAGGCTTTTACCAGTGATTAAATTTGACATACAAAATTCTCATTGAAATTAGAGACAAAAATGCTACCGGAGCAAGTTTTGTTTAGAGAGTCCCGGCTGTATCAACAGTTTCGACGAGATTGCGCGACATAAAAACAAAATAAAAATGATCGCTTGTTGTCACACAACTTCATCCCCTTGTGGCGCGAATTGTGTTATTTGTATCTAACTAGTATACGCTCAATGTCATCTACATGTGGTTATTTATTTCTTTATACATCCAGGGCATAGTTTTATTATCTACTCTATTATAACATTGTAAAATAACCGAGTCCGTACATTGCCTCTAAAAGTTTCTAAAAAATCCAATTTTTTAAGTGTTTGTCAGTTTATCTGTTTGTTCGGGCATGACGCGTTTTTACGCTAAAATACTGGACCAATTGGATAAAGGCTTACACACCTTTAGTCCCAAAAAAAAATCGGTATTGACCAGGACGGGCCAGAATGGCCCATTCGCAAAAACCGCTTGGTTCAAAGATAGCATATATGTATTCGAAGAAGTTCTTGCTGTTAGCGGGTTCGGCTTTTACAGCTTTTACAGCAGACAAGGACGCAAGTGTTTTATTCCTATGATAAAAGACTTGCGTCCTTGAGTCCTTGAGTTCTGAGGAATTTTATTTTCAGTAGGTGTATAAGTGTACATCAACTGCTTACCTTTTGTCGATAAGCTATCTATGGACCGTCCAAGGGAGGTTCGGACCTCGTCTCAGACAGTCGAGATGTTTCGTTAGAACTGTGTAAGATCCGCCGTGACACGCGGGTGTATGGTGTGTACGCGGCTGTCTTGTCAGCGGGGTATATTTTGTATGTGTTGCTACTCCTTTTTTTTTTAGGTACTTCTATTAACAAATGACAGGTACCGACTGGCGCTCGGCACTAAGTCAGAGGCGCTTATGAACACCAAAAGTAGTCTGATCTAGGATTAACAGAATTGCTCGAATAAAACCGATCGCTTCGGAATACGTGAGGACCATCTGAATTGAAATAAACTGTAGTTAAAATTTATTTATAGTGTATAGGTATTTATATAATTATTAGTAATTTATGGAGGATCTATGTGATATTGTCACAGGATTAAAAAACCAAAAAAATGTGTTAAATTATTTAACTTGTACGACAGTTACTCAAATGTTAATTATCACTACATATACGTCGGTTCAGCTAATCGTATGTAACGGCATTGAGAACGCAATGTTTTTATTGCAATTTAAATACTTTGACCAAAATGTTGTGCAAATACGTTTTACTAACTTCTAGGAAAATACTGATACGATTTACGCGCTGTTTTTAAATTAAAAGAATGTCGCATATCACAGTTTTGAATCATTCCAGTAAATCAGAAAAAATTATAAAGCATATATCGTAAAAATATTATATTTGCTACCTATACGATACGATTTATTCCTGCTTTTAAAAGTTTGATTTGTTAAATCTTTTTTCAAAATGCTTACAACTCAAATACCTAATCTCATCTTATCTTTATATAGACTTTGAATATTTTTTTTATATTCTATAACTACTAAAAAAACCACCAGACCATGAAGTATTTATTTTACATAAATTAGACATGCATAGACGCACGTACACACTTGCGTGTCCAAATACATGGCTTGAGATATATTTTACGTTAAACGAATTACACTAAGAAGATGAGACCCGAAGTTCGTCGAGTACGAATTTAGATCTAAGTTATTTTCATTCAAACTTTGAATGTACCAATAATATCATAGCCTGCGGCGTTCTTATTAAAACTTTGGTAATGTTCATGCCCTAAGTAGTAAGACAACTTAAACCGTGCCTTTTACGGCTATTAAACACTGAAAAATAGTTTCTTGGCATGTTAATGTACGCCAGATAACAAAAGTTTCTAAATACATAAATAAATTAAAAATCATTTTTTTCCTAAGGATTTTTATGTACCTGGCGACCGACTGATTTCCGAAAATCTACCCAAATAAGTCGACCCCAAATTCCATAGAGAAGCGATTGATATCGGCGAAAGAATCAGCCATCCCGTTTTCTCTCGAGGGTGTCGTAAGAGGCGACTAAAGGAAAAGCCTTGAAAGCCCCAATAGCTACCGATAGATGGCGTGACAACCATCTCGAAAAAACACCATTCCAAAATTAAGCAGATCGATGACGCGGCAGTGTCTAAGGTGCGAGGTGTCGGGTACTGAGATAGCGAATGTGCAATCTGAGCGAGACTATTTACAGGCTGGTAAGGGAAGGTGAGGCAAGCGAGGGGGAGGGGATCAGCATTTGAAGTGCGAGGACACCGATACTGTGCTTCCCAATCCGCCTGTCCAGCGTGATCAGTATAGGCAAACTTCCTAAGCTTGGCATTTCAGCTTTTTTGACCTAATCATGGAAAGGCATATTTCCAGCAGTGGACCTGTACAGGCTGATGAAGAAGAAGGTAAAAAAATGGATATATAATTAAAAGTTAACTTACACGGACAGAAATAACTGAATTCAAATTTCTTCCGGATCCCAAATTTAGAATTAAATCATCTGAAGCAATGCAGCTTTCTCTCTTTAATTCGGTCCCTACTGAAGAGAGATTACCCCAACAATACATTTTTTCTTTATAAGATTAGAATAGTTACATATACATTTATGTAAATCATTTCTGGTAGAACACTAGAATCATTTAGCGTTTGATGTTGTAGTGAGATAATTTGCCCCTTTATCTTTATATAATTTACAATACGATAATTATAACAAATTTTAATTCATATTTTAATCTCGCATATAAACGGAAAAATCTACAGCTACTGCTTACAAAAACTATATTTCCTCTTTATTGTCGCCCTCATAGATTGACATTAACCACGGTTCTGGAACATCAGCATCCATCGGTTTTCCGCACTACAGGATGTTGCTCCTTCTAGTAGATCCTTCACTGCATTTTCCTATACGAGGTTGCCACTCTTGAATATTTTTTCATATATGTACTCTGAAATAGGAAACAGCAATGGGTGCTCATTGGTGCGACTAATAGGAGTAGACAGAAGACATAAATTAATATCAGCACGGGTTGTTTCCGCTGCGTGTTTACGAATCATTGGCTGGGATAACGAGTTGGACGCGCGGCAGTCAGTTCGTCAGGAAACATTGCTCATAATCGAAAACTGTTCATTGAATTTATCCAGCGATCACATGATCCGCGAATCTGAAAATATTGATAAATTAAGGTTAAGTTTAGCAGACTACCGGTGTGAAATAGAGGTATAATGTGTCTCTGTGTTTCGTTCGGTGAGTGGGGTTACCGGAACTCTCCTTCCCTTCCCCTTCCTTATCCTCTCTTCTATCCCTTAAATATCTTAAAAGGCCGGCAACGCTCCTTCACCTCCTCTGGTGCTGCAGATGTAGGTGTGCGACGGTAATTACTTACCACCAGTTGAGCCACTTCCTCTTTTGCCCGCGGCTCCCAAAAAAAATAAATAAATAGTGAAATAGCAGCAGCTCCGGCACGGGTTGAGGGAACTTCACAAGTCAACGGAACATTATTTTTACTATTTCTTAGATATACTGATGTCCTCGTGATTAGCATATGTACCACGTATGTACCACGTAGTCGGCGGTGAAGGTGCTATCCTTCACCGCCGCAAAAACATTGCATTTTACAATTTAGAGAGGTCGGCACCAGGATTCGAAAGAAGATCTCTCGTGTATTATCAAATTAAAGCGAGTGCCCCGACTTCTACAGCTCATTGATAACTGAACTCATGAATCGGAGATGCTTTAACAGTAAACGAGGCATCTACACTTTAATTGAAGAAGCTAGATGCCATCTTAATACTCCACTGCAGGACATCGTCCTCTGCCATAATGTCATAATCGCCACGCTTGGGATAGCAGATTGGCGATCGTAGCACTAGATTCCTTGAACCCTTGACGCGGCTGCCCCTCATCGGTCTGCTTAATTTTGGTCTGGTATCTTTCGATATGGTTATCCCGCCAACTGTCTATAGCCATTGCGATTTTCAAAGCTTTTTCGTAAGCCACCTCTTACGACAACCACGGATAGAAAATGGGTGGTAAATTCTTACAGCAATACCACATGCCATGAATATTATATATTAATGATTGTTACTATATTTCTATACCGACTATAAGAACTGAACACAACGCTGCCTATACGTTGCGACATTAAATTTAATCTCATATTCTACAGGCCATTTCTAGGCCATAGACCATATTAATTATATAAGTACAGTAGTTAAGTTACCAGATTTATTTTTAGTTTTGTTACTTTGAGTAAAGGCAAGAAATATTTTCGCTAATAGCTAACTAGGTTTTCTTATTCTTTGACTGAGAAGACACAAGCCAAAGACCTCCTGGGATGTCCCCTCTTGTCAAAACTATTATATTCATATCGAATGGCGCTTGCGTTTAATTTGGATTATATTTTATAACTATTTTTTTTTTCACATCCCATAAAAAATCAATAACGTCCCATCCAACTTCTATATTTCTGTGTGTAATGCTTTAATGTTTCAATACGATATAAATCTCACTTGTGACGGAGCGTTCAGGATAAAAGGTTTTTATTGTACCTGTGACAGGTATCTGTCTCATCGATTACGTTATCCAAAAATTTTTCGATAGTTCTTTCATTCTTTAAAACATCAAAAATTATACAAATAGTCCACTCGAGTCGTGGTAGCCTAGTACAGCCGCGGCAGCCTAGTGGCGTAGGCGCTCGTTTTAGTTTCATAGAGCGCAAGTGACCTGGGTTCGATTTCCGATTACCGGATACCACTAAAATTGTTAACAGCAATTCTAAGTGCCTAATTTGCCACGTGCTCGACGGTGAAGGAAAGCATCGTGAGAAAACCTGCTTGCAACATGACTTTACTTTTATTTACTCCGTTTGAAATAAGACGATATTTTTTTTAGTAGATTAATGAACGCCTTTCCATATAGATATAAAAAAGGTTTTTTTTTGTTGACCGTGGGGAAAAGTTTAGACCACCAGTTACCAGTTGGTGAAAACCCCACGGATAGGAGAAGTACGAAATACTTTTATATTGGAATATTGGAAAGCTTAAACGATATATTATAGAAATTTAAAAATATAACAGCAGGTAATAGGTAGATTGGCGATTTCAGTAGTAGACAATAGTAGTTGAACATAGGCGCTGCCACGTCTGTATTGTAATGAAATACTAAAATGAATTTGACTAATTTTGTTTACTTATAATGTTGAGATAAATATTCCACCAAACACCTCATATGGTACGTATGTACATGTAGATCGATGATCTTATATATGATTAGTAAATAGTTACAGATTTTTTCACGGTCAATTTTTACGTTTTATTTCCGGTGTTTCGCATGGTCACGTGGGTGTTGGACGGTCCCGATGTCATAGTGATAATGTAAAAGAAGTCAAAGTGTCTATGATAGTGGTGACCCATATTTGTGTGACAGACAGAAGAAAGCTACTATTGACAGTACTTCAATCGAAGCTTTCTAGTCTCTGACACACAATTACAGAACTTAACTGGCATATCTGTAAAGTTGGGCCCTTTTACACGAACAATATAGATATTAGCCAAGTTTAACATTGTGAGGCTCTTTCTCCCACATCGAAAGCTATGAACGCTCGTCTTACTATATAGACGTGGACTTCTACTGTATTGATATAATTTAACGTTATATTATTAAAAATTAAAAAAAGTTAATATCGTGATTTAGGTTTACAATTTGTATTGGTAATTATTGGTGATTATTAAACGAGTAATCTGTCTTAATCGATCCTACTGTATTTACCAAGTGCTATTAGCACACCCATTACAATTTGTTTATTTAGTAACAAATTATGATCATGTAGATAAATAGTCGTATATATATCGAGTTTGACTTGGGTTCGAAGTCCGGTACCGTTAAAATGAATTTATCACGAGCACGGCGGTTAAGTAAAACATCGAAAGAAAATAGATGTCTAAGAAATATTAAAAAAAAAGCTTATGGTCCCTATTTCGAGAACATAATATGTTGTCTCACGAGAACCTTCTCGGCTCCAAAACCGTCTCAAATATTAATGTAATATTTTTTGTAATGCTAATTTAATATAGAGGAGGCATTTGCCCACGTCTTGGGAAATTTACAGGCCGCTACTGTATTTACTACTATAATTTTAAAATAAATTAAATATCACTTAATTATGGCATTTAAATAACAATGTCTAAATACGATATTCATCAAACTGAGCTATTCGGTTCTTAGGAGTAATTTGATAGTAAATTCGCGGTTATGTTCTTAGGTCTTAAAAACATTTCCTGAATAGAATCAACTTCCGGATCAGGAAAAAATTATTTTCTCTAATAAAAGATCCATTCATAATAAACTATATCGGTAATACTAATATACAAAATTCATTTTAAGTAATTAAAACCACAACATCCTTCTGGCTGTTCTCAACTACCACTCTTTATCAAAATAAAGAATGAAGAACAAATAAATAAATAAATAACAGCCTATGTAGTTTTCAACTGCACTAGAATAATTATAGTGCCGCAAGTCTACGCCCTAACACAGAGGCACTGACTCGTCTTTTCTTTCCCGTATCCGATTTATCCGATAAAATCAGAGGAACACAAAACATTACAACCACATCGCTTTGCTGCCGGTTGGTATTCGAACCCAGGATCCATGACTTAAATGGCTAAATTGACAAAATTATAGCTAAATTAAACCTAACCAGCATGTGCACTTACAAGTCTGTAAATAGTCCACTGCGGAGGCCTCGGACATAGGGCGCTGCTGCTCGTCATCGGTCAGGTATTTTTCTAGGTGGACATCTGCCGGTAGCCAAGGGAAGAAAGGCGGTGGCAAATTCTTACGCCGATACACACGGCCTGTCGTCGTATAAGGTACGTAACTCATACTTTGGCCCTTCTTCAGTATATTGCCAATTTGGCTCGATGTGCGAGTACGTCCCACTGGTACGTTCCTTTCCTACTACTATTTACTTCTAGAGCTTAAATTTGCTACGTCACTCTTTCCACTTTAATTGTACGTATACGTTGAAACATTGCGTTTCTAAGCGTGGTAGAGCCAAGCGGCGGCTTTTGCTGTTGCTTGAATGGGCCGGCTCGGCCGGATTGGTACCAAGGCCTCGCAGAATACCGACGTGAAGTAGAGGGATCTTGTGCTTCTGCGTTTCGTTTGGTGAGTGAGGTAACCGGAGGCCCGCTCCCCCTCCCCATCTTCCTCCTTATCCTCCCTCCCCATCTTCCTCCTTATCCTCCCTCCCCATCTTCCTCCTTATCCTCCCTCCCCATCTTCCTCCTTATCCTCCCTCCCCATCTTCCTCCTTATCCTCCCTCCCCATCTTCCTCCTTATCCTCCCTCCCCATCTTCCTCCTTATCCTCCCTCCCCATCTTCCTCCTTATCCTCCCTCCCCATCTTCCTCCTTATCCTCCCTCCCCATCTTCCTCCTTATCCTCCCTCCCCATCTTCCTCCTTATCCTCCCTCCCCATCTTCCTCCTTATCCTCCCTCCCCATCTTCCTCCTTATCCTCCCTCCCCATCTTCCTCCTTATCCTCCCTCCCCATCTTCCTCCTTATCCTCCCTCCCCATCTTCCTCCTTATCCTCCCTCCCCATCTTCCTCCTTATCCTCCCTCCCCATCTTCCTCCTTATCCTCCCTCCCCATCTTCCTCCTTATCCTCCCTCCCCATCTTCCTCCTTATCCTCCCTCCCCATCTTCCTCCTTATCCTCCCTCCCCATCTTCCTCCTTATCCTCCCTCCCCATCTTCCTCCTTATCCTCCCTCCCCATCTTCCTCCTTATCCTCCCTCCCCATCTTCCTCCTTATCCTCCCTCCCCATCTTCCTCCTTATCCTCCCTCCCCATCTTCCTCCTTATCCTCCCTCCCCATCTTCCTCCTTATCCTCCCTCCCCATCTTCCTCCTTATCCTCCCTCCCCATCTTCCTCCTTATCCTCCCTCCCCATCTTCCTCCTTATCCTCCCTCCCATTTTCCAAATACCCTTGAAGGCAAGCAACGGACCTGCAGCACCTCTGGTGCAGCAGATGTACGCGGCCAGTTTGCCGCCTTTTCCATAAAAAAAACGTGTTTTTATTTTGAAGTAGACTCGAATACGAAGTGAGTACAATTAATTTCTTAAAAGTAATAAAAAAATTACTTCGAGTCGAGCAATGAAGAATACAAACATCAAAGTCTCCAAAGTATCATTTTTGATACTTTAGGCATCACGGTAATCAAAATATTGAAATTTATTTAATAATGAAATAATGCAAAACAGGGATTTTCTTATTATCACATAAGGAAAATTTTCATTTTTACATAACCATGAAGTAAGCTTTCGACAATTTTGATATTTACATTTATTTCTTGAGTCCATAAAACTTTTCATGTCCCACTCGATCATAACGTATGTCAGTTGAGGGTAAGACCTGGACACAAGACCGTGATCTTTTGGAGGGTGGTTCAACATCATCATCTTTTCGACTTGTACTTGGCCTTCCACGTTTATTTTCAGGTCGATTTTGATACTGACATAAGGTGTCAGCAAGCTCTGTTCTGAAGTCACCTAACTTCAGTATGTCCTTCTGGGGTGTTCCTCTTTTGACGTTAACGTTTTTGTAGAGTACCCAAGAGTTGATTATTGTAATATCAAGTAGATGATAGAACAACCTCATTGTCCACTTTCTAGATTTTATGGGTATATGGTATCGCCCAATGAAGCTGTCCATCAGGTCAACGCCCCCCATGTGGGCGTTATATTCCTTGATTACGCGAGGACAAGGTACTTGAATATGTTTTACGTTTTATTTTTTGTCGTAGCGGGTTATAGCTCTGCTGGTTCGCAACTAACATAAGTGGAAAGCAATAGCACTTGCTTATTGTCCTTCCAACTTGTTGCCGAGAAATCCATACCTTCAAAGGTAGCAATATTTTCATGATAGGCTCCTCTTGTTACTATGGACTTCAAAACTTTTTATCTTGCAACTTGCAAGTCTTGCCCAGTCTGTTCCTCTGGACGGTACCAAGACAGTAAATACCTTCTTTGGTTAGGTAATGTAATAAAGGAATATTGGTATAAAATTGTCGAAATATAGGATATGGTTAACATTCCTTGGTATTGGTCTTAGCAATCGAACGACTGTATTCGATACCACTCCTAAATCCGGTTCGTGTGGTAATCTCTCAACATTCTTAGCCCCTGAGTATACCTCAAAACTATATGCGTAACCCGAAAGGCTGCACAGCACATATCATTTCAATCCCCACTTGTGGGGTTTGTTGGGCAAATATTGCTTCATAAAATGTTGTATTTTGGTGGCACACATTTGCTAGTCCAGTGATAGCCGATGGTCAAAAGGTCCAGTAACGAATCTTTTATTCAAGTGGTCTAATACTGGGCGAACCTTGTGCAGTCTGTCGTGTTGAGTATGATCAGGTGGCAAGTGTTTATTGTCATCATTCATGTGAAAAATTTGTCTAATCTTATCAAACCTGTTCCGATTTGGGGGAACCGGGCAATTGGTTCAAATTTTGATTTATTCGACCAGTACGATCTCACGCTCGGATAATGATAAACACTTGTGAAAATAAGAATGCCAAAAATTTACGTAATTTAAGAGAGTCACAACTTCTGTGAAGTTAGGATTTTTGGATCGGATACTTGTTTGATTCTTCTACAAGGAATTTTAATAATTTCTCAACAAAGATCAAAATCATCTTCATTTTAACTGGCCTCATCCTCAGAATTTTCACCATTTTCTAGCATCCGTAACATAGCCTCAATATCATCCGGCTTCATTTTCAATTATAATATACAGTTAAGTAAAGGCTAAGCACATTCATTCCAACACCAAACCAAGCGTATAAACATGAAACAATACTAAAATCAGTCAGAAATTAAACCAAAACAGGTAGGTAAGTAAGGCGGATTCAAACAGCCCAGAATGCCTGTAGTATCAAAATTGATACTTACAAAAACATCAAGTTTTTCTTCAAGCAAAGCAGGTGTAAGAAAAAAAATATAAATCATAATAAAAATAAGATACTCACCTATCGCACAAGTCTTTTTAATTTACAAAAATTTAAAAATCAAAGAAATTAATAAGCGAAACTTTTTGTAAAACTATGTCACCCATTCAATGCGGCGGAAACCGAAATGTCATATTGTTTGTCATCTTTCGACACTTTACGTTAGTTTTGTTTTCTAACTTGAAGATTATCAGTCAAAGGTTACATGTAAACAGTCTAATATTAAAATAAAATCGATTGTAGGTGCCCAATGCGATTTATAACCTCGGTATCAAATTTAAAACTTCAGGTATTTAAGGGTTAATGGTTCACAAGCTACATCATTATATTCCGGCCACTACACTCATGATTTTCTTACTTTACATATTGACGAATTTAGACGTTATGGAATT
The DNA here is from genome assembly GCA_029286595.1 of Bhutanitis thaidina. NCBI lineage: Eukaryota > Metazoa > Arthropoda > Insecta > Lepidoptera > Papilionidae > Bhutanitis > Bhutanitis thaidina. Next base: position 5,101,005 of record JAGSMS010000009.1, on the reverse strand, counting down.
AAAAAAAAAAATTGAAATAAATTGGTACAAAATTAAGTAGGAATTTACTTTGGCTTTAACTCTCGTGAGCATCGTAAGTTTCTAAGAAAGAAATCTCAAGCCAAAGTATCAAAGCATAGCTTGCCACCACGTCACGTTGTATTTCCTGTCCACGTTCTGTCACCTGCTGAGCCTAAGAATGGGTTGCGGAAGTCAATCAAACGGTGATTGTACTCAGTTGTGCCAAATAAAAACCCGAGATCTTTGCTTAACTCTTTGGGTGACAGGTACGAAAATTTGACTGTCATTTTTGTGCCACTTTTTTTTTATACTTTCAATATGTATGAAAGCGCTTTGTATGAGATTGAAATAAATGATAAAATTTCTTATACGGATTCACTGTATTGTTAATTGATGTATGATAAGAATGAATGCGGCATGCGGCTTTGTGTGGCCGTAGCTTTTTCAAGAGAGTGTATATTCATAATTGATTGATGATAAGGCGATGTCTGTTATAATGTGGACAGGTAGAATATATGTGCAAGGGCGAGTAAAAATGAGGTTAAGTACGTAAGTACATACAACGTACGAGCTTTTTCGCACGAACCAAAATACACTACAATATACAATAAAAATAGGAAGCCGCGTGGGAAAATCATAAAAGAAGAAATTATTACTCCGTGATTTTTTTTTAATTTCATTGTGGGTCCATTAATAAAAATAAACTGGAAACACTCCCGTGCGATCAGCAAAATGCAGAGAAGTTATTTATGGTGATTGAAGATTTCGCTTTAAATAGAATTTATTGGTAAACACAATGGTGAAGTTGTAAATTTTCGGTTGTCCTCTCAAATCAAGGTTGAATCCTTGACTTTTGTTGTTCGTGACTTGGTAACCTAAAAATCTAATTGAAGTAGAGTAGAATAACTTCTTGTCAATTAATGGATACTAGGAATTAGGTTCACCCTTTTTAAACGAGGGAAAATACCTAACGAAAGGCAGAAGGTTATTTCGAGATTTTATATGGGAATGGGGGCAAACGAGCAAGCGGGCTACCATTGATGGTAAGTGATCGTCGAGGGCGTCGGTAGGCCACATACATCTACAACACCAGACGAGCAGCAGGTATCGGCCATAGAGGATATTTGGGAAGGGTGAATGGTTAATGGAAAGGGGAGCTGGTGAGAGAGTGCCGGTATTCTGCGAGAGCGTCGTACTACCCTGGTCGGGCCGGCCCTTCGAGCTGCAGCAAAAGCCACGTTTTTTAATTATAAATAATTTTATCAGTCCTATTATAAAGGAAAATATATTTTATTTTTATTCAAAAGTAAAACCTTCATAAGTCGCATTAGCGTGAGCACATTGTGCGAACTAACACCACTTTCTTATTTAACTGTAATCCTTGGAGATCGTCTTATGTGAGATTGCCTGACCTTTTAAAGATATATCTGTGGGAAGTAAAACTCTTGGGATTCATAGGATTTATAAACTTATATTTAACTAAGGAAAATAAATTGCAACCACTTATTGTCAATGGACTTCTATTAAATTTAATAGACTAAGCATACAACAAGCATTTTTTTTAAAAAGATGGCTTGCTCAGTCGAATTATATTTACATAATTCAAATAATAAAATTGCTACGTGGTAGTACTTACTTACTTAGGACTACTTAGTACTTCTCTACCTCGGAGTCCTCTGAGTAGGTACCCTCTTATCCATTTCCGCCGCCAAACAGCGGAATAAGAACTATTGTGTTCCGATTTAAAAGGTATAGAGCACCACTAGACTCACTCAGGGGTGAAAACGCATCTCTTACCTTCTTCGATTTAATATGTTAGCGGGTGTCCATGGGCTGCAGCAAACAGTTTAAACCAACAATATCCAATAAAAAAAACATAATTTTTTTTCCAATTTATGGACGGAAAATCTAACTGGACTTGTTATAGGGATCAGTATCATTTGTGCGATGGTACTGACTCTGCACTTCCGCCCGCCTACCCAACGTCGGGAATATTGACAAATCTCGTCATTTTTCAGGCTCCCCGGCAATCGTATGTTTTAGAGACTTATACAGTAGCTTTTATTTACGATCTTGGTTTATACAAATAGTGCTTATAGACGCAGGTGGCTCAGGATCAGGATTGTAATGATGAGGATGATAATGAAAACACACATAATATAAATACACCTTCAAAATTAAAATATCTAAAATATTATCAATTTTGTTCAAAAAAATTACATATTAGCAGCCATATTACGTAGCTCTGTGAAGAATGGATTATTTGTTCAATAAAAATAGTGTAAAGTGCAATAGATGGCGCTATCATTGTAGAGTTAAATTACATCGACCTTGATAAACAAAACAAAATTACTTTTACAAAATTACTTTTAATTTTAACTTATTTGGATGTGTTGTAAACTATTTGCAATAAAAATAGAAGTGAAGGAGTATGGCTATAATAGTATGTAATAAATATGAATAAGAAAAATTATACATTATTATTAAAAGGCGAATATTACGTTTCTATCTTCAAATACCATCCTTTATAGCACGTGGTGCACCTTGGTATCCAACATGCAAGGCTCCGACGACTGAATTAATTGTTCTTATATATATTTTATTGGATCGAATGATAGCGGAAAGGAAAAAAATACAACTAACAAGTGATGGGGAGCTGCATCATTAGTACAAAGGTTACAAACCGCGCTAACAAACCCACTTGCCCAATGTGGTGAGTATGAGCAAACCTTCGTAGAAATCTATGCCGGCTTTTGTTAAGCAGTGGACTTCACAGCAAACTATGGTATAGTCTGATATAGCAGGGCAATAACAAATAGACAGTAAACGCAAACGCAATAGTCTTTAGTGTTTGGATTTAAAAGAACGTAGTATACTTTACGATGTATTTGGTTCAGCAAGAGTTTGGTTTTTTACTAAGTTGATATTGCAAGGTTATAATAAACCTTGCTTACTGATTTGCTTTTTGTTTCTAATTTTATATTTTTTTATTTTTTGTTTAATATCGTTATTTAATTGTAACAGTTGTTAACAATTATATATTGTAATTTAGTTCAGTGTTTCATGTTACCTACATAATAATTACAATAGTGTAATATGTACGTTAATTTTTCTGAGATCGCTCGTAGATTTTGTCAATTGCACCGACAGAATAATAGCGCTGAAGTAGCATTGCTGCAGAGTATTACAGAGTCGATGCCTTTTTGTTGCTGCTATCCAATAATTTTATATCTTTGTTTATATTACTACTACTGTCTGTTCAATATATATTCTTGTGCCAATGAGTAAATTTTCTTTTTTTCTTTCAATGAATGGTGACCTTCACAGTGTTGTGGGAAGTCGATATATGCTGGTGACTCAGAGCTATGCTTTTTAGCAATCTTTGGCGAAGCCTATGTTCAGCAGTGGACTTACTACTGTGATTGTGACGATAAAACAAAAAGATACATAAATACAAAATACAAATACGAGTGAAGGCACATTGCTGGTTTACATAAAAATAAAAAAACATTATTTTTCTCGTAATGCGAGTGTATTTAGTTCACGAAACATTTCCATTTGATGTGTTTTAAACATTATGCGTAAGGTTAACGATGTGACGTCGATTTGATCATTTTCATCATATTTTTTCTTTGTTTTTTTGAGTAACTTACGTATATGTACGCAATATATCTATCGCTAAGTTAAAATACCATCAGTAAGTTTTTTAAGTTTTTCGTCTCTTCTGAAATGCTACCAAATCCTGTTACCAAATCCATGTTGTAAGCAATATTTGTGTAACAAGTTTTGTGTGTATTTAACACTTATACTTACGAGATACGAATACTTAGTGATTTACGACATCCTGGTCGATTTCGACCATATAAAGCAAATGTATTATAATAATATTTGTTTATTTTCTCCCCACAAAAACAGACCATACATTATTATCTAATGAAAAATTAATATCCATTTAAATATCGGTGTGTTCATAGTCTAGGATGTGTGAGGAGCTGGTATCTGAGATAGGCATAAAAAGCCTGCATTACAGATCACTAGGTCCCCACCCCACGGAAAAAACAGGAGCATTATTATAATTAATGTATGGGTAAATAGAAAGGCTGTTGTAAATTCTGTACCTGTCCCCGATGTACAGGATAAATATCGAGGGAGGATGAGATACAGTGAGAACACCATGGTCATGAGCCATTTTAGGATATTAAATACTACATCTACATTAGCCCATATTTTACTGTGCACTACTGAACATAAGTCTCTCCAAGAAACCACCAACAATAGTGGCATATATTTTTTGATGATTTGCCCATACTCACCACGCTGCGAAGGCTGTGCAGTGGCATGAAATGACTTTGCACAAAGTTAAGTTATTAGTGCCACAGCAACTGTTATGGGTTAAGTAGCCGATATACTTACAGATGCGTCCCGTCAATTAATTTTATAAAAAATCCTTTTGTCCGCGATTTCGTCCGCGTTGACTGTGATATTAGATAATAAGTCATATTATGTGAAATATTAGAACGAAGTCAAAAAATGGTTAGGAAAAAGTCCCTTTAATAGTAGTGTTCTTCTTTCAAACTGTTTCCGTGAGTGTCGTCAAAGAAGTAGTTTACCCACCGCAGCCTTATTGTGTCAACGTTGCAGCCAAGGACCAGATCCAGCTCTGGGGATCAGGAGGGCCAGAGCTTCCGATCTTTTCTGACCCTTATATCTTCCGGGTGGCGTAATCGTACGTGTACGATTAAAGGGGGCGTCAGAAGGCGTACGAAGTGCATCTTGCTGGGGGTGAGGGGAAGGGGGTACATCTTCCGAGAAGGGGTTGTGGGCTGCCGTCGGTTGTGGGCTGTGGCTGTGTGCGCGAGTGTTTCTGAGGTCGATGGTTGGTACAACGTGGGCTTTGTAGAAAAGAAATTTTGGTTGTCCTCAATTGTCTGTCTGTGCTAAATTTCGCTGCTACTTCGGCATCTATTTTTCTATTAGCTTTAGATTCATGTAGAATTCTTCTCTCGTCTCTACTCTTATTTTTATAGTTTAGCCATTGAGGCGTGCACTTTTGAATTGTTCAAACTATATTTTAGAATACTCTGAAATTGATTTGCGGATATTACGATTTTTTTTTAAATATGCTATGTGTGTCAGTTTCTTTAAAAATCATTAATTTTGTTGTACATAGTAGATTCCTTTGTTTAACCAATATGTCGCGTCTTGTTAAAATGAAGCACATTTAAATAATGCGAAGATATGAAGCTATTAAACGATTGTGTTGAGTGAAGGAACTTCGAAATTTTCCTCAAAAACGTTATCAACATTCTCACACTAGAGTAGTAATAATTTTCCTCTTTCCTTCGTTCACTGTATAAAAATGCCATTTAGTATGCTACGTGGATGAAATTAGGGGTGAGAGAAGGGGATTAAAGAATATAATACATTTCGTAGAGCGGCGCTGAATGGCGTGCCACTACCCGGTTTCAAAAACCCTCTTACATAAAAGAGCTATGGGTAAATCCACAAATATAACACATATAATATTAATTATTACGGTATAACACTGGTTAAACTTAAATAAAAGAAAGAAAGAAAAAAAAACACGTTTTTTTACGTAGATACAACACATACAACTAATTCTGTGCTGCATCATATGTTCGCGAAACTGACTGGACTAAAAGTGGAGATTCTAAACCTAAATTCCAACACTGATTTTGAGTCCGGCCGTTCTACCGAATCTGTCAAGGCCACCGATCCGCTGTGCCACGAACAATTTCACAAAAAATCCGTGTAACATGAATTCCGTGTAACATAAATTCCCTATAAAATCAAATCGTTCTGTCGTTATCTAATATAAGGTTACTAATGAATAAAATTATGCCTTGCACGACTTCAAATAGACTTTAGTGATATATTTATGGCTTAACGGATAAGGCCCCTGGTAAACGAAATAAATGGTAAATAGACAGTTAAAAACTCATTGGTATGAGTTCTGCACACAAAGAATTGAACTTCGAGCCTTTTTATTCGGAGGCTGATTCATCATAGTACATGTTGAATAACCCGTATAATAAATTATTGTCATTATATAACATACGACATTCCTGCGCGAAATCACACAACTAATCTAACTTCATTCGGGACACGATTTATACAGCTTATATTTTTCACATTGCCCAACATGGAAGCCTTAAATGCAATTTGGAAAAAAGTAATGTTCGTTAGTTTTAAATTATGTAATAACAATTAATTGCTAATATTAACAGACTACTGTCTGATATTTTTGAGTTAATACATCCGCCATTTCTCAGTTGTCATTTTGAGTTCTTTTTTTGTTGAATCTTACCTCACCTACCGGTGAACCTCTGTTCCTTCCGCTGCTACCACCGGAAATCTTTACGCTGGTACCATACGGCTGAAAATAAAACCATTGGAACATTTTCCTGGCCAAACTTAACTTCTTAGTATAAGAGTACTCTCCCATTTTCCAAAAACAATGTGTATTCAGTAAAAAGCATTAATTCTTTCTTAAGATATTTAGAAAGAATATATGATTTTTATAGATATTTAGCTTCAGGGGTATATACCTACCTTATATATATACCTTTTACGGTACGTTGCAACAATTTATATGTATTTAGAAATTGTAGGTTTTAGGGCATTGTGTATACGTTGCATTATTGCCTTAAAATCAAACTCTATTTTGTTCAAATCATCAATCAACCCCACATTGCCCATAAAAAAGGAGATGATTTATTGATGCTGTAAAATTCTTCCTAGCGTGCTTTCTCATTTTTTCAAATAATTGGCTGTTAGGAACCTTTTAATTAATCGAATATATCAACTAAAATTAAAAGGGGGAAAATTTATCAAATGCTCCTTCTCTGCAAATACGTTTTTGGCTTTTGCTTCCGGAATATATAATAATTAGTGTAAGCCCACACAAAAAATATTTATTGGCGTGCAAAGGATTCCTTTTTTTTAAATTTAACGGGGAAAGGTTCGCACCTACCCGTCACCGTCTCCGTCTCCTGTGACTGGTTATGTCGGGATCAGCATTGAAGATGCCGGACCGACTGAAACCCCCACGTCAGATATGCTGTTGGCTTAATGGCCTTTACAGCTTCAGCGGTAGAGACTCCCGAGCATGAGGTCCACGAGTTAATTGTAAGTAAAGAGAATAACGACGCTGCTGGTGATGAGTCGCGCTCGGACCCCTGTTAACGAAAGAAAAACTCTCGACAAAAACTAGGGGTTGACGACAGCCCCTTTTAGGGAGGTAAAACCTCGACTTAGGTTCCAATCGAATTAGGGAGGATTTTGATGTTAGAAACGCCTTTGTCCACGAGTAATCCTCGTGCTTGGCGTGAATCTGTGTCCGCGCGTTCGACGGGGAACAACGCGGTGTGTGTGTGACATGTGTGCTGTCTGTGGAATAATGTGAACGGGTATTGTGTCCGCGAATGCATTATTATGTAATGTGATAGAGTAGTCGTCGTCGATGAAGACGTTCTTGGGGCGCCTTTTGTCAGGCGGGTCATTTAGAGCAGGAGTGTACTTTCCTAACGCTGCTACTAACGGATTTGGGTGATCCTTTAACTTTTCGCAATATCTTATGGATATTTCTTTAAAGAGAGCCGCTATAGTGGGGAGATTTAAATCGCGGTGCAAGTTTACATTCCGCATGTAATAAGATGCGCCGATTGCTCGGCGTATGAATCAAAGGCCTCCTATTATTATTTTAGGGGTTTTAGAGCCAGGAAGGGTCCGCCACGTTGTTCGTGTTAGAGGACTGCTGTCATCCACGTAAAAGCTTTTTATAATTTTGTAGGAATTCATATTTTTCCTCCATATATTTTCCTTTATCAAACAGCACATACATTCGGCACATTTTAATTAACAATTTTTATATCGAATCAAACTTTAATCGCGTATTGTTAAATTAAAGCGAACCCCGACGCTACCACAAGTCAATTATATATTTGTTGTTTTTCACTCATGTCCTGCAGCACATAGACGATTAAATAGCGGAAAATTTATTCGAATCTGCGGAGCCCAAATCCCGCAAACAGCGCTATCACTGCGCTCAACAACCCACTTGCCCAGCGTGGTGAGTATGGGCAAACCTTCCAAGCAATGCATGCTGACTTGTGCGTGTCATTTTCTTGGAATTTGAATAAGCCAATTAAGATGAAGTTAATTTAATTTTTAATTTCGTTATTCGAAAGAGATATTTATGTGATTTTAAGCCGCGTTTGCTACGCAAATATTTTTGCATGGATTTTTATCGAAAAGAAAAGACCGAAATTGGAAGTTTACAATCAATGTCTTGATTGTAAACTTCCAATTACATTCTTAAAATACAATTAATTTAGAAGCATAGATTACTGCGTTATTGAAGTTTTACTTAGTACAAACTATGTGCTGCAAGTGTGCACTGAAACACAAATATGTAGATCTTAGCGAACATGTGCCGGCAGCATATTTGCTTTTGCATCAATTCCGTACTCCTATAAGAAGTCTTTGTTAACGGAAATAGAACTCGGTAACTTCATCTTGCATCTTCTGAATGAAATAAGTCTCTATTTTTCTTTGTAGATTTGAATGTTACATTTGTAAAGCATCTCATTATACGATTAAAAAAATAAAAACTGTGCCTGTAAAGTTTCGTTCTAGTTTCAGACTCCTGATTGCTTACACAGTAGTTACGGTGACAAAAGTTATTTAGCACATTTCCGCATAAAATATACAAATTGTATATATTATATTGACTGCTAGACTCAGGGAGGCCTTTCAAAAAAGCCGGTCTTATTTGGTAAAAACCGGCCTTCAAGGATATTTGGAGGATGGGAGGGATAGGGAGGGGGTTTGGGGAGAAGGGTTGTGGGCCTCCGGTTACCTCACTCATTGAACGACACGCAGAAGTTGCCTCTACTTCACGCCGGCATACTGCGAGGTTGTGGTACTAACCCGGTCGAACCGACCCATTCGAGCATCAAGGAATTATCAAGCGTGTGTGACAGTAATAATCAATCATTAAGTCTTAAGTTATGTGATAGGATAAGGCTTCTTGCCTTGAAGGGTTTCTAGTTCGAATAGAATGAGTGACTCTCTCTTGTTTTTTTGGAACTAGTTAATATAGGTAAGACTTTACATTTTTGCATGCGCATTTTGATTTTCGAAAAGTACTGACAGTTACTCCGTCGTTTATAGTTAGATGTTTATCCTGATATTTGTTTGTATTTAAGTATTAAAATATATTGTATTATGTATATATATATATATACACACATAAATATATATATATATATATATATATATATATATATATATATATGTTTTATATGTGTATACGTCAGCTGGAATGGAATCAGATGTCGCCAGCGGTATTTCCGAACAGTTACGACTTAGGGGCCTTTAAGAAAAGAGCCTATTCCTGCCTTAAAGTCCGGCAACGCTATACGCCTTCTATAAAAAAAAACGTATCTACTTATTTATGTAAGTATTTATTTTGATATTAACATCATTTTACTTGTTTGATTTTGTTCAACTGCCTAGCCTAATGGTTGCCTGGGAGTGAATGCCTTTAAGTCCGCCATGTGTGCCATGGAAGTTAAAATAAATAAACAAAACAATGTAATTGCTGATTTTTTTATACTATATATTATAGAACAAAAGAGGTGAAGCCTAATTCGCTAAGCTGTGCTCTTAGTTGAACCGTCGTCATGAAAGAGAAGTTATTAAAGAAGTTTGTAAAATGCTTTAGGAATTACTAAATTGAATTAACAAAAATGCAGCCTTAGTATCTTCTATTGGTCTGAATTATCTATCTTCTAAATATAAACAACAATTTTCAAACTTCAATCTGTTTTGTCAATTAATTTGGATAACCATAGTGTCACTGACAGTAGTCGGAAAGGGACTAAGTGGAAATATACTATCGTTATCTCTAAATCCCAACCTCGCCTGCATGTGCTGCACCATCCAATTTAAAAAACCCCAGACCATTGATGGCAGTACACTAGAGCGAGGGTACCGGCTCTTGCCCTGCGTTGTGACTATTGAAAAATCTTCCAAGAAATGGATGTCTGATTTTAATGGTGCTTTGTTGTAAAGCCTATCTTCAGCAATGGATTGAAATAGGCTGATGAAGAAGAAGAAGAGAAGAGAAATGCCTATAATAGAATATTATAATTAATATTTGAAACTTCGTAAATTTTCAAATTAGCCAACTTTTTCGACGTGAATCCGAGGGTAAGATGTGTAACGAAGGTAATTTAAACTAATCCTTGTTATATTTTAATTAACATCGTACCTTTGTCTAAAACAACTTTTGAATTGTTGGTACAGCACATTTCTCTGTTAAAGACATTTAACTACTGATTTAGATACTAGTTCGAAATTTTAACTTCTTTATTTTTTTAATTAGACGAAAATTACAATGTTAAATTAGAAGTAAAAATTTGTAGAAAAATGTTACGTAATTATTTTACATGGATAAATTGTGAAAGCTTAATGTATATATGTCAAAGGATATTAACAAGGTATTGAAAATAATGGAATCATTTTACTTTGCCAAAGTTTCTAAAATATATTATTATCGATAAAATACTAGACAGTATGTAATTTACATTATGGCTGTGGGATTGCGATATATGGAATGGACATCTCAACGTCAGTCAAAAAACTACGATGTTTTGAAGAAAATTATTTTATTCTTTGTCATCATCATTACAGTCAATCACAATTAGCAGTGGACTTGCGACCGGCAGGCCTCCCCCAAAGATTGCCACAAAGCATGCTCCTGAGCCATCTGTACGCATCGACTTCCCGCAATACTTATGATACCCACGGGGTAATGTGGCAATTCTTACGCCGCCACCATACAACAATTGAGTGATTGAATTTTATTGTTATGACACGTTTTTATGCCATGTTTAAAAAAATTATAGGCCACCACGACTTTATCACCAATACTGGTGGTAAAGTAGTCGGAGGTTATATTAGTCGGTTCAGCCCACACTACACCAGATCTTATTTAAGTGTTGAGACTATCAATGTTTTATTGGCCAGTCTAACGATATAAATCGCCTATAACTCATTGGTACGAGTAATCCACCAAAGGGATCGAACTCAAGTTTCCTGACTGGCTCCATCACCGCCATCATTAAATTAAGGGGGCATCTTACAATTATAGATTCACTCTACAATGTCATAACACTTGAGATCACGACCCCGGCTTGAGGTATTATCAAATCGTATAAAATAATTGAGATTCGCTCTGGACAAGCAAAAATTTAAGAAGCTGGCCAACCTTCAATGATGGAGAGCGACTAGAAGAAGAAGATAAAATCGTTATTATCTTTTATTAACCTTCCCTAATACCTTTTTAATAAATTTCGATAAAGTATTTTAACGGATTATAAAATAGTCAAAGGTAGTATTTTTTATTTTAAGTTAAAGTCAGATGGACAAAAAACCTGATTCGCACCTTCATTTAATTTTTCGCGCCCACATTTGGATGCACTCGATGTCAGACTTTATTTATCACTATGCCATGCGAGTTTTGTCAGATAAAAGTTAAGTGAAATCGATAAATTCACAATAGCGCCTAAAAGCTTTATCAAGTGTCTATTTTGGCATCGCCAAAAATCTTTTCTGTTAACTAAATATACTTGTTGAAATGGCTCAGCTTTTGTGTATACTTATACGGAATTCACATTTATTTTCTGTGATGTGGTGTGGATGTGGATGCTTAGGATGTGATATGTAGGTTAACGCAATGATAATACGTAACTATTTTAATTTTAGATTTCTAAGCACTATATCTATTTATTTTTAACATTTTATTTTAGTAACTTAATTTTGCGATTGTTGTTTGTCTCTTGGTGAAATTCTATTGTAGATTAAGTTAGGAAACACAAACATTTTTATATCATCTTTTGATGGTAGCGTGGTGAAAATCTACCACAACGTCTTATTTGACGACTGTCGATTAACCTAAGAACCTTTGGCGACCGACGATAAAATGAAAGGCCTGGAAAGTTCGTTGATAAAATTATTTCGAAAAATTACAAACCCTAAAATACACAAAACTGGCTTAAGTTGCGAATTTTCCTGGTACTGCGACTACCAATCCGCCTGTCAATCATACATATTATGGCAAATTCTCCCTCTTGAACGATTGCAGTCTCCCGAAAAAAAAATATGTTAAAAAATAAAAAAGCTGAAATTTACCTTGACTACTTTCACGGTCTAGCAAGGTATTATTACAATTCAACTAATGTAAATACTTAAACGTTCGTTACCATACAACTTTTAATCATTGTGCATTAGTAAGAAGTGAGGAAAATTTACTTTTTCCTCATAACCCCTTCATCAACGTAAGATATACTTTAGTCGTAGTGACCGTATTACTAAAACTCTTACCATTAATGGAGGTCCAGCGTTCAAGGAAAGCGAAGTCGCTGGCCCACAACTTATTGTTAAGGTTAAGTGCAGAAAAATAAGAACACATTTACCAAATAGGGCGCGTAAATCAGTAATGAGGAGATTCATAGCTAATGAGTTTATTTACTTAATTTGTGACGAATTCGCACAGAGAAACAAAGTTTACTTAGTGATACTGAACTGTGAGCTAAATTAAAAACAAAATACCACGCTCTGGACGTCCTTGAAACTTTAAACCATCTCACTCTGTTCCCAACGACTTATCTTTTTTTTTACAAATAGCTAATAATATAAAACAAAAGTTTTTTATCATAATAAAAAAACCATAATCGAAAAATACGTAACACCTCGTTTTTTATGTGACGTAAAATAAAAGTACATAAAAGTAATCGTTTACCTCATAATGCAACAATAGTATTTCTCAGCTATTTATAAAAAACATACGATTAAAAAGTGAAAATAAAGATAGACAATGTAGCGCTAATTCCCAGTTTTATTAATTTTGCTTGTACTGTTAATTGGCGCGAGACTCAACTGCGAACGTGTCATCGACCCTGACTTCGAATGTAAGGCCTGTCTAACATTAGTGTACTCAACTATATAATTTGACACAAGTACAGTAGAGTATTGTTATAAGTTAAGTTAAGTAGCAGTCTATATTGAATATTGAAAGGTAACTTATTTTTTGTAATTTATCGCGGTCATTTTATTTACTTCTCGATGTTTCGGATGGTTTACAGCACCCATAATCACGGGGGGACTGAGGTGTTAGACATCCTGATGTTATATTTAACTCGGGTTACCGTCAGCTAATAGTTATTAATTTTGGTACTCTCTACAGAAGGCGCTTACAATGTCTTGAGGTTGTGAAGAGGTGAGTTTGAAGACGGGTTTAATTTTGTCTATTACAGGGTCCCAAGACGGTAATAGCACCCAGCTATCTTCTATATTGAAATATGGATGTATTTTTTCGTCGGTGTTATGTAATAGATTGATAAGTTTTAGTGTATTTTGTTCACCTTAATGAGTAAATTACAAGATCCCGGACTACGTGACAAGCTTGATTGTGAATGTGGTGTCTTTGACAATGAGCAAACTAAATATCTTTAAATCCCCGCGCAAAAGGACACGTAGCCGATGTGAAATATCGACGATATAAGAAGTTTGCACTCTTTAATCTATATTATATTCTAGATCGCCCCAACCATTACGTCTGATTATCCACATATCCTAGCAAAGGAACGCCGATTCCTGTCAAGGATGATTCGTTAGGCTATTGAAATAAAAAAAAACATCCTAATTTCAATAGAGACGATGGCTGGGTGTTGGTGAAAAGTGTAAAATGTCTAGACCACCCCAGTATAGGGTATAGAGTCGCGAGAGCTTATATTCAAAGCAAGGTTTATTGAACTTTGATGCTCCAAAACATTGAGAAATTAAGCTTCATTTTTGATTATAACTAGTCAGTTCCTTTCACTCATATAGTACGCGAGGATCGTCGCTATAACAACGAATATCATTAAGTTCAATTAGTAACACGACTGCACTAGATACTTCAACCTTTTGCGACATATTGTAACGTATAGTGTACACACCTAGCATAATTTTACTAGTTGAATATAAATGTTCATATTAACGGCAAATGAGTGCATGAAAATACTTAATCTCAGTTTAATGATGCCAAAAGTAATTCGCTGACATGTACCCTATTTTGCATTAGAACGAGGTTGCTCTTTAAAAGTGAAGTGTTTCGTAAAGTTTGGGTTTTAGAACATAGATAAAAAAAAAATCAAAATGTGTTACTTTTATTTTAGTGGATTGTTTGTGTTATAAAACATTCAAATTTCTCCTAAGTACTGATAAGGCAATCACATTAACGTGATTTTTTTTGTTGCTACGTAAATTAATGGCAACACATGGTTCGAAAAAATTTGCAAAGAAAAAATTGTTGGCTATTGTAGCTTGGCGAATGAGGTTTTTTTTTAAAGGTTTTTTATTAATATACTCGCACTAGTTGTACCCTGCCACGCTTCACAGTGGCTATTTTAGAAGTACCGAGTTGAAGTGTCATATATTACCCATAAAATTGAGCGTAATCGTTCAAGTGGTTAGCGAGTCTATAAGGGACAGACAAACAGACATTTTTATATATACGATATATATTATAATTGTAGATTTCACGAACATTTCTAAACCGATTTTGGATTTCTATATTTTGTTATAGTAGTGTATATATTATTTTTTAATCTTTAATTTTTAATTGAATCAAACCAGAATTCAACAGTAGTGCACTGCCGATTAGCGGCAGAAATAGGTAAGAGGGTGGTACCTACCCAGATAGGCTCATAGTCCTAGGACACCTGAAGTCCTACCACCCAGTAAATTTATAGTGAGCTCATGAAGCTCCGCTAATGCACTTCCGAGATATTTATTTTTTTATTTGATTATTCTTGCGTGACGGAGAGAAATACGTTGTATGTGCATAAAATTAAATATTGAATTGATATTAATAGATAACAATTATATGAACATATAATTAAATATGCTTAAAGATTCATACATAAATATATACGCACATACTTCTATAATCATTAGAAAAATATAAATCAAATGAACTAGACAATATAATATTACTTTTAATGCGTGGAAGTCGTCGGATTTTGATGAAATATTTTTCTAGCATTTATTTGAATTAGTAACTATTAGGAACTAGTTGCAGTAAAAATGGTTATAAATAAGATATAACCACGAAGTTTTAAAAGTTTTTACTCCCGAAGAGGCGAAAAGTGGGTTGCGTTCGTTTTCCTACATTGCTAAGTCTGTCGGGCCAAATTAAAATCCATAAACTCTGCCTACCTTTATAAGTCATACCTTACAGATGTGTAACATAATGTATATTTTAATTTATTTTTTTCCTGATACACAAAGTTAAAAATTAATGTTAGATAATTAAAAATGTAATCTTGCTTAACCTTAATTTATTTTCCTTTAATGCATTTTTATTTAAAACATGTCATTAGCGCCGCCTTTATGAATATTTTAACGAGTTTCTTTAGGTTTCTACTTGTTATTCATATTTTTAAACTGTTCAATGTAAGCGACATTTTAAATCATGTACATGATGTCGTTTTTGCAACATGAGAAGTTTGATTCTTCTTTATCAACCTTTCAAAGTTCAGGCTTGAACATATGCTTCTTCGAACAGGTACTAACAAGTACTAACAAGCACTCATTTCTTTTAGCTGTACGCTGGGCAGAGGCCGTTGGTGAGCGCAGTACCCTAATTCTAGTCTGTGAGCTTTGAGCTTGCAACATTCGTTTTTTCGCCTGAGCATTTTTGTAACGACACTTTGTCAAGCGTGTAGACACTACGTTAACTAATCGTTAGTTCCACTTAATAAAAAAAACTTATTATGATGGCAATTTTAACAACGCATCATTAAGAAATGCATCATTTTCTTAATATTGCCAAGAGCAAACAAATATTTTACTAGTTGCAACTTCTGACTTTCACAATCAACATTTTCATTGAGAAATTTCCATGTTGGAAAATAGAATAGATTTCCGTTACGGCGAAATATTCCGGTGATATAATATTACATATTAGCAAATTGTATTATATAATAACATATATTATCTGCGAATCAGAGGCGGATTTAAATCAGGCTTGCGCTATAGCCCTATTTCTATGTGGTGCTGATTCTGAAACATATAATTGTACCTTGATATTGAAAATTTTGCGTTTCTATATGAAATTGATTTAAACTGGATCACTTACATTTACAGTCTGATTTCTTTATATATTGTTTGCGGTAAGTTTTATGTACCTTTCACTTCCTGGATGTGCACAAGTTTTTAAAGGGGCAGCTACACATGAATTAACATGAGTAACAAGTTCTTCGATTGTAGGGATTACCGAATCTTTCTTGAATGTTCTCAAAATATTATTCCTCCTACCCCGATTCATTGGAATTTTTGAATATTTTGCGTCTCCAAATTTTGTCGCACTAGGCCTGGACCTCGCGGACTTATGCTTAAATCCTGAACTGCTGTGTAGAATACATTATGCGTCTCAAGTTTCTTACTAAAAAACTAAACATAGCTAACTTCTAACTAAACTAAAGTTTCTTCCATTGTTTTACTTCACGTTTGATGTTTCGCGATGTAATTAATGTTTATTTCGAAAATATCAGTATTGAATAAAGGATTGCCACTGTGTTTAAGAAACGTTAGAAGGAGAACGATGTCCTTCTCGCCAATTTCGATACGACGCTAACTTCGGTGTACTATCGGCAGCAGTCAACTGCGTAGGCAATATTATAGTGCTAAAAGTGAACGCGCAAGCACAAAGGCGCTCAGAAAATGTCGCCGTTGTTGAAAAGCGATCTGTGAGATTTTTTATCTTCTACTTCGTTAGCCTTTTCATCCACATCTGAGCAGTAGATCGTTCCAAGAAGGTGCGAACAAGGTAGTGATTTTGGTGCCCATCACTATTTAATTTAGTCGTTCACTAGTCCGCCGATAATCAAGTCTACTTCATTGGGCCAAATGCATCGATCGGTCACCCAAAACCTTGCAAGGTCTCCACTCAACCAGAACAAATATGTGTTTTCGGTATTGGTTTTCGATTCGGGAAACTTTCAGAAGTGACGGTGCGATCTTCGAGCGGTATTCAATGGTTAATTATTTAAGCATTATTATTTTTTATATTAGAGGTACGCGAAAGTACTTAAATTCTAAAACAAAAAAAAACAATCGTCAAAAAAAGTATTTAGTCTATTTTTGGCTGTTTTCATTAAATAAAAAACAGATATAAAAATACATGTCCTATTTAAAATAATATATTAATATTATTATGAACAGACTTAAAACTTGACAATAAACAATAAATGATTCTCAATAGTTTATTGGATGAGAAAATAAAATGACTATCATTATAGTTATTATATTATACATACATAATCAATCGTAACGTAACTTTTTGTCGGGTATTAATATTAACAGCTATTATATCATCTTACTTTATGGCTGTCGTTAATCCTAATAATAGGAAGTTATGTTATGTGCGTTAATTTTATACGCATTTAGGACAATTGGCTCTTTCTTCAATTATCGTCCATTCTAAGGCAATTAAGAGAAAGAAATGCATTTTATCATTGTACTAATCTAAGTTAAGCTTTACTAGATTTATTTTTAGTGCCACTACAATTTACTTTTACATTACACTAATGAACCGCGCTGGACAAATAATTCGCACGGACAAGTGTGTCTATAAAATAGTATAACTAATTTTTCAACTGCTTCTCATATAAATATTGAATTTTTTTAAGGATCTCAATTTTTTGGCAAATAAACGTAGGCATTGGTTATCTGGCTATATAACACACAAATAATGTTTTAGCCCGCTAAGCGTTCTTAGTACATATACAAAGGTAAGAATGTTCTTTGACGAGGAAAGTTCTTTGATGAGAAAAGTTCTATGACGACAACACAAACCAGTATTGAATTTACTTACGGATCCTAATTTTTTGTGAGTTAAACAATGCCTATTATATAAATATACATATATATATTTATTCACCTAGAGCAACAACACCTTCTCTATTCATTAAATTTATGTGCCACTTTCATACATTTTTCATTCTCAAATATATGTATAAAATTAATGACTATTACTCTTTATTTATTTATTTTCTTCTCTTATGCTTCATGATTACCAAATGTTGTCTTTATTGCTTCAGTGAGGCGAAACTATTCGGTAGCTTTCGACTCATAACACGGTTCCACGCTCAAAAGTGTCATATTCATGAGTTCTTCTATGTCAGATGCGGAAGTAATTGTTTTCAACACTAACCAAACCTAAGTATCTGAAATTTATTGGCTGGACTGATTAACGTTTTTAAGTTATAAAAGAAACGCAAACTGATATTAATATTCTTAATAATAGACAAAGTAGTTAATACTAGTTATTATAACAATTAAGTATTCATTCTCCTCGACATCCATTTTTTTAGGTAAAAGAGAAATTCTAGAAATGCGCCTGTATTTAATTTCTGTGACTCACCACAATTATCCAGTAGGACCTGTAAGTTCAGTGTTTGTGTTATTGTGTACATCCAGTATGTAGTAAATTAGCCAGTAATATCACAATAATATTCCCCATAATAGTTCCCATGTACTGAATTTCTTACTCGGGTCGCTCGCGTAATATGAAGTTTAAGGTGAGAGCTTGGCCTTCGGTTTGCGACGGCTGCCTTGTTTTATTTATCCGGCTTAAATTAGATTGAAGTCGTTATCAATCGACCGTTAACCACTGACCTGACTCGATGTTTATTGTAGTTGGAAGTCAAACGTCAACAAAGTATTTTAGTATATTTAAATCATGTGTTCTATTCTAATACATAACATTGCTGTATAAATCTAGACCAGAAATATTTTTTTATATCAATTTTTTTTTCCACCAATTCCCACACAGCTTCATCTCGTGTGTCGCAGAAATTGATTTTAATAGGGATTTAGGAAAATTTCATTGCGATCTTCGAAAGCGAATACGGCGAACATTCCTATGTTGCCATTGAGAAATCAGATAATCTCAGCCTACCCCAATGGTTGATAAACGTAAAAAAGGTGATAAACAAAAAAAAAAGATGGTAAGGATCAGTAAACCCGCTTTTCTCGTTTCGTAATTAAAGTGTATAAATAAATTACTTTTACAACTTCGAACGCATTCTTTAACTACAAGAACGTCTCACGCATTACCATTTCACAGCATACCTCCCTGCAACCTAATAGTGGCATCTAACGTCGGCGCGATTCAAATACCACTGTGATGAAAAACGTGCCAAAGAATTGTCAGTAATGAATGAACTAAAGATTTATTTCTGATATTTATAACTAAGGCGGAAGTAAGTAAGTAGGGTAATTTTCGCATTTTATGAAAAAAATTATCTTTTAATTTTTTATATTGTTTTTAAGGCGTCAATCTCAACTGTTTCCAGTAGTTTTATCGGATACGTGAATTGGGCCATGGTAGCACCCCTAAAATAATTAAAAAATATTTTAAGGATATGCAATGTCCGTACACGTATTGGAGCAGAATGTCGAATCCTTCCCGGCCTTTCTTCCAAAACCCTCTCAATTATTCATCGTTGTATAGGTGTGGGATGTCTACAGTCAGCTACCTTACTTTTGTCGTCTCCTTTTCTTGTATCCAATCTTGATGAAACTATATCGTTCTATACGCTTGGTGCTTGCTCGGGATGGCATTATAACGTCTCGTATGTTTGACGCTGCTGCCCGCCATCGGTTTGTTTATTTTCACAAAGGTAAATTTGAGATTGAATTAGTCCGCCATCGTCAGATGCCGTGCAATTGACAGATGGATGGAGTACAACATTTAAAAGTGGTCTTAACTAGTTAAAATTTACATAAACATAAGTTCTTATTCTACAGAATTATCTCAAAATTTGTACAAAAACAAAAAGCTCTTCTTCAGATTTGAGGCAGTTTGAGTTGAAATGTTTGACATTTGTCTTAAATAAATGTACCAATGTCTATTCTTGAAACTTGTACAAAAATTATACAACGTTTGGAAGTCAGTGAAACTGAAAACGAAGTTAGTAAATTTATTTACATACTGGTAACTACGTGGAGGTCGAAATAATAAAAGTCGGCGGGGAATTGATTTTGCTATTTGATTTTTTGTGGAAAGTTAAGAAAAATTACTGATCAAATAATTTTCCTTAAATATTTTAACGCTATCATTATGGGTTATATTCCGACACCTTTCATATCCTCTAATAAAACTAAATTTGTTAAAACAATAATTCATAAATACAGTACGTACCCTCGCAAAATAGAGGGGAGGCTTATTCCCAGGTGTGGAACGGTCATTGTCTGCGGTTTTTTTCTTAACCTTTCTTACATTATTGATTTGTCCTTGTTTACATTACATAGGAAGTGTTGTAAGTTTTCCATTATGGAATGTGACGCAAGTAATCAAATAAAATCACATGAGGTCAGGCCGAAAACAAATACAAAATGAGAGCAGCTGTAATCAAAATACGAATGTGTTTCTGTTTCATACTATTTCGTTTCCTAATTGTTTACTAAATGCAGTATGTTTAGGTCAATAATATTGTATTAAATTATCTGTTGACTTATTGTTATACAATTAAACTTATATAATATTTTTATATATACGTAACACTTTTGAATTTAGAATATCACAGAAAATTCTTTCTATAATTGGTAAGTCAAACCGTTGAGAATAAAAGTCGGCGGGGAATTGATTTTGCTATTTGATTTTTGTGGAAAGTTAAGAAAAATTACTGATCAAATAATTTTCCTTAAATATTTTAACGCTATCATTATGGGTTATATTCCGACACCTTTCATATCCTCTAATAAAACTAAATTTACATAAACATAAGTTCTTATTCTACAGAATTATCTCAAAATTTGTACAAAAACAAAAAGCTCTTCTTCAGATTTGAGGCAGTTTGAGTTGAAATGTTTGACATTTGTCTTAAATAAATGTACCAATGTCTATTCTTGAAACTTGTACAAAAATTATACAACGTTTGGAAGTCAGTGAAACTGAAAACGAAGTTAGTAAATTTATTTACATACTGGTAACTACGTGGAGGTCGAAATAATAAAAGTCGGCGGGGAATTGATTTTGCTATTTGATTTTTTGTGGAAAGTTAAGAAAAATTACTGATCAAATAATTTTCCTTAAATATTTTAACGCTATCATTATGGGTTATATTCCGACACCTTTCATATCCTCTAATAAAACTAAATTTGTTAAAACAATAATTCATAAATACAGTACGTACCCTCGCAAAATAGAGGGGAGGCTTATTCCCAGGTGTGGAACGGTCATTGTCTGCGGTTTTTTTCTTAACCTTTCTTACATTATTGATTTGTCCTTGTTTACATTACATAGGGAAGTGTTGTAAGTTTTCCATTATGGAATGTGACGCAAGTAATCAAATAAAATCACATGAGGTCAGGCCGAAAACAAATACAAAATGAGAGCAGCTGTAATCAAAATACGAATGTGTTTCTGTTTCATACTATTTCGTTTCCTAATTGTTTACTAAATGCAGTATGTTTAGGTCAATAATATTGTATTAAATTATCTGTTGACTTATTGTTATACAATTAAACTTATATAATATTTTTATATATACGTAACACTTTTGAATTTAGAATATCACAGAAAATTCTTTCTATAATTGGTAAGTCAAACCGTTGAGAATAAAAGTTGAAGATTTTGATTGTAAAGATCTGGTGATCGAACCCAGGTCTTTTGCAAACTATGAAATTAAAGCGATCCAATTTCCAGATTTTAATATTTTTATGAAATATGGAAGTACACATCCGCCACTCCGGACGGGGCTCTAGACCCTAGACGCAGTGTGGCCACGTCCGGCTCCTAAACGCTCTTATCAATAAATTTCTCAATATTTCAATATTGAGAAAGGGCTTCTAAACCCTCTCTATACTCATTTTACTTTTACTACATTTATAAAAACCTCTGTGTTCTCTTTCTTGACTCTTTCATTGCTCAATAATGAATGAAATTTAGAAAAAAAAATTCTCTTGGACATTTATAAATATATAACAAATGAAAAATATCCCTATTGACAAATTGAAATTTCATTAGAGTTGCAAAAAAAATCATACCCTTCTGAGATTTGAAACTTCGCAAGTTGCTCTAACGTAATTTGATAAACAAAGTTACGGCTTTTCACGAAGCAAGTTGTAATAGTAAATTTATATAGCGCACATTTGCAGACTTTTATTTTTATCGACAGCCATCTCAGAGACACTTTACCAATAATAAAAAATATATATTTTCTAATTCTTTAACATAATTTAGGTGTCTTATGTTTAACGAAGAGTATTCATATTCATACACATGTATGTATTCGCTGAAGTTATTGCTGTTAGCCGTTTTGGCTTTTACAGCTTCATAGGTTTGCGCCTGCGGCCTCAAGGACGTTAATTCATACACAGTCTATGACCTGAACATAGGTCTAAGAAAAGAGGAATTGCGGCATAACCCCATAATTGTTTTGCTTGAAAGTGGATGAATAAGAATCTTAAACACGTAGATTTATATTTTTTTGCTACAACAAAAGAAATTTTAACGCGTTCTTAATTTAAAAAGAAAAAAAAATGCAAATTAATTAGAGAATTCTTTCTTTAATTAATTTGCGTTTTTTGCAGCTACAGGTTGTGCTACTTACTTTCACCTGTTCAAGGATTAAAACAGTCAGTCTCTCGGATAAATAAATATGTTAATGAAGTTTGACATTATAAAAATATCAAAATTTTCTGCTACGTTTTTACATAACAATTTTTGTTTATACTTTATGTTTTAGGTAGTATAATATTCCATAAATTAATAAATAAGGAATAGCTTACATCTTTCAATGTCATAAATGATGCCTAAATAATCACAATCGACATCAAAGTTTGTTACGAAATATGCTTACAATACGACGTTACGAAATACTCCATACTAAGCATCTAAAGAAATTAGTATATTTAGTTGCCTTCTACGAGGAATCTTTTGATCTATTATTAGGTTTGCTGATTTTGCTAGGGTCGGAAATATAAACAGAATTCTTTGTTTTTCTGTTCTAGTTACATTCGTGAATTCAGTTACTCTAATCTATTTTGAGGTCAGTAGAAATCACTAAAAGACATACAGACTTTAAATTATGACATCGTTACTTGCAAAATTCTCAGTAACTTAAACTTGAAAACTCTGATAACTTTATGATGCTTCATTATATTTATTCTTTAGAATTCTGAGATAATTATTGTTTTCTATTCCGTCTGTGAATTTCTCGTGATTAAAGTTTCTTTTGGAAAACTTTCACTTTGTTGTGAATATAAAGAAATAATATTTAGTTAAAACTAATTTTAAAAATTTATTTGCGTTACAAAAGTTGTTTAAAGTGACAAAGAGTTTTAGAAGAATAGGGAACACGAAAGATAAAAATATTAAAAGACTTTATTAAAATGCTTCGTTTAAATAATGTTGTAAGTGTCATGCGTACCTTACCTTACACAGTGTAAATGGTAGACAATATGAGGTAAAATATTACATGATCCGACTGTGAAAGTAATTTGCAATTTAGCACGCAATTAAGTTAAATTACTTTAAAACCAGCTATAACAAAAGCTATAACATCTTTACGTAGGAACTCCTGCTTTCAAATAAATTAATGGCCCTATAAAACTTTAATCTGTTAGGTGTGGTAAATGGACCACAAGATCAGCAATACTCTAACTCTAATATTCTGTATGAGTATACGGCAATGCTAGCCAATTGGTTAGAAGATCTGCCATCGAATACGGAGGCACGGTTTCGATCCCTTATGTGGAGGTTTTATCCCTTAGGATTTGTATGGTTGGCCTGACTTCTAACCACCACCGTGTCTCAAATAAACTCTGATGAGAAGTGAATTGTAACGTCCATATATATTGTATCCTATAGACTATATATCTAGTACAGTAGTAGCTTCGACTGGGACTCTAACCGCGTACCCACAACAATCACTAGACTGACCACTAAACTTCGAGATTCACTTTTCTATAAGTGCTAACTTAATCATTACGAGTGTCTTTTACCGATATATGTGTATAGACGATACGAGTGTAGATAAAGACTAAAGCTGTGTTCGGGCACCAACCGATACTTGAATAATACCACGTTGGAGTTCTACACGTGGTAGAGCCAAGCGGCTGCTGCTCGAATGGGCCGGCTCGACCGAATTAGTACCACGGCCTCGTAGAATACCGGCGTGAAGTAGATCCATCTTGTGCTTCTGTGTTTCGTTCGGTAAGTGAGATAACCGGAGGCCCTCTCCCCCTTCCCATCCCCCTCCTCATCCTCCCTTCCATCTCCCGAATACCCTTAAAGGCCGGCAACGCATCTGCAGTACCTCTGGTGTTGAAGATGTCCGTGGACGACGGCAATCATTTATCACCAGCTTTGCCGCTTGCACGTTTGCCGACTTTCCCATAAAAAAAACCGTCGTTGTATTTTGCGTCGCTTTTAGCATATGATAGCGGAACTATTTCAGAAAGTGCGGTCATAAATGTGTAGAAATGGCTTTGGTTAAACATTCACCTGTTCCTTTAAAGGGTACTTCGCAAAATCCGCACGGATCGCACGTCGAGCGATATTTCAGTACGTACATATGTAGTAAGATATGTCTTGTTATTTTTTTTAATGATACAGTTGCATATTTGACTGTTTGTTTAGTAGTTGCTATGCCATACAATTTTATACATAATTAACCTTTTTCTTATTGGATTGAGCTCACAGTCCACTTGACTAAGTAAGGTGGCTACTGCAGTCCATAGGCAATTTCAATCGAAGAAGGTTCGACCATCCGAGGCGAGGTCCGAACCTCTCTTAGATTTTACCGAAGTCCTCTCCATGAAAGATCAAGTTCCGACTTACATTTCTTGTAAGGATTATCTATACTCAGCTCGATGGATGGCGGATGGGATTCGCGATCGCGATCGTTCGTTGATAGCAAGTGAGGTTGAGCATTTGGTGAAATAAATGGTAGAAAAGTAATTGACGAAAGTGTAGTTGACGGCTAGATGGCACGGTGACTAATCTGCGGGTCGTTGTGGATTTACATGGGACAAGTTGTGTATGAATTACTAATTCTGAGTGCCATTTACGTATGTAAATTGTCCCTACGAGACAGGGGTCTACTGAGGGAGTAACTTTATTTTAATAATACTGTAAACTCAGTAAAATTGATAAACAGCTTTGAATAATTGTAGTATGAATTTACATGCAGTTTATTTTACAGTCTGAATGATAGAAGTGTTTCCTTACACTCAATCGCCGGCTAGTACATGGGCTCCTAAACGGGGCCAGCTCAACTGCTAAAAGATTAATGAAGGAAATGTAATGGATCCGTAATATTTATGCCTGATTTCTATCTTTGTTTATGAATTATTTATTGAATCTGTACCAATTTGAATAGATACGAAACAAAATAGATATTTCTTCTTAACTATAAACATTGTTTTTAATACTTTAAATTTATTGCATTTTTCATCAACTTCACTGGTTAAGTGATTAAAAATCGGAGGAGCTAAGGAGAAACCGCCAGTCTGCTACCGAGCGGGTTTACGGATTTCACGCGTACTTGGATCATTGGTTCCTAGGAAGTGCAGGTTCCTATCTTTCTTCTTTTCAACAGTTTTATTTACTATGAATCTATAAAATTAAAGGCGATCACGAAGGTGTCGTCGCAGTCACTGTAAGCGATAGAGTCAAGCGACGCCTTTCGCTGCAGCTCGATTTGGCCGGCTCGACTAGGTTAGCACCTCGGCCTCGCACAATACCAGCGTGAAGTTGAGGCATTTTGTGCTTCTGCGTTTCGTTCGATAAATGAGGTAATCGGAGGTTCATTCCCTCTCCCTATACCCCTCAGCCTTCCTCCCATCTCCCAAATACCCATCGCCACTCCATTCTTCCCATTATGCCTCAGATCCCCCAAATGTCAATAAGGCCAGCAACGCACCTATAGCTCCTCTACTGTTGCAGATGTATGTGGGCGACCTTATTCACTTACTATCGGATGAGCCGCTTACCCGATTAACTCTTTTTCCATATAAGTCATGCTTAAAAAAGGAAAGTAAAGTTGCAGCCTATAAATATGCCGCAGCAGGGAAAAGGCCTTTTCTTATTTTTGAGAGAGTGTCAAAGAAAGGTCGAGTACCTCGTACCAAGCAGCTCCAGTATGAGCCGACATCACATGTGGCAAACCATCATTTAAATATAGTTAATAGAATCAGGCGTTAATTTGCGGACATTTATTATATTAAAGATTAAAAAAAAATCCAACATCGACTCGACTGTTGTACGTCGCAGAGTCGAATTGCTTGATGCGAGGTGAAACACGTGTCGCATTTTAAATATATAAAAACAATTGTTAGTGTATATTACCCAGTGTCGAATGTAGTGCTTGTGTTGGTAATTGTTGAGGTCAAAGTAGTGTCCTCATTTGTGGTGCTCATCTCCCCCTTGTATTTTTTGTAATGATGGAAAGAAAAAAATTATCAATTGCTTAACTATAATAATTTATTCTATAAAGCACGTATTCGCCACAAACAGCCTTAGGCAAATTTAGGTAAACATTTTTTTTAATCTTATTTTTAAGACAGTTGGGAAATAGAAAAGGACAAAACACTGCTTATTTTAAATATTGCTTAAAAATTTTTATTAGTAAAAGGGTTAGAAGTGAATTTAATTTTGGGCAGTGAAAAATAATTTAGTTACAAGAGGATGAACATTTTTAATGTGCTTGCATTATTTTAATATTAAATGTCAATGTTCTTATGAGTGTAAACATTTTTATTACAGATAACTGTTACAAGGTTGAGGGAATATATAGTTTAATATATTGCAATACAGTAAATATTACTAAGAATATGAAACAAGTGTATTTTACTCAATCACTTCAATTGTCAAACTTGCGATCTTCTGCATAATTCCTGATGACTTATGATTACAAATTCAAGTAGGTCAGGGTCCAACTGTACGTACTTTTCCCCTCATTTCCGAAAGCAATTGAAAATGTCACACGTAATTTACATATGAAAAATAATTGCATCGATTTATTCATAAACGCCCAAAGTTAAATTGTGTGTTAATCGTTGTAAGAGATATAACATACTTTCATCATGATTCCTCGTCGAAGAACCATGCATGTTTATATGCATAAAAATTACAGCAGGTTGCATAAAACTTCATGCAATTTTACGTTACAATTTTATACGATACTAGTGACATTTTATGAAAGATGTTTCTTTACAATATACAGACTTGATGAGTTTGTATTTTTAATATATGTTGCGCAATCATTTAATTTTATGTTACGAGAAGTGAAGTTAAGCTGAATAACTCAAAGTATATCGTAATACGTAAAACGTGGAAAACCTTAGAAGCATTTGTGATGATTTGTCAGTTTGATACGACCAGCCCTCGGTTGAAAATTCAGAGACTCCTAGAGAAGGGTCTAAAGGGGCTGAAGAGATGGAGTTGCAGTAGTCTCCACGGTTGGCGAGCGTGAGGGCCATCGCGCACAACAGACGTTGCTCCACGTTCACCGGTCTGGGTAACGTAGGTCTGGTATATAAAATACAGCTATTCCGCTATCAGGCGAAGGCGTTTAAAATGTTCTTACATTACCCATCGTCGACTTGTACTACATACACCCGATAGGATGGACTTTCAGATTTCGAGTCTTCCGTACAAACGCACAATATATCTGTATTGTGTTTTCTTTCATTTAGTTGGCCGGTTTTTATTATTTGCTGTTTTACATTAGAGTTTGAACTATAACGATCGCAATTTCTAAGCTTGTATGTACATTTATTGAATTATAGTTTTTTTGGCAAAAAAAATTTTAAAAAGACTACTTTTATGGGGATTGTTGCCAGGATATCTTATTGTTATTCTTATAACATAATATAAGAAGGCAAAAAAGAACCTATGAAATAAATCTGCAAAAAGCAGTAAAGCAACATGGAATGCAGTTAAGTCCATTATTGACTTCAACACACAGAAAGCCTCTGCAGAGGATCTGCTACGCTCATCTGATGATCTGTCATCAGCAATCAATACAATAAAGACATACTATGCCAATGTTGGTAAGCTACTTGCAAGTTCAATAGATAAACCGAAATTAAATTCTACTCCGTATAACTTTGATTCTTCGCGAATTCTTAAGTCTATAGTAATGCTACCACCGGATGAAACTGAAATAGAGGCAATAATAATGAACTTAAAGAATGATTGTGCAGTTGGATAGGACTCCATACCTACTAAGATTTTGAAAATAGCAAAACATATAATAGTCGCACCTCTTACTAAGCTCATTGCAAATTGTCTTAGTTGCGGTACATTCCCTCATGTTTTTAAGAGATCTATTATAACCCCAATTCACAAGGGTGGGTCGAGGGATAGTGTCACAAATTATCGGCCAATATCAGTTCTTACAGCACTCTCCAAGATACTGGAAAAGGTTCTAAATTCTCGTCTTATACACTTTTTAGAAAAAAATAACATTCTGTCGGAAAACCAGTTTGGATTTCGACCAGGTAAGAATACTGAAGATGCTGTTAGTGCACTAACTGACTATTTAACGACACATATTGATGCAAAACGGAAATGCTTAGGCGTATTCCTCGATCTAGCTAAAGCTTTTGACACTGTATCTATTCCCATACTTGTGGAAAAGCTAGAACGTATTGGTAACCGCGGTAACGCTCTTTTAATCTTTAAGGACTTCATGTGCGATCGTTTGCAAAAAGTTAAAATTGGCAAGCATATAAGTGATGACGCTACTATTTCGTATGGTGTTCCACAGGGCAGTATTCTCGGCCCAAGTCTCTTCTTGATCTACATTGATGATTTGTGTCAACAAACATTTACAAATGGTCGAATATTTACATATGCAGATGACACAGCACTAATATTTCACGGAGGGACTTGGGATGAAGTTCGACTTGCCGCTGAAATGGGACTTCACAAAGTACATCATTGGCTTCAGACGAATCTTCTCACGCTTAACCTCTCAAAAACAACATATACTCAATTTTCTTTAGCTAAAACTAAACAAAAATTAATACACATCAAAGTTCATTCGTGTAACTTCTCACTGGGTGCACCCTGTACTTGTTTTTCTATCTCCAAATCACCTACTTTGAAGTATTTGGGAGTTCTGCTAGATGAAAAACTAAGCTGGCGGTCCACACATAGACCTTTTGACAACTCGACTTCGAAGACTTGTATGGGCTTTTCAAAATTTAAGACATGTCGCTGATTTTGATCTCATGCGCATGGTCTACTTTGCATTAGCTCAATCTATAATCGGGTACTGTATCGGGATATGGGGAGGAACATACAAAACATTTTTGATCCATCTTGATCGAGCGCAAAGATCGTTGCTCAAAGTTATGACCTTCAGTCACTATAGATTTCCCACGAGATTATTTTATGAAAGATGCCGAGTTTTTACCGTTCGTCAAATGTATATATTCCAAATAATCTGTAAACAACATAAGAACACTCCGTATAATGAAAAAAGATATAACGGAAAACGCACAATACCTAACATCCACACACATTTTAAGTTTCTCACAGCAACTGCAAGGCGGCAGCGTGGTCATTTGTCTAAGTGTTTATGCAACAAAATAAATTGGAGACTTAATATATATCCACTTACAGTTCATAATTTGAAAAGAAAAATGAGAACATGACAACAATGAGAATGAGACAACACTTCTTACATTAAACTATGAGCAAACAGAGGACTTAATCCAGTGAGCAAAATTATCCTGTTCAATAACTAATACAAATAACTGTACAATAATTAAATTAAATTTCTATAAGTAAAACTTGTGAGTCACAAAGTAGTTATTCGTTCATTACACACACACACACACACACACACATACACTCACACACACACACACACGCATACACAGACGATCTCAGTATATACATTTATGTATATATATATACATATATATGTTCAAAGCATCCGTTAAGTTACTTTTTAATTACTTTTTTTTATTTTTTATTTTTTCTTGTAATTTTGTACTAATATCTCGACTATTTTAGCTGTTGTTTTAAGAAATTATTATTGTTAATCAACTTGGGAGAAAACACTGACCTTTGTAATACAGGTTCTTAACCTAGCACGGATGTCAGGGAATTCATACTTTGTGGTCCATATTCTTATGACAATAAAGATTATTATTATTATTATTATTATATATTCTGTGAAAATTTAAACCCGCTATCTACTTCGGTTCAAACTATACAGTCGTACAGCGTAGGCTTAGCAACAGGGCTCTGTACGGAACCCTAACAATAAAGGCGATGAAAGCTTAACGTGATTTTAATTCGAAAGAATTTTATAAAATTATAACATGATCATCTGATATAAGATTATTTTGTTTTCCAATGAGTAATACCTTTTCATTTACACACACCCGCAGTACAAAAAGGATTAAAAATGCTTGTCTTCAAACGATTTCGTTTATCCTTATTTAATTCTACATCAGATGTCGGTGTCAGAAAATCGGGAAAGACTTCGGAGAATTTAAAATTACGAAAACGGAGAGAGTGATTCGTTTCGTGACATTACAAATATACATCGCAACGATCACGAATTTCTTTCTCATTGTGTTGATCTTTACGAAAATACACCGGTCGGATACAACCGTACGCCTCTCTTTAATGAGAACAATTCAAAGTGCACATTACGCACTTAACCTGTATAAGTTTCGTCGAAAATAAATTTGTAAGATGTTTATGATAATTTTAATTCAGTACTCAATTGTAAGTGTTAAAACGCTGAATGAAAATAAAAGTGTGAAGGCACTATTTATGTGAAGAAATAATTTGTTAGGTTTGTTCAAGAATGAATTATTTTCATTGCGCTATTTCATGTTTTGGTTCGTATTGAAAATGCTCGGATGATAAAATTGGTACGCCGTTTGAAGACATTAAAATTCACCACATCGCATCCCTCCTGTCAAGGGTGAAGATTTAGGGAAATTCTCGCTATCCTAATTTGGATGGGTTATCCATCAGTACAATTTCGATGATTATTTAAAGTTTTTGTTATTAATAATAAAACATACTTTGAACAACATCATGTGTACGAATTAATTACAGGAAATATTTATGTGGAATTTCAATTATCAATGATCTGTTACAGAATTAATTAAATAATACTAAACCCATTTTGTTATTTCGTAATTACTTTGTAATGAACTTTTGTTGTTTTGACAAACAATTTAAAGTTAAGTAACAATACATAATGAATTGCAAAATGTTACGATAATACGAAATACGTGAGATACAAATAAAAGATAAACACACACATTGTAATTAGTAAATATCCATCAATGCTTTTGGACATGGCTCTCGCACCCACTCAGCATCCAATTCTCGTAATTTAATTCCCGTAATATTAAAAGTACCAACGCGTCCCTCAACAGAGGACGAGAACATTTTTAATATTTTAAGATCAAGATCAAGAAAAATAAACTAGTACAGGCCAATACATTATGTATACTTATTATGAACTGTTACAGTGTGTAAATACGCGTATAACGATGACACTAACCATATTATTGTACCAGATTTTCCAGCGGCTTCGCACGCGTTAAATTCGGGTTAGCAGTAACATTTTAGCGGCTGCTCTAAAAACTGAATGGGAGTCCCTTTACCAGCGTCTGAAAATAAAGTTTCGCCGTACGAAACATATGAGAATTTACCAGCCCGTCATCTCGCGAGTGGAATTTTTCTAATGGGAATGGGACAAACGATTAAGCGGCTCGCCCTGTTGGTGATTATCGACACCCACTTACATCTGCGACACCATAAGAGCTGTAGGTGGCTTGCCGGGTTTAAAGAGCCATATAAGGACCTCTCGGCTGTCGAAACTTCTAATATTCTGTAAGATTGTTATGCTTCCAACATGAAGTAGATATCTCAATACGAGATAGGATGATGGACAAGTCTTAGGGTAACGTAGTTATTCTCTAACACCACCACAATACTGCTCATCTGAATATATATGTATTATCAAAAATAGGGGTGTAAGGGGTCTTTCTCTAAATGCCAACTACCTCTCAACCAACGCACGTGGTGCCACCTGCTAACAAACAAATGAGGATTCGGCTGCCCAATAATGGCGGAATATCTATCTGAATTTGCCAAACCCAAATCTCGCTGACTAGTGATGAGGCATCATCGATAGTGCGAGGGTACAGGGACTGTGTTCACCAACACCAGGTGATTATGGGTAAACCGTACAAGAAATAGATGCCGGTTTAGGCTGACGCTTTCTTTGAGGCGGTTTATGATTTGAATGTAGTATTAAAAACAATTCTACGTTTGGATTGAATAAAACTTGGATTCAAATGACCTCCTCCGCGCTGTCAGCTACGCTGGCCGCTCATCTGTAAAGGTACGACAGCATTTAAAAAAAAATGTTTAAATTCACTTACACCTTATAGTCGCTGATCGGATCTGGATAGTTTTATATGGCGAGTGCGTATCATAAATAGTTTAGTCGTGAACGTACCGGCATCTGCGGTTGTTGAAATATTTAGCTTCTAGCGTGAAATGTATTTTGGAAGTAACACATCGTTTATTTGTTCATATGACATTAACTGAACTGGTATAATAAGCTCGATAACATTTGGTGTCATCTTTTTTATAATAAACGATGTGTCAATTTTGACTATTAAAAAACAAAGAAGAAGCAGACTATCTTAAAACTAATTTTTTGTGTTCTTATATAGTCTTATATAGTTCTTATATAGAATTCGATTATAGTGCCGTAGGGTTTAGTGAAAACTCTAAAGCGCTCATTTGAGATTAATGCAATTAGGTCGGAAGAAGGGTGAAATGCTGTTTCTGTTAGGGGGCTGTTACATTAGCAATCAATATGTTATAATTTGTACATCTCATGTTCGAACAATCTAAATATACATGTTTAATACATACGCTAGAGATTATAAAATTCCCACCTTGACACCATATATACCACTACGTAATATGGCCGACAAAGGTGCCGGAAATGGAACTGAAATTTCTTCTGTGAAAATTCATACAGGCGTTCAGGCGTTCATCTACGAATGAATGAATGAATATACTTTTCTTGTACACCACTAAACAAAAGGGTACAGAAAACATACGAAGCTATACCGTGATCCAATACAGTGGCGCTGTTGTCATAATCGCCAGCTATGGACCAAAATAATCCACATTCACAATTTATTCGTTAAGTGCCAGAGAAGAAATTCACAAAATCTGGACTAGATAGGTGGCGCTGTGTTTGTAATCATGAGTAATTTATAAATAAAACACATCAGGTTGTATAATATGTTATATTAAGCAGTCATGTCTATCACTGAGAGATATATAGGCAGAAATGTCATATTTACATTTGACTCGTCATCTGGTTTGCTCCCGGAGATTGTAATGAGATTTTTCAAGTCATTTTTCTTCTCTTACTACAACTACATAAAGAAAGGCAGATTGGTCCACCTTCTGTCAAGCCGAGATGTTTTTTTTGCTTTGTATATTTGCTATAATTACGATGTTGATGGTAAGGTCTTACTGTCCATTTTATAAACGCGGGCATGTCCTGGTTAATAACGAGACGCTTTCACTTGAGCGAGAAATATATTATTATTATTGCAATAAGCATAAAGACAAACTTGCCGGATCCGATCTAACCCTTTAATGCAGAAGTCCATGCAGTGCTATAGATAGTAGAATTAATTACAATCCAACCAGAAGGAAAACAATATTATATATATGTAATAATTATTAAGCT
This sequence comes from Bhutanitis thaidina, assembly GCA_029286595.1. Taxonomy (NCBI): domain Eukaryota; kingdom Metazoa; phylum Arthropoda; class Insecta; order Lepidoptera; family Papilionidae; genus Bhutanitis; species Bhutanitis thaidina. Next base: position 5,067,154 of record JAGSMS010000009.1, on the reverse strand, counting down.
AATAATTATTAAGCTGACGGTAGCTGGGTTAACTAAGACATCAGAACGTCAAACACCTCAGTCCCCTCGTGACCACGGATGTTGTAGAGCCCCCAAAACGTCGAGATTTAAAAAATCTAAATTAAACGCGGTAAAATCTGAAAATAAAAGTTTAATTTCAAATGTGAAGTATTCGCGTAAATTCAAGAAATCATTATAAGTCATAGGCACGAATTCGAATGCAGGACCCGCGACTGAGGCGCGCGGTCGGCACTAGTAACAAGATTGCTTAATAGGCAATGAAATTAAGACAGATTTATTGCACCCTGGTTACCGCTGGGATTTTGTTGTAAAACAAAATGGGTCAAGTGGAAAATAAACAAAAGGTTTTTGAAGGACATCAGTGGCGTTTTACGAGGTATTTAGATGTTTATTTATATTTAAGACTAAAAGAAAAGTTAACTTAATCATCATGATCATTGCTGCTTATCATACGCCCGTACCGGACCTGGCCTTCCCTTAGCCGAAACAAGGCACGTCTTGAACCACTAGTATCTACCGACTGCACACAAATCTGTTATGTAAATGTAAACAATCATATGTTACATGTACATAACCACAAAGGTACGTAAATCTTTCAGAGCATATGTCAATATATACTTAATCTTTTTTTTTTTACATAAATAGGCTTACGTTTGACCTCAATCTTGCTTGATGGTAGGGAAAGATGAGGCCTAGGATGGTACACGTTTACCTAGAAGGTGTCTGTTCACTGTTGGCCTTAAAGATGTCCAGATTATAGTGTTCCGGAAAAACTGACCTCGGCAGAGAGTTCCACTCCTTAGCCGCCCGCATAATGAAAGAACAGGCAAACCGCTTCGTGCGTAATGGAGGAATGTCTACAACATAAGGGTGAAACTGCTAGCCGCGCCTAGTCGTTCAGTGATGGAAAGGGAAAGGGGGTATCAGGTTATGCATAACCTCTAAACAATAAATCTATTGTTTAGAGGTTAATTAGCTAAGATCTTATTAACTGATTCTATTAACCCCTCCGTTGTTGGATCTGTCATGTTGAATCGGTGCAGTAAGGCGAATACAAAACAGTGTCTCATTTTATTTAAATTTTTACCAATTCTTTTATTTAGTCGCTCCCTTCTCTGTCTGACTGTCTGACTGTTCGAAACAAATTTTACAATCGAGTTTAAACAAACTTTACGATGAGCTAAAGACTTGAAAATAAACTTTAAAAACAGCACAGAATTTTATGACAAACCGTGTCTGTTTGTTGATTTGACTCTTTTATTTATTTATTACTATATGTATTTATTGTTATACCACGACACCAGCCTCCGCAATCCACTTTTTGCCTCTAGAGCGTGTCGAGTGGGGAGTCTTGTCGTCATTTTTGGTCCTGGAGATTGCTATGCGATTTTCAAGACTTTCACTTATTACGTCACTTACGGAAAGAAACGGGGAGGCAGATTGTAACGTACTGTGGACATTGTCGTAGACTTTTTTTTTTATGGAAGAGACGGCAAACGAGCAAGCGGTTCACCTGATGGTAATTGATTACCGTCGCCCACATACATCTGCAACACCATAGATGCTGCAAGTGCGTTGCCGGTCTTTAAGGGTGATGGGAGGAAAGAGGAGGGCAATAGGGAGGGGAATAGGGAGGGGGTGTGGGCCTCCGGTTACCTCACTCAACGAACGAAACGCAGAAGCACAAGATGCCTCTACTTCACGCCGGTATTCTGCGATGCCGTGGTACCAATCCGGTCGAGCCGGCCCATTCGAGCAGCAGCTAAAGCCGCCGCTTGGCTCTACCACGCTTAAAAGTTTTTATGAGCACACAAGTTTAGTTCTAATAAAGATTTTTGGATTTTAATATGTTGTATTTTAAAATTGAGTTCACTCATGTTCATAATTTACATCAAATTATATAACAATAGAAGAAAAAGGAAAAAATAACCAAGTATTTTCGTACAATACCATTAGAACACTACAAAGTACTAAATGTTCCTGGCGCCAGTATGTTTCGGAATTTCAAGCGCCTATTCTTTTCAGATTTGCTTTTATAGATACGGTATCTTAATGGACGTTTATTGAGTGCCTGCTACAAGTTGTATCAATATTTTTACGTCATTGTATTTTAAATAGACGTGTGTTGCTAAACGTTTCTGGCCGCGAAGTTTTTAGTACTACGTTCTCAGCCTAAGCGGCCGTAGTTGTGTAACATTATCTGATTGTAGAATGATTGTCACGTGACAACCAATGATACTAAATTTGTAATGTGTTTAATTGCTTTTGGCATGATATTAATTCCATCTAAATTCGACCAGAGGTGAAATCCATCTTTTTCATAACATATCTCTTTATTTAAAGATTCAAATCAAGCTGTTGAACAGCTCAAAATAATCCACTGCTTAGAAGATTCTTTCTATAAGATCTTCTAGAAAAGGCCAGTAAAAGCCGTCATTAATTTTTTTCAATTTAACTCATACTCACGTTCGGCAAACGATTTGGTGAGCGAAGTGCCGAAACCGTCGCACCTGTGATGCTGCTCCCCATCACTAGTCTGTGAGATTAGGGTTTGTCAATTTCGTTTTTTGTAGAAAAGTTTGGCATTTGGAGAAAAATATGACATATTTCCAAGTACGCACCAATATTTGAATTTATCCCAAACAAGCATTGCTTACAGCTGTTTTGTAAGTAATGTATAGTAAAGTTAATAAGTAAGAGACAAAATAAAATCTTTAATTGAAAGTTTCGTTTAGCCAACAGGCTAACAAGCCAGCCATAGGTTTTATGTACAACCTTGTTAAATGTGTATCGCACGGCAGATCACGTCTCACATTTAATATCATGTTAGACCACGTTTATCACTGGTTTTATTTTATAACATTACGTGTGGTCTCGGAAATTTGAGAATTTTTCGCGCGGATGAATTTTACTTATGTGGTTGACGTTGAAGCGTATAAGACTTGTTTTACTTCGTTATTTCTGGAAGTGTCGGCGCTTGTGGTTTCTTTGTTCCTAGACCCACGTAATGTGGGACAGTTAACAGTTATGTACTGCGTGTTGGTATAACGTTATCTTGAACTTTATCACCTGGTTTATTATAGTCCTAACTGTTACCCGCGACGTTTTAGTGACAAACTGTTCCAGTACCCCTTTTCTTTTACGTAACGGACAGACGAAGAGACGAAAGTTCAAAAACAGGTTTTGCATATTGTCAGTCATAATCACTGCACCTAGTATAGAATTTCGCAAAATGATCTGTGTGCAAACAAGGTAACCCCAACAAATTTATCATAAAGATTCTTGGTAAACATTACTCACTCATTAGGATATACATGAAACATATCGGACATGTCAGATTAGAGAGAAAGATCTATGCTTTGGGGTATAATCAATCAGGGTTGATCATCAGTACTTAATAATATATAAAATTATGATATTTGATCAATATCGTAATCCAAGAAAATAGATGACATAATTGTCACAATGCTATTGTAATTGTGACCTTATCCTACAGTCTTATTTCTATATATAAATATATTAGACAGGAAGTAATAAACTACTCTAGTAAATATATTTTGGTATATTATATTTAGCACCTCCATTACCAATGGAGTTATCCAATTAGGGTACCAGATATTACCATATTCCTTTACGGTGTTTAAGTTTAAATGGCCGTGGTAGTCTAGTGGTCAGGGCGTTCACTTTAGTATCAGTTTAGTATCATAGAGCGCGTGTGACCTGGGTTCTATTTCCGGTGCCGGCACCACTAACTTTTTTAATAGCCAGTGTTGTATTTAGCAGGTGCGCGGCGGTAAGGGAAAACATCGTACGGAAACCCGCATGTCTGATAAATAATAAAGAAAAAAATATATATTATTTCGAGGATATGAGAAGCCTGCCAAAGCATGACGGGCCCTTCCCGAGTCCAAAACCCTCTCAAATATTTGAGAAGGAGGTCTTTTCCCAGCAGTGGGCACTACCGACTGCTGCTTTACTTTTAACTTTAAGTAAAAAGAATCAAAACTAGTACATTTAACAGAAATAATTTATGTTAGTATTTCTATTAACTATTACTATAAAATAATTTAACATGCCAAAGAATCTCAATCAGTGGAAGTTATTTGCGTTATTAAACAATGTTTGTAAAATTCCAACTCCAAAAGATCTTTCCAGATTCATATTTAAATTCATGATTTATATGGCCGTCTGAATTTTCATTCTAATATATTATAACATAAACTCTAAGTATTTGATTATCTTGACCATATTATGATCTCCATCATAATGGATTACTTTCGTTTGAATAAATTTAGAGCATTTTAATTTTGTTTTGCATATTTGAATGCCCAGACATATCTCAATTTTATAAAGTAGCAATCTGTAAATTTCTTGCTACTGTCCCACTCTCTCGGTTTGCGAAGAGTCTGCAACGCTGCTCCAATACGTTCGTCCAAAAAAAAACAATATTTAAAACTTCAAAAAAAATATTGATTTTCACACAGTTCAGTGATTTACCAGGCTTATAAAACTGTTAAGTAAATGTAACCCTCGCATTTTATAAACTTCTTATTGCTCGTGTTATGGGGCAAACAAAAGAGCCATGGATATACAAATGAATGACGTTATGGTGATGACGTAACCCCCACACACAACGTCAGATTCTGTAGTTTCTGTGACAGCGGTTATTGGATTACAGCGATACTTTAATTTTCATTTTGAGGATTATTACATTTTTGTTATTAAAAATAAATTTATTTGATTTTATGTTAAAGAAATTAACTGCTTTGTGTACATAAGTCTATTATAGAATAATTGTTTTAGTATTCATATTTCTATACGAAAACTGTAAATCGATCTTAGTTAAAATTATTCATTGTATAAATATTTCTTGAAGGATTGGCCTTCATTTTCTTCAAATTTACTATGTATATCTTTTCTACAAACTTAATAACACTTAAAATAACACTTGTTTTTTATAATCTACTTGCATGATCCTAATCGACATTCGATCATACCTTTTTAATCTCTTATCTTTTTACATTTTTTATTTACGTCTACGGATCTGGTATATTGTTTTGTGTTCTGAAAATTGTCATAAAATTACTAAAAGACGAAGTTATGTTGTTGTTACAGATAAAAAGTCAATTATTAACGTACACTTTATAAGTGATTGTAAAGTAAAGTCTTAATAAAAGATAAACGTTTAACTACAGTTTACAAAAACAACCAGATGAAGCTAAAACATCATTTAATTATTTTTATCGCACGGAACAAATAATTAAATGCAATTCATTTACATAATCGTTTCGGTCACGCAACTCAGAATTACATACGTTAAACCATTGCCAAGCAGGGAAAAGGCCTTGTTTGGCTAACGCTACGCTACTGTTGTGTAAAATGTGTATAAAAGTATATTGTGTGATTCAGGGTTTAAAGCGGTTACATACCCTTTTAATTAGGTATGTAAATTTCTTTATATTTATCTTGTACTGCAACCCTGTTGCAATTACGCATATTTTATGTAAAAAGGTGTGATAAACGAAAATACAGACGCGAATGTTCGATTACGTCTTCTCAACTATGACGTCATCGAACGACATACAAGAAAAATAATATTTTAGCTTGAGATACCAGGCTTTTCCTCCAGTCCCGTCGCCAAAAAAAGAAGCATACTGCTTCTCTTAATATACTGTGTCGGTTTGGAGCCGAAGAGGTCAAATCTTCCACTTTCCCATGGACGGGTCCAAGGCGGGTCCTTGCTGCTTACGAACCGAATCGCAGGATACGCGCACGATATTTTTTTTTTTTTTTATAGTAGAAGGGGGCAAACGAGCGTACGGCTCACCTGTACGGTAAGTGATCACCGACGCCCACGAACATCCACAACACCAGAGGAGCTACAGATGCGCTGCCGGCCTTTAAGGAAGGAATAAGCTCTTCTCTTGAAGGTCCCTAAGTCGTAACTGTTCGGAAATACTGCTGGCGACAGCTGATTCCACAATGCGCTAAAATTGGGATATCGATTCACCAAACAAGATTACACAGAAATGCACTTATTGGAGTGCTATATTCTTAGAGTTTATGAATTCCTAGTAGTAAACACCCCGAGTGAAATACAAACTGATTAAAAGCACATCGTAAACAGTCCATGTGATCCTTACAATAACCATCGCCACTATATCTTTGATGCCTTTTGTATGTATTGTTTATCTAGTTGGACTGACTACGTACATTTTCAATAGAAAATTTTAACAATGTCCGCACACACACTCGTGGATTAATAGTCATATATTGAGAAGATGCTCGTGCCCAGGTCATTTACAGGGTGCTTAAAATAAAATATATGTAATTTAGATTAGTACTGTCGTATTGTTACATCTGTGTCTAGTTAATAAAACTTTACAAGGGTATAAGTTAAAGGTTACAAGATATTTTTAATGTTTGTGTAATCGTGAAAAAAAATTGGTTTTAAATAAATAGGCTAAAACACCAAATTTTTATATTGCTATTAATTTACTTACTTGCTATTAATACACTTACTTCACCATAGACCTTTCCATAACAGTGAAAACAAAAGAAACTGACAACCATTGGGGAAGAAAGGTCTCGAGTGGCATACACGTACAGGCAAGCGCAGTGTGGGACAATCCCCCACAAGAAGGAGTGACGACCTGCAGGTGGCTGAGGACCGAGCCTTGTGGCAATCTTTTGAAGCTATATTCAGCAGTGGACTTGCGATAGGCTGAAATGATGATGATGTTGACAACAAAAGCCGGCAGATTTACCTATTATATAATCTATCTTCCATGCATGCTAGTATGGAAGATTTTCTCATGCTCATCACGCTGGGCAGGCGGTTTTGTTAACCTTGTGGCGGTACCGTCGCACCAGTAAAGCTGTTCCCCAACACTAGTCAGTTCTTACAGTTCAGTATGTTCGGGTTGATTTTCCACCATCAATAGGTCGCCAGATCCATGTGTACTTTGATCCATGTGTGTTACCAGCAGTGCAGGTGAAGTCGATATTTGGAGAAACGTATATTTCCCTTTATATATTACTAAAACGTATATTTACTAAACTACGAATAAACTATTATCAATACTAAGCGAAAATTTCACCGAGTCTAGTTCTCGAAAATAATTATATTGTAGTTTCGATTGATGTAGTAACTTACAAGCAGCAAGTATGAACTCCTATATATGTATTATAGTATTTACGTTCGTATATTCAACTTCATCACATACATTACTCGACCTCGATTCCCAACAATTTTGTAAATTATTTTTAAACTTCAAGTGAAGTAAATAAACATTTGGAAATTATGTTAAATTTTTACCGCACAGCTGACCTTCTTATATATTAACAGGAAATTCTATAAGTCACTAGTTACAATGGATTTGTGACAAATAAAATCACAATTGCTCATCGGAAATGCCACTTTTAAAAGGTTATCAATTTCATTTGTCTCTTATTTATTGATTGTTACCATAACACAAATATTTTTTAAATAAGATATTTACCATTAAAATGTAAATTTGAATTGTTGACGGTAATGTACGGTACGGTAATATTACCATCATGTTAGATGGTTGCGATGCGATTCTAACACATGGAAGGGGAATAACGACTTTGATTATTCGTAGCCTCTTTACGGAACACCTATCCCCGGCTGCGGAGCATCTGCTGTTCATTACTAAGCATCTAGGATCCTCATGTAAAATATTATTCTAAAAGTAGTAAAGATACTGGGCTATCGGATTCACTACTCACGGCAACCTCACATATTAATATTTTTTTTAACTTACTTTAATAACTGACTAAATACCAAACAAAATAAAATTTAAGTAAACTTACACATTAGAAAGATGTAATTAAGAACTTGAATTATAAACGTATTAATTCCTGGTACTTGAATTGCTATCGTAAATACATTCGATCATGGTGACCTTATATATATATATATAAGTAAGTACCTGTTTGGTATTGGTTATTTCCCGGTTTGAATGATTTTCAATTTTGCTGCATATATCCTGAATTTACCTAGGATTAAATATTCCATTCCGTTTTCGTAAACGAAAGGGATCGCATTATTAAATATTCATGATTCTAAATGCAAAGATGTTACATAATTCACAAAAATTTATTATACAAGATCTCGTTGTTTATAGTTTTAATTTAACAGCGGATTGCATCAAAGCTCGTGGATTTTTTATGATATTACATTAAAATAAACGATTCTCAAGTAAACGCTTGAAAAGTGGCTACGAGACGAGTATTAAGAACATTTTTTAGATAATTATAGCGTGATTTATTTATTTGTAATAGCATTCTCTTACTCGAGTTTACACTACATCTCGTTAAGATAGACGCAAAGACAAGAGATGTGCAATTCGCGCAAAGTTAAGTTCACGATTTAGAAGAAAACTGTAGTGGAAACTCTAATTAATAAATTAATTTCTGTTACGTTACGTAAAATAAGCGTGATAACAATGCCCATGCATTTGTAATTACAAAGAAACTTCAGAGGAAAAAGAGAGAATAATTTATTAGTTCGGTAATTTTACAATCTCATAAACAATCAATATTTTTTTAAGGTATCCTAGCCTTACCTTCTTTTATCTAGCTTTATAAGTCCACTACCGCTATGAGCTTCCATAGACTATGACTTTCTATTAAAGCGCTACCGGTATTGTGAAGACTTGCCCTTGCACAAGAGATGCTGCAAACTGGCGATGAGTCTGTGGGATTTGGGTTCAGTGTGTTCTGGTTTATTAGCTGCCACCAGTCTGACGCCGGGGCCTCGTTTATTAATCAACAGGGTGCACAGCGGGCATGCGAAGTTGGCTTTTATGGTAAAAGATGATACATTCCTCCTCACACTACAAAGTGTTTTTTCTATTTTTATTAAAAAAAGTAAAGTAGCAGCATGTAAATACCCACAGCTAGGCTTAGGCCTTCTCTCAAATAGTTAAGAGAGCGTTGAAGCCGGAAAAGGGTCCGCCACGCTGCTCCAGTGCGTGTTGGCGGACTTCACACGTCCTCGAAGTAATATCTTGATTATTTCTCAGAAATCCGGTTTTCCTCACGTAATTTCTCTTCATCGCCGAGCACATGGTAAATTTAGCGCTTAAAATTGCTACAAACAATTTTAATGGTGCCAGCACCGGGGATCAAACCCAGGTCATTAGCATACAATGAAATTAAAACGAGCGCCCTGACAATTAGAATACCATTTGGCATAGTTATAATATTATTATCAACTAGCTAGCAACTAGCAACAAACAAGTCAAATATGTACTAAGTACTAAAGCTTTTCGGTAGTTTGCAGTATCAAAGTTACGACGTTTAAATTATGATGACTGTCAAAGGGTGCCTAAGCGTGAACAATTCGTACCATTTCACTCGCAACTTAGTATAATTAAGTCAAATGTAAGTTGGAAAGTTGCAGATTAACGATTACAAACCGCATAAACTGTAATTCATGTAATCTGCTTAAAAACTTTAGCGGTTTTTTATTTACTAAGGAAAAGAGCTTTCTAAGTCATTAGATACTGAACAGATTTTTTTTTTATGGTACAAGCGGATCACCTGTTGGTAAGTGACTACCGTCACCCACGTACATCTGTACAATCAGAGGAGCTACAGGTGCAGTTAGGAAGTTGAGAACGACGATGGAAAGTGAGATTGGGGGAGGGCAAAACGATCTCCGGTTACCTTACTCACCGAACGAAACTCAAAACCACATGATGCTTCTGTTTCACGCCGGTATTCTGCGAGATTGTGGTATTAACCCGGTTAACCCTGCCGAATGGGCCGGCTCGGCCCATTCGAGTGGCAGCAAAAGTCGCCGCTTAGCTCTACAAAGTATAGTTCTGTCATTTATAATGATGGCCTACTCGTGGTTTGACGCATATCATTCAACGATAAAGACAATAAATTTTTTGTACGTTTTCATATCCCATATAACACTTATGCATTAAGATCGGAGGAAGGGTCAAGTGCGTGTTCCTCCTTCCTGCGTGTGACCCCGTGGTGTGCAACACAATACAACCTGACACGAAAACCATAAAAATTGGCTACAGCTGAAATTCGAATCAAAAACCCATGGTTTTGTAGAGAAGTACGCTTACCACAAGATGACGTAGTACTTAAGTTCCGTCATTATCTTTATCACTCGTCACAAATCCACTAACGATCAAAGGCGAGCCATACAAATGATAGCCATACATAATGCATGGAACACGTCGTCGTTTCATTTGCTTTAAGGTTAACGATGTTACAATTTAGTTAAAGTTTATTTTTGAAATAAAACTATTTTTTACGGATTTATTCGCGTTTTATTTTAACTTATAATACTGTCGTTTTGGGTACTTTACAGCGCCCGTGGTCACGTGAGGACTAGGGTATTTAACGTCCTGTTGTCATAGTTAGCCCCGGCTACCGTTAACTTTCTAATTAATAAGTTTTGGTCCAATCAAATAATTAATAAGTTGACGCTAGCTAGGTTTCAAACGTGTCGTATTCGCTTAAATTGAAATACATATTAAAAGTATATTTTGGTAGTTAATATTGGAGCAAATCGAAGTTAATACATACATAATAAATAAAAGGTTCAAGGCAAAAAAGGGCTCTTTTCCAGTTTATTTTGATGCACATAATAGCTTTACACTTACCGATCAGTCACTTTGTCCCAAATAAGCTCCTCTGTCCTTTCTATTATTGGCTATAAGGTTGTGAGAGCTTAATAATATTTATTTTGTGGTTAGGACATAATAGATTCAATTAGCCAATTATCAATGCGACCACATAAGTGTTTACAAACCTAATGTTAAAATAGTTTACCCGAAACTCAGTTAACTTATTATCACTACAGCAAGACATAAATAAACACTCAGACAGTTTTAAAAGTGTTCACAATCTATCCATATCTACCCAAGTATAAACAGAAGAAATCCTAATAGTGTCGTCGTAAAAGAAACTAGTACTCCATCACATCATGTATGTGACGTAAAGGTCGTCTAAGGGAAATGCAATACAAATACATTCACCTCCGATTGATGGCGAAATAAACGTCTCCATAAGACCTAAATCAACAAGATATGTGCGAAGTATTATGCTTCTGTAATCGCTTCAGCCAAACGTCGTGACTACCGTAAATCGCCCAATTGGGCTGATGGAGAATCAGTGAAATAATTTAACAGCTTCCTGCTAACATAATTTTTATTTGTTTTACCATAAACGTTATAGACTAGATAAATATATGTGAATCTTAAAGACTCCACTAGATTATATTTAAATACTGGAGTAAACTATTAAAATGCTCAAGCATTGTACTACAATATATACATAGACTTACTCCTTGAATGCCCGACTCGACCGAGCCGTTTGCCCCCTTCTCTAAGTAAAAAAAAAAAAATACATATCGAATAAGGTATCATTTTATTAAGGCTCATTAATACCCGATAAACCGCAACGGCCGCTGCTAGTCCGCCGACGATCGGTAGATTTATTAATATTTATTCGTCCCCTAATCCTACGACGCATGGGAAGCGCAAGAAAAGGGACATGAATCTATTTTGGTAGGATTTTTGTAGTAAGCAATTTTATATCAGACTCCTATTTCAATTGAATTCAAAATTGATTAATTGGCATCCAATTAGTTTATTGGTTATCATACTTGTCTGCTGAACCATGGGCTTTGGGTTCAAACACTAGCTGGAGTCAATACTTGTGAAAAACGAAAATGTGACCAGAACTTCACTCCGATCTTATCGCATTTGATTTCTTGCCTAGTATAGACTGACGTGCTGATATTTTTCGGAAGTTGATGCTGTGGCCTAAATCTGGTAGCAAGATATCATCATCATCAATGTTGTCGAATAGCGGTAATTTTAAAATAAACAAAAATAATCGTAACGTTTCTGCCGCTTCCGCTGGACGCTCGGTGCGCTCGCTCCGCTTGCGCGGTCACAGATTCAATTAATAATAGTGACGCGATGGTCACCAATAAACCATTCCCACTCCTCTGCGCTACACTCGTAGTGTACACTCTATATAATTCCGATTTGCAATAAATCATCCGATTGTCGGATGCCTAGACACCCCTACCGCAAACTAACGAAATTTATAAGTAATATATTACTTCAAATTTACTGTCAATAATTCTAAAAATAGTTGGTGTAATTACAGTATTAACATCGTTTCGGCAGAATACACAAACAGTTTAAATATGTTTAGAAATCTTGGCACTACATTGGAAACATAAAAACGTATTAATGAAAAATTTTACTTTTTCAGTAAAGTTTCATTTTTCTATAATACCGCGATTTTATGTTCTTTTATTACTTCCTCTGAATTAAACAAATTTATAGCTATTACAAATAACTGACTATCCATCTCGAAAATGCCAGACTGTTAATACGTCATAGATCGATGACGGGCAGCAATATTTAAGGTAAAGGGTTGTTCTGCAGTGGACTATTTACAGGATTTTAAATAAAAAGAGAAGAAGAAGTTGAAATACACCTTCGTTACAAAGTAGTATAGAATATCAAAACTCGACGAGCAGCAGCCCATCATATGTCCATGTTAATAATTAAGTTTTCCCGCGGCTTCGCGTTGAATTTTGTATAGTAATGTAGTGGCCCGTTTAAAAATTAATTAAAAGGCCAATGACTAGCAGTAACAGTATTTAGAATATAATGAGTAACATTATTTAGAATATAATGAAAGTTTCGTTATATGGCGGTATAACAGAATGTGTCACTCGTATTATTGGCGAGGGTACTTACTTCTTAGGGAGCTAAAGGCTCGTCGTCTTCTATTCTACCCCCTTCTGAGACAGATGCCTCATTTGCTTTAACCTGCATCTCACATATATAGTATTTCGGACATCACTTATGATTATAATAATGAACGTCAGGCGTTAAATGAAATGTTACAAATATGCTTTCATCGTAAGCATAGCGAAATGTTTTGCCCAGTAGTGGCACACTGATGAACCTGAAATGTTTTCTTTATAATGAACAGATTTTTGACTGTCTACGATATCCATGGGCAAGAGCTGTGATATTTACTTCTTAATCAGTGGCTCTCTTCCAATGGGGATATTGCCATAATCCACACCTGGCCAGTGGCTTGGTGGTAGCAGTTCCAAACGCACCGGGACCCTTATCGCTGTTGCCACGCATCGGTGACTATTAAATATTATTTGATTGAGTAATAGGAGGTAAATATAATCATACATAAAATCCCAGTAAGTGCGCAAAGTCTTCCTATCAATACGTTTAACAAATTTGTTAAACAAAGACTTATTATAATAGGCGAAAAGGTTATTATAATATAAAGGAAAACATGGACGATAATAGCCCCTGGGAATAAGTTAATCGCTCCTAAGCCGTTTCTAGAAAAAATATTGTAACATTGTACTAATAAAACATTTTATTATGAAAAATTACAATAAAAGAGGGTACCTACGGAATTTCTTTGGCGGTTACTTCTCCGTCAGAGGAACTTCATTACGAAACAGTTGTAGATTAAAAAAAAAGTACGTTTAACAAGTGAAATGTAAATTTCTTATGTTGAATAAATGATTTGATTTGATTTGAAATACTAAGAGTAGGTAGACTATTATCTACTACACTTGTTAAGCCTACACTGACTACCTATTATATATTCCTTTATACTATCTCTAACATTAGCTCATTTCACGCACTAACTATTCAAAGGCTGTTCGTAGGCGACAAGCGCAGTTACACTAAGTAATTATAACATTCTAGTATTATACAAATACAGCCTCTCTTTATTCTGATTTGAACACATCTGGAATGATTTATTTGTAGATTCGTAACATTGAAAAATTACAAACCGACATGCGATAAGATATTTTCGTCACACACGAAAAATAGTTATTTAATCATATAATCGACTTCCGTGCAGTAGAAAGTGCCAGAGTGCAAACATATCTTCGAAACTTAGATGAAGATATGCTTACGGAGCAAATTTTAATGGGATGTGAGACCTCATTGTAGGTTTATCGTGTAGGATATGAAAGAAATGTCATTCAATCGGTTCTTAAACACCGGACTAATATTTTTTTATCGTCGGCAAGAATTAGGAAAATATAAATAATATCACATTTGAATCGTACACCAAGCCGTTCGCCCGACGTGATGAGTATGCGCTTTTTTGTAGCGCATTATATTCAGCAGTTGGCAGTAATAATTACTTATTGGTTATTCTTATGGTATTTGATTGTATGAAAGAAACATCGAATGTGAAAACAGTCAGTAAGTTAAAATGAAAGATATCTTATTCTTTTATACGAGTGGAAGTACATTTGTAACAATAAATTAGTGAAAAGAAGTTGGGGTCGGGATCAAAGCGATACGAGCTATGAGTTTCGATCCGAGGTTTTTGCCTATCTGTAGACAAGTATAAATGTTCGACGATAGATATGTGGCTATTCAGATATTTTACATCGCAGTTACGCGTTACGTTTAGAAAATTATCAGAATAAGTAATGACTTGATAGAGAATTTAGTTATTAGGTTATTGACTGTATTTTTGTGTATTTTGCAATGTTCGATGATGTATTCATTTCAGAACATAGTTCAGAACATAGTTCATGTAACAGACAAATAATAATTTTTCGTTCTGGTGATAATGTAAAGATCCTGACCGATTTTGACCACGGCGACAACTTCAGAATACTATCGGCAGTTGTCAATTAAACATGGAACATTATACATGCGCAAGTGTAAACGGAAAATATATAAAAACCCACTACTCGTCTTCACTTTCTGGTATACGAAGCTCAGCGTACGCGATAGAAAAGAAATAAGGGCCAGGTGTAGTGTTACACGTACAGAACGCAACATGGCACATCTAAATCTGTAAACTAATATTGTTTTGTACCAATATCAACCTTGGCTGGGATTTGAACACAGGGCACATGAATTAGCAGCCAGGTACGCTAACTATTGATCCGCGCGTACATTGTGGTATTGCATTAGTGTTCCCGTATCTTTACAATGCTTCCGTACATTTCTCTTATCTTATCTCATAGAGTGGATTTATACAATCAATATTATTAACTTTTATTGTACTGAAGTCAAATAGAATAAAAAATGGGGCCACTGTAAAGTAAATATCTTTATATTATCGTAAAGTTTTAATAAATAGATCAAATCTACTTAGATCTACCTACACTGTCTGGCAGGTGCCGGAAGAAAAATCTAAGCCCAAATGCTTGTATCTGGAGCGGTTCATGATAATAGTCCAATGGCGGGTAGGAACCTGCAACGTCATGTTTACCAGTCCGCATCCTAAACCATTAGGCTACTACATCAGCCTGTTTTAGTCCGCTGCTGAACACAGGCCTCTCCAAGAAAGCTCTAGTAACAGCCGGCTCATATTTCTTGGAAGGTTAGCCCATATCCACCACGCTTATGTCGATAAAATTCGGATGGGTATCCTACCATGATACAGACGTCAGAACCTGGTTTGTAAGCTAGCAGGGTGTAGCACGTGCAGGTGAGTTAGGCATTTGGTATATTCCTACTTAAGCCATTAGGCTGTTGGCGATTAAATGATTACCATGAGATACTTTTAGTCGAGGGATGGTTTTGATTTGTGAATATGTTACTATGAACAAACAAATGAAAAAAAAAATCAATTATGAGTATAAAATGGTATTCCCTTCTTGCGGGACCCTAGACAAACTTTAAAAACTCTGTACTAACATAATTTTTAAAAAAACTAAATCCGCGCGATTTTTATTTCACTTTAAATAGACAAAAACATGAGTAGTCACAGCAGAACATTTAACACAGGCGCATTTCAGAGGTAAATTACAAAATTGTGTCTCGTGGTCGAGCCAAGCAGCGGCTTTTGTTGTTGCTCGAATGGGCTGGCTCGACCGGAGTGTTACCACGGTTGTTAAACATAACTTTATTAATTATAGAAAGTAGTGAGTTAAAAAAAAATTTAAAAGATTTACTTACAATTTTAAGTTGAAATAAAATGAAAAGAAATAAAATTATTTCACCCATCACATAGTCGACTTCTGCGACCTATTGAATACTTATTTATCAATAATATTCAACGTAGTTAAATTGGCCGACGTTCAATCTACGCGTAATCTTCCTTAATTGACGGGCTGAGGATTGGGGTGCTGCAAAAATTCGGATGGGATAGCCTGCGACTGTGACAGTGACGAGGCGGGAGCGTTTCTTGTACTTTTCACTTCCACACCAAACTCCGCTGCGGACGCCCGCGATCCTCGCCGCATTCAACTCAATCCCGCGAACGCGAAATCTAAAATTAAAACGTTAATAAAAATTTAATAATGTGCAAAAACGTAGTGCTTCGGTAGTTTTAACCGTGTCAAACATTGACTTAAATGGAATTTTCTCTTTTAAAGTTTCGGAAGTGCCGTGATCTCAGATTTTCAGAACTTAAAAGTTTTTCAGTGTAGAACAAAATTTATACAACTCGACAGGCAACGATTTTGCTACTCAAAGAATAAACCAATCGAATCGTAAGTAATTTTACTTAGTTCTTATTATTCTTATTATTAATAAATAAAAAATTTATAACTCGAACTCCTTGGGATATGAAGCTGTTATTTAATGAAACTATAAAGCTTTAATTAAGTCTAAACCAGTGGATACATAATTACGGTAATTTATTTCTGTTTTATTATTTCATTTAAAAACTATATTTTACGTCAGCTTTTCCTACTAAACTTCAGTGGCATTTTAATTATACGAATTATAGTTTCGGAAATATTTAAAAAGTTATAATAAATCAATCCTCTTTAGCGATGCTTTTAAAGGCGGTTTACAAGATTATGTTTTCTGTATTCGGAAATTCCGGTCACTTGATGATAAACGATACAAGATAATTGCAAAAATGTAAATTCTGAGTGAATCGATAAAATATTTATATTTGCAATTAATTATGTTATCTTGAATCCGCCGGCAGTAAGAAACAATAAAACAATACTAAACGATTACGTTACTTTAGTGTTAAGTTGTTTAATTGTTATATTAAAACGTTATAAACGTATATTTAATATTTACCATAAATCAATTAGGTGTTTCATAATATTCATCATTAGGTGATCAATCAAATGTTAAGCGTTTGATTGTTTCGCTGCAGGTCGCGGGTCTCACAAGATATTTGTTTTCGACTATAATTAATTGTTCCGGGTGTGGGTGTTTGTCAAATGATGTATGTAAACTGCCTCAGCGACATAGTAGAAAAGTTAAAGATTCACGTACAGCGGAAGTTAAACTTTTTCATAAAAAGAATAGATAGCTCTCGTTCGAAATTTTAATTGAACTTAGTATTAGACTTATATTTAAATACTTTAATAAAGTTTCACGAGGATGCGGTATGTGCAATGTATGAGTGTAAACGAGGCGAGAGTGGTGTTTCAGGATCAGGGCAAACGGTCTCTGCCTAGTCCCGTGATATTTTTTTTCATGTTTAAAATTTTAGACAATTAAATATTTAATGCCATGTTGGTATACGACCCCCCCACAAGATGGAGTGACGACCTGCGCAGTGTTGCGGGAAGTCGATGGATGCAGGTGGCTCAGGACCGAGCTTCGCGGCAATCTTTGGGGGAGGCCTATGTTCAGCAGTGGACTTCTGATAGGCTGAAATGATGATGATGATGATGTTGGTATATTATGAATAATTTTTATTGTAATTAAATATATCGAAGTAATAATATAAATTAAATGCTTTTCATGTAAGTGATTTTTAGGAAAGTAATAAGTAATTTGTAGACTTTTAGTATACTTGAGTTGGTTATTTCCCCATCTATCGGAGGCGACGAGATTTTTGTGTAATTTGCCTTAGTCGACTATGGCATGCCAGTGGCAAATTGTATCACGCTTCCATCTCACTGAAGAGTGAGGTGTGTGGTTCTGCGACTACAGCGCGCGAAGGCTTACATAGGAGAGGCTTATATCCAGCAGTGGACTGCTAAGAGACTGCTTAAGGAGAAAAAATCTAAAAAAGCTTATCTCAAACATTGATCGTAAAATATTAAAATAGAGAAAATAAATAATCTATGAAATCATTGCATTCATAAGTATAAGATCTACGCAGTTAATAAGACGCAAAAAATAACTACTTATTTAATTCTATGATTATGTGCCACGAGCTAGCGGCGTAAGAATCTGACTCCTCCCTTTTGCCGTGGGTGTCATGTCATGGCTAAGGAAAAATACTTAAATGTCTCACGGTGATCTCTGGGAGCAAATATTTCTTGAGAGACTCTATGTTGGAGTAACGTTTTGAAAAATGCCATGTCCTCTAGTTAGTTCTAACTACGTTTTGTAGTCTAACGGGTTCAGATCTGGACTGGACGAGCTTTCAGCTCTTAGGAAGTCCGGAATTAAGAACAATTGTGCTGGAAAGTACACGGTACTTTTTTTTAAAAACTGATGCAGTTTTTTTAAAAAAAAACACATTTCTGTTTTTTCTATCAGCGTATCAGAATAGCAAGCGTTTTGATCGATCCATTTTCTTAACCTGCAGAGTCTGATTTAGGGCATGTCTTGTGTATGGACATTAGGCACCAAGCTCTAGTCTAGTCAAGGTCTTAGTCTAGTTTAGCTAGCGGGTGTCAGAGTCCTAGTTTTTGTTTCCTTGAAGGGTTTTGCCGAATTCTGGCTATGACAGCGTCTGGACAGATCATCTGGTACTAACAGCACGATGGCGCCCCTATTTTTTATATTTATATATTTTATATATTTATCTTCGACATGGAAATTATTGGTGTACCTGTTGATAGTGCGTTATACAAACATACAGCTGATGCCTATAGCTTTTGAAGCGTCTTAAAATGACTAACGCCTCTTTACCCACTTTGTGCAATCACTGCAATTCTGTTCAACTTCTTTATGTAGTATAACAACATCACTGAAGAATAATATGTGAAGAATAAATAATATGTGGCGACTAACTGATTAAAGTTTCTAAAATAATAATAATTCACTTATTAAATTGTAACATTATGTATGGGCACCATAGTTACATATACAGATTGTATGCGACGTTATGATAATTAATTTAACCTAATACTTTACAGGCCATTTTCAGGTCATCTATTTTATATCAATTATATAAGTACAGTAGTTTAGTCACAGGATAGTTAGTTTTTGTAACTTTGACTCTACTTATAATTACAATAATAGTTACAATAATCTCTTACCTACGGTACCCAGGTCAAAGGCCTTATCGACCGTTCGCACCGGTGTCACCTGTCCACATTTGAAGTCGCCGATGCGCAGAAAAAGAAAAACTGAGAGGTCAACTAACTAATGAAGAATAAGCATGCGTTTTATTTTGATTAATAGTCTATTTAAGTAGTTTGAAAAAAGGTACTTTAAATTATTTGGTAAAATTTATATATAGAACTAACCAACTTTAATAAAACTAGAACTAACGAAGTGTTCATTAAATATGAATAAGGTCGCTTCCAACCTGTATATATGCAAATACAATTCTAAATAATTAATAGTACAAGAAATCTCGAAGCTTCGTATGAAGCGGAATAACCACATTTCACATAGTATGCCAGACCCATGTCTCTATGCGTCTAAGGTGCGGGGACATATATATCTATATATATATATATATGTGTATTATATACATACACATACATAATGCTAAAAGTATTGCAAATTTGTGGTTTTCAGGATTCCTACAATAAGACATGTCTTAGGTATATTCAGAGTAATTAAACGACATATGAATAAGCAAAATATATAAATAGACTCTGTGAAACACACTAAAAGGGAATTTACTGAATTATACAACACTGAATAATCACATAACATATTTGAATAATTTAAATGTGTGTATTGCCACCATATGGGCGATAAAAATCTGTTACCACCTTTCTTACCGCAAAAGTTGACCAATGAAAAATCTTTAAAAATCATATAGAGTTCAACAATAACAGGATAAACCAGCTCAAAAAATATCAAACCCTAACCTATACAGACCGATGACGGGCTAGCGGGCATGGGGGAGACCTCTGTCCAGCAGGGAAGAAATACCTAGAAAGTATATACGTAACTATGTATTTTCTAACTCTTTCTTTGTCTTTTATGTACAATGAAAATACAAATAAACCTTTAGTATGTTTCTACTTCGGTGACTATAATCCAACATTCATTACGTTTTACTATTACAAGGAACGGAATTAAGAGACCGCCGTTAGAACATCTTAATGTAGTGTTACAAATAACTAAATTCTTCTGTTATCTGTTTCTCCGCGCTTGAAACGGCATGTACTGTGCTTTTATATAATCAACTGGAGATTATTATTAAATCTATTTAATTAGATAGCAATACGAGATGGAGTAGTGCTTTATCTTAAGCCACCGCTATAAGCGTGTGCCTGACTGCTGAGCCATGGTCCAGAGTTCGAATCCCGTGCTTGAAACAAAAATGACTGGTTCACGTGTCTGGTTGTGTTGCTTTGCATCTAGTTTCTCTGACCTTGTAAGTGACACTTTCTCCGACCTTATCGCATGAGCTTTATATCGGACACGGGTAGACAAAACGAGCGAGTGCCGCGTCTGTTTGCTCGTCCACTTTCGGGACTATTCATCTTCGGCGCAGTCGACGAACGCCGATGGTATTCGAAAGTTGTCATCGTTTTGAAATCTTCAAAGAAGACATACTTAGTCGGGCCTCATGGTACTCTCGGGATGATATGGAGATTTTTTAATTAATATATACGAGGGACACAACGCGGTGGGACCAATTAATTATTGCAGTAAACGAAATTTATAGGTCTTGTTAGGGGTTCTATGATCGGCGGGAATGTATTCAATTTCACTGCGCAGTTTACCAGGCACTTGTAGAACGAAAGGCGATCTTAACTCGTACACCTGCTTTGCAGTTTTCTGCGGCTCCCAGTCGATATTGCCAGGAGGTTTCATAGCCCGCGCAGTGTCCAGCAGTTAGTGAGTTCACAAATATATTTTTAACACGTCACAAACTTCCCGATATCGATCATTTGATATAACACATAGACAGCTATTTCGGCTATTAATTTCATTAGCTATTTATTGTAAATTTATAGACTATCCAAAAAGTTGCCCCTTTAAGTAGTTACTATAAACAACAGTTTATTAAAAAAAGACTTTCTGAGACAGAAACATAATATAAAAAAGGCATCTTTGTAAGAAAAAAGATAATACTTTTGTAAGAATACGTTTTATATTTGATCCTCTTAAAATACCTATCTAATTTAAAGGCTTTTAAAATGAAACGACAGTAGCAACCCCTCCAGATTATTATATAAATAATCTTGAATGCATACGTTGGTCTGTAGTATTTAAGAATAATACAGATTATGCGGTTGTGGTACTATTTTACAAGTAGAATAGATAATGAGATAAGCTTATTATATTTTGTGCTTTAGGGAATATACGTAACATTGAGCTTCATTTAATAAAATAAAATGTTTATTTTATTTATTAAAAATTTATTTGTTCAAGAAAAATAACGCACAAAAGGCAGAAAGAATCTACCTAACTGCCATAGGATTCAGGAGTGATCACGTAATGGGTGCAGAACCCAAAAGAGATCAAACCTTATATCAGACCACAGCTGAAATAGGACTATCCAAGAAAGTGTCCGCAAAAGCCGGCACACATAGCGTATCTGGTATACGGTATTGGCCCATATTCACTACGCTGGTCCAGTGCGGGTTGACGGGCTTCACATATCCTCGAAATAATAAAAAATATACATTTGTTTTATTATTTCTCAGCCATCCATGTTTCCTCACGATGGTTTTTCTTCAGCGCCGAGCACGTGGTAAATACATTGATAATAGCAATTTTAGTGATGCCATCATCGGGGATCGTACCAAGGTCACTATCCCACTTCGAAATTAAAGAGAGCGCTCCAGCCACTAGGCTACCACGGACATAATAACTTTGTACCTTCTATATTTCTGCAATAATGATCGTTTATTCATTCATTCATAAATTATAACAATAAACAAACTTAAATGAAAACCAAATTGCAGAAATACGATCTGCTCAACGACCATCATAAGATAATTATATATCATATACATCACTATATATCATAGTAATAATATCAAGTGTACTTCACAAGTTGTATTGTGTCAAAAAAATTATGTCCAAAAATATTCTAAACTATTTAACAGGTACTAGAAACAAAATAATATCAACTTTACATCGTTAACCCAAAACTTTCTTTAACCTCTACAATATTATAAAGGATTAAACAATTATTTTATTTAATTAAAATATAAGTTGTGATATAGACACGTTTTGTTAATGTATAAAGGACCTTACTCAAAAGTATTTAGATCATATTTATAGAAATATTAACAAAAAGGTATGCACACAGAATATTATCACGAGACAGAATATATTTAAATACATAATTGAAGAAAAAAAAAAAGACGGAAATGTATATGTAGAAACGTAGTAAGTCACTAATATACTATTTATACAGCTTACGAAAACTGTCTACCCTAACCTATATTTAAAAAAAACACACACATGTCGTGCCCCCTTTATAAAGCTGCAAATGTGTTACGACAAAAATAAATTAAATGAAATAGCTACGTTATATTCTAAATACAAAATGTCCACAAATTTGAAAGAGTCAAAGAGAGTTCGATCCATGATATCTTTGATCACATTGCTCATCGTCGGATATGAAAATATGAACACAGAGATAGTGAATTCTCAGAATTCAGTCGGTATTTATCTTATTCCTTATGAAAAGCATTACTTACGGTATTAAACTGAAGATCGTTTTCTTTTTAAAACTACATGACCTTGCCAAGAAGTCAGTTTCAAGTGAAACATGTACTTCGAATTTTATTTTAATTCTTTCAACGATATGTTATTTTTGTTTTAAATGGAAAGTATTAACTTCCCATTGGAAATGTCAATAGACTAATGATGCGTCTAATAGAAGAAAGAAACATACATATGACCATAACACATATGGGTACGAATCGCTTCGGCTGTGTATTTACGAACCATTGGTTGGGATAATAAGTTTGACAACCGGTAGTGCACTGCGGTGGCGGGATACATTGTTTATAAATGAATTTGCCGTTTCAATAAATCCGGATACCATACTTTAGCAGAACTAAATCTATTAATGTATGTTTTGGGAATATCGCTACTCTGTACATTGAAATAGAAACTGCAAGGAAATATTAAAAATGTAGCATTCGTCGATATGTACTGGGAGTCTCAAAATCAGTATAATATACTTCTGTGCCTTCGTTTTAAATGCATTCTTAGAGAAGACGACACAAACATCTGGCTATCACCCATGATTTTGAAGCCGTGTCGTACAAGGTATTTGGCATTTTCATCATGACCAAAAATAAAGGTGTGCCGTTTTTTCTGGAACTAAATAACAACCCTCTTACCACACATCTGTAACGTTATTCAAATGTAGTTCCTTGCTAAATTAGTATCTATTGGCTGCAGTATCAAGTAGAGGGGTAGCTAGTTTGTCACCCTAATCCAATAAAAAAAGCTGGTGCTCACGACTAGTAACAGTTCCCACATTTATAAACAAACCATTCTAGTGTCATAAGTCCTGATATGACTTACTTTTTTTTCAAAGGTGTGCAATCAATGTCCCACGCTCTGCTCGGTCAGTTCGCATCTTCCAGTGACACGGACAGAATAAAAGTTTTGTAACTGTGGTAACACCATCATGGCGTAATCGTGCAGTTGCGACATATGATCATATAATTATTATTTTAAAATTCTAACACTATTTTAAGATGCTGATAGGTTATCCTAATATATTAGTTATAATTATTTTATGCCTTGCAGTTTCACGAATTTCAGTAACTTTCTAATGAAAACAGTGATACTGCTGTTTTGCGGCACAATAACTAACACTGCAGTCTAAGTTTTCATTGTACTACTACTGTATTGAAATCATGATGGCAACATTTTCGTCTTGTACCCAATGTACATATGAAATATGTATATTTGATCTCACAATAGTGTTTAAAACCGTACAGTTCGTGACCTTAATCGTCTACAGAAGATATACTGTACACAGTATTATAATAACAATATAATATAATTTAACAGCAAATATAAACAAATTAACTATATTATATTCAGCAATTCATATGCCTAAAATAGCGGAAGCTTTAATCTCATTTAGATAGAACAGATTAGGAGGACTAGCAGTTTTAACTAAAAAAGATAAAAACATTTGTATATTACTACGGGGAACGCCGTAGTGCAACCTCGAGTGAACATTCATTAAGGAAAATAAATGATATCAATTCCATGTAATTCTTTATCGTCAGTTCCTGCAAATCTACGCTGGTTAAAAGTTATTCGTTTATAAAATTATTTCGATTGATCTCTGAAATTAAATAAAACACGTCCATTCGAGTGAGGAATCATATTGCTTACGTTACAGTTCGGCGAGTAAGTATCGCCCCATTAAAGTTAATTTTCAGTTTTTAAAATAAATATTCAGTATTAGCTCATCGATTGTATATGTGAGCAGTAAATAAAAAATCGTTAATTCTGTACTTTAAATATGTATCTATATAATATCGATATCTTCTGAATTAACACTGTACCACGGTGAGAAGGATAACATTATGAAGGGACCGGCATATCTACTAACTATGATAACTCATGATGTGTTGCATCAATAGAAATGATTTTGTTATGACACTTTGAGATATGTATGACTTTTCCAGGCACTTTCTTGAAGAGGCTTATGTTCTACAGTGGTCTAAAATAGGCTAATGTGGTAGTGTTAGACACGTTAAAGGATAATAAAAAAACATCTTTCTAGATCGTGAAGTCGACAGACGCGCAGTGGAGTAGCTTAACGGATTCTTACCGGCTTCAATATCCTCTTAAAATTTCCCAATAGTGCGACGACGAGGTAGTAAATTAGCAGCCGATGAATGGTTGCTAATTTACTACCTATCTGCTTATGCACTCCGGTGCCGTAAATGTTTTGTTCAATTTATACATGAAGCTTAGAATATCATTTATGGACACTGGACGATTATAAACCAATTGGAAATATGAATTTGTATTGCAGATATATTAGCTTTGCTTGCATAAATTTGAACAAGCCGCTATTACCATGAGCCTACATATGGGTAGATCATGTAACTATTGGTTTAATACTTTTCAATTAGCGGCCTGCAAGTGCCTACTGCTGGGGAAAGTCCGCCTTATCTGAGATGTCTTGAGAGCCCGGAAGGGCGCACCATGCTGCTCCAGTGCGAGTTGGCAGATTACACTTGTCTTCGAAATAATATTTTTTATTCTTTCTCAGACAAGTAGGATTCTTCACGATATTTTCCTTCTTCAATATAAAGAGACTTACTCTTTATATTTTTAAAGCATTATTTTTATTTTTTATGGTGAAGGAGGCAAACGAGTAAGCACCTGATGGAAAGAGAGTACCGTCGCCCACATATATCTGCACACACACAGCTGCAGGCGCGTTGCCAGCCTTAGAATATTTGGGAGATGGTAGGTTGTAGGAGAGGGAGAGGGCCTCCGGTACCTCACTCACCGAACGAAACGCAGAAACATAAGGTGCTTCTACTTTACCTTCTTCTTGGTCCGGCCGGCCGGTCAAGCCGGCCCATTCGTCCACCAGTAACATCCGCCGATTGGCTCTACCACGTAAAAAATCGAAAGGTTTCGAATACCTCTTTAAATAAAGAAAAAAAATCTTAAAACATTATTAATAGATCTGTAACACATATTCTTAGACGTTTGTTATGATAAATTCGTGTTTAGCAATCGTGTTGTGCAATACACAAAAATGATTTATTAGCAAGTGCGTACACATACTCTTTGGCTCAATAAGGGGATTATCCAAAGATTTCATGTCGTGTATTATGTATGAAAATTGATGAATCACCTAAAGTGTTTGATTCCGAACAAATTGCGTACTATTTTAAGACGCATCAGCGGATAAATATAAAAATCGTTAATCCTATTCATAGATCAGTATTTTTTCGAGGAAAAGTAAACTCTCGTTTTTCTACATTAATATGAACATATGTTTTAGCGTGTTCTATTCATAGTACGCATCAAACACTATTCACAGTAGTGACTTAACTGTAAGCTCCTGTGGTAATTTTGTTCAGTCGGTGTGGTGAGAAGGTTAAGTACTGAACAATAGCATATTTTCTTCTAGGCTTTTATTCTCTTTTTCAGTGCCGAGTGCGGTAACTTTGACAAATACTCTTTCTTCGGGTTGGTGACGTAGGTATCGTCTAGGGGTCTAAATCCCTTGAAACCTTAAAAATGGTGGTTAAGCTATATCAAAAAATATCAGATCGAAAATACACATGAAAAACCTTGGTTTACATCTGGACCACACTATGACTTGGAATTTACACATCGGTGAAACCAGCCGTAAAGTCGTTGCCACTTTGCGCTCTCTTTATCGTCTCAAGAATTTCCTACCTTTTAAAACCAAACTCTTGCTGGTCCATTCACTTATTCTACCCATTATCGACTATGCAGATGTGTGTTACCCAGATCCACCGCAATATCTTCTTACTAAACTGGAGCGCCTTCTCAATAACTGCATAAGATTTATTTTCGGTTTGCGTAAGTATGACCATATTTCCTTCTATCGTTCAAAGCTAAAATGGCTTACTATTCACCAAAGGCGTAGCTCCAGAATCTTATCAGTACTTTATTCCGTTTTAAACGATGCAAACTCTCCTTCGTATCTTAAGGATAACTTCAATTTTCTTTATTCGAGTCATAACCGAGTGCCTCGAACTTCAAACAGCTTGAAGGTTAGTGTTCCACAACATAGTACTGGTTTCTTTTCTTCTTCTTTCACCGTTCAAGCCACACTTCTCTGGAACGCTCTCCCCGATGATATCAAGAAAGCTCCGAACAAAAACTCCTTCAAAACCCTGCTCCGTCGTCACTATCTGAAGGCAAATGCCATCTAAGAATTTTCTCTCCTCATTTAATTTGTTTATGTATGTATTATATGTTTATGTATAGTGTATTATGTATGTTATATTATAAGTATGTAAGTATATTACAAAGGTTATATATTTAATATTTATATTTAATTTATATGTATTATTTATTTTGTACCTGCCAACATGTTTTCTTTCTCACCCAGGGTTGACTGGTAGAGAATGCCAAAAGGCATTAAGTCCGCCCATTGTATTCCTTTTTTTTTTTTTAAGGGACACAATAAAGAATAAATAAATAAATAAAATAAACTCTATGACGGTCATCGAGTGATCGACGATCACACGTCT
The DNA here is from genome assembly GCA_029286595.1 of Bhutanitis thaidina. Lineage (NCBI taxonomy): Eukaryota > Metazoa > Arthropoda > Insecta > Lepidoptera > Papilionidae > Bhutanitis > Bhutanitis thaidina. The sequence continues at coordinate 5,039,811 of JAGSMS010000009.1, read as the reverse complement.
GCATTGCGTGGGGATAATCGCATCGCCCTCTATAATATTGATATACTGTTGAAGATGAAGTATCTACCCGTATAAAAAGGAGAATATATACCAGAACTCATGGATATATTTGGAATGAAAAAATAGGCCTGAAAAACAGATAACGAAAAGGCCGTTTCAAATATATGTATTTCCAACAAGTACGATTCAGCGTAGCTAAACGTGCCTTCACAAAGTCACGTTTTATCTCTCGGAGAAGCGAATCTGCGGGAGATAGAACTTGATGGATAGCAGGCCTCGTCGCCGGATTCACTCCTGAAGATTTTCATGTGGAAAGTGGCGGATTCTTATTGACCTTCGACTCGACACAATTAAATACTATATTAAAAAATTTAATATGTTTATCACAGTACAGAATATTGGTATTTATTTACAATTTTTTTTATTTGGAATTGAATGTGTATATTATCCCGATATAATAACATTACATACTACGGATTTTACGGCGTTTAATTAACTTTTTAAATGTCGGGATTTAAAAAAAATCGTTTTTCTGTTTACTGTTTGTATTCGTATTCGTGTAAATACAAGAAATCATTATTATACACGACATTAAACATTTTGGGAAACACTTTCTCTCAGACATAATTTATCTGGATATTTTTGTGTAATGTACGAAATAGTGTCATTTAATCAAGTTATATTGCTCTTTAAGTCTCTTTAGATACCGTCCAAATTCGATAAGTTTTTTCCTGTAAGCTCAGTAGTTTGATGACGTAGCTTGATCCGAAGTTATAAAAAAATTGTTTTACTTCTATAATTTGTTGAAGTAACTAAACTAAAAGTGTGATAAACTTCATATTAATTCATAAAAGTTTCTACTCGGAAAGTAAAGTAAATGGAGTTCAGTGAACTTTGGTTCAATTGCTTGAATTTAATTAACAGTTTTTCGTTATGTTAAGAATCAGACAATATGCAAATTAATGTGCTAAGCCGGCACTGCGCTCACCAACCTGTCCGTCCAGCATGGTGATTATAGGCAAATCTTCTATCATCATCATTATCATCACAAGTCCGCTGCTGAACATAGGCCTCCTCGGAAGATTGCCACAAAGCTCGATCCTGAGCCACCTGCAAACATCGACTTCCCGCAATACTACGCAGGTCGTCACTCAATCTTATAGGGGCTCGTCCCACACTGCGTTTGCCTGTACGTGGCTGCCACTCGAATACCTTTTTTTCCCAACGATTGTCAGTTCTGTGTGCTATATGGCCGGCTTATGCCACTTCAGCTTGCTGATCTTTACGGATGTATCGGTTACCCTAGTTCTGCTACGGACATCGACGTTGCAGACTCTATCCCGCAGAGAAAAACCGAGCATAGCCCTATCCATAGCGCCTTGAGCTACTTTGAGCTTCCTCACACGGAATGCAGTGAAGGACCATGTCTCGGTTCCGTAACTCATCACTGGTTGTATATTATACTCTTGAGGTTTTAAGGCATACTCGACGAGAAGATATGACGTTGTTTCGCGTACCCAGGCCTGGTCAATCACGTATTATAAAATGATAGTAAGCACCCTATTGCCTGAGCTATCTCATAATAATAAACAAACATAATAATATTTTGTTTTCATACACAATGTATATTTCAATCGAATATTATATATAACAAGCCACCAAGGAAAATCAACCAGTGTCTTGGCATAATGCCGCGACTAGTTATACAGTATTATAATTTGCGTTATTTCATTTTACACATACATATTTATAAAAAAATGTTATATTTGTAAAAAGAAACCTATTAATTATATGAGGGATAACGGTATCCTCGTTAAATTCAAAAATATCTTGGTAAACAGTAGCTTATAAAGTATAAGCTACTGTTTACCAGTTTAATAGTTTATACAAACATTTTTTTAAATACTTTTATATAAATCATTTTCTTCAGTTTGTTTTTTTTGTTTTGTCCACAAGTGGACATTGACCTTAACATGAAAGTGTTAACAAAAGCTTGCGTAAAACTAATTAATAATATGTTTAACTCTCTGTGATCGGCAGGTGAGTTGGCGAGGGACGCTAATCCCCATCACTGATCTATGGAACTTGAGTTGTCGAATGGATTTTTCACCATTAGTGGGGTGTCATTGCCTCGTTAGTCTCGTGACAGCGTGTTTGACCCTTGCTGCCTGTGTTGATTCATGGAGGTATTTTGAAAACATAAATTGCTCACGGACAAATCAGCCACCGTGGTTGAACAAATATAATAAATATATTTTAGGCCATGCAAATGCTGTATATCTGCCCAGCACTAGTCCGTGGGATCCGAATCCCACAGATTTGTGGATGTACTATTACAAATATTAATCTAATTCATACAAATGTTATCTGAATGATATCTGATATTTATTTCAAATATAGCAAATGTGTGTGGGAATCGAACCTACAACCGGTAGGGCTGAAGCTGAGCTACGAGTATAGCGCCAACAGAGGCGCCATAAACTCCATGTACGTGCACGCCATTATGATTTGTTAATATTTTGTTCAATATACTCGTAATTACGTGTTTACCAAAAGATATAAACATACATGATTATTAAATAAATTCCGAATTTTTAGTTAAGAATTTTAATTAAATTTACAGAGGTAAAGGCATAAGAATAAAATAAGCCACAAGAACGTAATTTGAGATTTGCTTAATCAATCCGATAACCTAAATTTTATCTTAACTAAATTTTTGTCTAACTACATATTTCTTACTTCATATTTCTTACTTCATATTTCTTACTTCATATTTCTTACTTCATATTTCTTACTTCATATTTCTTACTTCATATTTCTTACTTCATATTTCTTACTTCATATTTCTTACTTCATATTTAAATTGATTCCATGATTTAAATCGTAATGTGTCGAAGAAAGTTTTATAAAAATATTATCTTCAAACTCAAAAACATACACATGTGGCAGCTATTAGTCATACGCATTAACTATAATATCTATTTCTAGATCTATCCCTCAGAATGACAAGGCGTCTTTATTCGTTGAAATTGAAGTCTGTAATTTCATCTAGTATTTGAAACGGACAGCTGAGTTTAATTTAAAAAGAAATTATCTATATAGATTACACCGTTTCCAATTTAGAATAAGTTATTTTTTTAAGAATGCTTTGGACTTAAATAAAACTAAATTAATATCTCGTCTTCTCCTAACATCAAACTCACCTGCACGCGGTGAACCCTGCTAATTAAGGAACGAGACACTGGCGTCTGATTGATGAAATTTATAAATTTATTCGGACATCATAAAGTTCCACAGGTGTTATTAACAAAAAATACTTAGTAATTACCATGTTAGTAAACCGAACCCTATGCTATAGACTAGGGATGGGGGGAATGTTCACTGGAGCGAGTGTACCGGCACTGCGCTCCTCAACCTGTCCGCCCAGCATGGTGATTTTAGGCAAATCTTCTATCATCATCATCATTTCAGCCTATCACAAGTCTACTGCTGAACATAGGCCTCCCCCAAAGGTTGCCACGAAGCTCAGTCCTGAGCAACCTGCATCCATCGACTTCCCGCAACACTGCGCAGGTCGTCACTCCATCTTGTGGGGGGTTGTCCTACACTGACTCTCGAGAACCTTTTTCCTCAACGGTTGTCAGTTCTGCGAGCTATGTGGCCGGCCCGTTGCCACTTTAGCTTGCTGATCCTTACGACTAGGTCGGTTACCTTAGTTCTGCTGCATGGCATATTACCTTCTGTTGGCGCTTTCAAGGAAATGCTCATGTTCGAAACTAAACTTATACACACACGCTCATAAACTAAAAAAAGCAGTTATATATTTATTATTTTAAGACATATTGGAGTAATTCGGTATAGAAATACAAAGCTGTGCGTGGCAGATGGCTTCTATTAAAACGCACTGTGGTGGAATGCCGACCACCTAGGTGGTATCGATGGAACTTCGAATTCTGTCGCGATGTACGATGGTGAAACTCAGAGGCTGGGATCAATCCGAACAGTTCCTCAGAACATTCCCTGTGGTAAATTTTGTAAAAAATGCAAAGAGAAGCTACATCTCTTCGAAAGGTCCTTAAAATACACTAGTGATATGAGTACAAGCAGACATTAACAATAAATGGGTTTCAAAGCTTAGTTAATCCGGCTCCTCTCAATAATATTTAGAACAATTTGTTAGCACGAACCTCAACGTACATATTAATTGCCTTATTGTCTAAAGCCGCGTGTTGATGATCGGTAACAATTAAGTAGAAATTATTTTCAACTCCGTAACTAGGCTATTGGTATCACAATTGAAGGGCAGTTGTAGAATAAATGTATTGTAAAGGCTTTAGAATAGCTGTAGTAAAGCAAGAGTAGCTAATACGGGATGAGCAATATCTTGGAAAAAAAAACATCAGTCAGGTTCTTTTTTTTATTATACAAATGTTACAGATGAGTTGTCAGTCTTAAGCACTAAGATAGAATGACACACAGCCCGTAAATTTACTGTCTCTCTATACCTCTCAAACCCGAACACTGTTCGGCAGCAGAAATGGAACCATCCCAGACGACATCTACACAGAGAAGCAGCCACCTTACCTCCAAAATAGTAAACTTAATTACTACACTAAAATTCAAATCGTTGACTGGTAAATACCCGTACAATATACTATTAGGTATAATATACTATTAAGACAGTATAATATACCGTCTTAATTTGTGGGTTACTCGTAGATACCTCTGTAATTTGCCTTCTTGAGATAAATTGCAAATATAGCTTTCGTGTGATGGGTTGCTAGTTAGAAATAAAACATGATAGAGATAATTAAGTTGGTGGTGCTTCTACACTCTGTCATACTTCTTACCTAGTTGGTGAAAATTTTATATGTTAAGTCCCCTGCATGGATTGTAAAGAGCCTTCTGAATAATTGGAAGATACTTAGTAAAAGGTCCCCTCAATATTACAATAGTGCAAAATTATTCAAATACATCTTTGGATAGACAGATAGAAATAAAAAATATTTATCTTTATACAGTATAAGTAACGTAGCAGCTTCTAAGTGCCCACTGCTGGGTAAAGACCACCTTCTCAAATATCTGAGAGGGACTTTGGAGCCAGGAAGGGTCCACCACGCTGCACCAGTTTGCGGGCTTCTCGAAATATTACTTTTTATTTATTTCTCAGACATGCAGGTTTCCTCACGATATTCTACTTCACTGTCGAGCACATGGTAAATATAGCACTTTAAATTGCTATTTATTATATTATATTGTTTTAGTGGTGCCGGCCATTGGGGATCGAAACCGGGTCACTCGTGTTCTATGAAACTAAAGTGAGTGCCCTGACCACTAGGCTTCCGCGGCTGTTTATACAGTGTGTGTCTAAAATAAAAAATACGTATTAAGCAAAGATGATTCAGTCTTTAAAAATATTTTATCTCTACTTTGTCATGAAATAAATACTATTCGTACCGCATACCGAGTTAATTTTAATTTGATATAAATAGTTTTTGGCAACGCCACAGAGACAATGAAAAGGGCATTGGTTTGACACAAATACCGATGAGTGGAATATACGGGTCATTGACATTGAACATGAATATAGTGTCAACGAAAGAAAATACAAAATTTTGTAGTACCAACCGTTCTTTGATCCATTTGTCGATGATTGCAGACAGAGATGGAGCGTTCCTTGTAATCTTTGGGGAAAACATTGTTCAGCACAAGGCTTGTGTCAGGCTGTAATGATGAGGATTAACACATTTTTTGTACCATCTAATCGTAATAACCAGTGGTTTCTTAACTTGGTGATAAGTAGTTTTAAAGAGTTAACTCACTATTTCCTTGCAAGGAATGAAAACATCAAGAGGAAACCTGCATGTTTGAGAAATAATAAAGAAATATTATAACGAGAACAAGTCTCTCCTCTCAAATCAATTGATAGCAGACAATTATAATTACTGCGCCAGTTAACGTAAGAGTTCGCGGAAACTGAAATCTATTCGAATTTATCTCATCAAAGACTTGAGAAGACTCGAGATGAGTGCGAGGATCCTGGTGCTGCGCTGACTAACCTGTCTGCCGAGAGTGGTGAGTATAGGCTATACGGTGTACCCACGTACATCGGTCTTATAAGCATTTTACGCTACCGTGACACATTTGTTGTATTAGTTAAATCAATCAATCTAAGACAGTTCGTGTCCAAATGCCCCGCGTAACTGCCCAAATTTTGAAAAAAAATATCGAATTGAACACTTACTTACTTAAACAGAGAGAAATACTGGTTAAATGTATTTAAAACTGTATATTTTATATAAATAACTTCTTGGATAGCACTTGTCCAGCGTAGTTAGTGATAAAGTATGTTTTGTTATTGTAAATGTTTTAAAAATAAAGAATTTTAAACGTTGCCAAATGTGAGAAGGTTATCAGGGCCATGAGTTTAGTGAAAAGTTAATTATTATTTCTTATACTATTATACAATTATTTTATCATTCAGTTTATGAACGAAAAGTCCGGGTTATAAATGATACAACAACAATAGTCGTATAATTAAAAAAAAAACAGTTTTAGCGTAGAGCTCGCATCGCGTCTTTACCGTACCATCACATGATGATGGTTATATTTTTTCGTCGGAATAAATATTTACCATGTTAGTGTAGTTTCTGTATTCGGCAGGTGATGATTTGACCTTGGCAATAATGCTAGACATACAATATATCGAAGGACAGGAAGCGGTGCAAAGCACGGACGCCTTTTCTCCAACTATAGTTTACTACACAGTTTTTTAAGTAACCTTATTTGCCTAGGAGTCGTCATGGTAGGTACCACTATATTACCAGTTTCTCCGCTAATAAGCAGTGCAACTACTGTTGTGGTTCAGTTTGAAAGGCATAGAGGGCTAGTATAACTCCATCTTAGTATAATCCATCTTAGTATTCAGGGATGTTAAAGCATCTTTAACCTTGGTTGATTCATTGTAGTATTTTCAGCTCACTGCCCGAAAGGGTTCTCGCCTTGTCGTAGCGGGGGGGCTTAGTAATCCGTGGCTTGGTCTTCCACGGTGAAACAAGGGGAGCCTGCAAGGCCGGCCTGTCTTTACGGGGAAGGTTGGCCAGGGTTGGCCGCTCCAAGTGGGCTCGGTGAGCCAAGTTAGTTAGCTTGGCTCACCGAGGCCGTTGGTACATTGTCATATAAAATAAACCTTCTCCCCATTTACATCCTTAGTGGACTACAATTTTTTTTGTAGTAAATTTTCTTATTTTGTTTCAGGTACGTAAAACTCGCGCTCCAAGTATTTCATTTCTTTATTAGCCTATCCTATTCAACTGCTCTCCATAATGCTAAAATAAGCTTCACTAAAAAAGCACCAGCAAGCTGGAATACATTTCTTGGAAGGTAAACGAAGCTCCATTTAGATGTTCTCACAGTTGTTTTTCAAAGTTGTTTACTTATGAAAAAAAAAATTTAATTGTATTTTAAAAGATCTTAATATTAAACAACTACATTTTATTCAACCCAGAAATGAAAATTTTTATTCTTGAAATAAAAATGACAATTCTATATATTTCGCGCAATCAATTTTTAAGGCATGCGACTGTTGACGGGATTCCGGATGAGTTACAGTTTATATATGTCATCATTTATATATGTCATATATCATAGGTCAGTAAGTAGGTCAGTACATTTCCAAACACGCGAACTTTTTCTTATTGTCAAATGTTAGCTGCTATTCGAATGGGCCGTGACGACCGGGGTTACTACTCGCAGAATACCAGCATGAAGTAGAGGCATCTTGTGCTTCTGCATTTCGTTCGGTAAGCGAGTTAACTGGAAGCCTACTCTCACTTCCTCCCCCCCTCCGAATCTCTTACCCTCTCACCAAATATCCTTAACAGCCGACAACGTATCTGCAGCTACTCTGGTGTTGCAGATGTACGTGGACATCGGTAGTCACCTACCATCAGGAGAATGCTTAGCTAGATTCACGTTGTGTCTAATTCATGGGATCGGTTGACAGGCTTAGGACCATGCTCCGCCAAATTTCAATGTCATACTAATGAATAAGATACGATTTCGTCCTTATTAATTTCAACGACAGAGATAACTTCCCAATTATATTGGCAGTTGTAACTACGTAATAAAGTGCCTCATAATTATGAAGTGCCGCAAGTGTACGCGTAAACATAGAAGCATGCACTGATCTTCGCCTTCCCCTATCCGATGTAACGCTTTTGCGATGAGATCTAAAGAAGAGTCTGATGCAGATGATGATGACAGAGACACAATACAACCAGATCCAAAAATCTATAATTTATGTGATGCGCAAATTATGGTTTTAACTAAAATTTGAATCCACTTAGCCAAGTCAAATAGCCACGACATACTTTTGTATTTTGTATGCACTTTCCATCTTTGAATTTAATAATGCGCATGACCCGGGTAGTGTATGAAGGAATATACCACCCTTTGAAACGCCATTCCATATTCCACAACAACCATTCCTTTCTGAACATGGGTGTCGTAGAAGACGATAAAAGTAGCAAAAGTGCCTCTGTAAATATTTCATGCAGTGTCAGAGCGCCATATTGATGCAGTAATACAATTTTGTCGGAACTTGGATAGCCATAGGAGCCGATTATTACCATTTTGCAACACACATAAGCGGTGTAAGGATGGCACGGTATAAGAATCTACCAGCATTTTTGAGCGCAGTGCCGGTACCCTAGCACAAGCGATGCTGCTGTACGTCGCTAGTCTATGGGATTTGGGTTCGGCAAACACGAATCGATATTTCGTCCTCAATCGGCCGCCAGGACCTTGTTGGTTTGCACGGTGTACCACGTGCAGGTGAGGTTGCCAATTGGCACAGATGCTATATAAAGGGGAATCCTTTACATCCTTACTTTATAATATTATCCCCTTTATATACAAGAAATTAGGAAGTTTTGTGATATAGGACTTCTAAGATAGAACCAAAATAAATAAGCATCCGTCAACCATAGTGATAAGCGTAGTCAAACGGATTTTCGCAGCCAACTTCTAAAGTCGGTGGCGAGCCTGGTCGCTTGGTTTACTCCCAGAGATTCCCAGAGATATACCCTATAAGATTTTTACTGGATTTTGGTGACAAACGAACTAAAAGTCCACCAGATGGTAAGTGGCTGATGAAGCCCATGGGCACCAACAGTGGCTGCACAGCTGATTGGCGGTAAGAAACCGGTAACGTGGTGGTACCTGCTCAGATCACTCCTAGACAAAGAAGGAGACGGGGAAAAGAGGGGGTGGTAGCTTGTTACTACTACTACAAAGTTAAACCAATATTTGGGTTTAAAATAATATTAGTCTGTTAATATTATACGAGCGCTTAATAAAATAGTCCCCATTAGGGATAGTGTTAGCAGGAGCTGTATTCTTTAATTTCTCTTTTCTCTTTGATAATACGTCGACAAAGCGGTTGGAGAGATTCGTCCATCCTTTTGTTGTTGACGTTCCTTTGACTTGCATAACACGGTTTGCGAGCTGGTTATTATGTACGCAAATGATTGTGAAATACTGCGCATGTCGGACGTCCCGTCCCACATACGTTTAGACCATGACGTTATTTTCCAGCAGTTAAGTATAAGTTATCTGTGCACGATATATTATAGCGCGGTAAGTGGATAGACGGAAGCACTCACCTGTAGATACGTACATATTTTTTCTTTTTGCAATTTTTTATATTTTATATAGGATCCGGAATAGTACCGGTGAACCTAATTGCCGCAACCAAACACTTAGCCACTGGGCCTTCGAGCCGACAGACTACTATAAATTGCGTTACATCTATGTGAAAATCCGAAATATTTGTCGAACAAATGCTGTGCTCCGACTCTGGAAACAATAAATCAGTGTTAGGCTTTTCATATTAGAAAATTCCTAAAAGCGGCGATCAAAGCTTCGTGCTTTTGTTGTAACAATTTCTCAAACCCACCTCATTCATGAGTTGATAAGCGTTTACTAACCCATCGAACATGAACCTTTTACTGATACACTGTTGTTGATAATTCATTACTACAAAAGTCACAGATGTGCAGAGGTGATGATGATCTAAATTAAGGTTTGGCGCTAATCATTGTTCTTATTTTTAAGGGCCGGTACATTTTAAAGTAAGAGTAGCATCATGTAAGTGCCCACAGCTGGGCAAATTCCTTCTTCTCAAATATCTCAGAGGGTGTATGGAGTCGGGAAGGACCCACCACGCTGATCCAGTGCGGGTTAGCGGGCTTCACAAATCCTAGAAATATTTTTCACCGCCGAGCACCTGGTAAATACAGCACATAAAATTGATATTCACAATATGAATGACGCCTGCACCAGTGTCGATGTACGAGTATCTAAACATATTTATCATTATTATATCTTAATATATTAAAAAATATCTTTTACTTTACTCCCTAATGAAAAATTGTTGGAAATATAATTCAGTCGTTAGCATTGACTAACTCAATGGTTAATGAATTCGGTATTCGTCGATACAATATTTACGTGTATTCATATCATATACACGTGTTCACTCTTATACTTATTTATGTTACAAACGGATCTTAATAATATAACCAATTACCTAATTGTACTTTTCAAAAAGCTTTTAATGATAATTTTTGATAAATAAATGACTATTTGTTTCGATAATATGTATAAAATGTAATATATCTTAAAATAATTCGTGGGAAATTGTAATTGTTAACAGATAATTAAACTATAGTTTGACATTTGGAAGGCGAAGGCGAAGCCGGTTGTGTTCTTTTATTAATAAATGTGATGTGGAGATAAATGATTTGTGAAACAATTGCAAGTGATTTATAATAAGTTACAAAATGATAGAGTTTCACCGAGTGACAACAATCGCTAGCGTAAAATAAAGGCTTACAGTTGAAGGATTACGCTAACCATTGCTATTGAAATAATTTCTTGTAATTTGATACATTCGTGAGTATGTGATTATGTAACTCCGTAATTGTGCACAAAATCTTATTAAAACTTCTCGATTGTGACATAATTAATCCCTTACCATAACAGATGAAATGTTATGTGATAATATCGGAGGAACAGTTAGACAGTGTCAGGTCAACATTACCTGAAAACCTTTAATTTGTATTTATATCGTAAATATTGGTTTCGGCCGGAATTCGAACTCAGGGCCCATTGGCTCACTAGTCAGGTGCACTAAACATTAAGATACTAACATAAATAATGTCGGAACCAGCCAATATTTAATTTATATGATGTATACGTGTCTCTTTTAGGTTTAAGTCCGGCGGCTGTAGATGAATAGACTGTCTTTTATTATTAATTTAAAGAGAACTTTTGGCGTATTTATTAGAGGGTAAAATTTAGAGCTGAGCGCACGTCACTCTGTTACAGAAGTGCGACATAATGAAGTTAAGTATACACGCCGATTTTGTATCATATTTAATGCAATTGTAGATAAGATTTTTAAATAACATAAAACTTAAATGAAAGGCTTGAACGAAGGTGGCCGCAGTAGAACTAGGGACATAGTCTGCAGAAATGAAAATAATTTGAGGAAGAAAGTTTCTCGTGTGACAACCTTGTACAGGCAAATGGAGTATAGGAAAAACTTCCGAGAAGACTTGCAAAGCATGCGGTAAGTTCGTGGGATTCGTACAAATCAGCGAAGGCAATGTCATAGAAATTACCATTTTAAGTATTTCCGACCTATATTTGTTAGACAATAGACCCGGCAGAGGCTGCAAAAGACTATGGAGGAAAATAATCCGCTCCAATGTCGTCTGAGACAGCAGAAACTACGAATTATTTTAATTATGTTAGGACGATGTAGTAACTATGCAGATTTTCACTCTTAATTAACAAACAGTCCCCAGAGCTATGCTAAACGAGCAGCGCTCTTTTTGATTAAATCGTATAGGCCAAAGACAACTCTTTGCAAAGCCTTTCTACATTATTATATTTAAAAAAAAATACTTCGAACCACTTCTTTGAACATCCGACTTTTTTAAAATGATGGATATCCGCAAAGTAACGCCAGATTCTATTTACTATTTAGTTCTATTTGTTATGTTATCTATTGGAGTGTGTTTCTAGATAGTTCTAAGTTACCTAAGAATGAAGTGTCCATAGAGTGGTCTATATATATTTAGCAGCAGACGAAGTTCAAACTAATGATAACGTTGATGACTAAACCATCGATTTGCAGATGTTGATGTCTATCAAAATAATAAAATTTAGAAAATTTTATTTCTTAGAGAAATAAATATAAAAAAGATTCTCAGATTCTGGCGTTTTAATTTAGTTATTTAAATAACAATGAGGAAATATAGCAACTCATTGTTTTCCTCCAACTGTCACAGACATATTAAAAAAGAGTGTATTAAAAAATGTAATACTATTAATGAAACAAAACGATGTTAGTAATTTTTTGAGAATCGAAAGAAAGCTTTACGTTTTTTAAAGTTTTAAGAAACGAATTTTCATAAAATTCAAATGTTTATTCCTTCGTTTAGATAACTCTCAGGAATTCATATATTGAATAAACATTGAAATATCGCTTTAACAACCACAAGAAAGATCAAAGCTTATTTCGAAAATGTCTCACAATAATGACATTGATAAATTGGATTGGGTGTATATATCTAGAACGTATAATAATTCTTATACTGATTACTGTTTCATAGAGACATGTTGGAAAATAAATACTATATTTCAATTTACTTTATATAAATTTTATCTAAATAAGTTGGGTGTTACTGGGATAAGAACGTGATAGGAATATAGTATTTCAAAATCAAACAAATATTATTTGTAATACTCGGAATATCAAAGAAAATTAGCATTACTAAAATTTTCACGCCATCACAAATAAAAATTGGTTCACACTCAGTAGTTTCATTGTTCCATGGCCGCTTCCCAAATAATTTTGAGAGAGATTGGAGCCGAGAAGGGTCTGCCGAGCTGCTCCAGTGCGGGTTGGAGGACTTCACATGTCTTCAAAATAATATTTTTATTATTCTCCATACATGCAGGTTACCTTCACTACCGAGCACCTCGTAAATTCAGCACTTAAAATTACTATTAACAATTTTAGTGGTGTCGGCACCGAGCACCGAACATGGATGTACTATGATATAAAAGTGGTGTCCCTGACCACTAGGGTAGGACGGATTGTTATGTTTAAATAACTGAAAACAAATGTTACATGTATATGATGTAAATACCTTCATCCCGTAATATCGCAACCTAGTAAATTTCTTCAAGGCTGGGTAGCTTAGCCTAAAGAAACAAGAAGAGACCAAAACATAGTGGTGAGATTCTAGAAATTTAAAAAAAATAACTTCTTATCCATGAGATCATAACGGACATTTAGCATTTTATTTATTTTATGGAAAAGAGGTAAAAATCCCTAATTAAAATTTCTGTTAACTTTATTTGGATCTAGCTCAAAATGGACTATTTTTATTAACATATCTCAAGACTTTGTAATTTTGAATGTGTGGAAGTATAACATATGCACGATAAAGATAGTACCGTTTTTCGTGTTCACTTGCACGCTTATATTTAACAAAGAGGTATATGCATAAAAAATATTGCACACGGTCATTCGATCTGTGAAACAGCTGAATAATTTTCGTATCATAATACAGAAAGCATTTAACGTGACCATTATTGACACTTCTTTAACTGTGCTCGGAAGAAAGTCAATATTTAACTGCTACTTTCAAAGCTCTTTGCTTTGACTTATTACCGCCATTTCAAAAAGGACGGAGAAAGGTTGAAAATAAATTAAAGTTATACAAAAACCGCTATTGTAATATTTATAAATTCTGTTTTTGGTACCACAATTATCCACAACGGAATTTGCTTTTAATGGAAATCTTAAAAAATTCCTTCGGTATAATTCAATTTGTTAATTATTTAAACAAAATAATGCTATGGAAATACTACATATTACTAGAAAAATATTAAAGTCACTTGTTGTTTTTTAATAATATTAGCTATGATAGGCTACTTTAAAAGCTTGTTTCAGGAATGCTTCAAAACAATCATCGAACTTGCAACGTAATGTTTCGTTGTCCGTAACCTAAATCAATAAGCTATTAAGGGCTTTTTGTTTCAAACTAAACAGGTAGGAGAGTCCTATGATCAAGTGCGGACTGGTTACAGGATGATAATCGTGTATTTATGCAAAATGTGCGCAGTGTAGATGACAATAAATATAAATAAGTAAAAATACTCAACTCACTCACGCATGTCACTCACCGGTATAGGCAGAGGTAACAGATTACTATTTGGTGCGATTAAGCGTCGTAGACTTAGGTGTAAGGTTGCTGTAGGTAGCTGGTAATCTTTAAAAAAACACAGCGGACAGCTTCATACACTATATTAAGCTCAGGTTCAATCGGGTTTGGACCATATATTATACACAATATTGCCATATTTTGGACGTTGCAGAATGCATACTAGTTGCTTTGGAATGTGAAACTAATCGATAATGAGTTACTGATAAGCCTGACATTCGATTGCGTCTCCACCTGTTTGCTAAATTTTTTAGGCAGAGAAATTACATAATTTGGGGTTATCCCATGCCCCTTTCCAGTATTGGACATCTAGACTCACGGTGGATTTTCATCCTTTGTTGTGGATGTACCTTACATTCATCATCATCATCATCATCATTTCAGCCTATCAGAAGTCCACTGCTGAACATAGGCCTCCCCCAAAGATTACCTTACATTCGATCGATGAAAATATTGTTATAATTTTTTTTACCTGCATCTTCGAGTGTTTGAGTTCGTCCTTAGTCAACGTTAGTGTTTTTTTTATGAGCATAGTATATAATACAAGAAAACATACATCTAGTTACTCCATTTTATTAAAAAAAACAATACACATCTTTATTCTATGTTCATTGTTAAAGGCCTGAATTACGAATAAGTAATAGAGTTTAAGGCACATGCTTGTAATGCCGGGCATTGTTTTCTTAGAATAAAGTAGCGAAACTAAGATAATTTGCCTATTTTATTTGTCTGGACGTCTCAGTAGAGCTTGCTCGTGTAAATTCACATATATTTAAACTTCGGTTCGAGAAAACTTTCAGTTTAACGTCCAACGATCTGTGATAAAATTGGATTTCGTAAAGAGCATTTTTATCTCACAGTATACATTTTCAAGGTGTGTTCATATATTTCAATAAAAATACTTTTTACTAATACGAATTAATTACTTTTCAATAATACGAATCGAATTCTTTAAATTTAATTTTTTTTTTCTGAATTCAAATTTGGAATGTTTTTTCTTCCTTAACCACTGCAGGTCATAGGTTTCTCCCATAAGGATCATTTGTTGTAATCACCAAGCTCGGCCCCCTTTATTATGAAAAAAAACTTATAAAACGATTTATAGCTCTTTTATATGCCTGTGGCGAATTATTAAACACAACCTGAAGCTAGGTGCTAACTTTATATGAACAGGACATGCCCTAAATTAATTTTTGTAGCTGAAAATACTGTATTGATTAAAACGCTCGATATAGTGGCGGAAGACAAAGAAATGTGTGGTTTACAGATGAAAAAAATATATGATTGAAGAGCACTACAACAAACAAACTTATTGGAAAAGTTCAACGTGGTCATCATACTACATCAATCATAGTTAGATGGATATATAGATACCAAGGGGTCAAAACGCTTCTTTTTGTAAAAAAGGAGTAAAGACTTTGGTCAAAGTTTATCATGCAACTGTCTTGGACCGTGAAGTAAAGCCTCAATGATAGATGAGGACTTTCCAACAAGACTACTCTTTGTTGTAAAGGTCTAACAACTCAAAAGTGGCTTATAAACAATGTTCCAGACTTTCATAAGAGCTGAAGACTGGCCCTTGTCCAAGCCAGATTAAAACCCAATTGAGAGTACTAATTGTGGCAGTACTAAAAGACATGTACAACTCCAATACTGAGTCTTTCAAGAAATCTTTGAAACTAGCAGATATTTTTCCCACGGAGACAATGCGTAAATCCATAGAGTCATGGCCAGACAAATCAAGGTCCTGTATCAAAGTCAAAGGCAGGCACTTTAAATATATTTATTTTTTAAAAAAACCTAGGTTATTGTTGCCTCTACTTCCCATAAATGTATTCCCTTTAAAGTGTAACAGAACTTATGGCTATACATATGTTCAGAGATGAGCTTATCCCCGGTTATTCGAAACTATGAAATTTATAACAAAATATAAATGTGACTTCAAAATGAATATATTGTAAGTTCGATAGAGTTACATGTCACTGAAACAATGTCCTTTTTTCATTTTCCTCATTTGTTGGACATATGCATTAAATTGGTGACAGTATTAATTTAGATTTTATGTCTAAATGTAACGAAAATACTAAGTATTTACTTTTGTAAAAAAAATGGAATTCTAAAATTTTATCTTTCGACGTTTATTTGTGTAAAAAATAATTCATTTTTCGGAAAATTGCTATATTGACAAATATGGCACTACTTTTCTATGCGTCTACCTATCTAATTGATCAAGTTTGAAAACGGTTAAATATTTTTTCTTCGTAAGAAAAATAACTCCTTTCAGGAGGACTTAATAATTCATGAAAGTATAGGATATTGGCCATATTTATATAATTAGCAGGACGTTTAAAATGCGTAGTAATTCCATGTTCCAGATTGATGCTACCATCCGTCTTGCGACAGCTACGGCGTAGCAATTTGCGTAGCTAAAGCCTCCACACGGCAAATCTGAATCGTAGGCATGTATCTAAATAAGTAATTTTAAGTTAGTTCAAGAGCAATTAGTAATATGTAAATTTTATCTTAATGGCTTATGAAGTTTATTTAATAATATGTCTTCGAAGACCATGCGACGACAAGCTGCTGTTAGCTTTTTATGAATAGATCGAACCAAAATTAATAATTAGAACCGGACGGTTCTCGGGTTCAAAGTCAAAGTCGAATATCAGTGTTCCCGTAACCATGGAACCAGTTTCAAGATTCTTGTGTTCACACTATACAGATAACTCTGCTATTGGGCCAAAGACTCACTCCTTACAGTGACAGACTCTGATAGGCCGCCACTACACTGTAGACAATTAAAATAATTTTTAATCAATATTTATTTTTTATGCGCTATACAAAATACGTTTTACCGGCACAATAGATACACTACAATAAAGTTTTATACGATATAAAATTTCCTGTTAGAATTTTGACGCCCAAAAGTTATTCGTGAGTGAAAGCAAAAGAGTGAAAAAAGTCGGATCATTGTGTATTGCGTAGAATACTAAATACACGAAAAAGATATATTACTCGTACATTCAATCAAATCAATTGACAGACATGCTCGTCTGTAGAATTCCAGATGACTTATAGTTTACAAATGTCAGTAAGTAGGTCAGTGCGTCAGACCGGTCTCCAACCGTGCGAACTTCCCCTTATTTCCGAAAGCAATTGAGAATGTCACATGTAATATTCGTGTGCCAAATAATCGCATAATTTATTCGACACCGACGTCACTTTTACAATTTAATGGGGTAAATTTGAAAATTACACGTAATTTACAGCGTTTACTTTAGGATTTTGGGTAATTTTTTGAACTATTTACATCAAGAGAACTGACAGACTCAATTTTAATAAGGTTTTATTGCAAAATAATGTTATCGTTTTATGCCTTATTATTTATTAAACTTATTTTTAAACGCAATTAACACCTTGAAATTTAAAAAGCATAGTATTTTATAAATAAAATTAAGAAAAAAATTACTTTATCGGTTAAGTTTAGTCCACTGCCAAACATCCTCTCCAAAAAAGCGAAAGCAAAATCCAGTACCTGTATTGTTTCTTCGAAGGTTTGCCCACATGCTCACTCACCACGCTGAGCAAGCGGGTTGGACAGCGCAGTGCCGGTACTCGCGCACCAGTGACGCTGCTCCTCATCACTACTCACTGGGATTTGTGTTCGGCAAATTCTGACGGATATGCCGTCGTCATTCGGTTCAGAAAAAACTAAGAGAACTATGTGATACCATCAATGAAAACAGCGCGTAGGGTTTCATACAGGTAGGTTTTTTAAGACAGTAGTTCCATTTTTTAACTTTATCTTCGCTAGCTTATAATATTAACATTATCTCTTTACAAATGCGACATTTTCGGCTAGACATTTTATTCTAATCAATTAGTATTACAAGGCAAGCCCTTATGTATAAAATAATTTATACATATATATTTTTAGTTTCTCTATATTCTAACGGCACGTTATGAACGTCGACTTTTTTTTTATATTTACTAGCATATGCCTAGTAGGCTACTAGAGCTAGCAAGTACCTACGGCAGAGTTAGTTTGATTGCCGACACCAGCGCAACTCTCTTTGTCAATTGCCATTTTGAGTGCTGAATTTTCTACGTACTTGGCAGTGAAGGTGTCTCCATGTCTAAGAAATAAAGAAAGAAATTCCGGGATTGTGAAGTTCGCCAATTCACACTGAAGTAGCGTAGTGGACCATTCGCTGCTCAAAAATTAACCTTAGCTCAGCTTCAGGACATTTACAGGCTGCTACTTACTACTACTACTTTTTAGATACTTGAGATTTAAGCGATTATGTCAAGTTACAGACATAAGTTTAACGTTATTGAAGAAAGTTTTACCAACCCGTAATAAAACAGCTACGCAAAATACATCAAATGCCAGTGAAGCAAAACTTATGTTTTTTTTTAACGTAAGAAATTATACAGAAGCAAACGGACTTATCCGACTTAGGAAGCTTCTACTCAGGAGGGAATACATCCTCTCCCACATCTAAGATGCTGCTGCCCCACATTGGTAGTGGGTCTAGTATATAATACATTCTCAGAGGCTACGCAATGTTTCCGGTAGTTTCGTGTTTTCCAAGATCCGTGGATCTGATGGGATGCGTAAGAGCTGACAGATTCTGTAAAGACGCCACTACACAATGATCAAAAACGTTTTTATTTCGTCATTGAATCCAATGTATCATGTAATGTGGTAATATAAATGTCGAAAAATTACAATAACGCGCCGCACGTTTTGAACAGTACATCGCATGAATACTGAAATCAATGACTTTATTTGAAACATGAAATATCATTGCATTTTAATCTCTAACGTACTACTAACAAAGATGAAGTTAAGTTTGTTAGATCGTCTTCGACGTACTCCGTGGATGAGAAGTAACAAAACAACCTTCTGGAAAAAAGGACTTATATTCACTTATTTCCTTCCTAATCGGATCTGGATAGTTTTGTGTAGCACGTACATAGTTTTATCGTGAATGAATTCTTTTGACGTATTTGCAACGCACAACTATATTTTAAACGAAGTTCGAGGATATATTTACAAAATAAGTGACAAAAAGATGAGGTGATAAAAATTAATCCACCAATATATTACAAAAGCAAAAGTAACTCTGTCTGTCTTTTAAGTATTCACGGGTAAATAGACGAGCTGATTTTGAAGAAATTATGTATAAAGTTACTTTGTACACTGGGGAAGGGAATAGAATACTTTTATCTGGAGAAAGACGCGATATTTTTCCACACGGATGAAGTCGCGGGCGGAAGCTCCTATAAATGTTTTCATGAAATACAACAAATGGAACAATAACAGTTAACATAAATAATAGAATAAATATTAACACAAAATAGAGTTAATATAAACAATAATCAAACTAAATAATGATGATTATGTCCTCTTCTGAAGGTTCAGATGCATTGTCAGAGACACGGGATAAACACAACATAACCAGACTCGCCACTGATCACTGAGCCACATGATCGACAAATCAAACTAAAGTGCGTCAAAAACTAGTGTTTTTTTTTTCATTTTTACTTAATAATGTATGAAACTGTTTGCGAGTATGACGAACACATTTAACTTAAAAGCCTTTTCATGGATTTCTCTAAAATATTCATTATGATTTCAGAAGAACGGTAAATATACCCAACTTAACATTACAAATGTGAAAGATAGTATGTTTGTCGTTCAATCACGTTGAAAGGACTGAACCGATTCGATAATAAATTGGTAAAGAAGGAGAATTATACCTTTGGCAATTGGAATATAGGATACATTTCATCTCAATTATAAATGTTCTATGGCGGCAAAATTTGTTTTTATTCATTTCTTTCTTCACAAATTTTCTTTTAATATCCTTTTTGTATTTTTTTATTTACGGTCTACAATAAAATTATATTTAATTTAATGTTCATCGGTGAAGCAAAACAAACAGATTTTTTAAAAATTTGTTTTTATATCTAGACAACAAGTTTGAAATCGAATTTCAATGTTAATACTGCGCTGCGTTCTTTGCTTATGTTATAATTACATTTAAGTTTATCAGAAAGACTATCAGACTAATATTTTATAATAAAGAAGAATATTGCTACATTGTATCCAAATGACAACCTCACCTGCTCGCGATTTTACAAATGGAATAGATGTCGGTGAACGATTGATAGCGGGAAATGCATCCAAATATAACATGACGAACCCAAATCACACAGACAAATGACAGGGAGCAGCTACTGTGGTGCGAGGGGACCGGTACTAATCTCACCAAAATCTCATGCTCGTGGTAAGCTTTTGTTGGCACTTTCATGCCTGTCTCTTCTTCCGTTTAATCAAAATGTTCTTTTGCCTACAACCAAACAAACAATTACCAATTTAAGAAGTATTTAAAATTCTATGCCTACTGCCACCCAGTAATACCAACGTTAGGTAATTTATGTTATTTCTGTTATCAGAAGACATTCAATGGCTTTCGTGAATATATGTTAATATCTAACTTTTATTCGATTTCGTATCCTCAGCCAGATAACAGACCTTTTGTGTAAATTCATTGCTAGGCAAAACAATAAAATTACATTGAATAGCATAGATTTGGCAGTTTAGTTTATTAATGGATAACCGATGAGTTTGTTGATTTTGCTGTGTAGTTTTACCCGTGTAAGTTAATTATTACTAGTATCGCTTGTGTTCGAAATTAAACCGATTGTGTTAGTAAAGTAACGAAATGCGATTTTTATTTTGGATAATCATATGCTTTCATTTAATTGGTTAAAACGTTCTGTATGGAAAAATCATCTTCGTATGTTCACTTTATTTTACCTGCTTTAACGACAACATACACCCATGGTTCCATTTTATATACTTCTGTGGTACAAGTACCTTTAGAATGATATAAGATTTTTCCCCTCTTTTAATAAATACTTAAAAAAATGTACTTCGATTTTTGATGTTCACTTAGTTCAATACAAAAATGGAGACCGGGCTTGCCATACGTCTCGTTTTCCCGTATCTGCCGAATAGGCGAAACATGTCGAAGCCTGTTTGGCTACGCTGAAACATGCCTAATGGAAATCTTTAATCTTTGCCCAACCCCTATAAGTGACAGTTGTGTGTAGTTGTTTATTAAAGACAAAACAAGGTTTTAATAGATACCTGTGGCAGTTCTAGTGATAGTATCTTTAAAATGTATACTAATGATAGTTGTATGCTATTACAAAACAATTGAATAACTCGTTTGTACCAACAATCGCATGTAAACAGAGCTTCTGTTAATTTTCTTAAACTACAATATCCTTATAACATGATTACTGTATAGACAATTAAATTAAGTCAGACTTATTGCAACCTTGTTACTACAAGGATTAAGACTGGATGGTTTTGACGTAAAACGAAGGAGGCATAAGGAAAACAAACGATGAAAACCATTCAAATACTATATGTCAGTAAAGGGTTTTTAGGTTTGCATATTTTATTTTATTTGGTCGCACTTAAAAAAATTATGACAAGTCAGATTTTTGGACAAACAACAATAAAACATGACATGTTTAAACAATTGTAATTCTATTGTTACGACACGAGGGGGGATAACAACGATACTCTTAGCTACATCTCTTTTACAAGTAGAAAACCAAAATGATCAAAGTAAGGCTTCCTATTTTATTTTAATAATACTTCAAAGTATTTAATAATAATAAATTGTTACAAATGTAAATGATGCCTCATTAAATGTATACAAATCATTAAATTTTGTGCTTTTTGTACTGACACAAAAATAATTGACAAAAATATATGACGCTGCGCCACAACTCTTTAGCTATGATCTATTTCTTAAGTTTGACTACAGCTGTTTATATTTTTAACACACCTTCATACACACCACAAACAGCATAGTTCATGAGCGAAGTATCAATACCATTGAACTTGTTATGGTTATACGTCAGTGGTCTTTATTTTTATAGAATTTGGTTGATCTTTTTTATTTTTTTGTAATAAAAATTTTGTTTTGCGAAATATTATATTAGTCATATGTAATTAAAATATTATTTTTAATTTGCGTGGATTATAAAATTGTTCACTAAGATTATGTAGGGTAGAAAGGAGATAACGCTTCGCTCGGTGTCTTTTGAATTTTCCAATTATGAAGTATGTACCAGTTGAAGAGTCACTTAAGTTTAGTTCAATCGGCATAATGGCATTACTACCGAAGCGTCACTGAACATATTTTATGACATAGTGATTTTTTTAATTAAAATTTTTTGTTGAAAAAAATTATATTATTTCTGTGAAAGTCCCAGGAGTCACACCTATCTATACGAACTTGGAACTCAGGTACGACTGACCTGAGTGACCACGCTCTATGAAACTAAAGTCATTTAAATTTACTTCATTGATATTATAACATATATTATAAAAAGCAAGTAGATAAATATAGAAATGTTTTCTGTTTCTGCCCATTTAATGGATTTTGACATATTAATTATATCACATCTATATTTCATTGCTTGAATAAATATCCGAAGGCTTTTTCATAAATTATTGTTTTTAACTAAATTAATTTGAATATTTGCTTTCAAAATAAAATGTGTAACATTTTAGGTAGAATAACGTATCATCATCATATATACTCTAATTTATTATCAGAGTCATACAATGTTTTTTCCCGTAAAATGCGTAATATTAAATTTGTAATATTCTATATTATTTCATCACAAATTAAAAATTTTATTGCATTTTGTGTTTGCATTGAGATTATTAAACTTGCAATTAAAAAAGAAAAACAGCCTGTTAAAACTTTTGCACGATGTTATCTTTATTTATTACGTGCAAAAGTAGATTATCTCACGTCTAAATAACTGACAATATACACACAACTTACTTAACGCAGAACTTAACAATGTGTCAAAATAAGGAAATCAGTAGACGATTACATACTGGTACATTTTTATTTTCTCGTAAAAAATACTGAAAATGTTAGCAACATTTCGAGGAATTTGTAATAAGCTTCTTTAATATTATACATTACAGCTGTCACTCGCAAATACGATCGGAAATAAAATTTCAGTTAAGAGGAGAAATGTTTGGTCGATCGTCTAAGTATGAACGTATAAAATATTTATCAAAACATAATGGTTATGGTTATTACCATCGCCAATTCATTAATACACTTATGAACTAGTAATGATTGTGGTGCAGGCAACGGTGTTCGAACCCAGAGCTCTAGGTTACTATGAAATTAATGCAAATGCCGCGACCACTAGGCTACAAGGGCTTAACGCCTCTAATAAATGATTTTGCTTTATCATAATACTTGGAGTACCCTGCTCTTTAGAAGCTTCGGGATATTTCAGTTCCGGTATATTATGTGGATATTCCCCCATCGTGTGTAAACACACGATGAATTATTTCAAGAATTTTCTTACATCAACTTCTACAGTACCTATGGGACTATGCTTCGATCTCAGTTAGATATAATACCATTAAGTTCTGTAACAAACTAGTAATACGTGGTTCTATAGAAATTATAGAAATGCTACATGATATATAATGTTCCCTACTTCTTCATATTTTATATACTTATTTGTACAGTTAATACGGTGATCTTCAAGGAAACATGTTACGATTACTCTATAACCAACCCTTATTTTATGGTGAGACTTTATGAATCACCAGCGGGCGATGCGGTTAAACGCTTTTTATATCTCTGAAATTGATTACACGCGCTGGTCACACCAGGTGTCAAGGTTGTACTCATCGGCGTTTAGAGGTCAATGAAATCAAGTATTTTGTTACCCTCGTAAGGATTTTTGCCATAAAATAACTTGAAGTACATATCGCGTTTAATTTTGTTTTTATATTCTCGACGTTTTGAAATCTGCAGTCTGTGATCATATTCGAGACCGACCCACCATCAGCTTATGTTAACTTCAGTTTGACATCAGGACGTCTAAAACCTCAGGCCCCCAGTGAACACGAGTGTTGTAAAGTATACGAAACATCGGGAAGTAAAACAGTATTAATTAAACGCGATAGATTCTGTAAAATTAGTTTTATTCCAAAGTAATTTGAGTATGATTAATTAAGAATTAATTTTAATGAATGGAATAACGAATTGACTGGTTCTTCAACTTTATTTATCTTTCTTATAGACTAAGTTGAGCGACCATTTGGTTGAGTTTGACCAATAAAGAAAACAACAAATGCATATATTTATTATTGTACATAATACTCAGGATTCGCGGTTCATTTGACTGTCCAATCACTATTATTTTCAAATATCATTTGTTCTTAAAAGGAAATTAACTACGATACTTCGTAACGATCAATATTATTTCACATAAAGTGAATATTATTACAGAATTTAAAATACAATTGTTGGGGTTGCAAATTGCTGTTGTATTAAAACCATATGAAATTTATTGAATTTAATCAATTTTTTCATACAAATTTAAGGGACAAATTCTGCGAGAAACATCAATCAGGCTAACGCCTAACCTTTCAAATTGTTTTAGCTACATCCTTCACTTTCGGCAGAACGAATCACTGGGCACAGTCCATTATTAGGAACGATCCTACCGAGTGAAGATAGCGCAAGGAGCAAAAAAATATATCAATTTTCAGTAGCGCACAAAAAGTAAAACGTCTTAGGAACTTATAACACCTTGCATATAACTTATTTTGAAAGGGTTATTAATTACTTTTCTCGTTATCTTTTAGTAACTTTTGTGAACGGAAGTAAACGTAGAATTCGATTATTAAATTGGTAATATTTATTAGAAACTGTATTAGATCAAGTCCAGGTAAATTTTAAATTACGCAAATAACCTTAGTACAATATGATTACTTAGTATAATACGGCGTCCGCTTTAATTTCATTGTCCGTGTGAGACCTGGGTTTAAAACCTGGTGCTGGCATCACTGTTAATGCAATTTTAAGTACTGAATCTGCCACTGAATCCACCACAAAAATAATAAAAAGGTGTTTTTCAAAAAAATGTGAAGTTCGCCAAGCGCGTACCATTGAAAAGGTTCGTTTCCAGCTCCAAAACCCTCTTAACATTAAAGGAGGCCTGCGCCCAATAGTGGCGTATTTGCTGTCTGCTACTTTACTTTCCTCTTAGTACCAGTAGTTACCCTAAAAAACTCATGGTTAGGAAATCTAAAATGTCTGAAAAATAATAACTATTCAATAAAAAAAACCGTTTTGGCATTATTTATTAAATGTAATATTAGATTTTTATCAATGTTTTATGGAATGATGTAATTAAAAAAAAAAAAATTAATTGGAAGTTATAATAAAACCGATCCGATTCAGAGATACTCATGTAATCAGTGAACATATTAATAAATAAGTCAAATGAATACCTCTATTTTATGTAGATCAAAGAAAACTAAACCGAGAAGAATATTTTCTAATTGCTTGATAATCAATTTACACACACACAAGTGTAAGAGAGTATAAGAAAAATCAGAGGAATAATTCATCGGCCAATTTTATTTTTGTTACAGTTTGTATCCTTTTGTCGGTCGTGTACTTTATAGATTTTATCTTCCGATCAATATTAGCAATTCTCGTATATTATATACATAGACAGAGATTACACCCCGGGAGACAAAATGTACTATGTTTGCTTTTTCCCTTAGTCTACTATTACGACAATCACTGTAAAAGGTAGTGGCAGATTACTCACAGAAATTATGCCTCTACTACACGGCAATTCTGATTGTAATAATAAATGAAACCCAATGTATGAAATA
Organism: Bhutanitis thaidina; assembly: GCA_029286595.1. Lineage (NCBI taxonomy): Eukaryota > Metazoa > Arthropoda > Insecta > Lepidoptera > Papilionidae > Bhutanitis > Bhutanitis thaidina. Next base: position 5,013,744 of record JAGSMS010000009.1, on the reverse strand, counting down.
TAGAAAATAGAACTATTAGTAAGGAAAGCAACAGTAATAAATCCCACATCACAATCGATCTCCGTCGGTCACGCCAACTTCGTACGATTTAATAATTCCATTAAAACGCAAGTGTTTGTTATTACCGTCAAACTTCCTTCCTCTCGTCCTGTCTTCTATTTTATGGGAATTGCCAATCATTTGCTGTTTTATGGTGGTAGATTTTTATTTTGTTTTAGCGAAAATTTAGATTGTAGCATTAACAAACTGAATATCTACTGAATGTCCTAGTTCCTTACTTAAATCCGCGCAAAAATCTGCACCAAGTTTATTATGTTAGAATTTAGACCGAAATTGTACTTAATACTAGTGAGTATACATTTTCCTATTCCTTAATAAAAGTCGTGATAATTATTTTTTTTAAAGTTCTGGTAAACTAATTTCAAATGAACCACGAAACAACAACCGATCGATTAAAATTCTGGCGCATTGTTCATTTAAAAATAAAAATATAAAATGTGTAAGAAGTTATAAAATGGAGAAATATATTCTCGAGCTCGCATTCGATGGCAACGTAAGATAATTGGCCGTCGTGTCTCATTCTGTAGTTATTGAAAACCTATCGCTTTATTGATTTAATCCTTATCAAACATGATAAGGATCGGCTTCCACCATTATTTTTAATTCATCGTTATTTACTTTTCTCTTTATACTTTGAGTGTCTTTGACCTTGCATCATTGCTCATAGGTTCATTGATCAAGTCTAAGGTTCCACTACAAAAGCGATTAAACCTAAAACGCATAGTGCATACGTTAGTCGTGTCATCTCCTAACGCATCGTTGATATTGCGAGCTGTCTTCCTTACTTTAGAACCATGTCGTGACTCGTATTCGAAAATTAGAGAACTCTTATTGAGATGTTTAACTAAGGTACTGAATGTCAACCAATGGAATGTTTTTTTTATTTTATTTGGAATGTTACAGTTTTTGCAGCCCCTTTATTAAAAAATAATAAATAATATACCACTTAATACTTTAACTACGCTAAATGAAATCGACTTGACCTATGTACCAAAAAATTGTGCAAAGAGTTTAGTAGTAAAGTTTTGCGCTATTGGACCCGTATGGGACTCCTATACTACATACTTAATTGAAATAAAAGCAATGAGCAACAGTGTAAAGATAGAAATTCGAAGCGATATCATAAATAACCGAATGTTTCCGACGCCTGTATGCTTTGCGATCTCGAGAATCTGTTACGATGTTGGCATTACCATTTTAAATAAGATATCACTACATAAAAATATACTCTATGTTTCCTCGTTCATTTTTGAAATGACTGACCAAAAAGTGTATATTGCCATTCTGTATGATGCCGATGTTCCCCTAGCCGACTTCGACAACATCCGAACCCTGGCGACAATTGCCAACTGCACAAGAGATATTACAGTGATGTAAGTGAACGCGCCAACACAGAATTCAAAGAGGTCGAATACTTCATTATTATCCTTGCAATTTGATATGTTAAGAGGAAATCTTTAAATATTTTTAATAGTTCTACTTTTTAATACCTATTATGATAACCTTCCGGTTACCGAAAAGTATAGTAAGTTTTGTATCAGATTTAAAAGTTAACGACATCGTAAAATAACGAATAGGTTGGTTAGCACATAAAAGCTAGAAAAACATGCTTTGGTTGTATTTGGCACGATACATTGGATTGTAGTGGTACCTTGAAAAAAAAATGTTTTAGAATAAGAATTCATAGGAAAGATTAAGGAATTTTATTGACGTAGATTTTATGTTACATTGTTTCTACTTTTATATAATCAGTTATTCCTGTGACTAAAACAATAAAAGTAGATACAACACAAGTGCTTTGCGAGGCATATGTGATACATTCAAAAAAATTTTTTTTTTTTGTGTACTATTATTTGAGCCACGAGGGCCGGGTAGTTAGGGGATCTGCCACCAAATCAGGAGACTTGAGATCGATCACCCATGGGTCGTAATGCGTTTTTCGAAAGTTATGTCCGATTTATATCGTTTGCTTGGACACGTCCCAAATAAGCTTTGTTAAAAAGTAGGTTGAAAGGACTAAAAGCTTCTTAACCACCCTAACGGGTATACGGTTTTGAGATATATTTTATATTATATTATGCAAATATGTATATATACATAAATATTTAATGTCATTTTATACAGCGGTATGACGCCCACGTAAAGATTGCCATGTAATAATTGAATACTAAATGATTGTAGAGTATTTGAATGCTGGCGTTAGCACGCACTATATACTATGCTATTTAAAGAATACTAAGTTATTGGAGCTGGAAAATCTTCTAATACTGCAGACTATTGATGTATAGGCAATACTTTAAATTAATGAGCCAGCTTCTATATCCATAACGTGGCATAACAATACAACAGTTCTATTATTGCAACACGTCATGATTAAAATAATCTACTCGTACTACTTGAAATATGTAATGAAACCTTAGGTAGTTAACAGTCGTCTATATTATAGATTTCACCGTATTATATACTTTTATGAAGCAATGTATTATCTTTGCTTAAATAAAAAGAGTTACCTATGAAATAATCATATTGTAATAAACACTTCTAGTGTCATGAATCCTGGTATGAGTGAATCATAACAAAAAAAATCCATTGTTTCAATGTTATGACACGAGGACGGTGAAAGAATCCTCCCTATGATGCCTACGTACAATAGTTGACTGTTTACAGGCAGTAAAAGCAGATGAAGGATAAAGAAACAAGAATGAGCCCGCCCATAGTTGGAGTCTTCGTAGCCAGAAGCAGAATACACAGTAAAGGAACCTACCCATCACCGTCCTCTTAAAGAATATTTACAGTTAGTTTCGTATCTTCAGCACTGATTTTATTTTTTTCTACTCTTATTTACCTAAAGCATAAAATAAAGTACATTCGCGCATTATTAAATTGCTAAAAGACTGTCAACTCTGTACGCCCTCCTTTTGAAGATTGGAAGGATTTGTCAAAGAAAATATCAAACAAGTACTGATTAAAGGTTGAAAAGGATGAAATTTTGAATTATTAATAAAAAATAAAATTTAGTAAAATGGTTTACTTTGGAACAAAGAAATAATTTTGTTGTCTATTTTTAATACCCGACGTTTTGAATGCTTTACAGCAGCCTTGGAAACGGGGGAAGTCTTACTCATATTCACCACACATGGGAAGCGGGTTTCATAATTAGTAATCGCAGTGCCGATGTCAACGACATTAATCATGTACATCTGATAAAATAAATTGGAATCCGGCCAAATATGGACGATATTCATGCTCACTCTAGTCACGCTACTCCCCATCACTGGTGTGTGGGGTTTGATTTCGGCTAATTTGGATCAATTGTCCACCATTATTCGGTCGTCGGAGTCTCATTCATTGGTCAGCAGGCTTCACCACGTGCACCTGCACAGGTGAGCGTAAGAAGAAAGAAATTCGTTATTTCCCCCCTTACTTTCCTTAGTACTTATTTACTGTATATTGATGAAGTGATCTGCTTCAGAGCGATGTCGACCACGGTGCCATCTTCGAAATACTATCAGAGATTGTCAGCTGTGTATAAGATATTATAGTGCCGTAAGTGTAAGCGCAAACACAGATGTACTCACTCGTCTTTACACTATCGGAGGAAGGTTCAGATGCACGGGACGAGCACAACATAATGAATCAATTGTGTTTTTCACAAATATTGTCATCTGGGAATCAAACCCAGGATCTTAGCTGTCAGGTAAGCTAACCGTCTAAGCTATGCATCGTCGGTAAATTATTAAATAGGACTAGAGATGTTTAGTACAATAAATCTTATAATATTATACTCTTTGGTAGGTTACGCAGAAGATCATAGTATGTATGTTTTGCTTTACCCATAACGGTAAGAGAAATAAATTTCTTAAGCGACGGATTTCTTTCTCGTAGCGGCAAACGCAGTGTAGCATGTACGACCCTACTACAAGGTGCGACGACATGTTCCATTTTGGTCATTGGTCATGAGGTGATTACACTCTGTGATGTGATTTATGACTCTTCTCTGTAATACTACGCTGTAACGGTGAATGATGAAGTAAATTACATGATCGTTAATTATTTAAATCTAGTACGTTAGTGATGCGATTTAAAGAATATTTCACCAAATAAACACTGCACTTCAAACAACGACATTAATCATAGACATCTAATAAAATAAATTGAAATCCGGCCAAATATCGGCTTCTGGCTGAAAATACAAAATATGAATAACAAGATTTATATTGAACTAACTCTCATAGTGTTGATGACCGAACATGATCGTAATGCCGGCTGCAATGAAAAACATCGATGTAGTCATGTTCATTATACATACATATGTGTCGGAAAAGACATAATTGCTACAAAAAAATATAATTCTGAATGCTGGAAAATAGAAAGATACGAGTACGAGTACTCGAAAGATATCCTAGATCCGTAGAAAGTCAGACAACGAAGTGTAAAAGTTCATTTGGATAATTTCATGGGCAAGCCATGGTCTGGGTGCTAGCTTTAGTTTCATAGAGCGCGAGTGATCTGGGTCGCCGGCACCACTAAAATTGTTAATAGTAATTTTCAGTGCTATATTTACCACGAGCGAAACCATCGTGAAAAAACTCGCATATCGGAGAAATAATAAAAAAAATATTATTTCGTGGACATGTGAGGCCCGCCAAGCCACACTGGGGCAGCGTCGAAATACATAACTTACGAGTTAAAAAAATTAAAACCACTAGAATAGCAATAACACTATAAAAGGAGTGTAACTATCACAGCTTTGCAATTTTGCTTGGAACTCCCTTTTTCAATTTTCAAATAAATAAATTGAACTGGCAGTCAAGTCAATCTGAAAGAAATATGTGATCATTTATCATTTTGGTTTTTAATTTAAAATTTGGCAGCAGACCTTAGAAATCAATCTACAGATACGGAGCACCCGAAAATTTTCATCGCTCAATTGTAATTTTGATTCCTAATTTATTTTAGTTCATTAATCAAGCAATTCTTTTCGTAGCGTTGCGTAGCTTTCCGTAATTAAACATAAGTTAATTTCTTCTTTTAGCTGATTAAATGTGAAGCTACGAGTATACGATCGCATTTAAAACTGAGCCTTTGAATCTGTTTAATAATAACCTACCGCTGCATTCTTAAAGAGCCTTGGTAGGTCAGAATCTAGATTACTCCCAGTAACGGTAACACTGAAGTAATAAATTACTTAGTGGTTAAAGAAAACACAGTGAGAAAACGTGGGACACGAACAAAATACGACAACACATGACTGTATCCATCTAACTGGGGTCTGCCCCGTTAGATGGATACAAAACAGAAAAGTGTAAAAGAGCTAGTAAAGGTCTGAATGGCAGACCTTTACTAGCTCTTTGAACTTCTGTAAATTTGGCATATATTAATATTATATTGACATTTACGGTTAAGGAAAAGGATATGAAGTTCTTAGGTTTAGGTAATGTACATGGAAGAGCTATGCGGCGGTTTTTACTGCCGCTTGAAATTAGCCGGCTTGACCTAGGTAGTACCACGGCCTCGTAGAATACCGGCGTGATATAGAAGCACCTTCTACTGTTGTGCTTGTGTGGTAGAACTTCTTCCCGAAATATCCTTAAAGGTCGGCAAGGCACATGCAGCTTCGGTAATCACTGCGGATTAAGCCGCAAAATCTCAGATATTCAATTATTTCGGATAGTTTCGGTTACATATATCTTTAAATGAACACAAAGAGATAGTCAAGAAATTATTTTGAAAATAAAAAAAATGTTAACATTAAGTAATGCCGAATCTAAAGCGTGTCTCGATTGGTAAACGATTTGGTAATTTTGGAAAAACGATGTGGTTAGAACTATTTGTACTAAGCAACAACATTCAGATGCACGATTTCTTCAGCAAATTAAATGAAATTCTCTGCTGAACAGGGACTCTCCAAATGAGAGGATTTGTCATAATCGCCAGCTTTGGCGGGCGGATTTTCTTTTTCTCTATATTTTTTGCAGGATCAGACGCCTCCTCTGCTGCCCGCTGTTGACCTGTGTTTACGGTTTGGTATTTTTTGAGATGGTTTTTAGCTCATCTGTCAGATACCAAGAGATTTTAAGAGAAAACTCTTAGTGAATAGATTTTCTTTCACCGCAATCACCCATCGACCGCACCCGAATGAACTATTTTAATTACTTTTTCATTGTTCACGAGTGTTGTGCATTATGGAAACATAAGCTTTTATGTAACTTTTGATATACTCTAAATAATAGATATGTGAATATATAATAAATATTACATGGTATAAAAAATATCTATTTTATCTTGATTCTGACACTTATAATTTGTAATCACACCCGTAATAAAGAGAAAGACACCTCGCTAATTTATAAATGTTTTGTAGTCAATAATATTGTCTGGGATTGAAACACCATTGACTTTGATTGACCAGCTTTTATTCTTTTAAGGATTGAACGATCATAAACTCGGTCTTGACGGTTAGGCACGTTAAGTTTACATGATATTTAAATAAACTTTGTTTCATTATACGCGAGTGACATGGGTTCGAAACACGAATATCTTAGAAGTCCACCTACCTTTATTGGAGTAGAAAGCGTGGCGTATTAATTATTGAGTATGGCCTTTGCCCAACAATGTGACGTATAGGCTGCTATTTTACTTTTATACTAGCCAAACATTTAGAGCCGTTTATCAACTTTTGGTTATATTTTTAATTAAAAAAAATTTGCACCTTGTGTTCGAAAACAAAGTGCTAAAGAATTTTCCTGAGTGTTTATGGCTAATTAGTGAAATAAAATATTTAATTACAAAATAAACAATCAGAAAATTATAGATACAACAATGGCTTATTAAACACGTAACGCCAAGAAAAACGTTCGCTTAATGTGACGTGACTTGATTAAATACATGACTTCCTGAAGGGATCCGCAACTACTTAACATAATTATTCAATGAACTCACCATTCTGTCTCGGGAAAGTGCCCATTGGATGATATTATGGCGTCAAAAATTGGTCGTATTTGAATAAAATCGTAATAAATTATTACAATAATAATGTGAGAATTATCTTTTGGTGGTCAACTTCTGATACAATATTTTTTTAGCAATACTCGTACATAGAGTTGCATATGGTCTACTATTATTATACTATTTTATCATAATATCTATACTTTCTTTCGGTTCGACCCCCGGTGCCGGCACTATTCTAATTGTTAATAGCATTTCATCGTAAAAAACATCGTATAAAACGCCTGTATGTTAAAAAAAGAAATTATTATTCCGAGGACATCTAAAAATCGACAACCAACATTGTAGCAGCGTGGCGGACTCTTCCCATCGTCAAAACTATTTCACATATTTCAGGGGAGGACTTTTATCAGCAGAGGGAATTTTCAGATTGCTTCTTTACTTTTTTTTTAGTTTGCGTACTTCGAAAGAATGAATGAGTAAAGAGGTTTGAAGTAAATTTATGCTGCAGAACTTAATGGAAGAGTCGACTAGATGTCGACGTCCTTTGTCGACTCTTATATCGACTTATTTCGACCAAATTGATAATATACTGAAGACTTGTGTTGATGTCAATGTAGGCGTCAATATATCAATATAGGCGCGGAATAAGAGCAAGAGTGGTGTTGAAATCCTTAATATCTGCCTACCAGTGCTTTTATATGTTGCATGGTCAGATAGAAAGAGCAATATTGTAATTCCAATAATAGTATCATAAGTTGGCTGTCAAAAAAATCAAAATACCTTATTTTCCTCTAGGTATTTCGTTTTTTCTCCACAAGGTATATTTTTTTTGTTTAAAATTTTGAGACTTCATTTCCAACTTTATTTAAAAGCAATCCGATATTGAAATCACTTTACCTCAGTCATTCACGGTAATGGTCTGAAGAGTGACATACTTCAATCAATATTAACATCGGGACGAATGGGGGCGCGTATTTTTAAAAGTGGCTGACTAATACATAATTACTTTATGTTTGCAGTTGGCATTGTGTTGTATTTATTTAATATTATATTTAGTCAGAAATTCAAGCATATATGTTTTACAATTAGTCGACTCGAATATTTATTTAACGGTATTTACAAATACCAGGAGTACTATTAAGGTCTCACTGATCACCATTACTGATCCTCCATAGTCTCGCCCGACCTAGTCCCATCCGATTATAATTTATCTGCAATTTGGACAACTTCCTGCAGAAAAAAAGATGTTGTTTGGATGTACAACAAGCCTTCATAGATTTTGTAGAGTCCAGATCCCCAGAGTTCTATCGAAAAGGTATCAATGATCTTCCCACGATATGGCAGAAATACATAAATATTTCGATTAAGTCAAATAGTTTTTTCGTAGAATAAAAGTTATTCGAATTTTTCTATATAAAACGCCAATTTCATACTTTTAGTCCTAATATTACACAACAGGGGTATTTTATAAGTCCCTTCATTGTTGAATTTTAACCGTTACGTACTACAACTTTTAAATGGAATTCCTCTAAATTTATATGTAATCAATTTATAAACTGTGTAAGTACTGTGATCGCTCGCCAAATTTAATTTATCTATTGTCAAACGCAGCACATACCGCTTTAATTAAAAGTAATACTACATACCAATCAATTTGTCCGCAAAATGTTGATTAAAATAGGGCAAGATAGATTGTTAGACATTTTTCGAATATAAAAATGGCCAGATATCTTTATCACAGAAAGCGTGAATTACATGTGGAATTTTTATATTTATATATTTTTATGGTAAAAGGTTAGAAATTCTTAAAAAGTGCTTGGAAATGTAAATTAAATGATGGATTCGATAAGATTTGGATGAGATTGTAGTAGTAAAAGAGGGGATGTAACAACCTTTTCTTCTAATGTCAACCTCAGATATACATATGAATTTGCCCAAATCGCACGTACCCAGACCCTGGACTTTCCCTGCAAGTGAGCATCATCTCTAGCGCGAGAGTACCGGCACTGCGCTCTCCATCCCGCTGGCCCGGTGTTCAGAGTATGCGTAAATATGTCAGCTTAATTTGGCTCATTCATGGAAAGCTTAATGTAGCCAGCTGTATACTCCGTCTTATAAAGAAGAGGAATAAATAAAAAATAAAATACTGATAAACGTAATGTTGTTGTACCGAAATATATTTTACTTTTTTAAATTTTATTAATTTTTTCATTCCAGAAACATGGATCCCGAACTGATAATTGAAGAGATGGAGCAGCAAACCACGCTTGGCAGTTCTATTACTACACTTTATCCATCCTATGAAAATAAAAGCTCATGGAGTAACATTACTGACGTCAACGGACAGAGCCTGAATATATATTATTTTTATGACGTGAGTACTTTTTTAACTCAGTTATCGCTATAGGAGTAAATACTACTTAAATGAAACTTTCGTTTTTCAGCTACATGCATTTCACACAGTTTTATAATAATTTCTTGTATTTATGCGAACACTACACATTTGAAACGAAACTATCATTTACGGATTTTATCAATATTATATGTTTTACAGCAGCCGTATCAGTCCTACCGTGACCACGGCTGCTCGACTCTAAACGTCGGGAATATAAAAACAAAATTAAACGCGATATAATCCGTTAATAATAGTTTCATACAGTTGTATTTTAAGTGGTACGCTCATCATCGTTTCACAAGTCCGTTGCTGAACATAGGCTTTCTCCAAAGATTAACACAAAGTGGAGAATCTGTCATCACCGCGTATGAGGCAAACGGCAAGCCTCCATTATTTGGGAAAGGTCTATGTCGTGTGTATGTGAAGTCCACCAACTGGCACTGGAGTAGCGTGACGGGCCCTTTTCGGCCCCCGAAACCCTCTCAGATAGTCGTATTTGAAAAGGAGGTCTTTCCGCAGCCGTGGGCACTTGCTACTTTACTGTACGTTGTGATCATTTTTTACGGACAGATGTTGATAATGATAATCATATAATAAATTAAGTAATACATGAAGGAATTTCTACTTGTAGAAATATTTATGCTATTACACGATGTAAGTTTTCCTTAATAATGCTCAAAAGAGTGACCAACTTCCCTTGTCCGATGACGAACACCAGAAATGTCAAACCAAGCCCTTGAAAAGGCACGAGTCGAGTCATGTAGGTAAAAGCAAGTCAATCTCGTCACGCCCACTACATTTTCAGGTGGATTAAGTTGGTAGTAAAACGTGAAAGGTTTTAATCGCGTAATGGACGCTTTTGCGGGGTGACTACTGTGCGACGACATTGATAATGTTATCAAAATAACATCCACTTTTGTACGAACTGTGCCATGCATCGGGTGATTTCAATTAATGTCTCTTGTTTATCGTTTTGATTTGTTTTCGTATTTATGTTTGATTTTCTGTTATTAAGTAATAATATTCTTAAATTATTTTACGTGTATTTTCATTGTCATCAACAGCTGTCTAAAAAATTACACTGCGCTCTTTTGGGATGTGGCTGTTTCCAAGTTGTCAGGTTTGACTATCGATGTATAATAGTGGTATATTAACTTATTCGCCAAGAGGCGCCATTGGCACTGGGTGGTGTATCTTTTACTTCTTGCTACCTTCCGGCCCCAATGGCGGATCTGAGTCACTCCCCACCGATCCCACCTCAACTGCAGAGGGCAGGAAAACGCTGCAACGCAACAATGCTACCCTCACTGTTCACCAACTCGCATCCGAAGTGGGCTTGCTAAGCACACTGCATGCTCAGCCCGCTCTGGTAAAAGCCCGCAAATCATGTAGTGGTTCCTTTTCATTTTAACGTTGGTGACCAAACCACAGCTTCGTAGCCCCTTCCCTCCGCTATGATACTTTTAAATTTCATCCGTTGTTACTCTTTATTATTATTTTCGTATGCATGAACTCATGTTTATTAAAAAATTAAACAATGACGAAAGATTTCCTTAATATTATATTTCGTTGAATTCTCCTAGTTTTTAATTGAGAAGTTGTTTAAAAATAAAAATTTAAATGCTTAGTAGCAAATCCCGACGTGAACCCTTGATGCTAAGGAATAATTATTACGAGCCGTAAAAAGCAATATCGCCATATGTAAAGTGAAAATGCCATGAATACATAACAATTTCCGTTTTCCGTCGGTACATTGCACGAATGCAAATGGCACGCGTGTTACATGGGATATATTAGGATATATTGACAGTTGCGTTACCGAAAACCGGACGCAAGTGTTAAAGTTTGTAAATGTGTGTTCCACATTATACATACTACAATGTTTCGTAATTTGTTGATTTGATGGAAATTATAATTTTATGTATTTGAAAAATTCAAACCATATGAAATGGAAAAAAACAGTTTTTTTTTGCTAGCAAAATATCTCTGTTAGTGATCACTGTGACGTATATATACGTAAATAATTTTATTATTTGAAAATACATATTCAAATCATATTACTAAAGCAATGTATTAGTGAACAGTGTACTTATAATCAAATAATCAATGAAATTTAACTAAAACATAATATAATTTAGGCTTACCACTTGTGTGTCAGGTGCCAATATACAATTATGTAATATTACTCTGCTGTTATTTAGCTCGTGGTGGCTCAAGATAGGCATCATGTTATAAGTTTCCTCACAATACATACACGTTTAAGAAGATTTGAATACTCTTCGTGCTAATTTTAACTGCTGAATTTACAACGAACTACTATTTGATGAAGGAAAATGTTGTGATAAAATTGGCATGTCTGAAAAACAATTGAAGTAAGTATGTTGGAAAATCCACCTAAGCCAGGGCCGACGTGGTGGATTTTTCGATTCCAAAGACCGCAAAAATGAGAGAAGCCCTTTTCCCCAACAGTAAGAAACTTACATACTCGTATATTCTGCTACATTAAAACTGTAAACAGAAACCTGGTATATTAATTAGATGTAAATTAGCGTTTAAGTAATATATTTTTGCACTAAACATGCTTTATGAATGACGTGTCTACACAATTTTATTCACAAGTTTTATATCTGGTAGTTATTAAATTCCTTAGCAGATCTACTAAAATAAATTACGAAATGAAATATTTTGATGAGATGATTATTTATGAAGCGTTATAAATGCCATCTATGAATGGATAGTATTCTTTCCTTTCTTTTGAGATTATCTTCACCAGCTGATTTTAGTCTGCAGTACATACTAAGGCCTCCTTATGAAATCGTCATCAAGAAATGTTCTTGAGAGGTTTGCCCATACTCACCACCCTGGGCAAATTGGTTGGTGAGCGCAGTGCCGATGCTCTCGTTCTAGTGACGCTTCTCCCCTTCACTAGTCTGCGGGATTTAGGCTTGTCAAATTTGGATTGGTTTTCTGCCATAATTCGATCGTCAGAACCTCCCAAGTGCCAGTTGGCAAAATATGTCCTAGGTATTAGCCCATACTCCCTGATTTGGAATTATAATTTCACTTAATTACAATACCATTTACATAATCAATAATACTATTGCTTATACTCATTATACTACTATAATTTGTTTTTACAGCTAGAATCCAATATTCGAAATGAAACTATTATTTACAGAATTTGCCGCGTTTAGTTAGTTTTTTATTATTTAATTAAATAGGATAAAATCCGTAAAGATATTTTTTATAATAGTTTCATTTCAAATGAGTAGTATTCGCATAAATACAAGAAATCAAGAATCAATAATTAAAAGCATTATAAAGGCCTATTCCACATAGCATGATGCAAAGAAGGCTGGATTGCATTTCCACCCATATTGCTTTCCATTCTTTCTATCAGACTTCGATTTCTTATAATTTTATGTATATTATATTCTAGTAGATTTACTTTACTCTTTGACATCCATTAATGAACTAATAACTGAAAAAAATCTAATACTATTGATATAAATTTAAAATCAAACAAATGTAACCTATATAACATAAATAATTTTTACATTTAGATTTAGATATTCTTTAAGATTTATTCTAATCTTTGACATCAATCAATGAACTAATAACAGAAAAAATTCTAATATTATTGAAATAAATTTAAAATCAAACAATTGTAACGTATGTAACATAAATGGTTTTACATTTAGAATACACAATAAAGATATCAATAAAAACAAATTAAAAATGTATGCCTATTTGTTTGTTACAGTCAATCCAGTTCACAGTGATGTGGGTGCTCTTCGTTTCGATAGTCGTGCTTAATGCGTCAGTCATTGCTGCATTACTATGCACCAATGCAAGGAAGAGCAGAATGAACTTCTTCATAATGCAGCTAGCAATTGCAGGTGAGTTCATGTTCAGTCGTGTGGTAGCGTCTTAAGAATCTACCACGCGGCCACTATTCCTGTTATTTCTCCCGGTATGGTGAAGAGAGGGTTATGTGAAGTCCGTTTGGCTACGCTGAGTACTGCCAAATGGTTATCCGTAATATATGCTATGCGCGACCCTAATACGTTACGGGCATGAATACTTAAAATTTAATTTATGTTATAAAATTAATGTAAATTTTTATCCACCTTTAACAGATTCCAATTAGATTTTAGATCATTAACAGACTCATTAAATTAGTTTTCCAGAACCACATCCGCTATGCGAAAATAAAAATCCCAAAAAAATCGGTGTGACGTCATTCCCGGCTAAAATCGTACCGTGTTATTATTAAACACAGTTTCGTTTATGTAAAACATGGTTACTAATAAGTGAAGTCATATGTTATGTTATGACGGGCTGGTTTCCGCAACTCAACTCTACGACTGTGCGCGTATTTTGCGCGTGTGCAGGAATATTAGTTACTCTAGCCAATCGAGCTCCTCAAGGAAATTCGGTAACCGGGGGAAGCCACCTCGGCGAACCGATGTGCTTAGTCCAGTATTCCGCGACTGTCGGACACTGCAACAAAACGTGAAATTTTAAAATCGCAAGTACCAATTTAGGAGTTGTTGACTCTATTGCTCTAATTACTCTATTGGCCTTATTTAAATTGTTTTATTTATAAGGATAATAGCGGTGTGTAAGGGGGAATACACCATCTTTTTCTTCTAGTACCAACTTCACCAACACGTTACCTTCACCCGGTTAGTAAACAAACAAGGCTTTGGTGACTGAATGATAGTGAAATATCCATCCTTTTCAGAATCAAAATTCCACAGACTAATGATAGGAAGCAGCATCACTAGGGTGACAGTGCCGGCACTGCGCGCTCCAACTCGCGTGCCCAGTGTGGCGGGTGTGGCAAAACCTTCCAAGATATGTATGACAGGTTTTACTGTGTGGTAGCATGTGTGGTGATGGCGTACAAAAATCTGCGACCTCATCTCATCCCGCGAATGTCATAAAATTTGTCTAAGGGAAAATCTCATGGGAAGCGCCAATAGCCAAATAGGTCATGGTGCGGACTACGAAACATGACGTCGTAAGTTCCAGCCCGCCATTGGACTATTGTCGTGAACCACTCCAGATACAACCTGTAATGCTTAGTTGGAGGGTTAACAGGAATGACAGTACTGTTACTTAATAAGTAGTATTGCTAGTGTTCTTTTTTAAAAAAAAACTAACAGCGGAATAAACATGTCGAAAGTTACTTGACCGATGACTGGTATCAGCGGCCACGGTTCGTGATATCTGGAATAGCGAATGTCAGGCGTGGCAATAACGACAAATCCCAAATAAGAGGCCTTTGTCCAGGGGCCTTATACGCTATGCCATAAATAATCATAATAATGTATAACACGTGTGATTTTAACGAAGAATTAAATATTTTTGTGGGAGCGCAGAAAGACCTCAGTAAAATTAAACCAAAATCGAATTGTTTGTTTGAAGGTTATCTGTGGGAATAGTACGCCACTTACATGAGTGTTATATCATGCTGTTAGTATTATAAATCCGTGATTAGATGAAACTTGAGACCTTGAATATAGTCTAACAGGGATGTTTGCTTTTACGGCATGGCAGAAGAGCTTGGTGACTTAAATGTAAAATATTATTTGATCGAATAATTACGTCTACTATTTGATCTTATCTTTTGTTTCAAAATAGTAACTGAATTAATTAAATAAATTCCTCATTGCTTTGCATAACTCTTGGCAATGTTTTTGATCTACCATGATGGAGGACGTCTGACCGAATTAAAAAGTTTATGTGTTCCATATATGGGTACTTAAGCATATAAAAAAATGCCAGAGTAAATTATACGGACATCAGCATTTGGTACTGCAATAGCCAACCCGCCTGCCAAGCGTATACAAAATTACTTATTGTATAAGTGAGCTTATGGCCTACAAACAGCCTTTGAATATCGAGAACGGAAAATGAGCAGATATTAATATATTAATTAAATAGGTAGTAAGTGTTGTACAGAAAATGAGTGTACTTTCATTGTAAGACATAATCAAAAATCAACTGAATTTAAGAATAAAAAAATTATAATTTAAGCTACCAGGTATCTGGAACTACAATCTCCAACTAGTCTGACAAGCGTTGAGTTTACAGCAAATGCTGTCTCTGGGAGAGGCCTATAGACAGTAGTGGACTATAAACTGACTGATGATAAGTAAAGTCATTTTTGATTTCGTCGTAATATTAAAAAAAAGAAATATATACACTTAAAAATTATGTATTAATCTTGGAAGACAAAGAACTGACTCGCAGATAAATAACCTTTGATTTATGTGCACAACAAAGCTGTTATAGGGTACTCCAATGTTGACACTTTTAGTTGACCCATGGGAACTATGTTTCTTACAGAAATATAAAATAGTTCCCTTTTTCCTTATATAGCTCTGAAAGCTTAGCTACCTAAGTGATTCAAGAATTTTTCTATGTTTAAGTATATTTGACGTCCACAGAAGAAACCCGGATACCAATAACAGTATTGCTGTATGGCTGTTATCGGTATCCGGGTTTCGGCTTGTAACTAAGTGTAACTCGTGTCTTATGTTTTTAACTAAGTATACGACTCGTGCATCTATCTTACTGCATATCCTCGTACGTTCATCGAATACCGGTAGGTAAAGACATTTGCACTTTTTTATTGGATTGTGGTTACGAACACTCACAACGGTAAGCGTTAACTCAAGCCCATGAACATCCAAACAACTTCAATCAAAACAGGTTTCAGATGTTTTGTACCCCCTGTTAACGAAGATGGTATGCCTTACTGTCGCCGCTTACCCCTGGCTCAGTATACCCTTCAAACTTTAACCGAACAGTGGTTGCACTGTCGATTGGCGACAGGACAGAGAGAAGCAAGAAGGTGATATTCACTCAGAATACGCTGATGCAGAGAAGGAGCCTACCACCCAACGTTAATTATACCTTACATACGGACAAAGCGTCATTTTAAAGAATACCTACCCAAAATAACAGCTTAATACTGCGATGTTTTGAATGGCATGTGATTTAACCGGAGAACCAAGTACTGGCATTCCATTCTAGTGAAAGACTATTATACTATAGTGGGTATTAAGGCTTTTGAAATACATACTTAATCGGGGATATAGGTCGCATCTGATATTGACTATCTGGCGAATATTGTTCTAATGCGTTTGATTTATATCATTATTTACAGCTCACAAGTTTTCTCGCAATATTGTGCAGGCCAGATACAGACAGTTTTTTTTGGCCTTTCCAAGAAACGACGGAAAAAGTTTAAGTCTGTAAATGCCCATGGCTGGGCAAAGGCCTCCTTTTGAAATGTCACTAAGGTTGGGGAAATGAAACATGGAGCCCGTTAGCAGGGGCGCCTAGGCAGTACTCGCATCTAGATGGATAGGCAACGGTCGTTACTGTATCTATATTAATATTCAAGTTATGCGCATTAAAAGTTTTAAATAGCATGAAACACTATCACAAACATGTAAACTATAAATAGCACAAGAAAACATTTTATCCCTGGCGATGTTAACATCTGAAAATAAGCTATTACACGATGGGTTAATCAATTTCTAGTTCACCTATATGTGTTTATAGTCCTACCTAATTTATTCACCTATATATTTACACTGTAGCATAAAAGTGAATCATAATATATTTGCAGGTCTCAGCTATTTCGCTAAAGTGGGACTGACAAAAGACTATCAAAAGATATTTACGACCGCTCTACTGATTGATACAAGTCAGCGTTTTATTATTTATTCCGTAGCTCAGTAGCCTTAACACTGAATACGTTTAAATTTTATTCGCTACGTCAGACTAAGAAAAAATCCAAATTATTTAGAATAGTGTATAAATGGTTAATTTTTTATTGTAGATATATTTTACGTATGTTTTGGCTCGTAGCACTTGCAAGATAATGTTATTCTTCATCTACACTCTGTAGAAGTCCGCTGCTGGATATAGGCATTTCTATTAGAATTCCATCAAAAGCCAGGCATGTATGTAAGGTTTGCACATACGGACGTTTTACGCGCGCTGGGCAAGACTGTGAGTTAGCGAACTGTGCTGCTCTCACCACTAATGTGTGGGTTTGTATTTGGTACAGTAGTTTGAATATTCCGCCATCGGTTGCCGGTTACTTCGCAGGCTGCATTGCGTTCAAGTAGAACTAATCTGGCAAATTTACTAATCTGCTCCTAATCTGTTGATGAAGTATACCGTAATTATATTGTTCGGCGCACCATATAATTGATTGCACCAAACAGAACAAACCTAACTGATAATAGTTTATATTAAAGGAGATTGAAAATTTATTGATTACAGTAAATTAATTAAACTTATATTAATAGATTGAATTGAAATTCGAAACAAAACGAAGTAGATCTATCATAAGGATTTTTTTTTCATTTATATAATCAGTGTAAATTCGTTTGAAATTCGAGAAAGAGATCGTTGACCATGTTGACATGAGATGCGTAGGCTTTAAAGTTTCTCTTTTCTATGTTTTTCTATAGACAAACGTATAAAAAAGTCAAATAAACTATAAAACAAATTATGCACATAGAAGTATTTGTTCTCATTCTCATACTTCAATGTTGAAGAAATATTTCCGTCAGTGTGACAAAGATTTAATATTTTTGTTAGTCCTCATGTTTTATTGGGTAAATTTAAATGTTACCCTGTTAATTTAGAACATAACCCCTTTTTTGAGTTTCCTTGAACGATGAAAGCTCTTAACGTATGATGAAAATACTAAAATTTTGTTGATACCGCAGCAATATATTAGCATTTTTTTAAACGAAGATATATCAAGTTGAATGTACTGCAGTCAACGATGCGTAAAATTGCTCCCCAGAATTATTTTGCCGTAGAGGTGAGAGTTCGAAGAACATCATTATCTCATGTCACATGTGAAATTACTGTATTGAATGAAATATACAGTGTTTCATATTTGGTCAAACCAACTGGGAATACGTTGACTTTCAATACATCAAATTTTTTAATAGTAAAAAGACGAATTTCTAAAGAAAATACTTTGCCGTAAACTATTAAAGAAACGTTAAATTTTTATTGGAGGTAATTCTTTGTCTCGGGCATTGCAATAACAGGATACATTGAGCTCTTACCGACTAAAACCCCACAGAGAGACACGCCTGTTGATTCATCGGCCTTTACAGATCCAGCAGATTCGGCGCGCGAGCAGGAAGCTCGTGAGCAATAATAAAAAGTAACGGCTCTGCTGACGCTGACTCTACGCTCGGCGATGCAATACTGTCTGCTGTGGAGCTGTGTTCCGGAGGGCGATTGTGCCTCACTTCAGCGTAGGCTACCGTCGATAAGGGTAGAACACTTGTGGATCGAATTTCAAGTACCACCTCGTACAAGGGACATCCCGTTTAGGTCGTGAAACCGAACTTCGTGTTCGCAGGCGAATTATTTCAGCTATATATTTAAAATTAAATATATAGTTAAAATATCATTACTTTTGTCAATGACATGTTTCAGGTGTCTTTTACATGGGGTGATATCCCGAGTGGGTGTAGTTTTCCAGTGCCGTCGTTAACAGCTTATTGTCATCTTTAATACTACGGCATCTTATCGACATGTTTTTGAATTGGTCTCATAGATAGGGCAAACATAGATCGCCATGTAAGTCTACATTCCGCATGTAAAGAGTTGAACCGATCGTCTGTCATCGATTTTTAATCACTGGAAGTGGGTTTATCGTCATTTAGGAACGTGGGCGAATACTATGACATAATAGGGTGTGAGGCATATGCAATTTTACATAGTAGGATTTTATATCTTATGTAAATGTTACTGCGTTTATTTTTAAGAGACGATTACCGAGAGGAATAAGTTCCTATATTTTTTAATATGTTTAACGAAGGACAGTTAGCGTTCTTGGGTGTCTCTTAGGTTTATTACCTCCGGCTTCATTGTGACTGGTTGGTCGTAAAGGATTATTAGAATGGATTTATGATTATGATACATTTTGAAACGTTCCTTCCGGTAAACGAGATTCGTCTTTTTAGGATTAACGTCACTTGACCATGTCCTTAACCTATCGCTTAATGCGTTGGCTGCAGTTTTGAGACTATTGTATCGGATATATTAAGCCTTCGTTTTGTTTTATGGTACCAAATAATTAAATTGGTTATCGTTAATAAATACTTTGAAACAAAGTAACGAAGTGAATGGGAATCCTTTTACAGCTCCGTACATCACACCATATCGCAAATAGGGTTTAATCCTATACTGCGTTGGCTGCTCCGAAACCTTTCTACTCTAACGGGAAATAATTTCATATTTTTTTATTTTTGTTTCATTCTCGGTGGCGTAGTGGCTAAGCGCTTAGCCGCGGCGCTGTGGGTCGCGGGTTCGATTCCCGCACGGGACTAGTATTTGTATGGCCTACAAATAATAGTTCCCTGTCTGGGTGTTTGTCCATGTGCAATTCATGTATGTAAACTGCCTCCGCGACACAGGAGAAATTACTACATCGGATGATAACGTTTTTTTTAAAAGATCATAGATTATTACTTTTTTTAAGAACTATGTTTATTATGTGCTTATCACACAATTCTCCGATAGCCGAGTGATTAGGGGATCTGCCTACAAATCAGAAGACTCGAGTTCACACACGCACACTCGGGGACGGTATCAGGCTCCCCACTTCTTACTTTATCTACAATAAGGTCTGTTGAATAGTGAGTTGGAACAAGTAAAATAAATATCTAGAACTAATGTCTTCCTAGTTTTGGGTCTAAGGTCGTGACAGATTAAAATTTAATTTTATTTCCAGTACCAATTCTTTTTTTTACATACCGTTCTTACGTACCGAGTACTCTTTTACCGTGTACGTACGGTTTGATTTATAGAAACGAAGTAGCATAGCTTACTCAAAGAATAATTTTATTGACAGCGTATACCCGAATAAGCATAAAGTTATTTATTCAGCTGGTTGATTATAACAAACGGAGGGTCAAAGTACGGCGGGAATTTTCCTAAAGAGAATTGGTGAAGTATTTAGGGATACGTTGGTTATAACAGATTCGAGGTATTCAAAGCTTGTCGGACCATATTTGCGACTTTTATTGGATTTATATTGTAAGTAAGGGAAGTAATAAAACGATCTACAGAAATACTAAGCAATACTTTTTTTACATTCTAATACATTAGATATTTTCAATGACAACTTGGTAAGTTTAAAGAAATAATGATGCACTATCTAATGAAAACGTATAGGATGGGTCACACCGTTTTCACGTGTCCGTTAAACAGCTTTTAAAGTGTATTTAATACTTAAGAAAGTATTTTTTATACGTATAAAATAAGTTGCCTATGTTATGTACATTAGAGAACACATACATCATATAGACCCCCAATTTCTGACCACAAGCAGATTTATTATGAAATTCAATACTATTCTTTCAATTTTATTAGGACCGTAAGGTACTACAAACTACGTAATATACCCAACCAACTACAAAATTTTACCAACTAGAAGCAATCTTATAGGACTTTAAAGATATCCTATTCTTTATGAGAAATTGGTGATAAATTGGTCAAAAATTTATTCATAATTGTAAGAAATAAAATTACAGCACAGATTAAAAAATCAAAAAGTAATACAATCTGAAACCATTTAAGGCCTGTAAAAAGAAGCCCCTTAATTGTGGAAGCTTATAAACGCCTTATTTAAAAAAAAAATTAAGGTAATTTTGGCCCTCTTTAAAACTCGTAAGTAGACGGCAAAATTGCCTGTGATGGACACAAAATCAGCGATTTATTTTTAAACCATTGCCACAAATTTATCTAGTGATCACTAAAAATATTTCTAAGCAAAAATATTATGAAAATCTCGTCTTTTCTCAAATAAAAATTACTTAATCATTGAAGGTCTTAAAAATATTAACGGCAAAATAATTATCACGGAGGTCAGTATAACTGAAAATAATTGATAACTTTATTACTAACACAAGTACTGGTATGGCTAAGTCTATTATTAATAGTTCACAGCCTAACCAATACCGCTTCCGTTGCCGTCCCCGATTACGCTTTTGATATTTTTTAAATCATATCTAGTTAAGTAATCAAAGTCAGGTAGTGAAAAATAGTACTTCTCATAGTAGCCGAAACGAATCATGTGTAGTGTACCGCAAGGATCAATTCTAGTCCTATTGTTTTTCCTAATTTATATATATATACGTGACTCTAGAATTCTTTTTGCTCTCTTTTCCATCTTGTATGATCCTACTACACCTTCTTATCTTAAGAATAAATTTCAGTATCTCTCTTCTACCCATGATAGGGTCCTTCGTTCCTCTGCTAATCATATGATAAGTATCCCGCAATATTTTACCCATTTTGTTGGTAGTTCCATCACCGTTCAGGCTACACTTCTCTGGAACTCCTTGCCCGAAGACATTAGATAAGCCCCATATTAAATTTCTTTCAAACAATTGGTACGCGAACACTTTTTAAAACCATCTGATACTTGTTAGTATTTATTCTGATTTATTATATATGTATGTATTAATGTGTTTGTCTGTATGTATATATCTGTGTTGGTATTTCGGTATATATTATAGTATATATTTGTATATCTATGTGTATGTGTAGATATATTGGCTTATACATTTATATATGTTTTAATTATGTAGTATTTCTCAATTAGCCTTTTCATATTTATATTATTTTAAATGTGATGCACCTCTCACCACATTTCTTCACGCCCTGGGTTGACTGTTAGAGAATGCCAAAATGTATTAAGTCCGCCTTTTGTAATCCTTTTGGTGTAGACAATAAAGAATAAATAAATAAATGAATATTTAGGTAAAGTTAAAATTAAAAACATGCTAAATTATAACCTATATTAAAGGCAATGAAATGTATAAAACTGTAAGTATCTCAGGTGACACTTGAAGCTGAGAATTATTTAATTGAAGAGTGAGGCTTCGCTGAATTCGCTGAAACAGACCTTAAAAATATTAATAATTCAAGTTGTCCCAAAGTATAATAATAAAAACACTTTTTAAATATGACGCCGTCAAACAATATAATAAATTTTTAATCTATATATCAGATTTATTAATACAAAATATACATCTCTTCATCTCAAATACAACATAATGTACCAAATATTACATAATATGTTGTATACACGAATTACCTTCAATTTAAAAAAAACTGCACATAAACACCGCCTTAGAAACGCTTAAAATGTAATACTACGAGGTCCATGAACAAATTATAAGAAAAATAATATTATATTTAAAAAGCTATTAAAATATTATTTTATTATTTTTTAGTCTCCCTAACTACGCTCATCGTGAATGTTCTAGCAACAAAAAAAAATGATTTTGGTTATAAGAACTTTCTTAACTAATAATATTTGTTTACTTACTAAAAATATTGCCTTTTGTAACTAATTAGTGTAACTTAAAAAGTAATTTTTTAGTTGTTAAGTTTGAATATTAATTTTAATTATAACATTAGTATTTTAATGATATTATGTTTTTGTACTCAATATAAGTGTAAGTTTCTCATGTAAGTGAATTAGATATTATATTATAATTCTATTGAGGGATAAACTTTAAACGTAAACCTAAATATCCTTATTCTTTGTAACTAATACTACGTAACAATATTAGAGATACGAGAGCTCGGAATCCAGAAGGACGAAAGTGGAGAGATTTTTTAATTCATATAAAATCAAGAATTAAGATGTATCTAATGTTTTATAGTCAGACCACGAACGCTAACCACAGAACCCTGTTTCACAAACATGAATCTTAACTTTCAAAAGTTTCCGCTTGCGTAAAAATAAACTCTAGCTACATCAAATCGTTTTTCCATCAATATAACCCTTTTTTATGTTGTGTCAGAAGTGAAGTAACGCCTCAGAATCCAAACAACGTATCCGTAAATAAACGTACTGCGTTTACTATTTTCCGCATTATACATCTTTAAATATTTTTTGATGTAATTACCGTGCTATATGATGTAAATCATATAGCACGGTAATAAGGTAAAAATATGATCGTACGAGTAATTTTGTAATGAAAAACATTCTGTGAATGAATAACAAACATAGGATTTATGTGATTCACTCTCTACGTAAATTTGAAATATACGTATATTTAAAAATTCGTCTTGTTGATTCTATTTCCAGATGGTTTTTACGTATACTTATTAATTACATCTGAAATATGTCAACCATAAATAATCATCATCAGATTATCACATTAATTAAAATATCTTACTAATAATATGATTTACAATCTGTCTTTGTTTACTTGTTGTTTAAGTACACTATTGAACATAGTTTTCTCAAAAAAAGCGCCAACGAAATCCGGTAAGCATTTTCTGAAAGGTTTGTCCATACGCAACACGCTGGGTAAGCAGGTTGGCGAGTGCAGTATCAAGGCTGCTCTACTGATGTTGCTTCTCATTACTAGTCAGTAGGATTTGGGTTCGGAAAATTTGTATAGATTTTTCGCGTTCGTCAGAGCTTCGTTTTTAAGGTAGCACAGAGTGCATCCCGTGCGTGTGAGATAAGCATTTGAAGTTAAAATGGTTAAACTCCTCCTTACACACCCACTGTACGTTTCTTTTCCGGAATATATTAAGTCCACTTCTGAACATTGGCCTCTCCAAGGAAGCGCCAGCAAAAACCGACAAGCATTTCTTAAAAAGTTTGACCACACTCACCGAGCTGGGCACCTAGGCGCGTGGGTGATCGCAGTGCCGGTGCATTAGAGATACTGCTACTTACCACATATATATATTAAAGCATATTCGGAAGATTTTCGGCCATCAGACTCTTGTCGGAACCTAGTTCGTTAGAAGAATGCTCATTGTGTTCGTTACTTAGGGGAATGACAGAACATTCCGCCATACATCTTACGACGTACTCCTGCCCCTGGTCAGGAAAGCTGCCGGAGCGCCAGCCGGGTGGCGGACTCGGGGGACTGTTGCCCTCGAGGCCGAGTAGGTAGGCGCGTCTAGCCAGGACGAAGTGGGAGAGGACATGTTCTCTCCCGAAAAGGGTCTGCCAAGAGCGGCCGACGCTGGTGGGGTCGCGAATTTATGCAAAAGCGTTCCCGTGACCCTGCCGACATGCGGTGAAGTTAGAATACCGTGGGGTTTTAGTCGGTGCAAGACCGACATAACCTGTCCTTGCCCCCGGGTATGTGTTAAGCATTTCTCCATGTAAATAAAAAAAAGGTATAGGAATCTACCCTTTTTCTTCGCATCTTCATCTGCCATGAGACTATAATTTTACACACAAATATGTAGGATAAGTATTTAATTCACAAGATTATAGTATATTAATTTACGGGCTCTAATATAATATCTCCTTTATAAATTAAAATAAATAATCTGTAAGATAGCTGTGAAATCACGATATCGGCTTTACATATTCGTAAATTCAAGCAATTACTTTATATTATTCTCTAAAGTAATTTGCAACAAGTTTCACCAAGTTTTTATAGAATCGTAAAAGTCTATTTTATGGCTATTATGCAGTTTTCTCTCTATAAAGATGTCAAGCGCGTAGGCTGAATGCTAATGCGATCTCAAAGTGTCTTGTTCGCCTGATATTTATTGAAGACCGTTCACCTCTATTATACCAACGAAGTGATTATGGCCCATTAAAGAGTGCCAAGTTAATGAAATTACAGCCTATTAAGCGAGAGATATAATTAGAAAATGTTTCACTAGTTAAATTTATAAATGTAAGAAGTAATAAATATTAAACAGTTAATATGTACAGATTTTTTAAATTGATTCAAGTGGTCTGTGTAGAAATACGCGATTGTGATCAAGTAAAGTCGCGGCAACAAAATTGTTAAGTCATATCTTAAGTGCTCATTTTCCGATTTGTCGATGAAAGAAAATACTTTGAGGAAACCTGGGAAAAAAATGTCGACAACATGTAAAATCCGCCAAATCGCAATGTGCATGTGACAGCACACTGTATTTTTATATAATCACGTATTAGATACTAGTTAACTTTAACGTACGCAATTTAAACTGTAATTTGAGTAGTATTTTTTGGGTGAAAAGCTTCCCCCCCTTCCCCCTCCCACTCAACCTAAAATTAAATCTTGTAACATAACTAACCAAGAAGGTAGAGAATTTGATCGTACAAATATTGTATAGTACGCGAGTATCTTTCATTATTCCAGAAGTTTAAAATTGTCGCACGTTGTTTAAATGTTGAAATATGTCTTTTGTTTCAGATCTTTTTGTGGGATTAGTATACGTGTTTGTTGACATTGTTCAGAAGATCACGATAGCGTGGCTGGCTGGGGAGTTCATGTGCAAAATCGTGAAATTTCTTCAGGTAAGTTAAGTTTTTTTTTTATTATAGAAGAAGGGGGCAAACGAGCATGGGGCTCACCTGTTGATAAGTGATCACCGACGCCCAGGAACATCCACAACACCAGAGGAGCTACAGTTGCGCTGCCGGCCTTTAAGGAAGGAAAAGGCTCTTTTCTCGAAGGTTCCTAAGTCGTATCTGTTCTAACAATCGTAACTGATTCCACAAAGTCGAAGTGCATGGCAGAAAAGTTCGAGTAAAACGCACTGTGGTGGAATGCCAACCATCTAGGTGGTATTGATGGAACTTGGAATTCTGTCATTATTAGGCGAACCAATTAGTTATAGTGATCCTTATTTTTAAGGAACAGTTAAAGTAAAGTAAAGTCGCAGCCAGTTAGTGCCTCAGCCGGGACCCGTCATCCTGATATTTATTATTTCTCAGACATGCAGGTTTTCTCACGATATTTCCCTTCACTGCCGAGCACGTGGTTAAATACAGCACTTAAAATTGCTATTAACAATTTTAGTGGTGCCGGGCCCGGGAATCAGTCACAGTTACACGCGCTCTAATCTAAAGGGACTACCACTAGACTAACAATTACTATTGCATTCAGAATTTTAAATTAATTAGTTATGCGCTAGGTTTGTTTCTATGAGGCAACACTAAATTACCAAATCTCATGTACCCAGTAATTCCTTTCTTTTTTCTTTCTATATATACAACGTTATGCCCTCTTAATAATTTTCTGCTGTATAGTTGATTAATTTGACAGTCATGAATTGCACATGAATAACACACACAGACGTAACAATTATTTGCAAGATAATTAAATACTAGTTCCGTGTGGAAATTGAAACCACAGCGCCGCGGCAAATTGGTTAGCCACTGCGCGAACGGAGCCAGCCCTATAGTGGCGCTATATCCCTTAAACCGATATACTGTAGCGATGCTCTTCTTATTTCTCATTCGTTTTTGTAAGCTTTTTACTGGAACTTTATTGGTATTCCCAGGATAAAGGCATTATTTAAACCAGCTGCATAAAATAACTTACTGTTAGTATTGTGAAATTAA
Organism: Bhutanitis thaidina; assembly: GCA_029286595.1. Taxonomy (NCBI): domain Eukaryota; kingdom Metazoa; phylum Arthropoda; class Insecta; order Lepidoptera; family Papilionidae; genus Bhutanitis; species Bhutanitis thaidina. The sequence continues at coordinate 4,986,946 of JAGSMS010000009.1, read as the reverse complement.
TATATTATTAATTACAAAAATGTATTTCATATTTTTCTACAACGCCCCGATAATAGTTATTAGGTATTGTAAAACATGTGTGCTTTCATTCGCTTCTAACTTAACTTTTAACGGAAACCTGTCCAATTGAAATTCACCCTCTAGTTTATTGCGATGAAATCGCTTTGATATTTCGGTCGTAGTTTCATGAAACATCGCTTTGTTTAAATGTAGTTAGTTGTGGAATCACCCTAAAGATTTTAATCAAATATGTCATATTGGTTTCATTGTTGGTTTTACGCAGCAAACTAATTGTTGATTTATCGCGAGAGCCTTATTTAATTAATTTTAAGTTAATTGAAAATTTTAGATGAAAAATTCTTTTATTTTATCTACCCAATACCTTGTGAATAGATATTGGCTAGGTTATATCTTACAACTTTATTATGGAGTACTTTGGTAACCAGTACAAGTTGGGCTGAAGTTGTTTTGTTCAACATGACAAAGAGGTCTTTTTTAGTTCTTTTAAGCTTTCTGTTTCCGTCCTCCTATTCGTACATCAGGCATAAGGCCGGTGCCTTAAGCTCATAAACGCGAAGTTATAAACGGTGAATTTGTCCAACTATTAGTATTGTTTATAGGTAAAACTGTAAATGTAGAAAAAGAAATAGAATGGAATGGGGGGAAAAATAAAAGCAAAAATAAAATATCAAAATAAAGTTTTAAATATAGCCTCATAATTCCCTCGGTAGATACCTTGGGACATATGGTCACCCTCCAGGTAGTATAAGAATTAATTGATGCGATGATTATCGAGTTAACGCTCTGGCTGAGAACTTCAACCAACCCTATATTACTCCAATGAAATTGGTTCACCTCATTTTCCAATTCCAAGATCTGTGCGACAGTACTCAGGGTGTATGCGTTGTATGTCGCCAAGTTCCCAAACGACTGGGTTGACAGCTAAAATCCAGTTGGAGATTCTTCGCATCCCTACTCCGCCGATACTGTGACCACCACCAAAGCCAAGACTAGAGGCTGCCGGTGGCAGTAGTTGATTTGTATCTCTCATACGGGGATATTTTGTCGTAGGTGCCAATCGAACTTTTTTAGCATCAATCGCCATTTACAACATTCATTTTCAGATAGGGTTGGATATTTCGTTATTATTTATTCCCGGAACAGCACACGGAAATCGCTATAATTATTTTTCAGAAGTTGTGTAAATCAAATTGTAAAGCTGTGCGGTTATCACCGCATAGCTCCACCGCTCTCATCAAAATGTGCTTTTGATTTATGCAATTATTATATAATTTTATTGAATAACTTTTCAGTTATTCACCGAGTGGTTGACACTTCCTGTTGTTCACTTCGTAGCTTTTGTAACTAACGAATGGTATGCGTTATGCCTTCACGTGTCAAATTCTTCCTAACTATAGAATTTCTATTTTTGTAACAAGTAAAGAATAATGTATACTTTCATTATGTGATAATTAATAATCACTACATGAAGATAGTGGAAGAGGCCCTTAGTCACAAAATGTATCTTTCATATATGACATTTTTATTATGTACACAACAAATGAATAATACGGAGCTGGTTGAAATAATAACAATTGTAAATTAATAATACCTTACTTAATATTACCTATCACAAGCGCACTTAAGCGGTCCCCGAATAAGCAACGAATATTATAAAGCTTTCGTTCTTATAAGACTAAATGAATCATTACACTTTTCCTAGACTACTTTACACTACAGATTTATAAAAGTCATTAATGAACTTTTAATGATAACTACAAAACTTTATAAAATTATAGCATCATTATCAAATTAATGTCAAAAACAAGAAAAAAAACGTGTTTGAGTCATTCTAAAAATTAAAATGTAAAAATAAAGTTTTCAATATATATATACGTGATATGCTTAAATAATTTTAAATAAATGTTTTTTTCGTAATATTTCTTCCGAAAAATTACTGTCGCATCAATTTGATTTTGTTTAACTTTGAATTTACCGTGGCTAAAATTTTATAAGCAGATGTTATCGAGTTCCCAAGTTTTTTAATCGAACGATGTGAATTTGGTAAACGCCAATATTGGAAAATACTTCTCAAAGTTAAGCATCCGCGCTTGTTGTTTGTCGTTACGTATATTTATATACAAACTGTTATCGTTTTTTCTTTCTTTTTTACGCATCACACAGTTGAGACAATTTATACATTATAAACATTAAAGCATATTTTGTCTAAATTGTTTTTAAATTTGTTCTATAATTTAAATGTTAATTAAGTCGCGGTATTAACGAAATTTCGAGAACAAGTTTCAATATTACCTCCAACACTACGTATCGCTAGATCGATTCTCGAATAAGATGTTTGTATGGCTATCAGTAAATTGTTACAGATCTAAGTGTTTGTGCGATGTGTGACTGTTCATTGAAAACCATCGCAGTCATAGATGCCAAGGCACAGAAGAAATTCGAAAAAAGAAATTATAAAAAAGACCAGTTTACCAGACCATTATAAAAAAAAAAAAGTTGAGAAGACCACCACGCCATCTTTTCTAAATAGATTTTCACGACACTTAGGTGAAAACTCCGAATAATTTAGGTCTGGCATATACGTGAAATGTATTCCGTAATCTGTCAGAACCCACGAGGTTTTTCTGAACTTTCTCTTAGCCAACTTTATGACAACCACGGTATGAAATAGAGTGGCAGATTGTATTACGTAGTCATCACACGGCCGTTTATTAAGTTTATTAGTTTCTTTTTCTGAGTTACGTAACTTTATAACCATTGTTTTTTTGTTTCAGGCCGTTGTAATGTACGCATCTACGTACGTGTTGGTCGCTTTAAGTATAGATCGATGTGACGCAATAACGAATCCCATGAACTTCTCTGGAAGCTGTAAGTTCACGGCGTTTTAACTATATTGCTTTATAGTTATTAAATACAATTTGGTGTTGCGATAGGGAGAATTACACACACTCTTACAGTTTGCGGCAACGTGCCTGACGCTCCCACAAAGAAATATCGTAATGACTCTTCTTCATCAGGCTGTCGACAGTTCAATTCCGTAAATAGGCCTCTTGCAATGGGAGGGTTCGCCATAATCGCCACACTTGGCATCGCAGTACCAGACGCCGCGCACTCCAGACGCTTTTACTGGTCATCGATGTGTGTATTGTGTCAGGAATATTTTAGAGATGGTTGTCTGACAACTTTTGTGCGCAATATTTGTCTGTTATTTGAACAGCGCCGTGAACTTGAGATAAGATCTGTCTTTTAGACAACTAAATCAACAATTTCTATTAAAGAGACTTAAAGCAATGGAACGTTGAATCCTATTAAAATGTAAATTTAGTTCTAAGGGCAATTTAAGGCACTGTATACTTCTGCATCTAAATATTTAAACCTAATACGACATCATTAAATGTTTTTTTTTATTACTTTTCAAGTATTTGATCAATATGTAATAATTTATTCAGGTTGTCAAAGAAATTGCATTTCATTGACAACCTGAATAATATAATATAATTATTCACGTATTGTATATTCATAATTTTGCAGACACGAAAGTACATTAACATAATTTTCACACATTTCTCAATCGACGTGTCTGGATTTTAAATTCAAATTATTGACTTATTATTATGATATTGATCAGTCAGTATTTACCGACTGTTGGCGAAATAAAAATATTAAATTCACTCGAGCCGTTCTTGAAAGTCCCCTACTGATGGCACTGCGCTTAAAAATCCGCTTGCTCAGTGTGGTGAGTATGGGCAGAATTTCTATGTACTCGGCTAAGTGCTGGGATATGCATTTATTAAAAGTGCTCTTTGTAAAAGCCCCATGTGGAGTGTGAGCAGGCAGGCTAATGACGAAGAAGATAAATGAATAGTAAAGTTTTCAATCTTAAGACTGCAAACATAATAGACAATCTAATTATTACATTTCGTTGGTATGTGGTATAAATATATTATACGTTATGCGTTAAACCAATTTGAGTTTCACATGAAAAACACAGAATTTCTATGATTTACTACAATGTGGGAATGGAAGTCAGTATATTTCCACTATTCAACAGGATTAAATATTACATTTGTGCCGTGGCTTAGCCATTAGAGTAGAGAACCGGACTACTGAGCTGTGGGTTTTGGTTTCGAATTCTAGCCGAACGCAATATTTGTAAAAACACAATTTGTTGATCTTAAACTAAAAACGAACGAGTGCCTCTATACTTGCGGCGCTATAACTTGTCGTGGCTACGGTCTACCACAATAGCCGTGGTCGAAATCATCCAGGAGGAGTTCGTCATATCTTCGGACTATCGTTTGCACTGAACGGATTCTGTAATTATTTCTACTTTCAGGGAACCGTGCGAGGGGTCTTATTGTGTCAGCATGGCTAATCAGCATAATTTTCTCCATTCCACTCCTTATTTTGTATGAAGTGAAAGAAGTTCAAGGTAACATAATATCATCGTATAAATAAAAAATAACTGAACATTAGAATGGAATTAACACATATTATTAAAAGATTGACTTTCATATTCTCTACGTTTTCACGTCTATGACTCTCAAATTGCTTGGTTTTAATTAGTTGCCGAAAGCAAATAAGAAAAAAATCTAGTTATATACACAGCTACACGATAATTCAGATAGACAAAATATAGACCATGAAACCAATGACAATTTGGAATTCGAATATGAAATACCAATGAATTTAAATAAATTTTTGATATCATATAATAATTTCTACAATGGGCGGACTTAATGCCACTTGGCATTAAGTCCGCCCATAGTAACCTTAAGCTTAAGGCAATAAAGAATAAATAAATTTCTCATGATATTAAGATTTATTTCGATTGCAGGACAGTTGCAGTGTTGGATAGATTTAGGCACGCCTCGTAGGTGGCAAATATGGATGTCCTTAGTCTCAGTGATGATCTTTGTCCTGCCCGCATTGGCCATTGCCGCTTGCTACGCGGTAATAGTTTTAACGATCTGGACTAAGAGTAAGGCAGTTGTGATGAGTCCACCAATCAATTCCCGAAGAACGAAGACAATGAGAAACGGTTAGTGTTATATACAGGATACTGTCTATAGCTTCTGATAAAAAATTGTCTATTCTATTTTGTGTATTTAGCTCTAAATTTTCCTAAAAATAATAAAATAAAAATTCTAAATTCTATATTTACCAATTCTAAATTTTTTAAACACTAAACTAGTAAATCGATAAGAAATGGCAATATTGTATAAGCTCTGTATATATACAACCATTCACGCTTGTAACTAATATGGGAATGATGAGATTATGGAATCCATTTGGCACAACTCAGCGTAGCCAAACGGTCTTCCGCAATTCACTTTTCGCCTCTGAGGGAGATAGAGTTACGAGCTTTATTGCCGAATTTGCTCCATGAGGTTGCCATGAGATCTTAAAGGCTTTTTCCTTAGTTGCCTGTTACGACACACACATTAAAAAAGGGATATTTCTACGCCGCTATCTACATTGCAAAAAAATTAGATCCAAGATTACGATCACTAGATTAAGATCACAAAATTTTAATATTCAGTTTTTAACTACCAAGAATGATTGATTTCCGCAAGATATACACACATCTGCGATGCAAAGATAGTCCTTTTAAATTTGTTTTTTATAGGTCAAGTGGAAAGTGATCCCGATTCGAGACGCGCGAGCTCTAGGGGTCTGATCCCGAGAGCGAAGATCAAAAGTGTGAAAATGACGTTTGTCATTGTATTTGGTAAGATTCAATATTATTAATTTCGACTTTACTTATATGCGCCAAATTAATTATAACCCTCATAAGTGTTCTTTCTCCGTAACTTAATTATCAAAGTTGACTAGCTAGTATCTCCTAAAGTGCTAGATTTATAAACTGTAGAAGTTGTCATATACGCAGGGTTAAAATAATGTCCTCCAGGACGTTAATTTTCGTATACTATCGTAGCTGTCAACTGAGCTGAAGACATTATAGTGCCGCAAATGAATGCGCAAGGCCAAAGTATGCAACCAGTGTATGTTGTCAGACATGACTTACTGAACCGATACTTGGTTTTTCACTGCAGGGCGTTTGGGGAAGCTCAAAGTTGCATAACGCACTATGGAAACGGCTATGCCTGGTGTTTCTCTGCGTGATAAAGTCTGCAACGATGATATCCGCAGCAGAACTAGGGTAATCGTCATAGCCGTTAGGATCAGCAAGCTGAAGTGGGAATGGGCCGCGGAGAAAGGTTCTCGAGTAACAACCACCCAGCAACGCAACACCTGCACAGTGTTGCGCGGAATCGATGAATGCAGGCGGCTCAGGTCCGAACTTTGTGGCAATCTTTGGGGGATGCCTATATTCAGCAGTGGAGTGTAACATGCGGAAATGATGATGATGATAAAAATTAATGCGCATGCACTCGCTGTCAAGAGTGTTCGCTTCGCTTTTTCCTGAGTAGGCTACGATACCCACGATAAGAAAATGGGGGTCTAATTCTGCCCGGAGAGAGCGTTATGACCAGCAATTTATTTATTTAAACCCCCTAAATAAGAATAATATTGCCTATTAGAAATAAGTTCCACAAGTTTTGCTTCAGATAAATAATCAAGAAACGTGTCTGTAGAGTTCTCATTCTAATGTTAATAATACTTGACCTTATTCCAGTTCAAGATCAAAATATTTTTGGGCTGTCGAACGACGTTACGTTTCTGTTTTGCTTCCTGTCTTGTTTTATTTACATTTGCTTTATATTTACACTCTTCTTTGCTATGAGTCGTTAATTTTTATGATATTTTTTGCTTACGTTTTATTCGTTTGTATTTTCAAAAATAATTTTATTTTTGACATTTGTTAGTCTACGGACTAATGAAATTTATTTATTAATTCTATTGACTTTCATGAATTTTTGAACACTGTTTAAATGTATTTACAAACAATATGATTTTATTACAGTGTTAAGATAAATAAATCATAGTTCAGTTTACACGTGGCTTACCTTAGTACAGGAAGACAGTATAGAATTATCTATTTATGTGTCTAGAATGGTCGAAGAAGAGTTTTAATATAACCTTATTTATTTTCAAAATGATTGCCATTTCTAAATCTCTAAATCTCATTCACCAATGAAGGGGCTATTTTATTTTGTATATGAATAGGACAAGCCTAGTTCATGAAGTAATTAAAGATTCTATACGCATTGGTTTTGGTTTGAAGCTCGTAAACCAAAAAACGTATGTCAAAGACAAGGTTTGAACAGAATATCAGTATAACTCTTCAAATAAATAAAAATACTAATTAGCTACAGTACAATCCATGTTTGTACATAAGCTACACATTTATTTGTAATATGTACATTGTAGACGTATTTTAATTTATTTCACTCTTTCATTCATAATCATAAATTAAAGTACGTTAAATTAATGTGATGTAATTTACGGCGCTTTTTTCCTATCTATCTAAACTGAATTTAGCAACACTAAATATACATTCTTATCTCAACAGTATTCGTCTTATGCTGGTCGCCGTATATCGTGTTCGATCTACTACAAGTTTACAACCACATCCCACCGACTCAGACCAATTTAGCGATAGCCACTCTCATTCAGAGCTTGGCTCCGCTGAACTCCGCGGCGAACCCCTTGATATGCTGCATGTTTTCACCGCATATTTACTCTAGTTTGAGGTAATGAAATTATATATTTGTAATGTTTTATATCTTACATAACTTTTTTTTTCATAACTTTCTAACTTCGGTTATTTAGACAGTTCTTTTATATTTGTATTGATTTAGTCTATTTATATATATGTATACATATATAATAGGTATTTATAAAACATGTATGTATTTCTATAATATGTGTATATTATTTTTTATGTACTGTTTTATTTGTATATCAATTGCTTTTATGCAACTTCCAAGTTCATTTATAACAATCCTGTCCATCGAAAGGTAGTCTGGAAGAGATCGCTTTTAGCGATAAGACCGACCATTGTCGGTCCACCTCTCATGTCTAAATACGTTTTTGTACTATTACATTATTTTCCTGTTTTTGGTGTGCAATAAAGCGTATTCTAACATTTTGTAAGGCTATTTTAAATAAGAAAGTGTATATGAATAGCGATAAAAATATAATATATGCGACTTTTACATATACAATACTATTTAATGAAAAAAATACTTGTAATGAATTATGGAGCTATTCATTTCGCTATAATTTTCGTCGCGTGTCTATTTGTCAGTCTAAAACAACTAGTGATATTACCTGAATTTATAGAGATTGTAAATAAATCTCTCGAATCTGAAATCAATTAAGATTTGTATCAGTCACCCATGGAGGTAAAGTAGAGAGTAGTAGAGGCAGTCGAGTTTACTCCCGGAGATAGCCATGTGATTTTCAAGCGAATCTTTATACCGCTAATTCACGGCTAAGATAGTAACGATATTGACAAACTATCAAATAGATAGATAATTCTGGAAAAAGTCGAAGCGATGAAGCTGTGGACCCTACTTGATAACAATAAACAGTATCAGCTACTGTAACGATTCTGTAGTAAATATTCTGAGTGCGATATTTTTTTAACTAATATTAGTAGTATAGTTGAAATGAAACTACTATTTAAAAATCGAGATTACAATAGTTTAATTTCAAATGGGGAGTACTCGCTTAATGCTAATTAAAAAAAATACAAGCAATAAGCTATTAGATAGGTTTTGTTTTAGTTTCTTCAAATGCCAACTATATGTAGTAATAATAAAAAGTAATATAACTCACAGTCTACAGTTGTCAAATATCTGTTTGCCAAGGGCTAACTGGGATTCCAAGCTATGTAATGTGGCATAAGCATGAGGTTTTGAGTATTAAATCAGATCGTATTAACCAAGAGATGTCATAGTTTATTTAGATTATAAATAAAATAAGTATTTCTATTATGTACAAAATAAATATTTCACGCTCTATTTTATAAAGACGGTTATCAAATACTCATTTCAACAGTATGTAGATTAATCCAAACACAGAGCTATTATAATTTTCATTAACCTATAATTTTTAGCTAAATATGAGAATAGTCTTTTTAACGTGGTAGAGCCAAGCGGAGGCTTTTGTTGCAGTTCGAACAGGTCGGCACGACCGCGGTAGTACCACGGCCTCGCAGAATACCAGCGTGAAGTAGAGGCATCTTGTGCTTCTGCGTTACGCTCGGTGAATGAGGAAAACTGGAGGCTGTCTTTCCCTTTCCCTTTTCTATTATTCCTCCCATCCCAGGCAGACAACGCATCTGCAGCAACAACTTCAGCAGATGTGTTGATGCACGTGTACGTGGGCAACGGTAATCACTTACCATCAGGTGAAGCTTGCTCGTTTGCCCTTTTACCATAATAAAAACCAGTCGTGTAACAAAATTTATTATTATTATTAAATTAATTTCACATTACATCTAAAAAGATGCAGGTATTTTAAAATAACTGTATTGTATGTGTGTCTGTATAAATCTGATCTAACGTTCATAATTCCAGACGAGTACCTCCATACAGATGGCTGTGGTGTGGCAAGCTCCACAAGCGCCACACCCGCGGCACGCTGCGATCACGATCCGACTCCACCGCGAACTCCGATCTCCTCAGCTCCACGCACGCAAGACGCTCCCATTCTGTTGCGACGGTGAGCTTTAAATTTATTAATAAAAATAGTCAGACAGATACTAAAACACACATCATAATAAAAGTTACCAGACAGACAGATAAAAGACACTTCATAATAATGCTAGATGAGTAATAAGATGCTCGTAATACTACTATCTAATCTGGTTTCATTATTAACAACGAACTAATATTCTATCTTTCGTTTATCAGCATATTTAAGAACGTTATTAAAAAGTTATTTCACACAATTTATCTTTAAAAAATAATAGGATATGTAATATCTTATTCGAAGATGAGAGATGATCCCACTGCTGGATATAGGCGTTTCCTTCAAGGTACAGTGATAGTGGTACCGTGAAAGCGCGAGTGACGTTGGTTGGTCCCCCGAGCAATTTTAAGTGCTCTATTACCACTTGCTCGGAGATGAAGCAAAACATGGTGAGGAAACCTGCATGTCCGAGAAATAATAAAAAAATGTTATTTCGAGAAGCCCGCAAAGCCACACTGGCGTGGCAGACCCTTCCCGGCTCCAAACCCCTCTCAGATATTTGAGTAGACCTTTGCCTGGCTGTGGGCACTTACGTACGTACTTACTTTTACAATCAAAAGCCAGCATTTTTTTTTTAAAGGTTTTCCCATACTCACTACGCTCGGTAAGCGGGTAAGTGTATTGGTGAGCGCAGTGCCGGTGCAGGGCACTAGTGATAGTCTGTGGGATTTGGGTTTGGCATATTCTGATGGATATACTACCAGGCGGTCGCCGGAGCCGCGTTAGGTCGTCAGGTACATTCTCCATTAAGCACTAACTTTGAATTTTATGGCTTAGTGGTAAGCGGGCTTAATGGTGGGTCATGGGTCCGAATCCCAGCTGAAGTTATCATTTGTACAAAACCAAAGTGAATGACTTTCAGCTCTCGTTATGTTGTACTCGTCCCGTGACTCTAACACTGCATCTGTCCCTTCCTTCGATCTTATCGTATAAGCGTTACATCGGATATGGGAAGGTAAAGAGTAGTGAGTGTCTCTGTGTATCTAAGTACATTTATAGCACTATAATATCTCCTGCGCAGTTGACAACTGCCGATAGTATTAGGAAGTTGTCGCCGTGGTCGCAATCAGCCAGGGCGAGTCATCAAGTCATCAAGATTGCAGACACTTAAAAAATATAAAGAAAATTATACATATTAAACCAATTAATGTATTTCCGTTCACTACTTGTTTATTATAGAAGAGTTATTAAATAGTGAATTTTTAAATAAAAATTTATGATTGCTTTGCAGGTTTTGAACAGAACACGAAGCAGTAGCATGTCGCGGGCGCCGTCCGAGAACCGCCGTACCCAACTCCTTGTCATGATTCCATCTCGCGACTGACAGCGAATGCCCGCTGATGTACCCGCCGATGACGTCATGCTATAAAACTTCGCATACACGCGACGATACGGGAACGAAACGGGCACTGTTAAGATAATTTTAACAAGTATTGAAAATGTTGTATTCGTACGTATATAGTAGAAAGTCTGATTACGTTGTATTCATAAATATCAAATGGATTTCTTTTAAAGCACCCTCAGTTTAAGTAGGCATTTAAAATAATAAATCTAAATAATAATAAATAAATAATTAAAATAAATTGTAAATAGTCGAGCTAATTCCTTATATTCTAATAAAACTCGACTACAAAAAACACCTTACTTTAAATCTGCATTTTGTATCTAATAATATATTTGCATATATTCGATAGCTTAAGACACGCGGAGTATTTGCATTAAATGCTTACAATATGAAAAATATTTTGAATTGTTTAGAAGTAGTATAAAATTGAAAAGTCATCATCATCGTAGTCGGATACAGTTCAGGAAATCGTTAACTGAGTTAACGATACGACGTGTTTAATTATCTACATAAAAATTAAAGTTAAATAGAATATCCTCAATCATAACGGTTTTTTTATATATATTTACTCGTATTTGCTTCAAAAAGTCACTCGTGATCTTACAACTAGAACTATCTAATTATGTCCGAGGTATTTAAAAATGGTTTTGAGTAAATAAATAGCTGACCTTATTTTACTTCTAAGTATTATTACTTTATTCAGAATACTTTTAGGTAGTCTTCTAATAATCGTTGACCAAAGCGTTGATTATGACGTCTTGTTGAGACCACCTTCATGCGTTGAAGATTAAAGGAAAATTAATAATTAAATTAAAAAATTAAAAAAAATAATAATTATTTTGTTTTCTCAGTGATTTTAAGGTTTACCACATACGATTAAAAATTTTGTAAATATTTTTAAACTCATAGTTTTGTCGATAAATTTAGGAATTCCTCATTAAGGTTTTTATTAATGTAACTATTGCGTTTAACTTTGTATTTAAATGTTATTTTAGTCGCTAAACTTAACTTTCATATTAATAGAAAACATATATAATGTACATAAGTATTATAATAAAATGTTTCTCGTGTATTTAATGAATATTCTGATGTGTGTCCACGTACATTTAAGGGATGTGTCTAAAATGTAAAATATGTATTCTTGAATACCAAAGACTAATTTTAGAAATTAATGGCTATCAGCTTGATGTTACACAATGAATTATTGTAAGAGTATTGATAATTTATTATAAATATATTGGATTTCTTGTTAAGAATTGGACTGAGTTATGCAGAAACGAAACAACCAAAAGAAGCCTAGTTAGGATATGAAATTAAGAAATTATCAAAATAAGATATAAATAATTCAACGAATAGTTGCATTAAAGTAATAAATTGTTGTGATACAAACATTATGTGTCATAAGAATAAAATCTATGCCAAAGATAGGAGGATTATTTTATTAAGTAAGTGAAATTTTAATCTAAAAGCATTCCCCAAAACATTGGCCCATAGTCTCCAGAACGGATTTTCTTTTTAATTTTTTTCTTTCTCTCTTTCTTCAATGAAATATGTAAAATTGTACGTAGGATCATTTATTCTGCATAATTCGGACCAATTGCAATTTAGGACGACGGAAACTTTAGAAAGGTCTAACATATTTAAATGTGTACTTACAATGATTGTATTGATTAGGCAGCGATAAAAAATGCGTACAAATATTTTTGTATTCTGTTGATTGAGATATAATGTTTAAGGTAGATGTAATGAGAGATTATATAAATAAATGTATTGCAGATATTTGGACGCCTTTGATTTCGTTTTTCCTCTCCAGTTTTAAGCTCTTCCTTCTCTCTTGCTCTCTTTCTACTTAATGGACTGAAGTTAGGTTCGGTAAGCATGGATCAGAAGTTATAACCACTCTAACCAGACCAATACTGTTGAAGAAGACGTCTAATAGAAAATATTTTGATTAGCATATATTTGCATATTGTAAGCTCTATGAGAGGAACCGGCGAATGGTTGATAGCCTGTTATTTTTATAGGTAATGTATACACTTCGTTAACTAGACACATGACAGTCACCTTTGTTCATTGTTATGTCATTATTATTTCTTGATTAACTATTAATTGTTTATATACTAAGAAGTTATTTTCAAGAGAGTAAAAGTTTCACTTCAGTCACGTGTGGTGAGTTCAACGCCCTCATTCTTTTAAAAGAGTAGATGCTCATCGGAGAGAGAATTATCTCGACGAATAAATTTGTAACTCGACAGTCTCACTTGTTTCTGTATGAGCGTGTCACATACACAACAATCAAATAATGTATATTGCATAACCGATTTTCGGTTAAAAACTTAAGCAAATTTGCCATGATGTATCTTCGACACCAATTTTTGTTAAATTAAAATTAGAATATTCTCTACATTCTTTTAAATACCTTTTACCTAGATCTTTGAAATACTTTTATAATTTATTAGGCGGTGGTTTTGGTAGATGGTCCAGATTTTGCAGCAGAACTGGAGTAATCTTCATATCTCCAGACATGCACGGTACGCACTAGCGGAGGTTGGCAACGAACAGAAACTTTAGCCGAAGAATATAAGCAACTAAGAATGTACTACAGTTATAAGGCACGAGAAGGGGAAGATAGATCCTATCCCTAAACCCTCAAAACATCAAGAAAAGGTGGTATACGAGGGCAGAATTGAAAACCTCCGCTTCTTAAAACCATGCAGACCCGACTAAACCTTATCGACACGATGGGATACAGTCCATAGTAAACTCAGTAGAACTCAGCGGGTTCAATTCCTTACAGCAAAAGACGGATACCGAAAGGAGAGACGCGAAGCGGAAGTAAACGACCTCCACCGAGACACGAAATATCCTATCCGCACTGATAAAAACGTAAAAAAAACCAGCACTGCCACCCCCGGTGTAATCCGGAAGGTATTGCAACCACCGTGGAGAATTTCACAAGCACAAAAACCCAAATATCGAATTGTAAATCACCCAAATAACCAGCACCCGGACAAAATACTGGCCACTCTGCCAAACCGCAGATATATCAATGGCCTTACAGTCAACGCGTTCCTTGAACTTAAAACAACCAAAGACATAACCAGGACCTGCAATATAAACATGCAAATGATAGCATTAAAATAACGAAGGACTGTTTATGGTGAGACTCGAAAAAGCAGGCGCAGCTGTCTAAGACAACGGCACCGTTCAAGTCATCAAGGGAAAGATGTCGGGACAGTACATGACGACTTAAAACGCGACGTGGGGTTTCGTGCCTCTGGATGAGACAAAGCAGATATAGGTCTGTTCCTCTCCAAAACACCCCTGCACAAACCTGGTAACGGAAAAATGTACACAGGTAATACTGGAAAACAAAATCAAGAGCAGGGCCGAAGCAGTGGTTTCAAACTCGCAAGATGGCGACCCCTACCGCCTTAGTTGTTCAGTGGCGTACCTGGTGCGGAAAAACAGCAAAGGGTATGAAGTATATAAGTATAGCCATTGTTTGTTGTCTATTTGTTGAAGAGTAGTATGTATTGTTCTGTGATGTAGGTGGTACATTTTATCGGATCAGAAACATCACCAACATCATCATCAACAATGAAAAATTTTGTGACCTACAGATGGCGAAATAATGTCATTGAATGTTAAACATCCTAGACCTCAACGGGCCATGTTATTGATAGTATAGATATACCTTCCTTATAATATAAAGATAATATATAAAAATATAGTTTAATAATATCTATTTGAGTATTTCTTTTTGTTGTAATAAACTCGTAGTTGTACACAGATGAAAGTATGTATATAAGGAAGTATATTGACTGTTTCAATTTCATTATATAATTAATTAATTAAACATAATATATAATCAAACTACTATGTAAAATAATATTGAATTGGCGGCAAGGATTATAGCGCCCTCTGTTGCATATTGCATAAGACTTTGAAATTGCATGACTTCTTCTGTCTAACATAGTTATTTGTAGTCCCAATAGATGTCACTTAATTCTAAAACTGAGAAGTAAAGAAATAAAAAGGAAAACAAATATAGTCAGGATATGTGAATTGGTGAAACAAAGGTGAAACGCGTATTGAAGTAGCATGGCGGATGGGCAGATAAATACGAGCGAGTGCTTCTGTTTAAATTTACATATAGTGCACTGTATAAGCTATTATAAGTATTCGGAATTCGATGTCATGGATAACATCGGCCAGGCGTACTGCTCAACTCATCAGCGTGGCCGCTCTAAATATTTAATTAGTTCATTTTCAAATTGAAATAGCCCACACCTAAATTTAAATAATTTTACTTCATACATAATACATAATTTTATAAATATTCTAGCACAAAATTACCCAGGGGCATGTATAAAGGCAATAGTTCCAAGAATACGCATACTATCTTTGCTTGTCGCTTTTTTTAGATGAGAACTTGACTTCTGAAAGAAGTATCTTTTTTTGTATAATCTTTCCAAAAAAATGTCAAATATTTATTACAGTTAATTTAATCCATACTATTACATATACATACATATTAAAAACCTGTATTTATCTATATATTTAAAACGGCATGATTGATGCAGTTTACAATCGTTTAGCTGAGCGCTGAGGGTCGCGGGTTCGATTCCCACATATGATACGGTTTTGTATGACCTATATATAATTGTTTGTCCATGTGCAATTTATGTACTATTTGTAAACATAAACTGTTGTTTTGTAGAACATAGGAGAAAATTTTTGTAAAGTTTTTAGATTAATTATTAAATGTACCCTGATAAGTATATCTTCATCATTATTATTATTATCCTCATTTTTCGAGATATTTAGATATATACTGGTCTGGTTGGGTGATATATATAAATATGTTATTATTAAATTGCCTCTAAGCACGGTTCTGCCACCTGTATATCAACTTCCAATTACTTGTGCAGATCGTCACCCATCTTGTCAGTTGTCGTCACACAATGCGCTTGTATGCACAAGGTTTCCATTGAAGAACCTTTCTTTCCCTAAGATTATGGGTTACGCGAGCAAGCCGGCCCATTGCCGGCTGCTGATCCTTCAGGCTATGTCCGTTACCCTTTAGTGACAAACATTCGAACTAGTGTCCGGCCGAAGCACGACTTTCAACCGAAATTCAAACCATATCCGAAACTTCATAAGTTCGTTAAAATTTTGTGGCCTACAGATGGCGAAATAATGTCATTGAATGTTAAACATCCTAGACCTCAACGGGCCATGTTATTGATAGTATATATATACCTTCCTTATAATATAAAGATAATATATAAAAAAATAGTTTAATAATATCTATTTGAGAATTTCTTTTTGTTGTAATAAACTCGTAGTTGTACACAGATGAAAGTATGTATATAAGGAAGTATATTGACTGTTTCAATTTCATTATATAATTAATTAATTAAACATAATATATAATCAAACTACTATGTAAAATAATATTGAATTGGCGGCAAGGATTATAGCGCCCTCTATTGCATATTGCATAAGACTTTGAAATTGCATGACTTCTTCTGTCTAACATAGTTATTTGTAGTCCCAATAGATGTCACTTAATTCTAAAACTGAGAAGTAAAGAAATAAAAAGGAAAACAAATATAGTCAAGATATGTGAATTTCGCAAACGCGTATTGAAGTAGCATGGCGGATGGGAAGATAAATACGAGCGAGTGCTTCTGTTTAAATTTACATATAGTTACACTGTTATATCCCATGCTGATAAGCTATTATAAGTATTCGGAATTCGATGTCATGGATAACATCGGCCAGGCGTACTGCTCAACTCATCAGCGTGGCCGCTCTAAATATTTAATTAGTTCATTTTCAAATTGAAATAGCCCACACCTAAATTTAAATAATTTTACTTCATACATAATACATAATTTTATAAATATTCTAGCACAAAATTACCCAGGGGCATGTATAAAGGCAATAGTTCCAAGAATATGCATACTATCTTTACTTGTCGCTTTTTTTAGATGAGAACTTGACTTCTGAAAGAAGTATCTTTTTGTATAATCTTTCCAAAAAATGTCAAATATTTATTACAGTTAATTTAATCCATACTATTACATATACATACATATTAAAAACCTGTATTTATCTATATATTTAAAACGGCATGATTGATGCAGTTTACAATCGTTTAGCTGAGCGCTGAGGGTCGCGGGTTCGATTCCCACATATGATACGGTTTTGTATGACCTATATATAATTGTGTTTGTCCATGTGCAATTTATGTACTATTTGTAAACATAAACTGTTGTTTTGTGGAACATATGAGAACATTTTTGTAAAGTTTTTAGATTAATTATTAAATGTACCCTGATAAGTATATCTTCATCATTATTATTATTATCCTCATTTTTCGAGATATTTAGATATATACTCGTCTGGTTGGGTGATATATATAAATATGTATACATACATAAAATACAATGAAATAAACCTTTAATATATATTATAATTAAAATAAAATAAATAAATAAATTATAACCCAACCAGACGGAAGCCCTCGGCAGGGGAGACCAGATGGCCGAGGGTTAGGGGGAAAGGGAAAGAAACCGGCGGACGATGCGAGCGGTATCAAGAAGCACAGCCTTCTGCATTCGAGCATTATTATCATTATTGTGGGGTTATTTAGATATATACTGGTCTGGTTGGGTGATATATATAAATATGTTATTATTAAATTGCCTCTAAGCACGGTTCTGCCACATGTATATCAACTTCCAATTACTTGTGCAGATCGTCACTCCATCTTGACAGTTGTCGTCACACAATGCGCTTGTATGCACAAGGCTTCCATTGAAGAACCTTTCTTTCCCGAAGATTATTGGTTACGCGAGCAAGCCGGCCCATTGCCGGCTGCTGATCCTTCAGGCTATGTCCGTTACCCTTTAGTGACAAACATTCGAACTAGTGTCCGGCCGAAGCACGACTTTCAACCGAAATTCAAACCATATCCGAAACTTCATAAGTTCGTTAAAATTTTGTTAAAGTTAAATATAGTGAGATTATAGTGCAAAGTGTAACTACAAAGTCCAAGTAAAACAACAAGTAATTAAGTACCATATTGGGTAAGTTAAATGCTTTATCAACTCCACTGTCAGATATCATTGAACTATATCGTATTTAAATAAAATAGAACATAAGATACTTATATTTAGCGTGGTAGAGCCAAGCGGCGGCTTTTGCTGCTGCTCGAATGGGCCGGCTCGACCGGGTTGGTACCACGGCCTCGCAGAATACCGGCGTGAAGTAAAAGCATCTTGTACTTCTGCGTTTCGTTCGGTGAGTGAGGTAACTGGAGGCCCATTCCCCCTCCCTATTCCCCTCCTCTTCCCTCCCATCACCGGCAACGCACCTGCAGCATCTATGGTGTTGCAGATGTATGTGGGCGACGGTAATCACTTACCGTCAGGTGAACCGCTTGCTCGTTTGCCGTCTTTTCCATAAAAAAAAAAGAAGATATTAACAACAATCAAAAGCCGGCCGGCGAAGTGTAACGTCATTTGAATTGAACTTGAACCATGAATTTATTACATATTATTATAGACTGGCATAACGTATTAACGGGTTAAACACAACGGGCGAGTGAATCCGTTTCTAACAAACCCGTCAGTGTATACTGAACGTAAGAACAACGTTAGACACTACACTAACGCTAGTTTCGGCCGAGCCGATGTGTCGTACTGCTTTTTGGTCGAAGCCGAAACCAGCATTTTTGGCCGAAACTGACGAAAACCGTAACTACGGTCTCTAATTCAAGCACACAAACTCAGATATTTTTTAATATCGGGAGGAAAAACTTTTACTTTAGTGGAGAACTCGCAATTGTTCGGTTATGAATTTTATCACGTAGGGAAAAGAGAAATTGGCTGCTCGTGGTTCGACCGATATGAAGAATATTGAAGATTTCCATTTGGAATCAGCGGAACCAACCTGGCCTCTGCAATTTACTTTTCGCTTCATCAGAATGTGTGACGAGCGGTAACCCTTGTTGGTGAGTTTCCTCTCGGAGATTTCCATAACATTTACAAAGCCTTCAAACGATTCTTACGATACCAACACAATGAAAGGGGTTGAAAGAATCTAACAGCGCTATCACACGGCAAAAAGTTGATATAAGTAAAGAGCAAGGGGTGTAAAGGGGAATTTAGAATCATTTTCTAAGACACGAAACCCACTTTACACCAGAGCTTATTTAGGAAAGCGTGACAGGTGGTGAGCTTGTCGCTGTCTGAGTATCCAAGCCAACGATACTGATCATACGTACATTTTCGAAACACTCATTGTTACGAATTTTCCCTATAAGATCTAACTCGAGCCTTCGATTTGAAGGGAGGTCTAACCCTAACCACGATAGGATTATAACAACATTTAATAAATAAGTATATTTCCATTATTTAAAATATTACATCTCTCTGTTTTTTTTTTAAATTCTCTGTTATATTTCTCGAATATGAAATGTTGACTATAAACTAACGGCTTCGAAATGCAAATGTGTAGGTTCCAACGGCAGCTGCTCCGCTCGTAAACATCGATTTTCAAACGTTGCGCTAAAATCTTACGTTTTTATTCAGGCAATTTAAAGCTGGGAATTATTGTGAAACCACACCAACGAGAAATATCTATGTGGTGACATTTCCTACTTATGATCCACACTGTTTTTTTAATAGAAGGTTTTTATTTTTACATGAATGTTCTTTTTGATGGCAGTTAATCGTTTCTCTTATCTATTCGCTTTTCATTTTTTTTAAAGGTTAACCTCTCTGTTTAAATGTCGCCTGAAGGCATACATTACACGTAGACTCAGACAGGAAATAGTAATTATTAACACCACTTTACCAATGAGCCATCGAGCCGACAAATGGGATTACGGTCTTTAATAGGACAGATAATAATTTAGAATTAACTTTTACTTTTATAGACCTAAGGAACGTGACTAAAGTACATGCTTTATGTATATTGAACAATAATATGTAGTAGTGTTGGGAATGCCACGATTATATCTCGATAGTTAGTCAGAACTATAAAATATCTTTGTGATATCTTTTCTGATTTAGTGTACGATGAAAGTTAATAGCTGTTATCGTCGCACTTCACTGCACTACAAATATACAAGCCGCTAGTGTGAAAGGAGACGAATGAAAATAATTCTTACCCCGTCGTCAGGATATTTGTTCACTTTGAGGTAGCAAGTTTAATATTAAAACCGGTCAAATGCGAGTCGGACTCGAGCACTGTGGAACACTTTCATTTCGTTTGGGGTGTGGCCCCCCCCACACCCCAAATGTCATTGTATAGAGCTTCTTAGCAAGATAAAAATGTATTTATCATATTTTTTTATCTTCAAAAATAAATAAATGAGGGAGCAGTCACAGTTTTAGACCGTTTTTGTTACAGGGTACAGGGAATTTCGAACTTCTGTATATAAAAACATTCCTTTATCTAAAGTATTATCCGTTTAAATAAAGTTAATTGGTTATATGTACGGAAACCTAAAAGAGCGAGGCTCGACTCGCATTTGTTCGGTTTTAAACTTCGAGCACGCTCAGATATATAAGAATAATATTTGGCTCGGTCCACCCGGAAGAGAACCATTCTCTTCAGGGTTCAGATTCGAGTGTTATATATTAGCTTCTTAAAATAAAATCATCAAGACTATGGAAACTTATTGATAAAACAAAACACAATAGTTTTCGATCGAAACGGTTGTAAGATATATGTTAGTGTGAATTGTCTGTGAAGAACATCTCGTCTCGGATCACGCAGTTATCGTGGATCAGCCACAATGTTTTATTGCATTGAGTTTTTGAAACTTGTTTTATCCGACACAGACCTCGTCGACGAAAGCCATTTCATACAATTGTATTGATGTAACTGTGACCACTTATATAAATGCACTATGATTTTGATTCCTATATATCTGTACACATATATTATCCATTCCTTATAGATAAATCGTTGTAGGTTTTTATTGTGTATGTCTAACAATTAAATATTTTCATCATTCAACTCAAATGAAGAGGAAACTAATTTGGAATTCTGGAAAAGATGAGAATAGATGTAGATCATTAACGAAAGAGGTTCTTATCAAGCCAACCCATGGCTTCATCAAACCGTCAGACAGGTATTTAATTTAAACATAGTGATAAGCAAACTATTCTTCGTCTTATTTATCGGCCTGTAATCTACTACTGGACATTTGGTAGGTCTCTACAAGAAAGCGCCGTCAAGGCAACATACATTTCTTATACATTTTTGCCCATGTTTAGAGTCGCTGCCCAGCGCAGCTGCCTTCGGACTTATGATGCTGTTCCCCATCATTAAGTTGTTGGATTTGAGAGAGGGGAAGAGGGTTGCGGAGGCTCGTTTGTCTATTCTAATTCGTGCATAATGAAAATATGTACCTAATTTCTGAGCCCTTTGTGTGACAGATGTGAATCATATCTTGATTCGTATCCATTGTCTTTTAACCTAACCTTCGATATGAGGGTGAATAATAGATAAATGTCAACAAAGGTCAGTATCGGATAAAATTAGCTTTTATGCCATATCGTTGTTTATATCGAACTTAATTTTTTAGATCAGACAGTGTATTTAACTTATTTGTTTATAATATACTACCGTATCTACGTACCGTACCGTATCGTACTACCGTTGGTTCGAATTAAAAAAAAAAGAAGATTGAAATTAAGCAATTGTCCAAGAAAGTGCCAGCAAAAGAACTGCCATAAAATGCATTTCATGAAAACACAAGTAAGTTTAATTATGCACTGTGATTTGGATTACAGCAATGAACAGGCATTCGACTCAGCATTTTGCAACATCCGTGTCGGTAGCTTTGCCAAATTTCAAGAGCAGATAATATCAAAGATTGGTGATGTCTTTTTGTTAGCATTAACACGATACCTATAATAGTGCTTCTGTGCTCTATCAGATCAAAATCAAAACATTATACGATAACATAGATGTTTTTTTTTCGTGTTTGGAGTAGTAGATAAACAGATTACTTTGATTAGAGGTCCATGCTCTTACATAGTAATGTCGTCGTCGTTTAACGCCGTGTTGACGGGTAGCGGAGATCCATTTACTCGTACCTTAGTTCCCAATTGTGACAACACGTTTACAGAACAACTTTACGAGTGTGGACGTAGTGGATGTCTGTGGACAAGACTTATCGCTCAATATTTCTTGAACCGTGTACTTCTTTGTCCACTTTTAGTTTATAGAATAAAAAAATAATGTTCGGTTACATTTGTCACATGTGCTGACTCCGGCTTCAATTTGAAGTGCTATTGCGTAATTTTAACAGTTCGGCTAGTAGTTTCGTGATTATGGTATCAGACACCTTAATGCTAGCAATGTCGACAAGTGGCACCTCCTAACCGATGTGGATAATATAGATCATATTTGAGATGAGTATGCCGGTATCTATTAAAACCTTTGAGACTTGTCACACGCCCTCAAATACGACTTATTATTAATCAAATCAGATACAGTCCAAGTCCAACATCAAATAACAGGTAATTTTATAAAGAATATCTATCTGAATTTTCCTGTGACGTCTGTTAAATATATTTAGAATAATATAAATGGTATTAGGGATGCGGCTGTGATTGCGTCTAAAACTGATGTGCTTGTAGATCGGAGGTCTATTGTTGTACAGCTATTCAATTGTAATAATAACGTTGATATTTATTTTCGGTCAGGTAAAAATTCCAGACGGATAATTTTCTGTAATAAAATATACCTGTCTGGGTTTGTTGTCGACATGAGCATGAACTTTCATTTTATTACTGTAAATCAATAAAACATGCTGGAGCACCGCTTTGTTTTCAAATAGTAAAGGATTGATAAAAATCTGTATCGTGTGTGTAAAACTTGAATATTGTTTGAACTTGAAGAAAAAAAATCTAACTTGACTTTCCTGGATCTACCTCAAAGTCGAGTTCCATCTCCAGTGTGCTCTCTACACTCGTATCATAGTAATATGTTTTTCGAGACTAACATACGATTTATACGTATTTGCCAGCCTGGATACTAAAACGATGACAGGCTCACCACCTCTCAAGTTATCCAAAAATTAACTAAAATAAATGTCTAGACTTCTGACCCCAGTATGGCTATAGTATCTATTTTTATGGGAAAGTCGACAAACGAGCAAGCGGTTCACCTGATGGTAGATGATTACTGTCGCCAACGTACATTTTCAACGCCAGAGGTGCTGCAGGTGTGGTGCCAGCCTTTAAGGATATTTGGGAGATGGAAGGGAGGATGAGGAGGAGGATGGGGAAGGGGAGTGGGCCTCCGGATACCTCACTGACAGAACGAAAAGCAGAAGCATAAGATGCCTCTACTTCACGCCGGTATTCTGCGAGGCCGTGGTACCAACCTGGTCGAGCTGGCCCATTCGAGCGGCAGCAAAAGCCGCCGCTTGGCTCTACCACGTAAAAAGTTAACTATACTGGTAATTTTTTTTATTTTTGCTTAAGCGAGAACAGAGTGTTATATTTTTAATTTGTATCTTGTAACTGTATATTTAAGACAAGGGTTTGTGATGGAAAGAGTGCTTACACTTAGAACTATGTATCCTACTGGGCTTAGTAGCATTCGAACGTCGGGCGTTTTCAACAGGTACTGGAGGACGACTCCGATGTTGAAATTAGCTTCGAGTGTCATGTTAAAAGGAGTGTTTCTCCACGCTTCGGCAAAGAATACCCAAAGGCATAAAGCCCACCATTTGTAATGCCTTTTTTTAGTAGGATACAATACTGAAGTAAATAAAAAATTAAAGTTGTTTTTAAACTTGTACATTTCAAACTTCATAACGTCGTAAAATTATAATATAGAAAACTTTTTGAGTCTAAATAAAAGAACGTTTAATACGATCGAAGGTCAGGCGAGTAGATAGGCAGATAATAAAACTCGATCACAAAAGCTCTCCCTTAAAGCTTTGACATTGTATGATTTACGTACATCATATCTTATTCGTCATCGACTTTAGCCTAAATATACATATTTTTTCGGAAAATAACTGTGAACATATTTGAATTAAAGAAAATGAATCGTGTGAATTAACTGTGTCTTTATCTTATATATTAACTATGTTATTAGGTCATCAAAACGGTAAAATTAAAAAATATTTAATATTATTCTATACACTATTAAAATTAGCTAGTTAATTAAAATAAAAGAATTTCGCGCAATGTGACGTTTAAGTAGTTACGTAAATACAGATTTTATTATATGTTTAGTAGTTAACTTTCAGTTACGCTACTACTAAAGTTAGAAGTACTAATCAAATAACAATGAACGCGCCCTAACTAAACCAATCAGACTAAATGTAGCACACCTGACAATCTAATTAAGTCTTTTCATTCATTCTGTAACCCGGGTATGGTTATCTTAATTCCTTTAAAATGATTAACCATTTTAGGACTATTTAGAATATTATTGTTCGAGTTCATGAATTTGTTTTAGTTATAATATCTTGATGAGATTGAGATTGCACGGTCCAAAGCCATCTGCATTCTTCGACTTTCAACGACATTATGCAGGTCATTAGACCGATAACCTGTATAGACACCGCAAGACGGATTGATCTCCATTGAGATGACTCCGTCTTGCGGCGGGTCGTCGATATTGCGTTTGACTGCACGAGGTTCTCAGAGAAAGAGTAGTCGAGAGCCTTTCCTCCGCAACGACTGTCAATTCTGCGAGCTATGTGTCCAACCCATTGCCACTTCAATTTGCTGATCCTTATGTCGGTCATTCTTGTTCTGCTACGGTTATCGTCGTTGTAAATTCTATCAAGCAGAGAAACACAGAGCAATACAATTATTAAGATTATTAAGAAAGAAAAAATTGACGATGGCCGTGCGCTGACTACCTCAGAATTAGGAGAGTTGTCGAGATAAAGAAAGTTCAGTCCCCTGTGGAGGGCTCTAACCAATGAGTTTTTTGAAACTTACGTACGATTTATGTCGTTGCCTAAGACGGCGATGCCCTTCTCACCGATTACTCCAGTATTAGATATACGATCGTGAGATCTCCTCACTCGTCCGGGGTAGTACCACGGCCTCGCAGAATACCGGCGAAGAGTAAAGGCATCTTGTGCTTCTGCATTTCATCCTGAGAGTGAGGTAACCAAAAGCCCCCTCGCCCACCTGCCTCCACCTCCCTACCTCACTGAACGAAATGCAGAAGCACAAGATGGCTCGGTGGCGTAGTGGTTAAGCGTTTAGCTGCGGCGCTGCGGGTCGCGGGTTCGATTCCCGCACGGGACTAGTATCTGTATGGACTACAAATAATAGTTCCCGGTCTGGGTGTTTGTCCATGTGTAATTCGTGTATGTAAACTGCCTCCGCGACACAGGAGAAATTCCTACAGCGGAAGGTAACGTTTTTTTAAAAAGAACAAAAAGAACAAAGATTGCCATGACATTTCCAAAATCTTTAACTTATTGCCTCTTACCATATACCTTACCATCATACCCTCAGGGGAAGAAAGGTGGCGATCGGCACAACCAGACGGCATCTATTGATTTATTTCATTTTAACGGGATTCATTTGTTGTACAACTTGTCCTAATATGGAAAATTTTAACAACAAAAACGGTCATTAACCCTACCCGCCCTTAACTTGTAATCAAATCATGTTGCGGATCACAACAGCTTTTACGGTCCGTTTTATTATCCGGTGTAACGTAAAATATCACGTCATGTACCAAAGTACCAAAGTACCAAATAACAAATTTCTGTGGATTAAATGTAACTAACAGCCGTTCTTGTCTACCGGAAAGATATTGGACTATAACAATTTGCGCTAAATGACACCATTTTACGTTTTAACACAGCCCGAGTTCACAGATAAATTAACAAATGTTTTGTATCACAAATAATCGTTTAAAGTTAATTTTCCTATTGTAAAACGATTGATTAATAACATACCAACTTTTTAGTTACTTATTTGTTCGTCTTTGGCACAAGTGGGTGCACTATTGCATAATGCACTTCCACCACACGGTTCACTAACATCAACATAACGCTTAACACACCGAAAACACCAGCACCGACGAAAACGTGACACGTTTTT
Source organism: Bhutanitis thaidina (assembly GCA_029286595.1). Taxonomy (NCBI): domain Eukaryota; kingdom Metazoa; phylum Arthropoda; class Insecta; order Lepidoptera; family Papilionidae; genus Bhutanitis; species Bhutanitis thaidina. Next base: position 4,960,792 of record JAGSMS010000009.1, on the reverse strand, counting down.
CGCCTTTCACCAAGGCATTGTATAGGGATAAGATACAGCAACGATCAACCGACGCCTGATCAATATATTAATAAGGGATGAACATCGATAGATTAAGTACCTTTTTCTTGTAAATTTATTATAAAAGGAGAGGAATGAAACTTATATCATTGGAAAGGTATACTGTGCAATCGGTGTGGACAAAAAACGAATCATATGTCAAAGTTAAGGCAGGTACAATACACAATTCCAATCCCATACAAAATAAATTAAATGTACGCATCTGATTCTGATTTTCATCTGTCTAATTCGATCTGATTATAGAGTTGAATTTCGTTCCCTTCATAAAATACTATTGGTCGTTTAACTTCTATTCATTATCTGACTGGATCTTGCCAAATGAAATTTCGTAATATCTGCCTACCTTTAACAGCTACAGTTTAAAAAGTTTCTGGCCATTAGCAAAATATGCCTTCGTATAAACAGCCTAGGAACACAAAAACAGTAATAAATTTCACTATGAAGTGAAAGGAAACGATAGAAACCCCTTTAATAAATATGCTGAACCCGAAGTACATTCCAGCGGTGTTGCCTGAATAAACATGTACGTGCAAAGTCTTAGAACCCGCTCACTAAGTTTTTTTTCTTCACAGAATACGAATTACTTACTCTGCGTATGATATGGTCGGTTTGTGTGTTGTGCAAAAAATATTTGCAATAATTCATCCTTACTTCTGCTTGATGTTCGCACATTGTTCCTGAGTACTATTACATTAGCATACAAATATGAGTTACGAAAAAGCGGAGATTGGGTAAGTAGGTCAACGGTGTGGTCCATTTTATATACACATATAAATGAAAACAAACTGACAATTTATACCGCTGTTTGTAGTCTATTGATGAAAATAAAAATATATAAAGTTCTGTCGATCCTATAACCGATACTGGGGTAGTCTCAGGTCTAAAAATTTTAGTCCTTTCCACTCAGCTTTCGTCAGTTATTATTCGAGTCAACGTGATAGGTGATTAGCCTTATTAGAGTCAACGTTTTTTAAAATTACACTTAAGCTTCGAACAACTCAGTTGTACGAGCCCTTCACACACGGAAACACAATCAAGATACCTGATTCGGAGGCAGATATACACTAGGCTATTATGAAACTGAATCATAAATATTATTCTTCTCGAACTGTATAGAACTCTCCCAATAGCATTAACCCTTATTACATGTTTGGTAAGCGCGTTGGCGATTGCAGAACCAGGCACTACGCAATTGTTGTGTCTACACACACAGTGTAAAATTACGGCGTAGTGTTTCTTTTTATTTCATAGCCGCTCTTTCAGATACTGGGGCAACACCACTTACGATGTTAAATACAATTTAAGAGCTGAATTTACCACGTGCTCGGCGGTGAAGACAAACTTCTTGAGATTTAATAAAAAAATATATCTCGAGGACATATGCAGCCAACTCGAGCGGCGTAGCCGTCCATTTCCGTCTCCCTTAAATCTCTTTCAAGTATTGAGAGGAGACTTTACTTTTACAATAACATGATGCTTTACGGAAATTCATAATACTGAAGATGAGAAAATAGTAAAACAATAGTGATTATTTTTTTATATTATCATTGATGCCCATGGATACTAACTTCAATCGAAAATGGTTACAGACGCGTCGTCACACCTGAGGGCCGACAAGGAGAGGTGACGCACCGTTGGATACCGATTTGGTCGTGGGCGTGAACTTAAAAGTGGTTGCCCTGCTGGTCCAAAGTAACAAACGAACAAACAGTTTATAGTTTATATGCATACCCCTGAACCTGTGTTTCATAGCAGCATATTTATATCTACATATCTATGAGAATACAATGTAGAGTACAAAGAATAATAAAATGTACTCTAATATGCTTCGATACAGTGGGTCAACAAAATGTAAATATTTCTCAGATTCAGTAACAGAATAGGCTGTAAAACGTACGCTTAACAGGCAGCTTTTATTACGCGTCAAAGGCAGGTAAGGTCAATTGCCAACAGTATCATCTGTTTTGCTTATTTAAGCATTTTAAGTAAATTATACACCAGATAAAATTTGCGCAGTTCGCATAAGAGAATAGTAAAGTAAAACTGCGTTGCCATCATTAATGTCTTTAAACGGACGCAGTAAAGTTTAATTAATAAACGGGTGTATTTATATACTATACATTTGAACTTGGGTCTCACCGTATACATGGAACTATATTAAAACGTAATAAAGTTATAAGCTATGTTGTGAATACCTGAAATGAATATGTTAAATTTTTGAGGAGCTACCAGCTTAAAAAAGAAAACAATTACGGGGCCCGGATAAGTCTATAAACGACTTGTGCTTGAGCAAATTCAATAATTATTAAATAAAATTAATTAATAAAATAATTAATAAAATAATTTTGTATATATTACTTGGTCAAGCCTTGTGGTAGCGGAGCCTTATGGGGGTGGCCTAACTGTTCTGAAATCTGCCACCTCGATAAAATTTCGTTATTGTTCCACAAAGGAACATAAATTTGACATTAAATTATTTTTAATTTGAATCTACCTCAATAGTGTCTCCTAACCGGACCAACCGGTTAAGATAAACATGGATGGAATTAATGAACTATTTTTGGGATAGCATTATTCACCTCACCGTGGGGTAATTTTAAAAAATAATGAAGTTTCATCAGCAAATAATACTACATGAAGTTTATTCCCTACCAAGTAAGGTAAATCGAATCCCAATCAATTCCCGAGGGTGTCATAAAGGAAAGTGGATGGCAGGATAGCAGCTCTGAGGTATACCAAACATAAAGTAACCAGATCGATAATTGCCAGCGCTGTCTAAGGTGTGAGACGTCTGGTACTGTGATCGCCGATCTTCGGTGGATTGACAAGCGTGGCGATCATGGCAAATTCTTAGTATGTAATTTTTAACTTATTTTACACTTCTATTAGATCTCTTTCTTCTTACAAATTGATAGTTCGTAAAGTTTAAGTCACAGGCGCTGTGAAAGTTTTTATTAATCTCCTCCTACAAGTTACTACCATATTGCGTGAGGAAATTGCACCTTAGAAATTTTCATCTCTTTGCAAGTAACTAATGAAACGAAAATATCTAAAATGAAAATGATTTAAGCTTAGTCCTAAGAAAATAAAAATTCGTTTCTCAAATCAATCAAGCAACGTTTTGTAATGAGTTTTTTCATACAGAAACAGGCTAAAGAAATAATTCGATGGATTCAAAGTAATTTAAATTACGAATTACAAATGATATTATTGAAAATCCATAATTTTTTAATACATTCAGCCACAACTTTATTTCATACCTTTAAAAACATTTTGCAAACGACTGCTTTGATTTACACCTTATAAGGATTTTTTGACCACTAGGTTTTGTCGATTTATTTAATCAGATAATTCAAAACATTAAAACGTAATATGCTCAATTGTTATTATTTACATTATTAAATTTTGTATCGGTAAATATACCATATCTTTTGCCAAATGCCAAATTTACCTGCTCGTGATGTATGCTCCTAGTCAACAAACAAGGCTCTGGTGACCCAATGATGGCGGAACATCGATCACATCGCCAAAGACAAATCCCATAGCCTAGTGGTGGGAGCAGCATCAGAAATAGAATTTAAACTATGGGTATATCTGCCTTCACAGCGTTTTAAATCTATTCCGTTACACAATATTCACTACCCACAAGTATGGACGCAATATTGCAATAAACAATGCAATGTTTTGTCTTTTGCGTTCTTTTTGCTAGAGTAGGTAGCCAGATCGAATGTTACGAAACAGTAGCATTAACTGTGCTAGCACAGGTGTCAGGGCGCAAGTTTTCCTTCCTTCTCCGTCTCTGTCTAGGAGTCGTCTGGGTACCCGGGTGCTATTTCTGCTGTCAATCAGCAGTGAAACCACTGTTGTGTTTCGATTTGAAAGGAATAGACAGCTAGTAATAACAGACTTTGAGGCATATCGTCTTATTCTTCAGGGGTGACAAAGCACTTGTAACCGTTAACGATAGAAGTTGTTTGCAGGTGTCCATGGGCTGCAGAGGCCAATTATCATAAGGTATGTTAGATTGTAGGTCACCCTAAAGAAATGAAAAAAAATATTAGAACCTAGAAATTATTTAAAGGCTGCTACTTTACTTAAAAATAACTTAGAAGATAGTGCACTGGTACATGTCTACATCCTCTTATTGTAATAAAACTCTATTTGTGAAATAAGTGATTTATTACAAAGTCTCCCAATAACCAAATCAATACACTATTAACGGCGTCCTTTTATGTTGTTACATAAATTAAGTTCGCATCATACAAGCCAATTCAACCGCCTTTCTGTTGTTTAATCAGGTATTGGTCCCTTAATGGACATGTTGCTTGACCAAGCCGGCCCAATTACTTAAGTTGCAATTTCGTGTGCTATATCTGATCAATTAACTTAGTACTGTAGTTAAGTAGCGGATTAAGCGACATCTTTCGAATCTTTTGTTTTTATTTCTGTATTACCTATCACATGTAAGTAAAATATTTGAGCCTTACTGCCTCCTCTCATTATTTGAAAGGTATTTGAAGCTGGGACTTGTCTACCATGCTGCTCCAGTGCGAGTTGACGAACTTCACATTACCTATGTTCTTGAAATATATTTTTTATTTCTTACATATCCAGGTTTCTTTAATACGTTTTCTTTTATTGAGCACGTGGTAAATTCAGCACTAAAATTGTCATCAACAATATCAGCGGTGTCGGCACCAATGTTCGAACCCAGATCACTTATGTATTATGAAATTAAAGGATTTGACCTGCGCCCTACTACGACTATTCACGGTTCTCTAAAAATATATTGAATAGCGTTTAATTGCGGACGGTTTGTATCAAATTCAAATGTATTCCTTAGAAATTTTTCTCGTAAAAATGTTGAATCTCATCAAGCTCTTATTTAATTTGTCCCGACCCTTTTCTGCTTCAGCAAATGACAAAGTCAAATCACGTTTTGTAATCGTATTACGTGTACTTGTGAATATTTCAGACATTTTTAAATTTACTCTTCAATTCTTAAATTTGAATAAAATGTAAGAATGAAGAAACGTATTGTGGCGGTAAATCTTGCTACCCCCTTACTGAATAGAAGGCGGCTAAATGATCTTCGAAAATACCTGAGCGATGACCGGCGGCGGCATCTGATGTGCGAGGTGTGCGACTGAGACTGCTCTCGCCGACTCGCCTCTCCAAAAACATCGTGTATCGTACGTATATGTAAAACCTTTTTTAGAGAAAACCCTATTTCCAGTTGTTGATAATTAAAAGACTGATAATGACAATAGTGAAATTTACAAGCGTAAGAAACAAAATAAAAACCTATATTGTAGTATTTGCTCGCAACTTCAATACACCCCGCGTTCTGTAATTATAGTACATATTCTCTTTTAAAAGTGCTTATTTAGTCAGATTTTTCAGCTTCGCGCAGCAACCCATATCCTTACATTAACAGCCCCGAAACAGTCCACTGCGGACACGGGCCTCTCCCATAAGGAGGATGCTGCTGCCCGTCGTCAATACCGCACGGATATGCATGTATCTACCTCACATAATCTGAATATGTACTAATTTTTGCCTTAATATCTATTACAATATGAATAGAGAGTCGCTATCATCGAGATGAATTGTCATCTAGAATGAATAACAAGAATATTACACAAGTTTTTATTTCTTCATTATCAAAATTAATGTCTTAATAATAAAAAAAACAATCTCTATTTGAACTCATTCCCTTGAAGTTTGTAAGTTATTCCGTAATAATGTAAAATATAATATACATTGTAATGTAGAGATTTCAAGAAATCTTCGAGTTTGGTTTAAAAAATTCCATCTTAAGTGTACTTGGTGATAATTGATATTAATGATAAACAAAGATATGTAAAGGAAGAAGCCTGAAATGATTTAGTTCACTTAGATATTTAAGGCATTACTAGAGGTAAGAAAAAAGACTGACTCAACCGGGGTAGTACCACGGCTTCGAAGAAAACCGGCGTGAGATAGAAGCATCTTGTGCTTGTTCTATAGTTCGGTGGGTGATGTAACCGGACGCTCACTTCTTCTCTCTAGTCCCCTTCCCCAAATATTCTTAAAGACCTGAAACGCACCTGCAACTCCTCTGATGCTACTGATGTACGTGTGCATCACGGGTAATCACTTATAATAAGTTGAGCCATTTGGTCGTTTTCCCCCTTTCCCATAAAATAATATATTAATAGTAAGACTATGCGGATAAAATATTAATAATATTTTTAGCATTAACCGTTTACATTAAGAGCAAAGCTTAATACACACAAACAACGTTAGTTGTTACGCCTGAAATTACTAAGTTACATTCTTGAGAAGCGTCTATATTAATTAAGAAGTTGTAGTGTTGGGTCCGTGTACTTAAACATCTGATTACAAACCAAAAACTTATTATTTCTTTACAATATTAAAAATAAATCCCATTGAAATTACAAATGTGAAAGTTGAAATGTTTCAATATTTATCACTAAATCACGCCTAATAGAACGGAATATATTATCTTCTTACGTGTCATAACAATAAAAAAATTATTTTAGCAACAGGTCATGAGTGAAATTTGGCAGAGTAAAAGATTAGGCCATGGAATAAGACAGGATAGTTTGTTTGTTTTACTTAAATTTAATAAACAGAACAAATGAGCATTCAAATTTTTCAGATATATCAAGCCATTTCATCAATCGCGACCGATGGATAACCGCGAATATCGTTTTACATATCAGAATTATCAGCCATGAGTAGTTCCATCAAACGCCGTAGATTCTTGTAGCGCTAGTGCTGCGTGAACAAGTGAATACGAAAATATATCTCGCTGCATCGGTGTTGTCTAGCCTAGAGCATCGCAAGGCTGATTCCTGCAACGCTTTGATTATGTTGTAGATATCAGTGTTTATCTTCTAATGACAAGAAAACGTAACGCATTATACTCGTGTATTATTTACTAGTATAGTATTTATTTATTAAAAATAAATAACGATGGCAACCTACGGAGTTTCTGCTCTTTTAGAGAAACCTCATTAAGAAACGGTGGTAGATTGAAAATGATATGAGATTTGACAAGTGAAATTTATATTTTTTACGTCAAAGAATAAAAATTCTTTCAAGATCAAATTTTATACCAAAGGATCACTTTGAAATAAAATTAAGAAACCGCGGGCACGTATAAGTACGTATATGATAGTTTTGTATTATGTTGTATATCCAGTAGATTATTCATTTTAGTTACTACTAGCTTATGCCCGCGACTTGGTTCGCGTTGTATTTGTAATTGTTTCTCAGAGATTTCCAACCTATACATATAATACAATTGCAATAGAGCCATTTCGTAGTGAATTAAGTGTTTAGGGCAACGAGATCAAATACACTAAAATTAGGTTTGCTTGGTCGATACACTTATAATGAAACTCTAACAGAGCAGGGCGGTATATGTGATATAAATATTTAAAATTGTATTGGATTAGGTATTCAGCGCCTGCGCCGGCGAATTTAGTCCGATACATAGTAATACCGACACTCCTCTCTCTCCCCAGCGGCTCCGACACGGCCGCATCGGTCGTGCAGCCCAGCCACATGCAGGATCGGGAGAGTGGTGCATCGCATCACCATGCTAAAACAAAACTCCTCTTCCCTCGCAACTCCTCAAGCTTAGTTTTAGCTGGGGAGGGCAGGGAGAACAATACAAAGTAACGACAGTTATCCTCCTTACTCCTTTTAGACTACCTCGCATCGGAGTGGTCACCTTGAGCTGGTTCACCTCGCTACAACAGACCAACTAAGAAGGTGCCTCTTGGTTCTACATGGGTGACCATGCCATGTTTTTTTTTGGGATATGAGGCAAACGAGCAACCGGCTCATCTGATGGTAATACCGTTGCCCTCGTTCGTCCGCAACACCAGAGGAGCTGCTGGTGCGTTTCCGGCTTTTTAGGATATTTAGAAAATGGGAGAGGATGAGGAGGGGGAGGGGAAAGGGAGACGTGGGTCTCCGGTTGCCTCACTCACTGAACGAAACACAGAAGCACAAGATGCCTCTATTTAACTCGAGAAAAAAATATTCAATGCAAAAATCCATTCCCTTTTAAAGTTATACTTTGTATATATAGACTGGTAATATATCCTTGAACTCGGTCGTTCTTGACTGGACACGAAATTGCTCCATCAAAAGATTTTACGGGCATTTTCATCATCCCGCCTCGTAAACCTAGCGCTTAGCGGTAAAATCTTTTAAAATGTACTATTATAAGCAACACAGGCTTTTAGCTTGAACCTTATGCTTTTATCATGTTCATGTTTTCTATAATATACAATGGAATTACATTTAAGTATCATAATTTTTTATATTATTATATCGTTCAGTCTTGACCAACGTTCTCTTGTTACCTACAAGTATATTTCAGTAAGTAAATTGTCTTAAGTGTTTGAGTGAATTTCAAAGAATCTTCATAACAATCCATTTGTGCTTTTACTGAATAGAAAAAAAAATTAAATTTCCTTTCTTTTACATTCTTTCGGTAGCACTGACTGAGTAAGGAGATATTCAAAAATCATAAAACGGTTCTTTTAATGCGTGTGGAGCATTACCGGTTTGCTCAACGTAGTGGGTTACTTACTTTAGTTACTCCATCAAAAGTTTGTCACCTTTTGCCGGTTCGACAAAGTCTCATATAAAGCGTAATTTTATGAACGGGATGGAAAGGATAAATGTCTTTATGTATATATATAAGCACTCACGCTTATTATCCGTAGGTGTTGGCAGAGAATATGTACTTTCATTTGATAAAGCGAAGATGAACGGGCATTAGCGATCCACCTTTCGCTTCTCCGGAAGGAAAATCGTGTCGGTGAGATTGTCAAGGCCTTTACCGACTCTTACAACGCCTATAGGAAGAGTTTCTGGCGCTTCCATCACACCGCAATGCAATTCTCGGAAAATATTGAAACAGAATCCCTTACATAAGTGTTCCATAATGCAAACGAATCAATTACTATGGTACTATAGTTTTGAGAGTTTTTTTTTATAAACGAAGGCGATGTTATTTCTCTTCTTCGTTTTATGGCCGAGAGTGAGATTTCCCACATCTGAAAAATTCTACCAGCTGTGTCGTCATATAAAGCAACAGCAATTGCATTAATTTTACGACGTGTAAGGTACGAAATGGCGAAATTAAATTAAAAATTCGCACGTGGCTGTAACGGTGCTATTTTATTGCTTTGATATTATTTGAAGAATACATTATTACAAATTTAAAACGAGTACATATTAAATTTTTCTCTTTCATTTACTATACAAAAAAAAACGTGTGTGTGTGATTAGTTATACTTCTTTAGAAGAAGCGCGCGTAAGAAGTTAGTTATACTTCTTTAGGGTAACTAAACAAATAAAAAGAATACATACCGACAGCTAACCTCAAATCTTAAAATCCACTATAAAGTTTATTACATAAAAAACCTCTTTCATAACGTATACTCACAATAAATTATCATTCACCACGATATATAATTTAAAATCACATACAATTACACATGTATATTTATGTATGAATATATTTATTATCTCCACCGATGTAATAAAACACGTGTGTTAAAGATTCATAAATGTTTGAATAACCACTTCGAATATAATTAACATGGAGACTATACACTTCATATTCGTGTATAGTCTCCATAATAGCTACCAAGATAATTTTAGAGACATCTAGAAACCAACTTCATCTTATTATTTTTATATGTCAGTGTGCGAGCGCATAGTAATAATTTAAGAGAAATGTCTCTTAACTCGAAACCAACTTCATCCTGTTAATTTTAGATGTCGGTGTACGCGCATCGTAAAAATTCACTGTCTAGATTTTTCCCAAACGCGCCAAAAGAAGTATAACTTCAAAAAAATGGTATTTTACGACTAAAACGAGTATTTTAAAATGAAGTTTTGTGTAGAATATGTTACATAAATGATTGCCCGACAAGGCAGTTTGCTGACAGCGTAAGACAATCTGCCACTATTCCCACGGGTATCGTAACCGTCGACTTAGGGAAATGGCAGACAATCTCATGTCGTCCCACAGATGGCAGATTAAACTTCTACAAAAGTGCACAAATCGTTCACGAGCGTCTAAGATTCCAGGGATCGGGTACTGCGATTGACAACCCGCTTGGTTAGCGCGGCAATTAAAGCAAATCCTTCTATTGGGACAGGCCCATGTTTCGCGGTGGAGTATTTATAGTGTGTAAAACAACTCATGTTCTTCAGCTAAATAGTACAATTTTAGCACCGCTCTATCATATAAAAAAATATTGAAAAGGGAAAATTCTTAATCTTAAGCTTAAAGCCTTGTTGTTTGTTTGTTCTTGCTTCACATAATGGATCATTAGACGTGATTAGCGCACTGAGAAAGTTGTTAGTTACTCTACCATAGTAAACAATACTTTGTAGGGATGGATACAATGTTGTATGTTATAAAATTGTTCTCTGTTCCGTCTGTGTTCACATCGTGTATAATTTTACTTCCAATAATATTTATTCAGAGACATGCCAAACCTCCGGTAAATGGAAGTTATTATTTAGATATACTGTTGTAGTGGTGTAATTTTTCTAGATGTTCAAACCCAGGGCTGGTGGGTACCCTTCTGGGTGGAAATCTTCCACCCAGTCGGCTGTCGTGCTAATATACTAATAATTACTGATCATTCTGATAAGGAAAAAACACACATATATCGATATTTAATTAACTCGCCTTATTACACTAATTATTTCCCATCATCTAAGCGAATTCAGGAGCCTTTCCATTGTTTAATCAACTCATGGTTCCTTAATGGACATGTTTCTTGAACGGATCGGTTCCATTAATTACATGTCTTGCTATTTCCTGGCCTATTTATAATCAATTAATCTAATACAAGCGTTAAATGATGCAGATCTTAGTGAATATTACGAAGTATTTAGTTTATGTCAAGACAAATAAGTAACTAGTAACTCATCCTAACTTAAGTGATTTTAGTTCATTTATCATAACATAAGTTTATCTAATACTTAACTAATTTTATAAGTATTTTGGTGGGAATCCGAAATATTAAATTATTCAATTTGATGATTTTCACGGCTAAACCATTTAACCTATTTTTATCAAATTTGATAAGAAGTAACCTCGAACTCTGGGAAAGCCGGGAACCTACTTCTTTTCCGGGAAAGCTGCAGGTGAGTGTAGTCGCGGGCGTAGACTAACATCTACAGAACTTTTTTTGTACTTATTTTATTTATTTGACTTTAAATTTTAAGCATTTTAATAAATAAATTATAACTATGTCTCATCGTTAATCCGCTTACTGTGCGTGGGAAATCCACCTTATGGGAGTGGCCTAAGTCCTGTAGTTAACTGTTTCTAGGCTGTAAAGGTACGGTTATTGTTATTCGAAAATCTTTCTTCCTCGAAGCTTTTCAAAAGTGTTTAGCTTAGAAGTTTGAAGCAACCTTCTGATAAGTGATAAAGTGATGCAGTGGAAAATTGCGATTTTATATCATTAGACTGTCTTTGTTCAGGTAGCTCATGTTCTGTGCTCCGATAAACATCGTAGCTTTACTGTACAACAATAAATATACCGCACTATAATATATTATGGGTGGATATAAAATTCTTGTTTATGCACAGCATATTTTTCTAACATGGTTGAATTTAACAAAATATTTTTTTTAATTTGGTATTTTAGATGCGACATTGTCTTTACCAAGTTTAAATTTATTTTCATAAAAATATTCTTCTTGTAAAAGTAAGCTGATAAATCTTAGTTCCTTCCGAATCCTAAAACGGTATACTTATCAAATATTGAAACATAAATCAACGTACAAGGAAAACAATACAAAAATGGAATACAAAACTAACATACAACATGACCCAGTCGCAGACAGCTACGAGCTACGAGTTTCAAATATAAAATATTGTTTTCAGGAATTCAAAGATTCTATTTTCGTAAGATTATTTTTTTGCAGTGTTTAAAAGATGAGTTTTGTTGGTATAGTATGTCAGTAAGTTAAGTTAAATAAACAATAAATTGTTTTTTCACGTGGTAGAGCCAAGCAGCGGGTTTTGCTGCTGCCCGAATGGGCCGGCTCGATCGGATTTGTACCACGGCCTCGCAAAATACCGGTGTGAAGTAAACGCATCTTGTACTTCTGCGTTTCGTTCGGTGAGTGAGGTAATCGGAGGCCCACACCCCTTTCCAATCCCCCTCTTCATCTTCCCTCCCATCTCCCACATACCCTAAAAGGCCGGCAACGCACCTGCAGCACTTCTGGTGTTGCAGATATACGTGGGCGACGGTAATCACTTTCTGGTGAACCGCTTGCTCGTTTGCCGCCTTTCTCATAAAAAAATGTAATATATGGTGTAATATAAATATTTATAATTTCTGTGTGAGACCATGATATAAGGTGACTTCTGACAGTTGCCGTAATTCGGTTCTGTTAGAAGTCAAAAAAATATTTTTCAATCCAAAAAATCTGTTAATACATTTATTTACATGAATTATATAAGATTTGTTTAAGAATAGAATTGTGACGGCAGTCCGTCAGGTTTAACTTTCAAAAAAAAGTCATACTGAAAATACGAATGGGTTATGGAAATTTGACCCGTTGAGCCTTTGTGAATGACCTAAGTTCAGTAGTGGACTACAATAGTATTTCGACGAAGAAGGAGGATTTACTGTAGGTAAATAAATTATTCTTGAAAGTAAAGCAATGTTTTAGATAATAAAAATAGAGGAGACGATTTTCTGAGGAAACAGCTTAAATCCGGTTGTAACAAAAGTTATAGTTCCTAGCACTTTCACGGGATTCCGTAAGGATTTTCTGTACCTTGTTAATAAAAACTACTGAATCTGTAAGGAATACTGAATCTGTTAGGTTAGGTTCGGTTCGGTTCGGTTAGGTTAGGTTAGGTTAGGTTAGGTTTGGTTAGGTTAGGTTAGGTTAGGTTAGGTTAGGTTAGGTTAGGTTAGGTTAGGTTAGGTTAGGTTAGGATAGGTTGGGTTAGGTTAGGTTGGGTTGGGTTAGGTTGGGATAGGTTGGGTTAGGTTAGGTTAGGATGGGTTGGGTTGGGTTAGGTTAGGTTAAGGTTAGGTTAGGTTAGGTTAGGTTGGTTAGGTTAGGTTAGGTTAGGTTGGAGTTAGGTTGGGATTAGGTTAGGTTAGGTTGGGTTAGGATGGGTTAGGTTAGGTTGGGTTAGGTTAGGTTGGGTTAGGTTAGGTTAAGGTTAGGTTAGGTTGGGTTAGGTTAGGTTGGGTTAGGTTGGAGTTAGGTTAGGATTGGGTTAGGTTAGGTTGGAGTTAGGTTGGGTTGAGTTAGGTTAGGATAGGTTAGGTTGGGATTAGGTTAGGTTGGGTTAGGTTAGGTTAGGTTAGGATAGGTTAGGTTAGGTTAGGATGGGTTGGGTTGGGTTGGGTTAGGTTGGGTGAGGTGAGGTGAGTTTAGGTTAGGTTAGGATGGGTTAGGTTGGGATTAGGTTAGGTTAAGGTTAGGTTGGGATTAGGTTGGGTTAGGTTAGGTTGGGTTAGGTTGGGTTAGGTTGGGTTGAGTTGGGTTAGGTTAGGTTAGGTTGGGTTAAGGTTAGGTTGGGTTAGGTTGGGTTAGGTTGGGATAGGTTAGGTTAGGTTGGGTTAAGGTTAGGTTAGGTTAGAGTTAGGTTGGGTTAGAGTTGGGTTAGGTTAGGTTGGGTTAGGTTAGGTTAGGTTAGGTTGGGTTAGGTTGGGTTAGGTTAGGTTGGGATTGGGTTAGGTTGAGTTGGGTTAGGTTGGGATTAGGTTAGGTTAGGTTGGGTTAGGTTGGGTTAGGTTAGGTTAGGTTGGAGTTGGGTTAGGTTAGGTTAGGTTGGGTTGAGTTGGGTTAGGTTAGGTTGGGTTAGGTTGGGTTGGGTTGGGTTAGGTTAGGATAGGTTAGGTTTTTTTTTTTTTTTTAATAAAACTATTTCTCCACAGACTATTTGTCCGTGCCTTTTTTAGATTTGATTTTTTTTTAATTGTAAGATTGTTTTTTATTTTGAACAATACTCCTTACACTATGTGCTATTGATTACAATAAATTAGTTACAGTATTTTTTTTTTTTTTATAAAACAGTTGTATATATATATTTTGTTTTTTTTTTCTTTTTTTTTTATTATACTTAATCATAATATCATTAGTTACTTAAAAGGTAAATTGAGGTTACATTATGCCTATTTTGTGTCCATTGGCATTGTCAGGTTTTCCGTGACCGCTGAGTCCCTGTTCCTAATTGCCATTTTTAGGTTATATTCTCTGATTTTTGTTGTTGATGCAGCCATTGCTCTCTGAACCAGCCTCCCTGTTGCGTCGTCGCAGTCATCCGCGTAATAGATGCAGCTAACTGTGTGTCTGGACACCGCCACCACAGCATGCTGAACGCTGTCGTGCAGTTTCAGTTTTTCTGCCACAGTTTTCATGACTACGACTGTCCCGGATGTGAGTCCTTGGGCCTCATGAACTGTTAGGAGGCGTGACCCGGCGCCCGACCCGTATCCTAAGTCAGATAGGGATTCCTTTTCGGTTTGGGTGAACACCAGGTACAATGTATCAGGAAGGGTGCTTGGAATATTTGCTCCTGTGTACCTTTCCCTTTTTAGTGAGTGTACCAGAGATTTGGATGAGTATATGCCGCTGTAGATCTCATTGAGGGCATACGCTACATCCATTGGGCTCCGGTGCGTACACAGAAGCTCCTGGCTGATCGTGGTTACCAGGTTTGGGCGAGTGTACTGCATCGCGAAAAGGTTCTCTCTGTCGATGAAGGGAAGATGGTTGATATCACCGATAAGCAGCATTTCTTCCGCATCGCACAGTTTTGTTGCCATCACTATGGCTCCGAAGTGATTCATGAGGTCCTCATCGATGATGAGTCGAGAACATCGAACCCTGTCAGGCTCTCTTACACCGTTTACAAGGACAGAGGCCATAGTGCGTACTTTTGTTTTGGCGTCTGCGCCTATGCGGTTTGCTAATTTTATTTTTAGTTCTTTTGCTGCTTCTAATGTAGTTGTGATTATCAAGTCCCTTCCCCCCTCGAATTGGTTTACCACCCACGTTGTCTTTCCGCATCCGGGGACTCCGTTGATCCATTTTATTTTTGGAAATTGCCAGGTGTCCCAGGGCGCCCCGACTCCGTCCTCTGTGATGGCTTCAGCCATATTGAGGATCTTGTCGTTTAGCATCACCCTGGTGCACCGTGCAGTTACAATGATATGGTCACCCGGAGGCGTTTTGAATTTGGGTTTTCCGTTGCTGTTCGATATGTCTCGTCCAGCATCACGAAGCCTGCCGTTCCACTGTAAGCCGCCATATGGTGTTTGATTTTTCCTCTCAGAACAGTAGATGTTTTATTGTCATATATGGCCGCTTCGTCCTCCTCGAGTAGCACCTTAAGCAGATCCTCACTACCAAGGTGATAAGTTTGTAGAATGTTTCTGCAGGTGTTGAGGTTCGCCTCTATGGTGGCTTTTATTAGTCCTTTAAACTCGAGGAAGGCGTTGATCATGTGATCTTTTGACTCCACTACCGGACGAAGATTTGGGTGGCCGGGTTTTCTCGTGGCGGCTGAGGTTTGGTCATGCTTTAGAGATGTTGATTTGTTGGGTAGCTCTCTTGTGTGCTCTTGTTTTATATTTAGTATTTTTCTCTTAGACACTGCGGGTATACTCCGTGCTGCTGCACTTATAGTATATAGGAAGGCGTCTAGTTTGCTCTTTGTTCTGATGTTTTTGGCCTTTTGTAAAATGTTTGCCTTTTCTGTGGCCGTTTGCAACTGCAGTCTTTCCGATCCGCTACATATCTCAGGTGTCGCTATGGGATGACCCCAGCTGTCAATGGGGGTGCTCGCTGTAGTTAAGTCGTAACTTTTGAGGTAACTTAGGTTCTCTCCTCTGTTTTCGTATACGACTATCATGTGGGTATTGGAGGCCTTAATGCACCCAATGCGATCTGCGATTTCCCCTTGGTCGTGCAGAACCGCCATAGCATCCACACTAATAATGCTGACTGCAGTGTCCTTCTCCTGCTTTCCAAGCTCATTTAGAATCGAGCACGCCTTTGCGAATGGGCTGCTTTCTTCGGTCCATGCGAATAGTAAGATTGTTTTGTTTTTTAATCTCACTATTCGACATCGCTGGTTTGCGACTTTTACCTCCGACAGCGCGTCGTATTTTTTGCGCTTCATGCTCGTTCTAAATGTGCTGCCATTCAACAAATAGGCTAGGCCCGGCGAGATCTTAACAAAGTTTTGGTTTATTGCTGCGCAGAAACCTATTCCCAGTGTCTCCGAGTTGTTGTCCATGAAGAAAGCTACTCCTCTTATCCTTATTCCCGGTTTGCCTCTTTCTGCATGTTCCAGCAGCTGGTGTTCGGCTGTCAGATGTACGGGACTTCCATCTCTTGCATGTGCCGACATGGAGTCCGCGACAGTGTCTTGGCGGCCCGAGGCTTGTGTGTGTGTATTTTTGAGTGTAGGTGGTGTTATTAGTGTAGTGCTGTTTCGTTTGGCGGCAATTTGAAAGGTGTGTTCTGCAAATGCCAAAAATGGTTCTCTCATGTCGTCATCGGTTAGGTTAGGTTAGGTTAGGTTAGGTTGGGATTGGGTTAGGTTGGGATTGGGTTAGGTTGGGATTAGGTTAGGTTAGGTTGGGTTAGGTTAGGTTGAGTTGGGTTGGGTTAGGTTAGGTTAGGTTAGGTTAGGTTAGGTTAGGTTAGGTTAGGTTAGGTTGGGTTAGAGTTGGGTTAGGTTGGGTTAGGTTAGGTTGGGTTGGAGTTAGGTTAGGTTAGGTTAGGTTGGGTTAGGTTAGGTTAGGTTAGGTTAGGTTGGGTTAGGTTGGGTTAGGTTAGGTTAGGTTAGGTTAGGTTAGGTTAGGTTGGGATTAGGTTAGGTTAGGTTGGGTTGGGTTAGGTTGGGTTAGGTTGAGTTAGGTTAGGTTAGGTTGAGTTAGGTTAGGTTAGGTTAGGTTAGGTTGGAGTTAGGTTAGGTTAGGTTGGGTTAAGGTTAGGTTGGGTTGGGATTGGGTTAGGTTAGAGTTAGGTTAGGTTAGGTTAGGTTAGGTTAGGTTGGGTTAGGTTAGGTTAGGTTAGGTTAGGTTAGGTTAGGTTGGGTTAGGTTAGGTTAGGTTAGGTTAGGTTAGGTTAGGTTGGGTTAGGTTAGGTTGGGTTAGGTTGAGTTAGGTTAGGTTAGGTTGGGTTGGGTTAGGTTGGGTTAGGTTAGGTTAGGTTGAGTTAGGTTAGGTTAGGTTAGGTTGGGATTAGGTTAGGTTAGGTTAGGTTAGGTTAGGTTAGGATTAGGTTAGGTTGAGTTAGGTTAGGTTAGGATTGGGTTAGGTTAGGTTAGGTTAGGTTAGGTTGGGTTAGGTTAGGTTGGAGTTGGGTTAGGTTAAGGTTAGGTTGGGTTAGGTTGGGTTGGGTTAGAGTTAGGTTAGGTTAGGTTAGGTTGGGTTAGGTTGGGTTAGGTTAGGTTAGGTAAGGTTAGGTTAGGTTGGGTTAGGTTAGGTTAGGTTAGGTTAGGTTAGAGTTGGGTTGGGTTGGAGTTGGGTTAGGTTAGGTTAGGTTAGAGTTAGGTTGGGTTAGGTTGGAGTTAGGTTGGGTTGGAGTTAGGTTGGGATTAGGTTAGGTTAGGTTAGGTTGGGTTAGAGTTAGGTTGGGATTAGGTTAGGTTGGGTTGGGATTGGGTTAGGTTAGGTTAGGTTGGGATTGGGTTAGGTTGGGTTAGGTTAGGTTAGGTTAGGTTAGGTTAGGTTAGGTTGGGATTAGGTTGGGTTAGGTTGGAGGTTAGGTTAGGTTGGGTTAGGTTGGGATTGGGTTGGGTTAGAAACAGCTTTATTATCTAGTAAGTGCAAGAAAGGACAGGGTTATTAGTCCCATAATTAAAAATGATGTACAAATCCTTAAATAAAATAAATCACAATCAAAGCACCTAATTAAAAAAATTATAATATTTAGACCAAGTACATACATAAAATGACGCTGCCATATACTGTGGTACATACCATAAAAGAAAAACAACTGAGTAAGTAGCACGGTACGTGGCAGCGCAAGAAAATATTACAACGCATCTCGCATGGCAGATTTCGGCAAAGACGGCTTTTTGTTTTTTCTTCTTCATACTTCCACTTTAACTCAACCCACTTCTTCATCAGCCTTTTTGCTGAACATTATGCACAATACTCAGGCTTCCAAGAATTCACCAGCAAGAGCATGTATTTCTTGCATGTTTACTTAAGCTCATTACGCTGGTAAGCACATCATTAAAAAAAATAGCTCACTGTGGGAAATTCTCCTGTTACGAGGAGGTAGGTTATATCATTAGTCTGTGGGATTTGGGTTCGACAAGTACGGGTGAATTTTCCACCATAATTCGGTCGCCAGAGCCTAGTTCATTAACTAGCAGGGTTAGCATTTAAAGAGAACTATGGTAATTATGGTGAAACGGTTTAGAAACTAAAGATGTGGCTTAACAGCATTGGCGAAGTGTACCCCGTAAGCGACACGATAAACAAAGAAACTCCAAAAAGGAGTAAGAAAAAAAATTATCACTCAGTACCTTTAGAGAGCTTCTTATAGTTTTTATTTAGTTATTTTCTAGAAAACACCTGCATGCAAAGTATCACCGGAACCGATGGAAAACTGGCATTGTGTTGAGCCTGTGACCCGTGAAATTAAATGAATTGAAATAATTTGATCGTCGACGTAAGGAATATAAACTACGCGTTACGTCACTATATCATAAGTATTCCGTTTTCTATACGATAATTCTTTTTAATTTCAAAAATATTTAGGCGGCCAACAAATTTGAATAAAATAAGAATTAAAGTCGCCCACAGCTGGACACCTCTGCTATATAGGATATGTCGTAATCGCTTGTTAAGCGAATTGGAGACCAAACACCTGGCCCTTAGACGGTGCTGCAGCCACGTCTCTGAATGATTAAGTCTGGTATGTCTGATGTGGTTATTAAACCCGATAAACCCGCTATTCTCGGAAGTCATGCAATTTTTACGTATTTTTATGAGCTGGCGTACCCAAGAGATGAGATTCACTTATGCTGATGTAAAAAAAATGATGTTAAAATATAAGATGTATAATTATCACTTACTAGCTGAACCCTGCCTCGCTTTCACAGTGGCTATTTTTATAACAGCTCAATTTTTTTTTGTTCTAAACATATCCGTTGATGATTCAAATATAAGCCATAAGAACTCAATCGGCCGAGTGGCTTGCGAATATATAAAGGACAAACAAAGAAATATTGATTTTTATACATATTATTTTCGATAATATTATTTAATAATGCATAATTTGTTGATTTCTTAAATAAATAAATTTTAGTGGAAGAGTCTATAAATATTTCAAATAGAAATTACACATTTTTTTCATTTTCTAGTTTCTTTTCGTTTTATTCAATTTAGTCGATGCTACACTCAATTTCAAAGTGTTTTTCTAAAGGATGTATCGATGTTGAGTCCCATCGCGCTCTTATTCAATTTGACCCGACTTTTACTTTCGAACGAATGTCTTACCACTTTTTTTAAGCGTATTACTGTTTCTTGTGAAAATAGCAGACATTCATAAGATATACATATTTTAAATTAAAAATCTTATTTGATAACTAAATAAACCTGAAACAAACTTAGTTCTAGAAAAAGTATTTTTTTTATTTTTATCAGCATTGATGTGTAATTTTTTCAAAATTTATAACTGTGCATTTACTTTCGCTCACTCTCGTAGAGGATAGTGAACTGGCTTATCGGCACCCGCCATTTTCTATCTCTCGGAGAGACGTGTTCGACAACAGTTTGAACAAATGTAAGTACTACATCATTTCAGCCTATCACAAGTCCACTGCTGAACATAAGCCTCCCCCAAAGATTGCCACAAAGCTTAGTCTTAATCCACCTGCTTCCATGGACTTCCCGCAACACTGTGCCGGTGGTCACTCCATCTTGAGGGGGGTTATTTGGCTGTACGTGGCTGCCACTTGAGAACCTTTTTTCCCCAAACGGTTGTCAGTTCTGCGAGCTATGCAGCCGGCCTATTGCTATTTCAGCTTCCTGATCCTAACGGCTAAGTCGGTTACCATAGTTCTTCTGCGGATATCGTCGTTGCAGACTCTATCGCGCAGGAAAACACCGAGCATTTCCCTTTCCATATCGCGCTGAGCAACTTTGAGCTTCGTCATACGGTAGTTGAGAACTACGGCTTGCAGTGAAGGAATTTATTAATGCTTTTATAAGTACATATATATTAAAAAGGTAACTTCATTTGTTTGTTACCTACATAATTTTATTCACAGAAATACTAAAGATATCACACTAAAGGGTCAAGTAATCAAATAATCCTGCATAATGATTACAGCTCAAAACAAAAGCCTTTGTTAGAGTTTCTATTCCAGGTAACCGACGAGAAAGGGAACCCAAAAATAATAATAGTAAGCACTCAACAGAGTGTACAAATTTAACCCAATTATTTCTTACTCAATGTTCAGATGATTTTATAAATGAATGAATAATATTTATCAAGCCTTTTAACGCACATAATACTTAACCTATTCTGTACTTTAGTACATACCTTATTCATCTGTAACATAGTGGTCGCGAACTGCCAAAGAGTAACTTCTTGAAATTGGTTTATAAGGTCTGAGAATTTTATGAGATCAATTAAATTCCATTAGTAAATAAAATGCAAAAGTTCATTGAACTCGTGTCATTTGAGCTATTACAATAATTGAAAAGGTTTTCATGGTTAGTAATATGCATGGTGAGTAATAGAATTTTTTTTAAGAATAACCTCTGTGCTTATTTCCGGTTGTTCTCTGAGAATATCTCATTTTGCGAACCGGTATAGATTTTGAGGTTAATAAGAGTTTTAAATAACTTAAATTGAATAAAGCCTTTTTGACTTTTACTTTGAAAAAATTAAAATGTGTAGTAGCGACCTGCGGTAATCTATAAACCAATCACATTAACGACTAACCTCGTGGCCACCACTGATTAACGGAAAAGCCATCTTGAATATAGGATTTTTTTTGTATACCCGCCCTTGCGAGAGTATGGACTACTTAGTCGGGCTTGCTTGTTATTCTCTCTACGTATATCAACAGTGCTGTAGTGTATGTGAAAGTATACCAACTAATAAAGGAATGTAAATCGATGTATTTTTAATAATTATGTATGTATAATTCTGTCTTCTCAGGCAATGCACTACGCGGACCGCGGTAGGAACCAAAGGGATCATAAACACTGCGTTAGTAAGAGCAGGGGTTATTCATGATTGAGCCGGTGCGGAATGAAGACGTAGTGCGTGTGCTATGAGCCGATATCCGTCTAATGTTATAGTCAACTAAGTGTACCTAAAATAAGTGAACACTACAAGTGCCACAGGAACACTTACGCTCGCATAACGGGATTAGCAGTTTATCATTGTCACCTAAGCCTCAATGCTGTAGTTGGTCGGCTACAGCCATGGTTATCACTTTTCATTGTTTTTTTGGCGCAATCTATGTCGTCTTTTTTGTTTTAAGAGAAGTTTGATTTTACTTCTATCTTATCACCATCCAGTTGCAATGGCTGGTAATCACAGTTTGGAGCTTGATGATACGATGAAGAAAAGCTACCACAAATAAAACCAAAACCAATAGACAGATCATTGACGGTCTGCAGCGTCATAGTCAGCGTTGGCGTCTGCTACTGCGATGGTTAACCTGCATTGGCTTATGAATAGTACCTGGGCGCCGGCACACAATTCACGCTGTCCAGCAGCCTCCTTCGGGACCATCACGGTTCGCCTGCAGCTGTCCTAGAAAGACCCTATGTTCGGTAGTTGACTTAATTAGACTGGTGTTGTAAATACATAGGTATTGTATCTTCACCTGCCAACTATTTTGATTTATTTTTAATTTGTTTAGTTCGCTAATTTACTGTTAATGTTATTTTTCTTGTTTGAGAATAACTTTGAAATATATTTGGGAATATAAATATTAAGAACTTGATTTTCATTAAGGATTTAAGGTTGACCTTGATTATTTCTTGCTAATGACTTTAGTTCGTAACGAAACCGTTCTAGATTTATTGTAGTATATTTAATTACATTCACCAACATTAAAGCTATTTTACTTCGATCGATGCAAATTCTTTATTTGAGGCAAAATATAATAATTTCAGTTATAGAAACAAGTCGTGAGTGCCTTTTTGGTAATATAACAGAGAAGGTGAGTGCGGTGTTTCCCGTGTGCCTCTTTCTCCTACAGGAGGGGGTAGTTAATAACAATTGCCATTGGCCTACGATAGTTTGCGAAAATATGTAGGTGAGTCTTTAAAAGACATCCTTGGACTAATTAACAATTAAGAATACCCATAACGGACATGCATGTATGCTTCAATGTGTGGGTGTGAAAGAGGCGAGTGAAATGTATCCGGAATGGCCACATGGAAGTCCGTAGTCTCTACCTACCCTTCAAGGGCACAGGCGTGAGAGTTTATGTGTATGTAGTTTGTCTGTGTATGTTGCAGGAAGACTTTTGTTGGTGAATTTTAGAACAAAGGTTTTATTAAAATTAAATGTGTAGTAGCGACCTGCGGTAATCTATAAACCAATCACATTAACGACTAACCTCGTGGCCACCACTGATTAACGGAAAAGCCATCTTGAATATAGGATTTTTTTTGTATACCCGCCCTTGCGAGAGTATGGACTACTTAGTCGGGCTTGCTTGTTATTCTCTCTACGTATATCAACAGTGCTGTAGTGTATGTGAAAGTATACCAACTAATAAAGGAATGTAAATCGATGTATTTTTAATAATTATGTATGTATAATTCTGTCTTCTCAGGCAATGCACTACGCGGACCGCGGTAGGAACCAAAGGGATCATAAACACTGCGTTAGTAAGAGCAGGGGTTATTCATGATTGAGCCGGTGCGGAATGAAGACGTAGTGCGTGTGCTATGAGCCGATATCCGTCTAATGTTATAGTCAACTAAGTGTACCTAAAATAAGTGAACACTACAAGTGCCACAGGAACACTTACGCTCGCATAACGGGATTAGCAGTTTATCATTGTCACCTAAGCCTCAATGCTGTAGTTGGTCGGCTACAGCCATGGTTATCACTTTTCATTGTTTTTTTGGCGCAATCTATGTCGTCTTTTTTGTTTTAAGAGAAGTTTGATTTTACTTCTATCTTATCACCATCCAGTTGCAATGGCTGGTAATCACAGTTTGGAGCTTGATGATACGATGAAGAAAAGCTACCACAAATAAAACCAAAACCAATAGACAGATCATTGACGGTCTGCAGCGTCATAGTCAGCGTTGGCGTCTGCTACTGCGATGGTTAACCTGCATTGGCTTATGAATAGTACCTGGGCGCCGGCACACAATTCACGCTGTCCAGCAGCCTCCTTCGGGACCATCACGGTTCGCCTGCAGCTGTCCTAGAAAGACCCTATGTTCGGTAGTTGACTTAATTAGACTGGTGTTGTAAATACATAGGTATTGTATCTTCACCTGCCAACTATTTTGATTTATTTTTAATTTGTTTAGTTCGCTAATTTACTGTTAATGTTATTTTTCTTGTTTGAGAATAACTTTGAAATATATTTGGGAATATAAATATTAAGAACTTGATTTTCATTAAGGATTTAAGGTTGACCTTGATTATTTCTTGCTAATGACTTTAGTTCGTAACGAAACCGTTCTAGATTTATTGTAGTATATTTAATTACATTCACCAACATTAAAGCTATTTTACTTCGATCGATGCAAATTCTTTATTTGAGGCAAAATATAATAATTTCAGTTATAGAAACAAGTCGTGAGTGCCTTTTTTGGTAATATAACAGAGAAGGTGAGTGCGGTGTTTCCCGTGTGCCTCTTTCTCCTACAGGAGGGGGTAGTTAATAACAATTGCCATTGGCCTACGATAGTTTGCGAAAATATGTAGGTGAGTCTTTAAAAGACATCCTTGGACTAATTAACAATTAAGAATACCCATAACGGACATGCATGTATGCTTCAATGTGTGGGTGTGAAAGAGGCGAGTGAAATGTATCCGGAATGGCCACATGGAAGTCCGTAGTCTCTACCTACCCTTCAAGGGCACAGGCGTGAGAGTTTATGTGTATGTAGTTTGTCTGTGTATGTTGCAGGAAGACTTTTGTTGGTGAATTTTAGAACAAAGGTTTTATTAAAAATTAAAAAAGATCCAAAATAATTTAAGATAATTTTTTTGAATCTTCGCCTGAACTCATCACGCTGGGCAAGTAGGTTGATGCGCGTAGGGCTGGTACCATCCCACGGTCACTTCGTATCTTAAATACATTATTAGCATCCTTAATGAAAAGTTAAGAGATCATCAACATTGTCACACCGGACACACAATTCTCTATATAGCTAGTAACACAGTCTCTGGTTTTTGTTCGATTTTACAATACAAAGGTATTCTACATGACTGCAATTTTAAGCGACCTATCACTGGGAGTAACACACGTAATATCCTCTTCAAGCTGATCCAATTGAATGGTATAGCCAGTACGTACTAGTAATTATTGAAATTTATCATGCATCTAGTTTAATGAAAGAAAGAAAATAACTCTATACACTCAGAAATCAAAAAAATTAAGAGTGTAAAAATAAAAAAAAATATATATTAATACGAGTATAGTTAAAAACCTCCTACTACCTATACATAAAAAATATTAAGGTTTCAATTACAATACCCGCGCTACGGTGAGATAACCAAAGGATGACCCTTAGTATAAGCTCGCGTAAGCATGGAGAATTTTTTTTTTCACAACATAAAATTTACAATCACCTTTGTGGACTGGAGTTAGTTGAAACTACAGTCCAAGGAGGACCCAAACAAACATTTTTACAGATGCTATGTCATCTCAGAGGTCTAAGATGGAGTGTCTCATAGCCTGGCTCTCCATGCTCTTCAAACTGGAACTCAACAGTGGTTGTAATGCTATATTAGAACTGGGTGGTTCCTACCCACGCACGTTATTAAAAATTCGGAGTTAATGACACTTAATACAAAGATAAAATAAAAGGCAGGCGGTTAGAATAATTTTTCGTAACACATACAAACATTGACTCAATATTCAATATAAACTGTAAACTGGTATTGTCTGAGAACAACAACTCGATCATACTAGGTATCGGGGATCATCTACAATGTTTTATAGTAATGGAAAGGAACAAAGAATGGAACTGGTTTTATTCAACACATCCCTCGTCGCCAATGCAATCGTGTGGGTGTTATTGAGATTACAATGAATATTATGGATAATCCATTTATTTAAAAGTATTTCTAGTCATTGTTCAATGAAGGAAAATGTATATAAAAACATCGCAAGGAAACCTGCATGTCTGAGAAATACTAAAAAATATTATTTCGAGGATATGTGAAGTCCGCCAATCCGCAGAGTGGAGGGCCCTTCCTGGCTCCAGGTCACTCAGATATATAGAAGGAGGCTATTGCCCAGCAGTGGGCACTTACTGGCTGCTACTTCACTTTAAGTTTTTATTACTTCTTTAACTTTCTAGTGCCTATATGACTCATAGCAATACAATTTTCAATTTATCTCGGATCCATTTTCACAGCTGTTGAAATCTAACTGTAGCGTATTATTTCTAGGGATTTTTATCTGTCAAGCAAAAGGGACTTTATACGAACTTGTCACTGTGAACTAACAAAGCTATTAAAGTAGAATGCAAAGCGGTGAGATTAGTTAATTTATGGATTTACTCGACTTTAGAAAGTAATAGTAGGTACGTAAATAATATCTATACAATGATATACATGAACCATGAAGTTGATGCATACCTAAGTACTATGATGTAAGGTAAGTAGATAACCAGCCTATAAATGCCCAGATCTGTGCAATGGCCTCCTCTCAAATATTTTTTGAGTTAGATTGGATCCGGGAAGGGTTCACATCCGTCACCGAAATAATTTATTTTTATTATTTCTTTAACATGCAGCAACTGGTTTTATCTAGAAGTTTTCTTTCACCAGCGAGCACGTGGTAAATTCAGTATTGACTGGGGATCAAACCCAGGTCACTCACGTATTAAAGCGAACAATCTGTCAACTGTTGCTTACGATGTATTAATGAAAATAAAAATCTATACTATGATGATCATAGCACTATTTTTTTGTAACACGATTGCTCCGTATTAAAAAAAACAAGAGCTTGCATGCTTTGCATGAAAGATTTGCTCGAACTCACCACAATAAGTAGATGCGTTAATGAGCGCAGTGCCGATACTATTCTACTGACAATACTGTTCTCTATTTTACACGTATATGTTTCGTCCTTACCTTACCTTAACTGCCCAGAAAAAGTCCACTTCAGGACATAGTCCACTCTGCCATATGGACAATGTGCCATAATCGACACGCTGGTTTTAGTTTGCCCTCATTCCTAATTAAAAATAAGTGGCAAAGCTTACCTTATATGTGGCTGCCCATTGTCAGTCCGCTTAATTTTTGTATGGTATTTTTTGAGACGGTTATCGCGCCATCTATCGGTAGGCTTTGCTACTTATTTTTAATTAGGAATGAGGCCAAACTAAAACCGGCGGCTCACCCGATGGCAAATGATTACCGTCGCCCACGTAAACCTGCAACACAGGAGGAGCTACAGGTGCGTTGCCGGCCTTTAAGAATATTTTGGAGATGGGAAAGAGGTCGTGGGAGGGGTTAAATCACTCCGTTTAATTCACTTACCGAACAAAACGCAGAAGCATAAGATGCATTCTGCGAGGCCATGGTATTACCCCGGTCGAGTCGGTCTATTCAAGCTGCAGAAAAAGCTACTCTGATGATTCTACCACGTACTTCAATGTAGTTTCAAGGATTTTCCCTTAGTAACCTATTAGATACCCATGGAAGGAAAGGGGATGGTAGATTCTTACATCGATACCACACGGAAATACCACACGAGCTTTCATCAGAGCTTCGCTTATCAACTAACAGGGTGCATCCCTTCATGTCTTAATAATAAAAATTTATATACGACCTGCAATAGTCTTGTTTCTTTAAGGTTATATTGCAAACTTGCTGGTTATATTTTCATAAAAATAACTCATCATAAACTAAATCGAGAATAGGACGTCGTTACGCTTTAACCCAGGATATAATTAAAGTTATGTTCGTTGAGGGATTTTCTGCTACTTAGCGAAATATTGCTACTAACTTTGATGGAAATAATTATTACCAGTTGCCAAGGACAGATAAGGTCAAGGTACTTATTAAACTTCTTATTTGATTAAACTCAACCTTAACTGACGAGATGCAATTAAATTATGAAAATAATCCGTTTAACCGTATGACGTCATAAATAAAGTAATGCTGTGTATTAACAAGCGGCAACAGCGTACTCTTTCCATGGGGTCTCAGTCGGTTAAGAGCACAACGTAGTCTGTTATCGCAGTACGTAATCGTTTGATAAAATAAAACAAATATCTGTAGTAATTATATGAACTGTATGACAGAATCGTGAATTTTTAAATATTCTTTACGCTAGATTTTATGGTTTCGACCATTTTATTCTGGTCGTAATAGGGAATCAACGGAATTTCTATCACCGCAAACTCACGTTTCGCACCCGCATGTGGTGGGCGGAGTCGCCAATATTTTGGACTACCAAACGCGACAGAGTTAACATTAATTGGAAGTTGGAGCACCCACTTTGGACAAAAATTGAATGCAGCATCAAAATCCTCACGCATTTATTTTATTCAAGTGGCCTTTGAAAGATTATTAGATGTTTTTTTAAAAAAAAACCAGAACCAATCATAAAGTTAGAAGAATACGCAGAAAAAAGGGAGCAGGGAAAAAGTAAATCCAATTAAGAAAATTCGATGTGAATATCTTTTTTTTTCAATATTGTCGGAATAATTTGTTTCACCTCTCTACACAACTATTACAAAGCGAAAATATTCACGACGACGGAATTCGAGACATTTGACTCCGAACGCAATTCTTGAAATTGCCACAAAGTTATGTATGTATGTATATATTCATGCCTTTTTCCCAACGGGGTAGGCAGAGACAATCTTCTTCCACTTGCTACGGTCCTGGCATACGTCTTTCGCTTCTTCCACTTTCTTCAATCTTCGCATAACATGCATGCGTTGGTTTAGAGTACTCTTGGCCTGGCCTTTTTTCAGAATGTCTCCGATTTGATCGTGAAATGTTCGCCTAGGTCTTCCTCTCCCGACTCTACCATTTACACTCGCCTCATATATTTGTTTCGTCAACCTACTTTCATTCATCCTCTCCACATGTCCAAACCAGCTCAGCATCCCTTTCTCAATTCGTGTCACTACATCGTCTTTCCCGCCACAAAGTTAACACTATGATATTTAGATTCTAAATGTTTACAAATGTTTGGTTAAAAAGAATCTAATCATATTTTATCATTAGCGAGCTTCTCATTATAGAGATATTTCATATTAAATAAGTTTTGTTCCTGTTGTTAAGAAAGTCGATTATTGTTTCGGTTCGTCGGAGGAAACAAGAAATGGAAAAAATCATTTAATGGCCTCCACGGGAATGTCTGCAAACTTTTTTCATAAGTTGTATGTGATACGCACACGTTTGAACAAATAAACGGTTTTTTTTAATCCATACTGTAAACAAAACAAGAATAGAAATTTTAAATAATTACAGCAAGTCCTGCCGTTGAAGATCAAGCATATCTAATGATGAATATGAGCTCATAGTGTTTATTGTTTATTTAGTTTAGTTATTTGGAGTTCGTTGTAATGTAAAGAATATTAAAATGCTTGTATCAGAATAGCACTGTTAACGGATCATGGTTTGAAATTCGCTGTGAACCTTAATTCAGCGACATACGATTTTATAATAAATAATATTGATAATACAAAACACAGGGGCAACCCAGAAACAGTAGGCGTTTAGGTCTCACACGGGGTTTTGTATAATGTTGCGTAGGCATTCAAAACAGAGGATGAAGGCGAATGACAAAATATGCGCTTGCGCAGAAGGTGTGCAATATTTTTTATTTATGTTTATTACTAATTGCATGAAATTCGAGTATTGAGTGTCCTTAAGTGTCAGCCCTATTGGTAGACTCAAGGTGCGAATATTTTTTGAGGTTTAAATTATAAAGTTTGCTACTAATCGCATGCATTGGATATGTTTGAATTTACTTCTGTAAAACCTGATAATCATTTAGTGACATAAATAATTACAAAATCATAATTTAACTAATCACGTAATATTATTAAGCTAAGTGTATATGATAAATCGTTGCCAGTCTACGATAAATTAATTTTATACGATCGTAGATCGAATAATTCTCATTATATTCTGACGTTTTAAAATTACCAGTTCGTTCAAGTGTGCCTTGTAGACGTTGAACAATAATAAAACTTTTATAACGCACTCGTAAATTGAGATTTTGAATTGTTTTAAGTCGTCAAATCCAATATTAATATAACGGAGGTATATATAACAACATGCCGTGTAATGGAGAAAATACCATCTTTTTCTATATCGATTACCACCAGGCGGTCCAGCTGAACCTAAATCCGACATATTAGAGATAGATTTTTTGTACGTGGTAGCGCCAAGCAGTGGCTTTTGCTGCTACTCGAATGGGCCGACCTGACCGAGGTAGTACCACGCTCTCGCAGAGTAGCATCTCCCAAATATACTTAAAGTTCGGCAACGCACCTGTAGCTTTTATAGTGTCGCAGATGACCACGAGCGACGGTAATCACTTACCATCTGTTGAGTATCTTGCTTATTTACGTTTCCCATAAAAGAAGGGTAGTAACTTCTCCAGGTCGAAGTTACCGGCACACCTGTATGCCCAGAGTAGAATAAGTACAAATCATCCATGACTGGCATGCCAGTTTTCTTGGGGCTTTCATGAAAGGTACAAGTATGATTATTTTTTTAAATGTGAGACTTAAAGCGATAACAAAGAAAGTATTCTCATCGTTTACAATTGCTGGCACATGCATTCTTATGCTGATTACGCATGATTTTAACTTAAGTAGCAGTCGTTTTTATGAGTCCCTCATACAAGGGCTCTTGAATCCGATTTAGTCATTATTTAATAACTAACCAGTCTAAACTTGACTTTAACAAAAATTAATATTTTCACTCTTTCGGCTTATTTTTTGATAGTAACGATAGGATAGCATTCTACAGACCGTAATTCAAACCGTGAGTTACGGTCTGTAGATACAAAAGTGTGGGAAAGTATTTGTAATATATTTTTCTTATATATACTGAGTTTGGTATGTATTATGCGACATTAAATAAGATTTTTTTTTATTTAAATGTCTATTGTATACTTTTAAACGTCTACTGGTTCAAACACCACATTATGGGCATGACTAATTGGGCGTAGCTTAGAAGATAACTAATTAATGAAGCCCATGCATTTCCTACGACCGCGTAATAAAATCGCTCGTAAAACCTGTAAGCTACCAACCAATTTAATTACGGTTCAAGGACAATCAAGGTCACGCTCCCTGTTGCCTGCAGGTTTTAGACATTTTTGAATACAGTTCAGTTATTCTGGATTTTAGGCTATTAGTAAAAGATCCGAAATGGTAATGTCAAATAATAGTATTCTTCCACAGAATAAATAAAAGTAAATTTGGCGTCACATAAGTTGAAGGTAGATCAAAAATTTCCTTATTGGGATGCATAGATATCATCTTCCAAGAAACAACTAGATATAATCTCAATCGAACAGCGCTTAAGGGAATTAACAGATAAGCTCCTTTGATTATTCAATTATATAACATTCTTCAATTATCATTATTTAATTAATTTACACTTACAGGCCGCTACTTTACTTTCTAAGTAGACTTCTCTCCACTTATATATATGATGATGATATTCGATGAAGTTAGTAGTGTAAGTTCCGGCCGCACTCCCTATTCCCCCTGTACATCTACTGCTTATCTGTGTTAGATTAGCTGTCTATCCAATGAGGTCCAAGGTCTGTCCAAAAGAGAAGAAAGAATATTGTGTAGCATACATCTAATATGTAAATTTATGGGCTATAATTAATAAAGAAACAGTTGAGTACGTAACGTACTTAAAATGCAAATAAAACTTTCGAGGGAGAGTGCCCAATAAGAAATTCTACAATAGCAGTATTCTGTGTGCGATTGACGATGAATAGGATACTAAAAATACAAATTGTTGCACTGGGAATCTGCCAACACTTACAGCCAAATAACCGTACAACTTACGAAAGAACTTGCATGGATACAGGTTAACATACTTCCGTACAATGAGAATCTCGCTGTTATGAAGGTTAAAAACAGTATCAATTCAGATATAAAATTGGCATTCTGCCAAATAATTCGCAGCCGAATTAGCTGATCGATTGTGGGTTATTAAAAATTAATAATGTCAGCCTTTCAATTTTTTACAAAAGTCTTTAGTTCAGAGAAGATACAATGCCAATTGTTATGGTGATTTCGTCTCGATGTATTCCTTCACAGCTACGTAGATCAATTATTATCTACGTTATTTATGAAGAGAGAACCCTTAACAGCCAATAAATAGACCACTGCAGAAGATAGGCCATTCCCATAAGCAAAGTAGCTGCCTGTCAGCACTGCTGGGCAAAGCCCGCTTTCTCAAATATCTGTGAGGGCCTCTTTTTAATCGCATATTTCGACACCCACAGGAAAGGTATCTTATGCTTCTGCGTTTTGTTCTTTGAGTGAAGTAACCAGAGGCCCACTCTCCCCTCCCTAAACCCCGATAACGATAGTTGACGGTAATTGCTTACCATTATTAGTCAGCTCGTATGTCCTCTTTAACATAAAAAAAGACTTTTCCGGCATAATATGTATAGGTGAGATGGTAGTATCTACCCTGACAGAGAAGAGAAGAGAGCACAACAGATTGGCAGAGAAGAAGCCTACCACCTACGAAATGATGACGGTATTTTGAAACGAATAAGGACTCATGAATAAAACGCACCATCCAAGCTCCTGAAGCACTGCGGGAGGTTTATTATGCTATAAAGATGGACGAATAACCGATTACTGTCGATGGGAATTCATTGGTTGCTTTATTATATTTGTGTGTAACAATAACGTTCCCTAAGAGTTGCCTGTTGTTGTGCCATTATATTGGCGAGGAATATTGTGGCTCACCCTGAACGTGTGATTTTTTTGTAAAGCATGTGTTTTCTTCTAATACGAATATATATATATAAATAAATATATTAACATTCACGAAATTAGTTCTTGTGTTATTCATTTGCTCTGGTAGACTTAATTAACAAAATTTCTTATTGCTTTAATAACATCTTTGTTTTAGATTACTTTGAAAGCCGCAGTATATTAAAAGTTTGCTTATAAACAGTATAATATTTATAAATGTTTTGTTTTCCATACAAATACAATTAAAATTTCTGTCTTTATTTGAAATAACTGTCTTTTCATTTGCACACTTATTAAGCTGTTTTAGTCTGTCTATCTATTTGTTTATCTGAGAGGATTCAGGAGCCGGGAAGGGCCCGCCACGCTGCACCAGTGCGGGTTGGCGGGCTTCACATATCCTCGAAATAATATTTGTATTTTTTCTCAGACATGCAGGTTTCCTCACGATGTTTTCCTTCACCGCCGATCACGTGGTCGTAATAACAATATATAGCACTTAAAATTGCGATTAACAATTTTAGTGGTGCCAGCAAATGGGGTCGGACCCAGGTCACTTGAGCTCTATGAAACTAAAGTGAGCGCTGTGACCACTAGGCAACCACGGAGTTTTGAAGACTTTTGAACAAGTTTTGAGGAGACTTTTGCAGTAAAGTACAGTGCTTTTCATGGAGTAATTTAAGATATGTAATAAATACTAGTAATGCTTAACACTGGGAAGTTCTGTGCAAACATTGAAAACATTACAAATGGCGTGAATGGACTCAAGCGTAAAAATTAGCAATCAGGTAAAATAAACGAAGCCTTTACAACGTTAATACGCTGTGCAATTGACTCACAAAGTAAAATACTCGTCAAATGAACTCTAATTACATCTAGTAAAGGGATCGAGTAAATTAAATACTTTAACTGTGATTCTGTTATTATTTCTTGCTGATTACGAATGAGAATGTAGATTTTTAAGTACATTTCGACGATTATCATCACGTGATAGATGACAATAAAAAAATTCCCAAGCGGATTTTGCAATAAATTAGGTAATAAAAGCGTTTTAAAAGGATACATTTACATTGTAATGTAGTTACGACATCACATCACATTAGCCTAATTTTGTCCACAAATGGACATAGGCTTCACCAAGATAGCGCTAGCAAAAGCCGGCATACATTTCTCGGTAGATTTGTCCATACTCACCACGTCAGGTAAGAGTAAGATCTCAGTGCTGGTAACACTAATAATGCTGCTCTTCATCTCTAGTCTGTGGACATTGGGGTCGGCGAACACGAATGGATATTCCGTTATCATTCGGTAAGCAGATCCACGTTTGGTTTCTAGCGGGATGCACTTATGATAAATAATTTATAACGAAAACTAAACTTTTTCTTCTTGGCCTATAGGAATTAATCACTCCATCTCATCCACATAAGAGTTAACGAATGTAACCGTGAGATTGTGTTTGCGTTTTTTTACGTTGAAGCCACTAACAGTTTGATGTGAGCAGGAAATCCGCGAGTATGATAGAATATGATTCTGCATATAGCGTCACGACGCCGTTCTTTTTAATGCCCAAGTGCCCAACTACTGTGAAAGTTCAAGTTTTCAAATCATCATCATCAAAAGAAACAACCGACTTCAAGAATCATCAAAATAGGCAAAGATATATAGCGTCTTTTAAATTTTGGTTGAAAAGGACTAAGTGCCAGAGTTTTGATACGCCACTGAGCGCTGGTTACACAGCGTATTATGCGGATGTAAAAGCCCTACGCTACTCTACTACGCTACTACGCACTCAGCACATTGCTCGAACGAATTATTAATATAAGAAAACCAATACAATGTAACCATCGATAACATTAACGACATATATCAGGGGGCCATCATTAGACATTACAGATAGACAATAGACAGTAACAGATTTCAAATCAAGAATTATGTATGGCACTAAGTTTTACGTCATCTAGTTTGAAAAAGCCTGTAAACTACTACTACTATGTATGTTATTATGACGGAAATCATAAAAAAAATAATGACAACAATAAAACAAAAAGTAAAATAAAAGAGAAATTACATTTTTTAAGTTTTTGCTTTATCGTAGAATCTCTAAAGTAAAACCAAAAATTTTTGAAAACCGGCCGAGTGTGAGTCAGCGAACTAGATGAAAGGAAAAACACATTTCATTAAAAAATTTACCATGCACTCTGGGTTTATTATATAATCAATGATTGAATTGCTTAACATTATAAAAACCCTTTAAATGTTTTAAATGTTTGCTTGTTAATACTTTAACTTTATATTTTTTTTCTGAACTTGACTATAAGTAAAGTAGAAAGTATTTTAGCGAAAGGAAAAAACAAAGCTAATAAAAGAAGTTTCTGGTCCTTCTTCGATATCGATACAAATCTATACAAATTCCATTCCAAATATGTAAAGGAACGTCGCTCTATTTCCTTTGTTCCGTGACAAAGGTCGCTCGGTACTAAGAAAACGCATTGAAAGAAGGTCAGTCAAGGGCAAGGGAAAGCGTTACGAAGAGATAAAACTTGTCTCAACATAACCACTATGAAAACAAGCTTTGACGTTATTAGATTTATGGGCGTTTTATCTTTTTTGACGGCAAATTTTGGTGTCAGTTAACCTTTATTAGTCGAAGATTTTATTACAATTATTTTATTCCTTAATCATAATACACGTTACGATTTTAACCAGTGATATAAATTAATGTTGTAGACTGAAATTTACACATTTACATTCTTGGCAATGTTCTTGCCGATTTGACTTCGGATTAGATACTCGTACATACTGGCGTTTTCCGTATAGAGTGAAAGAGAGAAGATAATAACTTTTCCTTCGAATGTCAACCTGGTTCACGAACCCAAATACCATGGCAATGTATGTGGTGGCGGTACTACCTGCACAGTATCCACCAACGCATGGCCGGCCGACTTTGGGTAGCGCCTTTGGGGCCTTTGCCTTTGTCCAGCGGTGGGCTTTTACAGGCTAATGGAGTTAGTAAATAACACTACACCACTACATAGAACAATGATCTGCCTAATTTTAGAGAGTTTTTTTTAAGTAACCTACATATTTTGCTTCTCCTACAAAATTACTTCCTAAACAGAATTCCGAAACTGTGTTAGCTTCTTCTTGTACTCACAAAACTATACAACAATATTTTGTCTAAAACTTTATAGTCCTATTTGGCACGCAGCCCAAAGCATATAAACGCACTAAACAAGAGGCAGATTGAGCGGAAGAAATTATAGTTGGACCATTTTGAACAAAATACAACCAACACTAACAACCTCATAATTTATGTGTAACACAAACATTGCCTGTGGCCCTGGACCTGTGGCCCAAGGCTCAGCAGTATAGGGTCCGCCGAGCCACGCAGCCATGAAAGCTATTGCTATTTTATAATCAACGAGAGTAATCAGACAACGGCTAGACGATATCCTTTCCAAAGAAGAATAGCCTCGCTTCATGTCAATTCGTTCTGATGGAAGTTTCTGATGGAAGCACCACTAAAATTTTTGTTCACCTCCCTCTTCCTGGCTGATTTCAACCACTGTGACATCTTCGGAATACTGTAGGCAATTGTCAACTGCGCAGGAGATATTATAGTGCCATAAATGTACGCTTAAACAGAGATGCACTCGATTGTCTTTACCTTCCCATATCCGATGTAATGCTTATGCAATAAGATTCAACGGAAGCGTTAGATGCAGTGCCAGAGACACGGGACGAACAATACACAACTAGATCCGGAAAGCTTTCCAAAAGGTTTGTGTTTTCCACAAATATTCACTTCGACTGGGAGTCGAACCTAGGACACATTGCTTGTCAGTCAGGTACGCTAACTAATAAGCCACGCGGTCTTTAAAATTCAGAATTCGTCAAAAAAGGTCGTCGCCAACATTGTTAATTGCTTCTTTATGCACTGAATTTACTACTAGCTCGGTGGTGAAGAAGAAAAAAAATCACAAATATCCTTGAGAAACCGACAAATCTTAAACATTAAAAAAAATATTCGCGGATATGTGAAGTCCTTTCTCCACACAAAACACAAAAATATTGGTCCATACAGTGGGACCTTCCTTTAAATTACAAATATTATAAAGCTTATGCCAAATCAATGTTTAAATCTTATATTAAAAGATATTTTTGAGGGCATAGTCCGTAGTAGTTGGCTACTTTGTTATTAGGTACGGATCTCTCTTAAACACGAAATGGCTCACGATTACGTAGCAATTTATGATTACGGCCGCTCTCGTTGACAGGTTAAGCTGTCCTACCAATTGTCGAAGATTATGTGTTAATTAAAATCAGCGATAATTAAGTAAATGTTACAAATCTACTATAAATAATGTTTTTTTTTTCCCTCTTGGATTGTGGTGAAAAACAAGCAAACAGTACTTTTGATGGTACGAGTAATTGGCATGCAGGCTATGAACAACTGCAAACAATTTCTGTCGAAGAAGGTTACAGATACGTTGTCATCCGAGATGGAATGCCTCATAGCCAGTAATTATACTGACTCTACCTTTCAAACCGCATCACAAAAGTAATTGCAGTGATCTTTGGCGTCCGAAATCGGTATAATATTGTACTAACCCGGACTAGATTAGACTTATTATTTATTCATATTAGAAACATACTATAAATTAAACAGATGTAATAAACAACGAGCTCTATGGTTAGCATACCTGTGTTCAAATCGTTAAAACAGAAAACATTCCATTCAAAACTCCACAACACAAATAACGTTTATATTATAATTATTTAAGCACTTTGATCGTCTAGTGTTTGCTGACCTCGTGACCGCGACCGCGTAGTAATAAGAGTAAGTACCAGACTTCACGTCAATTATTACAACACACGTATATTATTATTAGGTTTTGGGTCTGGTTTTATGGTTGTATTGTATTGACACCCGTGTCTCCGACGCTCCATGCGACACTTCCTACGTTTCGTCGGATAAGGGAACGTGAAGACGTGTGTGTGCCTCCGTCTGTGTGCACACTTGCTGTACCATAGTATCTCCAGGCCAATTGTCTACTGCTGATAGTATAGGGATGTTGTTGCCATACTCGAAATCTGTCAGGAGGATAGGGCGGAGGAGGGAGGTCATCATATTTAAGTTGTTACAATAGTAAATTAGTAAGTAGCCACCGGCCGCTGTAAAGCAATGGAAACGTCGGGAAAATAAAAACTTAATTAAACACGTTAAAATCCGTAAATAATAGTTTCATTTTAAATTTTAAATGTATAGTGTTCGCGTAAATACAAGAAATCATTATGTAGTAATAATTGTAATTAAAAACTAATACTCAGGTTACTCTGACATGCAGCACAGAATAACTAATAGCTTCTATTGGAAGAAGACATATATGATAACTAGATTATTAAACATTAATACAACATCAATTAAACACATATAGTCACAGAACAAATAACTATATAGACATAGTGATAAGAAAGGTAGTAAATAAGTAAGTAATTAGGTAATGGAAGGGAGAGTTAGGGAGTGGGTTTTCGGTTACGGGCCGGTTGGGTCGAGCCTGCCCATACCAGCAGCAGCAAAAGCAGCCGCTTGGCTCCACCACGCACACATACGTACGGAGATACAGATGCATGCAGGCTGTTTTACATGTTAAAAATTCTTAATTTTTTTTAATAAAATGAATGACGTTGATTAAACGTTTTAAATAATTATATATATTTTAAATATATTTAACTTTTTTTAAAATAATTACGAGTATTATGAAAAACGTGCGAAAATTTTAAACTGAAAAGCAAAATTGTGTTTTTTTGTATGAAGTATACCCAAAAGTAATGGACTGATTTAAAAAAAACCTTTGACTGTTTAAATCTAAATTCCTCTAGATCTAGATGAGTATAGGATATATTTCTGAAAAACATAAGATTAATTCCATAGATCTAATCTTACTTAGCGGACGCTGAGGCCCTTTCTCCTTGCGGCATTGTGCCAAGAACACTACTGCATTTCCTCACTGAATAGTCAGAGATTAAACTTCTGTGCTACTATGATGTCACCAACGGAAGCAACCTGTCCCGTATAAAGGGGGATATAAGAAACTTCACCGAAACCCCGAGGAGCTATCTTCTCGTTTTATATTTTGTTTTCAATCTTTTATAGCTTTTCGACTTCATCTTTGTAAGCTAACGGTTTTTGTGTATTGGCAACCATATGACTTTGACATGTGTCAATTTATACTTTCCCTTCTTCTTCTTCTTGATTGTTGCAGGATAAATAAGGAATTTATGATAAAAACGTTCACATCGTCTGAAAATAGGAAATCTAATTATTGATATACGACGAAAATATTACAGGGGTAGTTAAATTTAAATATAATTTTTTTTATGTTACAAGCTTTTCGGGTTGTCAAAAACACTAAGATTTTAACGTTCTCTCTGGTGTCGTCGTACCCTAGCCATAAATCCAATTACCTTTCATTTTAACCTCTGTACGAAATATAAATATTCAGTACATAAAAATGAACATAATAATCAGTAATTTTAAACATATATAATACTATTTACTATATTTATACTTTTTTGTTATGTATATACTTTTTGTTTTTTTAATTCGTTTCCGTCAACCCCTTTATTCTCGAACAGCGGGTTGCGAAAGCCCGTTTGGCGACGCTCAGTCGTGCCAAATGAAACCCGTAAACTCTACCTAACCCTATTAATTAAGGGTGTGAGTGCTTATACGTAATATTATAAATTTAAACAAATGTAATATGGGAACATCCAGTTTCCGTGTAAGTAACGTACCATAAATGCTAGTAAGATAACGTGAATAATGAACACTAATTCCTTACTAAGCACAATCGTGTATGTCCTTAGGATGGCTGCCATCTCTGGACTGGTGGCGCCAAAAATCGAACGCCGGCTCGACACGGTTGGCCACCATAGCCTCGCAGAATAACGGCTTGAAGTAGAGGTGTCTTGTGCTTCTGCGTTTAGTTCAGTGAGTCAGGTAACCGGAGGGTCTCCGGTTATCACATTCCTCCCACTC
Source organism: Bhutanitis thaidina (assembly GCA_029286595.1). NCBI lineage: Eukaryota > Metazoa > Arthropoda > Insecta > Lepidoptera > Papilionidae > Bhutanitis > Bhutanitis thaidina. The sequence continues at coordinate 4,921,483 of JAGSMS010000009.1, read as the reverse complement.
CTCCCCTCTCCCCAAATATCCTTCAAGACCGGCAACGCACCTGCAGCTCCACCCGTGTTGCAGATGTACGTGGGAGTCGGTAATCACTTACCATCAGTTGAACCAATTGCTCGTTTCCCCCTTTTCCTATAAAAATAAAAAAAAAACTTGTCAATGGGGTGCTTACTTAAAACGATATTATATACTCGTACATAACCGTATGGAACATTTTTTTTTAAATAAAACGTATGTACAAATTCACATTATCTCTTTATGTTATTATAACATAGATATGAACAATTCTAAAATTCTCTATTGATAATATTTACAATTTCTTTCACTTTGTACTATTTTTACACAATGTGTTTTTAAATGTTGAAGCGTATCTACTCTGTGTTCTACGCTCCAGCTTTCGCCGCCCAAGCGATTCGGAAGGCAGCTTTCGAGCGAGACGCACGCTCGGGGTCATTTCGGTTTTCCTCGTCTACAAATTCCCAACTTTTATTTAGTTGGAAAAACTTACTAAACAGCCTCTGTTCCAAATAAATTAATATGAGTGTTAATCTGTATAAGTAAATATTATAGCTAAAGAAATAAGTTTGTGTCGTATATATGTAAGTAAATTGAAAACAATTGTGTGCAAATATACTATATAACATAGTGTTAGTTGTGTGTAAATTTATACTTGTATTAACAAGATTATTCATCTCCAATGTTACCCTATTAAAAAGTGGTTAAACAGAGCAAGAAAATTTCTTATCAGGGTGAGTTTTTAATAATTTTATAGGATTCTGAGTTTACTTTATTGTTTTAGTAAAATAAAATACGTAAGCACTAATTAAGTTAATTGACTTAATTAAAATAAATTGTAAATGGTGTTGATTTTTCGTAGACGAGTTTTTACTTAGATTTTTTTATTTTTATACTGAGCACGCTTTATGTCTATTTTGTCTTCTTAAATCAATAATATTTAATATTATCAATATAAATTTAATGTTTTCGGGTAATACAATTTTCGATATCATATTCCATACATACTCTGTGAAACAAGATGCCAAAAATATCTTTTAATGAGTTTCTTGTCATTCCACTATAGATCGCAAAGTATGAGTTTCAGTATCAAGCAATAGTTTAATGGCAATCGTGTTTCTCAATGACCAGCCTACTTGCAGAACGTTCGAATCCAAAACGATGCCAATATTTACGAAACACGTATTATTGATTGTATTAGGTAGCGTACTGTCTCTGTTACCGATAAGATCGGAGGATCTACCGATCTTATCGCAACATCGCATCGGGAAGGTGAAGACAGGCGAATGCGTCAGTTTTTTGATAATATGTACTTTGCAAGTGGCAATTTCAATTTGCTTTTCAATGAGATTACGTGAAGGCGGTCTAAATCAGCCCCAGTTTTTTGGAACCAAATCGCGGACCCTGTTTTTATTTGATTAGCGCTAAATATAATTTAAACAACATGTCTCTATCAATTTCCTTTACATTTAATAATTTACCAAATTGCAATAATTTCTGGTGTTTACGCGAAATTTGAAAGAAAATTATTATTAACGTATTGTATCACTTTTAATTTTGTTTCGGGGGGATTTAGGTGTTAGACTTCCAGATGTCAAACTCGGGCTACCTTGAGCTTTTATTTATTAATTTTGGTCGGATCTTCGCAGAATGTTTAAGCACATATACATATTTATAAGCGTATCTAGAGGTCGTGCAGTGGTACGGTTGGTTTTAGATTTAATTTTATTTATTACTAGATCCCAAGCCGGTTGCAATACCCCGCAATCTTCTCATCTTTTCTCTAAAAGAGTTTTTTTTTTGTTTTCATTAAAATTCTTTGTAAGAGTAAAACGCAGTTAGCGTGGATGTTAAAAACTCGGTAGTATATTTAAGATTGTATTTTAGTGAAAAATGTAAGAGGATTGCATTTATATATTCCCTCCTTAAACTGGAATGATGCGATGGCATCTTGTATACGTATTTTTTATTTATTAAACACTATACAACTACTTCCCTAAGAGTCGATTAAAGACAAAACGGTTGAACCATTTCAAAAATACTGACAATGGACAAACAGATAACGAGCAGCAATGTTTAAAGTGAGAGACATCTGGTACTGCCATCCCCAACCAACTTGCCAAACGTGGTGATTATAGCAAGTTTTCCCTTTGGAAGAGGCCTAGCTGTGAAGCTCAAAAAGGCTAATGAATAGTAGAATAAAAATAAAAACTTAGGATGGTATATGCAGGTCACCAAGTATCCTGATATTTTTGTCCATAAAACTTAAACTATCAAATGTAAAAGATTGACATAAGATTATACGTAGATTATTTATTATAGGTAAATAATATATACGAGTATATATATATATATATATAGACAAAACTAATACTCGAAAAATGTATGAGTTTTGTTTATTATTAAAACTGTAATTGCTCTCTAGCTGACATTGAAGGCAACACTTTTACGGATAAGTAGACTCATTGAAACTGCTTGAAATTGATTACTGGCTACACTAACTGTATATCCTTGGTCAGATGTTTCAAGTGAGTATCATGGGTCATGTTTCGACCTTGTATTTTTTATTATGTAATTGGAAGTTGTTAGATGTTATAAAGAGTAATTGAAAAGTAAAACGCAATTTGGTTGAATTTTATAATTATTTCTATAGAAAGGTCAAATAAAATACTGTTATAAAAATTAAAGTACCTAGTTTGCTTATTGCCGCAATTCAAATGCAGATAAATTAGTGATTCATTAATTCATCAGTCTTTTTAAGTCCATTGGTGGGCACAGAGCTTTCTAAGAAACCCCTACTTGTGACCAGCATGCATTTTTTAAAAAGTTTGCCCACTCTTACCATGCTGAGCAACCAGGTTGTTGAGCGCAATGCCAGTACCCTCGCACTATTGATGCTTCTTCCCATCACGTTTGTGGGATTTGGGTTCGACAAATTCAGAAGAAATACACCATCATTTGGTCGCCAGAGTCACGTTTGTTGGTTAGCAGCGTGCACCAGGTGCAGGTGAGGTGGCATTTGAAGAAAGAGATGGTAAATATATACCAGCCAAAAACACCTAGTTCTTAATTTCAATTTGCAATATCTTATGTTATTAACGTCTAATACTAACACTTGATTACTCTAACGGAGAAGAAGGAGGTGAGAGAAACTATTCATGTATCCGATTTATTTGTAATTTTTAAAATACTTTGAATAATAATAAATTGTACACGACCAGATTAAAATACAATTATCAAATCAAATATCGTCTCGGTAACAGCTTCAAAAATAAAAACAAGGTTTTCGTCTAATCCTAATACCCTTTCTACTAATGTTTGTCAGTCAGTTAAACATATTTGCCTACATAAATATATCCAAGAAAGCGCCAGCAAAAGCCGGCACATATTTTTTTTAACGTGGTAGAGCCAAGCGGCGGCTTTTGCTATTGCTCGTATGGCTCGACCGAGTTGGTACCACGCTCTCGCAGAATACCAACATGAAGTAGAGGCATCTTGTGCTTCTGCGTTTTGTTCGATGAGTGAGGTAACCGGAGGATCACTCCTCCTCCCCATCCCCTTTCACATCCTCCCACCCATCTCCCAAATACCCATAAAAGCCGGCAACGTACCTGCAGCATCTCTGGTGTTGCAGATATACATGGGCGACGGTAATCACTTACCATCAGGTGAACTGCTTGCTCGTTTGCAGCATTTCCTATAAAAAAAAAGGTTTGCTCATACTCACCCTGGGCAAGCAGGTAAGTGAGCGCAGTGGCCGTACCATCGCACTAGTGATGCTGCTGCCCTATTACCATTCTGTAGGATTTGGCTTCGGCTAATTCAAATACATTTTCCGCCATCGTTTATTTCCCAGAGCCTCGTTTGTTAGCAAGTAGGGTGCACCGCATGCTGGTGAAGTTGACATTTGGAAAAAAAGATGGCGTATTCCACCTATGGACTCTTTGGTGGCTGCAAAAGAAGAAGAAAAGAGGTAGATTTTTGTGTAGAATAAGATATAGAACATATTTTGATTTGGACAAGTTTAAAATTAGGTTTAATTATTATAGGTCACTTTTTAGGCTTGTATATATATCGTTGTTCATGTTAATGCAACATTAATATGTTAGCACACAAAAGTCACAGATATAAGCAGAGAATAGGGATTTCCGTTTGACAAGGCTTAGCGCACTCATATGGGTTTTCGGAATTCACTTTTCGCCTCTTCAAAATCTCGCTATCGGGTTTGCTACCGGACATTGTGTGTTTTTCTAGGCTTTTTCATTAGTTGATCCGAGATCCTTGCACCAATTACAATGAAATTTTAAATTGCGTGTGCTGAATTCAAGATGAAAAGAGTGCAATTTAATAAGACTTTTCTTCAGTTTTTACAGAGAAATAATAATAAGCTTTCATTTATTTGGCGACTTTGTTTTCATTATACATAAAGCGACCTTTGCCTTATTTACTTCTCAGTGATCATACTATCGAAAACAGCTTGAGATTATGCAGCCATACTCATTGTCACAGCGGTTCGCTCCATTTTATTTGCCCAGGAGACTTATACTGGCAGAATGCCAAGAAATGAAATTAAAACGTCAAACGTTGATATTTTATTTCAGCTCAATTAGATACCCATTCCTAAGTCTACTTGTTTAATAATAACTAATCATTGAGGAGCCTTTGAAATACTTGTAGTTCATCTGAAATATTTATACATTTTCCACCGATTCGTTGAATGTGATTACATACGTAATATATTGCAAGGATTAGATAGCTCAGTTCTTATGACTTAAATTCTTAATTTATTACTATATTTAATTTTAATACAAAGACATAGATTGAGAGTTTGAGATTGTCGTGCCGAAATAATACAAATTTTTGACTAGAGGGTAGTAGAGCTCTGTTCTGGAACTGGTGAGGATCCGTCCGCGGGTAGGTAGGTGGACCTGCAGATTTTCTTCACTACCGAGCACGTAGTAAATTAAAAACTTATAATTGCAATTAACGATTTTTCTAGAACCGGGACTCGAACCCAGGTCACTTTTAGGCTATTAGGCTTAATAAATATTACCACATTCAAATTAACTTTCGTGTCTTTCTGTTCGCTTCAAATTTTGCAATCGATTTTAAAGATAGCTCAGAACTCGATGAGAATACAATATTAAATTATTATTTTAATTATTTTTTTTCATCTTACGGGGTTCCTGAGAGATTGTGCAACTGGGTCACCAGCTTCCTCACGGATCGGAGCATCAAGGTTGTTGTCGACGGTGCATGCTCGGACCCCAAACTCGTGAATGCTGGTGTTCCACAAGGCTGTGTGCTATCTCCCACTCTGTTCCTTCTGCATATCAACGACATGCTACAAATCAGTAGCATTCATTGCTATGCAGACAACAGCACGGGTGATGCCCTATATACAGGCCGTGCGAATATTTCTCGGGAACACGTCGACGAGTGCCGGAACAAACTTGTGTCTGAAGTCGAGACCTTGTTATTCAAAGTCTCGGATTGGGGTCGACGTAATTTGGTCCTATTCAACCCCAAAAAGGTCATCTCTGGGCAGGGGCACCCCAGTACCAACTCCTTCCATTTGACCGCATCCAACGTCGAGCGGCTCGAATTGTCGGCGACCAAGCTCTCTCTGATCGGCTTGATCCTTTGGCCTTGCGAAGAGATGTTGCTTCTCTTTGCATTTTTTACAATATTTCCACGGGGAATGTTCTGAGGAACTGTTCGGATTGATCCCAGCTGCTGAGTTTCACCATCGTACATCGCGACAGAATTCGAAGTTCCATCGATACCACCTAGATGGTTGGCATTCCACCACAGTGCGTTTTAATCGAAGTTTTCTGCCACGCACTTCGATGTTGTGGAATCAGCTGTCGCCAGCAGTATTTCCGAACAGTTACGACTTAGGGACCTTCAAGAAAAGAGCTTATTCCTTCCTTAAAGGCCGGCAGCGCATCTGTAGCTCCTCTAGTGTTGTGGATGTTCGTGGGCGTCGGTGATCACTTACCATCAGGTGAGCCGCACGCTCGTTTGCCCCCTTCTTCTATAAAAAAAAAAATCTTTTCATTTCGCTCTGATTGTTTCTTTTTTTGCCTGTTCCTTTAATACAATTGAGATTTAACATAGAGGCAGTTACTTAATTATAAATAATAACAAACAATGTGACCCTCGTGAGTTCACTCAAAGGTACGTTAAAAATGTCTTCTTTATTCGCCACGTGGTTAATATATAGATATAATATATCTATATAACATATTTCAGTACGGGACGTGAAATAATAATAAAACACATTCAAACGTTACTCTGCTGTAGAAATTTCCCTTGTGCTATGAAGGCAGATACCATAAATACACCACACATTGACAAACACCCAGAACCGGGACTATTATACATAGTCTATACATACATGTCTCTTGCAGGAAAAGTCTAGTAACTCTGCGACCAAACGCTTAGCCACTGTACCACCGACACCCAGTGCTCATATCTGTTCTATAGGATTTGATAAATACATATATGTATATAACACACTTGAAGGCCACCACCCTTATATTGACAACCAAATGAAAGAGGTTTTAAATTTAAAGAATACTTAAAAACGATTTTGTTAATAAAGTAGTTAAAAAAAAATATGTTTAACTAACTACTACTGTCTATTCTACGGAAAAATACCTTAAATAATCTAACATTATTTATAATATCCACGAAACCGTGTTTTGTAATAAATCGATAAACGTAAACGTATATGTCATAAAAAGTTTGCAACCCCTTTTCTAAACACGATTTTTTTGTAATTATTTTTATTTTTCTATGGTTTACATATACTAAGCGCGACGGGCGGAGTTAGCCTGATATGCTAGTGCAATATGAAATATAAGTTACGTTCCAGGATTAACGCACAGAATAACAATTACTCTACCCACAAAAGGCGTCGCCACCTTACTGTAAGTACAGCTTTTATGCCTCGAGCCCTGTGCGTGAACAATCCTTCATAATATTTTAGAATAACTTTTATTTGTAAGAAATCGTGTTAATGCAACCTTTCAACCAAAGCTTTTTAGTAAAAATGTTATCAAATGCGTATTGAGTACATCGAAATTTTCCTTCTTAATATTTATGTATGAGAAATCTAGAGTTTATATTAAAGCGCAGGAGGGTATAATATAGTAGTATACATTATGTGATACTGAAGCCAAAGTTTGTCCGTCTGTGTGTACGCGTTTCTGAACGATTTTTTATAAAATTAGTATGTATGTATGTTTTTGACCATCTTTCTCTCCGAATGCCAACCTCCCCAGCACGTAGTGCACCAGCTGGCACGAACGAGGCTTTAGGGACCAAATTATGGCCAAACCTCTATCTGCATTTACCGAAACAAATCCAGGGGAGTACCATCATTAGAGCAAATTTCTCGCCGCATATGGTGGGGCGGTAACGCTTTCTTGGCACTGTCTTATGGTCACAATAGTGAACTTAACAGTCAAATAGACTAATGAAGGATAAACTTAAGTCGTTAATATTACAAAACTAAGACAAACTTTTCAATATTATATTTATGTTTGTACATGCTAAAACTACTTTCAATTATTTTTAATACCACAGATATTTACTCGTTATTTGTAAAGAAAATTTATGTCTACCTTCATATCGGTCTTAAATTCCCCAATTAAAATGTCAAAATCCAAAAGGTATTAAAGGATAATATATAGAGAATTTCAAGTTCATCTTATATATTTTCTAGTATTGTATCTTGATCTAATGGGTATTTAATAAAATAAAATAATTACTTATATACTACAGTACACCAGTAAACGGTGCCAAAACGTAATAATTTAATGTTGCAACGTCATAACATTATCTTATTTATATTAATTAATTAAGTTGTAGGCTTCTTCTCTGCTTAGGATTCGTCTGGGTAGCTACCACCCACTTACCTGTTTCTGCCAGCAAACAGCAGTGTTGGAAAAGTAAAAAGAGCCACAATAATTACGGGATTCAAGGCGTTCGATCTTAGTACTCAGCGGTGACAACGCATCAGTAAGCTTTTTCGCTTGAAATTGTTTGCAGGTGTCCAAAGGCTGCAGTAACCACTAACCACCACGTGGACTGTTCACTTGTTTTTCACCCGAATCAAATAATAAAGGAAAAAATCTATAAAATATCCAAGGCAAGGGCTTAAATTAAAAAGTTTTGCTAATGGTGTCTTTTTATTGGACTGGATAAAAACGTAACTTAGTAGTTAGCGTACCTGACAGCCTAACCTTTAGAAAAAGCATGCAAGTTAAAAAAAAACAATTTTGGTCTACTTATTATTTAATTAAAACTACTGAAGTTATGAAAACGGCTGGTCTATGTGGGATGTATGATAATGTTAATATTTCACAGTGCTTTATAATAAATCATTGTATCAATTAAAAATATCTAGTGGGGTACCACTTTCTTATCAAGTTTGTTATTTGTAATCACATAAATACATACATATATTTGTATAAAGTTTTGAACGTTGTTCTGCATTGGATATTTGAGGTTCTCCATGTGATTTTCAAGGCTGTTTTTCCTTTGTCGTCTCATAGGCATCCCATGGTATAGTAAGAGGGTGCCTCTTCTAAGGGACATGAAAATGTTCATGGCAATCTCCGGTAGAATACTGGCGACGAAATCGCCCTCCCAAGATGTTTATTTTCCCCGGGAGCGTGAGAAGTGAGATGCGGAATCCGTTTAGCTACGCTGTACCGGGTCAAAAAGAAATCCCGAATGGTTACCCCTGTTTTTAGAAAGGAGTGAGTGTATGATTCGAGGTCCAATCGTTTCAATTTTTTTAAATTGTCAAAATAAACCGCAACTTATTTCTTTTTTAGAAATAAAAAAACCAATATAAATCCCTTTTTTGTTTTCTTTTATCTATCCCATTATTATTCTCGAGAAATAGATTGTTAACTCTCAAAGGCGACATAATATTGCTTTTTAGATAGAGCGATAAGCGCTCAGAATAACAATTACTTTAGTTAACAAAATGCTGAAAGAACGAATAACCACGAAATAATTATTGTCGATAAGAATCACGTTGCTTTAAATATTTTTGTTATGTGCACGAGATGTAATATATAATATATATACAAGGTATGGTATACAAGGCTGCATAAACATTAAGAGGAAACTAAAGTACTCTATAAATAGCCTCAGCTGGGCAATGGTAGTCGTGGTAGAGACAAGCGGCAGCTTCTGCTGCTGCTCCAAGGGGCCGGCTCTACCGGGCTTGTACCACGAGTTCGCAGAATACCGATGTGAAGTAGAGGCATCGTGAGAGGTAACCAGAGGCCAACTCCCTTCCCTTATCCCCATAATAATTTTAATAACCGGCAACGCACTTGCAGCTTCACAGCAGATGTAAGTGAGCGACGGCAATCACTCACCATCAGGTGAGCTGCTTGCTCTTTACGTCTTTATCATATTTATTTTAAGGCCTTCTCTCTATATTAGAGATTTTAATGACGGCTTCACTATGTGCTCCTGTGAGGGTTGGCGGACCTCGAAATAATACTTTTAATGCTTCCGTGCCATGCTGGTTTCCTGGTGATTTATTTCACCGCCGAGGATGTGGTCAATTCAAATGTTTACAAGAGAAATACAGTAGCCACGATAGCTGCATGCTTAGGGAATCTACTTCCGAAACAGGAGACACGAGTTAAATCCCCAAGGTGAACGGTTCGCATCGAAGACCTTTTTTGTATTATTATCCTGAACACTTAAACGGCGAAAGGCTCACCACCTGTCACGTTGTTCCAAATAAGTTTACTTTTTTTTTTTAAATAAAATAATATAACGTCTTCTGCTTAGTTCATTCGACAAGAACATTATTCCATTAAATTTTTTACCCAAAGTGGTTCGGTGAGTTAATCGGAAATACGTGTAGTTCATTATTGGCTTAAGGAGATCAAATGCAAATTTCATTTACTTTAAATTAGTTAAAAGTTAACAGCTGCAAATATAAAATTAAAAAAACAACAGAATCTCCACGCTGGCCAAGCGAGTTAGAACACACACAACGCAGAGTCTATGCTGCTGCCCGACCACAGTTTTGATATTTAGTTCTAAAATCTCCAAGAGACTTCATAAATATAAGTCGCCCGAAAGACGAAATTGGAACAGCGTAATATTATTCCCTTTTCACGTACATATTTATGTATAATATATATATTATACATAAATAATATACCCAGCAAGCAAATAACCAACGCCCTTTTTTATCTACATCGAATTCTTATTACGGCATTTAGTTCCAAGGATTTCCATTATTTTGGGCACTTGGGTGTAACAACAAATTATTTGTTAGTTGTTTTTTAATGGGAAAAACAGGAGCAAACGAGCATGATCTGCACAAGCACAAGATGCCGCTACATCTCACTGGCGTTCTGCGTGGCCGTGATACCATATGCCTCACCCTTTCTTCCTTTTGGTGACAAACAAGATGACTGTACGGAAAATACCTTTGCCTTTTATCTTCTGGAGACCGGCCAAGTGCGAGTCGGACTCGCGCACACAAGGTTCCGCACAACCACACAATATATCTGTTATGTATTTTCTTTTACTTTAGATTTTGCACTTTTAATCACACCAAATATGACGCTTATGTGTCGCCGTTATTATGAAAGAGTAAAAATAAAACAAAACCCTGAAAACTTCTCGGTTTCTCTATAGCGACTCTTTTTAAATTGGATCCCCTCAGAATTTCTGCTATAATAACACTATTCTGTGTTAAATTTCAATCGGCTAACTTTTAACACTAACGATTTCAAAGATGCCTTTAAAGGTTGGACATAATCGCTAAAAAATAAAAATACACTTCGTTTTAAAACAGTATAAAATAGACAGAAATAAAAGCAACTAATTAGTGCAATATCATCCAAATATATCCACTGGTAAGTAGGGATTTTAAATTTAATGATAAGTTATTGATCTATGCTACAAATGGTAAACAAGAAATTACCGCACACCATATAAAATCTCCTTTGACCAAAGTTCCCGCTAAACAAGGATCAGAGGTTGATCCTAGAGAAATACGAGATAACCGTAATAAGGTGGGATTTTCGTCAGAGAACAACGTTCTAGATTACTTATACTGCTATTTATAAATGCTTAGTCTGTCCCTTAGATAGATATGTATAATAATCGTAATCATACTTCCGTATTAATATTATGTGTACTAGGAGGTAGGACTCTTTTTCTGCCTAGTAGCCGTCTGGCTTTAACTAGAATTTGAACCCAATACATGGCTTAACTGTCCGTTAACCAATAAGCCACGCTGTCGTCGGGTACTCTAAAGTGCTGTAAGGATAGCATAAACACTGAGGCGCTCCCAAATTTTACTATCTTTTCTGCCAAGTAACTGTCTGGTAATCCATTTACACCTTTCTGCCGTTAAGTAGCAGTGCAACCGACGTCGTGTTTAGGTTTAAAGGATTTAGGGACTAATAAGGAGGAAGAGCCAGTATAATTACAGGCAGTAAAGCATTTTTTTTAGGTCCCTGGGTTGACAATGCCTTTGTTTGAAGTTGTCTGCAGGTTTCCATGGACTACATTAGCTAAATACCATCAGTTGCATTGTTGACGCGATTCTCAATTTAATAGGGTGTTATAAAAATGCTCTTTCTATCTGTCTGTTGCGTTGGATTTGAGCCGCTGAACCGATTTTTCGATGATAATTCGATGAATTCAGGCAAAGGATGTAGATAACTATACTCGCGAGATAGCCGCGGGGAAATTTCTACGTGAACGAAAGTTTGTTTAGCTGATTTATGCTGGTTTTTCGTATGGTGAACGACTGAACTGAAGACCATTAGGTAAGCATTCCGTCTTATTCCTCAGAGGTGACAACATATCTTTATTTTGATTCATAACCGAGGATATCTATGGAGCACAGTGACCACCTCCCTAGATTGGAATCTGTGCTTGCTCATTGCCTTATTGCTGTAAAACAATCCAAACATTTTATTTTCTCTAATTGGAAAATGTTTACCATGCTTCGCAATCAAAACAAAATTAATCTGGTCTAGGAAAAATAAACAAAAATGAGCACGTTTAGCAGTAATAATATATGTAGTGTAAAAAAAATTTCATCTGTTGCAAATAGGACACTTTAGTCAGCACAACATTGGGCGACGGCTTAGTAAGAATATTATGCTTTATTTTAGATTCGTGAATCAACAATACTAAGAGAGTATCTATTCTGTCTATTACATAAACATAGCCTATCTTATGTAAGAAGTTGTTTTTGAATGAAGCGTTGTTTGTTTTTGGATTTTGTTGTGAATCTACTTTTTTATACAAAATGCTAGTGACTAACTACAATCCTACCTGGTGTTAGTTGATATGGATCTTGAATAGTTTTAATATTTGAATATTGATAGATAGACGTCCTGTTCTGTCTTAGATCAGGTAAATTAATAATAACAATTATATTTTTGAACGTTAACACACTTCCTCTAGATCTAAATAGCGATCGATGAAGATATACATATACCTACATATATAAATAGTTATAAAAATCTGTAAAAACATCCATGACTGGGTTAAAAACATATAAACATAATAATGAAATATAATAATAAACATTCGGTGAGTTAGCCGGTGAGGTAATCGGAGTAGCTTCCCTGTTATTTCATATATACGTGGGTTCCAGTAATCACTTAGCACCAGAGGAGCCGCTTGCTTATTTGCCCCCTTTTCCATTTGACATATGTAACAAAAATAAGTATAAATAAGAATTTTAAATTACGTTATGTTATACTACATTCATACATATTAATTAAATTCTGAATTAATAGACTTTGTGTCTTTTTATCAATAAAAAATGTTAAGAATTGTTTTTTTTTCTGAAACAGAATGTTCACAATTTTCCTAGTATAACAGTTGTTGATTGCACTCATTGTTCATAATTCATCGGAAATTATTATCTTATCTACATCCTTCTAGAATTAATATGAAGCTAATACACTAGAAATCAACGTACTTACAGGATATAACTAATATAAAAATATGTTATTACTTTAATTTATTTATATAATTTGTCAGAAACCTTTGTTTTTATTATGACGCTGTCACTGCTACTGTCTTCCCGTAGAGGTCTTAAGTTGACTAATCAGAAAGAGTAACAGCGTTCAGACTTGAAATCATAGCATCTCAAAAATCCCAAACCGAAAATATATAGATTGCTGCCTACCGCAGGGTCAAAATTGCATGGTTTCTGGTACAGCCATCGCCAAACCTCCATTCCAAGCATTAACTTCATCTGCACGCGGTGCACTCTGCCGATTATCGAACTTAGGCTAAGGCGACTAACCGAGGGCGGAAAACAGACCACGCCGTGACTACTACCGACAGTCCGTGGTATTTTGATTTTCTTACCAACGTAAATTACGCAAACGCAGACTTATCGCTTGTCGGTATTTTCTACCAGTCAACCCATGGTTAGTGAGATTTTATTGTAGGTGCAACGATAAAAGAATAACGAAAAAAAAATTTCTTTTCCTTATTATAATTATTATTATTTTCTTAAGCAAAAGAATAATTTATGAAATTATGTAATTAATAATATTGTATTTTAATTCCATCAGGCGCGACAATCATAACGATAAAGTCATCACAGTATGATCATTTCATCGCCTTTGTTTCTTTTAAAACATCCAAATTTTTTTTACGGCAACAAAACTTCAAACTAAGTAATAAAATGACAAAGTTCAGAATTTTTATTCGGCAATAAATTACACCCATCTGAATACTTAACGAAGTAATTGTTTGCCGTTAGACATCTTAATTATGTTTTAAAAAAATGATATGTGCAACTTGAACATGAAACATGAGAATTATGTAAAATAGTACGTAAGTTTAATCAAGTAAATTATTATGCATATATCCCCTATGTTAAATAATTTAGTCTATATCTTGTCTATCTATATTTCAGCTTACTTCTCATATTTTCTTATTCTTATGGTATAAGTAAATATAATCAAGTTTATGGTAAAAATAATCATTAGATTTACTGTACTTTGTTAATTTAACCTAGTTATTATTTACATAAAAAAAGTATATATCCATCTGGTTCGACGCGACCATATTACTGACATTATAATATTCAAATATTACGCAGTTATTCAATATTGTAGCGGCGAAGTTATAGGACTATCTCGGATTGACGGGCAAACTACGCTGAAATGTTGCTGAAAACCCACACTTTTCATAATAAATTATGATTATCTCTCGGTTGATTCCGTCGGCGACAACTTCCGAATACTATCGCCAACTGACCACTGCGCAGTATATACTGCAGCAGTTGTCGTAATTATAATGCCGAGAATGTACGCGCAAACACTGTGGCATTCACTCCACTTTATCATCCTTTATCCGATGTAAAACTTAGGCGATTTGATCGGTACAAGATTCAGAGACAAAATGCAACATATACTTTAAAACAAAATTTCTCCTGACAACAACAATTTCCAGCTCAAATTAAAAGCCAGGAACCATGGTTCAATAGTTAGGTACGTTAATCGCTATGCCACACAATCACGAAGATAATAAATACCAACAATGGTTAACCTTCATAAGGTCTCTAAAATGTCAATTTATTTATGAGCGTAATCGATTTTCATCTTTACAATTTATGATTACGCCTCACTCGTCTCAATCACGGTCAATTTTCACTTAAATAACAGTATCTCCTTTTATTACCAGTAATTATGGCTCCTTTCTTCATTCTGAGAAGGCCTTCTTTGTTAAATGTATTCTACTATCTTGATGAAACGGTTTTGGTGTATATCTTACCAATATCTTATTGTGGGAGAATGTATTCAAAAAATATCATTGCAAAGAGGCAAGAAATACTAAAATTGAAAAGCAGATAAAAATTGAAGTAACTTATTTCATCACCAAGAACATTTATAAAATAAAAACCTCATAGTAAGTAAATTACTTCCAATGAATCATCAGGCCTCAGGGATGATCAAGTGTGTGTTCCATTGACTCCCTTATTATAATAAAATCATTATATATGAGTTGCTCTTAAAAAATCACTTTTGTGTAAAGTTTAACAATTTAAATCTCAAGTCTGCTGCTCGGGATTTAGAGGGTGGTACTGTTAACTTAAAGGGTTTGTTTTTTGGATGGTGAACTTCAGGAAGTCTGTTTCCCGCGAGGAATTGGAAAACCGTGTAGGATGTCGTGTTCCAAAGCGCCTTGTCGTAGGGAAGGCGAAGAAGAGAGGACAACTAAGCTGAAGGAGCTGATGGGGCTACATATATTTGCAAAAGCATTCCCGTTACCCTGCAGATATGTATCGAATGTGGAATACCGTGCGGTAGTTGGAGCAAGCCCGACACAACTCATCCGGATCCTCGTGAGGGCAGGTTATGGAGGAATCTTATCAAGGAAGAGGCTCATTGCCAGCAGTGGACTACTTAGAAACTGATATTACCATTAGAAAATTATTCTTAGCAAGTTAAGCCCTTAGTACCTGTATATTATTTTATGACAGCATAGTTTATCTTGTCCATTGTTGCACATAAGCTTCTCCCCTATTCTAGAATGAGGTTGTAGTGAGTCACCCGAATTAGCATTTATCAACTTTCAGTTGTACAGGACGGAGTTAAATTAGACAAATGAAAAGGTTCGCCACTGAACAAAATTTCTCGTATTATTAAATCATCTCCTATTGCCAGTATTTCGTTTTATCCGGAGAAAAAGGTTTGCAGGCAAAATTGGGAACTTTTTATCATTACTGAAAATTACAGTCACAAAGGACCCTTTTTCTTTCGACGTATGCAGAAAAAACCTTTCTTAAAGGAACGATTCTTAATAAAAATAATGATTGGTCACCAATGTTTTTTTTAACAATGAATGGTTAAATTAAAATCACACTTAATATTATAACAATAAAGTTCCTATGTTTGGATGTTTGTTACTCAATCACACCCAAGTAATAGAACGGATTACTTACTAATATTAGAATTATGTCTGGACAAGTCAATATAACGCTGATGCGATAATATCGAAGGAAGGCCCCTCCTTTGCTCCAGGACCTTGGGAACTGTGCCTTGCAGAACTGACAACCATTGGGAAAGGTAGGTTCTCGAGTGGCAACAGCAAAAAAAAAAGTTCGTACAGTGTAGAATGACTCCCAACAAGTTGAAGTGTTGCGGGAAGTCGATGGATGGGATGCAGGCTCAGGACTGCTTTGTGGCAATCTTTGGGATGTGATGTACCTATGTTCGGCAATGGACTTGTGACAGACTATAATGGTGACATTAAACATGGTGTTGATTGTTCAGCAGTTCAGTAGAGAGTTAATATGTTAATAATCGTTGAATTATGACTTATGCAAGTGGCGCATGCGTGGGATGAACAAAGAGTTATGCATCCAGCGGAAGTAGCGAGAGGTCTGCCGCGCGTCGACGACCACGCCATGGCTCACAACCACTCGCGATAGCGTTGTGTTACGGACTGGGGCGGGGGCGGGGCGCCTGACCTCCGTCACCATGCCAAGCACAGATAAGTACTTATAACTCCCGCTGTTTATCGAATCATTTGACATAACACAGGCAGCCACTCTAGCGTGTCCTGTAAGAGGCAATATGATTTACATAAAAAGCTTAATTCAATGTAAAGGTGTGGGTGCATTATACATGGGTGTATTGTTTATATCCGCATAAAAAATAATATCACAAAAATGTGGGAGAATTGGGACTAATATACTACTAAACATATTTTCGGCTTACTGATTGTTATTCCGTGTACGCAAGATGTCATATTTAGGTGAGCAGTAGTTTACACTACGCGGAATCTCTGTTGATACCTCTTAAATAACAAGTATGTCTTGTTTTTTTTTATTTTTGCTGTAGCGGATAATCTTTAAAAATGATTAAGACACCAAGACAGTATAATATTATTTATTTTCTATGTATTTAACAGAATCAGAAAAATACGTAAAGTAAAATAGGCCTCTTCTCAATATTTCAGAGTAATTTTTTACGATTGGGGTGACAAACGTGCTAATAGTCCATCTAATGATAAGTGACTACTGCAACGTATATACACCTGGAAACAATTTCAACCGAACAAGTTGCAGATGCTTTGTCACCTGTGAGAACGCATCTGCAACTTTCTTCGCCTCATTATACTGGCTTTCCTCACCTTTCAACCTGGACCACAACAGTGGGTGGGTTGTTGGTTAGCGGATGAAATAAGGTAGTGAGTGGTACCTACTCACAGTTTACAATGGGGATGGTTAGTTGGATAAAGGTCTTAAATTTAGATTTTGCCGATTTGGGAAGACGAATAAAATAATTGTGCTTAGTCTGGTAACAAGATCTGAATAAAATTATTAACAAATTTTAGCTTTCATAAAATAAAAACAACTCGACAACAGTTAATGGACATTCCCTGTTATTTTATTATTTTTATGTTGATTTTCCAATGTATGTAGGAGTGGGATTAGTTAAAATGAAAGTACCTACACCTATACGTAAGTACCTACACCAAAGCTCGACCGGGGTTGTACCACGGCATCGCAGAATAACGGCGTGAAGTAGAGGTACCTTGTGCTTCTGCGTTTCTGTTATCGTTTTTTTTTCTGGGGTGAGTGAAGTAACCGGAGGCTTCCCCCTCTCTTCCCGTCCTCCCCGCCCGTTCTTCCTCCCCCATATCGAAATATACCTAAAAGCCGCCAACCACCTGCAGCTTCTCTGGTGTTCCATATATATATCAACGTATTCACTTACCATCAGGTGCACACGAGCAAACCTCGCACGTGTGCACCCTTTTCCATAAAAAAAGTTTAAGACAGCGGTAAAGTTTATTTTAAAAATCTTATTCTAATACAGATTCAAAGCCGCGCGGATTCATTGGTTTGAAAGACGGGGTTCCTTTGAATACCGAATAAGGAGCTCTGAACCGTTCCTGACCAATAAGCCGCGATTTATGATTTTCTAAAAAAAAAAAAATAATCTTCGCAATTTAATGCGATGAATACCGTGACCAGATTTAGGATAACTTTTTATATATTCACAGTTACAAAAGTATTAGCAATTTTTTTTTTGCTTTGGCCTTTTGCCAATTTCCGTAATTCGTGAAGTTTACTATAAATACATATGTTTAACATACTGAATGATTTATATTAAATATAAACAGATAAATCTGTTAGCTCTGGTTCGAACTGTTTTTTTTATTTTATCATTTTTAAACAAACGTAGTTTCTTTTATTCGTAGAAAAAAAAACTAGAGGATATTTCCGAACTGAGGTAATCATCATAAATTTAAGGGGCTAGTAAAATCGCGTTGTAAACGCGTCAGCTCTCGTAAATATGACCTGTACATGACATAATTTTAAACAAAATATTGAAGAGGCAGATCAATTTTAAATTTAGGCATTAACGTTTCTTTAATTTTAATTTAACGCAAATTACATTCTAACATATATTTTTTTATTGAAATTTCTGCGCATCCATACAATGTCGGATCGTTACGTATACAAAGAGATTCGTTGGTTCACAGCCAAGCCAAGAGTTGTCTGGGTAGGTACCCATACCCATTTCGGCTGCGAAATAGCAGTGCAACTACTATTGTGTTCCGGTTTCAAAGGTTTTTTTTTTATGGAAAAGACGGCAAACGAGCAAGCTGTTCACCTGATAGTAAGTGCTTACCGTCTCCCACATACATCTGCAACACCATAGATGCTGCAGGTGGTATTCTGCGAGGCCGTGGTATTAATCCGGTCGAGCCGGCCCATTCCAGCAGCAGCTGAAGCCGCTGCTTGGCTCTACCACGCTTAAGGTACAGAGAGCCACTATAATTACAGGCAAGAAGAAGACGAAGATCATGTCTAATGTCCATGTAACAATAACACCTGTAGTTGGTAACACTACGCTCAAGGTTTTCGACGTATACATTTCATTTTCGTACATGGGGAAATGTCTATGTCTATAAATGTCGCATCCCCGCCCTCGCGGGGGTAAAGACGACTTATGCCGGGTTCGCCTCCACCAAAACTCCTCGACATTCCACCTCCACCGGCGGATCTGGTCTATGACTCCGCCACTAAGAAGAACTGCGAATCGTATTACCAACAATCCTCTCTCCCCTCAGAGCCCCACTTCGGCCCCCGCCAGAGTCGAGTAGGACAGGGAGAATGGCGAATCGTAATAATAAACTATGAATTATCTTCGAGTATGACTCAAAATCTCAAGAGTAATGTTGTACACACCAGCGCGTGTAGCATCTGATTACTTAGAGAATCGAAACGTTGCCTACGTTTCGATTCTACGATTCTACAGTGAGCAGGACGTGTGAGGATGGTCAAAGTTGCTCAGCCGGCTTTGGCAATGGCCATGCTCAGTGTTACTCTACGCGATTGAATCTGCAACGACAATATCCGCAGCAAAACAATGGTAACCGACATAGCCGTAGGAATCAGCAAACTGAAGTGGCGATGGCCCACCCCCCCTAGCTCGCAGAACTGACAATCGGAAGGTAATAAAGGTTCTCGAGTGGCAACCTCGAATAAGCAAGCGCAGTGTGGGACAAACTCCCACCAAATGTGGGAAGTCAGTGGATGCAGGTGATTAAGGACCTTGCATTGTGGTAATCTTGGAGGAGGTCTATGTTCAGCAACGGACTTGTAACAGGTTGAAGTGATAAAAATGATGAGAGTTACAGATTCAATTCAAAACCAATGCAGTATGGTTTAACCCCACGAAAATGAGGCCTATTTTTTTTTTTAACAGAAAAGATTAACGTCATTCTACACTTTATTTATGTTTATTTTAATTTTGTTAATTATCCGCCTGCCTGAGTCCACCGCCGTCACATTACCCATCCAAAAAGGGTCAATGAAAACTGTCATGTCTAAAATAAAAGATTGTTTCTACAATTTTTGTTTCGTAAGTTCAAGCATAAATAGGCTCCTCGAAAGTTTCCTTTTTCCATTCTCCCCATGTTTATT
The DNA here is from genome assembly GCA_029286595.1 of Bhutanitis thaidina. Lineage (NCBI taxonomy): Eukaryota > Metazoa > Arthropoda > Insecta > Lepidoptera > Papilionidae > Bhutanitis > Bhutanitis thaidina. The sequence goes on along the minus strand of JAGSMS010000009.1, from coordinate 4,901,493 downwards.
AATATTGTTAGTATGAAATATTACATCTATTCAAATTATAATACAACGTATCGATATGCAGAGTATAAGGCCCAAGGATCTACTTAGCCTTCATTAACTTCATAGCATATTTTAACAAAATTACCAATAACAATTATTTACCGAAAATGTAAACTATTAGCTTTCGTTCAACAAAAAAACTTTTGGAAAGGGATGAATTAAACAATAAGAAAACTTTAGTGTCGATGACAAGTCAAACACAACACAGCGATGAGCCGTTCACTATAGACAAGTCAGTACAAGGAACTGAGTGTCCTTGCTGTGGTGTCAGAAGCGACTTCTTTCTAAATAACTTTAACGTATACATGTAAAACGTTTAAGTTATTTAGAAAGATTTAGCGCGGACTCCGAAATGTGGGCCTTCTTACCCATCATACCCATATTAGAATTCTTGAAAAATCTGCAGTATACGTAATGTAAGAAATATAAAGGGGTCGTCAGAGAGGTAAATCGTGACGGGTATCGAGGCTTTGTTGATTGGTTTGCTCCAGGAGATGGTTATGAAATTTTTGGACTTAGTTGCCTGGTCATAGTTGACAATAACCACAGAAAATAAGGGAAGAACAACTTTGAAAGTATCACACATTTTTTGTAGAAAAAGTAAAATATTCTCCTTTACAACACTGGAAAAACCACTTGGGATAACTTGCAACATACCTTATTGAATACAATTATGGCTAAACATGTTTATAGTGACTAAGACTAAATATATTTAGTAAGGCTTGGTGAAAACCGTCCTTGATATTAGTAAAATGTAAAACGCCTTTTTCTCTTTTTAGTAAATTCCAAAACTACAGTCGGAGTCCTTAATCAAATGTTTTAACAACGTTACAAACAGAGATTGTTGTTTTGTACAGAGAAAATTTCGAATCATCTGATTGTTCATTTATTTACTCTCTCTACGTGCTGTACTGAATGAATAGATTTATTGCTCTTCAGTGAATAATGAAATTGATTCAGCAACGTAAATCCCTGACTTTAATACAATCTTTAATTTGGTTTTGCAAATTTTTGCTTCATTTTAATTTCAAGTTAAATGAAGTAATTTTTCTAAATGTATATCCCATTTAGAAGTATGGTACTATCTATGTCTGGATATGATATGTCATATCTGTGAAGAAATTAAGAATAAAATAGGAACGATAATTATGTTACCTTTATATTAATATCAGATAAACAGGAATATATCTAATTGTGGGAATCTAATTTTAGAGGAATATTGCACTTGACAGATAAGTAAACAATTTGCCACCGAGCTTCAGCATATCAAGCAAGTTCTGCACGACAACAAGCTTCGGTTTCGGCACCTACGTCACAGTGACCGAGTGAAGCCACCCACAGTCAAACACCCCTGATGTATTAGCAAAAGTCAGAGGTGTTACGGACAAAATACCTTGAAGAGGGCATTCATTAAAATGTTTTTCAAGCCAGGGAAAAAGAAAAGGCCGGCAGCCTATCTGTAGCTCCTCTGGTGTTGCGGATGTTCGTGGAGTATTCAAGCTTGATTGTGAATTGAACAGAGACATAGGACAAACTGAAAGTTCTGTAAGGTCCCGCGTAAAAGAACCCATAGCTGATGTGAATCTTCGACACTCTAAGACTCGATAGACCACAAATCCTCGCAAAAAAACATCGATTCCTGCAGACGATGGTTTAGAGGCCATTGTATTTAAAAATAATTCCATTTAGGAAGGTTGGGTGCTACACTGGCTTGGGATCCAGTAATATATAAAATTAAATCTAAAACCAAGCATTCCCATCAAGATACTGTGAGATAGATCCCGAGTTAACCATGACCTCAGTCCGCCCGTGGCTGTAAAGCACTCAAAAAGTCGGGAACATAAAACCTAAACTTAAACGAGAAAAATCCATAAATAATAGTTACATTTCAAATATGTAATGTTTGCGTAAATAACTAAAAATTGTTATGCTATTTTTATCTACACTTTATCGATATTTTTTTTTATTTATGAGAAAGTCGGCAAACGCGTAAGCGGTTTACCTGATGGTAAGTGATTACCGTCGCCCACATACATGTGCAATACTAGAGGTGCTGCGCGTGCTTTGCCGGCCTTTAAGGGTATTTAGGAGATGGATGTGTGGATGGAGAGGAGGTGGGCCTCCGGATACCCCACTCACTAACGAAACGCAGAAGCATAAGATGCCTCTACCTCACGCCGGTATTCTGCGAGCCTATGGTACCAAACTGGTCAAGCCGGCCCATTCGAACAGCAGCAAAAGCCGCCGATCGACTCATTCTTAAACGTGGTAGAGCCAATATAAATAATAATTTTCATTATCAACTATAATACCACCATTGATTTTCTTAGTTTGTTTTTTTTTTGTGGTTCTACTGGACCGCAATAAATTTCCAGAAAATACACATTTTACAGAAATTTTAAATGTGGTAGAGCCACGTTGCAATCATCGAACAAGGAAAAACCACATCAAAGAACGAATGAGTATAAATTTAGTGTATTCATTGTAATATCATCATCATACTTCACAAATCCTTATCTAGATTACTGTTAATATTTGTTACTGCAGTAGAAAACACAAAAGAAAGAATAACTATAGAAATTGTTTGGTTTTTTTTCTGCGTAATTAAAATGAATAGTTTAATCTAATTTATGTTCAAATTAGTTATCCATTGTACTTCTTTCATAATTGTATGTATAATGTTCTTTATTGTTTTAAGTGTCTATGCAACAATATGTTTTACTCCGCAGTGAAAACTATGTTTGCTAATGTAAAAACTTTGTCATCTTATGCAATTTAAGAACAGTTTGTTTTCCAATGTATATAGATAAATAAATCAATAGTTATTCACCATTACGGCATGCCACTACCCATTAAATTCTTTTGTAAAAATTGTGCTTCTTTGTTATTAAAAGTATTAACTAGTACTTGTTAGATGCCAGGCCCAGGACCTATGCCAGGTCTTATTAATGAATGTTTTAAATAACATATTCTGTTTGATAATAGTAGAGATTTACTTTTTCGCTTAATGTATCGCTTATTTCTAATTCTTAAGGAAAAAAATCTACGTTTATTTTACGGTACGGTACATACTTAAATTGTTTATATTTTTGTGATATTTATACCTTTACTTGTGTTAACCTAAATTATTTATGTTTTAAAATTTACAACGAAACTATCTCGAAATCGTATCATTTCAAAAATATGAACTCTATTTTGCTTAAATAATTAAAAAATTGTTCGTAACTTTAGAAATCTAATATACCTTGCCCAACTTACCTAACTAACAGCTTGTAAATAGTTCACTGCAGGACAAGGGCCTCCATTAGGAGTTGTCATAATCGCCACGCTGCAACGGTATGCAGATTGGAGATCGCAGTACCGTTGTACGTTGTAGTAGTACGTTGCTGCCCGTCTGCGTCTGCTTTATTTTGGTCTGATATTGTTTTGTTTATTATTTCTGTCGGTAGTCATTACGGTTTTCAAAGCTTTTCTCTCATTCGACTCTAACGACACCCACGGGGAGAAAAGGGTAGCAGATTCTTACTCCAGATCTTCGATACCAGACAGTAATTTCTATTACATTTTATTATACTTTTTTATAACCTAAGACAGCTGCTTTTAGAAACCGGGATTTCAGATGTCGAAGCAAGGCAACCTTACTGAAACAGTGTAGGGCCGTACATGTGTACAGACGAAGTCCCTTCTTCTTTCCCACACTATCTCGCATAATATATATAAATTAAAAACATATATATTAAGGAAAAATAAATTAAAAATATGACATGTACATGGAAAAATTGAGTTATCTCTCGAAGAATGTCACAAAAGACGGTCTGTTTGCATGTATCGTCTTCCCGTGCAGGTCGTCAAGGAGACTTTTTCTTATAGAGATATCATATGTGCATATTCTCTTTCTTTTTATAACACTGGACTGACAAACGAGCTATCAACCCCCCTAGTAGTAATTGGCTGCTGCAGCTCTGGGACTCCTGAAAACCACTTCAACCGAAGAAGGTTACAGATAAGTTGTCACTCCCGAGGACTACAATACAACCCCCCACAGTCTGTAATTGTACAGGCTCTCATTGCCCTTCAAACTGGAATATGACAATGGTTACACTACAGGTTAGCGGCAGAATTAGATAAGAGCGTGGTACCTATAAATACACCAGTTAAAATTGCTATTAACAATTTTAGTGGTCCCGGCACCGGGGATCGAACACAGGTCACTTGCGCTCTATGATATTAAAGTGAGCGCCCTGACCAACTTGGCTACCACGGCTTTTTTTACCACGTGCTTCGTAGTGAAGGAAAACATCGTGAGGAAACCTGCATGTCTGAGAAATAATAAAAAAATAGAATAGTGAAGCCCTCCAATCCGTGGAAGCAATGGAGCAACGTGGCGGGCCATTCCCGGTTCCTACTTCTCAGATACTTGTGAAGGAGGCCTTTGCCCAACAGTGGGCACTTACAGGCTGCTGCTTTACTTTACTTTTTGTGGTATCTATACAGACCAGTTCCTAGCCAGAAAAGTCATAACACATTGCTTAAATTCTAGAATATGGCAAAAACACCAATTTAAGCAACTCTGAGCTTTCTCATACAAATCATATTACATAAGATTAGTAGAGTATCACCATAGTAGAGTATTGATGAAAATTTATAAAAATATTAATACAAAATTTTAATATTAATACAAAAAAAACCAGAAGTAATATTAATACTAAAGTTGACTGCGTAAAATTGATCGACTACTTGATCCAATTACATCTAACCATGTAAATTTAAACTTTATCCTCTTTAGATGAGCAGGTGCTTCTCGTACCTTGATTTATTACATACCTGGTTATTAATTTCCAACTTTGAACGTTTCAAACTTTCATCTAATAAGCAAAGTTTACATTTTTAGAGGTTTGCTTAAATGCTGTCTATATTACTTAAAATTCATAACAATAAAAACGTACCGACAATTTTTAAACTTTAATTCATTGTTATGTAACAAGATACTCCATGACTTAAAAGGCATTGAAGCATTTTTTTTAATCTATAGTCTTTAAATAATGGTATTCTTGATTGGAAATATGACGTATTCTTCTAATTTTGCAGTGTACCTTATAAGCTGTCACCTAAAACAGCAGTAAGCAATATGTCCGTTAAAAACGACGGTGATACCTTACGTCATAAAATTAATAATTAGAACCACTAGAAGCTAAGTATGCTCTGCTATCTTCTCAAACACGTTTAAATCAGAAAAAGTAATGTAAATATTCTATTTCCTGGATATTAAAAATGGAGTTGTACAGCCTCTCCGGATACGATGAAGGCGACCGTGTCGCCTGTACTTCCAGTGCAGCGAGCCTATGGAGTTTATATACTACATCAGTTTATTTAAGTCAACGGCTGAACATTGACATGTCCAAGAAAGAATCAGTAAAAACCGGCATAAATATATTTAATATAATATATGGTTTATCCAGTCTCACCTCGCTGGGCGGCGATCCCTTCCATTAGTAATCTCGTTCTCTGTAATTAGCTTGAGGGATTTAGTTTCGGCAAATTCGGATATATCGCAATTATTCGGCAGCCAGACCCACGTTTGTTGGCCACTAGGATGCACCATGTGCCGGTGTTGTAGGAATTTGAAGAGATGGTATATTATCCGTTACACAATTCATAATTGTAAAGAAGAAAAGATAAACAAACATGAAGTTCGTGAATGTCTGTACACGTCTAGGAATCAATTTGGAAAAAAAAATGTGCTGTTCTTACACATTATGACTTCACATTATTTGCAGAAAATGGCAGTCATCAAACTTACACAAGACGTTTTTACTAGTGGACCCAACTCGTAAAAACTTTACATCGTTTGATATTGCGTTTGTCTTTGCATGCGATCCCAAAAGCCAATACCGCAAATAAAACTATACATATCACGCTGAAAAAGGAAAAAAATCGGTGAATGACGAAGTTTATTATAAACAATCTATGTGTGCAACTTTATTCGCTAAAACATACTAATTCATGTATCTATAATTAGTTGGCGACAATACAATGTTGAAACAAAAATTACCTGAGGTACTTAGTTTTCATTTAAAACTCTTTGGAAACAGAAAATCTTTTTCTATATTTATTACAAGAGTTATTACCAAGGCTATAAATGAGTTTAGCTATGCAAAAAATAGACAATCCTACCTGGTATAAAGTTCTAGAAGGTTGCGCACTTGCCCAGTACAAACCTGTTCACATTACATTTGAAGACGTTCATTTCGGACAAAACTGTTGCTGACAGTGGAAAGCTTTAAGTTAAGAGCTTGTTTAATAACGGATGTTTAGAGCAAATAAATACATTTATCCAAGTTCTGCGCGTTTTTTTGAACTTTGAAAGGTTAAACCTTTCATGGAAAGTTTTAGATCCTACATTGGACTAAATACAGTCAAAATTTCTTTTCCTTTTAATTTTTCCTTTTTAATTTTAGTTTTTTTGATATTAATTATAAATTACATGTCTCTGAAATATTAATTTATTCTCAATTATTATTATCTCTGTAAGTTTCACCAAGTGACATCAATAGCAAGTATGAATTATTAATATATTCTTTGTAAAAAGTTGGCGCAAAGGTTCAATTTCTAAAGCCATGCAGACTGTCGACAATTTTACAACCATTCGTCTCCTTTTCACAGTTGTCCGATTGATCTATAAAATAAGGCGTAAAGTTTTTTGTTAACATTTCGACAAGAAAACGTGCGGTGAAGTACCTTTCATTTATCTTTAAACTCTTGATAAAATAATACAAAATTGATTATTTTTACAATAGTTTCATTAAATCAGATATTAGGTAATAATGAATATTTACATCAAATAATCTAGGGCAATAATTTTAAAAAAAATTATGAAAAATAAGAAGTAACAAGGCACTTTCAATAGGAAATTGACGCTGTGATAACAATGTGATGTGACCAAAAATATGTAGACCGATCATGGGCAGCAGCGTTTTTATATTCCCGACGATTACTTACAGCCGCCGTGGTCAGGGGGGAACTGAGGTGTTAAGCCTCCAGATGTCATAGTTAACTCGGGCTTCCTTCAGCTTTTATTTAATAGCTTTTTTTTAAGTCCGATCTACGCAGAATGTGCTTACAGAACCTCGAGGTCGTGCAGTGGTATGTTTGGTTTTAAATTAAAAATTTTTACTTGATCTCAAGCCGGCGATAGCACCAAATCATCTTTTCTCTTGAAATTAGGATATGATCACAGACTACAGTCTTCCTAAAGCGTCGGTGTTTCACGTCAGCTATGTGTTCTTCCACGCGGGTCCTTACAGATCTTTTAGTTTGCCTTACGTAAGAAAGACATCATTCACAATCAAGCTTGTATACTTCTGCAAATACGCGATAAAATCCGTAAATAATAGTTTAATTTAAAATGTAAAATAACTAATTAAACATTTACTCGTATCATTACAAGCTGTCATTGTGTTGTTACATATACTAAAGCAGATTCTCGTAATGTTCCTTACTTTTAAAAGATATTCCAGCCGTTCCACCTGTTAGCGCTATATGACAAGATTTTTACCTTTCATATCCATAATAAATTTCATGTATCACCAAATAAACGTCCTACTGTTGGGTAAACAGTATACAGTTTTGAGAGAGTTGGTCACGATGCTTTTACCCGGGTTGCGGACTTTACATGTCCTCGAAATATATTTTTTAATTTCTCACACGTGAATGATGTTTCTCTTCACCGCCGAGAACGTGATCAATTTAGCATTTAAAATTGCTAATAGCAATTTTAGTGCAGCCGGCATCGAATGACGACTCGCGTACTATATAACTGAAGCATGCAACGTAACCACAGTGCTACCACAGGTCTATTTTAGTTTTAGAACAGGAATGATTTTTTTTAAATTTCTGAATTAGGATTTCTTCTCACACAGGAGTCAATACAATCGCAGTTACAGCAATTCTACCACCAACATGTACGAGATTTTTTTTTTAATGAAATGAATGTACTCAGGCTTATAAAAGTTTGAAACTTTTTACCGGCTAACAACTAATGAATTACTGTCGAGTGACACACTATAAAAATTGGAATATCTTTAGTTTACTTTACTAGATGGTAGGCTCCTTCTCTTCCTAGGAGTCATCTGGGTAGATCCCATACTCTTACCCACTTCTATCGTCAAACGGAACTGTAACAACAGTTCCGGTGAGCTGTGGTGTGATGTGAGCAAACCTTTTTCGGTTGAAGTTGGTTGCAGATTGCCATGAACTGTAGTAACCACTTACTATCAGGTGGCTGCGTGGTGTAATGCTATTAAGAAATCACAGTAGCATGAGGTCTAATTTTCCAATCCTTTGTATTATTTCACATTTGAATTAATTATTTAAGCAAGGTTAGGATCTAAACTTTCGCTTGGAATTGTTATTAGCTATGTAAACGTTTGCCGTTTTGGAAAGCAAAGAACATTTTTAAACATTTTTTATTGGAATTGTTATTAGCTATGTAAACGCCGCTTAAAATAATTTCTCGTCAAATATAATAAGGAGGAAGGAAGAAACTCGTGATTTACTCGCGACAAACATTTGATTTGAGACGGGCAGTTTAAGGAAGACATACAAGAACATCATTCGCGTAAAACAATAGGATTACGTGAGTGTGCTTGGTTTTTATTTGCTTTTGGTGCAAATATAAAAATTGGCTAATCAATGCTATTTTGTTCTGCTTTGAATTGTTCGGGTTTGAATTGTGATTAAAAAGTTTTTGTGGGAATTATATATGGTGAAAATGAAATATTGCATTTGAAGAAAATTCTGCTTAACTACCTATACATAGGGACCTTATTAAGCAAACGTTAAACATTTTAAAACTTCCATCTCTTTTATTTATATATATATTTATATATATATGTAAATTAAACGTTCTATACAAAAACTTAAAAAAATTAATTCTCTATATATAAAATAATAACTTGGAAATTTTCCAGGAAAATTGGAAAATTCGTGACAAACTGAATGTTCTTTTTCCAAGGGATTTTTATATGAACTCAAGATCATTACTCACAAGCCGCTAAACCGATTTTGATGAAATTTAGAAGGATGTAGGCGTTTATTTTTTATCTCGTAAGCCGCAAGATTTTTTTCTAGGCGGACTAAGTGTGATGGAGGCAGCAAGTTTATTATAAAAAATGTGTAGTCCATGTGCATTTTCTGTTGTTTTGTTCTAATGCGTCAAGCGCTATTAATATATAACGTGTGGTTTGCCATTTCTATTAGGTCCAAAAACACTTCCTGGTTTCAGAGGGATGTAGGGGAGAATGGGAGAATATACCTACTTTTTATCCAAATGTCAAGCTCACATGCATGCGTTGCGCCCTGCTAAGTAACGTACCAGATTGGCACGTGGCAGGTTCGTGCTGACCGTCTTATGACTGAAAATTCCATTCGAATTTGTTGCCGAACCCAAATCTCACGGACTGGTGATACGGTGCAGCATCCCTTGTGCAAGGGTACCCACTGCGCACTGCCCCACAAACCCGCTCGCCCAGCGTAGTGATTATAGGAATGAAAAGTATGTCGGCTTAACCTGGCGATTTATTAAAGAGAACGATGTTCAGCAGTGGATGTAATAAAGGACAATGAAGATTAAAATTTTGTTGTTAGTCGAAGAAATGTAACTAATAAATTTTTACTTGCAAGTTCTTTTTCAATTTATCTTTTGTACCTTTTTCATGGTACTGATATTGCTCCCCGAAGTATAATTTATGAAACATACAAATAAAATACACTGCAAAACCAAGCCAATCATATCTCTCATTTAGTAGATAAAAGTACTGACTTCGCGCTGTGGACACGAGAGTTTACGTAAATATTCCGTTCTTAGCGAATGACAGAATAAAGGAGACGCCGAAAAATGTTTGCTAGAATGCCTTTAGTTCAATTCTGTCGCATAATAGATACAGTATTATTGTACTTTATTTAAACCAGAAGACACGTTGTACTTAAAGCTTTTAGTAAATTAGATATATTATGTGATAAAATGGCAATGGGCCGGCCACATAGCTCGCAGAACCGACAGCCGTTGGTGATAAAAGGTTCTCGTGTAGCAGCCACGTACAGGCAAACGCAGTGTGAGACGACTCCCACAAGATGGAGTGACGACCGCAGCGATAAAATATGAGATGAAATAATCTGTTTTCATTCTACATTATGTAATTATAAAAAAATAAATTATAAAAATAATTATGTAATTATAAAAAAAAAAATTTAGTAATTGGAAATGCCAGTCACCGTCGCAGAGGCGTAAAGAAGTCTGACAGTCCTTATCTTGCCGTAGGTATCGTAGCAGTCGAATAAGATGAAAATTTCATGGCATCTGACAGATGACGATTGTCTTAAAAAATAGCAGTCCGAAAATAAGAGGAACAACCATTTCACATATATTTCATAAAACCTCATTCATTTTGACAGACAGATTTCAACGTTTGTGTCTAAGAGGCATGTGAATTAATGAATGAATGATGTACTAGATCTCTAAAATATTTCAAATATAAGTATAATACAGAAGCAGCCTGTAAATGGCCACAGCTGGGCAAAGGTCTCTTCAATCTCACCTATTACGAGGATTTGCAATAATCACCATACTTGGACGACGGGTTGGCGAATACACCTTACACGACAAACGCTGCTAGCCGACGCTGGTTCGTATGATTTAGATCTGGTATATTTGTGATGGTAATGGACTTGCCGTGTGGCATCGCCGTAAGAATCTGGAACCCCTTTCCTTCCCTTGTTGTAAGAGGTGGCTAAGGATGAAGCCTTGAAAACCGTAATTGCTACCGACAGATGGCGGAATCTCGAAAAATATCAGACCGTAATTAAGAAGACCGCTGGCAGGCAGCAGCGTCTAAGGTGCCAGGTGGCTGTTACTCCGAGCGTCGCGATTATGCCAAATCCGGATATTTGAGATGAGGAACGTATGATTTAGTGGTTAGCATACCTAACGCGTTCTGGGTTAGAATACAATTCGGAGTCGACTTGAATGTAGCAAACATTAATTGTTCGTTTCCGAGTCAAATTGTGACGTGTTGCGTCCCGTATACTCGTGACTTCCGATCTTATAAAGACCACTGAGTGCCTCTATATTTGTGCATACACTTGTAGCACTTTAATACATCTTGCGTAGGTGATAACCACCAACAGTATTTAGAAGTTGTTGCCGTGGACAAAATCAACCAGCGTCTAACCCTCAAATGTCATCCTCACCTGCACGCTTTGCGCTCTGCTGATCAATGAACGAGTCCCTGGGGGCTGACTGCGGAAAATCTATCTATACCAAACCCAAATACCATAGACTGGTGATGGGGAACAGCATCATTGGTGTGCCAGCACTGCACTAATCACTCAGCGCGGAGAGTACCGCCATAGCTTCTATCCATGGAACTCCGGCTTTCATGGAAAAACCCTATGACCAGCTTTGTACTTTTACTGGCTGGTTAAATAGTTGCATAGTTGCAAGATTATTCCGCCATTTCGCTTAAAACACCCACAGGAAGAAATAGGGAGACATATTCTTACGGCGCTAACTTGTATGTTGATAATCAAATTCATTGCAGGCATTTGAAGAGCACTCACACGTTTGAGTGCGAGTGTCGACATGTGGTAAATGCATATAACCGTAAAGCTTCCATTTCAAAGCTATATATTACGTTTGTCGGCTGTTTTACTACCATTCATCTCCATTTCACAGTTGTCAGAATGTCCTATAAAATAAGCATAAACGGTTTATATGGCGGATCATTTACACAGACACGTCACCTTTTACACGTAGATATTAACACATTATTCGAGAATACTTCTTGGAAATACTAGTATATATGTATGATAGGCATAGTAAATTAAATTGATGAATAAAACGAATGCACATTTATTTATATTTTAGAGTGTTCAAATTTAATCTTTTCAATATATTTGACGTTTAATTATTATGCATATTTGGCACATAGTTCGTTATATCTTAAGTTTGTGTACCAGGGCGCCATAAACTAATGTCTTGATTGTGTTTGTATTGAAGTCGAAATGAGATTTCTCGTTTTGAAAAATAACTTTCAATCGTCTTAAAGTGTTTAATAGAAAATATGCTTTATGGTTTATTACGAAAACTGTACATTGTCATATATTGTTAGTAACAGTAGTGAGTTCTATTTTATAACAATAGTAGATTTTTTAGCTGTGTCGTATTTAAATAGTTCTATTTTTCCGTATTGAAATTTTGAATGCGTTTATTATGTAAGAAACTACGATCGATTTTTGCCATTTCACAGTTATGTACCCGCTTGGATCCTGCTGACCCGCATTATTAAACAAGAGCCATAGCTAGATGCTTACCCCCGATACACGGGACATGCCCTAAATCAGTCCCTGCTGCTTATTAGAGTGGAGCGATCAAAGCGATTGATGTAGAAATGTGCTCTCTGCAGATGAAAAAAGTTTTTTTATTGAAAAGTACAACAAACAAGGAAAATGACTAAGTGTTTGCTCATAGCTAAAGAAGCCTCCCGATTGGTTGGAAAAGTTCATCGTGATCGTCATCTTATAAATAATGATTTGGTTATCATCATGAGGGGTGTCCCGTAGTCCTGACCACGAATTCACGAAGATTAATTTTTGTGAAAAAGGAGTAAAGACTTCGGCCAAAGTTTATCAAGAGGCTGTCAGATCAACAAAGATTACTATTACTACTAACACTTGAAAAATTTACCGGTTACTGAATTTTACAGCCAGACTACTCCTGGTCACTAGCCACGATCAACTCAAATCTGGCGCGAGAATAATGTTGCGGACTTCATAACAGCTAAAGATTGGCCTTCGTCCAGTCCAGATCTGAACCCTGGTGGCATCTGGACTATAAATTGTATTCAGTTTTAGAGGATAAGACCCGCTAAAAACAATACTCCACTACCTTGAGTCTCTCAATTAATCTTTAAAACTACCCGAGGTTAAATTCCTCATCTCCATGACATAAAGCGTAAATTCATAGATTCATGGCCAGAGACAATAAAGGTTTGTTTTAAAACTAAAGGCGGCCGCTTTGAATAAAATGCGATTTATATGTCTGCATAGACTTTGATAAATATATATACATAAGTTTTTATATTACTTAATTTTTCTTTTAAAAAATATATCCACTTTAATGTGTAAGAGAACTTTGGGAATACCAGGTATATAAACTATAAATGTTTATTAACATTTTTAACAGCAGATAGTATTAGGAGGAGATATAACACACACTTGGCTTTTCCAATAGATCTGGTCTACCTAAACCTGCTACCTTTAATATCGCTGCCTGTACTTGTCTGGTTTCCCTGGTTTGCGAAAGATTAGTCCGCCTTGTGCCAGAATCTACGAGATTTTATAGCATTTTCCTTAACATCCACGTGACGATATGAGGGCTGGTGGATCTTCGCTGCTACCACTCATCAACTCTAGTACAAACGAAGTCCATTAAATATTTTTTTTTTTTTTTAAATGTACGAAACAAGGTTTGGCATATTTTAGATGGTAATTACGCCATCTGTCGAAAATCATAAGGTTTTTCAGGCAATTAGTTAGTTGACAATTATGGTCTCCCAGGGGATGAAATACGGTACCAGATTCTCTGCAAATGTTATATATGGTTATGTTGTATGTATGCACTGTAAATGTAAACAACTTTTAAACCATGCGTAATTTTTAACTGCAGTTAAACATAAAGTTGAGGCTACGCTATTTCTTTTTAAGCAAATGTTGGTCATTGTTTTGTGATGTTTTGTGGTAATACTGAAGATTTGTCCACATATCTGAAGTAGAAAGGACACATAATAACCTTAAAATATTAAGTCAAACCTACAAACAAACAATCCATATCATATATTTAAATATTTATTGCAAGTTAATATTTGTCTCTTTCCGTCGTGACATATAGACGTGTACCTCAGACATTGCATCCGATTAGTCTTCAAACCTTATTGCACGCATATCGGACACGGAAAGGTGACGATGTTGTAGCTAAAAAACCTTTTTATGTCTAAATTAATATAATTAAAAGTAATAAAACTGCAGGTCGTATGAGGAAGCTCAAAGTTGGTCAGCGCGCTATGGAAAGGGCTATGCTTGGTGTTTCTCTGCGTGACAGAGTCTGCAACGATGATATTCACAGAAGACCTAGGATAACCGACATAGCCATAAGAATTATCAAACCGAAGTGGCAATGGGCCGGCCACATAGCTCGCAGAACTGACAACCATTGGGGAAAAAAAGTTATCGAGTGGCAGCCACGTAGAGGCAAACGCAGTGTGGGTCGATCTCTAGAAGATAAAGTGACGACCTGCGTAGTGATGTGAGAACTCGAGCTGGCTCAGAACGAATATTGTGGGAGGCAATCTTTGGGGGAGGCCCTTGTTCAGCAGTGGAATTGTGATAGGCTGAAATGATGAATGATGATGATGAAAAGTAATAACTTTAGTTTGGTTCAAAGTTTTCCATACGTTAAATAACTAGCCGTTGTTCATCAAGTTTGAGTGCGCTGTTAACATGGTTTTCAATTTTCTAACCAAAGACTTATTACATTCCAGCTAGGAGATCTCACTATCCCAAATGGTAAGTCTCAGTATAAAGCAAACGATTTTTCTCGATTACACTGCCGCAGATTAGATTCCAGAGCTTCAGTCCCCGAATTCTGACCGCAATATAAAAAGACTTAGACAAATTGAATAAACGGTTACATCGAGTGAAAATTCAAGAATTTACCTTACGAATATATCATAAAAATGTACAGGAAACTTAAATATGGATTAATCATTTAAAATATTTTTTAAATGTTCTTGTTTCTACATGAGTAATAAAAAATTGTCTGTAGACTAAAATGAAACGTCAAACATTACAAACTAATAATTTGTGATTTTGCACAAATATGGACTACAGCAGGGACTGAAAGGGGTCTTTTAACGCTGTTACAATGTCATTAATAATTAACAATAAATTTATACAATGTCAAAACGTACATTTATCCTTTATAAATGACAATTTTAATAATATACAGTAGTCAGTAGACGTGCGAGTGCAAAGTAAGAGCTATATCCGCACATCTTTGTCCTAGAGATCTATTTTACAGTATTTTTTAATAAAGTTTCTCTGACAAGCTTCTTTAAAACTGTATCTGTTTGATAGTTGGGTTATGGAAAAACGTTTCGTGTCAAATGGTAAATCCGTAATGTTTGCCTACACCTATTGTTATAGTTCATGGAAAGACCTTGAAGTGTCTCGACCCTGAAATACGACATGTTCTATCTCTCTAAAAGTGGGTTGCGAAAGCCCGTTCTATTATCCTTAGCCATGCCAAAAGAAAATCTTTGATCCCTGTCTAGGTATCCATATGGGTGTCTAACATGACAGATTATAAATATAATAATAAACTTTTGTGTAACTAGCGCCAGAATAAACTAAATAAAAATATGAGAAAGAAAATACGTTTCAAGCGAAAATCCCTATGGACGTTTTTATATTGTCTCTCTTCAACTCAAATGTTTGTTGTACTCGTAGCTCAAGCTTCTCCTTATCTTATTCTATTTATCGAGAAATCTCTACACCCAGGGACGCTTTACCACATTTACAAAATACATATGATGAAATTCTATTTCATTATAGTAATAAAAGCACAAAAAAATCAAACATTAATCAAGTATTTACTGATAAATATTTTATTTCAAATAAATATATGTAATCTTCTGTAACTGAATTAATATCCTTAAAAATTATTATGTTTGTGTTTTTCGTGTAATTTAGACGATGCTCAACGTCGTTCATGGCTTTACATGTTGACTTAGCTATTTTGGGGCAATGTTGGTTTGCCGGGAAACCAACATATTTGTTCCTAGGTTAGGATATGGTGGAGTTTTGAACAGTGATACCAAGCGGTCCCCCACCTCGGATTACTCGCTAATATGTTCACCAGTCAACTATTACTAATAATTGATAATTGATAGGAAATAGAACTGTCGACAGTTGAACGTCACCGAGTCTGATCGCTTGACTTGGCTTACTACAAGGCGAAACACGTGACGTTATTAAATGTTGGCGGTATATATTACCTATTGTCGAATTTAGCGTTTGCGTGGGTGATAGTTGTGAATAAGCCGGTCTTCTTCTTTTCTAACTGGGTAATACATTTTATTGGAATCGTGCAAAATAATATTTCCAACATTTTAGAAGAAAAAGAAATTAACGTTATACATAAATATATATTGCTTCATCCATGTATATTACGTTATGTTTTTACGATTAAAGGAAATATTGTTTGCTTCCATCTCCACATCAAACTTCCGCGGTCCCTAATGAATCTGAAACTTGATTCGGTTAGTATGTTCTGTGTAAGTCTAAGAATAAAATATATGAAAGCTATATTGCCGGAATAAACAATATAAATATTTATCTTTATTTAAAATAGAATATTAGCCTAGTGGGCAGGGCGCTCACTTTAGCTTCATAAAGCGTGAGTGACCTGGGTTCGATCCCCGGTGCCGGCATCACTACAATTGTTAATAGCAATTTTAAGTGCAGTATTTAGGAAAACATCGTGAGGAAACCTGCATGTCTGAGAAATAATAAAAATATTATTTCGAGGATATGTGAAGCCTGCCAACCCGCACTGGAGCAGCGAGGCGGACCCTTCCCGGCTCCTAAACCCTCTCTGATACTCGTATTTGAGAAGGAGGCCTTTGCCCAGCAGTGGCACTTGCAGGCTGCTACGTTACTTTACTTTTTATACGTAATTTAAATTACTTTTGAATGCATCAAATTATTTCTTTCGCCTATTTCTGTATGAAGAACCTCTTTACGGAACGTTGGTTTATAGATTTAAAAAAATTGCGTTTGAGAAACGAAATTTTATTTTCTTATGACAAAGAATAAACAACTCTTCTTTATTTAAGATATTTTCGTTTCATTGGCTTACTTTACTTTACTTTTTTTATATATTAGAATATCATTAGCATATTCAAAACAGTGTCTACGATAATACTATATTAGTATTTTCAATTTAGCAGTTGTAATGCAAAACTATATTAATATGTTTCATCCCCTCCTTTCTTCTTTGACTGCCTGTCATAAGTCGTGTAAGTCCACTGCTGAACATAGGCCACCTAAGAAATCGCAACAAAAAGCCAGAATGTTTTTCTTGAAAGGTTTGGTGATAGTAAGCGGGTTGTGAACTTATTCCCTGTACCCACCCACTAGTGTGTACTAATGATGGGGGGTTTTACGCAATCATTCGGTCGCCAGGGTCTCGTTTGTTAGCTAGCTGGCTACATCATGTGCAGATGAGATTGGAACTTCGAGAAAAAGTAAAAATAAACCATATATTCCTCCTGATTGACCAACGCCCTGACAAATGAACCCTTTAAAGTATGTTGGAGCTGCCGCATACATTGCGCAGTCTGATGCGCCTGTTAAGGTCATTTTGCGTTATAATCATAAATGTTGTAATCCATCGACTATAGTTACATAAATAGACGGTATTTTAATTGCATTAATATTCGTTTTCACTTGCCTCAGCCCGGCAAATATTGAATGGATCGGAGAAAGGATCAATCAGAAGCAGCGTTGAAGACACGAGACAATCACAATGAATTGTAACCCTAAAAATAACGATTTATGTGTTTGTCAAAATATAAACTTTATTGACTGGGATTCAATAGCAAGACCCATGAATTATATTAACCAATGTCCATGAATCCAGGGATGCTGACTGGTAAATCTCACAGTCGTCGATAAAATAAGAATAAAGTAAGTAAAACGCATGCAAGCATGTGTTTATACGCAGCGAATCCCAAGCGGAGTTTACGTTGAGAAATCAGTTTCGATAATTCTGTTTAATTATGATACTACATCATATTTTAAAAATAGATAATATTTATTCCGTTAAAGCAGACTTTATTTTGGTGTGCGTTATTTTGTGTCTGCAGTAATAATGACCATTGCTAAGAAAATGGCGATTGTTAATTACCTGATGCTACTCGTATTTTCTAATGACAGTTAGATTATAATAAAATTGACGGCAAATTTTCTCGTTGGAATAGCTTCAAATACCACGAAAGCATGCATACACGGTAAATGTAAATATTTATTAATAATTCATTGCACAGTGATGGTTTTAAACTATCTTTACGTGGTAGATCCCAGCGGTGGCTTTTGCTGAGTCGAATGGCCATCACTATCACGTAAAATACGCGCACAGTTGTGGGGTTGCGGATACTAGCCCGTCATAACATGACCGTGTCCTACCAAGGGAGTGTCACGGTCTTGCAGAATATCGTCGTGATTTAGAGGCATCTTGTACTTCTGCGTGAATGAGGGTACCGGGGCTCATTCCCAAATATCCTTAAAAGCCGCCAACGCACCTACAGCTCCTCTGGTGTTACGGATGTATGAGGGCGTCGATAGTCACTTACCATCAGGTGAGCCGCTTGTTCGATCAGATTTCGCTTTCCCATCAAAAAAACACGTAACTTTTTTCGCAGTGTAAATGCAGCCTAACGTGAATATGGCTGTGAATAATTTAAATAGAGTAGACAGTCTTTGATATCGTATGCTCCTTTGACATGTTAATACGATCATACAAAGTAAGACGAAATATACTAAAAAGGTTAAGCAAAAGCTTTATTTTTTAAACTTGGGTAAAATTTTATGATATATTTTCGTTAGAGCTTTATGATATATGAATATTAATGTCCTCAAACTACCTCTTAATCAGCCCGAGAACACGAAGGCTTCGGCAAGAGAAAAAAAATGTTCTAAACATTCTTTTTCTCTTTAATTTTTTTTAAATGAACTTAATGTAATAAAGGGGGTTTGTTTAAGGGACATTTTTTCTCTTTTCATGTTCTTGAAGCTCTTGACGCGTGCACTAAAGGCTATATAACGACCGCGTGGCTGTGTGTGAGTTATGGGTTCTGGGTTCGAATCCCAGACGAAGTCACAAATTATTTGTTTTCGGGTCCGGATGTGTTTTGTTCGTCCCCTCTGATACTGCATCTAACCCATCCTCCGATCTTATGGCATAAACCTTACATCGGATATGAGAAAGACTATAATATCTCCACCGCAGTTGACAACTGCCGATAGTGTTCAGAAGTTGTGGTTGAAATCGGCCAAGACGACACTGTTACAATTATTTTCACATGTCAAATGAAATAAAGAACAAAAAAATTATAATATTTATAACATAAAAAAAACTTAACAATAAATGCAAATTTGCTTAAGAAATTCATTTGTGTACATTTTATTTTAAATGAACAGCAAATTAAATTAAAAATGAAATAAACATTATTTTACCTACTTTTATACCTACTTAACGTATGTGTTACAATTGAACGTGTATTGTATTTCGATAAATCATTATTTCACGTCATCGTCAAATTATTCTAAATATTGTTTAGGAGCCAATGAAGAAAACAACGAAGCAATGTAACATGTTCTTGACCCGAATAACTAGATCAAAGTATAAGTACAACTTAACCTCGCTTAAATTCTGGAAACGTATACTGCGTCGTGGATGTGTATGGTTCACTTTTCTAACGAAAATATTCAGTATTAAGTGGCACATACAGATAGTTATGTCATGTACGATAAATGTAAAATGAAAAATTCCAGAATGAAACAAAAATAAATTCAAAGTGATTGATTGTAAATCACTTATTTACATCATTAGGTGAAAATGAACGCATAACAGCAAACTTTATATTATGCACGGTTTATAGTCACAGTCGAAACTAGACTAGTTTGTACTAACTATATACAGATTATTAATCATCAAGAGAATCGAGATCGAGGGTTGCCAAAAGATTTTTAAGGTTTTTGCCTTAGTCATGTCTTGTCATGTCAATATTTTTGGCAATGAATCTTAAACATCCTCTGGCGTTACATTGGCTACGGAAAGGGGAAGAAATTTAGTGATTTTTGTTTGTGGTAAAGGGTGTAAACACGAGATGCCTCTTATTCACGGTGATTTTCTGCGAGGCCGGTCGAGCCGGCCCATTCGAGCAACCGCAAGAGCGCTTCTTGTATTTGCGCTTATGCCTGCGGTATCTACTAAAATATAATCTTTCTTTAAGAATTAGCCAAAGAGGCGCGGCGGTAGAAACCGCCATGAATGACATCATCATAAACAGCAGAAAATACCCGTACCCGAAACAAAACATTGCAAATTTCACTGCTTATTTCGAAAGATACGAGATTACAAATTCCTAAAGTACAGAGCGCACAGCGTGAAACCACAGCTTAATGACTTTGCAACCGAATCCTAATACAAGAGTTATTATTTCTGACGTAGTAATAATATATTTCACCGCCACATCATATTTTAAATTCTACAATGTCACAAAAGCATACAGATATAGACTATCTCAAAGTGGATTTTCGAAAAACTGTCTAATTATTAATACTCCCCACTCCCCCTCCCTATTCCCCTCCCCAACCCCATCTCCCAAATATCCTTAAAGACCGTCAACGCACCTTCAGAATCTATGGTGTTGCAGATGTATGTGTGCGACGGTAATCACTTACCATCAGGTGAAACGCTTGCTCGTTTGCCGTCTTTTCCTTAAAAAAAAATATATATATAATAAAACTATCAATGTGGTAACGAATTTTAACAGCGCTGTGATCGTAAGAATTTATACTCAGGTATGCTTATTAAGAGAAGTTCTTGTACAAATTAAATTCTCCGGCCTACAGATGCCTCGGACCTAACCAATTTTTATTTCTCCGTCTAACAGCATCAAAAATATTTTTCAGGAAATAACTTAAGTAGACTTTTATTATATGCAAGGAAATTTATACTTATAGGTTGATTAATTCTCTTATATACCTACAATTAAGTATTGGAACCTAACCTTATTTTGTTTTATTCTTGACGTATACAAATTATATTTGTATGACACCTTAAGATCACTTATCGTGGTAATTTCGGTTAAGAAGTTTTGCAGAAAATTAAAAAAAAACTTAGTTACTAGTAGCGCTGAGGAAATAACCACACCTTTTCTTCTATTAGGTGTCGTAAAAGGACACCAAGGTAAAAGCAATGATAATCTAATGGAAGTCTCCGGAAACGAATCCAACAACGAGGTACCCTCGATGCTATTGAAATTTGACAAAAGATTTTCAAGGTTTTTTCCTTAGTCACCTCTTACGATACCCACGTTTATAAAGAGATTCTTAAAATGCTATCACATACCACGAACAACATATGTATTCGTACTAAATAGCATGTGTATAGGTCACCGGGATATTGTGAACACCGCAAGTTTATAATAAATCCAGTAAGATTATATATAACCATTGGAAGGATTGTGAAAGGTCAATTTAGTTCCAAAAAAAAAATTATATTAGTAATACGCACAAAATGTGGGTAGTTTATAGTCTTAACATGTGTTACCGTAACTTTGTGAACGAAAATCGATTGGATAGGTTATTAGAACTACGCCGTGACCAAAGTGCGCGAGCCCAACGTGCGTAGCGGCCGTCTAGGCGCCAGAAAAAAACATGTCAAAGCTATGTTTAATTTTCATATACCAATTCGCTCAGTGATAAAAACCGCTGGCGGCGCGAGTTGCGTAGAAAAGATCACGTGAAACATTCCGTCACACACTGCGTTTCGTCACTCGCAAGATAACAATTGTATGGCTAGACATCATATAGTATGATCATTAACTCTCGAAAAATATTCGTTATATTTTAAACAACTGTAGTAGATACAACTTATTTGTAAACAAAAATCTAAATCTAACCTTGGTCACTTCATTTGCATTAACAGAATGACTAAAACTAACTCTGTATCCAAAGACCTCCCGATTCACATATACGCAACTTGCTCAAGAGTATAATTTAATATCAAGAAAAACATTAGACATTTTAACATTCCACTTTTTAACTTGTCGTTATCATCTACTTTATGTGGCAATTGTTTTATTTATTTATTTCTTCTCGTTTATTTCTCGATTTTCTGTTATATGCATTTTTTAGTTAAAACAATATGCGACTACTTTATTGTCGTCATTACCTATTAGTATAGAAACAGTAAGTTTTTATCTTTAGTGACAAATGTCTTTTTACCATTGTATTAGTGTTAACTATGTTGGTAATTACAAAATAAATAAACATAATGGACCGTTCACAATCCTCCGAATGTTTGTTAATCTTACTGGATTTATTATAAACTTACGATGTTCACAATAATCCGGTGTGATATATATTCATAATACGAATACATAGTTATAACAGTATAGTTATAACCACGTATTGCTTTAAAATCATATAAAACTAATTTTCGTAAGCAAAAACTTGGAAGGATTTAAAACTTCCACATGAAATATGAAAATGCCTTAATTAAAATGTCAAGAGCAGCACATGTTGTGAAATATCTTTATTTTTCTGATACAATTTTATCACTCTTAAAAGGCGTCTTTAATCTGTAAACTCACAGATTGCCGTGATGCGATGTTCATTAATATTTATAATAGAATTGTTCGAACAAAGCAACTTGAACGGTATTTTTCAAATAATAAAGTAATATTTTAATTAAAAATAATGAATGACATAATAATTAGAATTTGAAGGTTATGTCACGCAAATTGCTTGCCGAGGTCTAATGCTTAAATTATTTTAATATTTTTTTGACTACAATTTATAGAAATTTATTAGAGGGTAGTAATCGTGAATTTCTATTCTTGCATCATGCTGAAATAATATCTTACTTTGAAATGATATGATGCATATTCATTCATTATGAAATCTCATTTTACTGTGTAAAATTACTTGTTATATTCACGAGGTACACAGATACAAAGACAGACTATTATTATTACTATTATTTAGTATCTAAAAGCCATAATAGGTAAGGGGATCTGCCTACGAATCAGGAGACTCGAGATCTATCCCCTATATGGAAAGCTTACAGCAATGAGTTTTTTGAAACGAACGTTAAATTTGTATCGATAGCTTATCTCGCTCTATCATGTTGTTCTAAATAAGCTCTGATGAAACGTGGGTTGAAAAAACTAAAATATCTATCTCCCAGACCTTTGACCACGCCGGTATTGGGAATACAGTAGTAACATCTTATATTTTTTTAAATAGCTCCATTGGGCTCCAACAAGTCGACAAATATTTCTGAGAGGGTTGCCCATACTACGCTGTGCGTGAGGGGAGAGGGGGGTGGGGGGTTACTCTCTTACTATTGGTACTTGTATTGCATGTCCCCATAGAGTCCCCATATCCTATACATTTTTCTTTTCTTTTGTCTTTTGTTAACTATCGGAGTGCAACCACGTGTACCTAAGGTTGGCATTTGCACAACTAAATATAACTAGGAGAGGTATATTTTACACTCACAAAGAGATTATACCTCTCAGCTCTCGAGACCCTATACCCAATACTGTGATGTTCAGAGGTCTGAGACATTTAAGTCCTTTCATCTAATTTTTCACCAGAGCTTTTTTGGGAAAAGTTACAAGTAGTGGCCCTGTCGACAGTGAGTGACACCAAATGGAAATCCGTAATCTCTGCCTATACCTATAGTTGATAGGTGTGAATGGAAATATACTCGTATACAGTATGTTTCGTCTTCTGATGACAGTTAATTATTCATTAGAACATATTTAAAAGATACGCATAATTTTATTTTCTGAATAAGAAAGACTTATTTCGTATGAACAAAGTGTAGTAATTCACCATTATTTCGTATACAAGAGCAAATAATTTACCACAACAATGACTACTGCAAACGTAACTCTTTGCTGTCTCTGTGTTTGTTCCATAGAAGATTGAAACTCTATTTGGTACCAATTTATATGACTAGTAGACTTGTCTTGGCTGATATCCAAAGTATCGCTGAAGTGTTAGAATGTTATAAATCTTTCACAATGAATAGGAAAGTAATAACGATTTATGGCAATAGGATGCTCATTAAATACGTTAAGGTTCGAATAAATATTGTCTTGTACTTTTTTTTTAAATGTATTGTACTAATTTCTCAGGTCAGAACGCGTTACAGCAATTAAATGATTCCAATCAAAAATTTCATCATGTTTCAATAGACACCTGAAAGAAGGTGGAAAATTTCCAATATTAAGATGTTTTCCAATAACTGATTTATAAAATATAAAATTAAATTGACAATTATTATTATCTCTTGTACTAGTTTCATAACACATTATAAGTATTTATAAAATTTAAATGAATAGAAAGATGCCGTAAGGTGAAACCATTCCGTTACTTATATAATAATTATAATGAGTTGTTAAACTAGTACAAAAGATAAAATAATTGTCAATATGATGAAATTTGACCAAGTGACGACAATCGTATTTCCAATTTATAAAATTTAATATCCGTAATATTATTTTTTCGAAAACCAATTCAAAGTCACAAACTGTCTAAACAAATTTCAACAACGATAAGTTCAGTTCGAAGGAAAAATAACAGTCTTTTAGTGTTTCACTGCACAGGATACTCAAGGCAGTGGTATATAAAAAACTTCATTTGAAATATTTTCATTTCACATCGCTTCATCCCATGGGAGTCGTACGAGTCGAATAAGAGAATTAATTGGAAAATACCAAGATTCACAGATTTCAGATTGATCATATTTTTATTTTTTATAATGTAGTTGCCCTAAAGAACGATGATGAACAGATTTTTTACTTGTATCATCATTGACTTTTATTTTTATTTACACACTACGTCACGTCGGCGCATCAATATACAGACACATTAACAAATATATCATGCTGTTTTTTGTATAGTGAATAACTTTTATGCCTTAAAAACATAAAATTTAATTATCTCCATTCATTTCGTAATAAACAAATGTCACCAACTTTAGTCAAGAGAGTAACTTTGACAAGTTATAAATTTGAAACGGAGCCTGTGAAATATTGTTGAAAAATGCAAATGAATTTGATTTATCGCTCAGCTGCGACCGTCACAAAACTGATTCTTTTTTAATTTATACCAAAACATTATTTATGTATGATCTGTTATGGGTTGTCATATTCAGCAATCTCATAACTATAACACTGCTGTTCATAATAGACGGATATTTAGATTTATAGTAGAAGTTGTCGCTGGGTTTGCTCTTACTCAACGTTTTTACTAGGCGGTAGGCTCCTTCTCTGCCTAGGAGTTGTCTCTGCTTACTGGCTGTGGGACATTCAGTCTTATTCCTCAAGGGTGACTACAGATCTGTAACCTCCTTCGATTGAAGTTTCTTTGCAGGTGCCTGTGGGATTCAGTAGACGTTTACCGTCAGACGAAATCTAAGTTCATTTGCCACTCTAATCCAATAAAGATATTCTATCAAACGCCTGCAGATTTCCCATAGATCCCATAGAGATTTCCCATAGAGTGTTCACATCACATCACACATCACAGATCGATAGAACACCCACGGAAAACAAGAAATGGCAGATTTTCTTACGCTGCAACCATGCAGCGAACATTCAAAGGCATTTCTCCACGAAACAAAAATGTAATTCTGTGCATATTCACAATACAAATGCCGTTTTGCTAAAAACGCAAGTACCTTTGCGCCCATTACTTTTACTTTGATTGGGCAAAAGGACGGCAAAAAGTATGGTTTGTTCTCTATAGCATAATTAGTAAATTAAAATTAACACCCATGTGATTTCAAGTTTAAATAACACGTGACATGCAATAACTTTTGTATTTTACATATTAAGAAATTACTACTACCATCATGGGGTGACATATTAAGTTCGAAGTTTGGTGGTCAGTCAGCGAAACTTACTTTTTTTTAGCGGCGTGGTATAGTTGCATTGTTTAATATGAGACCCTATACTGACTGAGTCGTTTTCTGATATTCATGACAAAACCGAATATCACTTAATTAATGAACGGGACAGAGATCAATGCAATCCCATACTACAAATTTCAAAATTACTTACAAATCGTTTTACTCACATTGCATACTACAAATTTTTATTGAAATTTCAACCGCTGAATTTACCATGTACTCAGCAGTAAAAGAAAACATCGCGAACGAAGATGCATGCCTGAGAAATAATAAAAAATATTTCGACAGATATTTGTACTCCTCTACTTCAACATTCCTAGTAGACATTCGCGTATCGTTTTTCAGCCTCTTTAGACTCGAATTATTCCGTAGACATTAGATTTTTAGTTTACATTTCAATTAGCGATTGCTGATAAATTCTGTATAACCGAGGTCTGGCATTATAAATGATTATACCACGGGCTGGTGCAAAATATGAGATTTTCTAGCTTCCATAAGAAGATGACTTAGGTACGCAGTTACCACCTACGTTAGGTGGTAACTGCGTAACCCCGTCTTTCTTTTAATTTGAATAGTTATTTTTAATCAATTTGACGATGAATTTATTCATGATAAAGATGCAGAAATTGTGTAGGTCACACATCTTAAAATATTCAAGTGTGAGGTTATGTAGAGGAGCATTGGGCTAAAGGGCTTACTCGAATTGATTTTCTCAGATTCTACTCAGCTTAGAAAAATTGATCTCTATTCTCAGACCTTCACAGAATCTTCATTAGACCGTTTATTACTAGTATATCACCGTGATTAAATGTCGCAGCCAAGTGTTACAATAATATGACACGCAATAGCTCTACATTGTACCACGTTCTTACACAATTTTTTAGCGTAAAATAAATGAATAAAAATAAATTGCGCTGTTGTGTCACGTATATTGAGCGCAGAGAAAAGGAAAACCCAATTACTGATAAGGTTTTCCATCTTAGTTCCCCATGGATTACTACAGCCTAATTAAGTCCATTGCTGAACCACCCATAGTCCTCTGGAAAGGTTTGCCCATACTCAATACGCCGAGCAATACCTATCCGCCCACTTCTGGTCTGTGGGATTTGGGTCGAATTCGGATGGATATGCCGCGGTCTTCAGAAGAAATCGGCAGATCAGGTCGTTAGTTTACTATCAGGGTGCACTATTAATCTCTCTTAATAATCCCAATGAGAGGACTTCCCATATTTTCCACGCTTGATGAGCAGGTTGGCGACTGTAGTATCAGAAACTTACACACAGCCAATGTAGAAGAAACTCCAACCCAGTCTCGGCCTAGGTGTCGTGAAAATCGACTGAAAGAAGTTACTCCGACAGATGACTTCCTTTATATACCATAGCTTAAGTACCCATAACAGTGACGGGTATTAGCGTCTAAAATACGACACATCTGGTACAGACGTTGCCAACCCGCTCGCCAAAAGCGATTTTGGCAAATCCTCTAGAGAGGCTGATAATAAATTAATTGATTATTGTGAAATCCGCTCATTGTAACCTTCATTCATTAACAGATTACAACACAAACATTCTTAAAGCGAAACACTTAAAAAGTCCTACGTCTTTCTTATAAAAATTATAAACGTTCTTTGCGGTGCAACTAAAACGAGATAAATTTCTTGATTTAGATGGCTGGCGCTGCAACGCTCAATGTTCCGCAAGCGCCATAAAGTGTCATTAGCTGACGTTTGCAGGCTACATTTTCGCCTATTACCTGGATTGTGTCTGGAATAAATTTTCATACCAGATGCTCAGAAGATTTTTAGGATTTTATATTTTCATGAAATACACAATGTATGCATGCAATTAAACATGGAGTATTTGCTTAAACAATATACGTAGAATTAACATTAAAACAAAATTTAAGAAAAACAACCGAAACTACTGAGGAAATAAAAAAATTCAATTAAAATGGGATCATCAAGATATCACGCATAAATAGAAAAAAATACGATCGAATTTATAACCTTCTCTTTTTTTGAAGTGTGTTCAAAACTGCTTCGTCAATATATATAAATCAACGTTAGTCTGTATGGCACTAATAGACCCCAAAACTCGATCCATCATTGAGCTCAATTTATGGGTTATTTTCGACACATTACTGGAATGATTCTGAAAATAAACTTAAAATTTATGAATAAAGAAAATATTTCAGTTGTTTTTTATTTACAAAAGTGGCATATTTCAGCTTGTGATTTATAAAATACCAGCAAACCGCGCCGACTTCGCCCGGAAATATAAGATTTTCTTATGAGTCTCAGTTTTTGTATGGAAACAAGCATAGTATTTAATCATCACGAATAATAAAGCTTTCAATGAGTAAACAATGTTTTAAAATAAAGATTACACCAGCAATAGCAGCCTGAAAGTAGGAGCAAACGTCTCCTTAAATAACCGACAGAGGTTTGGAGCTGGAAAGGTGTGGGTTGGCGGGCTTTACATATCGTCGCCTCATGTTCTCTTTATTATTAATAAAGATATTGTAATTCTTTTCATCAATTTCATTCTTGTTAAATCCGGACGATTTTCACTCGATATTTATCCGAGGTGGTTATTCAGTCATCCTACCTCGCTAATAAACGAGGCTCTGGTGAATGAATGATGACAGAAAATCGTTCGAATTTGGAGACACTAAATGACATTACATTTACCTTCTAGATATAAGGTAAACTTTATACCATTTTGATACGTTATATCTGAATAACGATGCGTTATTAAGTACCTCTTAACAATTTAAAGATATTGTTTAATGTTAACATCGTTTTCACTCAGCTGACTGCTTCCGAATTTCGGGTCTATATTTTTGTATTCCCTTTTTAACACTTCAAACGAATTTATCAACGTCAGATACAATATTTATCTTTGTAGGAGGCCCAAAAATAAGATTCTTCTTCAGAGACAAATTCCATTTCATCTATAGGCTACGTTTTTGGTTTATTGTATTTGTAACCCGTAGAAATTTCCTTTGACTCTGTCTTAGTGTTTAATTGTATAGACTTTAATTAGAAATTCTCAGTGGTAAAAAATAAAACCTGACCCAAAGCATACTGATTGACTGCTTTATATGCTCAAGGCTAAAAGAGACATTGGTTGCTTGGTAATGGAAAGCTGGCCCCAGGTGTATGCTGAAGAATGTAAGCTGCAGTATTGTCGATTTTTTCAAAATTTCTCAAAGAGTGCTGCTACAATTTTGGACTGTGTTTTGAAAGGTTGGCAACGGGTTCAGTAAAACATCCACGTCCATATCGAAAGAGACAGAAACTCTGAGTCCACAACGAAAATACCAGAGATCGGATTACTCATTACTCCTCATACTCTGCTCATCAAGTACACTTGAAGGAACCCTACGTGGACATACTGGACACAGGTTAGTACGTTCGTAATACCGAAGTCATAAACCTACGTCTAGGGTACAAATATCCGATCTCAGATCCATTCCTCTCGAATGCATCAAAGAGGACCAGCAACAGTCGAGCACTTGGCGGGAATGGGCTTAACAGCGTATGTAAAGTAGTCCTTCTTCTGTCCACGTATTGAGAAAATCTATGGCTTGCGTATAGATTACTTATACCAATTGCAATCCCAGTATAATGAAACAGTTTCTGGTATGGGTAACATTATAGTCTGTTCGTTGCATAAAAATACAACGATTTAATGAAACAGTACAGAATGATTTTAATTGAAACAGATAAATATTATATTCAATTGCATGAAGAGAAATGTTTTTAATAGTTCCATAATGAACTACCGCAGTTTCTCAACAGTTTCCTTTTAATTAAAAACAACTAAAATTAAATTAAATTGGCTTAGTTGTAATGTAAAGTTAAAGTTTGAATACTCCTACTACTACTACTACGCGAAGACAATTTTAAGTATTTGTTCAATTCAATTTTTTATCAAATAATTGACAGATATTAAAACGTAAAGGTTGGTAGAAGCTTTAAAAGTTAAAAATTGCGAATAATATATATCCACTTTTGAAGATTTATCTAAAAAGGCACAAAAACCCTAAACTGAGACACAAATGATTTTTCCTGCGTCAAAAGAAACTCGGTTTTGGTCGCCCACAAAGACAAATATTAAATCTGACGTTGATAAATTCATTCGAAGAAGCAAAAAAAATATTAACGACGCTAGACGCGGGTGCTTTTATTTTACTGTAAGCTATACTCACGTCCTATAAATATTATTTACATTCAATCTACATATTCTTCGTAAATTGCCTACGAAAAATATAAAAAAGGTCGTGTACTCGACTTTTTTATAATTCAGTTCAGTTTCACTTACAATTAATTATTTTTGTTGTGTCGGCAACGGTATTCGAACCCATACCACATGCGAACTAATTAAAGCAAGCATCTAAGCCACAACAGCACTTCGAAGAATTGGCTTGTCTAAAATTTTATTTGTTTAAGCCTTTATGTTGTAATCCGGTTTAATTATACAAGATTGTAATCTTGCATACGATACTTAGCTAATTAACTTTGTTTCTCTCCCAATTTGTGACTCCTTACGGGAGGGTAACTCGTAATTGTATTAATAACAACCTTTCATCAAACTCCAAGGCTTTCGAACAATGTATTCTGTGAGAATTATGAACTGATGTTGTAACTACCAAATAATTTACTTACCAGGGAAAAATAGCAAAATATTAGTTAAGTAAATTGTGAGTGTTCATATAATACATATGTATAAGCACTCACGCACGTTACAAATGGGGTAGGTAGAGATTACAGATTACCATTTGACACGACTTAGCGTAGCTTTCTTAATCGGGTTTCCGCAATCCACCTTGCGCATCTTCGCAATATTGACGTGACAGACGATGATCCAGTTTGCTACTGACGATTGTCATAAGATTTGAAAGGATTTTACCTTAGTAAATGGTAAAAAGAATAAGATTATATTAAAAAAGCTACATCAATAACATATTTCAACCCATATTTTTTATTGTTGTGTATCCCAATGGTAATTGAACTAGAAATTTAATGTAGGACGCTCATAAAGTATACAAGAGTATGCGTTGACACCCTCATGTGAACAATTCACAAAATGTAAACGAGTTGTCATGTCAACAAACAAAACACACGAATAAAACCACACACTTATTACATACATACGTAAATAACACTTTTTAGCTTCATAAACATTCTCCGGGTATTTTATTAACCGCTTTGAGTTCTGAAATTGAATCGCTGTCGAACATGATTGATCGCATCTGATATAACAAAGAAGAAATTAATCCCAAAATTCTAAACAAAAAAGTTTGCTACAAAATAAGACTTAAAATTAATTATACTTTCCAAAGGATATTGTTAATCGCCGTACACGTGCAGCCTGTGGGTTAGGTATACGCAGAGGACCTATATACCGTTATAACGTGCTTCGAGTACATTGTAATAACGCTTTTAGATTATTGTTGGGGCTACCATGACTGTGAAGAGGGTCCGGTATGTTTGCATCGATAATGCTAAACAGCTAAAAAATATTATTATAATTTTATAAAAATTTCATCAAACTACGATTAAATGACGAAATAGAAATTAGCAACGTAAATACATAAAAATTCGGAGCAACAGCTATTGATTGCAAGTAGCATTTGATTGTAATAGCTATTGAACGGCAAGGTGAGGACGAAATTCCTGCTGACAGTCTAAAAGCGGATGGAAAACAAGTACTTGTAGTTCTTCAGAAGCAGTTCATTCCTGTCACCTGGCGATAATTAAGCTACTATAAGACATCGCTACTAAGCCGCGTCTAGGTGCTGTTTTCAAAAGTCATTACAAATCGTCTAGCAAGCAGGCTTGACGACTTCCAGCCTCCCGAAAAAGCAGGTTTCCGAAAAGGCGACAGTGCCATAGATCTAATACTCTCCTGCAGATTGTGCAGAAGACCGTTGAGTACAAATTAACATTATGTCTGGCGCATGAGCGACGATACAGTCTCTTCAGTGGTGCCAGATAGAACCAGAGTACGAAACACAAAGGTGTAAAGCAAAGTGATGCGATGTCGCCGAACATGCTGCATTGGAATTTATTTAAAGCGCCTGAACTAGAAAGGATACGGAATCAACATCAATGGTGAATACTTCACTCACCTTCGATTTGCCGACGACATAACCCTTATAACAAGGTTCCCGGTGGACCTTAGCACTATGCTCAATGATCTCAATAGTGTCTCCCAACAGGTTGGTATTAAGATGAACATGAAAATGGCGAAAAATATGTTTAACGTTCATGTCACACCTATACTAGTCCCACCCTGGGCTAGATTATCCGATTAGGCAAGTTAAACTTTGACCCAGAGGTCAATCGACGATTCAGAAAGACGAAGTTCAGAAAATTGTCACATTTTTTGACAAGTATACCTCAAAACCTCAAGACCAAAGTGTTGGCAATGCTGACTTATGGAATCGAGACGGGCTCTGTGGATGTATGTGGAAGCTCAAAGTAACCAACATAGCCGTAAGAATCAACAAGCTGAAGTGGCCATGGGTCGGCCATATAGCTCGCAGAATCGACTCGCGAAGTTTTATTATTTCTCAAACGGAACGCACACAAACAGAAAGTACGCGTTGTATTGCACGTAAATCGTAAGCATTCAGGTTTCTAACACTATTACAGTATGAGGGGACTTTCTGAACACATCTTAGACCAGTCTTCTTCAAAGTGGCGATAACGTCTCCTTGTTCAAATCATGCTCAGAGAAAATAAATGTCCGTCATTTACACTAAAAATCAGCCAGCCATTATTTGTTTATCGAGAAGGTATATTCATGGACTGTAACGAAAAAAAATGATCTCTCTATATTATTAATAAAGGGAAAAAAATATTCTGAAACTG
This sequence comes from Bhutanitis thaidina, assembly GCA_029286595.1. NCBI lineage: Eukaryota > Metazoa > Arthropoda > Insecta > Lepidoptera > Papilionidae > Bhutanitis > Bhutanitis thaidina. Next base: position 4,868,745 of record JAGSMS010000009.1, on the reverse strand, counting down.
TTTCGCTTGGATTTTTTTTCATTTGTTTAATACATTTTTCAATTTGCGATAATAATAAACATATTGTAATTTAAGGTAACAAATTTATTACAATAATTAATATAGACCATAATAATTATATTATTACCATATTGCTGGGGACATTGTACGAATATTTAGTCGGAGGTTCTCTCATTATTTTCGATCAGGCATTCTATTATAATTTAATTATATACTTTTCCTTTCAAGATTCAGATATATAAATATGCACCATTCAATTTTCTTTAATACATAACGCAGATATAATAATTTTCTGAATTCATTATTTTTTTTAAGATTATAATTACCTAATATTTCTAAAAACAAGAAAAGATTTTTTTCGATCCAAAAAAAAAGCAACATATAACAGTAATTAAATCTAAAGCAGGAGGCGTAATGAACGTAATAAATCATGACATAATTGGCACCTGTTTACCAAAATCTGTTAAAAGTTTTCTATCCCGCGGAATGAAAATGATAAATTACTTAGTAAATCATCAATAGAAACGTCTGTCACTTTGATTCATTGCACGTATAAGGTAGTACTACACAAAGTTTCTTTTGTTATGGCTAAAAGTACATATGTTTTCATACATCGCAGTAACATAGTCGCAGTGATTCTCAGAGCTCAAAACCGTATACTCTTAGTTCTCTGCGGCACTAAAGTTAATTATGCCCACAGGGAATACAAATACCTATCCAATCACATTGAGAAATGTTATTTCTGACTAGTATTTTCACTAGCTTTAGTGCCTTTAAACCAAAGTATAGTTAAGCTTTTACATTACAAGGCTTTGTAAATAGCAATGCGGAAGTGCATACATAGACATACTCCTTCGCAGGAGATCGTCACATATTCTATAACAATTGAGTAGGTAACAAACTTTAAAAGACACTATATTTTGATACAGAATAAAAGACACAAATATTTTTTTTTAATTTATCACACACAATTATATACACCTCACACCTGTCTCCCTTGGGGGGTGAGCAGGGATTATTATTTTCCGTTTGGACCCAAGCGAAGCAAAACGAACCGCTTATTACTTTTACAGGCCCGCAATCTGTAGCTCCTCTGGTATTCCGGATGTTCGTGGGCGTCGGTGATCACTTAGCATCAGGTGCGCCGCATGTTCATTTGCCTCCTTCTTCTATAAAAAAAATACTACTAACTTGTCTTGAAGGTAGAACATGACGGAAGTTGAGACTTTAAAATATTTTTTTTTAATCACAATAAAAATAAAAAATGTATTTGTAAAAAATCTTTAATTTTTTTTTATTTTGGATTATAGTGAAAAACGAGCTAACAGTCCACCTGATAGTAGTCCAGTGGCTCCTGAGCCCATGAGAACCTGCATACAACTTCAATCAAAGAAGGTTACAGCTGCGTTGTCCCAGTGAGAACTAAGATGGAATACATCACGGCCTGTAATTACACAGGCTCACTATAACTTTAAAGCCACATCAGTTTTAACACTGCTGCACCATCTTTGTACTTCTAGGTTATAACTTATTTACGTATAATATTGATCTCCGTACGATATATGCACATCTAAATGGTTATGTCTTGTTAATGAAAGAGCACGCAAACGTTTTTATTTTTAGAACAAATAGTTTTGAACAAAAAGACATCCTCTTTTAAAAACAAAGTCATTTTCGTTCATGACATTCCAAGATAAGAATATACGTGGACATGCACGGAACTTTATCAACTAAGAAACGTTTTTAAAACATATTAAAGTTTTAACACAGCTTGCGTAAGTTTATACTCGTAATTGTGAAATGTTAGCAATGAAGTACAGTTTTGGAATAAAATCATTGCCCGGTCAGTCTTTCTTTCAACGATCCCGTCAGCATTTCAAATCCAAGTTAAAGCATCCAATTAAAGCATTTGTGTACTACACATATTATTGGTGGAAAACCAATGAACTATCAAATCAGCACGTTCAGGTGTGACTCTTTCGGTGGTTATGATGACGATCATGACCTTCTTACCGATTTAGACCACGCCGGCAACTTCCGAACTATCGGCAGTTGTAAACTACGCAGGTGATATAGTGTCGTAAATATACGCTCAAACATAAACTCTCCCACCGTTATACGTGACTGCAAAACTATTTCTGAATTTGAAAAAAGAGTCAAAGACAGTATCTCATTGGCAGTATGAATTATTGGTACTATTCTATTAAGTACATATTTATTTTCATATGGGTATTTATGTATATAGTAGGGTAGTTATGCATATATTTATGTATAAGTAGGTGTATGTAGATTCATACGGAACGTATTGCGTATAAGTATGTTTTTATTTAATTTTTTTATTGTACCCGCGCAATCTACCTTTAAGTAACTATTCTCTTGTCGTAGGTCTGCTGGAAGAAATTTCGCAAGAAATAAGCAGTACCTTTGTACAGACCATATCCTCATATCATCTTTCTTTTTTTCTTATTTACTTGTTGTACATAAATTATTAAATAAATCAAATTATTTATACACATTTTTAATAACTTATTTACCTACCTTCTCATATCCGATAACTTCGGAGACCAAGATAAGATTGCACAGGGCTCAACCTGATCAGAAAACTAATGATTTGTGTCATGTACAAATATTGACTTCGGCTGGGATTCCGACCCAGCACACCTTAGTTCAGCAGTCGGTGACGCTAACCACTAAGCCACGCGGTCGTCTTTTCTAGGAAGTAGAGAACTTACAAGACTTTGTGAAAACCATATATTAATTAACCCTTTTCCTTGTGTGTTAATGTATATTTTTTACGGAATTTAATAATTTAGTTTTGTTTGTTTGTTTGTCGTCAGGTGTCACACTGTCTAGGAACCTACCATTTCCTACGAGGAGGTGACTTACCGTTTTTGGTTTAGGGCACCGTTTGCGTGAATTCTTACAGCACAATAATATATTCATCGAAGTTCACATTACCGAGGTCAAAGTCTATCACTGTGAAGTCAATATTGTCATCTAGTATGTGATTTATCAATTAATGATATTTAGGATTAATTAAAGAAACTCTTAATATTAATTAGGAGTTTGGTCATAATATATATTTAGGACTCAACAACAATAGTTACATTAACACATCGATTACTTACAAAGATAGAGATGTAAATCTTAAAGAACTCTCTCTCATTTACAGGTAAACAGAACATGCTTTTATATGTTACAGAAAGATTAGAATAGGTTTAAAAAAAATGTTCTTTAAATTACATCTAATCGTATGATTAAGTGCTAAACAAAGAAGTGAGTGGTCAAATAAATTTTAATTTCTTTTAAACCTGAAGTTCCATTGGAAATTAAATGTTTACAAACGTTTTTAAACAAATATATCGAAGGAATCGAAAGTAACGTCAATGAAATAAGCACAAGATTTGTTTAAAATTTTAGACAGTCTAAGAATTAACATAGAGATTAGGTAGTTCTAAGTGATATACATTTAACATTACATAACATGTAATGTTAGATGTTAGTCTAGGAATAATACGAGATATTAATACGGTGACCACAAATATTTCCCCACACTTACCACGCTGGGTTGGTGAAGGCAGTGCCGGTACTCTTGTAAAGTTTGTAGTTTACTTGGTGGTTAGGGGTTGGTTGTAAATGGTTTTCTCTCGGACCTTCCCCTTACCGTGCCCGATAACAATTTTGCAAAAGTAAATTTGTGTGTTGGTGGCCAGTGTTTTTTAATGAAATGATGTGGAAAAATATTCGTTTCCACCGCAACCAGAAAATATAAGAAATAGCTTGATGACCAAAAATAAAATTATCACGTGCCTCCACTATATGATGGCCGCAACATGGAGCACTAGAAAAAGAACGAGCCATCACAAAAACGCAAGCACAACCTTTTAATAGGTAACAGCTTTCAAATTGATAATCCACCAGAATTGCCAGCTCAACAATTTTTAAAGTCCTCAAAGTAAAAAAAATTTAAATATTGAGTGGTCATTCCCTGGCAAGGTCACATTTTCAGGATGCTTTACTTTTATTTTGTACTATGGCTTATCAGCCTTAGAGAAACACCGGAAAGAACGCGATATTGCAGTAGTCTGTCTGGGTTAGTGTAATTTTGTAAATTTATAAAACGTTGTAATTACTTAAATATGTAAAAGTAATACACTTTTGCAACAACTGCATTTACTGGAATGTCTAATATTCTGATGGGGATAAATTTATAGCAGTAAAAAAATTTAATTTGTCTGCTCCTAAACTAGATGCATTCACGTCGTTCAGAGAATTTTATATAACTTTCATTGAAAATAATGTAAAGGAATTTTTATAATATTTCATATTTATTAAAGAATTTAAATTTGGCTTATTAGTCTTTTAACCGTGGTCTAGCGGAGTAAGAATATTAGCCACCCCACTCTTCCCGTGAATGTGAAAAGGGAAGGAAAAGGGAATTTATCCAAGGTAATGTAGCAAATTTTTTAAAATAACAACCATCCCAGATTATTTCACATTCAAACTTTAACTTCAATCGTTATCATAGTTAGGCTGAATACTTTTCAGCATATTGCCCAAAATGTTCATCCCTTTATTAAAAAGGCCGCAGGGGAATAAATTAACTTCGAGACTAACCCTGGGAGGTAGGCAGAGTAATTTCATAACATTTGATGTACGGATGAAATGAACGTTTATCATGCATACTAAGTCTACGTGGTGTTGAAGATGGACCAAGTAATAAATTTGATAAACTTCATAAGGGACTTAAAAGTTTTAAAAGTAAAGTAACTTATAATTATAGCCTCCTGAACGATTACAACTACTGCGAAAACTTTCGAATACTATTGACAGTTCTCACTGCGCAGAATATAAACATTTTAACTGTTATAACGCTCTGGCAGTGAGTTAAATAGTTAAATTTATGTAGATTGTATAGCCGTATTTTTGATATTCACTTATACCTTATATACCTTGTGGCACAAAGTTTTATAGCATGTAGTTTGTGTACTTAATAATGTTAAATATAATTTATGTAGCACTGACTTAGATTTTTATGCTGATCTTCAGGTTGACTGGTAGCGAACACCTTACGCACTAAGCCTCCGCTAATTGAACTTGTATGTGCCGTATAGTTTCTAAATAAAAAAAATAAAAATTAAATTATAGTGCCGTGTGTGTAAGTACATACACACTCATCACCTACAGAAACTCACTCATTTGTGTTTGGTGTAACGTTAAGATCGTAAGAGGCACGCGATAAAACATAATACAACCAACCCTTAAAACCAATGATTTGTTGCGCAAATTTAGGGGTTTGAGTTCAGGTCCATGACATTTTATTATGTTAGCCACGCGCACGTAAAGAAACTTATAAGTTAAGGGCAACCAAGATAGTGAACTCTGTTTTCCCTCCATTAGAGGTAGAATATTTCATTCAAATTAAAGTTGAAGAAAAAAAAAGTTAAGTTGAGGAGAAAATAGAAACCCTGGAGGTGTACTCTATACAATAGAAAAATAGCCAATAAAATAACAAAACGGTTCATAATCGGCGAAGACATCGCTTAACATACAAAAAACCTACAATCGTATGGATAACCTCCTCCTTTTGAAGCAGGTTGGAAACATAAATGGTTTTGTTATCTACGACGTTATTCATTACAGTGTTTCTTCAGTAATTGGTTTCTAAATAACAATGTCAAACTTCGACACAGATATACCATCTGTTGTTAGGTAGACAAAAATATTTTTTTTTTAAATAAATCCTTAGGACATTGGCCTCTCCCAAGTGGGGAGGAGTATCCGTCACCACGTTTGCAGCGGGCTCGTAAGCTTTGGTACCTAATACGATAAACCAGATTTTATTCCATGACGTAGGATATGGTTGACATTCTTATGACGATAACAGATGGAATATACTCGTATACTAAAATGGTTTATTTGCAATGAAACTATTATTTTCGGATTTCATCGCAGTTAATTTTAGTCCCCTCCCCTTGTGGGGGGGACCGAGGTTTTAGATGTCCGCAATCGGACCAAAATTAATAATTAAAGGCTGAAGATAGCCTGAGTTAAATATGACATCAGGACGCCTACGTATGTCGAGAACATAAAAACTAAAATCAAACGCGATAAGATCCGTAAATAATAGATTAATGTTAAATATGTAGTGTTCGCGTAAATACAAAAATCATTATGGTTAACTAATTATATACTAAATTTCAATATTTAAGTTTCCGACTTTTGTTCGCAGGAACAATAGGCAAAATGTGAAGACCACGGTCATGGAAGAATCGGAGTGCTACAACTGTGGCCTATACTTTGACCTCAATAGCACTTTCGAGACCAACTCTAGTAGGAATGGCACTGTTATTAACAAATTCTATTTCTACCAGGTAAGTAATGCTCCACGTATGTACGTAAGCCATTGTCGCTAAGTAGTCATAGTGTTCGCTTTGAAAACTTACTCGTAGTAGAGTGACCTGAGTTCGAATCCCGATGCCGGCATCACTATACTCGTAGATAGTTAATATTGTAATTTTGATTTGTAAATTGCAATGTTATAAATGTTGAATTTGTTTTTAATCGCCGCCGAGTGCATTGCATGAGTAACTCAGCGTTGAAGAAAAATACTGTGTGAAAACCAGCATAGGAGGCAAAAATTGTAAATAATATGTCGTCTTTGCATATTGTATAAGTATTAGAAATGCTTTTAAGTACGCAACCTGTCCCGTATAATTGATACTGTGCATATTTTTTGTCAAGATTAGGTGCAGTTGAGAGTATCAGAACCTTTGTCCACCATTTGAGGGACCTCTGGTTGTGAGTTATGTCTACACCTCAAACCGAGCAATTATTTTTATATTCAATTTAAAAATTACATATTTATATTTGTCAATTCAATTAAGTTTAACAGGTATATGAGTTATTTGATGATCAATTAATTATGTCATTGTTTATGAACATAATATTTTACATTGTAAGAACTTAAATAGATATAGACCGATATCAGCCGATGTCCATTAACCTACCTATGGATTTGTCTGCTAAATATTAGCCATAACTTGTTTGGAGTTTCTATCAAATATATCTATATATATATATGTGTGTGTATTATATGTAATTCGTATCTGCCGTATGGAATGCGACTCCTTTAAGTTTTATTATTAAATGTAATGTAGTAATAAGTTACGACAGCAAGAGTGAGGACAAAACCATTACCAATTAATTAAGAGCTTAATGTACCACTCGAAGTGTAATAACAAGATGAAACGTCATTGTGATAAAATTATATCATTCACAAATAGCCCTGATTATGCGAACCGACACTGGGTGTTAGGGTAGGAGTTAATTGGTCGAGAGAATTGCCCTTCTGAAGTATGGGTCTAGACTCTTATTCTGTATTCTAATCTCATTTAAAATGTGGTGTATTCAATGAGCGCCTGTCGAGAGTTTCGCTGTTGAGTTCTACGTTATGTTCCGTTGCCCAAGCTAAGACAGGTAACGTGATTTGTTTTGTGTCGGAAATACACTTTAAACTTGCTCTAAATGTCAATTGACAATTTAATTTTGTTATAAAAAAGTGACCAATGTTTTAATAAAAAAAACGGATCATGCATAACGTAATTGTGAAAATTCAACGATTATAGGATAGTTAATTAGATATCATTTAAGAAAAAATGTGTTAATTTATTCTTAAAATATACCTTTAATTTTAATTAAGGTATGATACCTTATTAATCAAACGAATCTATTTACTATTCCAATCTTATGCTTTTAAATTATTTCTCTGCATTCAGTATCTGAAAGAACTCTAATCTTCTGCATTTTTTTAATATAAGAAAGCAGTACCGATCTTCTTGGTTTAATAGGTTAGGGTTATTAGTTCAGATATTTTATTGCAACTACTTTTTGTGGAAAATACATCAGAAAAATATTATCATGAGACAGAATTATAATGTTAACTTTTGACTTCGATTCCCATTTTGTGATAAGATTAAAATCTTTTTTTGTAACTATTTTTATTGTAAATACTTTGTTGAAAATACAACCATGTCGACATTTTTGCCCCTTTAAGTTAGATGCAATAGTTTAAAATTTTTGGGGCGACGACTATTAATTTTGGTTAACTTCGAAAATAAAAAGATGTTACTTAAAAAATTGGATAACATAAAATAATATGTCATTTTATAAAGTTTTGAAGTAAGCTATATTCATTAATCTAATCTACTACTTTCGAGAACTTATATAGCTTAAAACTTAATATCCCTTTAACATTCAATCGCTTCAGCATCATAACTTGTACCCGAACAATGTTAATGGTACTTCGTTATTTAAATTCTTTGTCCCGGTCCAGGACGCCATTAAGTATCTCATTAGAAAGGATAGAAGCGAGAGTAACATTTTGCACAATGTGAACTTAAGGGACATTTCATGACAATAAATTAACATGTTTTGCAGGATGCTAAGAGCTTAAATAGCTTTCGATTGAACTATTTAAGTTTCAGAATTATTTTAAGTGTAGTTTCCAAACATTTTATTACCATTATATATCCTCAATATGGAAGAGTCTTGTGAACATGCATTTACACAAATACAGTATTATTATTTAGTATATTTATTACGCACGTAAACGTTTATTTCAGAACATTTAAAATTAGTAACACTTTATTTATTTATATTAAGAGACTTGACTTTTTTAAATATGCTAATTTTGTCTTGGTTACGGTTGAAGATTTTAAATATTTCAGTCTATGAGAAGCTTATTCAATCTCATAAAGGACCGGTGATAAATTTCAATCCTTCGTTGTTTGTATCAGAAAGGATGTCGTACTCGTAAGTACTAAGACTCCACGCAATATAGTGTGAAATGCGTACCAAGTTGTCCCGAGTAAGCATTATGTGCACAGTGTAGCTTTATTTCTATATATGTGTTGGAGATTACAGGTTTTATTGAGATTAATAAAATATACCTGTTATTGTTAGAGTCGGTAAAGCGCTTTTTTGGTACAAGGAGTCACCTGTCAAATTATATATTGGATCATTATGTAGTAAACCAAACAAATTAATTAAAAAGAGATCAAAGAAGTCCATTATGTTTGTTATATTAGTATTCGTGTTTCTCGCAAGTTATTGGAAATAGATAACACAGAGAGGAAATTGTGTATCACTTTCTTGGCTGTAATTCTTAGGATCTTGTCGCATAGGCTTTACATCGGATATGGAAAAGTAAAAACGAATGAATGCTTCTGTGTTTACTTATACACTTATAGCACCATAATATCTCCTGCGCAGTTGCCAACTACCGAAAGTAATCGGAAGTTATCGCCGTGGTCGAAATTGGCCAAAAGGACATCATCAGCACTATAAGCAGCAATAACATCAAGTGTTGTAGTAAGCTGTCGTCTGAATTTAAAACTAGCATACCAGTTAACTAACTAAATCACATCAACGCAAAACTAAATATTTCTAAACTTAAGTAACCGGTCGCTGGATACCGAGACAAACATTTAAATAGAGATATGTTTTTCTAATTGATTGCAATGAATGACGCATTACACACATTGACATTTAATTTCTTACCAGACCGCACAGTTGGCAGTACTATGGGTATTACTGGTGGCTATCGTCGCTGGGAACGCCACCGTAGTGTTGGCATTACTTCTCACGAAGTCTAGGAAGAGCCGAATGAACTTCTTCATCATGCAGCTTGCCATAGCCGGTAACATATTAAATAAAGTAAAGTTTATATTAACATTTATATTATTATAGTATTATACAAGCGATTTACCGACATGTTTCAGATTTATGGGTTGGATTAATTAGCGTTCTTCCTGATTTGATACAAAGAATCACAATATCTTGGTTCGCTGGACCAATTGCTTGCAAGTTGATGAAGTATTTACAGGTATGAATATTTAAATACAATTTACTTCAAACCTAAATAAATCAATTTATGTGAGAGAATATTCGACTTGATTAATTGGCTACATGTATGTCGTGGTAGCCTAACGGTCAAGGAGCTTGCTTTAATTTAACAGTACGCGGTCGCTTACCATGGTACGATGATCAGCACCACAAAAATTATTAATAGTTATTTTAAGCGGTGACCACGTGCTTGGCTTGAAGGAAAACATCGTGAAACCTGTGTCTGAGAAATACTAAAAAAAATATTTAGAGGACGTGAGAGGTTCGCTAAACTGCATTGGAGCAGCGAGGCGGAACCTTTCCGGCTCCAAAACTGCTTCAAATATAACAGAAGTGACTTAGCAGTGGGCTTTTACTCAGTCTACTACTTTTACTCTCCTTTTTAGATCTGTGAAAATCGGTTATATTTATAATAATTTATATGCTTTCTAAGAATTTTCTAACACAACTTTCTTTTCAGGGTGTTGTTACGTATTCCTCCACATACGTTTTAGTTGCACTCAGTGTGGATAGATGCGATGCTATAACACATCCAATGAATTTCACGGGAAGCTGTAAGTTTAAGAACGACACTGTTTTCTAAAATTAAGTTTTACGCAAACAAAGACATTAAAGTGATAACAATAAAGTGTGATTTAAAGTACAAGTTTGGTAGTATTGAATTTTACAACGTATAGCTTGAGACGAAGTAAACTTTAAGCAAACAACAAATCTAATGTAAAATATATCGTTTGTAATCCAATTAGTTAAATTTACTCGACGTTGAGTCTGTAAATATTTTTTTTAATGTTATGTATTTAATATGAATACGATAAAGATTAAAATCAACTTTTCGCATGGTGCAAAGACAAAGTTATATTTAAAATAAACAAAGTAATGCTACATTATTAAATTTTTTTGAAGGGCGTCGCGCTAGGGCACTTATAATGAGTGCATGGTTGGTCAGTTTCCTGTTCTGCATTCCGATGTTGTTCCTATTCGACGAAGCAGATATTGAAGGTATGCAAACAACTACAATAAACCTATTCTTCTCAACAACCGCACCAACATATTCGTCATGCTTGTGAATTGAAACGCTGCAAACCAGCTCGGCTTTGCTAATCCGGCATGTGCATTTTTTATTCTTCAGTCTTTAGTTTTTTTTTATTGCTTTTTTTATAATATCTTAGGATATGATTTAAGTGCCTGTGAGACTATATGTTCCTGCTTTTTCCTTTAAATAAAGATACCTGCGAAGTTTCTTTCGTTTGTTTCTTCTCCTTACGAAACGGTTGTGGATTGTAAAAAAAATACAATTGACAAACGGAATTTGAATTTCACACGAAAGAAAAAATAATTTTCATTGCATTTAATTTATTTCATTTTCTCATTGATTGTAAAAGTAAAAATATTCGGTACATATCAGTGTAGTTACATAGTTTTTGATATAAAATGTAATATCTTAATTTATTAAAAGTGCATGCTGCCAGTGAATTTTACTTAAATACAGATTATTTTATATTTAATTTAATAACAATATTGTTCGGAGTTAAAATTATTTTAATTTTTAACAAATTTTGATTTAAGGGATTTTTAATTTTTTTTTTCAAAAATAGAAATCTATATTTCTGTGAATCATATCAAAGATGTAGTTGTAGCAGTAGACATTGATGTGAGATGCAAAGAATAGTATAAATGATGGGTTCGTATATAAAAATACTTAGAAATAAGATGAGTCGAAAATTGTTTTGCACAATTTTACTTTAGCTCTCAAAGGATGCAAATAATAATATTATAAAATGTTATTGTGACGTTCCCTGTATTCAACCGTCCAAACAACTCGTAACGTAAGTTTTACTTGGGATAGATACGAGTATAACCGACATAAAGAAAGCTTTAACAATGGTTATCTCCAAGACTAGCTGTCTCCTCTTGTGTCATCATTGTTATTCCCATCAACTCGTATATCGTATATTTTTTTCTCAGGCACTCTTCAATGTTGGTCTAGTATCAATGAGCTGCAGTGGCAGATCTGGATGACGAGTGTGTTCGTCTCATTGTTTGTAGCACCTGCTCTTACAATCTCCGCCTGCTATGGTGTTATTGTGGTAACGATAAGACAAAAAAGCAGGAGAGTTCTTGGTAAAAGGGCTGCTGCTAATAGACAATGTAAGTAACCATTAATTATACGAATAAAAATTATTATTCTTAAAAAAAATATTTAATATTTTCAAAAATGTAACTATTGATTTCATAACATAAATTAAAAGCGACAAAAATGTATCAATTAATTAATAATAAATTTTTGTCGCCTCATTTGTCCTAGAAGACGACGCAAAAAAAAACTCGTTACCTTCGAATGGTGAAATCTGACCGTGATTATCCAGACCAGTGTTAGTTAGGGGTAAGGTGCCTAATAAACCCTCCTTTTCGAATCGCTTATATTCCCAGCAGTGATCCTTTTCCGATGATGATAAAGAATAAGAAGAATCTTGTCTTGAGATAAGAATCTATTTTCATATTTTTAAAAATGTGTAAGAATTAATCATTTGTGCTTCTGCGTGTGTATATTTATATATATTCATATATGATATATATATATATATATATATATATATATGTATATATTATAAGTGAGACATGTCATATGCAAATTACAAAATATTTATTTATTTATCGAATAATGAATGTAAAGTTAAAATGTATGGTAGTATATCTGTTTTTTATATTAGAATAATTGCATGGGTCGTGAAAGAAAAAATGTTGAACCAGTACACGAAAATAATTGTAACTAGCTTGTTCAGTCATTAATTAAGAGAAAAACTCAAATGAAAGGAATAGTAACAAATTAATTAAAACGTGACTCGACTTGAAACGATGGAGCGAAGGCTAAATCTAGCTTAGGAATAATTGTAGTGATTTGGCTTAAAGCTCCTGTTTTCATTAATAATTATACGCGTACCTACGTCGCGCTGTCTATTGTTATGTGAATGTTGGATTTATAAGCCGAAAAGAGTTGTTGCCGCTCAAGTGCTGGTTGGTGAACTTTATATATCCTTAAACATTTAAAAAAAATGTTTCACGGACTCGCTACTTTCCCCACGATATTTTCCTTCAACGCCAGGCACGTGGCAAATTCAGCATAAAAAAATTGCAATAAGCATTTTTTAGAAGTAACATAAAAAATACAGGCGCCAGGCCTTCTCACGCTTGACTGATGTTTTGCAGATAGCGATGATTTGGACAGCCGCCGTGCAAGCAGTCGTGGCATCATACCGAAGGCAAAAATAAAAACTGTCAAGATGACATTTGTTATTGTTTTTGGTAAGTAAATTAATCTAAATACACGTTTTTTTTGGTTTAAAAAAAAAATAGGCAATATTTAAGTTAAGTTGAGTATTCCTGTCTTTTTACGAAAGTGACAAATTACTGCTTATCAGAAACATTGTTTAAATAGTTTTATTATTAAAGGGGTACATAAATCAATAATTCAATGAACTATGTTGTAAACTACTGAACGTGAAACAACGTCAAATAAAAGAATTCTCTATATGAACATTTCTAAAATTCTGTATAAACTAATTAATTCTAATATGCCTTTATTATTCAAATATTCTTGACAATTGCAAATTTAATGTTTATTACAGCGTGTTAAGTTATTTTTTTGTTATTTACTATTTTAGTTTAATTTTAAAATAGATTAAAACATAAATCAAAGTTAAAAAGAAGCCAAGGGATTTTACCTGTCATTTTACTCTATCTGCTATCACAACAATTTCACCTTATCAACAGTCTAATATATTTTTAAGTTTTATTTTAAAAAAGTGGTAAAATTGACTTTTTTAGTATCTTATTAAAACTTCAATCTTTTAAAAATATTTCGATATTTTTCCCCCATAAACATCACCAGCGATCAGCAATGGACCTACCTTTAATGTTAATGTATTTTGTAGTGTTTGTCCTATGCTGGTCGCCATACATGATCTTCGATCTTCTGCAAGTTTACGGTTACGTCCCGGACACTCAAGTAAACATAGCCATCGCATCGCTCATACAAAGTCTTGCCCCGCTCAACTCCGCTGCGAACCCAGTTATCTACTTTATATTCTCCAACAGGATATTTATTAGCCTCAGGTACGTGTAATTTTTTATCTTAATTATCATTATTTTTAATTTTTTTAGATGTTACTTGATAATTTGCTAACTATCTTTAAGATATAAGATATGTATTAAGGCAATCGCATAATGTTATGAACGAGTCAGTTTAATTTTAAAAATAATAGTTTTTCAATATAAATTCAAACGCTTTCATTCATTTTCTAGAGAAATTGAATACAAAGCTTAAGCAGAGAAAGTTAAGAAAGTAAGTAAGTAGTTAAGTTTGTTGTGAATTTTCATGTTTACTAACAGGATCATATGTAGCCTAGACCGCCTGATTTATCCCTTCACCATTGTTCCAATACTAAGAACTTCTCAGTGCCGGGATGATAACGTAACCGAAGAAGCTAAGAGCCCTTGAAAAAATACAACTTTATTCTCATGACGGCCTGAAAAATTTCGAACAATATTTTAAATGAATCCATTTGACAGCACTCGTGATTCTGTATGCATCAGGCTTCATCAATAAATTTGTATAAACCCAGCACACCACAAACCATTAACATTATACTGACCTAATACTGATAAAACTTTAATTTTACCCTGTGAGTAAATAAATTGCATTAAATAAAGTTGTAATCTTCAGAAACATTCCCCCATATAAATGGTGCTGGATGAAGAACACTGGAAGTCCTACAGGAAACGAATCTCGGGCGCACACAGAGTTACTTACGTCATCGCACAGGAGAACTAGACACGAGCTCACTATCAGGGTACGTCTCTTTTCTGTAAATTATAATACAAGTAAGTTACTGTTATGTATTATGCAATGTTACTGCTACTTATAATTGTTGTAAGAACATCTAATTATATGTAATCTCCGCTGAATTTAGTTTAGAATCCGTGGGCAAAGGTATTTCCTTACGTATGTATGAAATCAGATTTCATTACCTGTGGTATCTCTACTTTTGGAGGTAAAAACAAATTAAAATATTGTAACACAGTTCATTGATGAATTTTGATTCAGATTTTAAAGTCAAGTATTAATTATTCTAACAAATCCAAACTAGTATGTAGTTTGGATTTTATTTATATAAAATATCCGTGGAATTCTTTTCTAAATTTTATTTTTAATAAAACCTTCTTCAACAGCTTAATGACGACAGCATAAAGATGCCTAAGCAGCGTATCCACCAATGCAATAGCAATTCTCGCAAGGTTCGGCTTCATGTTCCTGAAGAGCAAAATCAAATCAACAACAACTGTCAGCAGCAACCTGCAAGAACAAGGGAAGACACTTTTTTGTAGTAAACATGACATAAAATGAAGTTATGGTGGATGAAATACTTAAGATTAAGAAGAGAACTTGTTCTAAAATTAAGACTTTGGTTTAAGAAAATGTTTTACAAAATCGAAGTTATCTGTGTGAGTTCAAAGCTATCGACAGGGTTAAACTTCATGACCTGAAAATTGTCGTTTATTTGTATAATGATGTTGGATGTGCTTATATTAATAGACGTATTCTGCTCGTACTTCAGATTAACAAAGTACTTCTGTGGAAAGCCTTATTACTTGCGGTCGAGGCAAAAGATTCGGAATTAAAATATTTCTAGGGCTTGTTAAATTCACTAACCCATGCTGAAGGTGTGAAGGGGTCTTTTAACAATTACAAAGACTAAAATGATGAAGTGAAGAATACCTGAATGAGTTGGATGTTTCTTTCACTGCAGCTTTCTTTACACATTCAGATATCCAAGTTTGCTTACGGTACTCAAAGACGTAGAATGATACGAAATGGAAAACTTACAATGAAAATCGTGAATCTAGGTTCGTTGTTAAAGATTTCACACAAAACCATTGTAACGAAATTTTAACATAATTTGATTAGACGCTCCCTTAGGAAGTTGATTAAATACCTAAGTGTTTTATTATAATATAACAAAATACAGGGATTATTTAGAAAAAGAAATGGACTATTTTTCAAGTCCTTCTACATTTTTATACGGTAAATACTTCGCTCGTACCAAATATATTTAATAGTTTATACTATATTACGTATTTAACTCTTTCTACACATAATGCGTTATAATAACGAAATCCTGAATCGAGTTCATTAGTAAGTTAAATCGAAATAGGTCAAATGTATGTAACTATGGTGAAAGTTTTTTTCAATAAATGTTCTATGCCTTTCCATTTGTCTGTGTGTTTGTCGTTAAGTTATTGATACATTAATTACATAAATTCGACATAATTTTCTCAATGTGTATATCAATCTTAATATTAGTAATTGTAAATTAGAATTTTTACGAAATTTTATTTCTAAGTATATAGTTAATGTGCCAAATTTGATTAGAGTTCAACTCTTTTCATTTGGTTTAATCTAATTAATGTTCATTGAATATACGAATACCTATGTTTTAAATGGTAATTTTATACTAAACATAAATTAAGTAATAAATGTCATACAAAGAAATAGATGTGTTTTCTTCTTTTTTTCTACTAGTCTGTGTAAGTCCACTGCTCTCTCCATGAACCAACAAAAACTGGCCAGAATTGCAAGAAGAATTTGTTTAAACTCAGAACATTATGTAAGTGGGTTGGTGGTGCAGTGCCGGTGCCCACGTACTACAGATACTACCTTCCACAGTCTGTGGGATTTGGGATCGGTAACTCGATACTCAACAGGTGAAGTTGATACATGGGGATTTCCCTCCGATCTCCGATCCTTCAGAAGACCGGATCGCTAGCATACAAAACAACCATTTTTGAATCGTTTCGAAGCCATTCGATTTTCTTAAGGATCGCTTCAATAACGATGGAAATCGGATCGCGATATCGGATAAATCATGTTTGCGCAATAATATTATCGGATAGCCATAATCAAAACATGTACTTTGTTAATTTGCTTTCATCAGCTGGCGAGACATTTTAAAAAAATTACATGAGCCGTGGTAGAGATCAGTGCGCTCAATTTAGTTTAATAGAGCGTTCCCCGATGCCAGCACCACTAAAATTGTTAATAGCAATTTTAAGTGCTGTATTTACCACCTGCTCGGCGGTGAAGGAAAACATCGTAATGTTACTTGCATCTCTGAGAAATAATGAAATGTTTTTTAATATTTCGAGGATATGTCCGCCAGCCCGCGCTGGAGTAGGATGGCGGACAGTTCAGAACTCAGTACTGGCTGCTACTTTACTTTTGTTAATTTGCTTTCATCAGCTGGCGAGACATTTTAAAAAAATTACATGAGCCGTGGTAGAGATCAGTGCGCTCAATTTAGTTTAATAGAGCGTTCCCCGATGCCAGCACCACTAAAATTGTTAATAGCAATTTTAAGTGCTGTATTTACCACCTGCTCGGCGGTGAAGGAAAACATCGTAATGTTACTTGCATCTCTGAGAAATAATGAAATGTTTTTTAATATTTCGAGGATATGTCCGCCAGCCCGCGCTGGAGTAGGATGGCGGACAGTTCAGAACTCAGTACTGGCTGCTACTTTACTTTTTGTTAATTTACACATTGAGGATTGACACCTATAAGTATTAATTCATATAAATTTGATTGCATGGCATGATCGATTTGCATGTCAGAAATAGAATATTAAAACATTTTTTTATTTAATCTCTTTGATCCATCTTCTGAAAATCGTAAAGGTACTCGCATATCGGGTCAGGGCATTACGATCCCAGAAATTGGATCAAATACGAGTACATACTCGTATATGGCACATTACACCTACGTTAATACCTGTGTAATTATTGTCTGCTGTCGACAAAATAGAATCTACCCATACTAAATCGAATAGCGTTGATATGGTAATCGATTTCTCATGACAATGCCATTAAATGCGATGAAATGCTCTCGACATTGGCAAATCGATACGCTACTACAAAACGATAGAAAGCTACATGCCATATTTTACAACTATGCCATAATACAACTATAGGTAATGCATATTTGAATATTTTGTATGTATTCATACGCTTACAAAAAACATAATAATATTTATCTCATACCAAAATTCTTTTCGCTGTAGGCAATAATGAAGTTGCCTGGTAATAAAACAATGCCAGGAGGGGTGAGTATGTAACAAATATCGAAACTGTTGAATTATTCAAGAAGGACTTATCGTCTCTTTATTATAGTAACTTTTAAAGCATTCCTATAGATAAAGTGCTCTCCTACCTACATTGTAAATAATAAACAATTTACCTTTTTTTTAATTTCTGATGTATATGTCGGTGATCTTTAAACGCCTTACCTCTGGGCAAAGCTATGAGAATTCTTACTGATGTAATTTGTATTGACTTATATTAGGAAATAATATAGTTGGTGGATTGTCAAGATTCACAGAGCGAATGAAATTAAAACCTTCTTGAGCAAATTAATCTTGTCTAATTTTTGAAGTATCGCCTCAAAAACATTATTTAGAATAATTTCATCAACAACTCATCTGCCCCGCGCTCTGTTTTATGACTTGGATCTTTATTGTTTTCTTAATTAATTTTTGTTTAAAAATTATTTAACGCCTTTTCTAAAATTAAATAGTCATAGTATTTCCAAATCAAATGTAATGTGTCGCTTTTATTATTTAAGATAATAAATTTTATGAAAAAGTTTAGATAAAATTTAGCGGTGACGTCGAATGATCAGAAACATTACTTTGTCATGTATGTATGTCATTTATTTAGATAATTAACGGAAGGAACGTGCAGATAATTATCCAATTTTTTTCAATAATATAGCTATTGATCTGGTAAAGTAATAAAATGCAAGTGCGGGAAATTCTATAGATAAAAAAATCGTGACATGAAAAAGTTAGTATATCAGTATGCCTTTCTATTGAGTCACTCTGGTGTTAATCGTAAAACTCGATCTGTTTCAATTTGAAATTACACCAGGCTGATCAGTTTGACTGATCGGGTCGTAGAGACTTGTCTAGTTCATTCGGAAGCAATATTCGATTATATAAAACCGGTCTCACAAGAACTCTGAGTACGCAATAGACCTGTTAGGTTGTGTTGCATACCGTGTCTCTAACACTGCATTTCTATGTATTGGAACCCAGTAAAAGAAACAAGCTAGCTGTCGATATGATGGTAAGTGGCTAATGCAATCCACCTGACCTGACACCTGAAAAAAACTTCAATCGAAAAAGTTTACAGACGCGTTTTCACCCTATGATGCAAAGGACACTAAAATGGAATGCCTCACAGTGCGTAATTATACTGGCTCTCTATATCTTTCAAGCCGCAACACAACAGTTGTCATGCTGCTGTTTAGCGACAGAGACGGGTTTGAGGGTGGTACCTATCCAGACAACTCCTAGGGATAGAATAGATACAGAAGGAGCCTACCACCTAATAACATACAATAGTCTCAGCCTTCCCCGACGTTATCGCATAGGCATGTATAACGTGATAAGTACATTGGGTGCAGAAAGTTAAAGTCTAGTCAAAAAACTAGTCTAATCTCTGTTTTTGTGCGTACTTGGGGCACTGTAATACACGTAGTTGATAATTGCCAATTGCATTCGGAAGTTGTTGCTTAACAATGTTTACAACATTATTAAGTAAAAAAAAAGCAACAGTAAATGTCACAATATCTCTTTCTCCGAGTGTCAACCCAAAATGCATGTGGATAGCAGCACCCTGCACTCTCATAGCAAAGAAACGAGGGTCTGGTGACCAGATGATGGAATATTGATCCGAATTTGCCGAACCCAAATCCCACAGACCAGATAAGGGGAGCAGCAGCACAAGTATGAGAGTAACGGTACTGCGCTCAGCAGACCGCTTGGCCAGCTCGGTTAGTATCTACAGATAAATCTTCTAAGAAAAACGTACTGGTTTTAGCTGGCGCTTAAACTGTACTGTAGTGGATTAACTGTGAAGTGACTAAGCTATTGTATATCGCTATACCAGCAAAGGCGTTGCCGATATCTCATAATGCAATTCTTCACCGCCGAGCTCGTGGTAAATTCAGCACTTAAAATTGCATTTACAAATTTCAGTATAAAAAATTAATTCGCGTAACACGAATTTAAAGCGATTGCACCTACACCTGAGCTACCAGGGCAAGATAAAAGATAATATACAAAATAATTTCATCACTAATTTAGTAATAACTAATCCACATGAACGCATAAAGGTAATTTAATAGAAATTCTTTGGAAGCTCTAGCGTAGTTGCTTCGAGTGTGGAATTCAAAGTAACTACAAAAAGAATTTTAATTAGTGGCGTAGTAACGCGACTCTCGCATAGTTCTACTTTAATTTGAAGTTATACAACAATTCTAATTTCAATTTTTTTGTAATATCAACGAATCTAAAATAATGGATAAAAAAACAAAAATATCCCAAAAAATGGTCTCCTTTTAATATTTGACAGGGTTTTGAAGCCGGAAGGATCCTCTACGTTACTCCAGTATGGCAGACCTCACATGTAACTACTGGACAAACTAGAACGTCTTCAGAGCTTACGTATAAGTTTTATTTGAGGTCTACGTAAGTTTGATCACTTGTCTAAGTATAGAGCTCAATTGAAATGGCTCCCTAACCATAAAAGTTGTGACTTACATGTGCTATCTTTTCTTTAATTTGTACTTTTTCATCCTCCTGCGCCTCCATATCTCTGTGAACGCTTCTATATCTTGAATCTCGCAGAGTTCTGTGCCGAACCATTAAATCTTTACTCCTTACAACACCCTCTCATTATGATTTCTAGTATTTACACGAACACTAAGCATTTTAAATGAAACTATTATTTACGGATTTTATCGCGTTTAATTATGTTTTTATATTTATAGCAACCATGGTCACGGGGGGACTGAGGTGTTAGACGTCCAGATGTCGGGCTACCTTCAGCTTTTATTTAGGATTTGTGGTCTATCAAATCTGATGTAATGGTTGAGGCGATCAAGGATATGATCACGGACTGGAGACTTCCTAGACCGTCGATGTTTCATGTCAGCTATGTGTCCCTCTCATTCTTTAAGGCGATATGGTGAATGCTTCACTGTAAAGGCAGTCAAGTTGTAGAACTCACAACTACACAATATACGTGCTACTTTTTCTCGTTAAATATTCCGGAATATAGTAATGAAGCTATCTATCCGTGACCACGGACGCTGTTTAAAGCACTCGAAATTAACGGAACATTAAAATAAACATTAAACGCTGCAAAATCCATAAATGATAGTTTTATTTCTATTTACTTAGAATCTACTTAGAATAATAAAACTAGCAACTAGCTTAGAAAAATATCTCATAGGAATTTATAGATTATCCATAAATTAAGTAACATTAAAAAATATAGCAAATATTTGAATAGTATATTTAATTTGACGCGGTATTTAAACATTCTGCGAATTAGTATAATATATAGCCAATTCTGTTAGTTATTGTATTAATATACTAATTAAGTAAACAGCTACCTATTTATTTTTAATTTGATTGATAATGTTTTCTCTTGCCTGAAGGCTTTGCTGGAAGAGAACTATGGTTAGGGTTAAGCTCCCCTTTGTACATTTTTCTTTCATATTTAAATTGTAAATTTGTCATAATGTGTACATATCTGAGAATTTATTTCTCAGATATGCAGGTTTTCTCAAGAAGTTTTTCTTCACCGCCGAGCAAATGATTCAGCACTTGAGACAATTTTAGTGACGTCGGCACTGTAATTTGAGCCACTCGTGTACCATAAAATTAAAGCTCTCCCTGAGCTCTGAGCTACCATGACTCTCATTAATGCTAATAATTTTAATGTAATATAGAGTTTGTAACGGTTATGAGATACTAAATAAGTTCCCATTACCATTCGTACGTCTGGTCACCCAAGAGCTGGGTCATGCTTTTGGTATCAGCGTCGCGATGCAGCGCGCTAACTTGATAGGCTCACTGTTCACCGAAGACGTCGATTTGCTCAGCATTTTTTATCCCATTTAGTTTTTTCAATATTTGTTTAATTTTAATTTAATGTTAAACTACTTACTTTTTTTTAATTTTAATGCTTGTCAATTTCATTGGAGTTATGTAGAAATATAAATAGATAATGTTGAAATAATATATATAAATTTTGTCTCAATTAATAAACACTTATTTGAAATGAAACTATTATTTACGGATTTTATCGATAAAGTGTAATCGATTTTATCGATAAATTTAATGTAATAAAGCTCAGCACATTCTCGACCAGTATACCTCACTTGTTTGCAAAGTAAGCTCAATTCTTTCATTTATTAGCTGATCTCAACAGGGTATTATTATTATGTCAATATTTATTTATTCCTCACCATAATGCAGCATATTCATAAACGGGTTAGTTTACTGTGGGAGGCTGATGCCTAACAAAGCTGTACGTCTGCATTTCAGGGTCTCTACCCCTTCGGTAGTAATTAATACTCTTTACTGTATAGGTATTTATTTCTTGAATAGTTAGTATTTAAATCCATATGCGGATATGATATGGACGTGCGAGAGAGAGAGAGAGAGAATGAGTGCTTTAACATTAGTGGGAACAGACGAGATGTCTCTTATAGACAAAATCATTTTTTTTCTCGTACAGAAGAAGTTATTTTCTTTCGTTAAGAAAATAATATCCACCTAAACGGCAAATTGATGAAAACAAAAACTGAGATGAGATGAATCGGGGCAGAATGAAACGTGACTCGACTGTCAACCGCTGGCAGATATATGAGTTTATTGTTTTTGATTTGTCGGACACTGTATTGTGATAAATTTTGTAACAACAACATTCTTCTTCTATTCCTTTATATTGTTCATCGTATTTTTTTATAATTTCACAAAAAATATATTCAACATTCATCTACATCATCATCTATTTAAGTTCGCCACAGGTAAGTACAACTCATAACAAATTTATTTAATTATGTTTGAAACCAACAGTTAGTTTATCACAATATTTTTCTGAGTATAGAGTACGTTTAATCTTAACAGGTTTTTGGGTTAAAAGGTGACGCTTCTTTCATTTTATAAAGTCATATATTGTGTAAATATAAAAATGAATTTAAATGATTTCAAATGTACTGTCATAGCGTGTGTACTTATCATTGGCATGTTTATTGTGTGTACTCTACACGAGACTCTACACTCTACAGAGTAAGTTACAGTCTATATTGTCACAGGAACATCGAACTTACGTATACGCATGACCGAAAATGTCGATGTTGTATTCTTTTTTTTTATGGGAAAGGTGGCAAACGAGCTATCGGTTCACCCGATGGTAAGTGATTACTGTCGCCCACGTACATCTGCAACACCAAAGGTGCTGCAGGTGCGTTGCCGGTCTTTAAGAGTATTTCGGGGATAGGAGGGAGGATGAGGAGAGGAATGGGGAGGGGGAGGGGGCCTACGGTTACCTCACTCACTGAGTGAAACGCAGAAACAAAAGATGACTCCACTTATCTTTAAAGTGTTTTTAAGTATTATTTTAATTATTATTATAACTTATTAATATCATTAAAGTATATATTTAAATATTTGGTAATAAGTGAAACGCATCCTATTAATTGGTAAGTTACTTATATAATTAGTTAAGTAAGTTCTTGGCGAGCGATGACCGTGAGGTATCGGCGTAATAATCTGGCACCGCCTCCTTCCCCGTGGTTGATAGGTGGCTTTAGAAAATACCTTTAAATTGTCATGGCAATCTTCGGGAGCAGAAGCCACTACAAAAGCCGCGACGCAGAAGCGTGTGGTGGTTTCCGATAGCCCATTCTGATATGCTGATCGTGCCAAATGACAATACGTAATATCAGTCTACGCCAATGGCTGACAGGCGTGAGTGCTTATCAATGTAAGTATTATGAAAAAGTAGAAAAAAATTATAATAATGTTTTGTTTGTGCGAACAAAGAACCGCGCTTTAAAAGTTTTTCTTTGTAAAAATGCGTTTATGCGGCGTTAAAAAGCTAAGTGAGCCATTTCCTTACGAGTGTGAGGGTAATGTTCCGTAGCTTATTGAGTTCACTAATGATACAGGAACGTATAATAATAAATCACTTATATTATCAAATTCAACAGGTCAATGCTTTCGACGTTCAGACTTTCTGCTTGGCGTACAAAGTATTTCAAAAAGCTCATTGAGATTAGACATACGGGCTCATTTCGGCGACAATGTGACTACTCCCAATTATTATATATAGGTACTAATATATAAACATAACTGTATTTCGTTGTGCAGGCTAATCTTCAAATCTACTGGACCGATTTTGGTTGATTTTTTTAAATACGTGTCTAATGATGTTGCGAAGGATATAGGCTCAATTATTATTAATACTTTCAGATACATTTTTAACCCGGGCCACGTCGTGTACAACTGCTAGTTGAATATTTTTTTACTCTGTTACTGTTTGCGATAAGGACAGAGAATAGATTAATTACGGGAGATAATGTGGACTGTAGGTATTGTAAGTGAAGTCTCAATCAGTCGCACTACATACAGTTCCATATACCCACTGGTTCAATTAATTTCTATTTAGTCCTGGCATAAAGGCATAAGAATCTGCCACTCCCTTTTTTACCTTGAGAGTCATAAGAGTCGAATAAAGGAGAAACCTTAAAAATGTCATGGCGACCTCCGTGATGTTCGCTGATGACGCTGAGCACACGTCACTTTCTATTTACAGAACAGGCGAAATGTTCGGTTGACTACTGGATTACCCCTGGGTGCTGAGAGTCGTTAAAGCGAACATTATTATATTAATTGATGTATAACATTTTGTGTAGGTTAGGTGATATTTAATTAATATAGGAATGGAATACCCATCTTTATACAGCTAATAAATATTTAAAAAAAATTATAATTCACTTTTATTGGTGACTTCATACTGTGTAAATATGTAAGATTACAAACAGAGTGCTTAATTATTTTCTATTCACAACCTAAACACACCCACATCGTGACCTACTTGGCACAAGAATCTCAAGAACACAATTTTAAACGTGACTTGACTGCAATTTACATTTTCAACTTGTGGCCGCACATGAAAAGCTCTTTACAGAAAACTTATCTCTTCAAGTGATTTCTTGAGATCGAGTAATAATTTTGTCCGAGAATAGTTCTACGCGTCTTCTTTACCCTTTTCAACTTTTCGAAATATTTAGCTTCAAAAAAAAAATTATAAAGTGCGTCGGTGATCACTTACGATCGTGGGTTGACCGCGATGACGATGACGTTGTTTGCCGCCATCTTCTATAAAAAAAAAATATTCAGCGTTTAAATAGTTCAACGCTAAAATAAATTTTCCTTCTATTGGAATAATTTGCCTCAGTCGCCACTTTGAGAAATGAGAGTATGTTAGTCGCTGCTGTCCGTTCAAAAACTGGATAATTTTGGTTTGACATATTTGACATCTAATTAATAAATTATTAAAAAAAAATCCCAAACTGGGTGCATCATGCCTTGCTTTGATGAGTAGGTACAGAAATGAAGAGATTAAAGAATTCGTTCTCAGGAAGCGATACAAAATGCCTTCTTAAACTTTTAAAAGTCTCCAGAGTTCTGACGCAAAGGCAAAAATGATCCCCCGAAATGACAGACACCTTTAGATTCATAATTTTTGAGTGCAAAAAATATTTTTTATTAAACGGGTATTTCATAATTTTACCCCTTTGCATACATTATACCCATCAATCTCTTAACACTGCCGGCTACAAATTTCTTAAAAAAAATTGTATTAGGCACAATGTAAGGCCTGAACAAAAAGGTGAGATATCTTAAAAGGAAGATTTAGTATAGTTTACCATACTCAGCATGCTATACGGGGAATGATGATAATAATACCGAAACTGCTGCACCAGATGTGTCGCGTGAACCATTTTTAGAACGCTATTTATTCTTTCAGTATCTGGTCTAAACATCTTCGAAATTGCTAAGTTTGACAAGGAGCACCGGCATTATTTCAAATAAGCTAAAGATTAATTCCATATAAATACTTGAAACCCTAATAAATTTGTATAAGATGAAATCTTTATAACGTCGCAACATCAAAATAAGTGTATAGTATATGTATAAAATATTTAATAAAATACCTGAAGAATATATCATACCATACTTGATTTACAGCTGGCTTCTTTAAAACATTTTATGAAGCTTTTTTTTTTTAAAGAATTCTGGTAATGGAATTTATTAAGTAACATTACTAATATTTCTTTTAAGTAAGCTTAGTTGGAGGTTTAACAGGAATATTACTAATGTTGCTGTATGGTTCACGACAGTGGTCGAATGGCTCGAACTTACGATAATCATAATTATCTTGAAAAATTTGTAACGTGTTTGTAAAAATAAATTATATTAACATACTTATTTATTGGTTAAACTAAGCTTGCTCTATATTGTGATATATTCGATCTGTGTTTATACTCGTACTCAGTACAGGTATTAATTAATTGCTCATGGTATTCACGCTGCTTTTTACCATTATTTCTCGGTGGGGACGGTTAACCACTTGCACGTGAGGTTAGATGTTATCATTTGCAGTTAAAGTCGGTATATATCCCATCACTATTTTTGCATCTGAAAACGTATTTGTCGTAACGAGTAATTTATTCGCTCACAACTATGCACAATGAAGATTCATAGCGAAAGTACCGGCCACTAATTACTGAAATGTGCGCAAGGTTAATGACATTAAAATGTAAATTTAGGTTTAGCTTCGCGAATTTAACAGCAGTTTATCGTTGTAAAGCTTTTTAGTAGATATTTGTGCACACAGTCCATTTGGATGTAGGAATTAAAAACTTGCAGGCTCCAACTAGCAAATGTGCTTTCATGTTTTATTAATGTTAAACACCTTACCGGAAAACTTCACAAAAGTATATTTTTGAAATGAAACTAACGTGGTTACGGGGGAGGAGTGCTGTAAAGTATTCGAAACGTCGGGAACATAAAAACAAAAATTTAACGCAATAAAAACCGTAAATAATAGTTTCATTTCAAATGTGTAGTGTCCGCGTAAATACAAGAAATCATAGAAATATTATTCATTTGAATGTATTTACACACGAAATATTTTTAACTTTATTTAGACTATCTAGACAAAAAAAATAAGAGACATATTTTTTTTTATTATCGTTTGTTTTCACAATTTCGTACAATTCGGCACTTTGTTTGAGTAAAATATATTAATAACACCTTTTACTAGTCAAAATAAGTATAATATGTCTATATATATATATATATATATTTGCGTAAAGCGTTCAACAAGGAAGCGAAGAATACAAAATTATAGCGATCAATCATTTCTCAACGTCCTTCCGACAATGATTAGTAAACTTCGTTGTTTCTAAACTTTGCGGTTTTATGTAGGTAACCTTGTTTGCTAAGTAGCGATATTTCTAAAGTTCGAGGCTAAACGAAATTAGAAAAAATAAAATTACTTTATATGATTTTAACGAATAGTTAGATTTATAATAGAATTATTGCTTTGTGGAAATTCATTATTTTAAGGATGTTAGATAAAAGTTACGTGTAAATTGTCCAAAGAATGTAACTAACAATGACGACTTATATGACGTCATCGTTTTCTATTAATGGCTAAATTCTGAAAAATTTAAAAGGTAGTAATTATTATAGCTTAGTAATAGTAATTATTGTTATTGTAGAAGTATTTAAGATATAGAAGACAATCAGATTTTCGTCTTTAATAATAAAAACATGTTGGTTTCTGACGCGCGAACAAACAAACTTATTTACTTCAAGTTAATTAGAGCATACGGTGTTCTCTTTATGTTAATTGTATCTTCATATCTAGATAGAAGCGGGATACAATGCTCTACTCGGAATTTTGACATATGTCCATATAATGATTTCTTGTATTTACGCGAACACTACTTTTTTTTACATATTTTAAATAATAGTTTTATATGTACATATTATTATATAGTTTTCTTAGAACAATGAATAAAACTTTTCTCTAATGCTTCAACCACATCGGTTTGATTCTTCTTCAAGTTGTCTGTCGAGTGATATGTGTCATAATAACCACATATAAAGAGTTATGACCGATGTGCTTCTTTACAATGATTATATTTTGTACTTTGACGAAACATATAGTATTAGTCCCCCTGCTGGGAAAAAAGTCCGCCGCTTAACTAAAGCGCAGGCTGCTGACTTTAGGCATCTATAAAATACTTTTCATATTATTTTTGAGATATACAGGTAGATTTGCAGCACTCAAAATTGATCCGGTAGATATGTAGTGCACAGGAAATAAGAAAGTTAACAAATTATATAATGACACCTCAAACAAATATTGAATTTTCATACGGATCCCAATTTTTTTATTGGCACCGAACATACCCATCTAGAGTAATGGACTTTTAAATCCTACAAATATAAACAAACTCACACCTGTTTATAATAACAGTATGGATATGCAATCTCAAGGGAATAAGGAGCTTTCGTTTCAAAGTTACCCTTCTTTTATTGTGTTTTGTAAATCCGCATTTAAATCGTGACTTGGATGCAATAAGGAATTCATACTTCAACAATGAGATCTTCTGTTCTTTCGTTACTATTATTTCTCAAATGTAGGTTAAGGACTTTGAATATAGCACTGAGTCTGAAACATATTTTCAACATAGTTTTATAAGGACTAGATTTGATGACCATTTGATTCAGTGATCAGTGAACTTGCCAACTGCGTTATGGGTTATGTAGTGTATGGTCTCATGCAATGGAAAAAATAGCTTTTGGAGGTTATGTCATCAAGTTGCACAGGTAATGTAAAATAAAGTAGCAGACTTTAAGTGCCCACAGCTGGGTAAATACCTCCTTCTCATTTATCTAGGAAGGTTAAGGAGCCGCACAAATAACTGCTTTTAATCCTTTGCGCTTTAGGTGGACATAATTGTTTAGGGCTCTGGACTTCTCCTATTATAAAAGGGTATTAAAGTGTATCCATCATCTGGTTTCACTAAAACTTTTCAAACGTAAAAGGCCTTTAAATAACATTATTCTAAATCGTGGATGTCATTTTAAACTAATTCCTGTCCACTGCTGGACAAATATAAACTTAGCACACCAAGCATGCAAGAGCCCACAAGACCGGTACTTTCGCACAAAACATGCTGCTCTCCATCAATAGTATTGCATTGATGGTAGAAGAATTTAAACTAATAGCATCGGATATCTTTCAGTAAAAATTATCGCGTTTACCCCACAGTATCCACGAAGATTTAATACATAGGTTTTTTTTTTATAAAAAAACGGCAAACGAGCAAGCGGTTCACCTGACGGTAAGTGATACCCATCGCCCACATACATCTGCAACACCATAGATGCTGCAGGTGTGTTGCCGGTCTTTAAGGATATTTGGGAGATGGGAGGGAAGAGGAGGGGAACGGGGAGGGGGAGTAGACCTCCGGTTACCTCACTCACCGAACGAAACGCAGAAGCACCAAATGCCTCTACTTCACGTAGGTATTCTGCGAGGCCGTGGTACTAACCCGGTCGAGCCGGCCCATTCGAGCAGCAGCAAAAGCTGCCGCTTGGCCCTACCAGAAACATGGTACATTAGAAAACACACAGGTACTTATAGAAATTGTATAAATCGTGTAGTCCTCAAGTTATGAATTAGTTCTTGATATATGAACTTAGTTAAAAAAGGCTTACTATAAAATAAATCAATCTCCAGAGGATATAGATGTGTGCAAATAAGTCTATTTCTGAACTAGCAAGTTCCGTATCCCTCTCTTGGCTTCAGATATTGCTAAAATACTAAATTAAACCTAAAAACTTATATATTAAATTTAAAATTTCTTTTAAATTTATAAATGACGTAGGAAGAAAAAAATACCTAGTTTCTCAGCGGTTCTTCTCTGAGGTTTTTTTATGAGTACCGATACAGAATTTGACGTTCATAAGAACTTTCAACAAGCCTTAATTGTATAATAAAGGTTTGACTTTGACTTTGACTTGGTATAATTAAATCCCACCACGTAAGTTGAAAATTTTAATAAATTCTACACGGTACGGCTCGAGCTATTAATGCAATTGACACTGATGGATAAAGGATGATTAAATTTCAGTTTACTAGTTTCATTCAAATTTTATTGTACCTGTGCCCTTTTTAAACTTTGACGTGAACCATCAAAACCAATCTCATTAAATTTTAAAGGAAAGATTTTAATTTTAGATGAATATTCAAATATAAAATTCTCTACATTACTAAGATATTTAATGTAGACTCATGCTTAAACGTAATTATCTGCTTCATCGTCAGTGTATTTAATTCCTCCAGTATGGAATTCTTAAAAGGTTGGCCCAAACTCACCACACTGGGAAAGCGGGTTTTCGAATGCAGTGTATTGCCACCCTTGCACTAGCGATGCTGAACCCCATCATTATTCGGAGAAGAAGAGTAAATTATCAGATGCAAATAAACAGTTCACTACTGCACATGTAACTCTCATACAGAAAGCTTGCACTGAAAAATATCGTGGTTTTTATATTATGCTATGTGCAATGCACAATTTTTGCATAATTTTACAATAATGCAAGGATTGCGTGCACACAGAAACACAATTT
Source organism: Bhutanitis thaidina (assembly GCA_029286595.1). Lineage (NCBI taxonomy): Eukaryota > Metazoa > Arthropoda > Insecta > Lepidoptera > Papilionidae > Bhutanitis > Bhutanitis thaidina. Next base: position 4,838,212 of record JAGSMS010000009.1, on the reverse strand, counting down.
ATGACCTTACCCGATATTATTTAACAAGTGGTAGGTTCCTTCATTACCTAGGAGTGGTTGCCACACTCTTTCCGTCGCAAAACAATCGTGCAATTACTTTTGTGTTACGGTTTGAAAGTAATAGAGAGCCAGTAAAATTACGGACTGTGAGCATTCTATTCCCACAAGATGGAGTGACGACCTGCGCAGTGTTGCGGAAAGTCGATGGATGCAGGTGGCTCAGGATCGAGCTTTGTGGCAATCTTTGGGGGAGGCCTATGTTCAGCATTAGACTTGTAATAGGCTGAAATGATGAATGATGAGCATTCTGTATATTTATTTAAACTTTATGTAAATACCTTTATAAAAGTATTACAAAGGCCAAACTTAATGCCTTTTGGTATTCTCTGCTAGTCAACCCAAGGGGTGGAATCCTCGATCCATTGCTATGCTGCAAAAGGTTAAAGTTGTAAAACACACTGAAATACATGAATAACTCAACAAAAATAAAACCTATAGATATTCAATGTCAATAAAAATATAAATTTGTATAACACATACTACTAAATTTATACTTAGACACTAACAGAATAAATAAATATAAACCAAATTGAATACGTATAAATAAATATAAATATATATATATATATATATATATATATATATATACTCGTACATATATACATATATACATTCTATCTAAGTACTCAGGGGTGACAATGCATCTTGAACCTTTTTCTTTGCAGGTGTTTATGGTCTGCAATAGTCACATACTATTAGGTGTAGCACGTTTTGATCACAATCCAATAAAAAAACACATCTATTATTACGAAATTCATCGCGTTTAATTAGACTTTTTTTATAAAGCACTCGAAACAACGGGATTTAAAAAAATTTAATAAACGCAATAAAGTCCGTAAATAATACTTTCATTTGAAAAGTGTAGTATTCGCGCAAATACCAGAAATCATTATGGATCTCGTACTTTCGTAGACGGATGTAAAAAATAACTTCACACGGAATTTTCTAACAAAAATTGTGGAATATATTACATTAATGTAAGGGACAAGATGTGTTATATTATTATATGTGTATTAATAAATATGGGTGAACTAAACACTCAAGTGACACTGAACTTCTGTTAACAATTCGATTACAGAGTTCTTAGGCGCTGTTGGCAACCGGCAAAGGGAACTAAGTAGGAATACGAACACTTGTACTTATTCCACTAACTTATTACGTCTATGCTTACACCTGACTGGTTCCGCGTTTGAGTTTCTATCAAATCTACAATTCTATCAAGATACAATAATCGCAATGATTATAAATATTGTGATATTATGTCTTACATAATTTACCGACCAAAGTTATAGTTACATTTCACAATTTTTTTGTGTGTTTTTAAACAATAGCCACATAATATCTTTATTATAGAAAAAGAGCTAATGTTAAGCTTGATATATTGTTATAACTTTAGCTGTGAATTTGCAAAGTACCATTCTGGTGATAGCTGTACAATATAACATAGATCATATTGGACATTTAAATAAAATATGAGCACTTCGACGGTACTGAATTGCTTTTCATTTTATTGCTTCTCTTTACTAGCGCTGCTTTGAAAGGTTCGCTGTAATATTAGGGCCATTATTAATCCATAATCTATATTATAAGTTCTAGCCCTTCTCAAAAGGCAGAAATACTGTTGTAGTAATTCCCATAAATATGTGCTAAATCATCTCAAAATTACTAATCAAACTAACAACGTAAAAATATATCATAATCCTAACAAATAATTTATATTTTATATTTGATTTATCTGTTACTATGCTAAGCTAGGTTTCTATTTTTCTTAATTCTAATTTGCAATGTACGAGTGAATATTAAAATTGAATATAATGAAAGGTCCGCCCCCTTTAGGTAGGTTACTCTAAAATACTATAACACGCGTGCAGAATTTTCATTAGACATTACTCGGTGTAGTTAAATGTCCTTAAGAAACCCACCTTTCTTCAGCTCTCCGAGCTATTCTTATAAACGTTATGGGATATACCCTTCTATAGGATTTATTCCTAATTCGTGGAGAAGATTTACAGTATTACACATATAGATTTCGAAATGACGCACTGTAAAAGTATTGGTAGTCTGTAATATTTACCAGGTGGTAAACTTCTACTCTTCATAAGAGTCTTCTGGATAGGTATAAACCTCTTATCCATTTCTGACTCCAACATCAATGCGACCACTGTTGTGTTACGGCTTTAAAGGTATAGTGAGCCTGTATAATTACAAGCAGCGATGCATAAAATTTTAGTCCGAAGGGGTGACAATGCATCTGTAACCTTCTTCGATTTAAGTTGTTTGTAGGTGGTGTCCAGGGACTTGAGTAGCCACTTATGATGATAGGAATTTGGGGAAGGTTGTTTTTCGCTCTAATTTATTAAAAAAAATCCGTGCGGAAATCGAACCTAACTCTTAGTCACCCTGGTCGGATCTTCTCACGACCGCCTTGTGAGCGTCGGGGATACAATACCGGGGCTTTGCCCCCTTGCAGTGGGTTGCATTATTTCGTGACGCATAGGATATAATATCTTCCCGTCACCCTCGTGGCGGATCGGCCAGCCGGGTGGGATCCGTTTCGGGGAGGCCCATCTAGGGTTCGCGGGAGGGGGTTAGGAGATTTGGGTCGATTGGAGTTTTGTCCAGATAGTGTACTGTGTTCCTATCTGGACAGAGTAGCTTCTCAATTCCTCCCACGATGATGAGGACTGGATCCTCTCCTAGTTGGAGGGCCAGAAGTTTTTTTTTATAGAAGAAGGGGGCGAGCACGAGATTAGTTTTAACAAGTCACCTTAGTTTAATCGACACATACCTAATTATTTAACGTAATTAAAAAACAATTTAACAAATGTAAACAACATGTTCGGAAACCTACACGTAACACGCGAAACTAATTTAAAGGACTGTTTTAATTATTCACGCAGTTCTTCATTGTTAAGGTTAGTATACAACATTTTGCAAACGCGGGAATTTAATTACTGTTTCGCTGTTGTATTGTTTAATTAATCTGTTTAAATAGGACACGATCACTTTAAGCCGTATTACATATTATCTTTTTTCTGGCTAGCTAAATGTGTATCTACGTTAAATTCAACCAAAGATGAATGAATTGTTTGATTGAATGAAAGAACTTCGTTAGGATAATAAATAAAAATAAGCTCTAATTATTATTCAATGCTTGGAGCCAGGAAGAGACCGCCATGGTGCTCCGGCTTAATTTAATTATTTCTTGAACAAGCCAGTTTCCTCAGCTAGTTTTCCTTTACCGCCGGGAACACAGTAAATACGGAACTTCATATTCCACATAATAAATTTAGTGATGCCGGCACCGGAAATCGAACCGACGGCATGCGCTACTATGAAACTGACTTGACCTTAGAAAGAAATAGAGATTTAGAGGCAATGATAAAATGTATGAACACGAAGTGGATATCGATGATTGAAAAGCAAAGGGGAATATGCTCGAATTTTTGTAAAATTGTGTAACGAGTATCGAGTATAACGAATATCGTTCGAATTGCCGCGTCAACGGTGTTTCGAAAACCAGTGGGTAATTTGTATATACCGATTGTCCCTAATTTTTGACGTAGTTAATAGCGTTCATCATTTTCATCATTATATTCTGCATAGATCGTCACCTAAATCATTAATTAAGAGCGGTCTCCCACCTCGTGACCACGGATGCTGTGAAGCAGTCGAAACGACGTGAACATGACAACAAAAAGTCGTATTGATTACTACCCCGGGTCGAACCAAAGATATTGCAGGTTGTGTTTCCATGTTATAAATTCCAGATGACAGTGTATTTCATTGGAATTAGAACGAAGGAACTGATAACAGTCTAAATGAGTAGATCGGCAGCCGACGACGAAGATCGCCGCCTCATTGACCTAAACCAAAAACAAACAGATTGTTCCTTTATGATATTCTCGTAATGTAGGACGCTATAGGATTATTAGGCTTTATTGTTATTTAATCTAAATCGCTTTAAAGTGATTACCTAAAATGACAAGGGCTTACTGCAAATGACTTTGATTGAGTAAGGTTGATTAAACTTCAATCCGTATCGTTTGTTAATATCTTAATCACGATTTGTTTGTATTTATCCATTGTTATTTATGTCCTTATATGGCCGTAAAATAACTCGAAGGGCAAGCGCACAAAGCACATTAGTTGATTGTGCCGTAAATGGTTTTATATAGTAATTTTATTAATAAAAGTAAATAAAGGTTATTTTTTTTATTCCATGCCGTGGTACCAACCCGGTCGAGCCGGCTCATTCAAGCAGTAGCAAAAGCCGCCGCTTGGCTCTACCACGTATAAGTGGTAGAGCCAGGCGGCGATATTTAATGCTAAAATTAAAATATTAAAAATTACAATGTTTTTTATATACATTTATAATAAAATTATTATTATAGTGTAAAATGGCTGTGCCCCTTCAACAAACATTTAATGAAACCATCTAACATTGGCCAAAATAATTTCCCAAGGATACAAATACATCAGAGTTTAGGGTTTTGCGGCGAGACCGGATAAACTTGATCCAAGCCCACTGACCTTTTGATGCCTGGATAAATTATACTACACAATTTCCGGATGTAATACCTTGGTTCTAATGTATTGCTTGACTGTACGATCATTCGTATATTTAGTGCAGCTATATCTAGAAGGATTTTATCTTTGAATCTTCGATGAAGGAATTCTAACAAGTTTATGAAATTTAAGAAAATAAAATATACGCCAAAGAATACAACTAAAGCCTTAAGAATAACCTTAAAAATATTTACTTATGAAAGAAGCCAAATCATAGGTAAATATTGTTAAGTTAAAGTCGTTACAGCAGAATCATTATTTCTTTTCTGTAAGGGCTTTACCGTGTCTCCTATACTTTCTTCAAAGTTACGGAGCATTTGCAACTGCAAACGACTTCAGTCAAAGAAGATGCGTAGGCACCCCTGACAACTAAGATGATATACCTCGAAGCCTGTAAGTAAACTGACTCTCTGTTTGAAATTGGAACAAAACAGTTGTTACACTGCTGTTTGGGGACAGAAATGAGAAAGGGTTGCCTACCTACCAACCTACGCAGACGACTTCTAGTCTTTCTCTGCCTACCTCCATTCATAGTACGATTACCATAATAGTAAGACTATCAGGACTTACTCCCTAATTAAGAAATCCATCTCAGCAATCTCCTTGAGCCAACCAAGTAACGAGGCTCGTCACGTATCACGTTCTATGTCCCGGAAAAGAGAAAAGTTGGTTGCGTAAGCCCGTTTGGCTACGCTGAGTCGTGTCAAATAGAAATCCGTTATCTCTGCCTACACCTTCATTATGATAAGGAGTGAGTGCCTATGTATCTTATGGTCATTATTTATCTCAATAAAATGAATAAGTTTCTAGGGTTTCACAATCCAATTCAGTTAAATGAGTTATTGCATACGAGTTTTAAGTAGTTATAGGAACTAGTCTCCTTAGGTTGCAGCCCTAAATTATTTTCTAAAAGCGAGGAACAGCGATTAAAACTTCTTAACTATGGTTCTAAATTTTATACAAAGTTTGAAAATACTTTGGTCAATGCTATTAAAGGAATCTGGAACATACGCCGACAAAATGTGGTTTTTAGTTATAAAATTTGACTTATCGGGTGAATAAAAACGAGTACATAATAACAGGTCAGAGAAAAGCTGTAAAATCTCTTTGATTGCACTATTTTTTTCTGGCTGCTTTTGATACCATTAAATAGATGACATTTTAAAAACAGAAAAATTAAGACTAAAATGGTTTCCCGCCATTTTTCTAACGTATTTCTGTCCGCTAAAATGAATGAATCTAGCGAAGAAATTCGATAGATTTTGAAGTTGATGAGGTCATGAAGCTCGCGTTAGTCGACCTGTTACGGCTAAAATCGATGGTATTTTTGAAAAAGTGGAGCTAGATCAGCAATTTTGTGGTAACTACATGGCTGAAGAGTATACGCTATAAAGTATACCACAAAACAGTTTTGACCCATTTGAAAAAGTATGGATATACAAAAATCTCTTGATATTTGGGTGCCACGCGAGGGGAGAGTAGGAGGGGGAGGAGGGAAGGGGGAGGATGGAAGGGGGAAGTGAGTGAGGTGGGCCTCCGGTTCACCGAACCAAACTCAGAAACACAAGATGCCTCTACTTCACGTCGGTATTCTGCGAGACTATAATACTACCCCGATCAAGTCGGCCCTTTCGAGCAGCAGTAAAACCCCACGGTGGTTTGGTAAAAGATAGATTCTAGTGCGGGTATCTCTAAAAAAAGTAAAGTAGCAGCCTGTAAATGTCTACTGCTGCGCAAAGATCTCCTACTTAAATATCTGAGAGGGTTTTGAAACCGAGAAGGGCCAGCCACGCTGCTCGAATGCAAGTTGGCGGGCTACATATATCTATATGTAATATATTTTATTATATTTCAGATATAAAGGGTTCCTCGCAATGTTTATCTTCACCGCCGAGCACGTGGTAAATACTGATTTTAAAATAGCTATTAACAATTTTAAGAATATAAATATTCGTCATTTAATTTATAATATTTCATTCCTTAAACTTCAATAGGCTTATCTAAGAATTCACCCAGCCAAGCGGTGGTCGGGCAATGTATAATAATCTCTGATACTCGTTAACGTTGACGAACGAGGACCTAAAAGCTTATTCGAGAGGAATGACATGAGAGGGCTTATGACGACGTCAACTAAATGACATGAATTTTTTGATAGGTGGTTCTTTTTTTCCATGTTCCCAGAAGCGTTTCCACTTTTAAATTTATTTGTGATTTGAATTACAACGAAGAATTCAATTTGATTAACTCTCAGGGTGTCCCCATGCCTCCTCTAATCGAATGAGGGTATTAACAAGAGGTTATTCCCACAGTCAGCTAAACCGCGGTTTAACGTACTGTCCCTTTAAACAATGTACAAACCTTATTTAATGTACTAACCTCAACTTTGACGTATATACATGCCTTGATATTTTTCCATTCATCATCTTTCTGTCTAGCCGTAGAGAAGAAAAAGATGCAGACTAATATGTGCCGATGTGTTGGAACTTATACTTACGGCACCTTAATAAACTATACACAAATAACAACTATCAACTAGTCATATAATTTACCCATCCATCACTGATGGTCAGAAGTCTAGACATTTATTTGAGTCAGTTCGACCCACTTATCACCAGAGCTTATCTGGGTCAACGTGACCGGTGGTGAGTCTGTCGCTATATTTGTGACCAGAAAAACGATACAAATCGTTCATAAGTGTGGAAAAACTCTCTGGTGCCTTGGATCGAACGCACTAAAATTACGTTGCATATTTTTTCATCGCGTATCAATAAGAAATACAATAAATTTAATATGTGTGAATAACGATATTTTCGGAATTTATGTAATATAAATTTATTGGAGCATCAAAAGGTCTGGGGGCAAGGTTCTATATCCGATCTCGTCGCAGAAACCGAGACTGTAATTTAAATAGATTTATAAAAATGTTAGCATACACGACTTGACCTTAATCGTTTAGGGTACAAGCTTCTCAGGGTTATTGTCTAGTAAGCCGATAATTATACAAACTAAATATTCTAATTCAATATTCTGTGCAGTGATAACCTGGTGTTTAGGGCGCTCGCTTTAATTTCATAGAACGCGAGTGATGATCCCTGGTGCTGGTATAACTAAAACTAAACTGTTTGTAGCTATTTGAAGTTCTGAATTTACCACGTGCTTGGCGGTAAAGGAAAACATCAATCGCTTGTGAGCGGCTTAACGATCGCAGTACCGGACACCTTAGCCCTAAGTCCTGTTTGTCTGCCTGTCGCTCTCTAACCCTTCCTCCGATCTTATCGCACGTGTTTTACGTAAAGACCAATGAGTGCCTTTGTGTTTGTGCAAGCGCTTGAATGACACTACATCTCCTGCGCAGTTGACAACTGCTGATAGTAATCGGAAGTAGTCAGGAGGACATCATCGTCATCATAATTTTAACCAGCACCTAGACCTACTAGGCATTAATTATTAGAATTAGTGCTTTATTAATGACCACATGCCTACTGTGGCATGTTAGCGTACTTGTCCGTTAGTTTAAAAAATCACTTACAATATGGCTGTTTCTTAATCAACAATCAGTACCGTAATGATTATGTGTATTCATAATTTCCTCAAAGACTAAATACCATGCGCTTTGATCGAGGCTATGTCCAATCTCAATCTTGAACAAAGAGAACAGTAACTCCAAAGCAATAAAAAAACCAATTTGGACCTATTGGCACCTCTTGAAGATAATAATATGATGTATTGGGCCTATATGATGTGCAATTTTCTCAGGTTTTGTTTGGGAAATGAAATATGTGACTTGCATTATTAATTCTACCATAAACAATATGAAACTGAGTTCGAAGTTTTTCTTTTCAAGCCAGTTTGGTTTTCGGTAATTTGATTTTCTTGTAATAAGCTGTTAAAAATCTGCCACCCTCTTTCTTCCCGTGGGTATTGACTTAATGTAAGACCTTAAAATTGCAATGGGTACCGATAGATGGCGGGATAACCACCTCGAAATACCAAACTAGAATTTATCAAACCCATGACAGGCAGCAGCGTTTAAGGTGCGAGGTGACTGGTACTGAGATCACCAATCCGCTTGCCGAGGCATTATGTTAAATCCTTCTTATTGGAGAGGTCTTTGTCCTACTGGACTATTTAAAGGCCAGTAAGGAAGTAAGAAAGACCAGTTTGTTACAATAACAGATTTGGAATTTTGCCTAACATTATATTTTGGAGTAGTTGCAACTACTTTAAAAACAATGACTTGGACATTATCCAAATATCTTTAAATTTCGCTACATGTCTTCGAAAATAATGCGGAATATTGCATAAAGCTATTCAAGAAATTTAGCTAACGGCAATAACAGTGTCACAGTGTAGTGCTATCACTATATGATACATGACTTTTTAAAATCTTAAATTTAAATTGAATATACTTTTTTTTTTAGTTTAACGTGGGGGAAAAGTGCTCGCACCTACCCGCCACGATCTCCGGTGACTGGTTATGTCTAGATCAGCATTGGAGATCCCGGACCGAGTAAAACCCCCGCGGTAGATATGCTGTTGGCCTAGTGGCCTTTACAGCTTCATCGGTAGAGACTCGCGAGCAGGAGGCCCGCAAGTTATGAACATACTTTATCAAATCCTCATTTCATATTTAACACTATTAATCTTCGTCTTGCATCCTGCATTGAATGAAATCGACCCAAATGATTTGCTTAATCGTTCATGATCGTTAAAAAAAATGTCACTTTAAAAATATTATGAGATGATATTGAGCCCGAAGTGCCATTTTATTACTTGTGGGTACCGTGGGTATAACGTTACGTAATGCAAAACCACAAATAGGAAAAACGCGTTTGGCGGCGACGCTACAGGTCGTGGATTCGATTCCCGCGCGGTTCAAAAGTTTGTATGGACTAATAATATTTTTCCGGGTCTGGATCTGCCTGCGCTATACAGAAATTGTAGCAATTTATTTATTTATTCTGTATTCTTAGCCTTAAGCTTAAGGTTACAATGGGCGGACTTAAAGCCAAGTGGCATTCTCTACCAGTCAACCCTTGTTATAGTGAAAGGTAGTTGGCAGGTACAAAACAAAGAATAAAAAGAAAAAAAAACTATTGGTAGACTCCAATAATAATAATTTATAAATACATATAAACACACTATGTTATTAAATAAATATTTATAGCATAAAATACTCAAATATGTATACAAATATATAAAAAGATACATAAATAAGTATATAATAAAACTCGAAAATAGATAAGTCGAAAATTGTCAATGATCTATAGGTAATCACGAACTAGACTCTTAAATGATTTCCTGTTAGGAGCTGCTTTAATGTTATCGGGCAGGGCGTTCCAGAGAAGTGTAGTTTGAACAGTAAATGAAGAGTTATAGTATCCGGTATTATGTAGTGGAATGCGAATTTAAGTTGGTTTTTGGAACGAGGCTCTCTGTCATGAGCAGAATAAAGATATTGGAAATTAATGTTAAGATAAGAAGGAGAATTAGGATCAGTTAATACGGAATACAATAAACACAGAATTCTAGAGCTACGCCTTTGACGAATAGGAAGCCAATTAAGCTTGGAACGATAAGAAGAGACGTGATCATATTTACGTAAACCAAATATAAATCTAAAACGGTTGTTAAGAAGGCGCTCCAACTTATCGAGACGTGATTGGGATAGGTCCGGGTAACACACATCTGCATAGTCGATAATGGGTAAAGTTAAGGATTGAGTGAGCAAAAGCTTAGTTTTAAAGGGCAAGAAATAAGCAAATTATGTGTAGCGGAGACATTTTTTTAATAATAATTCCTGCACTTCTTGTGTATCAATTGGATGGTGATAGACAAGTATTTATCACATAAATTTGTTAATAAAGTCCATAACTCAGGCATAACAATTGTATACACATATTTCCACCTAGCTCGAACCACCGCAACTATGGAAGGTAGAAAACATTTAAGGAAGCACTTTGTAAAAGTGTTATAATCTCAACATTTAAGTCATAAACGTTTTGACGATGCAGTACGTGATATGTGAGAGTACTCGTAACTGCTAAAACGTCCCAGTAAGTGCAACGCGCGGGAAGGGACAAGAGGGGTTTTGAAGGAGCTTTAAAAGTTTTCCTTTGTAACGCAGACGTGTTGACGACGTTAGGATGTCTTAAGAGCTCATAATTTTCCGTAAATACTTCCCAATGTACCACAACTTTATTATGTATGTATGTATATATTCACGCATGGTTTCCAATGGGGTAGGCAGAGACAATCTTCTTCCACTTGCTACGGTCTTGACATACGTCTTTCGCTTCTCCCACTTTCATCAATCTTCGCATGTACACTCGTTGGTTTAGAGTACTCTTGACATGGCCTTTTTTCAGAATGTCTCCGATTTGATCGTGAAATGTTCGCCTTGGTCTTTCTCTCCCGACTCTACCATTTAATAAGCTAGAATAAAATTGTCTTGCTGATTTTACACAAAATCACAGGACATTATAATAGATTAGATCCTGCAATATTTTTTTATAAAAAATATTGAATATCGCAAAATCTTTAAGACGAAAATAGGATCGAAATAGAGATGGATATTCATGTATCGCCACCACAGGAGTTGTATTGCGTGCGTTGCCAGCTTTTAGGTATATTTGGGGAATACTAAACGCAGAAGTACAAGATTCCCCAATTCCTGACCTGCACGCGGTGCACCCTTAGCTGATTAAAGATAGAGTGGTAAATCCATCTGAATATTCCATACCCAAATACCACTAGTGATGGTAAACTTCATAGCTATATTTGACACCGCTGCAAGAGTAGTAAAGGATGTTACTGAAAGAACTATATCCATATACAAGTATTGTAACTCGTATGACAGATAATATAATATATTATGGAAGAGATCGCTATGTAGCGATATGGCGACCAATTTATACCTCCTAATTAACCTTCATTTTTTTAAAGTTTTTTGCAATTTTTTTCAAAATTTTCATTCGTTCAAAAGTCTCAAATACTATCGGCAACTGCTGATAGCGCAGAACATATCCTATAAAGAATGCTTACAAGGCTGCAACGCCATCTAGTAGCAAGCCATAACATAGTGGTTAGCGAGAAAATATTCTCTGTACTGAAATACCTATGTATACCCATTTTCATAGCGATCGGATGAACGATATAGGAGTTGATGTGCCGGAGCGGGATCTAGTGGCGAGTTACAACAAAATTAAAAGCGCGACAATGATTTCGTGCTCAAATACAGATGTATGCCAATTCTCAAGGTAATCTATTGAACGGTGTAGAAGTTTATGCGCTGCAACACCATCTAGTGGCGAGTTAGAACAAAGTGTATAACATAAAAACCGTCTCAATTAAAAAATACTCATACATATGCCAACTTTCATATTGATGGGTCAAACGATGTCGAAGTCTATTAATCTCAATCAGATATAACCCACATACATTTTTATATATAATTAAACTAATCCCCTTTACTTCATGAGTGCACACTTCTGTAATTTTTATTCTACTTTAACAAATGTGTTTGTGATTTTCGTGCGTGTGTATAGAGAAATAATAAAAGACATAAATAAGCCACTCACGGCCACTCATTTCGTTTGATATGATTGCTGAGCTTCATCACAAATCACAGTCATGCTTCCACACCAAGAGTCCAGGCATGTCTCTTAGTATATTATTGCGACACTCATGTTAAGAAAAGGGTAGTAGATTTTTTAACGCTGCCACGTCTTGGAGTTCTGTGATTGTTGTGGTAGCATTTTTAAAAATACTTTAAAAGTTACACTTTAATTATCCTACAACGGAACTACAAAATACATGTGCAAAAAAATAAAAAAGGGAAATTAAATTTAAATCAGTCCCGCGCAAGGAAATCCTCCAAGAAATTCTAACCTAAATCAATCCCACATTCCAAAACGAAAAGGGTGTACGGTAAGGTGAAACCCTTTGCAACATTTGTTTACGGAGACGTGTCGGAGTGACAGGATAGAATGATAGCAGAAAATTCAAATATGTGCTTGGCATTTAGGAAAAACGAGTATTATATGTAGAGAAAAATAGTTATTAAGTAATGTGTAGATTTTGTTTATAATGAGAGAATATTAATATTTCATGATGATGATGAGAATATTAATTATTTTTTTGGTCGTTCTCGCTTTGTTATATCTCATAGGTATTTAGATTATCATAAATTTTTGAGTACACTTGGGAGTCTCTTTTATTTATTAGAAAACACTGTAAGCTAATTTTATAGGCTTTAAAAGTCCACTACATATAGGAAAAACACTTCAAGAAAGCAGGCTTCTCTCACTCTCGGAAGGTTTTTATTTAGGAAGTAAAGGCTTATTTATTTCCTAGCTAACATTTAATATTGGTTTAGTATGAACTCTGTAATTAAAGGTAGGCCTGGAACATAGCTTCTAAGAAACAGGCTACTTGAAAATGATGTCTGAAGCTGAAGGCTATTAAAGCGACAAAGCGGAGAAACCGAGGAAGGGTCGCATGTCTTTAGTTTGTCAAAGTTGTTGTTGATTACTTCCATTATTTAAAACTAATTCGGCTTTAGACGTTTATTAGAATGTCAGTTGTGCTCCAAATTAATAGAGAATATTATGTTCGCAATAATTACAATAGAATGGGAAATTAAAAGTAAAATGTGTAGCATTTTTTATAATTATTGTTATTTTTTAGACTTTAGAACTAAACATTTTAAAATGACACGATAAAATTGATGAAGGCGTTAAGTTTCAAAATTATATATAATATCGCACAATGTATCTTAAAGATGGCAATAATTGACGTTCATTCACACATGCTATAATATTAACTTTTTAATAATAGGTAAACCATGGAAATGTTTACTAATGCGTTATATAAAAAAGATTAAGTCTTTGTGTTGCCTCAAATATTTTTGTTACAATGAAATATTTCACGTTTTTATTGGCCATATAAAAAGATTTAAGTAAATTTGATCCTGGCATATTTCTTTTCTATATTCTAAATACAAAAAAAAACTTTATTACGATACTAAATAGTTATTAAACGAAAACTAAATTTCTCACACGCTTGTTAATTGATTGAAACCGGAGAAGAGATATCGACGTGCAGGAAACGACCGCAATACAGAGCAATGTTACTGATGCAATTAGCACCTGTCAAAGCATCATATCAAGATAGTGGTCTCACTATCGAGACAACGACGAGGCTGTTGCGAGGCACACTGAGAATAATCAAGACAGGACCGATTTCTACAAACTACAGCGAACTACTTTACAGAGCAAGTAAATTAGTTTTAAAGTTGCATTCGAAACACCAGGTTCTGGTGAGGACACTGCGAAGAGAAGACTTCACGGACTCAACTTTCACGCTCGTAGACCTCTTCGGATTCCAGTAATGCGAATAAACAATCGCGGACAAATATAACAATGAGCAAACGAACTTTTATTTGGCTAGGAACGATCGCGAATAGTCTAAGATGTTATTCACAGAGGAATCCCAGCTCGGGTTCCATTCAGATTCACGAATAATACGAGGTGAACACCTGGTCGAGAGAGCCATTTGCAAAATCACCCTGAAGTCCATTCATACAAAGGTGGACTGGGTAGCCCAGTCCCCGGATTTCAACTCAGTTAAGTACACAGGATATGCTTCTTCAAAATTTTCCCGTAGAGTTAAAGTCACAAAACTTTTTATTCAATTTAAAGCTTGGCTAAAGGCTTGTTTAAAGCTTTGATGAACGCCAAAATTCTATCGGTACGGTTCGCGAAACAGAACTTTCTCATAGAAGAACCGGCAAGAAACTCTGGTGAGTGTGTTAACTTTTCATGCATCTTCGACGAACCTGGGACCTTATCCCGCAAGGAAATATTGATGATCTCATTTTGAGCATGAATAATCGTTGCGTTGTTATTAACATTCCAGGTGTTGATTTTATTTAATTTTGTTCTCTTGTTATATCACACGAAACAGTACAAGCTCTACTTTTTATTTTTACTATAAAAGCCATTTTTAAAGAAATAATTACATTTTTATTTAATTTCCTGTATAAAATATTACGTATTTTTATTTTAGGATATTTCCAGAAATTCTTTGTAGTTTCTTTTCAATACACGAATGGCTAAAATATCGATAGATGTGTAAATTATAAATATGAAAGCTTATTTAGGTGTTGAAATGTTTGGTATCATTGTTAATTATGTGTCATTTGGTAGTATTACTTTGTATGTTGTTACTTTGTAAGGTGTTGATAACAGTTGCTCAATTATGTCGGCCTTATGGATTTTAATAAAACTTTACAGATACAATGAACATAATTTTTATGTCAGAAAAACTCCCTTAGGGAATTTTACTCGGATAAAGCTGCGGAAGGTCGCTAGTATACATACATGTGAATAACGTTCCCCCCCCCCCCCATGCTCTCGCTTATCATTAATTTCTCGTTTGTCAGACCGAACTCGCATAAAACGCTGTGACCATCGTTTTCTTTTTCTTTTTTTGTACTTTACTCTGTTGTTATAAATTAAAATGAGATATTATTTTATTATATAAATGAAAAATATTTGACGGAACGTTTACTTACTTTCTCGGGTTGGTGTGTCGATGACCGAGTTAACACACGAGTCTCATAAGTTGTCCAATTCGAGTCGTGACCTGACTGCACTTATAAGGATGAACTCTTGTCAATGTATAAACTACTTTTTTTTATTTCAGAAAGGTGTTAATCAGAAGGCGAAGGAATATTATGAGAGAGAAAGAGATGAATGAACTTTTACGGTTCCTAGGCTAGGCAATCAGGTTCATTCTTTTATTCAAAATATTTTGATGTTAACTTTTAGTGTAATAAAGCCGAACGGTTATGATACAATTAGAAATATTAAAGAAAAAGATATAAAAATATAGTTTCTTTCGACTGTTTGTGCTACAATTTCGGCAGAGGAACAGTCAGTGCAGATGAAATTAGACCGAATAGCATGACGTATGAAAAAATACATTTCTTACTTCAAATGATTCGGTAATTTACATGTTAATTACCATTGCACAGCGGATTGGTTAACACGGTGCCGATAGCCTCATACCAGATACGCTGTTTTATAAGATTTGAGCGTGGTGGAGGCACGCCGCCGGTTTTGTTGCTTCTTGAACGGGCCAGCTCGACCGGGTTGATACCACGGCCTTTAGTAGACGAGGCATTTTACGCTTCTGCGGTTCGTTCGGTGTGGAAGGTATCCGGAGGCCCACTCTCACTCCTCATCCCCCTCCTCATCCTCCCTTCCACCTCCCAAATACCCTAATGGCCTGCAACGTACCTGCAGCCCCTCGTTTGCCCCCTTTCCCATAAAGAAACTTTCTTTTTGTCTTACAAAAAAGAAAGCTTTTTTATGGTACTGATACACAGTTGCCCCGAGGGCCTTGACAGCTTAGGCAGAAGAGACTCGAAAGCAAAAGGGAAATAAAATAATTAAAGAAGCATTGACGCTTCTGGCGCTATCACGACTTTCCCTGCCGCTTTGTTGGGCTCCAACCCATATGAACTTAAAATAACTTCCGAAATACTAGACGGGGGTTGGCAGCAGCCCAAGAGATGCCCTTGAGAACGTGCGAGACGTCGGCTTGGTTATCGTCGATGTGGATGAAAATGGGTCGATATTAAAAACAAGCGTACACAAACAACGTGTACACACGAATCGTCACGCATATAGTCGGTGTGCATTGTGTGTGGATGTGTATGGGGGGTGTGGTGGTGAGGTAGGAATTTGAAGAAAGAGATAGAGAGCACATACAACGTATAGACACAGATTTTTTTTTTATTTTCTTATGAAAAATAGTGTGCTTATATTTAAATAATGTCTTTCAAGATAAAACCGGTAATAGGAAAAAAGCACTCTTCTATTTACGATAGGTACACGTGCAAAAGCTATATTCTACCAGTCAGCTTTCTGTTGGAGAAGTAGTAAAACGCAATAAAAAGTACGAATTCACAAGGGATACATTTTATTGTTTAAAAGTTATGAATATTATTACAGCTTTACAACTATAGAGAATTTGTTAACAAAATCTTTATATCCAAGTTCAAGACAAACATTTAATAAAAAAATACTTTATCTATTTCAGACTTTAGAATACATACATATTTTAGTAAATCTTATAATCTAACCCAAGTAAAAACTTTTTTTTTTTAATATTTATATAGCGCCACGGTTTTATGGGGCCTTAGTGGGTACTATTATGTACCTGATACCTAATAGATCGATCCATCCTCTCACTTACAGTACGATATCCGAATCCGACGCCACAGGTATGCTACTCGATTGCGCATCATCATCATCATCATCATCATTTCAGCCTATTAGAAGTCCACTGCTGAACATAGGCCTCCCCCAAAGATTGCCACGAAGCACGGTCCTGAGCCACCTGCATCCATCGACTTCCCGCAACACTGCGCAGGTCGTCACTCCATCTTGTGGGGGGTCGTCCTACACTGCGTTTGCCCGTACGTGGCTGCCACTCGAGAACCTTTTTTCCCCAGCGGTTGTCAGTTCTGCGCATCAAACCCTGAAAATCCTAGGTTTGTTCTTTTGTGAAATTCGCTGATGCACATATCGCGGCAGCCCCATCAGTGCCTTTTTTAGTTTTACGTGGGGAAAAGGTGCTTAGGCCGACCAGTCACCGAAGGCTGTGCTATTACTGCCAGCGCCCTATCTCTCTCTCGTTCTCCCTCTTCACGTCTATATCTTATTATAATACTTTGATTGAATGTGACCCAATGACCCAGGTATTTGAATTAGGCAACTGTGTTAAGTGTATTGCCTATAAAGTTTAAAAATGACGAAAGGCGAACTTAATGCGTGAAGGCATTCTTTACTAGCCTAGCCTTGGGTTGAGCAGGAAATTGGTCACACATTAAATTAAAACTAAAATTAAAAATTAACTCTTAATAAATGCAAATAAGACACACATAATATGTATCTAAAATAAATACATACACAGTCACTTTTTATGGAACATAATGTAATAATGCTCTCCAAACGAACACTAAAGTGTTAAGTAATGATCCCGGAGCAAACGTTTGAACGAAGCCTTGCTTTTTACCCCTTGTATATTAACTGTATTAGTTCCAGGCTCTAACGGCGGTTTAACTTTAATTAACAAACATTTTATAAATTGTTAATTAGGTATTTATTTCGATTCTTATGGGCTGACTATATTATTTATATCATTAATATAATATTTTAAAAATTAATATAATTGTGTACAGAATGCTTAAATTATATTTCCGTGAAGACTTTCCGTGTTCTTAAAATTTGAATATAAGAAAATTTGAATATAAAAAACAATAATAAATGAATCCAAAAGTTAATATTTTCCTGGGTTTGGCCTCAGAGAAAATAAATATACAGTTTACCGTTCGCAAACCGATCGTCCAGCCAATATCTATGTAATTAAATAAGTCCCTTACCTAAAGTAAAAGTCTAGTAGCAGCCTGTAAGTGCCCACAGCTGGGCACGCTTTTGAGAGGGTTTTATTCGAGTGGGTTTTAGAGCCGGAAAGGACCCGCCACGCTGCTTCAATGCAGGTTGGCGGTGAATGCGGATCTCTTTAAAGTTTATACGAGTAGCTCATTTACTCTTCTTGGCTCCAAAAGATAGCGGAATGTGCTTTATCTCTTGATATGCATACTTGTTCTTCACCGCGGCTTCGCTTGCGTTGAATACGGGTTAGCAATGCAGCTTATAGTGACCCGTGAAAAAACTAAATACGCGATTAATTACCAGCAGTTGAACACTTCAGAGTATATATTAAAGTTTCGCCGCGTAGATGTATAAGAGAACGTACATTTTGGGTGCAAACTACTTGGTAATTCGACTGCCAACCTGCCTGCCAAATGTAAAAATGTAAACTCCGAAGAAACTATAAAGATTTTCTTAAAATTTAAAATGCTAAATGTACTTACTAAAAAATAAATCATAACACTTCCTTTTACATCAGCGTACTCAGACAAAAAGTAGCATATATGTTGGCTATAATTATAAACTACTTACCATTCTGTTGGAAGGTTATGCGATTTTCAAGGTTTTTCCCGCAGAAGCCTCTTACAATACTCACGGGACGAAAGGGAGTGGCAGATTCTTAGCAGAGCAGCAGTGCAGTGTCAGACAGTCACTATTATAGTTATTTCAGTCTTAGTAGTCAGGGGTCTGTATCCTTCTTCGATTGAAGTTGTCTGCATCCATAATGCTGTATACTAACGGCGTCGAAATGTTTACACCGCGACCGAGTTTTCACGGCAGTAACATAAATTCTCTCACGATTCGAATTCTCAATTCTCAATTCGAATCGTGACCAGACTTCACTTATACGGATGAACCCATGTTAAACTACGGCATAGTTGAAAACCACTCGAAGAATATAGGACCTGAAAAAAATACAGTTAGAGGTCATTCATTTTCAATACATTTAGAAAGTTTGTATTAAAGCTTACATTTTATTTTAATTTTTGATACGCACGCAGCCTGCCAATGCCGAGGTTGATGTGCGCAATGCCGGTACCCTCACACTGTAGACACTACTCGCCATCACTAGTCTATGGGATTTGCGTTCGGCAGTCAGGTGAATTTTCGTCATCTCTCGCTCACTTTAAAGCATATTAAAATACACATCTGTGATAATTCAGGCTATTTTCATGCCAGCACTGCTCTCTACTAATGTAATCTTACCAGGATTTCACACGATATTTTTCTATTTCAAGATTACTTCTAATTAAGGTAAAAAGTATCGTATTTATCCTATTCCCATTCCGTGGCATTATTTACATGTCTGTCCGCTTTCGTTCAGTCCTTGAAGCGCCCGTGTGTTCTAATACTTTTATTACTTCATAAACTGTCAACTTTTTTTTATATTAAGTAAGATGAATTCTAAATACTTGTTAAATCTTTCTCTTTACAAAAAAAATTACAACAAAGTTTCACTAAGATCCATCAATTTGTTTAAAAATTAAATTCGCACAAAATTTGCTCCAATAATGGATAAATAAATATTTTATAATATTATACTCTTATACTACTCCTAATACATATTTAATCAATCCTAATCATCGCTTGTTTACTCTTCTCGATTTATATTCCGTAGGTAATTTTCGATTAAATTTAAGATTCTGTGATGAATTGAGTGTAATGAAATTTAAATTAATCGGTACTAAGCTCGACTCGAGACTTAATGGCTCACAAATTCGGAACGAAATATAAACCTGAAAATTGTTTTCATTATGTTTCGCTGAGTTGTTACAATAGTAATAAAATATATTTGTATTTTGTTTTTGCTAGTGTAAATGGTAGAGTCGGGAGAGGAAGACCTAGGCGAACATTTCACGATCAAATCGGAGACGTTCAGAAAAAAGGCCAGGTCCAGAGTACTCTAAACCAACGAGTATGCATGCGAAGATTGATGAAAGTGGAAGAAGCGAAAGACGTATGACAGGACCGTAGCAAGTGGAAGAAGATTGTCTCTGCCTACCCCGTTGGGAACAAGGGGTTTATATATACATACATACTTTGTTATGCTTAGATTCATTAATTTAACATAATTAAGTTCATCCGCAATATGGTGACATTGCCTATCTCGTGGCCGTCGTAAAAATCGACAAAGGGAAGTGCCAGATATATCTTTCGGCCTCTGACAGATGGCGAAATAACTATCTCAAATAGTTCACACTGGTTACGTGCAGCCACCTCGTCTAGAACTTAAAATACTTGTCTTGTCCATCATAGCCAATCCGCCTATTAAGCTAGGAGATTACAAAAAACTATCGCGCTATGTGAAGGCTGAAACAAGCGGTTTAATTTTTTGTAGCGAGCAGCCATTAACCTGGCGAGCGGCCAAGAACTAGTGAATACAGCTTGTACTTTAGTATGTGTTTCTTCGACAGCTTATTATAAATTTACTAGACAGTATTATTGTTCTGTGTACTTAGCCCTCACGGCTTTTCTATGCTATTCTTTTGGTTGACATAGCCGATCACTCGTTGCGGTAAACAAGTACAGCACAAATCGAACTATACGAAAATGTTGTTATGGCTAATCGTACTATGTGATATTGCGAAAAAAAATAAGTCGTCTTCTGAGAAGTGATCTACATGTTTCATAGAAACATTAATTCTTATCTACAATTGAATTTTTACTATGCAATTCGTATCTGCCTAATATGACTGATTCTGATATCAGTGAATCATTATTATCCGCTAACTCCAATTCTTCATTATTTCAATTTCTGATTGTGACTTGGAACCCACCTCTCTTTTTTGGCTTCTTAGTCATTTCAGAGTTTACCTAAAACTTTTAGCTTTACAATGAACTTGTTAATACTTTTAATATTTACGCATTACTTATTTAAGAATGTTGGTTAAAGCCTACTGTGCCGTTCGCATTCTTTTTACTTTACAGCTACTGTTTACTTATTTAATGGTATACCTAATATACTTCGATATGCTTCTCTTTCTGAATATTCTAGAACAGTGAGATGTTTTGATGTTTTTAGATATTACCGTGAGCGGGCTAAAATCGTTCCGGGTTTAATTTATTGTCCGCTGGGTGTAATGTATTATCATGACTTGGAATCGGCACTCGATCGCATTATAATGGGTGACATCTATACTAATATTACATGTGATACTACGAGGTCGCGTAAGGTCCGCACAGTTATTTACTCTTTTAATTTCTCACTACTTCCCTAGAACCCAGTCACTACATTCTTAGTACTGCCGATTCATTAATAGGTATAATAGTCTCCTCTGAAAACCTTGTCACCTGTCATGGGCAATACTTCGGCACGGATTCTTGAGAATCTAATTTATATCCATCGGTTACTACTATCACTACTGCCTACCCCATTGACCCACTATCTATTTGGTTGAGTGTTGTAAAATATTATTTTTATTTAAAGAATTTTATTTTTCAAACTAGTAGTGTAGCATATCCCACGATATTTATCGCTATAATTAACGAGCATGACTTCTAAGTAATTTTATAACAAGGACTTATATCGAAAAATATAATTTTGGTGCGTAGTTCTCGTTTAGACTATCCTGATTATATCCATACAGCTAATTAAAAAAAACTTTCATTGATCGTGTATTTGCATATATAATACATGATTTCTGTGTGCTTTAATAATAAACAACTTATATTATGTCGTCTAGACTTCGTAGTACAAATACGTCTAATTACAAGCTTCCAAAAGCAAGGAATGGCTTAATTATAAACACGTGACACTACTGAACATCACTCATGATTTGCATTGCTCATTGAAACTTAGCTTTGACGAGAAATTATGACAAAATTAAAATAAAAATCTCCACACGTTTTCTGCAGCTATTTAAGATACATTGTTAATTTACGTATAAGCGGATGTATTTCTCCTGAAAATTTAAAACACAAAAGTAAAGCCTCTGTTAAGTAAGAAAATAGAGGATGAATGGAGTACTACATATATTTATTCATATATTTATATATCACAAAGGTGCGCTATCCATTACGAAGTACCACAAGGAAGTTATTTGGGTTCGTTGCTATTTATTATCTATATTAATGACCTTTAACAAAGCCACTCACCATCCCATGACACTTTTAGCCGATGACAGCACATTTGCAATAGAATGTAATATTAATTCATATGAAAATGACATTAACAATCCAGTGAAGTCAATTGGTGGTTCGTTAATAAATAATCACTTGCGAATTAGCTTAGACAAAACAAAATGAATGCATTTCAGCCATCTGCGGACTATGATGAACATCAATATTAATTAGGAAAACAAAAAAATTAAGGAGAATTGTTTTAGCAGATTTCAGATGTAAATATATGAAATAGTCGTGATAATACGAGATATTTTCGCTCGGATAACCAGGACGGTGCTTATGAGGAATGGCATATTTTCTACAGCTCTAATAATTTACAACCAAATACCAAAACATAAAAATAATATAAATTATTCAATTCAAGAAAAAATTGCTAATAATGTTAATTGACAAATTTTATTATCATCCAACTTACTCGCTGATAAATTCTGAATAATTTGTTTATTCTAATCAAATTACTAATTTTATTATATTTTTATTATCTATTATAATTAGAGTTTTTTTTACACCTCTATAAAGAAAGTGTAATTTTAATTATAAACTGAATTTAATCATTTAATTTGTAATAATTTATCTTTTATTTTATTTGCATTAAGTATATGATTTAGTAATGTGATTATTTTTGTACTCCAAAAAGGCAAAAACATGTAGAAACGATAATATTACTTATTCGAGCATTATACGAGTACAATCATGTTTTATACAAATAAACTGTCTTTATATTTAACACGAATGGAACCTTTACCACATAACAATGCACATAGCTCACAAGAATTAGCGAAACTAAAACAAACTTGCGTGGCACGTACTAGTAACTTCATAAATCTGAGGGCGTTTTAATTGATGCTGACAGGATCGAATAGCGTTTCTTCTTTCTAGTGCCGGTTACGAATGACTATAAGAATTAGCCACGAGTTGCTAAAGTTCCAAATGGCACGACGACACTTAAGGGACGATTAAATTACATATTTACTACCCAAATATACGGTAACCAATAAGAAAATGTATCCTGAAAATGTGGAAAGCGTAGAGTTCGACTTATAAAAATGCCCAAAAATCGACACATGGCACTATAACCATTGCGAGAAATCATCATCATCGTCATCATCATTTCAGCATATCAGAAGTCCACTGCTGAACATAGGCCTCCCCCAAAGATTGCCACGAAGCTCGGTCCTGAGCCACCTGCATCCATCGACTTCCCGCAACACTGCGCAGGTCGTCACCCATCTTGTGGGGTCGTCCCACACTGCGTTTGCCTGTACGTGGCTGCCACTCGAGAACCTTTTTTCCCCAGCGGTTGTCAGTTCTGCGAGCTATGTGGCCGGCCCATTGCCACTTCAGCTTGCTGATTTACGGCTATGTCGGTTACCTTAGTTCTGCTGCGGATATCATCGTTGCAGACTCTATCACGCAGAGAAACACCGAGCATGGAATATATAATAGCATTGCGAGAAATATGTATCCTCATTTAACTCATGGGAAACTTGGCTATCACAGGTAGCCAACTTTGCCATTACTTCCCTATGAAAGATGCATTATTTCCAGGAGGCACTTATTTTTGCGGCTAAAGAATCTTTATTTTCTCAAAAGGAATATATAAATTTCACACTGTTTATTTATTTAAATTCAACAACAATTAATATAAATAGCATACAATATAAAATAACAGCGCAATTCCATATTTGGTTCTTTCTTCAACAATTTTCAAGCTTTTAAAGAAGATGAAATACAAGTATTTGGAAGTCTTTGCCGTGATCGAAACCATCTATCAGGACATGACCATCATATTACATTATGCTCTGAACTCGATAGAAACGTTGCCGCATACAGACAAACACCGAAATGTTATCATAATTATGCCGTTTATTTTTAAATGGTGCAATCCATGTATGATCTGTTTTTGTGGGGAGAGAATAAACCTATATTATTATTTTACCATTACATTTCCAAAATTTAAAAATTAATGCTAATCATGCAAATGTCTTCGATGGTGCATTTTTACATCATCATCAGGCAATCAACGCAATCTACTACTGAGTATAAGAATCACGAAGAAAGCGCCAGTAAGCTGCCATAGATTTCTTGAAGTGTCTGTCCTTTCTCTGCTGCCTGTCTTACCACGCTGACTGGTTGGTGAGCGCAGTACTTATATACTCGCACTGGTATCCTCCTCCCCATCACTAAACTGAGTGGTCGGCAAATTTGAATAGATATTCCGCCACCAATGGATCATCAGAGCTTCGTTTGCTAGCTATCAAGGTGCATTAGTAAAGAATACGAAAAAAAAATATTTTCATCAAGGCAAAATACTATTTGTGAAGAAATGAAAATAATCCTAGCATCTTTCACAGTATGATTCTATCTATACAAGGTTTAACTTTTCGCCTTTGATATACAAATGGAAATATGTTAACATTATAGATCTAACAAATGAATGTTTCGAGCGTAGCATTTTATCGGCATTATGACATTCTTTTATTAAACGACTTCGTATCTATAATATTGTATATCCTATAATTTCCCTTAATTTCTACCGTATTCCATAACGTCGAATATCTAAACCATACAAAAACCGAGAAAATGAATTGTCAGTCCGCATAGGCTTTAATAAATCATGATCGGTTCGGTAACGGCAAATGGCGGCAAATTGCGTTCTTCTTTATTAGTCTCAAGAATGACCCGATAACTCGCAATCAGCACACTTCTTTTCTTTTGCAACGAATTTTTGGAAAACGTGTCAAATAAGATTCTTCAGTAATAATAATATTTAAAAACAATTTTTTTTTTAAATTGAGTACATTGTGTTTGATGCGTGATAATCCATCCCATTTCCGTCCGTAAGAACAAAATAGACTAAAACTTTAGTCGGTCTTCTAATACAGCTAATAAAAAACAGTACAGCTAAGACTACTAAATCCGTCAATTTTAGTCCACTGCTGAACAAAAGCATCTCCAAGAAAGTAACAGCAAAAGCATGCATTTCTTGGAAGCTTTGCCCATACTCATCATGCTGAGCAAGCGGGTTGGTGCGCGCAGTACCGCCAGTCTCGCACTAGTGGTGTTGTTGCCTATCACTAGTCTGAGGGACTTGGGTTCACCAGAATCAGGTACAATTTCCAAAATCAGATGTTTCTTTCTTGGCCTTGATTCAATTAAATAGATAATGCAATCGAATTTCAATTTTAGGAACTACTACGAGTAAAAGTAAAACTTTACTAAAAGTAAAAAAGTTGCAGCCAGTAAATGTACTACTGGTCTACTAAAGTCTTTCTTTAATGTTAAGGATCCAGTAATATCTCTGCAGGTGCTATATTTTCTTGTAGTATATTGTATGTTCTATATTATTTTGACGTAAGCGTCACCGACAGAAATCGCGAGCCACTTTCTGGAGCACTATGCTCCACTCAAAATCTTTCTTGCACTGAAGGGAGTTCCTATAAAGTTATTTGTTTATTTAAAGAGTCCCATTGCTTTTCTGAACAATGTTTTCGTGTCGTTTCTGACTTATTTGTACGTATCAATTGTCCAACTTTGGTAATAAAAACACAGTAAACTCAATATTTGACTTGGCAAGGTTTATTTATTGTTTCATAGCTTGTCGTAAATTATGAAAAATAATATAAACTTTCTTCACTTGGTTATGTACAATTTTTGTGAGTTTGATGCTCAGCTGAATCTTTAATTCGCTTCATGATTCCAATAGAAATTAAAAAAAATGTATTTAGCTATTATACAGCAATGCAACAATTAAATTAACAAGATTAACTTGAAGGAAATATAGCAGACTGTAATTATCATACTGCAAAGCTGGCCTAGTTACAAAAAAAATATTTAGCGTACATCATCGTCATCATTATCATTTCAGCCTATCACAAGTCAACTCCTTAACACACGCCTCCCCCAAATTTCGGTTTTGAGCCACCTCAATCCATCGACTTCTCGCAACACTGCGCAGGTCGTCACTCCATCTTGCGGGGGGTCGTCCCACACTGCGTTTGCCTGTACGTGGCTGCCACTTGAGAACCTTTTTCCCCAACGGTCGTCAGTTCTGCGAGCTATACTGCCGGCTTACTGCTATGTTTGTTACTGTAGTTCTGCTGCGAATATCATCGTTGCAGACTCTATAGCGCAGAGAAATCAAGCATAGCCCTTTCCATAGCACTCGCGGACATATGAAATCCGAAATATTTGAAAAGGTTTTAGTGCCTGGATAGAGTCCGCTACGTTACTGCACTTTGTTACTGATACTATTTTACTTGGCGAATTTCAAATGTTCGCGAATATTTTTTATAACTTCTGAAACATGCATAATTCCTCACGATGTATAGGCTACCCATCCAAAAAAATAGGTGCCAGCTTTTACTGGTGCTTACTTGAAGAGGATATATAATATAATATAAATAATATGTTCTTCAGTAAACTACTATAGGATACGAGAATTTTCTGATATTTTTTTTTACTACTACTACATCAAAAATTTATAATAATTTTCCGACGGTAGCCCGATTTTACTAGGACATCAGGTTTTTTAGAAAAAAAAATTATAAAGACATATATATAATCTCTGAAAAGTTTTTTTAAATATCTTTAAATAAAAAGCTGTGTCTGTAACACAGCGTCATATTTGTCTAAACGACAAACGGTCAAGTACCGGTTTTTAAATACAATGCCCTAAATCAAAGCTCACCGGCAGAGGTTTGGTGGTCACTTCATGGTGTAATTCACTAAAGCTTTTTTGTGATCCGGTGTATGAATAACAGCAGAACTTTCCCGTAAATAGCAGAATTGGGAAGGTAATGATTAAATAAACATATTTATTATTACAAAAATGGTGTAAAATACCACTATCATATATTAACCCCTGATAATACAACAACCTTTACATAGTTTGTAATTAAATCCAAAATATAAACTAATATAGATATGTTATGAAGGTTTATTATAAAACCTATTTGGTTGAAGCCATTTTACGATGTTCGAAACTCAAATTTTCAATACGTCAAATTAATAAATCATGTGTGTGTTTATACAAACTTAAAAAACACAAAAAACTTCTACAAAAAATGCGATTATCATAGAAATATGCAGCAAAACATTCATAATCTTTTCTGAATAATGGATGGGCACATTAAATGTGAAGATCCATCAATAACGTTTTAAGGTTCACTGGACAGTTCTAATCGCAAAATATAAATCAGTTTCCAAGATGGATGACAGTGACGGGTACGGTAAGTATAGTTACCACCACAAAGTCCAGTTTTGAAGGTCTAGATTAGGTAGTAGGCTCTTTTTCTACTTAAGAGCGGTATAAGTAGGTATCATGATCTTTCCTATTCCTGCTGCCAATCAACAGTACAACCACTGCTGTCTTCCAAAGCCGTCATGTACTTTAGAGGTATGTGTCACTGCGTACCAAGCTGGGCCATCTTTTTGATGAGCGGCGTGGTGGTACCTCTGCACTAGAAATGCTGCTCCCCAACACTAACCTATGAAAGTTGGTACTACCAATTTGAATGGATGTTCTGTTATCATTCGGGCGTTAGAACCTAGTTTGTTAGCTAGGAGGGTGCATCGCGGGCAGTCGGGGTTGGTACTTATAGAAGATCGTATAAAAAATTACTGAGTATGAAATTTTCCAGAGCGGGATGAATTAGATGACATCATTGATGGAACTGATACCGACACTGCGACTTCAACCACAACAACTACAACAACTTCCAGTATCACGTCAAGTATGTTTGATAGAAATCCGCTTATTCTGGAGCTTCACGACTTGCAAAAAGACGACCCCGTAATTGAGAGTCAACCGGAAATGAAAGCGAAAGAAGCCAAAGTTAAAAAGCTTAAGAAGAAACTGAAAGGGCCAGCTGTTATTAAGAGAACCGAATGTAGCAGCTCCAGCGACCCTGAGGATGCTTCTTTTTCCCAGTCTTTTATAGAAGACCCATCTACGGAAGAGTACTTTGACGCGCAAGAAAGCAATGACGGTTTGTCTGGTATATTTTTATTTCTTCTTCTTTAATAAGCTTTCGACCTCTTTTAAAAGGATAATCAGTCATTATGACCACGCTTAGTAGCTGGGTCGGTTTTCACATGTATTAAACGCTGCTGCTCGTGATCTAACTGGATATATAGTGGAGTAATGCGCCATCTATCGAACACCACGTGATAATCAATCAAGGCTTTTCCTTAGATGACTTTTAAAACAGCAACGGGAAGAAATAGGGGATGACGGATTATTTGACGCCATCGCCGCACAGCATCTAGAATATTTATTGTTCTTTTCATTTATTTCATTTCTTTAATTTAAATGGCATTGTTTTCCAACAGGACATCAAATAGCGAGTGCCACGGGTGAAAGAGTAGTGAGTCAAATTCGCTCCCATCCATTACAAGAACCAAAACTTGTGGAACCACCTGTACAACGTCGTAGTCGTCCACCATCATCTGCAATCACGGTAACAATATAAGTTTCAAAAAGTCTGTAAACCAAAATTTTAATGAAAACAAATGATAAGCTTTTGTCTCGGCTTCAGCTAGATCTATTTTTATATACGTTTTTTGGAGCCCCATATTTATTAATTTTTAAGAATTATTTTTTAAGAGGCTTTATTTTATAAAGCATATTTATAAAATACCGTGTGCGGGATGTGTAGTAGACAGTCTTCAAATAAAACGGCAGATGGCGAATTAACCATCTTAGAACACCTTTGGGAGCAAACCCGCCGTTGATACTCGTATGTCGTAATTGTTTAAGTTATATATATAAAATATATGTCTACTACATTACTATTCCCACTACATCAGCCTGCTTTAGTCCACAGCTGGACGAAGATCTTTCAACAAAAGCGCAAGGAAAATCCGGCCTTTCTTGGAAGGTATACCCATACTCACCATGCTAAGGAAGCGGAAGTCATTTTATGTGCTGATCCAAATAAAAGCGTTATTTTTTTTTCAGAAACCTGTCAAACAACCAGAATAAGCATGAGAACGGAGGCAGATTTTCAAAATAACAACCATAAATAAAAATGTCAGGCTTATTGGCCATACAATAACTATTTTTCTTTATTATCGAAATTACTGTTTTTATTGTCTTTCTTCCCTCTCCCTCAAAAGTGTGCGTAACTATTTAGGGCTGGTATGCAAAACGTGAAAATTGATCTTAGCAATTATATTATTTAGTAACAGTTA
Organism: Bhutanitis thaidina; assembly: GCA_029286595.1. NCBI lineage: Eukaryota > Metazoa > Arthropoda > Insecta > Lepidoptera > Papilionidae > Bhutanitis > Bhutanitis thaidina. Next base: position 4,808,762 of record JAGSMS010000009.1, on the reverse strand, counting down.
AGTAGAAGTTGCGAAAAAATTGTTAACTGTATTGAAACTGACTGATACGTACGAACTGTACGGAGTAGAAGTTAATTGATGGGATTTCTATTCAACTATTTTGTTATCTCCCAAATATAGTTTACATCAAAAAATACGTGAGCGGCAACAATCGCACAAAAAAGTATTCCCGGTTTTATATATGTCCCTTAGTCCTTTATCAAATAAAGATATATTTTACAAAAAACTAAAATTTCGTAATTTATTTTTTTAAATGTTAGATACGACTAACCTCGCTAAAAACAATGAGTGCTAAACATGTTTAAAACGTCCAACTCTCTTTCAGCTTCAAAGTTTTACAAACAACAAAGTAAAAGTTGTAAGTACTAAGTAAAGCTTTTTAAGCTTTAGAAACTTGGTTGAACCACAGGTTGTAACAGAGCAAAACTATACTAAATAAACATTTAGTATAAACACAGAGAGGAAATCCTTCATACTCAACTTCCAAACATCATATATTCTGTTTACTTAAGAACATTTTAAAAATGTATTGTTTGTCTGATTGATCGCAATGAAAAGGTACTATGGAAACAACTTGATTTACATTTCTTAGTTTTCTGTGGAATAATTAGAGACTTCAAAACATAATGACTATTACTTCAACAGTTCACTGCTACATATGTACTCTCTATAGAGTAAATTAATAAAATAATATTCTCCCATACGCTTTATATACTATTACTGTCTAGCGTGTCAATGTAATATGCGTACGCAGTACCAGACTACGGAAAACACTATACCCTGGTGGGTTATTATATTTTATTACACCTGTAGAGGTAGGCAGAGATAAAGTTAAGAATTTGGGATTACTGAACGCGGCCAAACGAGCTGCCGATACTCACTTCTCGCATCTCTGGGAGATAGAACGTGACAGAGCGAACCTCATCGCCGGGTATGCTACTAAAGACTGCCATGAATTTTTCAAGGCTTTTGCTTAAGTCCCCCCTCTTACGACTCCCATTGGAATGAAGGTGGTGGCAGATTCTCATACGCTCCCACGTTAATATCCATAAAAGGTAAAGAGTAAATCATAAATTTACTATGTACGGACATTGGATTGGACCTATTCACTTTGTTTCGACCATAGAATAAGAATTTGTATGCTATATTCTTATTATAATGTTTCGACCGCAGATTTCAACTGAAAGGTCTGTGGTAATAACACAGAATACATAATTAGTTTTAGATTATAATAACGACATATAATGCAAAAGTAACATGTCCTTTTTGTAATCTGTTCACAGAATAACTTATTTATAGATCTATGACTTATCGAAACTACGTCGGATACATTGACGTAACTTTTGTCTTTATACAGTGTCATAAAATATTTAAATTGATTTAAATTCAGAGTATTGCACTGGTATTGCATATGAAGATATTTTTGAATCCTATCCATGTGGACGTCCCGTTCAATACTGGACTTCCTGAAACGACATTCTAGGTAAGTATAAAATTTATACTTTAGCAATCTTTAAAGTTTTTTAAAAATTCTCAGTATCATAGATTTTATCGATTGACGTTTAGTAAACATATTTATGAGATCCCTGTATAATATTGTGTAAAGTAAGCTGGGGAAAAGCCTCCTCACAACATTTGAGAAGGTTTTGAAGCCGTAAAGGATTCGCCAAGCTGCTCCAATTTGATTTGGCGGACTTCACATGTCCTCGGTATAATATTTTGTCTTATTTCTAAGACATACAGGTTTCCTCGCGATGTTTTCGTTCACCACTGACTACGTGGTAAATTCAGCGTCCTAAATTGATATTAATAATTTTAGTGGTGCCGGCACCGAGTTTCGAACGCAGGACACTCGTGTACCATAAAGATAAAGCGAGCGCCCTCGGCTTCCACTGCTCTAATTCACCGAAACAACTTAATTCACACAACCATAGAAAAAAAATTTAATATGAACATAAAGAAAGTATGCATACAATACGAACCTGTAACCAGTTTTTATGCACTGTAGATTACCTAATATGTTTAAATACATACAGAGATAATAACCTAAATTGTAAACATGTTTTCTACTGAAGAATGGCTAGCCGTAGCATTACAAAAACAAGTTATAAAATATATAAGTATATTAAAAGTCTAAACGATGATATTACCCATTTGACAAACTTACGTAAAAACAGTTTGTTTAGTTTTTCTATATTAGCTTATGAAAACTCGCTTTAAATTTTATAATACGAGTAAGAGTCAGTCTGAGGTCAATTCCCGAGTCGGGAATCATATCAATTGTTAATTGCTATTTAAAGTGTAACTTTTGAAGTCAGTAAATGAAGTGTTTGTCCAGCCGTGGGATATTTATAGGCTGATGAAGTAATAGGTGAATAAATAACAAACCAATATCTTAAAATCGATGACTTTAAAATATTTTTAATAATATTTACGAGTATAATGGCGCATTCAAAGTGGGAGTTAACTTTAATTACTGGAATACGTATAATATGCATGAAACTTATTCGTTATACTGGTATTATTTTCAGTTTAGTACGTAACACATAACAAAGTATTGTAATATTTACAGGAATGGAAAAAACATCACGTAACAAAGCCAAAAACAAAAAGTCTGCAGGCAAACCCAAAAATCCAAAGAAGCGAAAAAGTGACGGTTACTATGATGCTATGTACTATCTTTTTTTAATGGATAAGGGAGCAAACGAGCATGCAGCTCACCTAAAGGTAAGTGATTACCGACTCCAACTTACATCTGCAACACCAGAGGAGCAGCAGGCGCATTTGTCGGCCTTTAAGGATATTTGTGGAGAGGAAGAAGGGTTTGGGAAGAGGGGGGAGTGGGCCTTAAGTTACCACACTCACCGAACGAAGCGCAGAAGACAAGATTCCTCTACTCGCGGTATTCTGCGTGGTCGCGGCACTACCCCGGTTGAACCGGTCAATTCGAGCAGCAGCTAAAGTTGCCGCTTGACTTAATCACATTTGCGTTCGAAAATTTAATGATACTATTTTTAATATCACAGGACCGACGTGTTCAATGTTTTTGGCAGAGCTCACTAGAAAATTAGCGTCTAAAAAGAAAAGCCTAGACGAATCTCCGAAAAACATAGTACGTAAGTAAAGTTAAATCTCAATAAGTTCCATTTTAATAGGGGATCCTTCTAGAAAAAATACACATATAATTACTCTTGTCCGTTTGTCTATCTATTTGTTCTAAAGAACGCTTTCTTTAGGTCGCTTGCAAAATTCAAGATTCTGACTAAAGAAGCAGCGGCCTATTAACGGCATATTTCTTACTAGCAAGATGACTGTTAAGTTGATGCGGAACACTGTGGTACTTTTCCAGCTATACTATATAATATAGAATCTATCATTTATGCCCTTTTAACTTTTAGAGACCATAATTGAAAGCATCACTAATGCTCTGCCAATAAAATTTTTCAAGAAGCGTACTGAAATTAAAGAATTACCGGTGAAATTAGAAGATCATCATAATTGTAACCCAGAGCCTAGTAATACAATTGAATCAGCAAGGGTAGACATTAAAAGTGTTGATAATAATGATGGCGATAATAAAAAACTGGATTTAGAAGAGAACAAACGAAATACACCGTATAAATTTCCTAAAATGCCCGTAGTTAACAGTGAAGTGCTTAAAACGGCCGCTGAAATAAGTAAAAGGACTGTTAAAGAAGATGTAGCTGTTAATACCGTAGGCACTAATGATGTTGCGATAGAGTTGGCCAAGCATGTGAGCACTTTAAAGAAAATATCGCTGATAGCAGAAGAATTCAATAAAAAAACCGGTGGGTATAAACAATTGTAAACATAATAATACAAACATGACATCTGTGATTATTTTTTTAAAGCTGTGTATATACTAGATTTACGATTTACTGGCTTTAGAAGCCACCGAGTTTACACTTACAAGTTAGTTAACACTAGTTATTAATAAACTTTTTATTTATATTAATCATTTAATAAAACGGTACAATACCATGCATAGTGTCAATAACTTATTTTTGCAGCGAAAAACTTAAAAGAAATTGTGGATAGTGTGCAAGAAGAATTAATGAAGAAACTAGAAGTTATACAAGCAGAGCAGGCATTGAATGTTAAAATGTTGAATCTACTCAAAAGCCGTCACGTTCACAATAGATTTGATAGAAAATGAAAAAAGTTTAAATAGTGAGACATGATAATTCAAGAAGAAATTACATGTTGACAAGCATATGCCATGTTGAATTTCGTTGTCAAAAATAAAATGTAGAAACAACTAATCATAAATTTATTGTAAAAAAATTAAATAAATAATATAATAATATCGGTTTTTTAATGATTTTGTCTGATGTCGACAAAAAGTAGCAAAATCTCTGTGAACTGATATACAATACTCATATAATGATAAATCAATAAACATACTTTGAATGAGATTTTTTACTCAAGCCTAATACGTGTCTTATGAATGGTGATTAGATAAAACGCAAATCCCTAAAAAATGTGTAAGTAATTTCTTTGTAATTTGTTAGTGAAAGACTATGTCTTTCACTGGCATATTTTTTTAATGAAGAAACCTATAACTTGGACCTTTTTAACAGTCAAGGCATTATAAAGGGAATATAGTAATAAATAGTTTCGAATATTACTTCAACTAAACTTCAAACCAGTCTGATGAAAACCTAATTCTCTTCTAAAATCTTCTTCTTTGTCAGTCTGTAAAAGTCCACTGCTGGCTATAGCCATTGCTGGCTTTGTTGGCGCTTTCATGGAAAGGCCTGTAGGCACGCCATGCACGGAACATTTGCTCTTACTCACCACAGCGTGCGAGCGGATTTGTTAGCGTAATGCCGGTAGCTAACACTGGTTACTAGGTGGTTACTCAGCAGCAGCAGTGTAACACTGTATTGTTCCGGTTCCGGTGTTTGAAAGGCAGTAATCACTTACCATAAGGTGGGCTGTCAGATCGTTTTTACCCCAGTTCTATAAAAAAAGTACCTTTGGTATCGGAGTTCGGTATATTTGAAAGGAGTTGGGTCAACCGTCATTTGCTAGAGTCTCATTTGTTAATCATCAGGTTACACCTCGGGCAGTTGAGGATGACATTTACAATATACCAATATTCTCTCCGACTTCTACTCATCTACTTAGATACGACAGCGTTCCTATTTAAGTTGATTAAATTCTCTATTAACTTTTTCGTTTTTATACATGCAATACAGTTTGACACATTTAAGTTTTTCCAGCTTTTAACCATTTTTATGAAATTCATAAAATTGGAAACAAGCCGCAGATGCTTGATCTCACAAGAAATCACATTGTTGGATTTGGACAATTAAAATTAAATAAGTATAAATATTGTACTGGTAAGAGTAATATAATTTTACTCACTTCTAAAATATTAAAATTTGTAAAACCATTAACAAAAATATATTAAAACTGTTAATCCGTCTGTTTAGAAACAGCTAGTAAACTTCCCGAAGTAAATCAAATAACGGCAAAGAAGTTACAAGGAAATGAACAGTTGCCCGTTACGAAATATACAAAAAGAATCAACACTACTACAAATGAATTAGACTCTGGTACCTTTTGACACTACATTACTTGTATATGAGTGAAATGTATTCTTCAATGAACAAACTTAGTAATTCCCTTTATTTATTTCAAGGCAATAAGACAGCCGGCACAAGTAATCCCATAAACAAATCAGCAGTAAAATATAAAAATAATCTAGGTGACATTAAAATTAATTATATGGTTATAAAATTCAAAATAGATTAAACAAATAATTATCTTTTTTTCAGGAACTGATTACAAATTTAAACCTAGTCAAATACCTCGATATAGATATAATCAAAAAGAAGTACCAACAAGAGACACTAAAATAAAGTCTATAAAATCTGAAAAACAACCGAGCAAACATAATATTATAGACCCATCAAATAATATGAATACAAAGTTAATACAACTTCTCAACAGAAAAAATGGTAAACATTTTTTATTTTGTTTCCTGCTTTAAACTAACCGAATAAAAGTAAATTAACAAACAATAATTCCCAGAAATTCATCCAGAAATTCCAATAGAATCTTTTTCTGCGAACACAACAATACATGAACCTAGTTTGGAACAAATTCAACTATGTAATACTATAGGTAGCGACCGACTAAATGGTAAGCTACTGCATACTTTAACAGAGTACATCAGATAACCGTATAATAATATAACTTTCAATATTTAGAATGGCTCATGGAATCTATCACGGAATATTTAAAGCCATCTGCGACATCTGTGAATTCACATATACCTAGTACAATAGTGCCTCAAATAAGTCAGAGCCAGTGTCATGTGAAGAACAGTCTGATGGGTAAATGATGATTAATTCTGAATTTACAATTTTGTCAATAAATAGTTATAAAGCTTTCAATTTTTCAGATAAAACGCTATTGAAACCTGTATTTTGTGCCAAAAATTTTAGAAAATCCACTCTAGACTTTGAACACACCGAAACGGTGCCAGTCGATCATGCCATAGATAACCAGGAAATTAGCTTCTTAAACTCTATGCTGGAGCTTCCAACGAAAGAAAAAGAAGGTAAACTGCATTATTTTAATAAATCCTACTGTACAATACAGTGCGTTTACAAAGTGTGTATTTTGACTAAAATATATGTTTGTGCCAATGACCAACGCTGGAAACAAAAAGTTTCTTAAATCATATGCAAAATTATGTTGTTACTGACATCGCTTACAAATAGGATAGGATATCTTAACTTAATATCATCGAGATTTAGATCATGAGTCCTCATATTATACTTAGAAGTTAGTAAAACGAATGATATTGGGTTATCTACAGATTTATTTATTTTAGAATGTTCCTATTATGATAACCAAACCAAAATTAAGAAGGTAAAAAAATCAGACGATATTATTACAATTAACCAGATGGTTGAAAAACGTAAATTGAAGACAAAGGAATATAATAAAGCTGTACCTCTGTGTAAAAAAGCTGAAAAAGGTATGAATAACCTGGATTGCTATTTTCCCATACTGCATCACTCTAGCATATCATAGTTTTACAAATTCTAAATATTACCTGCAGAAGTTTTGGAAGGAAAGAAGCAAAGACTGTATTGCAAACAAAATGCAAGTAATACTATCAACTTCAAAGAGAAGAAAGAAATCAAACGAAATAATTTTTCAAAAGCAGGTAAGTTTTAAAATTAAAGTAGCAACAAATATATGTCTAAGGTCTCCTCTTATTTTTTAAAAGATTTTACAGGAATGCAAAAAGACGCTATAACTGAGTTTTCACATGAGAAAAGTGGAAAAATTCCTACACCATCATATGTTGAATGTTCTTCCGAAATTCTTCAAAGAATGACTAATTTGGAAGCAGAAGGTGAAATGATTTTATACATTTGTAATCTGTCGTGCGGTATGCTGTAAATACGCCTTAATTAAGTGTATGAGCAACATGCGTATCAATTTAAAATATTTTCTCTTATAAGGTTATGACACTATCAGTAGCATAACAGGAACAGATGTAACAATCCGCGATGAATCTTCAAGCAATTACATTACAGAACAGGACGACTTCAGTTTGATTGAAGGTCACAGCGTAGATTGGATTCATCTTGAAAACAATAAAGACAGTTTAGCTTGTCTCCGGAGGAAGGGACTATTAGATGAATATCCTCTAAAACTGTGTGCATCACAAATTGACCATAACAAATGCATTAAAGGTATAAATATAGACAAATATTCATTTGATATCTTATACTTAAAATATCAAGACGTTCCTTTTTCATTTTCATATTTATTTTGCGATATCCAAGGTAAACATTTGCGCTCCCCGCACACACCTTGAAATATCGACTAAGAGAAATTACTCTCCGACTGATGGCGAAATAACATTCACCGCCGAGCAAATGATAAATTCGGCAATTAATTGTGCTTAGGCTAATGACTTAGGGTATCGACTAAGAAACATGATGTCGCAGGTTTGAGTCTGCCATTCGACTATTGTCGTGAACCACTCCAGAGACACATATTCATCGAACAATGTTCTTAGTGACCATCATACCATCTATTGTAACAGCTAACAGTCGAACAATGTTTCTTCCGAAGAATATGTAAATTATAAACACTACGTATAAGTTAATTTCGCAATGTGAGCGAGAGGTTCCCCGTGCAGTTGAAAACGGGGATGCTATTCATGTGCTATGATATCGATGAACGAAACTGTTGAACGGACACTCATCTCAGCCCTCAGGAGATTGTCCTTTTTATTCATTCAATATGTTCCATGAACAAATATAGTCGCAGCTGTCGCGTCTTCGGGCTTTCTCAAGAAAGATTAGCTATTAGATATTAATTTTCACTTCAAAGTAAAAATTAGTAAAACATTCTTTAAAAAAATATATATTCCTTCTTATATCAGATTCCCGTATGTTACGTAATATTAAGTTATATTATATTAAATTAATATTAATGTATCAGAATAGTAAATACACGTACACAGAAGACATGACTAGGAAGTGATTATACATTAGCGGGTAATTTTCCAGGTTTTTGCGAATCGCGTGATTATCATCACCACTACTGCTGGAGACGCGAAGTTACAAAACGAAATGGTGACAGGAATCTTCGAGACAGCAGAGGACGATGCAAGAAATGTCAGAAAAATAAGAATATTCAGAACCGTGGCAAGTTTATTAGAATCAGTTGCTGAAATAATTCATCAGCCAACAAAAACTTACATGTCAAGTTTGGAACATTTGCCTGTACTCATCACGTTCGTCAATAAGTTCGATAAGCGCAGTGCCAGCATCCTCGCTGCTCCGCATCATCACTGCGTACTATTGAGAATATTTCTTAATTCTATTGACATTATCATAGATGAGTAAAAAAAAGTTATTTGATCTCAGGATCTTCTTTGTGCATCTAATGAATTAAATATATTTGAAATCCCCCTAGCTGACTTCCAAGTAGTATTGGCAGTTGTCATCTGAGTAGGAGATGTAATAGTGCCGAAAGTGTACGCGCAATCACAGAAGCACTCGTCTCAACCTTCCCATAGACGAATTTTTAACAATATGTTTTCCCTTACCGAAACAAGGTGACTGTTAAAATTATTAAATATTACTATAAAAATTATTAAATACCTAACAGTTCCAAAGCCGTTCGTCGCCTTCACTAAACGCATATCGGTCGGGCGAATCTGTCGTCGCCGATTGAATCACATGTGGAAGTGTACAACAGAGAGATGGGCGAGATCTAAATCACCTTCAAAATTTAAAAAGTGTAAGTGTATCTTTTCTATGAAGGTTTTAAATCGTATATTTCAGTAAGTAAATACACCACCTTTATGAAAAATATGGATAAAGACCACGGCTTTCATATAGATGAAGAAATTCGTGTAGTGTATGCATGATTACGTTGATAAGAAACAAATTATTAAGAAAATTTAAAACCCCACTGTGTACTCTTTTTGGATTAGCAGACGCCATATTTAAATATTATTAACATGTCACTCCCACAATGAAGACGAATCTTACAACACCTCATATGTTGAAATATCAAGCCGGAGAAGGAAATAGGCAATAGGCTACGGAGAGTGCCAAAGAAATAGTACGAGTGATCGTACACTCGAAAAACGTTACCCTCCATCTGGGGTATTCGGGTAGAAAGACCCTTTTAATTCTAAATTATTTCATTAAGTTTTTGTTCACTACAACTTTTGTCTGAGAATAGCGACGCAGCGTACGTTTGGCCATCTTTTTTTGACACGCTTCTTTCTCAGTATAAAACTCACGCGTAAAATAAAATTACAAATATTTTTTTTTTTTCAAAAATCTATTGGTTTGTGGGTACGATGGACCTCTGCCTTACCAATAAATTCCCATGATTGTTATACCTGGTCTTCGACGATGAGATCTTAAACAATACTGTACATAGCCTGTTTGATAGTTTTGAGATGGTTGTTTCGATATCTGTTGAAATGTAATGGACTGCCAGATTTGATACCTTCATCACTTTACTTAGTTGGTAGTTTAAATCATATTAATTCAAATGGCTAGCAAAAGAATGTCTATTTCCATAAAATAAGCATACTAGAACTCTCTTATTTCGAATTTATATCGAGTTTGATAAATCGGTATTGTGAATATTGTTTCTTTATGTATCCAATTTGATATTAAAACATCTATAAACGTATCACATAGAAGTGTGGCAACATCGGAGTACATTGCAAATTTAACAATGAACTAAGTCAAACATCTTCAATAGCAGAATAATACACACATATGCTTCGTCTTCTCGATTATATAAAACAAATATTCATGGAGACCGACATTTGTTTATTTATATTCTCAGTCTGTGTTAATTAGAGACTTGCCTTTAATTTATAAAGTTGAGATTCGAGTCAATTTTATAAAATTAATGGCAGAGAAACAACCGCGTACAAAACGAAGTGCCGAGTAGAGCTCTCAAACAAAAAGCAAGTACTACTTTATCCTGCCCGCGGATCTAAGCAAATTAAATAAAACAAATTACAACTAAGACTCGAAAGGTGATAGGTTACAATAATATGTACAATTACATATTACAATATTCGACAACCTACGTTTGTCAAGGACATGAAAAATAAATTAGCAAGAATTGATTGTGAGCCCTGGCTTGTTGTCAAACAAAACTCTGATAATTCCTAGTAGCTGTTGGAGTTAAAGAATTGCCGCTAAATAAAATACGGGAGGTGCAATATTTTTAAGTGTCTTCAAAAAAAGTATAATATTCTTAAAGACTTTGCGCGATTTTTATATCCAAATTCGATCACGATGAATACTTCAATATACTGTCGACGATATCAGGCGTAACTTATAATTTTAGTATCACACAAATTTGAAACGAAACTATTATTTACGGATATTATAGCGTTTAATTTTAGTGTTATATATTCCCGACGTTTCGAGTGCTCTACGGCTCTCTACAGGATATCATCTTTAGGAGGTGTCGGTGCTCGGTGCGAGGATTCATGGTTTTTCAAATCCGATGTAGTGTCTGGAGCGATCTAGAATATAATCACAGACAGCAGACAGAGCGTTTCACATCAGATATGTGTTCACATTCACTATCAAGCTTGTGCATCTTGTATAAATATTGTGCGTAACACATTTTAACATAACGTTTTTACGGAAGCCTTCTTTAAGACATAGCCAATATTGTCCGTAACGCCTCAGACATATGACACTTGCTTGACATACTGAAGCTCGGTGGCCAAGTGTTTACTGTCACAGATTCCTTGTGCTCTTTGGAACAAAATTTTTCTCACAGTAGCTAAGTGAGGTGGATGGTGAAGAGATTCACCGTTAAAATATTTATTTGTATGGCTCTTTTTCCTATACACAGTGTGCCTTAGGGTATTATTAGGATATAGAAAAGCTAATAATTTATTTGTCTGTAAATTGAATTTTGGGATTTATTGAGTTAAGGTGATCTAGTAATTAAAATTCGTAAATAATGTTTCATTTTAAATGATTAGTGTTCGCATAAATACAAGAAATAATAAAATTTTAGCCTCGGCTGCGTATCGGATTCCCATGTAATAGCTGTCAGGTATACTAACTACAACACCACGCGCTCACATTGTGTACAGCATCAATGTCCTACTTTACGTTTAACGTTTTGATACTGTATAACACTTTTTTTTTTAAGTGTGAGAGCTGGCTATCTACAATAGCTTTGTAGTACAGATAACGTATAGTAAGTGTGAAGTATGATAAGAGTGTTCAATTGTTTTGTTGTTCATTACAATACTTTTACAGTTCCAACTATGCAAGATTTGCGACGTTCCGTTTTCTGGGAAAATGCCGACGCACAAACTGCTCTACTGCTGTACCATGAAGCAGGTAAATGATGTGTGAAAGGTTTTAATGGTATGGGTCTTCGATGACAGTTGGACCGATAGTAGATAAAAATTGAAACCCTTTTTCCTCTAACATGTTTTTGAACAGAAAATGTTAAAATATGACAGAGTGGTTATATCAGTAGTTCATTTAATTACGAATCGGAGTTTTTATTTGCAGGGTTATAGATAGTAAAAATTGAATGTAAACAGAGTTGATAGACATTTTATTAAGAATTATGAAATAAATTTTAAAAAAATTTTTCGTTAATCGTAAATCTACATTAATTGTTTTATTAATTTAAGATAAAATATCTAAAGTCGATTGTTTATTAAAAAGCACAGCGACAAAAAGTGACCCAATGAACTGACGTCTGTTACTGTAATCATTGTTTTCAATCCAAAAGTAGGTTTTTAGAGAAAAATTTTCCCTCAGTTTTTCCAGAATAAAAAGATGTGTAAGCAAACATAAAATCTTAGCAATATTAGTTCAGTGGTTTAGCCGTAAAAGCGGAACACACAAGCAGGAAAAATTACTTTCGCCTTTATAATATATAGTATAATATTAGTATGGATTATCAGAATCGGAGTTCACAGATAATTTCTTAAATTAACTTATCTAAATGGTCTTGACTTAGAGCTGATTTGTATACGTTATTCTTAAGCCTTGATTTGCTGTCAAAATCCGCTCTCGGACTTCGTTACTCGACTCTTTTGAAAAATATGGAGAAACGAAACGCAAAATTGGCGTAATCCAAATAAATTGCTGCTATTCTCTCTCAGATGCGATGGAAACGTTCGTAATCCGATAAGTAATAACATAACTTGTATTTCATCTACCGCGGTCCATCCGTCTGTAAAATCAGTAAGGGTTGAATTACATAAAATATAACAAAGAGTACGATCATTTTCTTACGTAAAGTAAAAAGAGGATATATAAAAATTATGTTCACACGACCGCTTACACAATATTGGCGCGGTCAGAGAACTAGACATTTGGTTTAGCCGTTTCAACTCGATGGCTTACACCAGTGCTCGACAACGTGATATGGTGAGCCTGTCGCCATCTGAATGTCCAAGTCAACGATTGCCCATAAGTTTCAAAAACCTCTAACTTGTCCACTACCAGAGCCAGTAAAAATATTTCACAACAATTACGTGTCTATCCGTAAAATGACCATTCGGTAAAATCAAACGGTGTTATTTTTCACAAATAATACATGGTTACGATTATCGGTAACCAAAACTTGGATATCATCCCCTTTCTTCTCTTGGGTGTCGTAAGAGGCGACTGACGGAAGAAGTCTTAAAAACCGTAATACTCGATCGAAATTAAGCATACCGATGACGGGCAGCGCGTCTAAGGTTCGAGGTGATCTGTGATCTGTGATCGCCAATCCGCTTGCCGAGCTTGGTGATTATAGAAAATCCTCCTAATGGGAGAGGTCTATATCATCCAGTGAACTATTTACAGGGTAAGGAAGGAATAGACTTCTATGATACCCGCGGAATTTAATGGAGTTGCAGATTTTAGATTTTTTTTACTCAATCCCCACACGGCGAATCAACTTTTGTTAAAAATGTTCTGTTACTTTTCTTTCGAAATGATGAGCAGTCGTTACACTGTGTAAAAAAAAAGTGAATATAAATTACTGGATGTTTCCGGCGCTGACAGCTTCTGATTTATCTGAAAGCTGAAGTTCGATTACCGTGCAGGACAAATATTTGTACAGATACATACAGATCATGGTTTGAATTTGTTGAATTTGAAACAAGGTTTGTGCATGTGCGATTTATGTCTTTAAACGTAACACTTTCCCCCGTCACACAGAAGAATTCCTAGTGTGACGCACTTTCATTTTAAATTAGTTAGTTGTCAAAGTTGCCAAATGTATATGTAAATTTATCAGGCTCTGGGTTCGTTTGTGATTTATGTCTGTAAAGCCACACGATTATGAAATAGTCTGTAAGTTGCGCAACATTTTTAATATACTGACAAAACTGAAAACTACTGGGCGTATAAACGTATATAGTAAGGGATCAGATATTTTAAATAAGATCTATATTATACAAGTTTGTTGAACCTTCAAACGATGTGTGAAAGGTTTTAATGGTATGGGTCTTCGATGACAGTTGGACCGATAGTAGATAAATATTGAAACCCTTTTTCCTCTAACATGTTTTTGAACAGAAAATGTTAAAATATGACAGAGTGGTTATATCAGTAGTTCATTTAATTACGAACCGGAGTTTTTATTTGCAGAGTTATAGATAGTAAAAATTGAATGTAAACAGAGTTGATAGACATTTTTTTAAAAATTATGAAATAAATTTTAAAAACACTTTTCGTTAATCGTAAATCTACATTAATTGTTTTATTAATTTAAGATAAAATATCTTAAGTCGATTGTTTATTAAAAAGCACAGCGACAAAAAGTGACCCAATGAACTGACGTCTGTTACTGTAATCATTGTTTTCAATCCAAAAGTAGGTTTTTAGAGAAAAAAGCAAACATAAAATCTTAGCAATATTAGTTCAGTGGTTTAGCCGTTTCAACTCGATGGCTTACACCAGTGCTCGACAACGTGATATGGTGAGCCTGTCGCCATCTGAATGTCCAAGTCAACGATTGCCCATAAGTTTCAAAAACCTCTAACTCGTCCACTACTAGAGCCCTTTTACGCTGTGCAGTAAAAATATTTCACAACAATTACGTGTCTATCCGTAAAATGACCATTCGATAAAATCAAACCGTGTTATTTTTCACAAATAATACATGGTTACGATTATCGGTAACCAAATCTTGGATATCATCCCCTTTCTTCTCTTGGGTGTCGTAAGAGGCGACTGACGTCAGAAGTCTTAAAAACCGTAATACTCGATCGAAATTAAGCATACCGATGATGGGCAGCGGGTCTAAGGTTAGTGGTGTCTGGTACTGTGATCGCCAATCCGCTTGCCGAGCTTGGTGATTATAGCAAATCCTCCTAATGGGAGAGGTCTATATCATCCAGTGGACTATTTACAGGGTAAGGAAGGAATAGACTTCTATGATACCCGCGGAATTTAATGGAGTTGCAGATTTTAGATTTTCTTACTCAATCCCCACACGGCGAATCAACTTTTCTTAAAAATTTTCTGTTACTTTTCTTTCGAAATGATGAGCAGTCGTTACACTGTGTAAAAAAAAAGTGAATATAAATTACTGGATGTTTCCGGCGCTGACAGCTTCTGATTTATCTGAAAGTTGAAGTTCGATTACCGTGCAGGACAAATATTTGTACAGATAATTGATCATGGTCTGAATTTGTTGAATTTGAAACAAGGTTTGTGCATGTGCGATTTATGTCTTTAAACGTAACACTTTCCCCCGTCACACAGAAGAATTCCTAGTGTGACGCACTTTCATTTTAAATTAAAGTTGCCAAATGTATATGTAAATTTATCGGGCTCTGGGTTCGTTTGTGATTTATGCCTGTAAAGCCACACGATTATGAAATAGTCTGTAAGTTGCGCAACATTTTTAATATACTGGACAAAACTGAAAACTACTGGGCGTATAAACGTATATACGAACGTAGTAAGGGATCAGAAATTTTAAATAAGATCTATATTATACAAGTTTGTTGAACCTTCAAACGATGTACTAGAATCTGGACAATGACAAAATTTTATCATCCAATCTCCAACCCGCGGTATAGTGGAGAGTCTCATGTAGCCATGCCCTAAATTAAAGTACTTTACCGCGTAAATCGCGGGGCCATTTCCTTTTTGCGGTCCGTGACATGCTTTTACTTTTTAGGGACGGACGCTGTCGCGAAGGAGCAGAAATCCGCCGAAATTACAGCCTCACTAGAGCTGCTCCTGGGGCCTACAGTAAAATTGAATCCGGTTTTTTTTATGCTTATCATATGTTTGAGTACTTTTGAAAATACAACAAATCAGACAAAAGTAGCGTATTAGTCAGCCATGGTTGACAATAATTAATCTGTCAACATAACATTCAGTACGTAATCAGTGTTATTTATCACGTAGTATTATTTTTAATTTTTTTTATAATTACCATAGCCGAACTATATACGGTATGGACAAATCGCCAACAGTTGTAATGCCCGCTTTTGCTAGCTTTTTCTTCGAGAAGCCTATGCTCAACTGTGGACTAAAATAAGCGTATGTAGTAGTAGTGTATTACTCATAACAGTTGTTTTATTTTTTAAGAATAAGGGAAGAACTACAACTCTCACAGAAAGTATTCTGTGAGAGTTGTTGTTCTTCTCCTTAGTCTTGATTAAACAACTTGCAGTAGCAAATGTAGAATGACGTTTGGTAGTTCTTTAAAAAATTGCTGTTCACAACATACATTTATTTACAAAATAGGCTTCGCCGTAAAGAACACGGAAGTTAAAGTGTATTTAGTCTGTTAATCGCTTTTAACGGATCTCATATAAAATCACCATAGATGAGTTTTCTTTGTTATTTATATTTTCATATACAATCATTCGTTTTCATAAGAGTTTTATGCTATCTTTAAATATGTCATAATTTTAAATATAAAGAGGGACTAATATACCAGAAAGTTATTATTATCTACTTTCTAATAAACTTATACTTGAAATCCTATTGATTACCGCTGAAGATTAAACAGAGGTAAAATTAAATAAAGCAGTGTTCGTAAATCTAAATTCGGCACAGTTAGGAATTCATTAGATTCTTGGTAAACAAATTTACTCCACAGTAAAAGCAAATTAATCCAGATATTAGGTATGCTGTATTTAATATTGGAAGACTGCTTGAGATAAATCACTCGTCTTGAGTCTAAATATACACAATATTACATAACTTTTATGAACAAAATTTAGGATTTGTGTAATCTACAAATTTTACATATTTTTCTCTTTCTATAATAAGCAATGTGTTGTACTTGTGTCGTGAATAAATGGTTTTTCTTTCTTTCTTTACATTGACGAATTGAAATAATTTAACCCGCATTAGTGTTTCCGTCCCAAGTTAGGAGAGAGAGTGTGAATAAACTCTTACTGTAGTAGCTAGTATAGCACTATCTAGAACTCCATTATCGCTTAACACCAGGTAGAATCGTGGTCATGCATTAGCTTACTCGAAAGATCAATAAAATATGTCCTTATTAACAACTATACATGTATGTCTAATTTTATGTATTCGTACGTACAAACTTTGTTTGCGTGCATGTGTGTGCATTTGTAGTATATTTATTTTTAGAGCCCAATTTTAATACTATTTAATATATTTAATACAACATATGTACTCACCAAACTGTCACGTTCCTGTAGAAACTTCATCCAAAAGAAACAAGTTACGAAACAAGCAGGCTAACGTCGGACCTTCCATGTTTTTATTCGCGAGGAATACATGTGAGTCTTTGATATTTATAAAATTCCTAGTTATATTTTATTTTCCTTATTTTGTTATCATATATATTTATTTTTTTATTTAATAATTTATGTACATACATGTAAAACCGAATAAAAAAGAAATATGATAGGAAGAAATGGTCTGACATGTATTCGGTCATACTGTAATTCAAACAATTTTTGTCCGATGTGACTGAGGCGCTTTACAAACACAAATTGTCCATGAATACAGAACAATTATTTGTAGGTCCTAGAAATACTTGTCCACCACAGGAATCGTAGCCGACACTCGCACCACCGTGCCCAAGTGCTTAGCCACTGAGCCAAGTTCTGACTATATTTCATTGTTGTTGAGGCGTTAAACTTTGCTGACGTGTGTGAGCGTCAGTAGCAAATAGGATTCACTGCGTCTTGGTAGCTGGATGGTAATACTAAAGATATAAACCTTCTAAGATAAATAAATATACTGGTATATACACACTAGGGTTTATATACCCACTCGAGTACAAACTTTTATATTCATAATACAAAGGTTTGGCCCTAGCTTTGAAGGTATTTGAAATGTTGGTTGGTTATGGATTATTTTTTAAAAACAACAATGTAATTTATTTTACTAATTCACAGTGAACAAATCAGTAGTAGGTAAAAGAGTCACCAGCAAACCCATCGCCACTATCATCAAATCAAATCAAATTAAGATTTGCAACAACAATATCTCCACGAAGTTCGAACCGTCAAAAGCCGTCAAAAAAACGAGAGCAACGAAACAAAATAAAGAAAAAGGTATCGAACTGAAATTTATCAAACCACGACTGTTGTAGTCCGCAAACTGAACATAAGCCTTCCCACATACTTAAAATCACGAGGATATTGATTTTAAATTTACTATAGTAACATAGGCAGATGGTTTATTGTGGGAAAGAAAGTCTGCGACGTATAAAAATGTTCTTCTCGTAGTCAAATCTACTGCAACCGTCTGAGGCAATGAAATAATATACGGATACCACAAAGTCGAAGTCAATAAATCAATTAAGGCTTATTTAAAAATTTTATAAACGTTAAATATCTACTATCAACTAAAAGATTTATCTCTAAAGTGAATAACTGGCTTGAAACTCGGCAGTCTTGCATATTTAAATTTCTTATCTTTCTTATCTGTTATAATTAAAAGTGTTATAAAGTTAATCATATTGATTTATCTTATATTTACGCGAACACTAGACATTTGAAATGAAACTATTATTTACGGATTTTATCGCGTTTAATTTTGTTTCATATTTATATTCCGGCAGCCCGAGTTAATTATGACATCTGGACGTCTAACACCTCAGTGACCACGGCTGCTGTGAAGCAATCGAAACTTCGGGAATATAAAAACAAAATTGAACTCGATAAAATCCGTATATAATAGTTTTCATCAAAATACGCGATTTTAACTGGAATTTATAATGATCGTACTCCTACTGAAGAAAGATTCTTTCGTTATTAATAGCGATGGTTATATTTCAGAAATCAATAAAAGCGATAAAGCTGTAATTGATACGGTAGAAAAAAGCAAGAGCGTTGACGACAGACTGCGTAACCGTAAGTTTACAATATGTTACACTACAACAGACGACTGCAGTAATGCTTGTGTTAATTTCTATTATCCATTATCTAAACAATCAGACTGCTGAAGATATTTTTTTTTTGGCTAGGTAATACGTTTCGTTA
This sequence comes from Bhutanitis thaidina, assembly GCA_029286595.1. Taxonomy (NCBI): domain Eukaryota; kingdom Metazoa; phylum Arthropoda; class Insecta; order Lepidoptera; family Papilionidae; genus Bhutanitis; species Bhutanitis thaidina. Next base: position 4,789,756 of record JAGSMS010000009.1, on the reverse strand, counting down.
ATAAAAACTTAGCCAATCTATATCTCAGGAATATATACGTCAGATAGTAAAATAATCATTTCTAGAATAGTCTACGTAGTTGGTACGTACAATATAGTTGCTACAGCTTTACCCATGTAAATATGTGAGCATAATACATTTCACATGTTTTCAGACAATGATAAATCAACAAATTTGACAAATTCAAACTCTATATTCAAATGGCAAATGACAGAACGCGCAACAGGTAAGTCACTTTGACTTTTAGAACCACGCTTCAGGGTTGCAGGGCCTACTAATATTTTGACTTTGAAAATAAGCGTTTTCCAACTGTAGCGTTTCTTTTGAATCCTGGGTAAGTTTATAGACATAAATTGCACATGTATACTATTACAATGATAGCCGAGAGGTGATGGGATCTGCCTCAAATTAGGAGACCTTAGTTCGATCGCCGACGTGGAGGGCACATACCAATGAATTCTTCGCAACTAAGACGGCGATAAGCTCTCCTCCGATCTCATTAGTCCAAAAAAGCTCAGGTGTAAAGTAGATTGAATAAGTAAAATAGATGTCAAGGCATTACTTGGTAACATTATTGGATAAAGATTGAGTGGGATCGTAAGAGGGACTCTCGGCACAACTATCTGTAGGCCATATATATTTTTTTACTGTACTGAGATTGACCTCTATAGCAATGCAGCCAAACTTTTGGTAGCAGCGCCAATAGAGCTGCCTACAGCTCGGCTGATATCGTAAGTATTGACAACTGAAAAAGCATTGAAAATCTTAGCGTCCGACAGATGAAGGATTGACCGTTTTAAGTAAAGTAGAGTACACCGCCGAGCACGTGGTAAATACAGCACTTAAAATTGCTATTATCAACTTTAGTGGTGGCGACACAGGGGATCGAACCCAGGTCTCTCGCGGTCTTTGAAACTAAAGTGACCGCCCTGACCACTGGGCTACCACGGCTCTAACCATTTGAATAGATAAATTGTACACAAACACCCAGTTGCGGAACAATTATTTGCAGTTCATACAAATACTCATCCCGTGCGGGAATCAAACTCCCGTCCCGCTGTGCCGCAGTCGAACGCTTAGTCACTACGCCACCGAGTTTTGCCAGCAGTAGACTACTTTTAGGCTGTTGATGACGATGATATCATCAAAAGAGACTTGTGTTGAATTTTTTTTTTTTGATAAAAATGCAAATTGACAACGGCTAAAGGTCCTATTTACCTTATCCATGTAGTTATAATAAAAATTTATATTTGTATGCTATGTAATCTAAAAAAGTTATAAAAATGGGTAGCAAAAGCAATTATTAAAAATCAGTCGACCCTACATTTAAATATGGGCTTGTAGCTATATTGTTCAATCAAACGCAAAAAGGTTAAAACCAATATAATATCCTGTGAAATTTATATTTAGCACCTTAAAACGGAGGTTTTCTTTATATATATCATGTCAAAAGGGTAATATCAAATAGGACAAGAGATTATGCAATGGACTGTGGGATGTAAATAGACTTGAACCCACAGTTCCACTGTTTGTTATTTTGTAGTGATAAAAAAAATTTTGGTCACTGTAGTTCACAGACATTCGGGCATCGTGACCTCATTTTTTCGTTTAGTCTAATACATTATTAGTACGACTATAAAACTCTCGTAATCATTTTCACATCAGGAATTTCCTCCGTGAAATGAAACTTGAACTGTAGGAGAAAGCGACTGGAAAATAAGACGAAAATTTGCGAGAACAGTAACGTCCGAGCAGCCAGCTTCACTGTACGTTCTCGGGTCAATGCTCTCCTCCCACGCAAGACTCAAGAGTCTGGCGTGTAGGTGGCGAGGGGTTATGTGTATGTGTATGCCGGAATGACTCCTAACCAAACCATTATTTCGAATGCCAACCAGTGAAATACGAGAATATCGCTTGGAAGTATGAATACACTTAGAGAGCATTGTTGTTCGTTACTTTCAGCTATTGTTTATTGAGATATTTGAATGTGTTTATTGGGATATTTATTTGTGAAGACAAAAATATTTAAGTTTTCATTTACATACTTAAATTGGAATGGAAGTAGGCATAACCGGCTATTGAGTTTAGAGCCGAAGGCGTAGTTGAAGCTGAAATCTTTTTTTTTATATAACGAAAATAATATTACTTAATTGTTTGTCATCGATGTTACAATACGGTAACTATACAAACAAATATTCTCCAATCATCCGTATTATCGAATAAGAGAAATATATGTATATGGTCATAAATTCATGATCTTCGACCACTAAAATTATTAATTGCAACTTTAAGCGCTGAGTTTTCCACTGAAAAAATCGAGAGAAAAATGTTCATCTGAGTAAAAATAAAAAAAAATATTTCTTAAGTCAGCCAACCCGCACTGGAGCAGCGTGTCGGATACTTTCAGGTTCCGAACCCCTCTCAAATTGAGAGGAAACCTTTGCCCAATATTGGAATAGTACAGACTGCTACTATAGTTGCCTATGTATACTTTATCTTAGATAATACAATAGTGAACATTGTGTTTGTTCTGAAGTGAACTTCCAAAATCTAGTATCATTATTGTTTCAACGTGCAGTAGGAACACCGAGTAGATCCATATTGTGTGTTGCGATAATAAAGTTCTTTTTGTAAGGCGAATGCAATGTATTTAGTTTCCCAACAGGTACAGAAGCATCCCTAACTTTGATTAGTAAAAAGAATTCGTCTCTCACATCAACGGTTTCGAACCTGGCCCTGGCTTTTAACATTAACGCACAAGAAGCAAACAATCAAACAGACGACGTGGCTAGTGTTGACACGGGTAAGAATAACGCACGGGATTATATTTAAGGAATAAATAAGTTTGCTAAAGCGAAGTGTACAAAAGTAGTGCACATCACTTTTTGGAGCCAAGTGGCGGCTTTTGCTGCTACTCGAATGGGCCGGCTTGACCGGCGTGAAGTAGAGGCATCTTATGATTGTGCGTTTCGTTCGGTGACTGAGGTATGCGGAGACCCTCTCCCCCCCCCCCTCCCTCTTCCCATCCCCCTCCTCATCCTCCCTTCCATTTCTCAAATACCCTTAAAGGCCGGCAACGCACCTGCAGCACCTCTGGTGTCGCAGATGTACGTAGACGACGGTAATCGCTTACCATCAGGTGAACCGCTTGCTCGTTTGCTTTATCCAGAGTGTAGACTGCAAATCCATTTTGGAGGAACAGAGAAATATATTAAAACATAAATAACTAAACACTTGACAATAAGTGCTTAGCTTACAAACAATTATTAATTAATTAATAATAAATAACTGTAACTCATTGTTGAAATACGTACACCACATAAATAAATTATTATTACACACTTCCAATGTAAAATGGCTGACGTGAATATTCACGGCTGACCAAAACGTTGCACTCAAACTCGACTTACCAATTTCACTCTCATCGCCCCCAAAGAAGTTTTACTTCAAATCAGTATTTTTATATTTTTTCAGAAACTTACGTAAATTACAATCCATCACTTGAGATTTACTGTGATAGTACTTCTTCCAGTTATGACGTCAACTTTTTCAAACCGTGCGGAACAAACACAGGTTGGTTGACCACACAATTTAACGGCTGGTGAATGAATTGTTAAATTATCCACCGTTCATGTATTCAAGCCAACGTTTTCGACGGCCTCGTGGCTAAATTGCTATGGCGCGCATTGGCGTACCTGACTCTTCGAAAGGTTTGCCCGACCACAGCCAATGCTTATGCAGACAAATTACTTTTTTTCAATTTTCTGGTATGATTGTGTGTCCGATATGTCTGAGGCTGCATCCAACTCTCCCCATATTCTCGCCCGTATGACCTGACGGTCTGTGGGGACGCGGGCGGTGGTGGGTAGTCTGCCTTCGATCGATTTGGGAACGCGAAGGCGTGTCATGCACTTGCCTTCACCTCTATTTAAACTTATGTAACAGTATTAGGAAGCTGTGGCCGTGATCGGAATCAGGAGAACATCATTATCACATATTGTACACAAAATGTAACTAAAACCTTACAGTAAAATTATAAACGTTGAAACTTGCTTTTTCCGCAATTTCTTAAGTTATGTGTGACTACACACTAGCTGTATTTTAACTACATGGAAGTCAATAATTTCAAACTACATATCAATTTTATAAATGTGAAAGTAACTCTGTGTCTGTTACGTTTATACGAGTTAGCTACCATACAAAAATAAAATAATTAATTATTCGAAGCAACGCAAACCTCAAAAACTGTTAATCATAGGTTATTTAATTTGCATTAAGAGTTAACTAAACCTACTTAAGCTATTACCTACTATTTAACTTGATAAATATGTATTACGAAAGATATATTACAGATTAGTGAGTAATCTGTCCGATTTTAACTTTTAATATTATTTATATTCTTAAATTTTCAGAATTTTCTAGCATATCTCAGCATACGAAAGGAATAATGACTTCACAAGTCCCATCGATACAATCAATTTTTGCAGGTAACCTAAATATCAAAACATCAGGCCTCATATATATATATATATATATGTATATAATAGTATCAGTTATACCTTTACATAACATACTATATAATAAATGACGCGCATAATACGCATAACCAATAAACCATTAAAGATAAAAGTCAGGGATCTATTTTTCAATTAATTGTTTAATTTAATTTTTTTTTTATAACATTTAACTCTGACTTCCACTAGTAAAAAACACTCCGTATTATTATTTCGTGTACTGAATTTCACCTAACCTCAAACAAAATAATTACATAGCTATTTTTGTCAGTTCTATGCAGTGCTCGCACAGACGTATTTCTAAAATTAACAACAGAACTAAAGTCTCAGTTTATCTGTTATTACGACGTAAAATACCTTTCAATATATATTATATCAAAACCGCAAATGCCAAAACAGAACGAATTGCGATATTTTGTTAGTATATTATCGAAATTCTTTTAGCCGTGTGTGATGCCAAAATTTTGATATTTGAAAATAATAATCACAATTTTGGCATGGCAATTAATTCAAGTTGTTATTGAACTTGGCAACACCCTGCCCGCGCGAATTATATTTCTTAATGCGGTGTGCGGCATAAAACGCGCGAATTAAATCCGGACCGCAAGGCTTTAGATTTGTATGAATGCGCAGTTTTTTTTCCCGTCGTTTTTTAAAATCGCCTGTGCGTAGTACACTACTCGTATATACGATTCCAAACGTTACGATTTTCATTTGCAGTGAGGGCTTTGCCTAATAGTTTGACTCCTTTATATAAAATAAATTGTATATATTTTATTCTATTATTCATTTATTTTATTAACACTATTACTATTATTATACTTGTGTATGTACAATGTTTATTTTAAATTTAATATGTGTACTCCTAAATCAACTATTATTAATACACCGGCTTCATTTTATCTGTGACCGGCCGGTAGACCGGCCAGATGCACCCAGTCTTAATTTCTGTCGATATACATATACATATGTAATAAATAAATTAATACATATACTATTCCATTTAATATATTGATGATGATGTGCCCTTGATTTCGATCACGGTAATAACTTCGGAATACCATTAGCAGTTGTCAACTGCGCAGGAGATATTATAGTGCCGTAAGTATATGCGCAAACACAGAGGCACTCACTCGTCTTAATCTTTCCATATCCGATGTAACGCTTATGCGATAACATTGGAGAGAAGGTCAGATTGCAGTGACAGATAAGTCACGCAATAAAAAACAACCAGGTCCGAAAACCAATAATTTATGCTTTACACAAGTATTAGCTTCGGCTAGGATTCGAACTCAGCCCACAGCTCAGCAGTCAGATACGCTAACCACTAAACCATGCTGTCAAATGTTATATACAGACAGCTTTGTACAGTTTTATTATCATTTATGATATTTCTTTTGATTACCAACAACCAGTGACGTTTTGTAATCGTTTATTGGTAAATGTTTATTGTACAACATAGTACTGAAAAACCAATAGTAAACAATTCTGTTAGCTATTTTTAATCCAAATTTATGATGTTCAAAATGTAAACTTTACTAATTATATGTGGCGTGTATAATATAGCTAAGCATTAACATATAGGTTAACTTATGTAGGCTTCCAACGGTATTAGAAAAAAAACTCCGTTCATAAATATTAACATGCAAACGTGTTACACATTTAATCCCCCAGAAACGCAAGTTACACCGAGGTCGTCAATAAATAAACTCCCCGTGGTAATATCTCCGCCCGAACAACATTCTCAACCCGTAGCTGTAACTGGTAACTACCTAAAATCAACAGTTTTTTTAGTAGACGCATTCACCTGTAGTATTGGCTCTTTTTTTTTTGTATAAGTTGACTTGATTGATAGTTAACAATCTCATAAAACTCAAAGTCAGGGTAATCATTCACTGAAATACTTTTTCACAGTTGGTAAATTCTTTCTCTGACTATGGTACTATCCTCTACTACCTTACAGCTTACCTTAATAGTCTGGAAACAATTCTCGGCAGGACATCGGTCTCTCCCATAAGGGGAATTTGCCATAATCGCTATGCTCGGCAAGCGGATTTGCGATCTCAGTACCAGATAACTTGCAAATTAAACGCCGCTGCCCGTCATCGGACTGCTTCATTTTAGTTCGGCATTTTTTGAGATCGTTATCCCGCCATCTATCGGTTAGTTATTGCTATTTCCAAGGTTTTTAACTTAATCACCTCTTAAACACCCGCGGAAAGAAATAAAATACCACCCGGCAAATATGCTTAACTATGCTTAATCTAGGCATATACTTAATCTATGCATATGTGAAGAATCAGAAATATGTCATAGACTGACAACCTCTCACATATACATAGAATTTGCTTTCATTGTTAACTACGCCACTAAACGGAGCTCACAAAATGTATTTGTTAACGACACCACTGATGAGAAGAGTGTTGTCATTTGGCTCCACTGAATAGTTTTTGTTGCTTATTGTTGTTGTACACGATAAAGACCTCCACTGTTCGCACTGGAAATTTGATTGAAAGATTACGTATTCGCAATTTGACATAAAGATTTGTTTGAGATTATGCGATACGCGATTTCTCGAAAACGAATTGACTGATCCCGATGTGGTCTCTTAAATTTATCTATGACTTTGATAAATTCAACACTACAGTGGTTTCGTTAACAGATCCTTTTTATTAACGACACCCATGTAGGCATCATTTGGTGGTGTCGTTGACAATTGACGAATTATTCTCAAGCGAAAGTGGAGAAGTCGCTCTGTGGACGTACAATAACAACGAGTATATTAAATAATGCCTAATTTTCTTCAGATGTGAAAACTTCGAATAAGAAAATTGGAAAATCGGGAAAATCCGTAGCAGTTATATCGAAAGATACAATTCTGTCCATTCTGTCTCGTACGGGTAATAAATTTTCATTTATTACTTATATCTGTATGTAAGGATTTTTTTTTTACTCAAATGACATAATTTTGGTAATTGTTAATGTAGTACATTTTTTACATTAGAATGACATAGGTTTATAATTAAATAAAACTTTTTATGAATGAAATTAATTTCAGGTGCCAAGTTAAACTCTGTATCAACTACAGAGTTGGAAGAAGCTTTTGCTATAGCCAACAACATCAGCACAGGTATTTGATTCGATTTTATCGTTTTTGTTTCTTTTCTACAATAAAGCCTTGCTCCAAAGTTGCTTGGAACTACTATAAAAATGTTTACTCTAAAGTACTCGTTTTGTGAAATATTGCTCTTTTGAGAAAAAGAAATGACTTTTACCTGGATATGTGATATGCACTTGTTTTCCACCTTTCTGCGTTCATCAATTATGGAATAAGTATGGAAGAGTGTTAAATGTAGTATCTTAAGACATCGGACAGTTATCCATTTATACCCAGACTGACAGCCAGTAAGTAAGTTATTAGTTTAACGAGTTAAACGTTTTCAGAAATAACCGAGGTTGCGTCGAAAGAAGTCAACTTGGACACTGAAACATCCCGATATCTCTGCTGTAGAGAGTATGAAACCAATAGTCATGGTAGGTGCCTTTACAAGTTCATATTCAAGATGAGATTCTCTAAGCGGTAGACTCCTTTTCTGTCTAGAAGTCGTCTGGGCAGGTACCATCTGACCCATTTTTGCTGCCAAACTGAAGTTCAAAGGCTGTGTTCCGTTCAGAAAGGTCCGGTATAATAACGGGCTGTGAGACATTCTACCTTAGTCACGATCGATGTTTGCTGGTGTACATTCGCTACATTAGACAGTTATCATCTAGTGGACTGTTAGCACATTTGCCACCCTAATCCAATAAGGAAAAAATATATGAACATAGTTAATTTGCTTACACACGCTAGCATTAAATAAAACGTTCAAACTTATTTTACCAGCTACTAAACGAGCGTTACTACTATATAGTAGCGGCGTTGGAATCTGACAACCGATCTGGTACCTGGTGATCGCAGATGACAGCACTTTGCACCTAGTCTGGATAGTTGAAGCCTGGAATGGCGAAACAACCATCTTATCCCTTCAAGCCCTAATAACCATAGGATTTTAATTGCTTCATAGTTATGATAAGTGTAATGTAAGGGATAACATATTATTATTATGTGCGTATTTTTATTAATACAGGAACTAACACTGGAAGTTCCATCCTTGGCCGTGAAAAAACAACGAGTACAAAGGGATTGGACCTCAATGCGGATGCCGGTGAGTTAATCATATTTCCTTAACCACTTTCCCTGAACATTTCTATATCATAAAATCTATGTATTTGAACTTAATTGTTTGTAATCCACGCTTTTTAAATTGCTTTTCTTGTAATCTACAGAAATACGCTTGTTGAATATGACTTTATTCTCATGCAGCTACTGGTATAAAATTTTAACTGTTACAAGCTCTGGGACAAATTGCATTTATTAATACATCTTAAATTTTTTAAGTAGTCGTATGAGTTTATTTAACTCAATGCGGAAAACGTCGCGGGCTTAGCACGTGTCATATATGAGTTTAAGGCATCCATTGTTGGAATCTCGACATTGTGATTACAATCTAGAATATCAATGACTGTTTAAGGTGCGAACTGTCTGCTAGTGGTATTGCATCTCCATCTGATATACTTCTATATGGAATATCTATCAATCCGTCATTATCTCGGAACCTGAAGCAGTTGTCCAAAGTATTTCCCTGGAGGTTAGTCTAATTAGCCAACAACCGAAACGACCATCCTAGTTCCAGCAAAGAGGTGCTTTGGACGTCACAGTATAAATAGTTTCATCATTAACCTTTTGTATGAATGTCTAAAATGATGTCTGTTGGGAAAATTGGTTGGAAAAGTCTATTTCGCTACGCTAATCGTGCCAAATGAAAATCCGTAACATCTGCCTACCCCTATGGTCAATAGCTTAAAAATGTGCTTCAAAAATCTCAGATCTGATTACTAGATTAATGTGATTGTATAATATTATTTCAGGTGTTTCGGCGTCAAACTTGATTGAAACATCGTCTTTTATCGGAGGGCCGACAACTCAGTTTATTGTTCACAGAGGTATTTGTTATTTAATAATAATAATATATTGTTAATAAACACTTATTTAAATATTTCTTTTTGGACTAGTCATAATGATGGAGTATAATCTGCTTTTCAATTCTGGATGGTTAAAAATGATAGTCTAATCGCGCAAGTCGGTTGGCCTCCAAAGCCTCATTTTGTTAACTAGGCGGAGTGAACAGGTAAAAGGTGATACTTGAATAAAATGAGCTTTATTACACCCAACGTTGGTGGTTCTAAATTTTTATTTATTAAAAAAGCACAAGAAAAGCTATCTTGCAGTTCGACCAAAATTACGTTTTAAAGGCATAACACAACCTTACAGTACTATGACTAGGGATTGTTTTCCCATTTTCGGAAACCACGAACGACAGATGCTCCATGCAACATGTTCGTTACGGAAATTTTTACTCAAACTTTTTATCCTACTTCTAAATAGGTTATTAAAACAACGTTATATTTTAAATAAATAAATATTCACCTACTACTAAGAATTAGATATAGATTTTTCCTTTTTTTAAAGATATATAGTTACTTTTACTGTGGACCTCAATACGAATCCATAAAAATTGATTATGTACTTTAGAGATCCTGCGCGAATTTCGAGTTTTTGAATAAATAATTATTCTTAATCTGTTATCGCGGATATTTGTGCAGTTAGCATTGCCTTCTTTGGACTGTAGCTTGTCTGTCATGACCGTTTCGTTTAATATTGGTAAATTGTAAGTAAATTTTTCCCGTGCAACTCGGTTCTAACATTATTTTTAAGGTAGACTATACTATAAATCACCCTATTTTAGTCCATTGCTGAGCAAAGATCTCTCATATACAGCAACTTACTCGGAAGGTTTGCCCATACATACCACACTGAGTAAGCGGGTTGGTGAGCGCAGTGCCGGTCACATCGCACTAGTGATGCTCCTCCCCATCATCAGTCTGTCGGGCTTTGGGTTCAACAAATTCGTATACATATCCCACTAACGTCCGTTCGCCAGAGTGTATTTTGTTTTCTAGCAGAGTGCATCGTGCAGGTGAGGTTGGCATATGGAGAAAATGATGGCATTTTCCCCCTTATACCTCAGACAGTTTAAGTTTCTTTATCAGCCTATTATTCGGAAGCACCAACGAATCTAGTATTTGCCTATACTCATCACACTGGGTAACCGATTTCGCGAGCGCAGTGGCGGTAGTCTCGCATTAGTCTTTAGTCAAAGTGGCAAGGGTTGAATGCAGGATTTTCTGCCACAATTCAGTCGCCAAAGCCTCTTTCATTAGTCAGATTAGGATATATAAAAAAAATATACACACTTTTATCCAATTATTATAGTGATGTGTTTTCGATTTAAAAGACAATAATTCCATTTCAATTTATGATAATTACCCTAATTTACAAGTTTCATGCGTTAACACAGACTATTATAGTTTTACGTTATTTGCATTGGACATTTGTAATTTTTTCAGGTGTATCGACTGGAGATTTGATAGAGCAATATTCGTTTAACGGCGGTTCGCATCGATCTCAATGTAGTTTCACTGCAGGTACGAATTTCAATGACGCCATATAATGTATTCATTTTAATCTGTATTAATCTACGTTGGATGTAAACCTTAAAGTTATGGATAAGAAATTGAACGAAAGTTTTTCTTTACAGATATCTAATCTGTGTTTGCAACAATAACTAATTATAACACTATTTTTTTATATCTACTCGTATATATATAAAGGATACTACGAGTAAGAAGTGTGTAATATGTACCTTTCAGTATATTATATTTGTAGCGAAATGTAGAGAGTCTTTCCATAAAAGTCATAGATATTTTTTGATTATTAAAACCCATAGACCATACTACCAGTTAAACACACACGATGTTTGTGATCATTCGTGAACCTAGTCTTTTTGTACCTAACTGCCTCAGGAAGAGGGTTTCAAGTGTGTACTCGTATGTATGTATGTACTTAGTGGCGCATTCTGTAGCCTAAACAGCTTAATGAATGTCAACATATGAGGTGTCATTAGATGCGTCTTCATTGTGGAATTGACATTAGGTATAATTAAATATGGCGTCTGCAAAAAAACGAAAAATACGGAGAATTCATTTTTTACGCAGACCGCGTTATTTTTTAAGCTAAGACCCGCAGGCGCTACCACGTCAAAAATGTAGAAAGTTATATTAATCTGTTTAAACAAAATGACCGAATTAATTTAGTTTACAATAATGGATGTTGAGTGAGGCTACTGCCCACGTCCATAAACGCCTTTCGCCCCGACAATTTATCCCCTCATCAGAGCGTAAGTAATGACAAAAACGTGTAATGTAAATCGACCGATGACCCCTTTCTGTTTTGTTAACGTACGAGGCGTACGAACGAGGATACGCACGGTAAAAGTTACAAAAGAAGAAAACTAAATCCTTAAAATCAAATTACGTCTTACATTTCATAATTTAATCGTGCTATTGCATTCACTTGTTACCAACTGAACAGAGCTTTGGCGACCGATTAAAAACCATCTCACTATGCCGAACCCTAATTCCACAGAGTAGTGATGGGGAGCAGCTCTACCAACAAATAGGTTAGCGGTGCGTTGTATCTCACAGCCTGTTATCACACTCACTCTCTCTTTATACTCTTCAGATCGGAATACAACAATGGTTGCACTTATGACAATCGGCAGAAATAGGTAAAAAGGGGTGGTACTTAACCAAACGGTACTCTGGTAGAAAAGGGATCATACCACCTATCTGAACACTTTTTCTTTACTTCTTTTGCCTGATATGTGCATAGCTTTCGATCTTTTCTACACTAGGCAAATGTACCACCTATTCCCATATAAATAAATTATTCCAAAGCTATTCGAATATAAATATCTGTTAAACATGTACGATACGTACTAATTACCTGTAATCTGTTACCTGTACTTTAAGTGACCAAGGTTACTAGCTAACGACTTGATCTTGGACGATGTGTAGCGAAATGACCATTTCAAAAAACAAGAGACCAAAGTCACACCGTCTGAGATTCGAGTAAACCTAGCCAATCTACACCCGTCTCATGATGATAATTGTGATGACGATGATGATGATGATGATAAAATTGTATTGTATGCTGTAAAATATTATAAAACTGTAGATACGTACTACAACAACCTACTATCAAATTAAATAATGTTTATTTTATTTTCTCAAATAAGAGACACAGTTTTGTGACGTTTGGATTGTTTACATTGCAAGGAAATATCTATTATTTTTAATATTTAGCTGACGCAGCTTGCAACTGAACTTTTTGGCGTAAATTCAAGCTATAAATTAAATGAGAAAGACATTATACTCGCCATGTTTCACGTATCTAATATCTGCATTGTAATTCGTTTTCTATTCATATGCAAAATTTTATTTAGTGCGGGTTTCAAACCATCGATAGGTTTTTTCGTGTCGTTGCGAAGTAAGATTTTTAATCAGTTATATTCCTGTGAGCTATTAATTGCACACAAACACCCAGACCAGGAATAAATGAACAGTAGGCGGTACAAATTTTGTTCCGCGAAGGAATCGAATCGCGACACGCAGCCGTAGAGGCCATTTTTTATGTATAAAATTAGGTCTAGTCGAACTGAAAACCGCGTAGTATCGGCGTAAGAATTTGCCTTTTCCCGTAGATGTCGTAAGAGGCGACTAAGGGAAAAGCCTTGTAAATAACAATGGCTACCGATAGATGGCGGGACAACCATCTCGAAAAATACCAGATAAAAATGAAGCAATCGGATGACGGGCAGCAGTGTCTACCAGGGGCGTAGTGTCTGGTACTGCTTTCGGCAATCCGCGTGCCGAATGTGGCGTTTATGTATGATTATGAATCCTTTGAATAGGAGATTTTGCCTCCTAATGAAAGAGACCTGCACTGCATAGAAGATGGCACTAGAAACGAGTTTCATATGGAGTAAGGAGACTACCAAACGTTTTTCTAAGTCTTCATATTCAACAGGAGTTTTCGTAAGATTTCCGTATTTTCTACACTTTTTAATGCAACGACGGCTTATCCCTTAGATACGACCGAGCGTTAATCTAAATGACAGCACAGATTCGACACTACGTGTGAACACCTCTAGTTCAGAACATTTGTAAACAGACTCTGACTGAATAGTTATGACAAAAAATCCATTTGACTGTGAACTGTTCAGATATTAATGTCTGACATTTAAGTCGTAATTTCGGTTGTGATCCTTTTGTGATTATGGGTGCTGCCCTAGACCCTAAACTTTGGTAGTTAAAGAAATAACATTTTTTTATGTGCACTCATATCTCTGTTTTTTTGAAGATCGGCTTTTAAAATTTAAGACAGATTAGGGTTAATTAGCTTTAGTATTAAGCTTATCCGCAAAGAATTAAGCCTTTTCACTTTGGAAAAGGCTTACGTGAATTTCAAAGTTTGCATTTTGCAACCGTCTGGCACCCTCGTCTTCAAAATTATGAGGCATTTCCGCCTAGACGAGAACGGAGGAGAAAATTTAAAATTGCAATTTTCTCAAATTTAGTGGCACTTTAGGGAGAATAGTTCATGGGTTACTGCTCTTTTATTTTTATTGCCTAATATTTGACCAGTTTTCTCTTCCGAATTCTCTCCTTCCTATCACTGATCTAAATGCCACGCGAATACACAACATGATCCTGATATTTTATCGAGAAGTGCTAAGCAAATAAAAGAGTTGCTCATAAAAGTAGGAATGAAATGCGGTTATGGACTAAAGAAAAAACAGACTTGGCCACTTTTAATATATACTATATAATATATGTATAATATAAACTACACCACCAACTACAATTAATACAAAAACTATAAAACAAAAACTAACGATGTCGTACATAGTTATTGACGTTAAAAGTATTTTAAGCGTACTTTATAAGAGACTAATTTTTAAGGTTTTATTTTCTTTCTTTTTTTATCCAGAAGTACGTCCCGAACACGCGAACGTGTGCACAAGCGTAACTGAGCAGTTGAAGACCAGGTCGACCGGCGTGACGTGTTCGCCGAGGGGCCGCGCGCGCCACCCACTGAATGCTGCGGCTTCCGAGAAGAAACTCGACACGTTCATTCAAAACGACAGTAGGCGATATCAGTATGGTAAAAATAGTCTCAACGTACCGAGCAGCGTCTATGTAGTCCAATGCTGGACACCTTTCCCCGTGGTGGGGTGATGGATTCTATGACGACGCGACAAAAAGCTTTAATTATAAATCCAAAATATATAACACGTGGGTAAGATTGGAACCCAGGACTCCAGGATTGGAATGTGGTGATTATGCTGATAATATAAACACGTGGTAGAGACAAGCGGCGGCTTTTGCTGCTGCTCGAATGGGGCGGCTCGACCGGATTGGTACCACGGCCTCGCAGAATGCCGGCGTGAAGTAGAGGCATTTTGTGCTTTTGCGTTTCGTTCGTAACCGGACGCCCACAGCCCCTTCCTATCCCCCTCCTTATCCTCCCACCTGCAGCACCTCTGGTGTTGCGGATATACGTGGGCGATGGTAATTACTTACCATCAGGTGAACTGCTTGCTCGTTTGCCGCCTTTTCCATAAAAAAACGTAGTTTAATTTTGAAAAAAAAACATATTTAATACATACAGATAGGTGTGTAAGCCTAATCACCTAAAATTACTTAGTGTAGAATATAATAACACAGAAGTATTGTAGAAAAGAGGGGAAAAAGGTATTCTGCCAGGTAATAGATTGCTGACTGTCAAATGAGTTCTGGCGACCGAATGAAGGCGGTATATCCAACCGAATATGCCGTATCCAAATGCCAGCCTCATCTGTATGCAATGCACCATACAAGTGAACATACGACGACGATAGAGGCTCTGGCGACCAAATAAAAGCGGTATATCCAACCGAATAAAGGCGGAATATCCAACCGAATAAAGGCGGTATATCCAACCGAATAAAGGCGGAATATCCAACCGAATAAAGGCGGTATATCCAACCGAATAAAGGCGGAATATCCAACCGAATGAAGGCGGAATATCCAACCGAATGAAGGCGGTATATCCAACCGAATAAAGGCGGTATATCCAGCCGAATAAAGGCGGTATATCCAGCCGAATAAAGGCGGAATATCCAACCGAATAAAGGCGGTATATCCAACCGAATAAAGGCGGTATATCCAACCGAATATGCCGTATCCAAATGCCAGCCTCATCTGTATGCAATGCACCCTACAAGTGAACATACGACGACGATAGAGGCTCTGGCGACCAAATAAAAGCGGTATATCCAACCGAATAAAGGCGGAATATCCAACCGAATAAAGGCGGTATATCCAACCGAATAAAGGCGGAATATCCAACCGAATAAAGGCGGAATATCCAACCGAATAAAGGCGGTATATCCAACCGAATAAAGGCGGAATATCCAACCGAATTTGGCGTATCTAAATGCCAGCCTTATCTGTATGCAGTGCACCCTGGAAGCAAACATACGACGACGATAGAGGCTCTGGCAACTGAATGAAGGCGGTATATCCAACCGAATGAAGGCGGAATATCCAACTGAATTTGCCCTATCCAAATCCCACAATCTAGCAATGCGGAGCAGCATTACTGCGCAGTATCTATTGCGCATTAGACAATTGCGTATAGTGTGGGAATCAGTCGTCGTGATCGAAATCGCTTCATATCAATAGCTTCGTTACATTATTGTATTGAAATCTTGTATTCGGACAGTAGAATTTAAATTTCTAGGTATTTCCGGACATTCGTATAGCATTGATCGAAGTCAGCTTCTATCTGGTCTGCTACGTGATTCCAACAGTGAGGCGGCCACTCAAGTGAAGCCGGAGAGCATGAACGCAGGTACCGATAAAAGTTCAGTTTAAAATAAATGAGAAATGTGTGTTTTAACTTTCGTATATTTTCACCATTTTTTCACATCTAAAAACATTTTCAGTTAAATTAGTAACAGTAGTAGTAGTTTCAGTTGATATTCACGTACCATTGAAATGATAATTTCAATCCGATTAGAGGATTTAGAGTAATCTCCACGCCCTGTACGCATATTGGTGATCACGGCACTTTACCAGGTGGTAGACTCCTTCTCCGGTTAGGAGTCGTCTCCATAAGTACCGCCAATCAGCAGTACAACCACTGTTGACTTCCGGTTTGAAAGGTATACTGAGCCAGTATATTTACAGGCACTGAGGGTATGACAGCTCTGTGGCGTAGAGGCTAAGCGTTTAGCTGCGACGCTATGGGTGCGGATTCGATTCCCGCACGAGACTAGTATTTGTATGGACTACAAATAATACGTTTCTGGTCTGGGGGTTTGCCCATGTGCAATTTATGTATGTAAATTGCCTCCTCGATAGGGGAGAAATTCCTACAGAGGAAGGTAACGTTTTTTTTTTTTAAAAACCAAAAATTCCATCTTAGTGCTCAGGGGTGGCAACGTAGTTGTAACCTACTTCGATTGAAGATTCTATTGGCTACATTAGCCACTTATAATCTCGTGGACTGTTAGTTCGTTTGTCACCTACAATAAAAGACACCTAGCATTTACTTTTACTATACCTATGGGCTGACTAGGAGTAGCAGATGCCTCCCACCCCCTCCCCCTACAAGACGGATTTTTACAATTTATTAATCATGAAAGTAAATAACATATAATTACAAGGCCTCCCTGACAAAGGTAAATTGTTATCCATTTTTCTAAGCTTTATTCATGAAATCTCATACAATTGAGCGAAACGGGTCGGAAAGATAGATTGCGTAAAAGACGAAAGGTGTGTTGCCGGCCTGCTATTCATCGGACATGGTGCTCGTGTACGCTTTTTAATATATCGGTTCATTGTGTTCAAAGCTAAGAATTTCTTGGATATTACATTATTATTACTAATATTATAAATTTGAACATTAATATCTTTGGATATTTGTCACTCAGTCACTTTTCAACAATCGAACAGTTTTAAATGAAATATCTCTAAGAGGAAGATTATGTCATGAAATAAGCGATACTTTTTATTCCAATCATAAGTTCCCTAGGGATAAGATTTGGATCACGCTAATGAATCCGAAGGTAGTTGTTTATTAGGTATAATCCACTCAAAACTGATACTCATCTCAGCCTTTGGCATTGCCCAACTATGGGACCTTCATAGACTGCTACTTTTCTTTATATGAATAGAGAAATCATAACGTAATAAAGCCTAAACAGAAAGTCTACAGGCACACCCAAAACTCCAAAGAAGCGAACAATTTATATCTTCATTACGATCTATCAATATGGATTTTGTCTTAAAGTCCCACATAAATGGACCAGCACGTTGAAAACTTTGCTTATATCTAATAAAATATATTTCAATATAAAAATTTTGCACTTTCTGCTATCCGGGTCGCATTTCTGAATAGGCCATTTCTTAAAACTTGTCGTGTGTAATGTTTGACGACAGAAACAAAAACGAAGGCAGAGTTGAGCGCGTCGGTGGGTGTTTTCACTTCGCTTCATGCTTTTGGTGAATCAGTTCAAACGGCATTCAGAATCTCGGAAAAGGATGCTGGTCAGTCTTGTTATAAATATTTATTAGTTCATTTACTGTTTGTTTAGTTACAAATAAGATATAACTTTGAAAACAAACCAACAAATATTTTCTTAGTATAACACTTAAGATTCTATTCATTTTTCAAGGGGCTAAATAATTAAAATTGTTGAATATATAATATTAATACTGACATTAATACGATTTTACCCCGTAACCTAAATTTGTAAATAAGTTAGCATAAATGACATAAAATGGTCTATTGCTGTGGGGGCAAAAAAATTTAAGAGCAGAGAACTTAAAGATAAATTTAAAAATATATATTTTTACCTCATAAAAACAATAATAAATTTTATAAGAATAGTGTTGTGCATAATGTACATACTAGAAACAGACACATGCTTGTAATACTAGTTATTAGGCTATATAGTCAGTAGCTCGTTCATAGGGCATTGTATACCGTTTACAACAAAATCCCAGTAAGTGTACAGTGTTTATTATTTTTATTAAACAAAGACTTTATTAAAGGAGCTATTATAATATAAAGGAATACATGGATGATAATAACCCCTGGGAATGAGTTGTTCGCTCCCAAGCGGTGGGCAACATAGCCGAAGGTGCGAGATTTCTAGTACAGCGATCTCCAATCCGCTTGCCGCTCGTGGCGATTATTTTTTTTATAGAAGAAGGAGGCAAACGGACATGCGGCTCACCTGATGGTAAGTTATCACCGACATCCACGAACATCCGCAACACCAGAGGAGCTACAGATGCGCTGCCGCCTTTTAAAGAAGGAACAGGCTCTTTTCTTAAAGGTCCATAAGTCGTAACGGTTCGGAAATACCGCTGGCGATAGCTGATTCCACAAAGTCAAAGTGAGTGGTAGAAAACTTCGAGAGAAACGCACTGCGGTGAAATTCCAACCATCTAGGTGGTATTGGTGGAACTTGGAATTCTGTCGCGATGTATGATGGTGAAACTCAGCGCCTGGGATCATTCTGAATAGTTCCTCAGAACATTCTCTGTATGGCGAATCCTACAAATGGGAGAGGCCGATGTCCTGCAGTGGACTATTTACATACTGATAAGGTAAGGTGAGACATTTCTTACACAACGCATTATGTTTGATTTTTGGAACAGATTTACTTTGAATTCGAATTTGTGAAAAATCTTAAGGTTTTAAATAACTGATGACTAGGAATTGCTTAGTGCCTATATATTTATTAGCGCATGCGTATAACTTCTTTATGCAGTCTTTCTTCAATTATATAGAAACAAAAACCACTCTAGAGCCCACCACATCAACTGGCGTTGTCACATCGCGCCACGTCACCGGGGTGTCGGTTCAGACGCCGGCAAGACTTTGGAATGAAGAAACTGGTAAACCTAAGTTATTAAGTACGATATCTGCGTTCAAACGTCTACTACTAGGTGAAATATTTTATTGACGAACAATAAATCACGTGTTTTCGGATACGGCAAGAAAATAACGCCGTATGTCTGACGCAGCACTTCTTATGCTCACAATTTTCCTCGGGCTTATAAATTGACGTCCAGCAGATCGATCGTGCGTAATCATCCGATGAATGGACCAAAGTTATTTTTTTCGCAGGTTATGTACAAATGCCTTAAATGCCTAATAACGAGCACTCTCTCGCCAGTGGCTATATTGTTCTTGGGACAATATAGCTTTACCCATTTGTCTTAATCATCACAGTAGATACCGATAGTTTGAGAATCCAGATGCAGAAAGCTACGATGTGAGTGTTTCGCCAAGATTGGCTGCTGTACGTGCCCAAAACTCATATATCAGTTACTATGTTTTCTGAATGCAGAGCCTAAAGTATATTTAACCAAGCCATCTTGATCGTTATCAGGTCATACTTTCTTTACGGATGGTGAAATTGACCCCTTAATAGCAGTCCGTAGCGTACACCAACCCGATAAATTTCTACTACTTAATTAAGGTCAGATTATAGTCATTTTCGGCTCTAAATTCATACCAGAAGTAAAACCGTTACAGACGTGAATTCTGTTTGATGGGGTGACTGTAATCGACTATCACAGTCACCCCCCCACATAAGATTAAACTCTAAATACAACAAAAGGAGTTCGCTAGGGAAAGATGAGTTAGGTACTGCACTATAATAGATCCTTGCCTTGTCGTCTAATCGACAAGGAATGACTGCATACCATCATGATGATGGTGATGATGATAATGTCCATTCTGATACGCAGTTTCCAACTGCACAGGAGATATTGTAGCGCCGTAAGTGTACGCGCGAACATAGGCACTCACTCGTCTTTACATTCCCATATCCGATGTAACGCTTATGCAATAAAATAGAAGAGTGTCAGATGCAGTTTCAAGACACAGAATATTGACTTCGGCTGAGATTTGAACCCCATGGCTCAGTATTCAGGTACGTTAAACACTAAGCCACGCGGTAGTTGTAATTAAGGAATAGTTTAATAGTGAATGACACTTTTTTAGTTTTTTTTTAAAATAACATTAAACATAGCACAAAAATTGTAAGATATAAAGAACATAAATATTGTCAGTTCGACCGACCAAGGCAGTAAGTAGTAAAAGCCTGTAATTTTCCCACTGCTGGGCTAAGTTCTCCACTCAACATTTTGATGGATCCAAAGAAAATTTGTTAATATTTTTCAACCAAATAAAATAGCGTCCCCCTCCCTCTCTCTCCCCAAAATATCCTTAATCTATTTATTTGACTTGAAATAAGTAAATTTTAACTAACAAGTTGCAATTAATAATTTTGTTTTTGTGTCTGTATTGTACATTGCTTTTCAAGGTTCCCAACCGTCATTGAATCAACCGACTTCTGTTCCCGATTACATAAAATTCGTTTCAATATCGTCGAACATGAAAACAGTTAAAAAGAAGAAGGTGACAAATGCCATACACAAACAGCCTGTAATTCAATGTAATACCGGTAAAGACATTTGCTTTAATTGCTGCTTATATTTACTAGATTAGGTAAATCAAATCAAATTATTTATTCATCAACTTAAGAAACGTTAATCTGACGAGTCAAACAGTTTTTTTTTAATCTGCCTCCGTCACGTAACAAGGTTCCTCTGACGGAGAAGAAACACGCAGAAAGTCCTTTTTTTTTCAAATTAAAACGTTTAAATAAAAAAATATTACAATATTTTTTCTAGAAACGGCTAGGGATCGATCAGCTCATTCCCAGGGGTTATTATCATCCATGTATTCCTTTATATATAATCCTCTTCATAAAGTCAACCCTACTGTAGGAATACTTTGCGAGCTTACTGGGATTTTGTTGTAAAAATTATAGATTGCCGAGTTACTGACTCTATGGAGTAGACTCCACTTTACTAGAGTAAAAGGTAGCCTAAGTACAATGATACTTATATATGTATGTATATTACATTAATCGTTGTCCTAATATTTACTACTATTTAGTTTGAAGAGCGACCTCAGAATCCTTAACACTAAGGGAGAGAGTTCGCATATATTTAATAATAAAGTTTCGTTTCTGTAGTTATGAAGTCTGAAAACCCAAAAAAAAGGTGAAAAAAAAATGAACCTTAGAAACATAATATTTTAATTTTAGTTACCTTAACCTTGGGTTACATAATTAAATATCATTAATATCAAGCAATACCTTACCTTACCTTAAGAGCCTGAAAATAATCCACTGTCCATTTTCCATAATCGCCACGCTCTTCAATCGAATTGGCGTTCGAAGTACCGGACACCTCGCAGGTCGGACACTGCTGCCCGGTGCCGGGCTCTGTTTAATTTTGTTCTGGTATTTTTCGAACTGGATATCACGCTGTCTGTTGGTAGCCATTGTAGGTCGATTTCCAAAACTTTTCCCTTAGTCGTCTCTTACAACACCGATAGGAAGGAACTGGTGGCAGATTCTTTCACCGATACCACAAAGCTTACTTAAATGCAAATATTTTAGTGATGTTTAAATATTAATTGAAATTTGTTAAAGAGGTTTTTTAAAATGAGTAGCATAATATTTTTATTTAATTTCCAGTCACATCGTCCCGCCTATCAAAAAGCACATCTAATGAAATCGTAGTCACAGAACCTAGCAATATCACAAAAAATAAAACTCAAGATGTAAACTACGCAAGCAAATTAATTTCACAAAAAACCATATGTGACAAAACTACCACAACAGGTAAAAAAAATGACTACGGTAATGATATTATTTTTAGATAATACACCTACTTAGAGAACGATTATTATATTACAGATAATGAAGTCAATGATCAAGTGCAAGAAATGAAGCCTAATAATCCAAACAGAGGTACCGCCATTTTGGATTTCTTGCGTCAAATTTTCAATTAGTTATGAAAATGTCATTTCAGTAAATTTTTGCTTTAGTGACAACAACATGCACTCCAACACAAGAATCCAGATTCAAAGTTACGTTAAAAATGAATCGTTCAACTAAACATGACAGTACATGTACAGTATCAATAAGCATAAAGTCTAGATCTAGAAAATAGGTAGGCATTTATATAGTCTCAGTTCATAGCCATATTGGTTCTTATTGAATCACTTCTATACTCTTTGCAGCGTCGGATTCGAAGACAAAAGAAAAAATAACGAAAACTGCAAGTGCGCTAACGTCTCGATTTATTTTTCCTAGTCCCGGGTTCTGTATCAGTACCAATCACAAATGTGGTAAAGGAACAGGTAACTCTCGTGGCAATCCAGGTAATAGGTATTTATACATTTTAAAAGAGCGATCACCATTGAGTAATTCCAATAAATCGATTAGGTCAGTTTTGTCTGCTATGTACTGTCTATTTTGGCGGGTTTTCGTTTTTCGTCCTTTTTAAAAATTTAAAGGAGTCTTTTGTAAATAAAAACTTCTCAAAGACTTTTTTATTGACTTACGAATTGCGTGATTTAAGTTATACGCTGTTCCGAAGTTTTATTACGTATATTCGAAAAGTTGAATATGATGAGGATTATTTGGAGTTTATGTATATTAAAAACCATTCGTAGAGGTTTTGGGAAATTCTGTGAAATTTTAACGTTTAAAAATGGTTAATACCCAGATGTAGTCGAGAGATTCGCCCACCCCATATCTTCCCCTGACTGTCGACAAAATCTCTTACTATCTATGCCCGTGGCATTGGTGTGTGGTAGTGGGATCGCCAACCTACCATCCAAGCGTGGCGATTGCGAAAAATCCCACTAATAGCTGATGATGCAGAACTCTTTCCTTCTGTGTACACGTTAGAGCGTTCAAGTGCTGATATAGTTGTAGAAACAAATTAGTTTATCTATCCAATTGACAGACCACATTAAAAAGCATTCGACAACAGCATGAAACATGTATGTCCGCTCCATTGCGATAAAATTACTCGCAAACCGACATAAGACGACCGACCGACAAACTTCTACAAAGACACATTTTAAATGGCAACATTAAGACATGGCGTTATCTTTTTCAGATTGTTTATTTGTCTACGAGACCCCGCGTTGCATGGTGCATCAAGCAAAAGCGGATGCGTCTGTTCAAATCGAGCTTCCTCAGGGCATACGTAAGCGAAAAAATGTCTAGCCTAAATTTTATCGAGCATCACGGCAAAGTTGAGAGTGTTCGGTTGCGGTATTGAAAGTTGCAAGTTCGAGTCTCGAGAGGAGTCAAGTATTTATATGGCAAAATAAAATGAAGCAAGGAATGGTGACAGACTTTGCTTGCACCCTGCCAAAACAGCCTAATTAGCAAAGGCGTAATTTTCAAGGCACTTATAATTTATCACAAACTAGTCTAGACTAGTTATCAGAAATAAAAAATAAGTATAAAATACTTAAAGCATCTTCCACTTATTTTTAATGATAATCAAAATGCATTCAAATTAAAATCATTTTTAACATATAGCATAATTTTATTTAAGAGCAAGGGTCAAAAAAGCCTGAATATAAGAAAGTACGTTCAATCGGACTGCTTGCTTCTGGTCAAGAAATGGACAGGACAGTACCATATTGTAGCCGACGGACTTCGAATTTCATCGGAGAGGTATTGATGCCAAAAGGTAATACACAAAAAGTTTAAATTTACAAATTAATACCGTTCTAGCTCAAGGGGACAGGACACTCGCCTTAATTTCATGGTACCCGAGTAACTTGGGTTCCGAACCACGGTGCTAGCACCACTATAAATGTTGATTGCTAAATTTACCACGTGCTCGGAGATGAAGGAAACATGTGAGGAAACCAGTACGTCTGAGAAATAAGAAAAAATATTTCAAGAACTGGATGTGAAATCTGCCCGCACTGGAGCAACGTGGAGGATTGTTCTTGGCTTCAAAACCTCAAAGATTGATAGGAGTCTTGCTCAGCAGTGGGACATTTACAGGTACTTTTATTTACAAAGCAAAAGTCAGTGTCACTTTTTTTTCCGTTTATTCTTCAGTCAATGATTCATTTCTCTCTCTCTCTTCATCTACTAACAATTTGACAGAATAATTACATTCTCCATTAAAATTAAACGCAGACGTTGTGAATCGAACCAAGATGGGTCCCATCTTTGTTCTAATCCTACGTAAAGCTTATGCGATAAGATCGAATGAAGGGTCAAATGCCGTTTTAAATACATTCCATTGAAAAACGTGAATTAAAATTTTAGAATTACACCAATAATGGCATGGAAATACACAAATAATAGGATGAAGATCCACACTGACTAATAGTTCATCCTATTATTTGTGTATTCCCATGCCATTATTGGTGTAATTCTAAAATTGTTTCATGTATAACCCACATAAAACAAATTCTCCATTTCAGCTTACAAAGTCTTATATGGTACTACGAAATTAATATTCGAAGAAGAATCGAGTAGCATGGACGCCGGTGCTGTAAAAGCAGGTCTGTATTTATTGTAACCTAAATAACGTTATAATATTTTTAAAACTTGCAAGTCTCCACTCAATGACTTATCCAAGCTCTCCCTTAAGCTACAAAACTGTAAATAACAGATTTAATAAATGTTAATTAAAATTCAAAATACACAATCAACCTTGAAATAGTACAATCATGACTTGGTTCAAACAATCGTGGATTGGGATCGATGTACCAGATACCTCAAATCACAGAGGTAGTTTCACGTATTTTCGATATTTTAAGATCCATATTCAATGTGGTTATTCAATTGCCTTTGAACGATCATGAGTTTCGTGGCATTTTTACACTCACGACCAGTTTAATTTAGTTAAACAACAAACAGCATAGTCAAGAAAAGCAAGCGGCTCACCTGATGGTAAATGATTACCGTCGCCCACGTATCTGTACCACCATAAAAGCTGCAGATGCGTTTCCGGCATTTAAGGACAATAGGGAGGGGGTTTGTGCAGAAGCACAAGACGCCTCTACTTCGCGCCAGTATTCTGAGTGGTCGTGGTTTTCAGTCAGAAGGGTGAACCGAATTCTGATGAGATTGGCTTTTGAAGAAAACTATGGTTTTTACCTCTATATATTTAAAATATTCTATATACTTTATTATATATCAATACTCTATATATTTTCAAATTTAAGGGTAAGGGGTGTAACGTTACATTTGAAAATTTTCGTCTTTCAAAACAAGTCCACTGCTTTTCATTGGTTTTTTATAAAATTAAACCGGTCATGCCGTGCCTGAAAGATTTGTTTATAACTATGTGCGAGGCGAGTCCTCCCTAGGCCGGCGGATTCATGGCTAGCAGCATTCCTAGTGTCAATACGCTCGCATTAGTAATGCTTACCATATACCTACTATAACACTATTATCCATACATCCCATTTTTTATATTTTTTTTAAAGTTGTCCCATACTTGACACACTACATCCAGTCAAGGATTCTCTGTCTCTTGATAACTGGATGGTGATAAGACACATATGAATCAGAGATCAATAATCATATATATATATACAATATGTAAATTCATAACTCGGATACAAAGATTTATATTCGTCATACGATTGTCTTTCCCTAGCGTGATTCGAACCCGCAACCCTCAGCTTCGAAGGCAGAGTCACAACCAACTATGCCCTAGAAAGTAGTCGTCAACTTTATTTCATTTCTAGGATCCACCGATGATAGCCTGTATTTGAACCCCTCGAAGCACAACGAATGCGCACCGACGATGCGGCGTAAGAGTAATAAGGGTTGGTAGAACCAAAAGTGTAATAAACAATAAAATTATTATATATCACAAGTACATGCTTCACTCCACATTCATTGGTTTTATAGAACAAACCGGTTTCACCTTTCGGCATCTCATATGATATCACATGACTTTCAAAATAATTTTCATAATGATGAAGTTTCACAATCGCCAACATTTATTATTAAGTAAAATACTCGTTCAGGTTTTCTCTATTGTCCGGTTGTCTCTCCGAGTCTACGTAAAACTACTAGAGCCTGACTTGAAAACCTAGGACCAAAGGTAGCCTTAGTCTCATTCAAAACATGGGTTTCCTTGAGTATTAAGCAAAAAATTCCCACTCTATATATGCTGGCGTGTTCCTGGAGGCTTATGTTCAGTAGTGGACTTAAGCTGATTAATAAACTAAAAAAATCATCGTGGGTCTGAACACAGCCTGTCACGTTGTTCCAAAGAAAAGATCTGTTAGAAAGAGGATTGAAACGACTAAAATAAGTGTAAGTAGGCCTCTGACCTCCCCATTATTGGGTTAACGAGTTACGAATATAACTTATAGTGTCAAAAAGCTTCTGTTCTGTTAAAATCAATTGGCAGTTTGATTTTTAAAAAATTTACTATAATAAGTGAAACCAAATTTGCCTCGCTCCAACAAAACAATTCTTTTCCTTGGTTTCAGAATTCAAGCAACATCTGCCATCTATCGGCAAGATTCCAAATCGCTTACTAAACAAATCTAATTTACTTTACTTTGAAGCGTGTACGATGAAACCGAGTGCGTACTACAACTCGGGTTGCCAAACCTATAACTTAATATCGATGCCTCTTATAAGAGTAGCCAGCACCTCCTGCGTTCTCTCACCAGCTCTTAGTCTTACGGAGATATGTAGAGGTAAAGACAAAAGTGATTTAAAAATTGTGTATTATATGCTGTCTGCCATCGAGGGAAGAATAAGGAGGCTAAAGCGGAACGCTCGCTCTAGGTAGTTCTAATTTATGGCGCTAGATGTCGTAATAATAAAGAAACAATTCTTTTTTGTATTTGACTCGTTGCCGGTAGGTGGACTACATGTGAAAACAATTTAAATTTAAAACTAAAAATGATATTAAAAAATTAAAAATTCTAATTTATATTTAGTTCTTGACAATTTTTCCAAATATGAGAAACATAATTTATTGTCCTTAGTAACAAAATATCAGTTAGTGATTGTCGTATTTTTTACATTTGTATCAAATTTTATAAGTAAAATCGTAATGTCTATTTATATGCAGTTATGAAATAATTGTAAAAATCCAAAATATAATCTTTACATTTGTACCATTAGTATTATAATTTCCTCCTGGCAGATATACGAAACGTACCACGTCTTGGTACGTTAATCACAAGATCACTAAGCCACGCGTCAATTAAAGTACAATTTAAACGCTTTATATTCAAAGAACCAGAGTACTAATATTTTAATTGTTTTGGCGTTGAGGAGCGAATAGAAAATAATGATTTTAATCTAAAAAAGTTCAGTGGCCTTATACACTATGCCACAAAAATGTGTTGGATAAACACCACCGGTACCTTACTGCTGAGCCATGGGTCTTGGGATGGATTCCCAAACAATTTGAAACAATTTGAACCAAACGAAGTTGGTTTTCGGGTTCATATCATGACAAAATGTCCTTTTGGTAAATTTCTACCGCGGTCAACATCCTTTATCAAACAAACTCCGTACATACGAGCTCGCACAGTGTAGTATTTAAATCCTTATAGATGACGAACACATGGGTCTAAGGTCGGAGGCCCCTGGTAGTACAATCGTCAATCGACTTGCCAAGTGTAGCGACTTCACCTGTGTGATTATAGTGCTGACATAGTCGCACTGTATAATATACACAGGTAGATGTAAGGTAGATGCCTTATCATCGTTAACAGCCTACAGTGTGATTAAGATTAATTCTACCACCTTATCTCCAAACGTGGGTGTATGAAACCGTCAAAGAGAAATGGCAGAAAAATTTCGGGGCCACTTTAGGAAATTATACTCCTATTTTCAACCTGTTCAGCAGTGGACTGTTTAGAGACCGCTAAAGGATATGACAAGTCCACAGTCGCCAAGCCCAGGTGGCTCAGGCAACCGTCGACTTCTCGCAACACCGTGCGTGACGTCGCTCCATCTTGTGAAGGGACGTCCTTGGGAAAATATCTAACGTATCACCTCGGAGGCAAGGACAAGATATATCGGGCCTGCACTGGCCAAAACTACAATGTGTTTCGCCACCAGCGCCGCTGATCGCCCCTTTCCGGGAGAGAAAACATCCTGTCCTGTGATGGTAAGTGATTACTGTCGCCCACTCACATCTACAACAGCAGAGGTGCAGTAGGTGCGTTGCCGGCCTTTAAGGACATTTGGGAGATGGAAGGGGAGGATGAGGAGGGCGATGGGAAGGAGGAGTGGGCCTCCGGTTACCTCACTGACCTAACGAAACGCAGAAGCATAAGATGCCTCTACTTCACGCCGGTATTCTGCGAGGTAGTGGTACCAGCCCAGACGCCGCTTGGCTCTACCGCGTTTAAACGTTTATGAGACAGACAAGGAGAACCGACACCTAATCCTCGTTGATACATAGATAAATCTGATGAAACATTTGCATCGCATACATCTGATGGAATGTTGGCTCTTTTATCACCCTTATATAATAAAGAATTAAAACTACCTACCTATATAAAAGATTCAACAAATAAAAAGTCATCTTAAACAAATTGTTTATTAATAAACATCGAAGTTGGGAATAACAATACAATATTCAGTTACATTATTACAAAACAGCAATTACTGTACGGAGGCGATGCGACAGTATAATGGAAAAAAAAATATTTTAGAAACAGTGATGATGTCGTTTGACTGGATGTTATCACCCGAGCAGGAGATATCATAGTGCCACAGTGTAAGCGAAAACTCACGCACGCACTTGTCTTTACCATTCCGCATACGATGGAACGCTTATACAGAATAATCGAAAGAACGGCCCGATGCAGAGGACACGGGGGAGCACTAACGTTAGCCGTGGTAGTCTAGTGGTCAGGGCGCTAACTTTAGTGTCATAAAGCGCGAGAGTGACCTGGGTTCGCTCCCTGGTGGCCGGCACCACTAAAATTGTTAATAGCAATTTTAAGTGGTGCATGTACCACGTGGTTGAAGAAAACATATAATTTCGAGGATATGTGAAACCCACCAACCCCCACCCTGGCGTGCCCATCCCGGCTCCAAAAACCCTCTTAGATATTTGAGAAGGAGGCCTTGCACTGGGCGTTTACAGACTGCTACTTTACTTTTACTAATGTTGGCACCGGTCGGGATTCGAACCCTGGACCCATGTCTCGGCGATCGTGTACGCTTACCATTAAGCCACGCAGTGGTCTAGCATTATTTATAGTTATATGAAACGGAAAGTAATTGATAATGCTGTATAAGGAAGATAGGGAATACTTTCCTATTTTTCCAAAATGTCGAAAAATTACACTAGTTTGATTGCATGTTTATAAGATCGAATCATTTTCAGATCCAGTAACTAAGTGAAAAATTAAAGGTATGAAAAATAATAGTATATTAAATTTCATACATAAAGCTCCTTTGACTTATATAAGATGAATAGCTATCAGATAATATTCGATAATCAGGCAATAATAAAATATAAGTGGTTTTTATTTACAAAATGTATATTGAACTTAACAGTTTATGGAATGTCTAATCACATTATAATTATAAATAGGAATGTTCGAGTTCTACAATTGCAATACAACAAAATTGTTAATATTAAAAATTGACAAAGTTTTCACTGCATTAGCGAGTTAATCGGTTACACAACTAATTAGACGTTGTTTTCCGCTTATAAGGGCAAAGAAATAAATTTACCAAAACCTACATTCAATGCACTATCGTGGTAATTGATTCAATAATAACGATGTAAGTTACTGAGCTAATCATTCATTCATTCATTCATTGCAGAGATACAAATTCAAATGAACGATCCTTTTTATATGGGTAAGGAGGCAAACGAGCAAGCGTCTCACTTGGTGGTAAGTATAGCCCGGACGAAGCACAAGATGCCACTTACAGTAGTCACGTGGCCCATTCGAGTTGCAACAAAAGCCGCTTGGCTCTACCACGTCAGTATCCTATTTAGACTTACTCGTTCGGAATGAAAATAAAAACCAAAAACAAACCGTGTAATGACGCCTAACCTGAAGTGAACAACTTTCATTACGAAGACATGACCGGGGAACGAACACTGTAAGTGCACAGGTTCGTTCATCACCACATCAACAGACTATACAGTCGGAAAGTTTAATTAAAATTAAAACCAACTAATATAGCTAATTAATTAGATCTATTAAATTCCAATTTCGCAGGCGCAATATTAATGAACGATTAACGAACATATTAATTCTATCATTCTGCTTTCATTAGGAATATTTCATTTATATAGGCTAACAAATTGACGAGAGTTGACTACAAGAGATCAGAATTCAATACATTAATGTCAGAAAATCAACAATTCGATTGTTAGAAAAATATTAACTTCGGATTGGATTTTTCAATTTAGAACCTACAACAGGCGAGCTCAAAAAACAGTCCTGGTGTTGTTTTCTACAAAATCTTCCCACTTTTTTGTTTAACCCAACACACATTTGTGTGGTTAGAAAATTAACTTCTTAATCCTTAATGAAAACACTATCCATACAAGTATAATATAATGCGACATATTTACAATAATGCAATAACGTTTTAAGCCCCTTTCGTAGATAAGACGTTAAAAACGGAATTACATTCATCTTATTTACAGAGTCATACAAGTGTCCTCTTCCGTTTACTTTCCTCCTAGTATAAACACAATTATAATATATCACAAATGGTTAAAAATATTAACTAAATCAATATAAATAGCGGTTTATTTAAATAATATGTATATTTCTGTACTATAATTGTGGAAATTTACTTGATACATGATACAGCACATTTTATATTCAAAGCATTGAAAGTCAATAGAAAAAGAATAACATAACAACGCCATCTATTGGTGAGTAAGTAGATTCAACTAGATGTCGCTCCTTACCATGTGTTAATAATTCTCTTTCAACCTTTTTACAACCCTTTGTAAAAAGCTTCGATAGATAATATAGGTATTGCAAAAAGGTTGGATGGAGAGAGTAGACCATCAACTATTTATATCATTAAATCATAAAAGATTTAAACTTGTCTATTCATAAAAATGTTTTAAACTTAAATAACAACAGATTGTATGCAACACAGTCCATAAGAAGCACCTTATATCTAACTTTAACAGTCATAGTATATTGAGTACATAATATTTACAAAAAAAGTACGTAATAATAACCAATGACCGAATAATACAACAATCGATACATTAAAATACACTTAAAGTGTTCATAGAAATCCTAAGTAATCCCTGTTTTGTATCCAAAACCGCTAGGCCGCACGATATTTAACCATATGCAGTAGCAAAAAGCGTCACTAATTCAAATAATTCGTCTCATTTGGCACTATAAGCTACACAGACCTCTCTTATGATCATGTTCACTATAACCAATGCTGCATGGTGTAATTACCTGAAAATTTATTAAATTTTACACAGATTGTCCACAAATTACTTAATATTACAAGCAATTATAAGTAAGGACCAAGGTAGCCCAGTGGTCAAGGGATCTGGCGACTCGAGTTCGACAACCTATTTGGAGGGCTCGTACCAAAGAGTTTTACGTTAGCGAAACTTATGTACCATTTGTAAAATTTATATATACACTAAGACGACGACAAACAGGTGGTAGATTCCTTCTCTGCCTACTCATTTCTGTCACCAAACAGCAGTACAACTAGTTTGAAACATAAATAGCCAGTGTAATTACGTGCTGTGAGGCATTCCATCAAGTCTAAAGAGGTGACAACGCATCTGTAAGCTTCTTCGATTGAGGTTGTATGCTAGTGTCCATGGGCTGCAGTACTTTAGTATTATATGACCACCTCAGTATTGGTTACACCTTTGTGAGAGTCTTTGTTTATATTATAAGTAAAATTTTCCGCTTTGCCTCATCCCATATCACAAAAATATTCTAAGTGAAGTTCCATGAACACATGGCGGAAAACCATTCTTTAATTTATATGACCTACCCACTATAAAAGGGTTTTGGCGGGAAGAGTCCACTACTCTAGTGTGGTGAAGAGGAATACACGTATACACATCCTTGGTACAGTTGAGGAAATAATAAAAATATTTGTTTTCTTTCAGACCATGCAAGTTTTCGCACAAGGTTCCTCTTCACTCTCGTGCACGAACAACATATAAACATTTATTAATTGTATGAATTATGCTCATAACTACTGACTAATTATCGGTCAAACTTACTAAGCAGTCCTCAAGCCAGCGACCGGGGAACGAACACGTGCACCAACGAGTCCCAACCGCAGTCGGCGATCTGGTGGGGCCTTAACGCGTTCCAATCCAAGCCGTAGGTGAACTCCGAGTGATGGCGAATTGTCTCCAACGGCTCGCAGCCACGTTTCAAGTCCCATATCCTAGAGAAAAACATATGCAATATAGAACCATAAGGACTACACTCTTAGAGAATAATTGAGGTAATAATATAAGGCTACTGTTTGTATGCTCTCAGCATTGTAAAGTAGCAGCCTGTAAGTGCCCACTGCTGGGCAAAGGCCTCCTTCTCAAATACGAGTATCAGAGAGGGTTTAGGAGCCGGGAAGGGCCCGCCACGCTGCCCCAGTGCGGGTTGGCGGGCTTCACATATCCTCGAAATAATATTTTTATTATTTCTGAGACATGCAGGTTTCCTGACGATGTTTTCCTTCACCGCTGAGCACGTGTTAAATACAGCACTTAAAATTGCTATTAACAATTTTAGTGGTGCCGGCACCGGGGATCGATCCCAGGTCACTCGCGCTCTATGAAACTAAAGTGAGCGCCCTGACCACTAGGCTACCACGGCTTTGACACGGCTCGGCATTGACTCAAGGGTATGGCCCTCCGACCGCGGGTGCAGTAAAGACCCCAAAACTTTGGGAATAAAAAAATATTTAAATAAAACAGTATCGAAGACACGGGAAACTACACAACACGACCAGACCCGAAAACCGACAATTTGTGTTTTTGTACATATATTTCATACGACTGGATTTCAACCCAATCACCCGGTCCGGTGTACCAACTTAACCACAAAAAATGTTTTGTAGTTTATCAAATAAATATGACAGACTAAGTAAACATGTAATATATATAGATATATATATACATAATAGTCCCTTCTTATTAACCTTCGCTTTTTTCATTTTAGTCGGCTCGAGGAAGGGGTTGTCGGATACTCCCGCCTCCACCACAAGAACGATGTTTACTAAAATAATAAAAAGTTGGCTACCTAGTAGTAAAATCGTAGGAGACCGCCGCTATAACCGAAGGCGCGTGCGGTGAGAATTGCACCCTTCTTACGGCGCATTCACAACCTTTGGACGAAACAGAGTAAATATTTAATTTTTCAATAGTAAAAAACAAAGTCGCCATGCGCGGCTGTCTGTGTGTTCGCTTATAACATCTAAACTTTGATTGCAATGCGATTTTAACCTTCATGACGGAGGGATATACGGGTTATGCTCAACGCAAAATGCATCTACACTGATAAAACATCAAATTGACAACACATTATATAAGTTTCACAACACATTATATAAGTAACCGAAAGTGTAATTACCCTGATGATTGCGTAAGGCGTAACCGGTCAGGAATGTATATAAAAAAAAATAGTTGTGTAACTAAAACAAGAAATAATTATCAATATGATGAAGTTTCACCATATGTATAAATTATTTATTTTATTATTTTTTAGACATCCTGGTTCCCTAGACCTCAAAAATAATATAAGTGTTAGCTTTCATCGTCGAGTACGTGGTGAATTCAGTACTCAAAATTACAATGAACAATTTTACTACGAAATCAAAGCAAGCGTTCTGCATCCAGAGTTACAACGCACCGCAACACCTTTGTTATTGCAGATGTACGTGGGCGACGGTAATCACTTACCGCTGGCTCGTTTGCCGCCTTTTCCATAAAAAAAAAACCGTGAACAGGCCACGTCACAGACAGAAATTACTTTTAAAATTCGATAAGGCTAACACCAAAAGGCGTTGGAAGCCCGTCAAGAATAACTCTATAATAAGTGACCAAGAAAATTTATTTCTTCATAACGCTATTAATTTTATAAAAATATCAGTCGGAATTTCCCGGAATAAAAAGTAGAGATACTTTGACTATAAGCTAAATTTAAAAAAAAAAATGTAAACGACAGACAAAGCAACTACCGCATTTATAATGTTAACACAGTCGGTATAGCAAAGCAAGCAGTACCTTTAAGTGTAAACATGGGCGTGGTCAATCTCCTTAAATCCCAGCCTCTGATTAAACCGTCCGAGCCAGCCGTAGCCAGGGCATGGCTCTCCGTTCTGCTCCAGTCACAAGACAGCACCTACAGAATACATTACTTAGTACAGCTCAGAAAACAAAATGCTTCGTTGGTAAACGCACTCCGTGATTCAATTTCAACAATCGTCACCCATCAATGTCATTGCAAAAGTAATTGGACTTTAAAATAAAATAGAATAATTTTACTTAATATTAAGTTTTAAGTATTTGTTATTTATCAATAAATAATGTAAAGTGGTCACGACACGGTAGTTCACGTATCAGAACACGTTAGCGAATTTTGTCCTTCAGTCCCTTAATTGTTGTCGTTCAAACATACGCCTTAACTTTCACATTGCTAATATTTAGATAAAACATTGTCTAAAGCACTTCTGGAATTATAAGAAACAATTAAAAGAAAAAGTCACCGAACTCCCTAAAACCTTTTTTAAGATAAGCCTGAACAACCTGTTAAAAATTTCATGCTTTGTAAGCATGAAACTTTTTAACAGGTTGAATGCGACATTACTACATTATATTTGACCCCGACACTCAGAATTACCTTATAATTCTGAGGCTCATTCCAAATAATAAAAAAATAAATGACTGGATTTTTTTTAGTTTTTATTATTTTCACTCGAGATATATTTGCGTTAATAGTTAACAAGGCAAACAACACCCGGAAGAGATCTTAACCACCATTCGCGCAGGCGTCCGCTGCAGGCGTTTAAAATCGCCGATGTGCGGATAATGAAACCCTGCGAGGTCACTGCTCTTGCCGAGGTCAGTAAACTATTAGTCGTAACAAATAGCAAATTATATAGATTTTCCTCCACTATCTCCAAATAATTATGACCTCCAGTACCTTCTAACAATTTTTTCATTAAATGTCAACAAGGTCGCATCCAACCATAGATATTATTATTATACCAAGATATAGACGTAAAGTAATGAATATTTTATATTTGCTACTTATTTTTTAAATGGAAATTACCTCGGCATCGTGCGCCTTTACAGCGGCAGCAGGACGCGCCGGTTCCGTGCAAGTCCAGAGTTTAAGATGCCCGTCGCCCGATACCGAGGCGAACGTGGCAGGCGAGTGCGGGGAAAAGGCGGCCGTATAAACCAACTGCGAATGACCCGAGAAGGTGCTGAGGCACGCCTCGGACTCCGGATCCCACTAGATTACACAAGAGCATTGTAAAGTATTCATTATCAATGGTAGTTCAGGTAGAGGGAACTCGGCTTAGAGGGGGGTATATTGCGTAATTCTGGTGGTAATGTTAACATTTTGTCAAAAAATCTGTACAGACGTATCTAGTTCAATAATATATAACAATATCGATGTCGGATCTGGCGAAACGTTAAAGCGGAACCTATCACGATTAATATTACCACCAGGGTCACGCATAACAGGGTGGTGGAGGCGAGTCGTCCGCAATCACCAAAGCAAACAATATTACATAAAACATGTTAAGTTCAATAACCTGCACTAGACTAGCGCAGCGGAATCTTCCAAGACTTCATACCATAGATAAAAAGTTCTCAGACTTCAGTTATGATTTTACTCTGTAGTAGTGTTTAAGTCGGAATCAACACGTGGGCACATTGGCGGTCGCCGTACCAAACACATTAAACCAACTACGCTGCTTTCTGTCTTTAGTCAGAGTTTGTCTGACTTGATTAAGAAGCTACTCTGCCAACTGACGGACGCCATAAGACTATTCAGGTATATTCCTTAGTCATCTCCTTCGACATCCACGACAAGAAAAGGGATTACAGATTTGCTCAATACACCCGTATCACTAGTCCAATACTCACCAATTTAACAGTGGTATCCCAGCTAGCGCTCAATAAGTGCGCGCGGGGCCAGTCGACGGAGCAAACTTCGCTACGGTGCGCGCGTAAAACTCGTAAAGGTGCCGCGCAACCACCACGCCACACCACCACAGCACCATCGCCCGCACCGCAAGCCGCCACACCATCACTGGTGCCCGACCACGTCTGTCACGAAGAGATAATCCGTATATCTTATTCACGAGCACCAAGAATAATACTACCCTTACTTATCTTAAACGGCCTGTAAATAGTCTACTGCAGGACATAGAGACTCTCACAAGAACGTTTTGTTATGATCTACAAGCGGATTGGGGATCGCAGTACCTGACACCTCGCACCTTAGACGCCGATCCTCGTCATCGAACCGCTTAATTTTGGTCTGGTAGTTTTTATCCCGCCAGCTGTCGGTTACTACAGATCTATTGCGCCTTACAAGGGTCCATTAGTCGCCTTTTACGAAACCCGCGGCCAGAAAGAGGGTGGTAGTTTCTTATGCCGAAACCACGGCCACTTACATTAATATAATAAAATATTATTTTTATGAGATAAAAATACCCGCATTCAAATGACTACTGGTATATATAAAGGAGTAAAATAAGGCGGCCCGATAGCTAACTTGCGGGTCTTCTGCTCGTGAGTCTCTTCCGAGGAGGCTGTAAATGCCACCGGGCCAGCAACGTTTCTACCGTGGGGAGGTTATGTTGGGATGAGCCCTCTGAAGATGCCGGAATGCGTCTCCCAGACACCGAAGGCGGTGACTGGTATACGCAAGCACCTTTCCCCTACGTAAAACTAAAAAAAAAAAGCGTCCCGATAGCCTAGTTGGTAGTGTAGTAGCCTTCGGAGGGGAGAGTTACGGGTTATAAAACATTTGTGTAATGAATTTAAATCTTTGTACCCGGTTCATGGATGTTTATAATTATATAAGTTTACGATTATTTATCTATGTACGTTCATGTACCTTATCACCATCTGGTTACCAAGACACAGGGAATCCTAGTTTGGGACGAGACGTTCCTAAATACTGTTGTAACGCCTATACATTCGCGATTTACCCAATAATAGTTTATTAGTTTAATATGTATAATAAATAGAACATGAGTCTTCGTGTAATTGTCCATAAACAATAAGCTCTCTTTTTCCCTAAATGCCAACCCCACCAGCATGTGGTGCACTTGGCAGGCATTGGCAATCACAGTAGCCAACGCATCGCACCCCAGTTATCACAACCACCTGCTTGCCGGCACTTATCTCAGTATTCTTAGGCCCAGTAAATTTGGCCCGGTAATTTCATATCATCTGACGACATTGGTGATGTTAGCTGCTAAAATCGGCGACTAGGCTCGCCGCTCGTCACCTTCTTTACGGAAAGGCGAAAAGTGGATTGTTCAGGCCGTGGCAGCAATGGTTAGGCACATTCGTGCCAAATGGAAATCCATATCTGCTTTATCCTATCGGGTGTGAGTGCTTGTGTGTAATGTTCAATACTCAATATAAATAAGGATGAATAAAGGAAGCTTGAGAACCTTTTTCCCCCACGGTTGTCAGTTCTGCGAGCTATGTGGCCGGCCTAGGGGACGACCCACACATGATGGAGTGACGACCTGCACAATATTGCGGGAAGTCGATGGATGTAGGTGGTTCAGAACCGTGATTTGTGGCAATCTTTGGAGGAGGCCTATGTTCAGCAGTGGAAATGATGATGATGATGATGATGAAAGGATAATCGTTATTAGCGTCGTAGCGAAAGTTATTCGCCAACTCCCGTTTCTAGTATTCCAAATTAAATTTAAATTAGAAGACAAACTAAAATATAAATAGGTATATATAAAACTCATTGAAGGCGCTAGCCAACAATCAGTTAATCCAATATGTTCCGTGAATGTTACCATTTTTCTTGGTAACTCAAGTAAATAGAATAAATAAACATGCAAAGAAATAAATAAGCCTCTTACATGCTGATGTAAAGTATGCACACGTAACTCAACAGGTAAGGCTTCATTATGTATGTTCTTGTCCTTTGCACTCATCATTAGAACACTTAAGCAGTTTTAGCCCAGTTTATGTTAATATTAAATATTTAAGGAACAAAAGGTGTTTCTTTATTATTTGTTATTTACACATCATCAATCAACCACAATTAAAAATTTCGAAAATAACCCTATTAGAACCAAGAGACTAAAGAAAGCAAATATAGTTCTGCCAACTAATTATTGTTTTAGTAAATGAAATTCATTTAGTTTAACATACCTCAGATCTTAGGGCCATGCCACTAAATATTACACAAAAATTGCTTGTGACAATCCAAGGAATGACAGTGCCATGACATTTTTGTGAAATATTTTGTGGTATTGTGCAATAGAAATACTTGTGTTACATCATAAGCATAGATATACGAATAGTTTGTATACATTGCAAACACAAACCACAAAACAATTTAATAAATTTCTGATCAAATTGTTCCACAGAAGAAAAATAGATAGTTTTTATGATTAAATTCATTTTAAAATCATTGTATTCACTTTAAAAGAAATCCTAATGTTTTATATACTCCGATAACAACATGAAACAATGAAAATGTTTAGAAATAAAACATACAATGTGCCATTAAACACATTGGTGTTCACTAAACTAAAATAGATACAAAACAATCAATGAACCAATCAACAAAAAAACTGTTGGGAACAAACCAACATGTATCATAGGTGGTTCACACAGATTAGTTATTTTACAAATCTTGTCAGTTCTTTGTAAAATAAAAAGATGTTTCACATGTGTGAGACAGTATAATTTCATATATGTGTAGTGAATACAAAAGGTAAAAGACAAACTATTGTATGACTTACTTATTATAAAAACATTTTAATGAATGTAATTATTATCTACTTAAAAATCTGTTCTAAAATCTTTGATCCAAATCTAAATAACTTATAATTCCAACATTAAAGGTTCTTCACTAACTAATAACATAAACTATGATGATAAACTTTGCCATTTTAATAACATTGACACAGACTCTTCTAATAACATTAACAATAACCACCCCTGATTAAATTTTTAATAGCAACAGCCACATGGATCTCAAAACCACATATTACTTTATGTCCTAAGTCATGTCATTTTATCTATTTAAATATAACAAATAATTGTCTTTATTTTAGAATTTCTTTCTATTTTTTTTTTACATTTGCTTTTGCATGGCATGTGTAAATATTTTATATGGCATGTCAAGTAAAATTGCAACAAATAAAATAGTATTCGGTTTGTATACCAGACCAACAGAGTGTAGCATATGCAGAGTGAGATTGGTATTAGGAGCAAAGCTGGTACATTACACCCAAAAGTATGATAAATTAAAAGTATGTTTTTAATTCTCTCTACAAACCAAGATATAAAGTGCGACATGTACAAGAAATACGATTTTATTATATAACAATACGTTGGTTTGCTGGTGCCTGTGGTAGGTTATAAGTTCATAAAGCTGTGTTGTCACCATCTAGCATTATTTTTACTAAATCAATCCTGTAAGTACTTACCACATCAAACAGCCCATCGCTCCATTCAAGCTTCTGTAACTCCAACAATGTGCTACCATCTGGAGCTAGTTCTAAGAAGAACAGGGTCCCACCACCAGCAAGGCCATAGTATTGACTTGTAGCCACTGCTAGGGAGTCCGGTCGGGTGCGGGAGAATCGCACACTGTACCCATGCCTGCCCTGCGTGAGGAAGGTGGGCATACTGATGGTGTAGCTGAAATAATATAACATTATTAATATAGATTATTATGCAAAAAAAATTTAATGACACTTTATGCTATCCTTTTGCTATTAGGATGATTACTGTCAGTTACATCAACAAGTCTATTGAGTAGTAGATAACAATTGTTTTGATTATTTATTTTTGCATTGTATTTATCTATGGTACAAAAATAATAAGATTAACATTACACAATTCCTTTTTGTTTGTAGTTTATGTATGTATATTTGTTTGATTATCAAAAATCTATTCAATAAAAGTACTCAAATGTTTACATATATGTATTAACATTTACTTTTTGAATAGGCTTATAAAGAATGAAGACATAATATACCTCTATTTGAAACAAAATCATGAACTATCTTTTTCCAAAGCCACTTGTTGCTCCAAGAGTAATAAATGTAACTGATGTAATAATAGACTAAGAATATGAAGAGTTTATTTGTGTAACCAGAAATGGGATTTAAAATATGTAATGCTCATACCATAACACCAGATTTTTAATACTTATTAAAAAAAATAGTGACATTTTAACATTTTAATGAACCATTGTATAACTTTTAATGGGAATATTTACTTTTAAAAAAAATTAACCTAGTTAGATGTATTAACATCATATTTCTAGTACTGTCTCATTAGAAATATTAATCCCCATTACTAGTCTGAGAGATTTTGTTTTGACATAGTTCATAATTGGTTTTACACCATCCGTTGATAACCAGAACCTTGCTGTTAGCTAGGAGAGTGCAATGTGTGCAGA
Source organism: Bhutanitis thaidina (assembly GCA_029286595.1). NCBI lineage: Eukaryota > Metazoa > Arthropoda > Insecta > Lepidoptera > Papilionidae > Bhutanitis > Bhutanitis thaidina. The sequence goes on along the minus strand of JAGSMS010000009.1, from coordinate 4,748,674 downwards.
TACTACTCAACATTCACTAATGCTGTATATTAATTCTATAAGAATGCAATATTTATTTTTTTAGAGACAAATTATCAAAATCCTCATAAAAAAATTATACAAAGCATTATAAAATTGTTCAAGTAATCTTTGTAAAACTTTTATTCTTGATTTTCATCCTTGGTCTTAACATTTTCTTGATCTTTATCCCCTTATGATGATAATATAGATTCTATTTTTAGTACTTTAATGCAAAGTGCAAGTAAGGTCCAATATTGTAGTATTTTATGAAAAACAATCTACTGAAAGTTTATCAAAATGTAGCAGTCACCATATTCTATAATGTATATAATAATAGATATATTAACAGAGCCAAATAATTGGCAAATAGTTCAAACATTTTCATTAAGTATAAACATTATCATACTTATAACATTATTTATGATATTGTACAGAATAGAATCGGGTTACATTCGAATGTTGATTATGCCTACTCAAGATATTTATCCTATTCTGATAAAAAGCATAAAACAACGAACATCGTGAAGGTATTACACCTTCGATGTCCCTTATTGTCGGTTTTAACTATAAGTAACAGTAAAACTGACAGTTCTACAAAATGTTTCAGCGTACGTACCTATTATGAATCAAGACTTTCTATTCTAACACCTAATTGAATTATCTAAATTTAAAATTAATGAAAACAAAATGCATACATTTAATATGATGTAAGTATAAAATAAAGTATAAAACTAAATGATTTTAGTCTGATAAAAAATTACATTTCTTGGTATTATGTATCGTTATTTTTTAAACTTATAAGAATCCAATCAGCATTTCACATAAGCGACACATTTATTTAAGTAAATCGTGAGTTTAACTCGTTATAATTTATCAGATTTCCTAACCTATTTCACGTAATTGTCAAAACAAAACGTCAGCTTTAGGGATTTAAAATAGGTGTGTAACACATCTAGACGCAAGTTTGAAAACATCGATACCAAATTATCGATTCAATTATTGCGAGTATGCGTCACGCGATTTTAATCCCATTTGTGCTCCTACAGGTATAATCCTATTAGAATGTTATTCAATTCTGCAGGAAACCTCACGTCTGCCTATATAAGCGCAGTATATTCCGAACAACAGCATTTCTGGTGGGAGCCTCAAAACCATCAGTTGAATAGAAGAAATTAAAACATCCTTTTACCATCCATTGAAACATTTTTTTGTCCTACTCCAGAAGAAAAAACAAGCAAAATGCTTGACTGCCTATCCTTAATCCTCGTGGTTGCGGTTAAAGTTTTCAAGAAAACCACTCCCAATGGAAAGGTCACCGTTTACCTTGGCAAGCGCGACTTCATTGATCATGTGGATTACTGCGATCCTATCGACGGAGTTGTGGTTGTCGACACGGAATATCTGAAAGGAAGAAAAGTTTACAGCCAGGTAAATAAGTGAAGTGATATTGTGATTTTAAGCTTAAAGTGAGGTGAAACCAATGGATCTAATCGTCATTTTTTTAAATAGCTCGTCACTACCTACCGCTTCGGTAGGGAAGAAGATGAAGTCATGGGTGTGAAGTTTTCTAAGGAAATGGTGGTGGGCCAGGAACAAGTGGTCCCCTTGATCAACGCTAAAATGGAATTAACACCTGTTCAAGAAAAGCTTCTGAAAAAACTTGGACCTAATGCCTTCCCTTTTACTTTCAACTTCCCTGAAATGTCACCAAGCTCGGTAAACCATTGTCTTGTTTGTTATAATATTTATTTACTTTACATACACCAAATCTTCTTTGGTAATTACTCCCGTTAATGTCATTAGGTAACACTCCAACCATCTGACGAAGACCAGGGTAAGCCAATGGGCGTTGAATATTGTGTTCGTACCTACGTGGCTGAAAGTGAAGACCAGAAGAGCCACAAGAGGAGCTCTGTGACTCTTGCTATCAAGAAGGTAAGATTACAATCATGTTGATCAAAAATTTACTATAACAGCATGTAATACGTTTTATTTTTATTTCAGTTGCAACATGCCCCAGCGTCTCGTGGTCGCCGCCTTCCAAGCTCCCTCGTGAGCAAGGGCTTCACTTTCAGCAATGGAAAGATCAGCCTTGAGGTCACCTTGGATAAGGAAATCTACTACCACGGAGAGAAGATCGCGGCTAACCTGATCGTCTCTAACAACTCTCGCAAGTCAGTGCGAAACATCCGCTGCATGGTTGTACAGCATGTTGAAATTACAATGATCAACTCGCAGTTTAGCCGCCACGTTGCATCTTTGGAGAGCCGTGAGGGGTGCCCTGTTACACCTGGAGCAAGCTTGTCGAAGACCTTCTACCTTGTTCCATTGGCACGCAGTAACAAGGACATTCGCGGTTAGTTCATATGTTCAAACATAAAAAATAAGCTCTCACGACCATATAACCAAAGTTGGAGCGGTCAGAGGGCAAATATTTGTTTCAGTCGTTTCAACAGACTTTCACTAGAGCTTATCTTGAACAACATAACTGGTGGTGAGATATCGCCATCTTAGTATTCAGACCAACAATATCAATCGTATTATTTATATGTTACGAAAAACTTCAGTACGAACCACTTGTCTATCGTGACCTCAATTATTACTCGAATGTTATTAATAATATTACTTCATCAGGATCGAGTTGACATATAAAAACAATAATGCTTTAACAGGAGTGGCTCTGGACGGACACCTGAAGGAAGATGACGTGAACTTGGCTAGCTCGACTCTTGTCTGCGAAGGAAAATGCCCTGCTGATGCGATTGGTATCGTCGTATCATACTCCGTCCGCGTCAAGCTGAATTGCGGAACTCTTGGCGGTGAACTGGTGACTGATGTGCCATTCAAGCTGTTGCACCCCGCTGAAGGTAAAAATTCTCGTGATTCGAAATTTCTTAATTTTTTTTACTAAAGTCATTCAAATCATCTTATTTGTTTTAAATCAATCCTTTTTTATTGTTAGGCTCTGTGGAACGTCAGCGCTTTAACGCTATGAAGAAGATGCAGTCTATTGAGAGACACCGTTACGAGAACTCTCTCTATACCAACGAGGAGGAAGATAACATCGTATTTGAGGACTTCGCCCGCCTCAGGATGAACGAGCCAGAATAAACAAACACTTGAAAATCCAAAAAAAAAGAGAAAAAATCATCACAAAATTTACAAAAAAATGTAATCAAGCAAGTGACCACTAAAGATACCCTTTCATTAAATTATTAGGGGCTATAGAATATTTTAATTATCTATATTAATCGATTATTTAGCCTACCATTCAACCTTATTTTAACCAATTTAATTATTTTATAAATTACTGCAACTATGTGCTATTACTTATTGTGAATATTTAAAAAATAATAATCAACGTTTAGTATCATCCTTAATCGGTAGCTACTCATAAAATTATATAATCAGCTTATAAACTGTAATAATTACCTTATTTCCGTGTCCTGTAGAAAAATTTTACAAATTAATTAAAATATTCTTCACCAGATTCAATGTCTATTATTTTTAATCCACGCACACCACCAATTGTTTATACTTGCAGTTATTTCGTCTAATATTTTACAAACAGATTGTCTACTATCAAAGTATGATAACTGGAAGTAGTCTCTAGAGCGACTTGTGCATTACTGACGATTTTAAGAAGATGCAATAGAAGTCATAAACTTATTTGCATAGTCTATTGTGCTTGATAATTTCGTAAGGGGTGTGTAGCACCGTATTTTTTATTAAACCCCTTTATAAAGACACTTGCAAGGGCTACTGCATGTCAATTAAAAAAAACTGCAACATTTTACATACATTAACTACACTGACACACTTATTAAATATGAACGGTACATACATTTAGTATAACTTAACTATGTATCGATACAAACCATTGCGCTAAATAAATTAAAAGTAATATTATACTACTGGTAGGCAGGTACTTTCCAATGCAAACATGTAATTCTTAATATACATACCATACCTAAATTTAAATTAATAAAATAGACATGTCTTCTCTATCTGTCTATTCGTAGAGGACAAATAAACTGCAGAAATAAATTTTGCAGAGGTAAACCTAGACCTAAGTCTTTGTATCAGGACAGTACCTCAATTTACTCAGCTCTCGTAAACAAAGATAAAGCAGGTTGACTTTCAGTCCATTCATCATTGAACATCATAGTCCATTGAACATCATGAGGTTCATAACAAAATTAACGGTGAGGCATTCCCTTCACCTTATCACATTTACAGGACAAGGTTTAGTTTTCATACAAACTCTCTTAAAAATCGTTTCTTCCCTTTAACATATTGATGAAACATACTGTAATTGATATTTTGTCATATAGCTCGAATAGCTTGTCTCTACTTGTTCTATTTGTTTTAGTCGCCCACTCACTAAGGGTGACTTGCACCAGACCTCACCAAATACAATTATCGCTAAACATGTTTAAATCATTCCTCCGTCTCTTTCAACATGAAACAATTGACAGAAATTGAATGATGTTTTTAATTATGTTTAGCGCTAATTCTGTATAGAAGGTTTGGTGCAAGCCGCCCTCAATCATAATTTTAATAACTACCTTCATAGTAAACACATTGTTAAATTTGCTATAGATGGCATAAAATAAGGTGTTAAATCACCATCAGGATCATTCGCGAAAAAGTATGACGCAGATAGTTTAAGTTTAATATTTAGTTTTAGTCGTTCAATTTTGTTCTTAGTAAAAGGTCTACACTCAGTAGATACATTTTGAACAGTATTTTGTTTGTTAAACTGGATATTTAAGGCTTTGTGATCTTATGTAACTCCGTTTAATATGGATCTATGCCTTATTTTACATATTTTACAATTAACTATATTATTAACAATACAAGAGTTACTTTCGATGGTATATTAATAATATCCTGTAAGTTAAAACCAATAAAAAAATAAATAAATTAATACTACTTTGTCTGGCGTTTCAATGGCGGATAACAATGTTGAAATAACAACAAATAAATAAAAAATAAATTAATTAATTAAATAAAGCCTTCGTCTTAAACTCTTATAAGTCCGCAGGAGAGGTTTATAAGTACACTAAAATATATAGTCAATTCATCTCTCCACAAGCAATCTCATATTGATGTTCAACAGAGTGTGAAACCATATCTGTACTTTATTTTAATTTTAATGTATTTCTAAATTATATTAAGCAATCACCTCCCATTGCCGACACTCTGTTAAAATTTCTGGCTACTTAACAATTGTTATAAACTATGTATCGATACAAACCATTGCGCTAAATAAATTAAAAGTAATATTATACTACTGGTAGGCAGGTACTTTCCAATGCAAACATGTAATTCTTAATATACATACCATACCTAAATTTAAATTAATAAAATAGACATGTCTTCTCTATCTGTCTATTCGTAGAGGACAAATAAACTGCAGAAATAAATTTTGCAGAGGTAAACCTAGACCTAAGTCTTTGTATCAGGACAGTACCTCAATTTACTCAGCTCTCGTAAACAAAGATAAAGCAGGTTGACTTTCAGTCCATTCATCATTGAACATCATAGTCCATTGAACATCATAGTCCATTGAACATCATAGTCCATTGAACATCATAGTCCATTGAACATCATAGTCCATTGAACATCATAGTCCATTGAACATCATAGTCCATTGAACATCATAGTCCATTGAACATCATAGTCCATTGAACATCATAGTCCATTGAACATCATAGTCCATTGAACATCATAGTCCATTGAACATCATAGTCCATTGAACATCATAGTCCATTGAACATCATAGTCCATTGAACATCATAGTCCATTGAACATCATAGTCCATTGAACATCATGAGGTTCATAACAAAATTAACGGTGAGGCATTCCCTTCACCTTATCACATTTACAGGACAAGGTTTAGTTTTCATACAAACTCTCTTAAAAATCGTTTCTTCCCTTTAACATATTGATGAAACATACTGTAATTGATATTTTGTCATATAGCTCGAATAGCTTGTCTCTACTTGTTCTATTTGTTTTAGTCGCCCACTCACTAAGGGTGACTTGCACCAGACCTCACCAAATACAATTATCGCTAAACATGTTTAAATCATTCCTCCGTCTCTTTCAACATGAAACAATTGACAGAAATTGAATGATGTTTTTAATTATGTTTAGCGCTAATTCTGTATAGAAGGTTTGGTGCAAGCCGCCCTCAATCATAATTTTAATAACTACCTTCATAGTAAACACATTGTTAAATTTGCTATAGATGGCATAAAATAAGGTGTTAAATCACCATCAGGATCATTCGCGAAAAAGTATGACGCAGATAGTTTAAGTTTAATATTTAGTTTTAGTCGTTCAATTTTGTTCTTAGTAAAAGGTCTACACTCAGTAGATACATTTTGAACAGTATTTTGTTTGTTAAACTGGATATTTAAGGCTTTGTGATCTTATGTAACTCCGTTTAATATGGATCTATGCCTTATTTTACATATTTTACAATTAACTATATTATTAACAATACAAGAGTTACTTTCGATGGTATATTAATAATATCCTGTAAGTTAAAACCAATAAAAAAATAAATAAATTAATACTACTTTGTCTGGCGTTTCAATGGCGGATAACAATGTTGAAATAACAACAAATAAATAAAAATAAATTAATTAATTAAATAAAGCCTTCGTCTTAAACTCTTATAAGTCCGCAGGGAGAGGTTTATAAGTACACTAAAATATATAGTCAATTCATCTCTCCACAAGCAATCTCATATTGATGTTCAACAGAGTGTGAAACCATATCTGTACTTTATTTTAATTTTAATGTATTTCTAAATTATATTAAGCAATCACCTCCCATTGCCGACACTCTGTTAAAATTTCTGGCTACTTAACAATTGTTATAAACTATGTATCGGTAAAGAACAAGATATCTACATTATGCTTGTCTACTAATACTCAACATATTCATCATGTTGATACATTATTACTCGCAACTGTTCTTAGCAGACCCATAGTGAAACTAATTTTTCAGTAGACTGTCGGGCCGTCAAAATTTACCCCCACTTATTTAATATTTTTAAACATTCACTTTGTGAAAACAAGTGTAACAGGGGTGTAGGAACAAAGATAAACACATTGTAAAGTAGGACGAGCCAAAGGTCGTTTGCTTCTATTGCAAATATTGTTGTGGACACGGTTCCCACAAGTGAAAACAGGTCAGACTGGTTTGTTGTGAGACTATTTCAGAGGGGTGGACAATCCTTTGACCGTCTCGGGAACACCACATGTCGCCTGTTAGCCGTTACTTAGGAACGTCTCTCGTCTTTCATTTTATTGAATAATAAAAACTGGACCTTCTTATGAAATGTTCTTTATTTAAGTTCATTATCAAGTAAAGAATGATGATGAAAGTATATTCTTTTCTTTTTCTTTTGCATCTCATACATACCTAGTAACTGCTTATGTGTGTGATGGCAGTACTATACACCTCGCACCGTACCAGACGTCATCGGTCTGGATAAATTTGGGTGTAGCATACTTAAACCGTGGTAGCCTAGTGGTCAGGGCGCTCGTTTTAATTTCATATTACGGGAGTGGCAAGGATCCGATCCCCGTTGCCGGTATTACTGGAGCTTCTTTCGTCTGTTTCTTCTGCGTCAGAGGAACCACGCTAAGAAACGGTGGTAGATTTAATAAATTAAGTTTCATATAACGATTAATATTTTTTTTTATTTCGTTTGACGTTTCGTTGTATATTAATAAAAAATATAAGTGCTGAGTTTGCCAAGTGATCGGCATTGAAGGATAACATCGTGAGGAAATCGGTATGTCTGAGAATTAATAAAAAACATTTTGAGTGCGTGAAGTTCGCCAGCCATTACTGGAGCCGCGTCGCGAACTCGTCCCGGCTCCAAACTCGAATATTTGATCTCTCAAATATTAGGCATTTGCCCACCAGTGGTCATTTACAAGCTGCTACTTTACATTACTTACTTGAGATAGTTCTTCCGCAATCTGTCGTTGGCAACTAGATTTTTCTGGCATTTCCCTCGGTCCACTTTTACAACATCCGTCCACGGAATCACATAACAAATCTCTTACCGTAGTATAAAGAAGTTGTAGAAAAGTCTTTGGAAATTTTGAATTACAGCTTTAATTCAGAAATAAGTCAATATTACGACAAAGTTCGCAGTAACAGCTGTATTGGTTTTAATATTAAATAAATGTTATCGATTTAATCTATCTATAAATACTAATAAAATTCCCGCGGAGTAACTATCGCTATTTTTCTTTCGCCAGAAGAACTTTAAGAAACTTAGGTATGCCGAGATTGAATAAAATATAACGCGTGATTAACGAAATACCGATTTCTAATGTCGTTAAATAATCATCCTTTTTTTTCGTAACAAAACATAAGATGGATTCTGAAGCGCTCATACACAAGAGGTGGTGAAATACAAAATATAATATAAACAGCATCTTTATTATAATATCACAATGGACTTCTTCTATGGTTCGGCCTGTCGCTTTTTTTCATCTCAGTCGCGTGTCTGAGTTTATTAACAATGGATGATCTTAAAGGGATGTTGGTTACATTCACTGCGCCCCTAATATATTCGTCACAATAAAAAATATAAGTGCTGAGTTTGCCAAGTGATCGGCATTGAAGGATAACATCGTGAGGAAATCGGTATGTCTGAGAATTAATAAAAAACATTTTGAGTGCGTGAAGTTCGCCAGCCATTACTGGAGCCGCGTCGCGAACTCGTCCCGGCTCCAAACTCGAATATTTGATCTCTCAAATATTAGGCATTTGCCCACCAGTGGTCATTTACAAGCTGCTACTTTACATTACTTACTTGAGATAGTTCTTCCGCAATCTGTCGTTGGCAACTAGATTTTTCTGGCATTTCCCTCGGTCCACTTTTACAACATCCGTCCACGGAATCACATAACAAATCTCTTACCGTAGTATAAAGAAGTTGTAGAAAAGTCTTTGGAAATTTTGAATTACAGCTTTAATTCAGAAATAAGTCAATATTACGACAAAGTTCGCAGTAACAGCTGTATTGGTTTTAATATTAAATAAATGTTATCGATTTAATCTATCTATAAATACTAATAAAATTCCCGCGGAGTAACTATCGCTATTTTTCTTTCGCCAGAAGAACTTTAAGAAACTTAGGTATGCCGAGATTGAATAAAATATAACGCGTGATTAACGAAATACCGATTTCTAATGTCGTTAAATAATCATCCTTTTTTTTCGTAACAAAACATAAGATGGATTCTGAAGCGCTCATACACAAGAGGTGGTGAAATACAAAATATAATATAAACAGCATCTTTATTATAATATCACAATGGACTTCTTCTATGGTTCGGCCTGTCGCTTTTTTTCATCTCAGTCGCGTGTCTGAGTTTATTAACAATGGATGATCTTAAAGGGATGTTGGTTACATTCACTGCGCCCCTAATATATTCGTCACAATAAAAAAATAATAAAATCGCATAATATGTTAATATTATTTAGTATGCTGAATATTATAATTACAAATAAATATTACTTTACCTATTTTGTAATTTCTGAACTAATGGTGAATGGGTCTTGAGTTATGTATCCTAATTATGGTCAAAAGCACATACGATTTAATTACAAAAGATTTATAATTATTTTTGTAACTTCTGAACTTATGGGAATATATTTTAGAGTTTGATTTAGTGTATATTGTGTTATTGTCGTTACATACTGTTTGTATGTAACATCATTGTCAGCGTCACTTTCCAAACGATCTCCACCCCCCACCCACTCACACATCATTTAATTGCAGGTGTTGCAGGGCGTCGATAATCACTTACAATCAGAATTAAACTTGCGGGCCTCCTGCTCGCGAGTCTTATCGATATAGCTGTAAAGGCCACTGGGCCAACAGCAGATCTACCGTGGGGGTTTTAGTCGGTCCGGCATCTTCAATGCTGATCCCGACATAACCAGTCACCGGAAACGGTGACGGGTAGGTGCGAGCACCTTTCCCCCACGTTAAACTAAAAAAAAAAAAAAACTTACAATCAGATGAGTGATTATCGACGCCGCTAGCTCGTTTTCCCCCTTAACCATAACAACAAAACTTCATCGACAGCTCACAAACCACCATATTTTGAAAAAGACCTCTCCCAAAATGGGAGGAATAGGCGTATTAGCTATTCGGTTTACGAGCTGATGTAGATTGATGACCGATTGATTACATAATAATCGGCCTATGCACTTGTACCTACATACTTTTCCACACGAGCGCCATTAGGCCTCTATTAGGTAGTGAAATCTAATGTAAAGTGAAAGCAATTGAAATAAGTCTCTTCCGCGAATGAGAATAAAGTATTGTACAATAAAACATTTTATTTGGACAGACCCAACTAACCTAATTTTGAAATTCAGCTTGAAAGTTTTATTACCTAAAAACTAAAAAAAAAAAAAAAAAAAACTTACAAACAGATGAGTGATTATCGACGCCGCTAGCTCGTTTTCCCCCTTAACCATAACAACAAAACTTCATCGACAGCTCACAAACCACCATATTTTGAAAAAGACCTCTCCCAAAATGGGAGGAATAGGCGTATTAGCTATTCGGTTTACGAGCTGATGTAGATTGATGACCGATTGATTACATAATAATCGGCCTATGCACTTGTACCTACATACTTTTCCACACGAGCGCCATTAGGCCTCTATTAGGTAGTGAAATCTAATGTAAAGTGAAAGCAATTGAAATAAGTCTCTTCCGCGAATGAGAATAAAGTATTGTACAATAAAACATTTTATTTGGACAGACCCAACTAACCTAATTTTGAAATTCAGCTTGAAAGTTTTATTACCTAAAAACTAAAAAAAAAAAAAAAACTTACAATCAGATGAGTGATTATCGACGCCGCTAGCTCGTTTTCCCCTTAACCATAACAACAAAACTTCATCGACAGCTCACAAACCACCATATTTTGAAAAGACCTCTCCCAAAATGGGAGGAATAGGCGTATTAGCTATTCGGTTTACGAGCTGATGTAGATTGATGACCGATTGATTACATAATAATCGGCCTATGCACTTGTACCTACATACTTTTCCACACGAGCGCCATTAGGCCTCTATTAGGTAGTGAAATCTAATGTAAAGTGAAAGCAATTGAAATAAGTCTCTTCCGCGAATGAGAATAAAGTATTGTACAATAAAACATTTTATTTGGACAGACCCAACTAACCTAATTTTGAAATTCAGCTTGAAAGTTTTATTACCTAAAAACTAAAAAAAAAAAAAAAACTTACAATCAGATGAGTGATTATCGACGCCGCTAGCTCGTTTTCCCCTTAACCATAACAACAAAACTTCATCGACAGCTCACAAACCACCATATTTTGAAAAGACCTCTCCCAAAATGGGAGGAATAGGCGTATTAGCTATTCGGTTTACGAGCTGATGTAGATTGATGACCGATTGATTACATAATAATCGGCCTATGCACTTGTACCTACATACTTTTCCACACGAGCGCCATTAGGCCTCTATTAGGTAGTGAAATCTAATGTAAAGTGAAAGCAATTGAAATAAGTCTCTTCCGCGAATGAGAATAAAGTATTGTACAATAAAACATTTTATTTGGACAGACCCAACTAACCTAATTTTGAAATTCAGCTTGAAAGTTTTATTACCTAAAAACTAAAAAAAAAAAAAAACTTACAATCAGATGAGTGATTATCGACGCCGCTAGCTCGTTTTCCCCTTAACCATAACAACAAAACTTCATCGACAGCTCACAAACCACCATATTTTGAAAAGACCTCTCCCAAAATGGGAGGAATAGGCGTATTAGCTATTCGGTTTACGAGCTGATGTAGATTGATGACCGATTGATTACATAATAATCGGCCTATGCACTTGTACCTACATACTTTTCCACACGAGCGCCATTAGGCCTCTATTAGGTAGTGAAATCTAATGTAAAGTGAAAGCAATTGAAATAAGTCTCTTCCGCGAATGAGAATAAAGTATTGTACAATAAAACATTTTTATTTGGACAGACCCAACTAACCTAATTTTGAAATTCAGCTTGAAAGTTTTATTACCTAAAAACTAAAAAAAAAAAAAAAAACTTACAATCAGATGAGTGATTATCGACGCCGCTAGCTCGTTTCCCCTTAACCATAACAACAAAACTTCATCGACAGCTCACAAACCACCATATTTTGAAAAGACCTCTCCCAAAATGGGAGGAATAGGCGTATTAGCTATTCGGTTTACGAGCTGATGTAGATTGATGACCGATTGATTACATAATAATCGGCCTATGCACTTGTACCTACATACTTTTCCACACGAGCGCCATTAGGCCTCTATTAGGTAGTGAAATCTAATGTAAAGTGAAAGCAATTGAAATAAGTCTCTTCCGCGAATGAGAATAAAGTATTGTACAATAAAACATTTTATTTGGACAGACCCAACTAACCTAATTTTGAAATTCAGCTTGAAAGTTTTATTACCTAAAAACTAAAAAAAAAAAAAAACTTACAATCAGATGAGTGATTATCGACGCCGCTAGCTCGTTTCCCCTTAACCATAACAACAAAACTTCATCGACAGCTCACAAACCACCATATTTTGAAAAGACCTCTCCCAAAATGGGAGGAATAGGCGTATTAGCTATTCGGTTTACGAGCTGATGTAGATTGATGACCGATTGATTACATAATAATCGGCCTATGCACTTGTACCTACATACTTTTCCACACGAGCGCCATTAGGCCTCTATTAGGTAGTGAAATCTAATGTAAAGTGAAAGCAATTGAAATAAGTCTCTTCCGCGAATGAGAATAAAGTATTGTACAATAAAACATTTTTATTTGGACAGACCCAACTAACCTAATTTTGAAATTCAGCTTGAAAGTTTTTATTACCTAAAAAACTAAAAAAAAAATATTTCTCAATTGTAATTTAAGAAACGTAAAATGCAAGTAGTAAATTAACGCCGGCAGCACCATTACGAGGTCTTCATTAACGAAATATACAGCATCTGAAAACACAAAAAGACTACAATTAACAGCTATGAAATCGAAACACTGAACGGTACCTCGAACAAATTTCGCATTCCGCCAAACATTACGCAAGTGACATTAAAAAGAGGGACGGAGTCGTAGTGGACATAGTTCTCACGACTGCAAACTGGACAAACTAGTTTCTTAAAGACAATTGCCTGGGAGTTACGCGCGACCCTTTGACCGTGTAGATGATACGTGCCAACGGTTATTTGGCAAGGATTATAATTGTACTATCAATGCGAACTGCCGTTGTCAATAGCAACTAGTTTTTTTTGGATTCACGTAAATTATTAAGGGATGAATTTTAAGAAGAAGATTTCAATACGGTGTTTTTGCATTCATATAACAAATGAGCGAGAGGTCATTACAATTTATTGCAATTCTGGAATTTAAAACGTCTTCTTTTCCAATTCTTTTTTTCACGGCAAAGGGGGCAAATGAAATAGCGGATCACCTGATGGGAAGTAATTGCCGTCGCCCACGTACATCTGCAACCCCAGAGGAGTGGCTGGTGCGTACTGCAGTGCTAGCCTTAGGATGTTTGGAATAAGAGGGATGATGAGGAGGGGGGGTTGCGGGAGGTGAAGTGGGCCTCCGGTACCTCACTCACCGAATGACTTGCAGAAGCGCAAGATGTCTCTCCTTCACGCCGGTAATTTGCGAGGCCTACCTCGATCGAGTCGGCCCATTCATTCAGCAACAAAAACCGCTGCTTGGCTCTACCCCACACACGTTTAATATTGTAAGAGTGTAATTAAACGTTGTGGCTTAGTGATCAACCTACAAGTTAAACAAATAAAAACTACAGTAATTATTACATCAGCGTCGTAGCTTCTAAGCTACTCTAGTAAAAATTAAAAAGTTAAAACTAACCATAAATCCTAATAGAACCCAGAATTTACTATTTTGTTGCACCACGTAAGCAAAAATACAACAATATCTCAAAACGTATCGGTGTTTCCAGTCGGACAATTTGATACTTATCAAAATAATGTCCGTTAGTTTTAAACGTCTAATGTTTATTTTGCTTTCTATTACGTTACAAACAAAAGATATTAGGGACGTGGTCGTGACTCATGCAAGGCGAGGGAAAAGGGGCCGCGACCCGCATCCAACGGACTGTAACTGTTAGATATCGCAAACAATTATTGTAGAGATAACTTTTCGTTTCATTGTCCTACAATCTTTACGATTGCAGGTTAGTATTTACGGTGGAAAATGGTATTAATTATAGTTACCTGGTTTGAACTATTGAAAGTACGCCGTGGCCCGGGCTTCGACGCGAGATGTTTTTTTCCAACTTTCATTGTCTCAGTTCTCTTGTTTTAAAAGTTATTTGTGCTAATTTCCATCAACATAATATTTATATAAAAACAATCCCATCAAGAAGGGTTTCTTCTTTATAAAATAAATAACTTAATCGCTTACGTGCAACTTAATCATTATACTCACAGATACTCTGTTATCTGAACTGCTTCTACTACTGCGTGTATAAGTCCAGTGCTGGATATAGGAAGAATGCAATCTCGTTCTCGCGAGATACCGTATATATTTTACGAGATTTTGCGATATTAAGATAACAAGGTACTAGCGATCGCACAGAAGTCTCTGATTAAGAAGCTCTCTGTGGTACCTACAAGTGTAGAGACTGAAAGGTTTTCGCCATCAATCGCCGTTAGTGACCATAGTGCACCGCGTGCAGCTGAATATAATATACATTTGAAGGAAAATATGGTTATCCCTCCATAGATTCCGTTATTTCGTCGTTTGACAGTTCCAAAGATTCAATATTACTGGCAAAGAATGCCAAAGGGCATAAAGTACGTCCCTTTTAAAAATTACTTTAAAGATAATGAGGTAAATGAATAAATAAATAAAAAATCACTAACATTTATCTGTACGTCATAGAATAAAAATATACTTTTAGTTTTGTATGTTTTTAATTATTGTCTAAATGGAATGTATTTCCATTCCAATCTGATCTTTGCCTAATCCTGTGAGTTACAGACGTGATAGCTTATTTATATTGTACCGTTGTTTCGATTTTCGTTTTCGAGAAATATTCGTTCAGACGTATAGTACAATTTTTAACGAACAGATGCGTTGTAGCTATCAACTGTAACAAAATTTAAATATTACGTAATCAGGCCGTTCAAACGAAACAGAAATATTTCAATCGGTTGCTATTGTTTAGCAAGCGTCCATATACTTTTTTCCATTGGATAAATTTTGTTTTAATAGTAGAATTGTCATGATCTAGGCAAATCTGTTTTTGAATAAGATTTAAAACCTCGAGTACAGCTTTGTAAACACACTTCACTATACAACTGAGCATCAGATTTTCGATAATCTAGTGAAATTGTCGCCAAAAGATCACTCACAGAACAGAATGTTGCCTCCATCAGAAGCCACAATTTATTGACTATTTGACCTGTGCTAGTTTTAATAATATTTTATTACAACATTAGTTTTTCTTATGGGTTTGATGGCAAGCGTAATTTGTATTTCAAATAAATTATACATTATGTAATAAAATGCACAATTAACACGAAATTATTTAATTTATTAATAAATAACACTTAAGAGAAAATGGTTTTGTTCAACGTATTATATATTACAAACTTAACTATAATTAGGTTTTTGAACAATCGGTTGTAAAATGTACGCTTGCCCCGTAGTCCTATCGATAACATGTCCAGTATAAGGTTCCAAGAAGAGACGAGGAGCAGTGGCAGCAGCAGCAAACACATCAGGGTGCTGATGCTGTCTTATTCCAGCCCCACTTTCATATGGAACATAATGCTTTTCTTCCGTTTGTCGAGGCTCGAACTGATTATTGTGTTCTTTAGTTTCTCTCTCTTTATGATCTAGGACTAAAACAATTTGATTCTTCTCTCTTGGTTGATCAAATTCTGATTTGTACTGTTCTTGGTTGGTTTGTCGAGGATTATTTTTATCTGAATTGTTTTTAAACCTTTCTTCGTTGTCCCTTTTTTCTGCTTCATAATCGACGGAGTGTGAGGCCGCTTGTTGCAACTGTTCATTATTCTTTGATTGAGTCTGCGATCTTCGTGGCAGTTGTTCTTCTTTTTCTATTTTGTGTGCCTTTGGTCTCGCATGTGCTCTTTTAGCCCTTCCATTTTCTTCGTACTTTGATGCTAATTCTGGATCATAATCATTTGTTTGATATTTAGGAGATTGGTCGCTTGGTTCATCATAGGAGTCGTTGTCATCTTCTTCGCGATATGAACCGTCATCTGAACCATCGTACCCATCATCACCGTGATTTCCTGCATGTCCCGCATGGTTTAGGTCCCAATAATGTTCTCCGTATCCTCCTTTTTTATCACCCCAGCGAACCTAATTACAAAAGAAAGATTACATACGGTGAACTAGAAATGAAGCGTTATATCTCTATGATCAGTAATAGAGATATTTTAGACTTTATTTCAACCAACTAGGGCGTACATATCAACAATTTACTAAGGTAAACTAAAGTAGAATTTTACAATGTACAATGGTGGACATTATCGTTTAATGAGGTAAAATAAAGTAAGTAACCAACGCATTAAAAAGATATGAAACTAGACCAAAATGATAAGTTTGTTAATTCATTGTAAGCTAAAAGGGTTATATTTAGTGGAATGAATAAATTTTAAGGACAGAACAACAGAATAGACAAGCAGAAGCGTACTTTAGCAGAGAACAATCCTGTTGATGGCCGGGCACGCTCATGCCTCTCAGTGAAGTGACGTTCACTGCCCAACCGGTGGCCCTGATCGTAGTCCTCATGAGAAGGCAAATGTCTATATCTTCAGCCAAGCCAAGCCAAGCGCGACAGAGAAAGAAACATAAGGAAGTTAGACACAAAGCAAAACATAAAATCGTTACTTTTCCCATATCCCTGTGGTTCTTATAGTCTTTCTTCTCGTAACGCTGCTCCCACGTGTTCGGGTCCTCGCAAACGTGACCGAATTCTATCTTGTATGGGCTCAACTGTACTGAGAAAAAGTCCCTATAAAGTAAATCATTTGTAATCATTTCGCATGTTTTATATTAGATGGATATTCTTTAAAGATATTTAACGAATACTTTTCTTAAAAGAATCCTTAGGACAATGAAATAAAATATCTACATTTGTAGTGTATTTCAGTAATTGTTGTGCATAAGAAGATCAATTGTTTGCAAAACTTTTTATAATTACAATAATCTAATATTATTGAAATAAACTAATTGGAATCATACGTCTTAGCTTACCAGATGCGCTGACTTCTCTTTTAATATTTGCAGCCGCTATTTATATTTTTGGTAAGGAGAGTTAAAGCCTTGTTTTCAACCAAGCTGCTATCGAATATCCCTCATAATATGACAAATAAATTATATAGTCATCATTGAACAACATTGAAACGATTAACATAAATGTTTAGACTTCTAAGTATCCCATTATCCAGTCAGGAGATTTCATTTTCGACAACGAAAATAAATATATTAATCGAGCTTAGCCACATTTTTCAGTTAATCAGACGATTTCAGCTTCAGAACCTCTCCAAAGTTGAAAAGAACATGTCGTGTCAGAAATACGGGATATTTTTGGGAACGAAAACATAAATTTTGTAAGAAGTTTTGTTACTTAAATTTGTTGTACATTGTGTGATCCGAACAATGGTTCCCGGAAAGCGGTCGTGAATAGATATCAGAAGAGAAATACTTACTGGAAGAATTTCGCTTGTGCTTCAATTGTAGCTGGATTCTTTGGAGGAGTTCTTACTGTAACGCATCTTACTGGATTCCAAGCGGGTCCTGCGTAGATAATCAGAACGCACCAAATCCATTTCTGAAAAGAAAATATCATATTTACTTAAATATTGTTACTTCATATCATGTCGTATCTACTTTCCTCAAGCCGCATGGCTTGACGCATGTCAAGAAAATTCCACGGTTATTTTATTATAATTTGTTACCAAAAATACAAAACGAGAAAAATACAAATACAGTTTTATCCAGATTTCCTGAAAAAAAAATATAAAATACTTTTTGCAAAGTAAGTACCTACCTAAATAAAAATAAGAATTTCTTGATTTTAGTCAATAGATTTGCTACACAGAAATGGTAGTGACCGTTTGCAAAAAAGGCAGCAACTTTGCTGTGTTGCACATTTTCAATAGTCAGTTTACGCGAAACGCTTTTCCATACGTTAATACATTTTCGTACTTAAGTTTATTTACTAAATTACGAAACATGATCCCGTTACTAATTATCTCAAACTTTAACCTAGGACCATTTTGGCATTTTTATATGGTTAATTAGTAAGGAAGATAATGTTCAAAATTTCTGTCGTTTTTAAAAGCTCCATACTATTATTATGTTGATCGTTCACGAGGAAGATTAGAGGAAAGGGAAGTAAACGCAAGAAGAGAAGGGTTAAATAGAGATGAATTAAAAAAATTATGATGCCTAATTAGAAAAACTATGTTCAAAATAAATATTGGTATGTTATTGTTAGGTTTAGACCTAAACCACTCTGTTTCCTATCAAAACAACCACTGAAAGTAAAACTGGTTTATCACTTTCACTGTATATAGCAAAATGTTAACCACTTGTTGCAAATTGATAGGATTTTAATGAAGTTTGTCGTTTAATAATAAATAATAAAATTAATGATAAAGTTAAATCAATACCGTGGTGGTGTCTAGTAGACGTTGTGTCATCTTGAGTTGTTGACAGTTGGTGAGAGGGAAAGGAAACGGTAAAGTCATTTATAGACACGGTAGAAATGGAATCGATCAGTGGCTATCAATCGTGAAGGGCGTGGTTCTCAAACTACAGGTAATTACATATATTTATTTTTATCTGTATTATCCAACTGTAAATTATTTCGATTAAATTATATTTTTCTTAGAAAATGTTTACAAATGTCAACATAGTAATTTAAGATACCGGATCCGAGTGAAGTGCATCATCATTCCAAATGCATTGAAAATTTCGCGATTAGTAGAAAAATCTCTTTTTGAGAATATCTAGAAAGGCCAAAAGTTCTGTTACACATTAAAATACACATATATTTAAAAAAAACAGAGCACTAGTAATGAAACTTATGTGTCCATATTATCCAAGTCTGCACAAGTAATTAAAAGGAATTTTATTAATGATAGTTCGCCTCGGATATTGATTCATTTTTTTTAATTTTCATAGGCAATTCACCAACTGCTAATAGCAAATTTATCACGGAGAAAAATAATATCTGAAATTGCGGCAATTCGAACGAAGTTTTTTTTATAAAACAATCGATTTCCAAATTTGAATTTAGATTTTTTTTAATTGTAATATTATTTGTGGCTATACTTGTTATTCATTGAAGAAGAGGTTATTCTAAACCTTAATTTTAAGTAATTTATGAGTTTATGATTGTCGTATTTAATTAAATAGGGAAAAGTATTATGCCGCACCTTATATGGAGATTTAGCAACGTGTCAGTTATAAAGGACAATGAATGATAATTTATAAAAGTTGCTCACTTACATCTTTGACATTTACGATTATTTCATCGACAATGTTTCGAAAGTGTCTTGTATTTAACACATTTCCAACAATATCACTTGTGTTAAATTAGTAGTTTTCTTCAAAATGCCAATTTTTTTTAATATTTAATTGCTATGAAACTTGATATTTACTTATACCAAAACTTTCTCTGCAATATTTACATAAACGTAAAGGTAAGACCAACTTTACCCGCAAACGGTGCATCCTGCTGATTAAGAGAGAGGCTTTTGCTGACCAACTAATGACGAAAAATCCATACAAATATGTCAAACCCAAAACCCACAGACTATAGTGACGGAAAGCCATATCACTAGTATGAGGGACCGGCACTCCACTTACCAATCCACATGGGCAAATTTTTCTCCGTGACTTGAAGAAGTTCCCTTTTCAAAGATTCTAAGGAGAGCGGGATATTAAACTATTTAAGATTAAAGATTTTATATCTTACATAGCTTATAACTATTAAAGATTTTATAGCCAATTAAGTGAAAAAAGATAGATATTTTTAGTAAAAACTTTATACGAAGACTGGAATATTATATTGCTACTATTTGTTACCTTAACCATTTAATATCCAGTGGGTGACCTAAAACTCGATTAAAGCGTATGCCAAAAAAAATGTAGAGGCCTCTGTCAGACGACGCGATCAACATCTCATGTATGCCAGGTTTAAATGGTCCAGATCGCTGACGGATAGCAGCATCTATGGTGCGATATGTTTGGTACTATTATCGCCAACTACTTTGCCAAGCGTGGCATTTACGGCAAACCATTGTATTGGAACTTGTCTAGTCCACCAGTGGACTGTTTAGAGCATGTCAAATAAAAGTAGATACATGTTTTGTTAAGTATTACCAAATCTACCCTCGCCTTTAAGAAGAAATAGCTTTAATGAAAAAGATAATTATAAGGTTTTTTTTTAAATAGGCTGTAGAAACAATCAGACCGTAGCACTTCGCATAAATTTTTAAAAGGCTTAACGTAGATTGCTCAATGGGTACCTTTATTGACAAGAAGTAGTTGGTAGGCTTGTTAAAAGATTGAGCCAATTGAATTCTGAGATGATGATGCTGAAAAGTTGAGAGAGATAAAGTTTATTGATTCAGATAATGCATTAAGCGTATTTGCTGCACACACCCGCCTGCTGCTTGCGGCGGTGAGTATAGGAAAATCTTCCATGCATGGCATGCCTGCTTTTGTCGGAGCTTTTATGAAAATACATTTGTCTAGTAGTGGATTACACAGACTGATAAAGAAGAAGAGAAAGTAATTTTTATTACTATGGCGAATGTATTTATTCATTATCTCGTATCAAGTCCGTAGCTTATTGTTGAACTTTTTATTTTTATTGGATTGGGGTGAGACGTTTTATACGTGGTCGACTCGGGGCAATAGCACGACCTCGCAGAATACTGGCGAGCAGAGGAACATTCAGTGAGGGTGGTAACCGAAAGCCCACTCACCCCTGTCCCGTCCACCTTCTTATCCTCTCTCCGATCCGCCAAATGCCCTTAAAAGCAGGGAACGCACCTAGGTGAGGCGCATGCTCATTTGGCCCCTTTTCCATAAAAAAACACAATTGATCTTACAGTCCACCTGTTGGCAAGTGACAGATGTGTTGTTATCCATGAAGACTAAGATGGAATACTTCACAGCCTGATAGCACTGGTTCTGTGATAGCAGTAGTATATCTAGCATAAATAGGCAATTTGTCAGGTCAAGAAGACATTACATTACATTATGTACAATCTGAAACGTTATCCCAAACAAGTGGTGGTGATAAGTGTAACCTCTTACCACTTCAATATTGGGTATATAATCGCGGCAATTTATTTATTAGTAAAAATATGATTTGTTTACAGTACTTTGCCGCTAGATAGCGCTTTATGGGCGTAAAATAATAAAAGGTATTAGAAGAAACCCATCTCTTCTCGTAATGGAAATGTCGAAACCTCCGACTACTCGCTAAAAAAATGTGTCACAAATATGGCAGATCAAAATTATAGAAACCAAACTAAGGAACAGCGGTATCAAAGTTACAAATTTGTATTACTATCATCATTTTGCGTAAAATTACGGTAAATTCTCTCAATTTGGAAGAGACCTGGAGTGGACCAATAAAGGCTGAAAATGATGATCTCTCAGGAATCAATTTTAATATAACCTCATCCAAACAACATGCCAGTGAAATATAAATAAAGCTATCGTCGCGCTATCCGTAATAATTGTTTACATAATTCGGAAGCAATTGAAAACAAATAAAGCGATCGTATCTAATTTTAAAAGGCGTATCCGACTGGTTGAAAGAAAGTGTCTAATTATGTGCAGCCAGCGTGTAATGAGACGGCCGTAGTTGCGCAATAATTACGTATTCTTATTGTTCCAAATGGACTAACTGCTTTTTGATTTAGTGACTATAACATTGTTGCGAGCACACAAAAAGACGATATTTGAACAATCTAAACGGGAGTTGGTAATGCGCCGGCCATATAGCTCTATGAAACGACAACCGTTGTCGAAAAAGAGGAAAAATTGCTTTTCAGTCTTGTCGGCAAATGCTGTGCAGTCCACACTCCACGCCATTACATAGACATAGACATTAGATAGTCCAGTCCAAGTGTGTCAAATTCAGTAAATTCAGGTACCTCGGGAACGTACTTTCATGAATACACCACATTGATGACTAGCTGTATCCGCGACTTCGCTCGCGTGGACGCAAAGTGGTGCGGTTAATTATTTGTATAATGAACCATGAATTGTAAGGTATGGTCGTATGATTGTATAAATTAATAGTCTTAATTTATTCATATCCGGGATTAGTAAGTAAGCAAAACTAAAAGAAAAGTCATCAAAACTGTCATACGAACAATAAACTAACGCAAAGAAACCAACCCTATACGATCCTCTTTTGTTCTGTAGCGCTCTTTTCGTTTAATGACATTAATTTCAACACATATATTAAAAACCAAACGAAACTAAAATCTGAAACAAACTTAACTACTAAACATTTCATAAGTTAGTAAGTTGTATGTACGAGTATATTTGTTATTACATAATGTAAAGGAATCTTTTAATAAAATTTTCACCCACTTCCAGTTTCTGATTTTGACTATACATGTACATCGACGCACAAAAGAATTTTTAAGTCTGTGCTCACATTTTGGATTCTTGAAACTAGAAAATTGGAAATTAATTTTTATTTTCTAGAACTTTGTAGAATAGCTAGTTCTAGAAATAATAATAGGGTCACCACCTGTCATTTTGTGGCAATAAAACTAAGGTGAAAAGTGGGATGAAACGACTAAAATGTTTAGATCTCCAAGCACCCCACCCAGTATTGGATTTACGGACGTAAGAGCTTTTAACATGCATAATTTTATTTAACTATATCGAGGTCTGAATCGAATCTATATCAAACAGTACTACTACTTTCACACAAGCGTTGCCGATATAAATTAGGCTACGTCGAACAATAAGTATTGTGAAACGCGTCAGTGGGAAAGTATGTCAGATGGGTACAGTCAAAGACAAAAATAAGAGACGGTACTTTGGAACGAAAATGCGATTACGAAAATGCAATGAATCTTAAAGTAAACAAATTTATTAAAATTGCCGCTGATTTTCGCATAATGCTGTATCATAATTCATATTGTTTCAGTAGTTATGGCACAGAATACATAATAATACTACATAGTCATAGGTGAAAACCGGGTTCTTGGTGAGCAGTTAAGGTGTTAGTGGTGTACACTGATAAATATTTGCTGAAAATTTCATTTTATTTAAATTAAATAATACACAAATACAAATACACAAATTCATCATCAGCCTATTTAAGCCAACTGCTGAATGTAGGCCTCTCCAAGAAAACAGCAGCCAAAGCCAGCATGCATTTCTTGAATGGTTCGGTGGTTACTCACAAGTAGCGCTGGGCGAGACTGTTAGCGAGCGCAGCGCCAATACCATCACACTAGCG
The DNA here is from genome assembly GCA_029286595.1 of Bhutanitis thaidina. NCBI lineage: Eukaryota > Metazoa > Arthropoda > Insecta > Lepidoptera > Papilionidae > Bhutanitis > Bhutanitis thaidina. Next base: position 4,725,085 of record JAGSMS010000009.1, on the reverse strand, counting down.
ATGTTGCTCACCATCACCTTGGGATTTGAGTTTGGCTAATTCGAATGGATATTTTTCCAAAACAGCAATTGGCACTTTCGTTTTTTACAAGCTGAACTAACTAAAGTAGTTCAAATACCTCGTTAATCTATATATCTATATTTTAAATATAATAAATAAACTTTAAATGGGGGAGAGTTTTCACATTGAATTTTTTTTGGAATTCTTGTGTTGGAGATGTTTGGAACGACGCAAATTCAACAATTTTTATAATTTTTGTCTGTTTGTCTGTCTGCCGATAGGTCGGCCTGTCTGTTTGCTCGCGAATCACGTGAAAACGGCATGGTCGAGGATAGCTAAGTTGGTTTCAATCGGTTAAGAAGATCCGAAGTTACAGCTTGAGCACTCCGTACTATACTGTCCCATATAAAACATCACGAATGTCTGGTGAAACACTCCTCTCTCCCCATAGCATCAGTGATGCGGCTTAGCCATAGTCGCAGAGGATAGGCAGGGTGCCGCATCGCATCGCCATTTATCGCCTACTAAAACTAAACACCTCTTCTCTCGCGACTCCACCTTGGTTGCGGAAGCAGGGAAAACGGTACGAAACATCATTCATCGGCAGTACACCAACCTACTGCACACCTCGCGGCATCAGTCCAGCTATGAAGGTGCCTCTAGGTTTTAAGTGGCTGACCAAGCCAAGGATCGGGGTAAATGTATACCATACCTTAATTATCCAGACTGATGATGTCAGCAGGTACTGTGATCGTCTAGTCACCTGCGAAACGTAGATTTATAAGAAGCGAATATAAATATCACTTAAATGAAGTCGCGGGCATTCGTTAAAATATAATACAGTAAAATCTGAACGTCTTTAATAACTCTTGTTAAACATGTTGCATTTGACTGTACGCAACGATCCCGTTTATATGCACCTTGCATGGAGTCTTAATCAAAAGTATTTCGAACACAAAATCTGGCTGGGACACAACAGCTGGTTATTCACAAATACTTACGTATTCAAATACTTGTGCGATGTTAAGCAGCGATGAAGTTCCCTTTCCATCGGATATCTGAACACAAGGGCCCTCACCCATTGTTGCAGCACCCCTCCATTCGGACAAAATATACGAGTATGACCTTCGGGATTGAAATTACTTGTAATGTAGAAGTGAACATCGGTGTTTACTAAGCTGGTGTGCTAGATCTTCAATTTAAAGATTAGCATCATAGCCATCATCATCATGAGCCTATAGAAGTCAACTGTTGGATAGAGGTCTACTTGAAACGTTACAATCTGCAGCTTCATGCAGTTAATGTAAACCACCAATGCAATTAAAACTACGATGCCAATGATAGTTCCACGAGGAGTTTCCAAATTGTATAATTATGAACTGATTTACATCTTTTTATGTACTGTCAAGCCGTCATATTTAATTATCAGTTATCACATTTACGCATACGTTAAGAGCTAATCGACGATCTTAAAACATAACCTTATTTCAATACTGTATCTGTGTCGGTTACATACCAATTAAATACCATTAAATGAAAAAATAAAATGTATATAAATATACTTGTAGAATATCGTAAATAAGATGAATCGTATAAAGCTATACTTAAATAGCCTACATAGGTATAATTTGATCAGAATTTAAGTAATGAACAATTATTTACATTTTATTGAGTTGCCCAAACGGATTATGATCTTTTATGATTTGTAAGTAAAGCTATACGGCGCCGGAAGACTACTGATCCCGTCGCAATAATAGTTACCAAATATTATGGCCATGTCCATGACTTCATTATGCTTAAATATAACAAATGGAAAACTATTACATAACCCACAAGCGTGGTTCAGCGGTCAGCGAACCTCAGCGGGTAGGTTGTGCTGCTTATTTGATACTTTAATATTTAGACTCAAGACTGCTGAAGCCAATATTTCACACATTATAAAAAAAATCTTCACTTGTCTGCGTGTATTGATATGTTATATACTTTTAAATATTCCTTAAAAAAATATATATATTTACACGAAACGAAACAATTTTTATGGAATTTATAGGATTGAATTTTAACTTTTTTCTTTCATTCCTCGGGTAATGTAGCTCCAGTTTTTAGAGGGCCAGATATTATGGTTAACACGAACTCCCGTCAACTTTTATTTACAACTATAAAATTTTATTTATTGCAGAATGCGATCCCAGCCGGCGGTTGCATTATTAGTATGTAATCTATTGTTTTATAAGTAAGTTTTTTTCTTTTATTTCAATAGCCTCGCGAATGTTCTTGACAGGATTCGGTGTTCTTTTGCGGCGCTTGTTTGCTAACAAAACTATACTAGAAAGAAAGAGAGTAAGGCAGAGAATAGTAACATTTTGTGAATTTTTGCAGCAAATCTTGACGAAAATGTATCAACCGTTATTAACCTTAACATATCAGGTGTAATCAGCAAGTTTCTTCCAATGAGAGATGATCACTAAATGGATTGCCATACGACATGCGCAAGGAGAAAAAAAACACATTAAGAAGAAAACAAAGCTGTAAAATAATGACCATGGGCTAGGAAGAGCCTACAATCGAGTCCAATTTTTACCACTCGTGCCGCATCATTGCGCGGTCAAGCATAAAATCGAGCAATAGAAAGTGTTATAAATTCGTTTTCTTTGTAGTTTATAAGAGAGCGATTGACACCGTGCCCGCCATTACACCCACGATTTAAAAGCTAACTACTATCAAATATGGAGCGCTACTGTTTGGTGAGTAATAGATTTTGTGCGAAATTTATCCTAAGAACTAACTAACGGTTATAGACAAAGCGACAAAATAATATAATTGAGAACAATGAAACTTTTGAACCAAATGCACGTAATAAAGTCAAGGTCGATCGGAGATCTAAGAAGTGTTCAATGCTAATTTTGCTAAAACGTCACTTTCCTGAAGTTTTTTAAGTAAATTTGTAAATTTATATTGTAAGGATTTTAACTTTAACTATAAATCTTACTACTCTTATAGTATCTTATACTCTTACAAGGGTTCAAGTAGAGCTACTGATACTTAGCATTTACACTACTCTACACCCACAAGGGTTTGGCCTTTTCTTCTTTGTCTTCCTCGTTCTTACATTATCTGTGATGTCAAGGAACTGGAAAGCCTCACCGTTTACATAGAGATGAAGTTAAGGACCTTTCCCTATCCTTACCAGCCTATAATTAGTCCTTTACACGACATATGCCTCTCTCATAAGGACATCGGAAGCTGGCATGTATTTGTTGGAACGTGTGCCCATAATCACCGCGTCAAGCGGGTTGGTTTAGGCAATGCCGTTAACCTCGGACTAGTGATGCTGCTTCACTAGTCTGTGGGATTTGGGTTTGAAAAATTGGGATCTTTTGTTGGCAATCAGGGTGCACCACGTGCAGGTGAAGTTGGTGTTAGGAGAAATAGATGATATTTTCTTCCTTACACGCACACATCTCTATTGCTATTAATTTTATATCTCAACTTGAATAAAGTGAATACACGTGAATGGTTATTTTATCCCATCATCGATAATGTAACATAATCTGGATTCGTCTCGTCAATAAGTGTATCATCATTTGTCTTCGCAAGTTTAAAAATGTTTCTTCATTCTGCTCGTCTTACATGACGGGACTTTCCACAGTTTCTTTAAACTTTATCCGACAACCGATCTGAAACTGATGCTGGCACTGACTCTGCGTGACAACCATCACCGGTAACTTCGTTCATCGGAGACTGCTTCACCGCTCTGTTTTCTCATTTTCATCGTTTGCTCTACAAGCCGAGCGTGTAAGGAACGTACTGCCTGTTAAGTTTAGGATAATGAAAAAAACTAATGTTAGGACTCATTTCCTAAAAGTTGTATACTATTGCTGATTTAACATCATCATCATAATAATAGTGGTATTGTTATTTTTATACGTATTATATAAGCCACGGTAGCGGACTGGTTAGGGGATTATTCTCAGAAGACTCGTACATGGAGGACCAATGAGTTTTTCGAAACTTACGTACGATTCGTATCGTTGGCTCGGTCACTAAAACGCCAACAGTATCACACACTATCGCGTTGCCCCAAAGAAGCCATGGTGAAAAGTGGGTTGAAATACTAAATATGACCCACCTCTGACCACCCCAGTATTAGGTACACAGTCGTAAGAGCTTGTTTTCATATATATATTTGTAAATAGTGTATTATATGTTATGTGCCTTCGATACTTTGTCTCTCTCTAAGTTTGACTGGTAGAGAATGTTATTATGGGCGCCTTTTGTCCTTTTATTCTATATTGTTTGTAAAAGATTCAATGATGTCCTCCTGTTCGATTTTGTCCACGTCAACAACCCGCGAATACTATAGGCAGATCTCAAAAAGGCAGGAGGTATAGGCTGTGTACCCACAAACACAGAAGAATTAATTCGTCTTTACTCTTTACCTTCCCATATCCAATGTAACGCTTTTGCTATAAGATCTCGGTAGGGTCAGGTCATTAATAATATTCCTGAAATCAACTTATTCGATTTTACAACACGTTTCATCGTAATTTTTTTTTGCAATAAAATCCTACGTTCAGAACGTTTCAAGGGCGATCTCGTAAGATTTCACTTTAGCCTTGAACATAAGTTGCATAAGTCACGGTCATCGCGGTGTTTGCCATTAAAATTTATTTAGTATTAATATGTTTAGAAAAATTTTTCAATCGAAGGCGGCGGTGTTAGTGGACCAATATCTTGAAAGTAATTCACGTTGTTTTAAATAAACTTACTAGCAATGCAATTGTACAATAAATAAAATATTTTTTCGTAACGTTTTACGAAACGAAACATTAAAACTTGCCGAAATTGACAATGTAATTAATGTTTGTTACGTGTTCATACCTCTCGTTTTAAGACGAGCAGTAACGCAATTAACGTCCCATTTTATTTTCAATAAGACCGGTTGCCAATGTTTTCAGTATTAACACATTTATGGCTACAACAAAATGAAATACGACGAGGTCCACAAGAAGTAAAAGTAAAGTACCAGCCTGTATGTGACCACTGCTGGGCAGAGGCCTTATTTTCAAATATCTGAGAGGGTTTTTTGGAGCCGAGAAGGGCTCGCCACGCTGCTCCCATGTGGGTTTGGTGGGATTCGTATATCCTGGAAATATATTTTTTTATTATTTCTCAGACATGCCCGGTGCCGGCACCATCGTTAGGAAACCATGGGGATCAAACCCAGGTCACACGCGCTCTATGACACTATACTGAGCGCCCTTGACTACTAGGCTACCACGCTTGACATAAATAATGCCAACATGAAAATCAACTTTCCTCTTCTCCATGTGTAGTAAAAGTCAACTACGGAAATGCTTAGAATTAGCCTAGGTTGAGTCAATTAAGTTAATTAAAATTAAATTAATTATTCCAAATAATTTTTCTGTTTATCCTGAAGATGGTAGTTCCTTAGTCGTCTCTTACAACACAAAGGCTTACAACGGGTAGAAAGGAGTGTCGGAATCATACGATACCACACGGTTATTTCGAGACTTATGAATCAATTTCATCGATGGACTGAACACTAAGTCGCCGACAGGATCACAACTTGTAACAATGTTCCAAATAAGATCTGGTGAAATATGTCTAGACCCCAGACCTCCCTATACTGTGTATACGGACGTGCGAGCATTTTATAGCACTTTTAATATAAGTTTCAATTACAGCTATTCCTAACATGCACTGCGGTTTGCGTGTCTGCGTGGTCACGACCTTTCTACCCAGTGCAAAGAGTTCCAGCACCAGTTCGAGTCACTAGGTTTGCTCCGCCGCCTCATCACAGAGTTCCACGTAAGTTTTTACACAATTATTTTTTTGTTTTTAATGGTTCCCTTATATGTTGTATAAACCCTTAAAACGTTAAGTTATTTACGCGAACACTACATATTTGTAATGTATAAGATACTGCGAGCACATTCTACATAGATCGAATCAAAAATAATAAATAAAAGCTGAAGGCCCGAGTTAAGTATGAAATCAAAACGTCTGACACATCATTCCCCCCGTTACCACGAGTGTTTTAAAGCACTCCAAACGTGGGGAACATAAAAACAAAAATTAAACACCGAATCAGAGAACTCTAATTGGATCCCCTATGTGGGGGGCTCGTACCGATAATATTGCTAGCTTGTAAACGACAGGCTCACCACCTGTCCGGTTTTTCTTAACGGATTGGCGTGAAAAAGGTACTTACCTGATGATAATTGGAATCCAATAGCAATACAAAACATATTGAAATACTGAAAAGAAGTATTTTGACAAGATGTAGGAAATTAACAGTCCACTACTTTACTTTAAAAAAAAAATAAGGTCTCACGAACATATACCCAATATGGATGGTTCAGAGGTAGACTAGACATTTTAGTCCTATCACCGAAGTCTACTAGGATCACCTATTAGACTTAGATTGTTCCAAATAAGCTTTGGATAAAAGTGGATTGTAAGTTTATCAAGACTCCTTCTCGTCAGGGTAGGTACCCATTTCTGTCGCCAAATAGCAGTGTAATAACTGTTGAGTTTCGGTTTGAAAGGTATAGCGGGCCAGTATAATTACGGGCTGTGTGGCATTCCATCATAGTCCACAGGGATAACAACCCATCTGTAACCTTCTTCGATCGAAGTAGATTTAAAATTAGGCAGTCTGTTAGCTCGTTTTTCAGCCCAATCAAATATAAACAGATAATAAAAACCCGGTGGTGAGCCCGTCGCCGTTATAATAAAAATACGTAAATATTTCTTTGTTATTTTCCAGCACCGATGCGCCAAGAGGAGCCTCAATGGCACAGACCAAAACGAGACCACTACGAAGACCATGACTACAACCACGATCACGATCACGATCACGACCGTCGCGGGACCAGCGGCGTCACCGGTCCGGTCCACACGTTCGTGAAGACAGACAAGAACGCAAACTACAAGTGGGGAGTCAGACACCACGTGGGAAACAAGTACGCTTCATAAAGTCGATGTGGGATTTCAGCTACGTTATTTATTTAGTCCTAGTTCTAGATTTAATTGTAGTTTTTTTAGTTGGTTAGTTGTAGTTTCATTGTGATATTAACATGCGGACATTTTAATAAACACTATTCTGAACAGCTTTGAGTATTATTATTTGATCTTTCATATTAATTTCATTCTGTAACTAATCTACTGCTGGACATAGCCTCTCCCGTTAGGAGGAATTGCCATGAGTTACTTGCCGATCGCAGGAACAGACAGCACGCACCTTATACCCAGCTACACGTAACATGGTCCGGATAATTCATATCTGTAACATTGGTAATAGTTATTCCGTTATCGGAGGCCATAAAAATTTCTGAATTTTCCCTTAGTTGCATGACTGGGTGTCAGATCTCATACGTCGTCACCATGCGACGGCATGAGAAACCTGCCACCAAAGCGAAGCCGAAAACTTATTATTATTACATTAAAAATTAAAGGAAGGGAATTAAATAAGTAAGCTTACGAATAATTAACGATATCCAATATAGGAGTTCTAAGTGACAACACTTAAGCGAAGTAAAAAAAAAGAGGTGACCTTTTTTTTTTTACTTCGCTTACGGTCTTAAAAGTCTAATAGAAGTGTCCGCGAGTAAACCCAGCACCACTATTTACTACGTGCTCGGCGGTGAAGGAAAACATCGTAAGAAAACCTGCATGTGTGAGAAATAATAAAAAAAATATTTCAAGGACACAAGAAAACCGGCAACCCGCACTGGAGTAGCGTGGCGGGCACTTCCCGGCTCCAAAATTTCGGCTCAGATATTTGAGAAGGAGCCCAGCGGTGGGCACTTACAGGCTGCCATTTTACTTTTTTACGTTCACCTATGGTCTAAATTAACTGTATTTTGTCCGTGTGTGTACAGTGTTGTAATCGTCTTAAATCAGGGGTACAGTTCTCTTTAGTAGGTCCGGTTTCAATTGGTATGTCCTAGTTTCTAAGCGGACATTCAAGTTGAGATTTTTGAAAGCAATATAATTACAAAATCTTCTGTTTGAGGTCAAATTCGCTAGTTTTATTAGTTAGCTAAAATACAATGTTAATGATCTTTTGTCGATAACTTAGCGGAGAACTTATTATATATACTTACTCTTAAGGTTAGATACAAATCCCATGCGTGGTCTCCTGGAAATACCAGACTAAAATAAGCATAGAGATGACTGGCAGCAAAGTCTAAGGTGCGAGGTGGAATGACACCTATGGCAGAAACCTATTTGGTAAGATTTACAAAACAACGGCTCCCCTGCCTCAGCGGTCTCGCTTGTCCGGGTTATGGTTCAGCCATGGTAACGGTGGGTACAGAGGGTCTGCAGAATCTCTAATGGGATCCTGCTAAGTCAAACGACTGGACCTGGCAATATATAACGCACGGACATAGAGTAGATCCTGGAACTGGAAGAAGTGGTAAGCTTGTTACACTAAATTATTATAGGTTTGTCTGAAGTCCGTAGACAGGGGGAAGACTATAATCCTATAATCTCTCTCTCACATCAACAACGTAAACAACATCGAAAGTGTATCGAATAGAGTCGCGTACCTTGTACTCACAATAGCCAAAAGATAATCGTTGAAGGACATACAGGTGAACGCACCTACCCCGACACAGCGTGATGATGAAGTGGAAGCAATATATATAGATATTTGAAGAGTCACATTGCTCAACGACTCACTACACTGATGAGAACTTTAACGCAAAACTAAGCATGAAAAAAGGTGATAAACTGATAGTGGGCAATTTGGAGTTGGGCAACAGAACCCAAGACTAATAGCTGGCTGTCTTTATGGCATATGAGCGATTTTTTATAATGGTGGATTCCTATTTACAGAAGCCACTTCGCAGAATGATTTCCTGGATGAGCCCGGATACCACATAAAATATTGGTACCACAAAAAATTTGATTTCATCATGACGACCAGGCGTCAGTTGCTGATATCACTACGGTGAAAACCAGCAGCGATCACCCAATGGTTAGAGGCCTCCCTGATGAAGTCTACGCTCCGTCCATCTCATACCATTATCCAAAATCCCGAGAGCTTTTAGTTCGAATTGCATAAACTACCCGTGTGATAATAGCTAAGTTTGGCACGACAAGCCCCAAAACATTAGCGCAAGTTTGATTTACACTATGTCGATTTTATTATTTGTTGTTTTACTTTAGGGTTTCCACTATAATCACGCCAAGTTTGACGCTTGTATGTATAACCTTTTTTACGATTTCCGCGAGCAAACCCGGCGACGAGGATTGCCTGAGTGGTAAAAATGTAAAGAGAGCTACATTCTATATCTCGAAGAGGCGAAAAGTGGGTTGCGGAAGCTCGTTAGGCTGAGCTAAGTCGTGCCAAATTGTAATCATTAATCTCTGTCTACCACTGTGGTTGATGGGCGCGAGTCCTTATACAATATGTCAACCTACAAAAGTTCATGAAAATTCTTATGACCATTTTCGATGGAACAACTGTAGTGCAAACCGCTTTAATTTAAATATTGTTTTTCCAGATAAGTATTTTAGTTGGGTAACCCTATAAAGCGACCACGCCCGTTAACTCGTGCAAATGTGTTATGAAATACGAGTATGTACAATTACGCCAACTCGATATATATTCTGTACGTCTAAACTGTGCACACGAAAATATTCGCATGTACGATGATCTTAAGAGATAACGTTGCTTGAAAATATTATGTGGCGCTGTGGAAACTTGAGAGAACAATTCTCATATGTGCCCGTATCTTTCACCGTCACTCGGACAGTATATCAAGTGTGACATAATTTTCAAGTTGCTGGTCATACCATTCCGGTTCGCTGGCGACAAGTCGAATTCATTTGCAAGATTTCACTGGGTCACTAAGTTACCAATTTTGAATTCGTATGTGAAGGGTAAGTGTAATGATTGACACAGAAGATAAATTCCTAAACAATATCTACTACAAGTAGATATTGTAATTATTCCGCGTGGTTCAGTGGTTCCTTGGTTTGACTCATTTTTGACAGACAGGCATTTTTTTTGCTATGTACAAATTATTAGGTTCGCAACGCATTAATTATTTTTTTAATTTTTACAATTATAGTTCGAGTGTTTTCTTACAGTGTTTTGTCCCCTGTTTCTAACGCTGCAGCCTTACATTGAGTATGGTAAGGTGAATACGAATGTGTTTGTGTTTTGTGTTCACGGGTACACTTGCGGCACTATAATATACCCTGCGCAGTTGACAACCGTCGACAGTAACCGAAAGGTGTTATCATAGTCGATATCGGCGAGAAAGACATAATCATGGCTTTAAAAATTATTAAAATTTAAGTAAGTTTTATATAAATGACAGTCTATGAACGGCTTCTGATCTGATCAAGATTCACTTCTCATTTTTGATGTAATGGTGTATAATGGGAATATACCAACTTAATCTCTTAAAGTCAACGTCGCCTGCACGTGGTGCACACTGACTGACTAACGGACGATGCTCGGGAGACCGACAGACATCCATCCGAATTTGTTGAACCATAACACCACAGACTAGAGGTGGGTGTTGTAATAACGAAACAACTGATTTCACATGACAATTACTGTTATTTTTAAATACTTAATCGTTACAACACAAACCCTATTTGGATTACACTCAACACTGGGGAGCAGCATCTCTAGTGCGAACTGTGCTCGCGACACCGGGCGCCCAGTACGAGTACGGGCGAATTGGGAGATTTTGACCATTGCTTGGCATGCTGGCAGTTTTCGGATGTGTTTTGTTTTGTTTTTAGTTGGTCCGATAATGATACGAACGAAAATAATGGATGACGTGAACTTTGATATTTATTTTTATTACTATATTGGCCAAGCGTTTGGGCGCTGGGCGGGTTCGATTGCCCCACAGGACAAGTATATGCACAATTTATGTATGTAAACTGCATCTACGAAATAGAAAGTAAAATACCTTCAGCCCGGTGCCGACACCACTAAAATTGTTAATAGCAATTTTAAGTGCTGAATATACGTATTGCTCGACGGTGAGTGAAAACATCGTGAGGCAATCGGCATGCATGTCTAAAGAAATTATTATATCGAGAACTTGTGAAGTCCGCCATTCGCCATAGGAGCAGCGTGATCGAGCCTTCCCGACTCCAACCTCTCTCAAAAAATATTTGAGTTCTTTGCACAGCCGTGGGCATTCACAGACAGATTCTTTTTACTTTTTAATTAATAATGAAAAAGTAGCAGTAGTTTGCAGAGTTTTGTGATAGTGGAAGAAGAAAAATTTGTGTTGGAGAAGAAGGTTTGTGCCTCGACGTGTTTAAACAATTCCAATTCTATTGTTGTGTTACGAGAATGGATATTTATATCCTTTAAAATTCCACTTGGGTTAATTTTTTTATCGGTTTTTTTCTTCCCCAACATAATATAGGAAGGTGCTGATAAGGAAGTTGCTTATCCGTATCGAAGTTAAATGCAATTTTAAATAAAAATGCAATCTGTTTCGGTTTAGAACCACTTCATTTGTTACACTTTCTCTTATTTCTTAGCAGCACCCAATGCCATAAATGAAAAGAAGAAAAACAAACTTTAGAGCCGATTGTACTTTCAATCCATTTTGTTCGTTACGTATTTAGATATACTTTCATTTGATTTATTGTAAATTTTTTATATTATTTTGTGTCGTCTTTTCGCTTCATGTATAATATATTTTAAATTCATTAACTTCTTAAAGTAAATCATAATCTCCGCCCACGCCTCATTGAGAGGGTTCTGGAGCGAGTAGTATCCACGCAAGTGCCGTCCGCCGAACATCGCATGTTTGTTTCTTAGACATGCTACGTTACCGCCGAGCGCGTTGTAAATTCTGCACATAAACATGCTATTAACACACAAGCTCGCATCTCGTACAGTGCACACTTTAATCCTCTGAAAATAATAGACTTGGCACCGTGAGAGGGACTTAAAAGACTGTTCACTGTCGCCTTACCTTACTTTAAAAGCATAGAAACAATCCACTGCGGGGCACAGGCCTCTCCCATGAGGTGGATTTGCTATAATCGCCACGCTCGGGAAGCTGATTGGCGATTGCAGTACCAGACATCTCGCACCTCAAACGCGAGTATATCGTCTGCCCGTCATCGGTCTTCTTTCTTTTTTGTCTGGTATTTTTCGAGATGATTATTCCGCCATCTATCGGAAGCTATTGATATTTTCAAAGCGTTTCCTTTAGCTTACTATGTATTAAGTAATTTCAAGAGTAGGAGCTTTGACCGAGATTTTAACTTATTACCTAAAGATGTCGTCATGTTTCTGCAAATTTGTAACACACCGGCCAGCATGCTCTATTATTATATCATAACCTAATAAGCTATATTGTTTGCGAGTAAAATAGACAAGTCACTACGACGGGATCTGTCAAACTGTCAAGTCAAATTTAAACCAATCGCTTATATGATTACTACTGCTACATTTACCATAGAATAATACTAACGTACGGGGAAACTGTTATGCAATAAAGGGTCTGGTCGCTGACAGTCTACGGTCTTGTAATCGATGGATAGTGGAAAAACGATCTGAGTTCGCCGAAATTGATAACCACTCCGTCTTCCGCAATCCACCTACGACTATGTCCTGTCTTCCTCTCATTGTTAGGTTACTCACAGAGATTGTTTTTTATTAATCGTCTCTCACGACACATGAGAAAAGAAGAAACGTCCGACTCTCGAAACTACCACACGCCTAGAGAATAATAAGTAGTAGTTCGTCGTGCAAACTAAAACTAAACTATTCATCCAATGAAATTAGAGGATTTTCACTTAATTACATACTTTAACCCTCATTTATTTCATACCTTCTGCTGTTAGCATCTACATCTGCATAGTTATTAGAGATGCGAATTCTGTGAATCTTCTTTGTCCGTAATAAGGTCTAGCAACCTCGACCTTAACCAAGAGCGTAACATTAATATTACACTAGTATTGCCGCGGTTTTACCCGGGTTAAATTTAGTTTATACATGCCGGTTTGATACACAATCTGCTTTACTTCTATGGATCGTAGCGTGATGTTGTTTAGTCTATAACCTACCTCAATGAACACGGCTATAAGGAAAATAACAATTTTTCAAAACTGACTGGTAGCTCTTGATACTAACACGTTAAAACAACAACATAAATTTCTAATGCATAATATTACGAAGAATTGAGCCTATGTCCTTCGTAACATCATAAGAAACATATCGAATACAATGAAAGTATATTCATTTATTCATACAGTTACACCTTTATATATTCCTAAAAATAATGTACTAGCTATTACCCGCGATTTCCTCGACATTTTATTATAAAACATAAGTAAAAATATGAATAAGTATGAAACGTTTTTCTTATAATGTTGTTACTTAATAAATAGACTCGTTAATTATTCATAAGTTTCCGCATAGTGAAAGTATCATTTAAATTGTTCTGTGGTTCTTGTGTATGATCCCATTCTGGCAATACTACTTATTGTATTAATGCCGTTGGTTTACAATTTGAGGAAAAATCCCGGACTTGAAAACTTTGTGGGAAAAAAACAGGCAAATTCCCAAACTTTAAAATCTTTTATCTACAGATAAAGTTTTTAATTTAATATACAGCTTTTTTATGTATTTATACAATATATTATAAAATATATCATATATTATCTAAGACATTATACATTACGTAACGTAAGGGGGAATATATAACTATTCCAAATATCAACCTTACCGGCACGGGGTGCTCGGATCCACACAACAAGGTGCAATGCTGCTTAACGAACGAGATTCTGATGAATGATGTATGGTGAAAAATCCATTCAAATATACCCAATCCAAATATCACAAACTAGTAGACGCGGAGCAGTATCACCGGCGGGAGGGTATCGGTATTGCACTCACCGCCCCGTCCGCCCAGCGCGGTGAGTATGGGCAAGTCTTTCATGCATGGCGTGTCAGTTTTTGATGATTCTATCAAAAAAAGACTTATGTTTAGTGGTGAACTATTACATAATGATAAAGGAAAGAGGTGAACGAATATAATTTATTGTTCACCACTAAAACAAAGAGCAGAACACATTTAAAAAAAAAAAGGAAATAAATGAGGAGGTACAAATTGGCCGCCTTATCGCTGCATAGCTATCTCTTCCGGACAATTAAAGGCGTAGGGAAACAAAGCTACAGATACTAGGTATGTGGCGCAATGTAAATGTGCATACTACACAACTTAAATTAATAAATGACGTCTATGTGAATATATTTGTGTTTCTATTATGAGTTGGTGGGTGCGTATAATCCTTGGTTACACAATATATGTATGTATGTACCCTAGTTTAGATCACCGTAACCGATATCGGTGAAATATTGTTAATAACATGATAACGTAACTTGCATTCGTGCCCGCGGCTCTTGTTACATCTGTGAAATTAAATATGGCTGCTGCAAATCTCTGTTTGACAGTATTTTTCTTACCCTTGAAATATAATAACGTGCCGTTTTCTGATACTTTTAAAAATCGCAATGCTTTATTAGCGACTTTTAAATTTTTTGGTCACATTAAGCTAAGGATAATATTACATTAAGTGTCTTATTCAAGAAGGAATTAATATTTAAGTATAATAGTAAAGTAGTAACCTGTGAGGCGACTAAGGAAAAATTCTTGAAAATAGCAATGGCTACCTATACATGGCGGGATATCCATCTCGAAAAAATAAAGCAGACCGGAGACGAGCAGCAGCGTTCAAGATGCTAGCACTGCGATCATTAATGCGCTTTCCGACCGCGGCGATTATGGAAAATCCTCCTTATGGGAGAGGACTATGTACTACAGTGGAATGTTTATAGGCTGTTAAGGTCAAGTAAGCTGTAATTGACCCACAGGCCACAGCAGAACAAAATTCTCCAGAAATTGAAAAAGTTTTGTAACCGAAAACTTGGTTTTAGTTGGGTACAGGTCTCTGAAATTCCCTTTTTGTGTTCTCAGATACTGCTTACCTCACGATGATTTCCTTCGCCGCTGAGCACGTGGTAATTTTAGCAACGAATATTGCATTTATACACGTACACATTGAAATAAATTTAAATGAAATTCCCAATGATGAATAACACCTTGGTGCTTTGTCACACTTAGAAGAATAAGATAAATGCGGTTCCGAATTGTACACTCGTCCTACGATGCTTGAAGCTTGTATTCTCTGAGAGCGTAACACTTCCCCGGTCGAGCCGACTGATTTATCTGCAAAAACCAATCGGTACTATTACCACGTTAAAAGGTTCGCTAATTACCAAGTCAAACGATAATAATTAAACTGTAGCACTCAGAAATATATAGTATACTAAATTTATAAAATGTATTTAGTATACCATGTTTCCAATGCATTTGCATTTGATAAGATAAGTAGTTATTTTTTTTTGTCACGCATCTATCATTATTTTAAAATCCAGTAAAAATCATTACTTAAATATGTTTCGATGCCCGAAGACGATATATAAACAGAAAGTCGCAGATATCTTTACACAGTTGTGATAAAATCCCACGCCTCCTAGCAAACGGGGCTATGGTTATCTAATGTACATACACATAATATTTTTGTACGTGGTAGAGCCAAGCGGTAGCTTTTGCTACTGCTCGATTGGGCTGGCTCGATAGGGGTACTACCTCCACCTCGCAGAATATCGGGAATTTATTGGGATGAAATATGTACCTACATTTTTAGTTAAAACATTTAATGCGTCAATTATTGAAAGTAACCTCTCATCGTGAGGTAGGGATCACATGCGTGAGATGTATGTGTGTAAAAGCTTAGAAAAAAAAAACAACTATGAAGTAAATAACGTAATGTTAAATTCAAAACGATTTGTTTTTTTTCTCACAACAAGGCAAAGCAAAGGAAAAGTAAGGTTAAAGTTTACTAAATGTAATCGCTAAGTACCGTTAACGTACCACGCGGGAGATCAGACTGTAGTGCATGGAATTGTTAATTTGATGCCGTGATTCCTTATTTTTAAAATTAGCTTCAATCATCATTGTGAGTATGGTCGATTGTAACACCAATGAGAGATCGTGACTCGCAAGTGCTTTAAAATTTACTTATTTGTTTGCAACCTGCTTTATTAATTATTTCTTTATTCTTTATTGGCCTCTATAACTCCCCGCTGAACGAAGGCCTTGCCATGAAAGAGCCTCGTCAGCTGGCTGCCCTTAAAGCAGGTGCCGTTGGTGGTTGGAGAAAAATCTAATTAATCAATCCAATTGATTGGAAGTAATGAAGAGTTAAATCCATAATTACTGGAATTAACACAAATAGATGCTGATTTTTTTTAAATTACTGCTACTTAAGTCAACTAGGGACAACCTTATCTGTAAATGAAATAAATCGAGTATTTGGCGACATAAAAATATTTTTTTTTTCTTTTAAAATGCGACTATAGGGAAAAAAAATTAAAATTTATAATATATTAATTTTAAAAAATCCATCTTAGCCTTAGTAAACCACTCCAGTAAAATAAGGTCTAATGTAGACATTTGCATGTTTTTGTTACATTTTCTTCATGTTTATCCCAATCTTCTCTCCTCTTTTTGTCTACTGATGGATAAAGATAATTTCTTTTCCAAGAAGAAAAGAAGAAGTAATTAATAAATAAAAGTGCTATATTAAAAGTAGAAATTACGTAAAAATAGTAGTTCACGTAGATACGTGAAATTAATAGATATCAATACTCGATATAGTTAAAACTTTTTTAATTCAATTTAGACTTGTTTAATGCTCGTGTGAACGACAGTATCTACAGAAGAACAGTCAAGAAAATATAGGATCGTTTTTTAAACTCTTATGTTACAATGTCATTTACGATTTATAAAAAATTACGATATATAATATAATAAAATTTGTTATAAAATGGTAATTAAAATAAACCAAATCAATGTGAAATGTATGTTCACAGTTTTTAGAAATGTCAAGTTTAACTATATATCAGTCAGAAGTAGCAAGTGCAGATTAATCTTGTTTGTGCATTGTGCAGACTATTTTCACATATCTTTTTCCTCGATTTATTGATAAATTTTAAAGCAGACCTTTGTTTAAAAAGTGTCTGACATTTTTTTTTAAATATTGTGCCCGTTTTTTGTCTATGTGTCCACAGTATCTGTGGACACACACACCGTAGGACATGATACTGAGAAAGCATGCAATGAAAACTAATTTTGCGGTAACTTTATCAGTCAACTGAAGCCAGAATCAGAATATTAAATGAAATTCCAGAACTTAATTGCATGTGTATGCAATATGCGCTCTCCACTGAGGCTTGAAATTAATAGAGATTCCGAGAAATACGGTGGAACTTTCAAAATCTGGATTTGTAATAAAGTTAATTGCTACATCATTCGGTGACGACTTTGATAGTGTTAAGTCGTAAATTTTGCAATTTCTGCGTTTATAATTTGGATTTCTACAATAGCAGAGGGAATATTACTAGGAAGCTACCATCAAGTAATTTACTACCACATAACGCCAGGTAGGATTGTAGTCAAAAATTTATTTAAACAACCTACAAGTGGTGGTACTCTGATATTTTGTGTCTGTACTGACATTATAAAATCTATTACCGATTGACAAAGATAATGCACAAAGTCGTTCAATGTAGGTTACATTCATAGAATAGCTATATCTCTACAATACTTATGACACACATCTGACATTTAACAATAAGATAATAGGTTACAGTTTAAAAAAAATAAAACGGTGACGGGCTGTACTTACGCGCGAGGTATCTGGTACTGCATTTGCTAATCCGTCTTCCAAGCGTGGCGATTAGACCGTTTTGGTCTTTGGTCCTTATGAGCATGGAGATGCTACTAACTACATAACTATAGGAGGGGTTTATGTTGACTAGTGGACTAGTTACGGTTTTTCAAAGACAGAAGGAGGGGTTGAGAGGACGGTACAGAAATCATGGAGTCTGTATGCTTAAATATTTACGAAACAGACAATATTGTTGTATCAAGTCTATACAGAGTGGATGCGATGTTACATCATTAAAGCTGTTGAATAATTACAGTGGTTTAGTGACAGATTTTTTTTACATAGGCCGTCGAGACAAAGAACAAACCTTATCCACTCTGTATATGTTAATCCCTGAAACTTCATCCAAAGCTAGTAAGTACGTGGCGGTCTCTTTGCAATCATACTTAAGTCACTTTGATTGGTATTAGTGTAAAGTTATGGGTGTTTGGGGGAATCCCCTATACCATCTTTTTCTCCAACTCAACTTCACCTGCACGTGGTGAACCATGCTAGGTAATAAATGAAGCTCTGGGTCCAGAATATAGGCAGAAAATCTATTCAGGTTTACCGAACTCTTATCCCATAGACTAGCGATGGAAAGAAGCATCACTAGAGTGAGGAGTACATTGCGCTCTCCCACTCTCTTTTGTCCAGCTTGGTGAGCGTGGGAAACCTTTCAAGAAATGCGTGCTATCTTTTGCTGGTACTATTTTGCAGAGAGCTACGTTGAGCAGTGGGATTAAATGGACTGATTAATAAGAAGATTTAATTAATTATAATTTTATGTATATAGCCTAGTGGTTGGATCCCCGGTGCCGGCACCACTAAAATTGTTAATAGCAATTTTAAGTGCTGCCTTAACCACGTGCTGGGCGGTGAAGGAAAACACGAGTAAACCTTCATCTCTGAGAAATATTAAAAAAAAATATTATTTCGAGGATATGGGAAGCCCGCCCACCCGCACTATAATTTGATAAAGAGGCCTTTGTCCAGCACTGGGCACTTACAGGCTGCTACTTTAATTTTTTACTTTAAATAAAAAAAAAATTGTCATCAACTGCACAGGTCCAGAAAAACAATATCAAATTCCAAATTTTTTATTTCCTTTGTATAAAAATTTCCTTATAATTTTTATGTGTGCAGTTTTTACTTGACTTTTCTTTGTTTATAGACTTGTTATAAAACGAAGTTTTCATGACCATTTATGTACCAAATGAAAAATCCTCATCTCTGTCTCTGTCCTACTCGTATGCGTGAGTGCATAGTCATTGATCCATTGTAGATGTTGAATATATGAATATTTAAGAATCTGAAGAATCCCTTTCGTCCCGCGGGTGTAAGGGGCGACTAAGGCTTTGCGAACCGTAATGGCTACCGACAGATGGAGGGCTAACCACCGTGAAAAATATCATACCAAAATTAAGCAGAACCTCGACGGTCAGCAGTGTCTATGATGCGAGGTGTCTGGTACACAAGGCCAAAAGGCTAAAGTGAACAGACACCTTCTAGGCAAACGTGTACCATCCTAGGCCTCATCTTCGCCTTCCATAGGGCAAGATTGAGGTTGACCTCGTTTGAACGTAAGCCTATTTTTCATAAAAAATAATCAGCAATCGCCAATCCGCTTACCGAGCGAGTCTAGCTATTGCTATGCCAAATTCTCCTTATGGGAGAGGCCTATGTCCTGCTGTAGACTATTTATAGACTGTAAATGTTTTAAAGTATACATATATATTTAATAACTGGTATTTGTGAATGTTTGAACGTTTTTAACTTAATGGATGAAAACGAAATTTGCCTTATATGTAGATTATGCCATCGAATAGGGTATAGTATACTTTTTAAGTCTCTTGGAATATAATTTGAGGGCATGCGGATGAAGCTGAGGGCATTCGTGTTTTATAAAGTAAAATGTTAAGAAGAGGCTGTCAATATTTTATTTTACGTGCACGTAAAATCACATCTTTTACAATTTGATGGCGCGGCTAGTGTGAATCTTGCTTACTATGAAGTAGTTATTTATATAGTTAATTTTCTATGCCATCATATGTAATTATTCTTTATTATATGATTTAACAGTGTAGGTATTAAAGTAACGGAAATATTTATAACTAACATATTCCCGCGGCTATTCTGGGATAAAAAGTAGTCTATGTCCATGCCCAGGCTTCATGGTCTCAACAACATCTCCATACCAAATATTATATTAATAACACTAGGATTACTCCGTAAAAGTAATGTAATATCCTTTACACGTATCTTACAGATATCCTTTACACATATTACTTATATGTTTTTGGTTATTCGGAGACATAAGCTCCAATTTAAATTTCGAATCACACTCACGAGCCCATGAGATCTACTCCCGCCTTCAAGTACCTCAAGCTAGAAGGGATGCAGGTATATAAAGTGAGTGCCACTTGCACGCATCATACGATCAGTGCGACGCGTGTGTGGTGGTCTTAAATAATTATTATAATTTAAGTTAATTTTTTTTTAAAATAAAGTGTGTGGTAAAATGTTTCGTCGGTGCATTACGTTGGCGGTACTGGGGTGTGCTATAGCCGCGCCACAACATCAATATCAAACTCAACAACCAGTTAGTATTTCTCCTAACTCATATTTCATGTAACTTGTACTCAAATTACATAGGTTTTTAAATATAGCCAGTAGTTAATTTCGTTTTTAGTATCTGTGCGACGTATATATCAAAAATATTAGGTCAATTGAGAACGTAACATATTTAGACAATTGATATTGTTAAGTTAGCTGCGTCTCTATTATTGTTAGCATGAAGTGCTATTGCGATTTTTTTTATAATAACTTATTTTTTCTTACTATTTCTATAAAGTAATCCGAATATTTAAAACGAAACGGACGTACGAAATTGGCCTTCATCGTATTCCAACAATTTATTTTAGGGAATGGCTTCTATTATGTGCGCTTTAACACTGTATTAACGTAACTCATTTCATCGCTAAATAGAGACCTCACGACCTAACTTTTCGGGATATTGGATTGAACAACTCCGATTTTCAGCAGCCATTGTAGGTATGTGATCGAAGTACAGTAGTTGTCGAAAATTCATCTGACATTGGGCTGTCCCCAATCATTTAGAAGACACCATCAAAAGAAAAATGGCAATTGAAAAACTGGGTGTTTTCACTAAGATGAGACTTTCTCATTTTTTAGGGAGCTCTGGTCCGATACTTAATCATCTCTGGGTACCAACTCATACTTTGGTAGCACCAAATGAGCACAAAAAAGCCACCAAATTTCTACTAATTATTTATTTACGAATTTAGTGAATTGAGGCGCCAAAAATGCTCTTGATGATTTTAAGGCAGTACTTCTAATCTATACATTAGCGCTCACGCCTGTTACTTATACGTAGCGATTATGAATTTCCATTTGTCACGATCCAGGGTAGACGAACGGACTTCTGCAAACCGCTTCACGCCTCATATCGTATAACGTACCTCGTCTCTGTCTACCCATATGGGTGACAAGTACTTTGAAGCTTCGCACACTAGCGCCAAGTTTGCAAAGTTGTGCAAAAGGATATCGTTTCTCTATTGAACGACAAGGCGTATGAGTTGATCAGTGGAGTTGTGCATGGTTCCCAGTGCGTGTGGAGCCACGCAATTTTTAAAAAAGTTTTTTTTTCCGGTTTTGATATTTCAAACTAACGTTGAAGATGTGCAGATCCTATATAAACATCTTTAAGGCAAGAATTACGTTAGTCAAGAAGATGCCTATCTCCTAGGTTAATGTTCTCCATTTAACATCAGATGGGGTCACGGCCTAACTTTGGCTTAAATGTCATATAAAATGTAATTTCTCTTTGAATTATATCTTAAATGCTGCAAGCAAAACAATTTAATGACATTTCTTTATATCGTAACGTCCTGTAGTTAATCTGATCTAGAGTGTCGTAGAAGACAAGTAATGGCAAATATAGCATTTTGGTACATTGTGTACAGTAGAGCGCCGATCAGCTGACAACATGGCAGGTTATCGCCAGGTCTTGGCCGGAAAGGGATAGTTTCATCACCGTTCTCTCCATATCTTATCTTGAACAACCTGACTGGTGGTGAATCTGTCGGCATTTTAGTATTCAGGCCAACGATATTAATTCGTACCTAAATTTCGGTGTACGAGCCCTTCATATAGAGGATCAAACTTGTGTCTCCCGATTCGGGAGATCCCTTAACCACTCGGCTATCGTGGCTACGGCTTCTTACGCTAAAATAGATTGCATAAGCACCTCAAGCTTTAGTAAACTCATAGTACGCAAATTTCCTGTACAGTTGTTTAAAAAGGCCGTCCACGGTAAGATCGCAAGTTCAGATAGTTTCAGACTTTCTTAACTTTTAACAGGTAGCTACGTCTTTCGCATAATAATGTCGAGTTGCATAACGAAAGCGGTTCTACGTTTTGTTGATTGTGAGAAATAGGAGCGAATGCTGTAATGTCTTAATTTTATAATCGTTACATAAACGTCGAGTTATTTCATTACATTAAATCAGCAATGTGCAATTTACTTTGTTAAGCTTTATTACTTGAAAAGCATTTCGAAATAACACGACGTTACAAGTTGTATTATATGGTTTACCTACGGTCTACGTCCTCGGATAAAAACTCGAAAAAAAAAGGTTCTCATTAATCTTACTTTAAATAATTAACGAAGTGGCATGGTAATATACAAAAGTTTATAAAAAAACTTGACTTAAATTATTTTAAGCGTGGTAGAGCCAAGCGGCGGCTTTGGCTGCTGCTCGAATGGGCAGGCTCGACCGGATTGGTACCACGGCCTCGCAGAATACTGGCGTGAAGTAGAGGCATCTTGTGCTTCTGCGTTTCGTTCGGTGAGTGAAGTAAACGGAGGCCCACACCCCCTCCCTATTTCCCTCCTCTTCCCTCCCATCTCCCAAATATCCTTAACGACCGGCAACACACCATCATCTATGGTGTTGCAGATCACTTACCATCAGGTGAACCACTTGCTCGTTTGCCGTCTTTTCCATAAAAAAAAAAGTGAGAGCCGAGATGATTTTCACGCTACTGCATACTTTCATTACATGCTAGAAACACAGATACTACTCTGGCTACGATTTGAAATACGTATATAGTGTTACTTCCTCGGCCTATTTCGACCACAGCGGGTTATATAGGCACAGATTATTGGTTATTAGCGAAAGCGATCGCTTCGGTGTCACAATGATATATAGGGGATTAGTACTACTTCGTGCCACTTTACGTGTCATAAAAAGAGCATTTACATTGTTTGAACACGTAAAGAACGTAACGAAGTAATATGTCAGGGCTGTATCTGCCCCGCCCCGACCGTCAGTCGATGAAAATAGTGAAGGAAAGTTCATAAACACATAAATATAAAAAATTTAACATCTCACTGTTACCAGTAGACATGCTTTTGTTTGACGATGAATGAATGATGGACGTGTGACGTTAGTCATTCGCCCGCAAACGCTACTGAAAAACAAACAGGAAAAATGGCGGCAAAAGAAACATTTGCATAACAACAATCATACGTTACGTTTTCAGTCCCGCCAAAGCGAGCGCGACGTAACCAGTCAGGTTGCGTCGTGTTACGGTTTACGAGATGTCGCAACGTTCAGCAGTGTTCATTACCGGTAACTGACGACTTGATTAAGCTGGTTTTTCGTACCGTAACGAGATAATTGTTAATTTCACGTCCGAATTCTCCGTTCACTTACCTTTTGTATGTGCCTCGTGCGGATCTTTGATAGTTCCTTCACAATATGAACTAAGCTCCTATGGGTAGGTCGGACACAAATTTTAACATAATCATTCAGAATATCAAGGGGTTAATCATTTAAATGGAAAATGTATAAAACTAAGAGTAAATTTTTTTTATTAGCAGGATGAAGGCATCCCTCCACATCTCCTGAGGGAGTACATTGGCGCCCAGCAGCCAGCCCAAGCGCAAACGCAGATCATACCTCGCCCAGCGCATCTCGGTGGTGGAGCGGCGCAAGGCCCTGCAAGACTCGTAAGTTATTACGTCTTAGCTACAGTTACTCTAATAACTCATTACGATGCAGGCAGAATTCCGCAAAAGGTATCCTACAGCCGTTGTAACCTAGTGGTCAGAGCGCACGATTTAATTTCATAGTACGCGAGTGATCTGGGTTCGATCCCCGGCACCACTGAAGTTGTTGATAACAATTTTAAGTGTTAGATTTACCACGTGCTCGGCGGTAAAGAAAAACATTGTAAAGAAACCTGCATGCCTGAGATATAATAAAAAAAATATATAACTTATATTAAGTCAGCCAACCCGCATTGGAGCAGTGGCGAAGTCATCCCAACAGTTCCAGGCTGCTCCATTTTTTTTAAATACCTGACGCCATTTTCTCTAAATTAAGCTACTTGACTCGTCCTGTAAAATTAGGCAAACCTTTTTTAATTATTTTTCGTTGGCTTACTTTTACATATTATATACACCATAAATAACCCAAAAACATATCCGAACCTAATATTTTCTCTTTTAATTTATTCTAGAAAATGCTTTCTGGTTTTCTGATATTACAAGTATGCGAAACCTGTAATACGCTCCTCGTCTAAGATCATATAATGTTCAAAACGTAGAATGTTGTTTAAAAAGACTATGTACTATTTTTCTACAGCCGTACCAAGTGCAAGCTGAAAACCAGTACCAGCCACGTCCTCAGTACCAGCCACAGCCTCAGTATCAGCCACAGCCCCAAGCACAAGCGCAACCCCAGCCGCAATACCGTCAGCAATACGCCCAGGAGGGTTCCCAGCGTCCCACCGAAGATTACGACGTATGTATTGAAATAGATACAGTTTTCCTTATCTTATGTAACGAAAAATCTTGATCAAATAACCTATTGACTTGAATATTTCAACGAAGCAATGTAGCACTATATTAGGAATAAGTTTGCGACTACGCGATTGTCTTAACCAGGACTCGTAACTTCTTGATCCGTCTGCGCATGGGCTAACTGTTCCTCAAGTCAGAGTTTTCACCGCCATCGTGGCCCGGGCTTATTGTTCGTAGTTAGGAGATCCCTATTCAAAACAATAGTTTAAGTTACTAAAATGTCCGTTAACCCCGGGTACTCTACTCGGACCGCAGTCATTTACGTTTCACATAACTGTTTATATTTCACACGAGGTTTCGGATGGTGGTGTATTTCAAAATCTTATTCAATTTAAAATTAATTTCTAAGAATTAACAACGAAATAAAACTGAATAAGTCTGCATAAAAAACTATTGCTTTACAATTTAAGAATGTCACGTGTACAATCTTTTATAACGGAGCAGGTTTTATTTTCAAATGATAAAGCCTGTTCCTATTTGAAACTGATTATATTAATGAAGACAATGTTGCAGCTATAACCCCAGTATATTAGCGATTTACAGTCTATTAACTACAGACATAATATTAGATTATCTACAGTTGGATCACTTACCGCAGCAAGTTTGCGATTATAACTTTCACTGCGAAACTTGCCTGTCTCGTGTCTGGTATTTGCGCCACTTCAGCTGCCTATATTCGACATTAAACGCGTTGATTAATTTTCCATCGATAGCCGAGTTTGCTGTCTTGTCAATAAGATCGCTTTCTCTTTAACAACGGATCCGTTGGTCCAGTTCTTCCTGTATACTTACTACTACATAAATTTAGCTAAATCGTGTACTTACTGTTATCTGTTCGTGGAATTGACTTTATGAAGAAGTTGCTGAATGTATATACTTAACTTTAACTATATTTAGTTACATAAAACTTCATTACGCAGTTAAACGTATAGTCCATATCAACAAATTTGATTGTGGATAAATAACAAATATATAACAGTGAATCGTAGTGAAGTAGTATAAGTATGAACGCGAATTATCTCATACCCCTGAATAGCAACGAAATGGAGCTTTATTTATTAAGCGTGTAGGCTGCATATTTTTTACTGGTTTTGGTGCGATACTATTTCGTATTAAGAAAAAAAGTCGTGCTTTTTCTATTATTCCAAAATACCTCTAAATTACCTAGTACATTTCAATATACATGCGGCCTTAACCTTATTTAGCCACTATATGGCCTATGTATGCAAATAGGTTGCCGACAACTGCTTAAAAAAAAAACAAGTAATAAAAACTGGCTAAGTGTGAGTCTGGCACAGGCTGAGGATCCCGAACTAAATGAAAAAAAAACACAATTTGTTTGGTCAATTCATAACATTTCTATAGTTTGTGGTTGTACAAAAACCAAGGCACATGAGTCAGTTGTATTTGGCCGGTTTATATCTACCACAGTTTCGTAATGGTCTAATTAATGTCTATGCCGAGTGATGGCCGTAATGTAGCGGAATCTATCACGCTCTTTCTTCTCGTGGGTACAAGAGGCAACTTAGCGGAAAGCCTTGAAAATCTCATAATCATTTTCGGAAGCAAACACTTATCTCGCCACCCGTTCTGTCTCCCGGAGCGGCGACGAAAGTTGCGTAAACTGTGCCTATCCCTACATGGTTGAAGGGCATGAGTGCTTTTATGACCGATGTCTCAAAATGTAAAGCGCATTCACACAAAACTTAGTAGTTTTAAATTCTGTGTGAAGGCATTTCATTTATTATTGTGACGTCACTTCGATAAAGAGAGTTTGAAACGATGACTCATATTTCCAATGTTTCTAGCACAATCCATCTTACCAATTCGGCTTCGACGTAAACGATGACCAGTACACCAACTACCAGAACCGCAAGGAGCAGAGGGACGGTGACGTCATCAAGGGCTCGTACTCAGTCGTCGACAGCGACGGCTTCGTGAGGACAGTCACCTACACCGCTGATCCCAAAGAGGGTTTCAAGGCTCAAGTATGTTGTCATGGTTTACTTCAAAATTTGTTACTTCAATTACATGGCATTCTTATATTTTACACTACCTCTTCAGAGGTATGTATATTTCTTAACCCAGTAAAGTTTAAGATGAAACTAAAATATTGAATTGTTTGTATTTAGAATGCTTTCATGGTAAAGAAAACACGTTGTAATTCTAAAAAGTAGTAAGACACTTTTCTTATAAACTTTCTCTATGTTTCTTATACTTTGGGTTTTTTTAGCGTTAGTAGTTGCTTTAGATTAAACCACCTTTCTTCCTAATGATGTCACAGAGGTGACTAAGGAAAATCTCATAGGAATTTCCTGGAGCAAACCCGGCGATGAAGCTCACCATTCTATCTCCCGGAGAGGAGAACAGTGAGTTGCAGAAATCCGCTTGTTAAATGAAAATCAGTAACCTCTGTCGTACCCCTATACAATTTGTTTTTTTTTTGCTTCTGCTTTGATTAAGTAAATTTGCAGGTTTCACGGCAGCCGACCGACATTGTTGTGAAAGTACCGACACCAAAGCCCCAGACACAGCAGCCCCAAATTCCCCACGCCCAACAGCAACAGCAGACGCAGCCACAACACCAAGGTGCTCCTCAGTACTACCAACGTTATGAGCAATAGAAATTTAACGTATGTTATCATGTGTACGTAATCATAATGTCTTTATAATTAATAAATTTATAAATAATCGATTCCGTTTCTCAAATGGAATAAATTAGTACTCAAATTAGTCTTTGAAAAACTAAACGTTATTTTGATGTTATAATTAAGCAGAGTTAATTCGTTGTGCCATTTTTGAAAGAGTATGGTTCTTTCAGTTACATATTCTGACAAAATGTTATTATTAAAATTATATCTAATTTTATTAACTGACTTCAAAAAAAGAAAGAAGTTATACAATCCGTTGGTATTTCGATTTTTTTTAAATATATATTCACCGATTACTGGGGCATTTCTTAACCGATTTGCATGTTACTTTATTCATTCGAAAGGATATCATATTTCAGTGTACATTTGGTATAGGTCTGATACACTTTGAAGATATTGTGCGTAATTGGTTTTTGGTTAAATAATGACATTAAAAAAGATAAGAGTATTAATCATTTTTAGGCGTAAGACCAAGAATTGTAGCTCGTTCGAAAATTAATTAATTCCGTTATATCTCTTCATATAATTATAGGCATTATAATTAATGCACATGATGTGGGTAGGATGCGTCTATTTGTAATTAAATGTAGTCCGTAGGCTAGAAATTTAAGGATCGAGTCAAGATAACTAAAAATTAATGTACTTTGTAAGATATTTACGACTACAGTGATTAGAGTCTGTAAATATAAAATTTGTATAATTGAGACATATTAATAAAAATACATGGTGCATTTGTGCCTTCAAAACTGATCTTGTTTTTTCTTTAACAATACTCACGCTATGCAAACCCAAACACATTGGTGGGAGCGGGGCCGGTACCCACTCAATCACTCGTGATGCTGCTCTCCATAACTAGTCTGTGGGATTTCCGATTTCTCCTCAATAATATATTCTTACCGCAGTATCTGCGGTATATGCTCCTGTTACATGTTCATTTATATATCGACGCAGTGCTCCAATTGCCAATCCACCCATTGAAAGAAACTTATGTCTAGCAGTAAACAATTTATAGGACAAAAAAAAACAGGCTCTTACGACCGTATAGCCAATGAATGAGGTGATCAGAGATCTAGAAATTTTAGTCGTTTCGACCCTCTTCTCTCCAGAGTTCATTTGAGACAACGTGACAGATGGAGAAAATGTCTTAGTGTTCAGGCCAACGATAATTATCGTGCATAAGTTTCGAAATACTCATTGAAGCGAGCTTTTCACATGGGAATCGAACGCGGGTTTTCTAATTTGGAGGCAAATACCCTAACGATAATCTGAGAACTACTAAAGAAAAAGCGGAACAGCAAAATACATTAACTTTGTTGCTGTCTTTGAGCACAGAATAGATAAAATAGTAAGAGTATAATAACTCCCGTAGCGAATTACAGATGCAAACAGTGGGTATGCTATCAGGTCCGCTCACTAAGAATGAGCCTGAGCTAGCGTGTATTCCACATAGGAAAAGCCCGTCTCTGCTATATATTCGTACTTCGTATATATATTACTGGTATGTACGTTATAACAACCAACCGTAGGCGTACACCCGAACTTATTAAATTGTATATTAAAATAGTCTGTGTATATGAATGTATTTTAATAGATGTTGCCCGGTATTAACGCGGAAGTTCGACTGGGGAAGGCCCATGCTCTCACTGTGTTGCATGTTGTACGGTCGCGACAACTACCTGCAGCCGGCAACGAAATATTACACCGTAATGACCGCTGCTTCGCCCCACGTGGTTCACCTAGGTGGGTTTAGTCCACAGAGGGGTTTTAGTCGGTGCGAGTGTGCGTTTGTCTCGAGAAAAGAATTATTAACGTTTTTCAAAGCAGGTTGTGCTGTCACTGTGTTGCGGCGTGCCGGGTCCCTATCACTGCATTTGACCCTTCGTGTTCAAGAATGTTAAAACAACGCAGCGTCTCTGGGTTAAAACTTGCACTACAACATATCCTGCGCAGTTAACAACTAATGTAAGCTGTCGCATCGTGATTCTAGCGCAGCAAAGGTGAAGATGAAACTGTATCTCAACTTCATCAATGAAAACTTAAAGTTTGACATTTAGTAATCTTTTTTTTTTCTATACTTAATATAAACTGGTAGGCAACAAAAAACGACTAGATACCCGACTAACTAGTCGTCGATCGTTTTTTGTTTTGCCGGAGTAACACTAACGAAAATATAAGGAAACGAAAATGAAACTATGTATTCATATTTAAATCTTTGATATATTCGTTGTTCATTATATTAATATTCAACACGAAGTTAAGGATTTTTTTTTTAAATAAATATCTGCACTACACCGTAACGGTGATTGGAAAAAATAAATATCTAATAATAAATTAACAATAATAAATTCAGTCTACGAAGATTTACATTAAAAAGTATACCTACCGCAAAATGGCCGACCAATCGACGTTTCAAGATTTTCGGCCATTATACAGTTATAAAATTCATGGACCCGTGATAAGGAGACATAATTTATCACCGACAACCTTTTATGGGTACTAAAATCCTTACAAGACAAAGACAATTATCATAAACTTTGTTATGAAAATACAATAAAATTATATATTATGTTTACAAGATGTGACATTTTTTTGTTTCCAAACTCTTAAGTATAAGTTTATTGTCAAATGTTAACTTTCCTGCTAAATAATAACAATACATAAGTATAGTCTTAATATCGACAAGTTTTTAAATAATTCACTAATTAAATGCAATCTTTCTAACGGGTTATAGAACCTTTATACTTACAACTAAAGGATAAAAATTCATAAACCAGCATTGTCATTTAAGACATTTTAGGATATACTCGAATTAGGTACATACACCATAGAATACTGTCTAGCTCAGCGTATAACAGACCGAGACCAGAGATCCGAACCGTTCTGTGAGATGAAACCTGGTTCATTGAGAACCAAAGTCTACACTGGGTCGGGTTTACACACACATCCGGACTCTACTAGGACGTAGTCTTGACCGGTTAGCGTTACCGGTCCAAGGGGCAACACTAGGAATAGGTAAGGCACGTAGGTCTGTGTACATGTCCCGCGGAGGACGGAACACTCGCTCGTTCTGAAATATAAGTCAAGTATTTTTAATGATATAAATATTTCATCATCATAAGGATCAATACTTCATCATCATAAATCAATTCTTTCCCCCAAATGCCAACCTCACCTGCAAGTGGTGCAAACTGATAGCCAACAAACTCAGCTCTAGCGACCAAATGATGACGGAATATTCATCAGAATTTGGCGAACACAAATCTCACAGACCAATGATGGGGAGCAGCATCACTAGTACGTGGGTACTGGCACTGCACTCAAGTATGGGCAAACCTTCTAAGACATATATGCCATTTGCTGGCACTTTCTTGGAGAAGCCAATGTTCATGTCTTGTCGTTAAAAAGCGCCATGGTCACCAGCAAACAACTTCAATCGAAGTAGGTTACAGATGCGTTGTCACACTTGAGGACTAAGATGGAATGCTTCACAGCCCGTAAATATACTTGCTCTCTATACCTTTCAAACTCGTTGTCTCGTACCTAACCATCCATCAGGTGAGCCGTTTCTAAATTCCATTGACTAGTGATGGGATTATCTTTACCATAGACTCGAGAGCACCGGGTCTCATCACCCCTATGTCCAACTATGAACTTAAATAGGCAGATAAAGAATTAATAATAACAATGTTATCTGTTCCCAACGTCGCAGGGTAATTTAAAAAAAATTACAATGTTGCTAGCTTCTTCATCTTCATTCATTCCAGCCTATCAAATATTTTTGGTTAAAGTACGCCTCCTCAAGACTAAGCAGTTCGTAGGTCTTTCCCCCTATACTGCGTTCGCATGTTTGAGGTTGCCAATAGAGAAGCATAATTACCCAAATGTTTATCAGTTCTACGATTATGTGCCCGGCCCGTTTCCCCTGCAGCTTGCTGTTTGATCCCTAAGACAAGGTTTTTACTCACTCGCAGACTTCGAACACGACCTGTTGCAACAAATCTGGGAATTTCTGCACGATAGTGACGGGCTGTCCGGACGTGAGCGAGACGCCGTACATCGGCGCGGTAGTGTTGTACCGCGTCCGGCATAGGCGGGCGCCTCCGCACGCGTTAGGGTTGCCAGGTGTTAGGCCTGGGAGGTTGCTTGCCCGGGCTGGAAAAAAGATATAATAGTGTAAAATATAAATCGATACAGCAGTTGAAACAATAGTTATTTGGATACCACGTGTGTCACCCGAGCCTTTTATGAATCAATAAGGTCTTATGTATCTTTTTTTTTTTTTAATAAGGGTTATTACAATATTAATTTATTAGTACAAACGAAATTACAGTCTAGTCAAAAATGACTAATGAAGTTCATCGAAACTTACAAATAACTGCAATTGGAGGAGGTCATAAAATGTGTTGTCTCACCCCTTAGGACTAAGACTGAGATGTAATGTCTCATTTCAAACCGGAACACAACAGCTGCACAGCTGAATAGC
This sequence comes from Bhutanitis thaidina, assembly GCA_029286595.1. Taxonomy (NCBI): domain Eukaryota; kingdom Metazoa; phylum Arthropoda; class Insecta; order Lepidoptera; family Papilionidae; genus Bhutanitis; species Bhutanitis thaidina. The sequence continues at coordinate 4,693,257 of JAGSMS010000009.1, read as the reverse complement.
GGCAAAAATAGACAAGACAGCGGTACCTTGACAGACAGTATATTAGTTGTTTGTTAGTATGAGGACTCCTCATGGATAGAAAGTAACAAATGATGTTACAGTAGCTTAGACATTCATGAAATATCCAGTTAGTAGTAATACCAGCTTAAAGTACTGCGTTTCGTATGTTGAGTGATTGACCCGGAGAAACATTATCCACTATGTCACAAAACCTTTAAAAAAAATGGCCTCGATAAAATCATACCGTGTTATTTTTCAAATCCTAGACATGATTTCGTTTACTGATTGGTTTTACCAATCGGTTGTTTAGGCCAAACGAAACGAAAAAATTCACACGCTATGAGTTTATCACTGATGTCACACGGAATGTTTGTGAAATATTTTGTGGCAAAGCGGTTAGGGCTCCAGAGATGACAACCCAACTGCCATTTCGATTCTGAATTGAGGATAGATGCAAGTGTCTATAGATCACGTTGAACACTTATCATCTAGTGGCCCGTGTGCTCGTTAGTAACATCTATTGGAATTAAAAATGCATGTAGAGCATCGTGACGTCATGAATTAATATTTGATAATATTGCTTTAGTCTAATGCAATATTATCAAATATAAATATTCATCAAACATTTAAGCACAACATACACAAAAATTATATCAAAGCATTTAAAAACATTTATGTCAAAGGGCTTTGTCCGGCACAATAAAACACATTAGTATACCTATTTGAATAAGTGAAAGTGTGAACCTTTCGAGTAACTGACCACGATTGACGTGTTAAGTCGTGCCCTAGTAGTCTTTAGAATTTATAATAATCCGAAACCACGCCGTGGTTAGCACAGGGCAGTCGATTTTGTTTGTTTATAGTACGAGCATAGATCACTATGGTACGAGTGGTCTGAGTTCAATTCCCGGTGCTCCAACCGCTACAATTGTTAAGTGATGAATGTACTACGTGTTCGTCGGTCAAGGAAATGTACTATGTATGGTATGTGAAGCCCGCTAACGCGCATTGGGAAAACGAGGCGGGCAATACCTTACTCCGAACCCTCCCACAGTTGAGTTTTTTTTTATTGGAAAGGCGGCAAACGAGCAAGCGGCTCACCTGATGGTAAGTGATTACCGTCGCCCACGTACATCTGCAACACCAAAGGTGCTGCTGGTCCGTTAGGTCGGACTTTAAGAGTATTTCGGAGATGGGGGCAGGATCGGGAGGGGGATGTGGCGAGGGAGTTGGCCTCCGGTTACCTCACTCACCGAACGAAACGCAGAAGCACAAGATGCCTCTACTTCACGTAGGTATTCGGTTAGACCGTGATACCAAACCGGTTGAGCCGGCCCATTCAAGCAGCAGCATAAGCCGCCACTTGGCTCAACCACGTAAAATACATTTATAAGCCGCTTTTGATCTCAGTTGGATATTGGACAATTGAGATGACATGAATTGTTTTCCCAATGTCATTGGAAAGCAGCAAAACCAGAAGACGCGACTGGCTATATGTCAAGTTCTATGTCCCAGGGAGGATAATCCACAATCTTCGCCTACCCTTATGAGTGCAAACCTAAATACTTTTATTCTATCGTCAATATTATAACAATTATTTAATTTCAATTAAAATATTAAAGATCTACGTAACTACGTAGTACATAAAGCCTGAGAGACGAAGCGAAAACTAGATCAAAGAACCCCGCTCACGTTTACAATGTCTTTGCAAATGGACACATGAAAATTTATTTCTTCCACAAACTGGTTAGTGAATCACTCGAAGCTTTCGATATAGAGGAAGATCAACCATACCAAGAAATACTTTCCATCTTCGGGATTTTTTTTTTGTCGTAATCGCATATTTACCTGTTGGGATACTGAATTGTTTAGCGCTAAGCAAGCGACAGCTTACATTATACAATTAGGCCGCGCGATGCCAACTGCGACTGCAATGTTGCCAACTTTAGTGGGCCACCGGTTACCTCGCTCACAGAACGAAACGCAGAAGAGCAAGATGCCTCTGCTCCACGCTGGTATTCTGCGAGGAATACCAGCGTGATTGAAAAAACGCCGAAATGAACTCCCGCTATGTGAACGTGGATTAATAACAATTCAGTTAAAGAAAACGCGCGTAATTACTTATTCATAATTGGCATAGCAATAATTCGCAGCACGCTAAGTTTAACGATCCAATGAAATTAATAGAAAATAGCAACTATTACCGCATATTCAGAGTAATAAATAATTCGCAGAATGCTAAAGAGTGAAATATTACATGCTAATGAAAAAGCAATGATTGAAACATTACTAACGCACATAAGCAATATAGATACTACTCTTGGATACATTATTTTCGCGGGGCGTCTCAGTGTAACGTGTGTATATTCAACTAATGAAATCCTGTGTCGAAAAAGTTATGACCGAACGCGACGAGCCCTCGACGTCAGTGTGGTATCGGCGTAAGAATCTGCCAACCCCTTTCTTCTGTGAAAAGCCTTGAAATCTGCAAAGGCTACGAACAGATGGCGGGTTGACCATCTCGAAAATTACCAGACCGAAATTATGTAGACCAATGACGGGCAGCAGTGTTTAATCCGCTTACCGAGTGTGGCGATCATGTCTCCTTAAGGGTGAAACCTATGCCTTGCAGTGGACTATTTACAGGCTGATAAGGTAAAATAACTTAAGGTACGCGACGAGCGGAAAACGCAAGTTTGGGTTCTCCCCCTCCGTCTATACAGGTAGGCACACAAAAGGAATTATGTGTTTACAAACCCGCGTGGGGCGTATCCTTGTGGGCTGTGCTCTCTCTGTGTTTGTTCACTTAATTGATATATAAGTTATCTTATATCCAACCATATATATACATCTCTGCTAAATTTCTTTCGAATCCGTTCAGTGCTTTAAGCGTGATTGAACGACAAACAAAATGTGCAAATGGAATTTCAAATTGTAAATGTAGTCGCAAACGTAAAGAAGAGGTTAAGATAAGTGGTTCTGGCTAAAAGAAAACAATTCTTAGCTCATTCCCCTACCTTTGCCTGGGAACAACAGGTATTTTTACTAAGAACCGGATGTAATCGGGTAAAGAGGTTGTGTACCTTGGTAGGATTCGAAGACACACGCTATTTTTTCATTGCATTTGTGATTTTAATAGTGATTATATTGCCGATAATAAAAAAGTTTACGGGAGCCCGGAAGACTAGGCGGAAACCCTACCTAATATATTGTGCATCGGGTGCACAGCACCTTAGCGCCGGGTCTCGAGGGGCGTCCAGGGCGTCCTGAGCCTAAGCGCTAGAAATATGTATGTAAGTACGTATATTGTAATAATCATTTGACAAAATGTATGCTTTGAAATTAATGATATAAATATTGATATCGCAGTCAGTAACTCGTTAACTTGTAACGGTCAATAGCTCGCACCCAAGCAGCGATAGGCTAGGGTTGCCTCTGTTTATCGAGGACAGGCGTGAAAGCTCAAAACAACTCTAAAACACCTATCTTAACTGTTCCGTTCCCTTTGTATGCTTCATTATTAAGCCACAATGCAACGTATAAATTCCTATAATGTTAGAAAATTTTATTTTCATTTCGCTGTAACAGTTTTTGCTATCACGATGCCCTACATTTGAAAACAAACGGACTTTCTCCTTGGGTCTTACATCTTTTTTCAACCTAGTGCTACCCACCAGATATTACCTACGATTACTTGAAGACCGCGTGGTTTAGTAGTTAGCGCGTACTTGACTAGTTAACATTTGTACAAAACACAAATCCGAAAACCATTAATTTACAGATCAAATCAAAATCAAATTAATTGTTTCCTCGACACAAGAACTTTAAATTTCTCTCATTTAATGTAATTTTTTAAATCTACCACCGTTTTGTAGTTAGGTGTCTCTGACGGAAAAGAAACCGGTGTAAGAAACTCTGTAACACTTTCTTTGATTTTTATTTATAACTAAAAAAAATTTTACAATATTACAAAAAAAAATATCCACTCAGTTATGCATGCATGGCCTTCAAAGATTAGGTGGTTATTTAAATTGAATAGCAATTCTACTTTTTTATATAAGAATTAAAAAAAAAACAACTTACCAGTTCGATTCCCACTTTCCAGTTTCATTGTTCCTTCGGCATAGCCAGCGTGAGCTTCTAGCAACGCTCTCCTCATTACACCAGGATCTAGGGTCCTGACACCACGACCTTGCCTTGCTGATTGACCCCATGGCCCTGATTTCAACGCCCTATTCACCATGTGTCTGAAAAGTAAAACATTATAACAGTGAAATTTAAAAAAAAAAAAACTATTGTGGAAACAGTCAGAAAATGTATGCTCAAACAACACAAAAAAAACACTGTAATGTTTAAAATACAAAAAAGATATTTTTTTTATCAAAATGTAACTTTCTCTTCAATAGTTTGAATACACAATAATAATACTTGTCACTAAGCAAGTTCTCCAGCCTTGCATTTTTAAACAGACGATAAAGTAATCACGGCTTTAAAGGAGAAGCGAGTGATCCTCTAATTATTTCCTAAGATTTACTCGTTTGTAACAACCATTATTATACTTCCACTGGTCAAAGGCATTGCTATGATGTCTTTTCTTTTGTTTTTTTTTGTTAATATATTAATGAGCTGTATCTACTGCAGACATTACCGGCTCAATAGTAGAATAAGGCTGCGGGAATCCGTATATAATAACTTTGTAATTGTGACGTAATGAATAAAGTTTCTTTCTTTCTTTCAAATTGTAAACAAAAGCTAATATACCAACATGGTAGATTTTTCCATACTCCAGAGATGCTGTTATCTGTAATTTTTCACCATCAATCGGTGGCCAGAGTCAGTAGGTCGCATCGCTTGCAGCTGAGATTGACCTTGCGATAATGGAATATTTCATATTCCTTCTTACATCAGAGCTTACTCTCTTTAATCGGACAGTATGGATAATGGTTTTATCAGCTACGTCATCACATAGCACATTGCTTAATTACAACGCAGAAGAAACATAATATTATTATTAAACGATCGATACAGCTGCCGCTTGAACCATCTTAGTTAAAAAGACTTGCCTAACAATTGCACTATGAGAGAATACAATACAACTTAACGTAGCTATATTTTATAAACGAACATCCGCGTTTTAAATAGGTGTAGATACCATACATAGCATATTTATGTTTCGTTCCAAAATATTTCTGGCGCAAATTTAAACATTAAAATAAACAAGGAAAATATAATAAAACACTCTCCGAACATTAAGATGATCATGTCCTCTAATCCGATTTCCAACACAGCGACAGCTTACGTATACCGATTGTCAACTGCGCAGGAGATATTGTAGTGCCACAAGTGAAAAAATAAAATTTCGTCATATGCTTGGTTCCGTCCAATACAAAACCTACACCGACCGTTCGACCGTACGTCCATCAGTGCTACGTTTAAAGGGCTCTCTCTATCTTTGAAAGTGTAATAGGGAGCCGGTTGTTATTCTCACATGATATGTTATTATGGCCGACAACCTAACAAATAAAAAGTAAAAATTAAGGGTGTACAAGAAACGTGTATTTCCAACTTGCTTTGTTTTTACTCTATCGTAAAAAAGTCAATCTATTTTTAAATAAATGCAGTCTTTAATCTTTTACGTTTTTCGTGCGCGTTCATTCTCTAAGGTATAACCTACTACTCATACCGTGATCTTCTGAAACATATCTATTTCGCGTAAGTAGCGATCAAAAACAGAGTCGCGACACCCGAAGTGAGCGCGGGTGTGGTTATAATTATTATTCTGAACCTCAAACTCAAACTGTACATTGTTATTGGTCTCACCTTGCATACCATTGGTTTTCACTGGGGCTTCCACTACTAGGTATTTATCACAATCGGCAGGCTTGACAGGCGGGTTGACATTAGCAATGGATTTCGAAATCTACGTAATAAATTTTTCAAAAAGGAACCAATTAAATGTTTCCCATTGCTGGTTGAAAAAACTTCGGCCATTGCCACAAAGGAACTGGTTTCAAACCTATGCAATGTATACATTGGCGAATTAATTGTTCAAAAACACAAACACAAATGAAGCACGTATTTTCGAATCGTCTGTGAGTCTGATTAGGCCTTTTTTCCGCTGCGCCTTTATGAGTGAAAATACTCGCTCGACATTGGCTTTCGAGTCAAAGTTCAAGTAGTACCGTATTACGCGCGAAACTCGAAAAAGAATGACAAACGTCGAAATTACATTTTGTGAAAAAGTAGGATTCTTTGCAGAAGCAACCCCAGAACCGTCACCGGTCTAGAAAATTCTAAAAAATTTCTGATATGAGATGTAAATACAAATACACATGTACGTGGTACACATAATCATTTCTTATATGCCGCCAGACAGCGAAGCTTTCAATTAGTTTCTAAAGTGTACCTATTCTGTGCACGGGGAACCATGCACTGTTTTTACAAAGAAATTAACATTATATTCCTAATCATAATTTATCGCGAGCAAAGCCGCGGCGAAAAGTTAGTTAAATATAAAAAAAAATAGACAACACGGTATCCACTTAGCGCAAAAATTAAGTTCACTCCGTTCTGCTATGCAATCACAAGCGGACATAATGACTATAATTTAGAAGTTATGTTGTAAGTGTTAAGAGAAATTACCGACACGCTGTGAGTTCACGGCTTTGTGGGAAGATTCCCACGAAGCAGAGGAGCGAACATCTCATGGGTTCAAAAGCATTAAACGGTACGTAATTACGAACACTGCAGCCGGATGCAAAAAGTGCAGTTCTTTTTTTTGTTATGTGTAGAGGAAAACGAGCATGCGTCTCATCTGGTGATAAGCGAGTGCCGTCGCCCACGTACACACCACGCTATGTACAACACCAGAGGAGTTGCAGGTAAGTTGCCGATTTTAAACGATATTTGGGAGATGGGATGCAGGGTGAGGAGAGGGGTTGCGGAGGGGGGGTAGGCGTCCGGTTATCTCACTTACCGAACGTAACGCAGAATCAATGGATGCCGCTACTTCACGCCGGTATTCTGCGAGGTCGCGGTAATACCCCGAATTACCAACCCATTCGACCAACAGCGGAAGCCGCTGCTTTGCTCTAACAGGTTGCAAAGTAAAGTGCAAACTAAACTTTTATTTAACTAATCGTAAGTTTGACAAATGGTAAACAGTGAATGGTTCATCGGTCGGTTAGCGCAATGGTTATAAAGCTTGGTTCTACCCAGATAAGCGATTCGATTCCCTAAACCTAAACGAGGATTTATTTAACATATTACATTCGCAATAAAAGAAACTATAATATCATGCTTCGAAAAACAAAATAAAACAATTAAAAAAATATGTAAGGACTATATAAGACTACTAATTTGATAAATACTCTTCTTCCCGATGAATATTTTGATATCGGGTCGTTTTTTCGTAAGTGGCTGTTCAAACGTACCTATAACCTACGGAATCTATCGACTATAAGACGATTATTTGATAGGTGATACAAACATGTTATGAGACATCTTTCACGGTTTGAGATTAAAACAACATATTTCCAGGGCATAATAGTAATAGAATATTATCTAAAGAAACAGAGAAACATTTACCCGAAAAAATGTTACCAAGAAACTTAATTAATTAACGTTGCTCCTGTTTTACTACTTGTGCGACCTCGCAGAATACCGGCGTGAATCTGAGGCATCATTGAAGATACAACCTTTCAGTTTGAGCTAAATATAATTTTTGAAAAGGAGGTTCTACAGCCAACTACATTTTAATATCTTTTTCTAACTGTGTAAAAATAAGCTTCATTTAAATTTAAGTTTTTATCTTACCTACGTAAATTGTTGGCATGTGGAATACCTAATTATTTACTAATGTTACGCCAAATAGTATAACTTCTAGCGCGTACTTAATGAAATGAAATTTGCCAAAAACTTATCTCAGTTTTCACTATAAATAATGAATATTTGTTACACCGATGCACCGCGCACGGTAGACCCTACCAAAATAGACATAATACAAAATTAGAAGCATCGTCTCTGTGAGGTATTTACTCATTTGCTTGCGCCAGGTTGTAATGATGATGATAATATGTGAGCGTATTGCCGGTCAACTGTTTCAATAGGGACTTAAGTAAGTCTTCACTGGAACACTTCAATTTTGAATTTTTATACCTATACCCTTTCTATCTTTTTTTAACTACATATTGTTTGTTAAAAAAGGGAACATATAAAATAAATATACATTTAACAAATTATTAAATACATAATATGTATGTCAATTGTTTTAAAAAAATAAGAAATATTTGAAAGCTCCATAAAAGATCTAGATAACGTGATACGTAGACTTTAGAATAAAATTAACCACTAATTACGAACACAAAGCATCGTTAGACGATTATTCATTAAAAATCTCAAAATAAACTTCATCTTCGCGATCATCAAGTGATTCCGTCTCAGATTTAATAAGACTGTCAGCCGGTATTAACAACTCCTGTAATGAAAGTTGCTCGGACGTTCCGACCCCGGACTCTTTCTCTTCTATCGCCGCTCTCAAATCACTCACCGTGTGCAAATAATCGTATTCATCCTTACACATGAACGATGCCACACCCCTACTCGGATTCGAACCGAATACCAACTCGCTCGGTATTCTGCACAAGACATCGTTGAATGTCGTATTCAGCGTGTACTGAACAAACTTTGGGCCTTGTTGCCATTTACAGCTCTTGTTGTCATTCATTTATTTTCTTTAATATCCTGGTTGGACTTTCCAATGAAATCTGTGCCACTGGAATTCGGTTCGGGGAAGTCGGACTACAACTTTGAAGTCGGGCGCTACGGTCGAGATTCGCTTGCTGATCTTTTTAGTTATAGATAAGCCGTTTTTCGATTGTAGTATATTTGGCGCACCGAATTCGAGAAATATTTCCAATAGCGCCTCTACAATTTCTTCGATACTGGCCGATTTAAGCGGTTTTAAATGTGTATACTTATTTAAGACATTTCTGTACACCATCATGTATTTATACTGCTCGAACGGGACTGAAGGTAATTCTAAAAAGTCGACTTGCGCGCGCGAATACATATGAGGAAATATGTTAATTTTTTTTTCTTCCGGTTTATTCACTTCTAAAGTGTTGACATCTATTGATGTAAACGTGGGGCTCATATCAATACCTACGCTTCTACCAGCGCCACCTGCGAAATGAAACGTTTCTAATTTTTTAAAAACTCCTTTATTAGGTGGACCACGTCGCTGTGTTTTCTTCTTACATCCCTTGCACAGTGATAAATACACTAAAACAATCTCCGCGGTAATATTTTTAAATTTCGGTTTCATAGCGTTCATCATGCGCGATCTCCCGCCGTGGTTCAATTTGAGGTGAAACGAACGAATGATATCGTATACCTCGTCCGTTGTAACAAACAATTGTCGCAGGCCAGCTCGTGTAGACATTGCGGAGATCAACCTTTCACCGGATGCCGTCTTTATTACTTAGAATTTTTTCAGACGCCTATAGTCCACTGGGGTTTTTTGTGCCTCGTTTTAGCTGCTTTTAATTGTTCGATTAGTAATGCATATCTCGCCGGCGTTAATAATATAGTGTTCGGAGCTCGCTTGCTGTTCAGAACTTCATTCAAACGCCGATAAAACTCATTCCTATCCACATCTTGGTCACTTTGAGGCATCGTATTCAAATTAAAGTTTTCTATAACTATATAAAGCAGTTATATAACACATGAGAATGTTCACCAGAAACACAATTTCTGTTAGAGTTATACAATAAAAAAATATTATTATTTGCTAATGCATTCACGAAATATCGTTCAACATACAACTACGTCTCAGGACACAACGTTATGGATAAAAGCTGAGCGACAAAATGCGAAGTTGCCCGAGCGATGTCGGACAAAGCCGAACAAAAACCGAGTCCCGCTCGCCTAGTACTAACGCGTTCTACCCATGAAATCAATCAAACCGGATTGCGCCAGACAGCGTTTGCTGCATAGGGTAATACTAACATACGGGACTGATTTCCATGTGATGTATATAAAAGCCTGTTAATTAAAAATTGAGGAATAATGGAATTCGGAAGTAGAAGGAAAAGTTTTTTACATATTGGAACACGTTACCTTGGATATGGCGAACCGTCCGGAGCAGGACAGTCAGCTCCCTGGAGTGCATCGCCCCACGCGTATTTCAGTCTTGGTCCGCAATCAGTCGCGATACAGGTTGCTAAGAGAGCCTGAAATTAAAATAAATTACTTTTACAATAGCATAGCATCTAAGATCTTCGTTTCGATATGTTCTTAGGAAATATAATAATAATTAATAATTTATTTTAAAATTATAAGAAATCTGTTATATATGTAATATTATTTGAACTCTTGGCTACATAGTGCCTATATCTTTTATTCTTATACTGTGTACTAATAGTAGCGTACAATTTATCTGGCCTTAATCATAAATCATCTTCTTTTCTATTTTTTTTTTACTTTATTTATTTATTAAACTTAATTTACATGAGAATGTATATAGGCGGACTTAATTTAACTTCTTACACAATAAAAAAAGAGTAAAGCCTGTAAGTGCCCACTGCTGGGCAAATGCTACCTTCTCGAGTATCTGAAAGGGTGTAGGAGCCGGGAATGGCCCGCCACGCTGCTCTATTGCAGGTTGGCGGGCTTCACATATCCTCGAAATAATATTTTCTTTATTATTTCTCAGATATTCAGTTTTCCTGACCATGTGTGCCTTCACCGCCGACCACGTGGTAAATACAGCACTTAAAATTGGTATTAACAATTTTAGCGGCGCCGGCACCGGAAATCGAACCCAGGTCACTTGCCCTCTATGATACTAAAGTGAGCGCCCTGACCACTAGGCTACCACGACTCTTATACAATTACATGTATATAATAAGCTGACTTAATGCCCGAGACATTCTGTACCAGTCTACCTACGGGAAATGCGGAGATGAAACGAAGTAGGTGCTTCGACAACAAATGCTGTGCCAGTACTAGAATACTTTAATTATAATATTGATACATACTTTAAAATAAACATATACATGCATAGTACTTAAATAACAAATTGTACGGAGTTATAGGAGCTTTAATTATAAGAGCTTTGTATAAAACAGAACTCGTTTTTAAAAAAAATATCCGGTTATCTTGAAAAGGACTGAACCTATTTTGAAGAGACTATCGTAAAAAGATAATGGACTTTGTATGAAGCAACTTAGTTTTATTTTCATTCTTTTTTTTTTGCTGTATTATATTCTAAACAATCACACACGTCATGCCGCCCTTATCTAGGATTCCCTGTCTTGGTAACTGGATGGTGATAACGTACATAGATAAATAATCATATTATACTCTATTTAATCTATATTAAACATCTATGATGACTCGTTTACAATCATTTATATTCATCATATAAACGTTGCCTCTAGCGGGATTTGTACCCGCCAGGACAGAGAGCAGGGTCACTCTGAACTAAGCTATCAGGCCATCAAATTATTAATAATTTTTCTAAGGTTCTTGCACGAATATTGAATTTGTTGTTGCTGCTGTTTAATTCCATGTGGAATTAAACAGACAGTTTTTGTTGGCGAAGCCTACGGCACGAGGAACTATAGGATTAAATAATCGCATAATATGTTTTCTGCCTTTTTTTTGGGTTCCGAGCGGAGCTCTTTTACTAATACAAGACTGCGCCGTCTATCCGTCCTCAAAATTGGTGTATCATTTGAACCGTAATAGTTATTGTAGTGGTTTTTCAAAAAAATATTAAAAATTAATGGAATATATATTGTATATGTACGACTGTGTATGCATGTATGTATATGTATATATATATTTATTTAAATATATCTATATATATTATTTAATTATATGTAATATTAGTTATTTAATTGTATACATATTATTTATTAGAAATGTACGCACTAAGTTTGCCATTTCAATAAAATTTCCTGTTCGGGTCTGCTGGAAGAAATTTCAATGTATGGAATAAGTAGTACCCTTGTACTAATACTATGTTTTAATGTTTTCATGCCTTTTTGTGTGAACATAAATAAATAAAAAAAAAGTTTAAAATTAAGAGTAATTGGGACCCCATACAAGAAACGTTATTTTTTAACGGTTTTCGTTTTTGCTCTATCGTAAAACTTTAATACAAACTAGGTAAGATCACAGAGCAAACTCTAACAACAACAAATTATAAAAACTAGCCAAGTGTGACTTGTATTCGCGCCAAGGATCCCGAACTGAAAGAAAAGAAAAGGAAAGAAAGCACAATTGTTTTTGTAAATACCAGTACATAAGTTAGTATAATATAAAATATTCATAAATACGCACTAAAATCATTCTTTGACGACTGAAACATATCTATGTGTCAAAACCGATCGCGCAAGTAGCGATCAAGAACAGAGTCGCGACACCGGAAGTGAGCGCGGGTGTTGTTATAATTATTATCCTGAACCTCAAACTCAAACTGTACATTGTTATTGGTCTCACCTTGCATACCACTAGTTTTCACTGGGGACGTCCAAACCATATAATTATCCCTATTTGTACGGGCAAACTTGCATGATTTCCATTAAAATATAAGTATATTACATAATACGTTGGTAACCGTAAAATAAGCACATTAACAAAATGCAAGAACCCCTTCTTTTGATAGGATTGCTGTCCTGAAAAGTCAAAGAACCCTTATGGTGAGACTTCTGTCCGTCTGTAGGTCACTGCCGCTTTCTCCAGGAACTAGTATTTCTACAGACTTGATATCTGGCACATTTGATGAAGTGAATCGCCGGCATCCATTTACGAAAAGAATTTCAAAATTATTGACCGCTTACTATTTTTAACTGTAAATATTAATAACTGTAATTACTACTACTAATAATTTTTTTATTGTAAAATATTTAAATATAATTCCTTCTCAATTTGGCTTCTTCGACCGGTAGGTACCCAAGCATCAGTGATGAGCGTTATTAAGTCTGTGGGGTAAGAGTTCCACCCATCTCCCAAATACCTTTAAAGCCCTCAACCCACCTTCAGCACCTCTGGTGTTGAGGATGTACGTGGGGGACGGTAATCACTTACCATCAGATAAACCTCTTGCTCGTTTGCCGCCTTTCCTCTTAAAAAAAAACCTTCCTGTATCATGGTCGCAGGAGAACGCGAGGTCCTAGATCATAGCCTACACGAGAAGTACTCTTGTGCAAGGTGTTTTTTAAAAAATCGACACATTTTCACCCATATGTATGGACCTAGTGTGCGTCAAAACAAGAATAGTTGGCTGCATACATACGTATGATGTATATGAAACACTACCCAACTTACTTGACTTAACCGCCTAACTTGAGGCCACTCACATTTTATAATAATAAGCTTAGAATTAAAAAAGAATAATAGCATATTTTTCTGTTCAAATGTAACTTCAACTACCAAATTCCAACATATTTTATAATAACATTTAAGAAACTATCATTATTAAATAACTTATCACGAAATGCATGGAAGTAGGTATGTACCTACGCGCGCATCGTAAAATTAAGGTCATCGACCTAAATCGCACTTCTCCGATCCACGCTAATTAAATACTTTAAATAATACGATTGAACAAGTTATCTTACAAAAAGGTTTCTTCATTGCATTCGAACATTCCTATAACCTTTTTAACCAGTCACATATGAAAAATAGGTACCTATGAGATATAAGATAAAAAGATAATTTAGGATATAATTAGCATAATGCGGGCAGAAATAATTATTAATTATAAAGGATGTCTCAGAATGTTTTTCGTTTTTAGATGTTAAATAAAAAACAAAATATCAATTTAATCTCGTTATATTTAATGTTAATTTATAGAGCAATTCTTGAAGTTTATTTATGAAAAACAACCGTTTGCAAATGCGCACCATTCATTTAACCTGGAGCTAAAATTTTCAATAACTCGCTGGAGCATCGCTCTTGGAATAGAGTTGATTTCTTCAGTGATTCTTTGCTTCAAAACATTCAGGTTGGGTGGCAATGGATTGTAAACTTTGCTTTTTAGGTAGCCCCATAGGAAGAAATCAGCAGGCGTTAAATCAGGGCTCCTCGGTGGCCAATTGATGTCTCCTCGGCGACTTATCACTCTTCCAGGGAATAAATCGTGATAGCCATATGATCCGGACTTTTTTGGTTACAGAAATGCAAAACCAGAACGGCTACAACCGCAACACTTTTTTCCAGCTAGATGGAGCCATTTCTCATGTTACAAATGACTCATTAGCTGGTCTACACGAAGAAACAAATCAATCTATTTCGCCAGTAAAGGTCCCAATGCTGGGCACCTTAGCCATAAAACCTTCTTAAGATTTCTAGAGGGTTTAAAGCCAGAAGTAGACCTTCGGGGTCTACACTTTTTATTTTTCACACATACTAAATTTCCTTGTGTTAGTTTCTTTCACCGCCAAGCACATTATAAATCAACGCTAAAAATTGCTACAATGTTTGCGGTACCGGTATCCGATATCGTTCCAGAGTAGGACTATATAGACTAGACTACTATAGACCCTAACGCGTTGATATTATAAAACTGTAATATTATATAGCATAGATAATAGTCTTTATTATTATATGATACAATCTTTTGGGAAGGCCTATGTTTAGCAGTGGAGTTGTGACAAGCTGAAATGATAATAATAGAGTAACTGTAGCTCAGGGGTTGAGAGACTCTATTTACTTATTAAAAACTAAATTTTTCATCATTCTATAAAAATTCGTAGATCATCTAACTTTTGAACATCTTAACCGATCGAGGTCAGATTCCGACAATTATTTTGTACTGTCGAGACGATGGTTCATAGCTATGCCAGGAGGCGATCGGTAGCGCTCCGATTTTATGGACCTTAATGACTCTTATTCACAATATACGCGTAGGCGCAGTTAACCAATTAAGGGCCATAAAAAATTACAAAATCTACACCCGATAGGTGAGTGTTCGAATCATTAATAAATTTTATTTCTCATACTCATTGCTCCACCAAAGTATACAACCAGTGCGTGTTGCCAGTGATGACATACGGATCCGAGACTTGGTCCTTCACTGCAGGCCGTATGAGGAAGCTCAAAGTTGGTCAGCGCGCTATGGAAAGGGCTATGCTCGTGTTTCTCTGCGTGATAGAGTCTGCAACGATGATATCCGCAGCAGAACTAAGGTAACCGACATAGCCGTAAAGATCAGCAAGCTGAAGTGGCAATGGGCCGGCCACATAGCTCGCAGAACTGACAACCGTTGGGGAAAAAAGGTTCTCGAGTGGCAGCATCTTTGGGGGAGGCCTATGTTCAGCAGTGGACTTCTGATAGGCTGAAATGATGATAATGATGATGATTGCTCCACCTACAGGAAAGGACAGAATAACGACTGCCTGGGTCAGCTAGGGCCTCTAATCCATAGAATTTTTTTTTTTTAATGAAGACAAAATATTATTTTCGAGCATTAACTTATTAGGACTTATCAACCCGCATTGTTATACTTGTACTTTCTCTTATAAATTTGAATGCCCATGTAATAGAAAAGCGCAGTTGATCACCAACTTTACCACAGCTATTAAAATTATGATTTATAGTAATTAATAGTCTGTAGAAATTATACCGGGTATAATAGTTAAAATGATTGGAAGTCGCACGAATTCACCGGTGGGACGTGAGCGGCGGCCACGGTATGTGTGTCGTGGCCGATTGACACAGTTCATGCAAGTGACAGCAAATAAACCTGTCCTTTCTTACCCAGACCTTGCGCATCCATTGCTGAGGTTTCACTATTATCTCGCATCATAGCGGCAGAGTAAAGGATGAAGGAAATTTAATGCAGTGAAGTGTCGTCAAATATATTATCTTGTTTATTCCTGATTCTACAATAGAAGTAGAATAATTTAATGTTTACGAATAATAGTTTGTACATGCGATTGTTGTCACTCGGTGAAACATCATCATATTGACAATTATTATTATTATTTCTTGTACTAATTTCACAACACATTTAATTTTTTTATATAAGCAACCGACCGGTTTCGCCTTACGGCATTTTCAGGGTATTCAATCGATTTCGAATTAACCGTTAATAAAAATATTATTATACTGTTTGTACAAATACAGTCAAAATCCATTAAATTTTACAAGATATGACTAACTCGCCAACTGTTGGAGGCCGTTTTTACAACACTCTCGGATTACACGGATCGTCATCCTCTTCATCCTTCGCTTCATCAAGCGATAGGATTGCGACTACTATAAGGCCGCCTACAGACTGTGACACTACAAAAAACATTAAAAACATATTTTGCTATTATTATTCTCAAAAACTCCTTCCTTTAGCAGTTCGTTCACTGCTGAACATGCCTTACTAAGTGCCGCAGTGTTCAAGATTTGCCTGACTTGTCTTATATGCGTTGTCTTATGTATTGGTGAGCGTAGTATTAGGTCATCAACTTCACACTAGTGACGTGTCCATCAGAAAAAAATGCCTATTTTCTTCTACACTAAATCGTAAAAATCGAAGAAATAAGCATAATTAAAAATTTATAATAATTATGAGTAATAAGCTAAAATACTAAGAAATTAATTTAATAACTATCAGAAATGTTACTTTAATGATGTGCGGCCGATCGTGGACTGACAAAAAGAAAGTGCCAGTGTCCGATTTCTGGGTCAAGTGTGTAACATGTCATTGAACTGACATTGAAAGTCAGGTGTTACTTTGAGTATCGAGTACTAGATACGTTAAGTTAATATTAATACTAGCCTTAGCTTTTAAAGACGCACCTATTAAAGTATTACCTATGTAATCCTATAAGGTTATTCAACTTATTTTATTTATTTATTATTATTTTATAAGAGTGCAAATACCTCAGTACCCGTGACCACGGGTGCTATAAAGCACCCGAAACGTCGGGATTTAAATAATCTAATTCAACGCGATAAATTCCGTAAGTAATAGTTTCATTTCAAATGGTTATTCAACATAAAAATATCGGATGTCTCGAGCTGTTCCGTTATTGAAGTCACGTTATGTTTAAATAAATTTAGGCCGCACTACAATATTATCAAATTAGTATACCCACAGTAGGTACAAAATTCTAAATATGGAATGTTACTGTAAATTCGTTTGCTAATTATTGACATGTTCTCTTAGAAAATAATTTGAAAGAAATTGGAATATAAGTCATTACCTAAAGATATAAAAAGACAAAGACATTTATTCCGACACTTACATCTATACACATAGTACATGATCAAGTGATACATAATAATTATAAAGATACCAAGTTATAAAGGAAAAAAAATAAAAATTATGCTATATAGAAACGCTTTACAAGGAACTTGTGTGTGTAAAGAAACGGAAAGGATCTTAAGTGCCGTGTTCAATACACGAATTAAAAGTAAACTGTAATTAATATTCGTTATATAAATCGAAAGTAAGGTAAGGTACAATATGTCCAAGAACATACAGGTTTTTTTGTCGAGAATTTTTAAGTGTCTAAATTTAGAAAAACTTATTTTAAATTAAATGGACATAGGTACAAGTATACAATTTTAAAAGATTAGAAGACAATTAAAAATTAGACAGTTTCTTTATTGGATTAGGGCGTCAAACGAGCTAATAGTCCACCTGATGTTAAGTGGCTACCGGACCCCTTTTACGTGTACAAACAACTTCAATGAAACGTTACACATGAGTTATACCCCTGAGGACTAAGATGGCATGCCTGACAGCCTGGTATTATACTGGCTGCGTATACCTCTCAAACCGGGACATAGCAGTGGTTCCACTGCTGCTTAGCGGTAGAAAAAGGTAAGTGAATGGTACCTACCCAGACAGCTCGTAGGCAGAAATGAAGCCTATCACCTGGTCAAAAACAGTTTCTCCTTAAGATAAGAAATGAAATTCAATAACTACATTTCGACATTTTTTAGAATTAAGTCTATTAGTCTCGTATCTAAGCACCCAAGAAGGCGTTATTTCAGATGCATTAGTCCACCAGTAAAATTTATTGTATCTAACGCCATTATGAGAAAATACAAATTATTAAAAAAAAAAAAATCCAATTTGTAAATTCGCCTGTAATGTCAATCTCACGTCTGTAGTTAGCGGCTTGCCGGACTTCACATATCGTCGAAATATTTTTTATTTCCCAGACACTCGAATTTTCACATTTTGTGATCACAATCATAATTTAAACTACAATAGCAAAAAAAAAATTTCATTGATCTCTCCCCAGAAGATTAAAATTTTTTGTCATTTTATGGCCAGCTATAAAATATAAGGCTAGCCCGTCCACAGCCCGACCCCGCGGCCTCAAGGCCGCAGGCGCAAACCTATGAAGCTGTAAAAGCCAAAACGGCTAACAGCAATAACTTCATCGAATACATATACCACAGCCCGATTAGTGACTACGGTTCATTCCAGTTGTTACGCCGACAACTGTCAAATCTCGTGCGTGCTTGTTAGCCTAAACGATGTTTAAGCATCCGAATATTGTGAACAGGGCTCCTTTTTTGCTGATTGGAGTTATAAGTCCAATATCAGTTTATGTAGATTTAATGCACAAATATTAATGCACAAAAAAAACTTTTTCCTTTCATAATATTTTTTAGACAAATGCAAGCTCGATGTTTCTCTGTGCAATAAAATCTGAAACGACGGAATCCGCAGCAGAACCAAGATAACCGACCAGCAAGCAGAAGTAGGTAGCCCAGGCCATGGGCCGATCAACCGTTGGGGAAGATAGGTGTCGAGTGGAGAACGACCGCCACAGTATTGTCGATGGATGCAGGCGGCTCAGGACCGTGCTTTGTGTCAATCTTATGTTCAGCAGTAGACTTGTGACTGGCTGCAATGATGATATGAAACATATTTTATATTTACTCGGCAATGCATTTTTAATAGACAGCCTTGGGGATCTTCGAAAGCATAAGGCATGTCATCATGAAAATAAGATTTCTTGAAACACATAAGTAAATTAATAGCCTGTAAATAATCTACTGCAGGGCAGAGAGCTCTCCCATTCCACATTGGCAAACCGTTAATGAAACGGTGCTTGGCTGCTAGATTCTTTTTAAAACAAGAATTTAATCATTATCAACGCAACACTTGATACATTCGTTCACGTCAACGATTATAAAATGCTCTAACGCTCAACCAACACTAGTCTCTAGTGAACAGAAATATCCCGAGTATTTATCTAGTAGTATATAACATATTTATAAACAGCACATGGACGAGATGGGATTATGAACTTTCTTACGTTGCTATCACTTGGCAGATTGATATTTAACGGACACGATCGGCACAAATCGTAAATGAAACATATTTTTTATTCGCGTAACTTTCACATTGAGGAATATTTGATTACCTTGTGCCCTTTGTGGTCGATGTTAAACAGAATGAACGTTCACGCATGGAACGTTATTCTACTATTACAGTTATTACAATTCTCGATTACGTAATCATATTTATAGTATATCAAGTCCAGCCTTTGGTATTCAAATGTTTGTCTCAATGAGTAATAAATAGAGATCTATTATATTTAAATACCCTGTTATATTTGAATTGGTATTGCAGAGCTGTGGTAACCTAATGATCAAGGCGCTCGCTTTAGTTTCAAAGAGCGCGAGTAACCTGAGTTCGAACTCTGATGCTGGCACCACTAAAATTGTCAATAGCGATGTTAAGTGCTATCTTTACATGCTTGGCAGTGAAGGAAAACATCTTGAGGAAACCCGCAGGTCTGAGAAATAATAAAAAAATACTATTTCGAGGATATATGAAGCCCTCCAACCCGCACTAGAGTAGCGTAGCGAGCCCATCCCGGCTCCAAAAACAAATATTTGAGGAGGCCTTTGCCCTGCAGTGGGCATTTACAGGCTGCTACTTTACTTGGCGGATTAAACAGTCATACAAAAGTGAAAATTGTATTTAAAATAAGAAGAAGCGAAAGTGCCTAGCGGTCTCTTAGATCTATTGTATGAGCAGCACGTATCGAGTGACATTATGTTCGAATTCCGAGTAGCATTACTAAAGCACAGCAGTACTAAAACCTACGTGTATCTGGTTTGTCAGCGAAAGCCTGGATTACTTAATTTAACAAGTTTCACTCTTTGTCACGCGTGATTTGGTTAAATTTACAGTAATACGTAAACACAAGCAGACTTTCTATCTAAACAGTTTTGTTGGAAAATGTTGGATGAAACATCTCACGTATTGTGGAATGACAACATCGCAGTTAGCCGTCAAGCAAAGGAATGTTTCAACAGCATGCTCGGTATTTTGGTCTCGTTATTTCTTCTTCTTTAGAGAGTTTAGTTTTACTTTACTTTGTTTTTTTTATTGCAATTTTTATTTTTTATTTTGCCACTGATAATATACCAGTTTTCTAAAGATAGTATATATTCCAGTTATTGTCAATTTTTTTTTCAATAGTAGGTATTAATTAAAAGGTATTTGTCAGATTAGTTTTCTATGTGTAAATGACATAACAGAAACTAATCGGATCGATCGATCGTTAATCGAGTAACTATCTATGTACCTACAGATATACCTACCTACCATTTATAGTATCGTATGTAATTACTAGCAGCAAATTCGCTTGAAGTATAATTTTCTTGAGGCGTAAATCGTAAAACATCGCAATTTCCTTTAGCATTGAAATGGTCTAAGAGGTATGAATTTGGACCGTAGTCAGGTCGGTCAGCAACCTTCAAGTAATGACACTAATGCGTTGAGTCAGTGAAGACCGCTCTGTACGTAACAGTAAAACGATGATAAATTTACCCACAGTTTCAATGTTTTTTTTCCGGTCTCCCAGAACGGTGTGCTCTGAATGCATAGGCAATGAGTCAGTCAACCATGCAGCGTAAGAGATCTTGACAGCTCTTTGATACTGAAGAGTAGCTAGTTTTCAAATAGGATAAATCCTATGAAGACAGTGATTTTTGAGTTTAGAGGATAGTCTGAAAGTGATGCGTTGATACCTAAAGCTTCCCAGTCTAGAATATTTAAAGTTAAATTAAATTGTTCAGGTATTTTAATTGCAAAACCGACGAACTAAAAAAGTACCTACAACATACATAATACTTTTGCTTAATACTTGTCCTTTCGATTTAAGATATTCTTAGGTAAGAAATGCTTTAAAAAGAAATAACCTAATAAGTTAATAAATCGCTACTTAAGTTAAAATTAAAAATTGCGCATGAATTTTAAATACGCCAAAGTTAAGTATTCTTGTAAGTTCTAAGTTGCTGCCTATTTCAAGTTTGTTTAATATTTAATAATGTATAATTGTTTAAATTAACCGTTTCGTATTTAAACCCTTATAAATTTTATATAGAAGTGTTATTAATGAAAGTGTAATTCTCATATAATAAAACTCACCAAATAGATATAATACGTTATACTTCTTGAACACATTTTGATAAATAATTGCACTATATAATTACTAATAAAGTATTTCAGAGTTCACTTTTAAATGCGAAATTTCGATCGTTTTTGAAAATTACACATTCGCGATAAGAGAAGGGCGTGCGGTCGGCGCACTGCCCGCGCAGACAACAAGTGGTGTTCACTTCATTTCATTATAACGGGAGTTCGGCCGGGAGTTCTCAGTGCGGGCGCCTACTTCCGCACCGGTCGCTCTCTCCATCTGAGAAATTTGAAATTAGCGCCATCTATTACAACAGGTCACTGCATCATATATGACTGTATTGATACCGGTTTTGACGTTTACCGAAAATCGATTCGACATGACAGTGCGCGATAGGCATAGATATTATTACACTATACCTACCTCAACCGAAACAAACATGGCCGCATGGCTCGGTGACAGTGGTTCCTGTGATAACCTCGTACGAAATAATAGTTTTCTAGATAAAGATTTTAGTGTTAACATTAATTTAGGGTTAGAACATAATCACCAGTCCTATGACAAGAATTTCAGTGATTTCAATGTTCAAGTTAAAAAAGAAGTCGAAACCGTTGCAATTCCCGAAAACAATACTTTAATTCACAGTAACTCGGAAAAAAGTCGAGTATTATTGTTGTAAGTTTCAGGAATTTATAATTATGTTCTGTTTTCTATTTTCATGAATAATAAAGTTAGTAAATGCCGATGTACGCTTATACCATCACAAACCCTTATTCAATCAGCTGTTTGTCATTGTTTCTCTCTCCCACTCGTGCAACTGTGTATATGGGTTCTTTTTCTTGAAGTTTCGTTTTTGGGCAGTCTATTTTTGTACATTACCATCACGATGCTATGTGAATATCTTAGGATATTTTGTGTTTTATAATGACTAGAGTTTGTTCATAAGATGAGAAGGTAGGTAATGGAACATTTTATATACCTACTTAGTTACATTTTCTATCAATTATTTTTCATGAATAGTCAGAGATAAGAAAATAAATAATATACTCAGAAAATTTCTGCAAACTGCTTATTTCTTATGACTTTCGATAATAATAGCTCATCGCCTTTATTTAACAAATTTTGTCATGATAATAAAACTTTTGAGTATTTTCTAGTAACCTCTTATAACAATAAATGAGGATAATCAATATTGAATAACAAAAATAAAACCAAGAAAAACTGACAAATAACTTGGGGTCATTAATTTTTTTAGGCTGAAAGTGTTACCATAATAGATATCAGAATAATTACCATTACATACCTACTATATAATAATATAAGATACTAGTAGAGCCTATATTTTCAAAGTTATGGTTATCTTTTTGCAGGCACAATGAACCAATATCAGACATACAGAAGTCTAAAGCAGAGTTACCAAAATCCAGTATGGATAAGACCAAAAGAAAAGTGGAGGACAATAGTGCAAGATATAAATGTGAATATGATGGATGTGGACGGACTTATAGTACTGTTGGTAATCTTCGGACCCACATGAAAACACATAAAGGTATAATGTTATAAATATTTATGTATATTTGAGATATTACATTTTGTAGTTTCAATTTATGTTAATTGTATTCTTGTTTAACCCTTAACATATCATAATAATAGAATTTCTGTTATTTCAATATGTTATGACATAAGAGCTGTATTTTCCAATGTGATATAAACACATAATGCCCTACATTAAACATATCTAGAGATAATTTAACATTCGGGTTATAAAACCAAGGGGAATTGTCAAAATATAAAAGAAAGGTGAGTTATAGTAATGTAATGGAATTATTTCTGTCCTTAACCTTATACTCATAACAATAGAATTTTTAATGTTTCAACAATAATTGTGATAATAAATTACGTTAATTCTTTTGTGTAGTATAATTTGATATGTAGTTAATAATACAAACGAGTAATTCTTTCTTTGTCTGAAGCTATAATATTAACATATAAAATTTTGATTAAGCTCTTTTTGTGATACTATCTATATCTTTAGCCATTAAAATTGAATGACAATTACAATATATCAGCAGCTGTTGAATAACTTACCTTCTGCATTCAGATAAACAGTCAAAACATTTTTCAGAATCTCATTTAGTTGGGTAAACAAAATTTTCCTATTGAAAAATACTGAAATAGTAAAAGTGTGTATTTCAATAGTGTGAGGGTACCAGCCCTGCTCTTACCAACCGGCTTGCCTAGCGCGGAAAATTATTCAACTGTTTCCAAGGGGGTTGTCATGTGGTGGCGATGAAAGAAAATCAGCCATCCAGTGTCATTACATGGGATTCACAAGAGTTGACTAAGGGAAGTGCCTGAATAATCTCGAGGCATCCAAAGACAAACCCTCTCGGTTCAGCAGTGGACTGTTTACAGGCTATTAAAGAAGCAGGTTTACTGTTAGTTAACTTCTATCTATACCTAAATATTTTTTTTTGTTAGTTGTAAAGTTTGGCATCTATGTTTGGGTAATGTAGTATACATTGGGGTTTCAGGCCGAAAACTTATTTTGATTTCAGAAGACAGTTTTAAGACATCCATAAATATAATAATAATTTTAGCATTCTCTTACATCCCAACACGAAAATATTTTAATTCCAGGCGAATACAGATTCGGGTGTCCGGTACAGTCGTGTAACAAGGCCTTCCTTACCTCGTACAGTCTTAAGATTCACGTCCGAGCGCACACCAAAGCGAAACCCTTCGCCTGCACCATTGGAAACTGTAATAAGGCTTTTAACACACTTTACAGGTTAGTTTAATAACTAATTTTTTTACGTGGTAGAGCCAAGCCGCGGCTTTTGCTGCTGCACGTATGGGCCGGCACGACCGGATTCGAGGCATCTTGTGCTTTTACGTTTCGTTCGGTGAGTGAGGTAACCGGAGGCCATTTTCCTTTTCTCATCCTCCTCCTCATCCTCCCTCTCATCTCTCAAATACCATTAAAGGCGGAACAACACCCTCAGCACCTCTGGTGTTGCAGATGTACGTGGGCGACGGTAATCACTTACCATCAAGTGAACAGCTTGCCCGTTTGCCGCCTTTCTCTTAAAAAAAAAACCTAATTATCCCAAAATATAATAATTTTTGCACTTTGTATTGGTTAATTCATAGAAATTTTACTTGTTTCAATATTATCATAAACATACAGGTGCTCTTAATTATATTAACACAAATTGATCATACAATATCTTGTCGAACAAAATAATCAATTATAGGGTATGTCGTGACGAGAACCGGAGACCCAATTACTGGTAACAGGCCTTCGTCTTGGTTCTTCTTAAATATACTAGTTAAATATCGATAACAAAAAAATATCGGTACAAAAGTATTCCGAATGTCCTGTGCTGTTAAAAAAACAACAACACGGAACCTAAAATACTTTACAAACCTCACGTACTTTCCAGAAAGAATTTATAATTATACCATTGTTCAAATCAATAAAATCATTGCACGAATATGTTCTTGGTCGAAATAAAATAATAATTTAAAAATATCTACTTCAGACGTTTACCTATACACTACATCTATGGGGAAGTTCCAAAGTCTGCGGAATAGAAGGGTCGACAATTAAATAAAATTAAACTATTTTTCCTTTTCAATATAATAACTTTTAGTTTTTGTTCTCATAATGGGCTAATATAGCTTACTTGTCTACATATAACTCTTTTTTTTAATTTTGAAAACTAGTAATGACAAACAACTGTAGCTATCATCTTTTCGGCTGGTTCTGACACTTTTGAACTTCTTCGGTGGTAGTATACCCTTTTTGTCTTATTTGACTCAAGCTCAAAGTGATGAACTCATCTCCTGTCACAATCCGTCACAGCTTCAAAATTGGTGAAGAATCCTCACCACACAACTCCAAAAAGTTCTTAGACGCGTCTATTCGGTGTAGCTTTTGATGCGGCGTAAGGGTTTTCGGCACTCACCCATCTTGACTGACTTGGTGGTATCTGATACTCCAACTCCAACTAATGCAGATAGCCGTAAGTTGGTCAGGCGTGCATCACCTAACACTAATTTTTTGTCGATGTCTGACGCGATGGACTCAATCGGCCATCGGTCGTGGCGGGGGGTTGTCTTCGATCGATTCCCGACTTTGTTTAAGTAGTCCATACCTCTTGTAAATAATGGTTTTACCAGGACAGTCATTTCCATAAACATACGTGTACATAAAATTCATTCCATGTATGTATTTTTTATGTCAGGATTTTGGTTCTGGGCTATGTACAGGACTGGGCTCGTTAGTCGAATTATGACTTATGATAAAATAAAATAATAGTAATACGTATATCAAATTATCGTAAATAAATGTAGTAAATTAAGAACAACAGTGGACTTATTTATGAAATATACGTGCTTCTGAATTTTATGCAAGTTACCTCCACGTTGCTATAAACCGCTTCAATACTACATTTACACATAGAAGTAGAGGTTATAACAGTTTTCTTGCTATGTGTCATAATAGCCACGTTGCGTTTGCATTTAAATTGTTACATATTGAGTAATACCAAACTTTCAATTAACCCTTTATTTCCGACTCAGTTCATAACATAAAAAGCTAAATATCTTTACTCCGCATGTTTATATTATACATTTATAATATACGAATGTACGAGACAAATTATATAGTAGGTTACTAGCTGTGTGTACTAGGTGACGTAGATTACTTACAAAAACAGTTCTATATCTAACGCTTCAGTTCCAAATTATAGCAGAAAAAAGACCATATAGGTTCGAATCTTTGCAATCCGAATATTGATCTCTCTATATAATTAATGTGCGTAAGAAAGTCGGCTACAATTTTGTACGCGCTGTTCTTGTCTGATAAATCAGTGAATTTCAAACAGTATCACGTGGTCCGTGTTTGTTGCCTAGTGATTTATGTTGAGTTTGGAAATCTGCCAGTTCATATATCGCATGTACTACATGCCTGCGATGCTTTAAATCACGTAGCGCGGTCATTCTTTATACGTTAATCTGTATTTATGTATAATATTACGACATGTAAATAAGAAACATATTTTGCTAAAACATATAATTAAATCAAAAATAAAAGTTAACTTACGCCGCCCTATACAAAATTTGTTTAATTGTATTCCGGCTCGCGAGGAAATATTCTGCTCCATATTGATTTATTAACACTAGTTTTTAACTTCGAAGATTAACTTATTGTACTGTAAGAAACAAAAACTCTGGTTACACTCCGTTTATTTTTCCTCATTCGTTGACACAGATAAACTAATAATTATACATCATGAGATAAAGATCTCTTCAATCCTGAAAAAGCAATGCCTAGTATTAAGAACGACTAAGGTCTAACTAAACCATGACTTAAATATATTCCTCGTTCATAAAATTCCTGCTGCACTTTTTAAAACACCGTCGTTAAAAAAAACATTTAATTTTTAAAAAATAAATGTATGTTCTATTTTAATTGAAACTATTATATACGGATTTTATCGCGACGTTTTGTGGTGACGAAGGAACAGAGGTGTTTGTCGCCCTGGTGTTATAGTTACAGTCAGCTTTCTAATTATTAATTTATGGTCCGATCTACGTAGAATGAGCTTACAGTATCTGGAAGTCGTGCAGTGGTATGCATGAACTTGGATTTAATTTTGTTTATAATATCCCAAGCTGATGGTATCACATAGCCTCGCGGATCATTCTTGGCAGGTATCGGTGTTCTTTTGCGAGGATTTGTGCTTTATCAAATGTGATCTAATGGTTGGGGCGATATGATAAAAGACTGCAGACTTCCTAGAGCGTCAATGTTTCACATCTATGTGATCTTTTTCGCGCTTTTAGTTTGTCCTTTGTAAGAGAGACCACATTGACAATCAAGCTTGAACATTCCCCAGATCCATGTTTTAGGTTTGCAACTCACGATCCTGTTATTCTATCACGATTTCACGTTTCACGGTTTATCATTTACCGTGTTTAATATTTCAGGCTAAGGGCACACCAAAGACTACACAGCGGCGACACATTCAATTGTCAAGCAGATGGATGCACAAAATTCTTTACAACGCTAAGCGATCTCAAGAAACACATTCGTACACATACACAGGAGAGACCGTACAAGTTAGTAATAATAATAAGTTAGTATTGTCGTTTGCATCACGACGATTCGGTCATAATTTATAATATTGCATTTATACATTTACTACTTCAAACAACTTTATTGTGTAAACCTCTGTACTTTTGTATAATCAAAATTTTGTATATGTTAACGTTGTGTACTAAATTGGCTAAATAACGGTTTTAAGTTTGATGATTACATTTTACCGTTCCATTAGACAGAATTTTTCGAGAGTTCATGAATAATTTTAATATCATAATCAGTATACTTAATATTATTAGGCTATTGTTTAAAAAAAAAACAAATCGTATGGCTGCATAAAATCTCACATCTCCTTTAGGCTATTCTGCTATGAATCTGGGTGTACTTAGTGGTGACCGGGAGAGCAAGCTAATCATTTTGTTAATGGGAGAGGCGGCAAACGAGCAAGCGGTTCACTTGATGGTCAGTAATTACCGTCGCCCATGTACATCTGCAACACCAGAGGTGCGTTGCCGGCCTTTTAAGGTTATTTAGGAGAAGGAGAAGGACAATGAGGGGGAGGGAGAGAGGGCCTCCGGTTACCCCACTCACCGAACGAAACGGAGAAGCACAAGATGCCTCTACTTCACGTCGGTATTCTGCGAGACCGTGGAACCACACCGGCGGTAGCCGCAGCAAAAGCCGCCGCTTGGCTCTACCACGTATCGGAGTTTTAATTCCCCTTCAAAATTTGTATATGTTAACGTTGTGTACTAAATTGGCTAAATAACGGTTTTAAGTTTGATGATTACATTTTACCGTTCCATTAGACAGAATTTTTCGAGAGTTCATGAATAATTTTAATATCATAATCAGTATACTTAATATTATTAGGCTATTGTTTAAAAAAATATATTACAATACACTTCGCACTAAATTTGTTAGGCGACATGAGAACCCTTTGGTTTTGCTTATTCTTCAGATCGAAGCCGAAACACCGACCGTTGAAGTCATCGAGAACGCTACATCCAAAGCGACCAATGACGCCATGAACTGGGAGGGCCTCTTAGAATCTTTTGGAAAGATCACAACAGAGTCCAACTCGTCCGATGGCAGCTTAGACGACATCGCTATTGTAAACCCGCTACCAAATAATCACGTGGACATAACAGAGCTGCTTTTCGATAACGCTACTAACACGCCGAACGAATCAAATAATTTAGCAGTTGATTACGATTTGAATGCTTTAGATGTAACTTTACCTGAACTAACTAAAAAATCTAATATCAATGCTTGGGTGGACGTGAGTAATTTACAACCGATTGTTCCCATGACGGTACCACCCACGGAGAATTCGAAACTAGAAGTAAAATCTAAAGCTATGGAATTAGCATTAGCTAATGAAATTGAGGTACAAGCCACATGGGTTGATGTTAGTGCATTGGCTGCTTCAATACAAGATACTCCTGTCAGCATAAAGGAGAAAACTCCTGAAAGCATCTTCACCCTTGCCACATTTGTGCCAACACATATGCAGAGTTATATAGATCTTAATTCAGAAATTGCGCCAACTGCAAACATTATATCCCATAATTCTTTTGATCTTGACACCCCCAGCATACTCGATGTCAGCGATAAAGTGTTCAACGACAGTGAATTGGTATCAAATCTTGAACCCAGTATCGCCTCAAAACTTGATAGAGAAATAGATATTTTTCTTAAAGATTCAGATCTATCTAACGATAGGTCTTTAAATACGCCACCCCCTACGAAGGTTCAGCATAATATAGAAATTAATCCAGCAAATTCAGTGCTATTTAATACAGATTTAGCTTTGGAAGATACATTACTATTTGATAACGAACCTCCTTCGGATATGTACGTTGTGAGGACGGAAAATATATTTGGCAAGAAATTTGTAAAAAGAAACAATCTGGAGCAAATTGTAGCTGATGTTGGGATCTGTTCTTGTACAAATTGTAATTGTAATCCTTCTGATGGAGAATGTAGAAACTGTGGCCGCGAACATTCAAATAGTGCGGCTAAAACTGGTTGTTCAGAGGATAAATGTTCTTGCGTCGATTGCAAATGTAACCACGCCGAAATGAAATGCGCAGTTGGTTGTGGAAAGGCAACCGACTCGAATCATAATACATTTCTACATTACCATAGACGGCATAATAATTCCAATTTGGAAGAACTCGGAGTTTATACATTGCATGAATGCGATGAGAACGCGTCTACCGTGAATGTTGACAACTTGCTATGTTCATGCAAAAGCTTAACGGATACCAGTTGTTGCACAAAAACCGATGAAGTCAATTATACTACTCGTGATAGCTGTTGTAGTCCTAATAACAATAAATCGTGTTGTGTGACAATATGTTTCAAAAAGTTAGATGCTTTCAAACAATTTTTAACCGATAACAACTTGGTGCATGCTCTCAAAACGCACAATTTAAACTTAACAGGTCTTTAATTATTTATCCGCTTCTTTAATGTTGCATTTAATGTAAAGATACTTTTTAGTTTTACATTAATGTTCCCTGCACCTCTACTCCTTAGTATATAGTAAAGCTGATTTTAAAAAAATTATTGCAGGAAAATTTCATAATTTATTTTTACAAATCTAATATTTAATGCTGTGAAATTCAATTTCATTATTTTCAAAAATGTTTCTATAATTCCTTTATTTTTGTTGGTGCAAATGTAAATTTTATAATATAAACCAGAGGTATTTACAATTTGTGTCAAAAATAAATAACATATATTTATATAATTTTTGGAAAGAAAGTGTAAAACGGAAATTATTCACACTGTAATTGGTTTAGCTGTTTGTACCAATCTTTATGTCAAAGTGGTTGAACTATTTCGTTTATGAAAATATTAACACAACTTATATTAGTAATGAAAACATACATTTAAAAAGTGAAATGATAAACATACTAGTTTTCAAAAATATCAAAAGAGTAGCAAAAATTTAAACAATACAATATTGACAATAAATTACTGTACTGTGTATATTTAAAGAAAAAACTCAATGGAGTATTAACTACAAATTTTGGTGATTTCAAATGGAGCTGTGTTAAACAAATGTATATATTTAATAGCATTGAATTATTTAAAAAAAAACTGTTGTGCCATGATTTAATTCAATGGAATTAAATTAATCCATCTATCTATGCAAAAATGGTAATGACCTAAGTACAGAAATAATAAACTTTTCAATTATGTTACCCGACTTAAGTCAAAAATAACTTGGGATATAATTTTTTTTTGCTTATATCCACCACCACTGTACTACATGCCAATACCGTGGCAATACATATACAATACCGGCACCACTAAAACTTAATAACAAGGGCAGGTGTTGAATTTATATTACCTGTTGCACGGCGGTGAGGGAAAAATCGTAAGGAAACCTGCATGTCAGAGAAATAGTAAAAAATATTATTTCGTGGTAAAATAGGTACATTTTTGTGTCACAAAGTGGAACTTACCTTGTTGATCTGTACTTAAAAAATGCTAATAAATCAAAGACAATTCTTAATATATTGCAGAACAAACATAACTGCTGCATTTTAAGTAGTACAATGTGTGAAATTGTATATGAAGGAATAATTGGTTAATTGCACATGGTTATAATGAATACTTTGATGCTGAAATAAAAAAGCTTTAATAGCAATGTATTTACAAATACTGCATTATTTTAAATTATGTTATAATAGGTATAGCATTAGAACATAATGCAGATTTATAAAAAAGTGGTATTAAGAAATCTCTGTGTCTTAAGGAACAGGGTTTTATTATATATGTTGATCAAAAATATTTCATATAGGTGTTTTCATTTTGGAGAAATATTTGTAAATTTATAATAATAAGTTGTAATCGATGGTGCCATAACTACTTTACAAATAAAATATATTTATACATATTGTTATGTATATGTAAGAGATTTTTATGTAACAAATATTTGGTGCTCTTAGAAAAATAAACATCTTGTTATTGTACTTAATCTGTTGGCCTTAAAAATTATAAATTGTTGAATAATTTTATATGAGATTTTTAATTATTAGATGTGTAAGATAATAGAATGCTATAAGGTTTCTAGTCCAAATAATAACAAATAAATGCTTTTTCAGATTTATGCTCTATTTATTTAACCTTAAACTTTTAAATTTTAAAAATACATTGAGTAAATAGTGAGATCAGAAATGTGTAATTTATCATATCAATTTATATTAATAAATATAGATAGCATTTTCTAAAGTTGTCGATACAAAACGTGGTATCCAGTTTTGAACTACTGCTACAACTGCGTACATATAAATGACGTTTATTTAGAACTATTGGACACAAACTTATGTCTATTCTTAAAACAATTTCTAAATTGAGATTTCTGTTTTGATAACAAAATGTACAAAAATTTATTTACCCATAATGATCACAATTTTTTAACCTAAACATCGAATGAAAACAAATATCTTCATTGCCTGATTATTATGAATTGGACATCATTTGAATGGGTATTGATATTTTCAACACTTCAAGGTGCAAGAATTGCAGATTTAAATCCAATAATGGTATTCTATATACCATCCTATGAGAAAAAAGTTAGACAGAATAGTTGCTAGAATTATATATAAGTAACATGAAGCGAATATTTAAGTTACTCTAATCTCCAATTATGTACTTGTCAAATAAAAATAATTAATTGATACATCAATTACGTAATCTACTTCTTGGAATGGGCGTTGGGAAATTCATTTTCCTTACAATTACATTACAATAATTTTTAAGACTAATACAGGGAATGATATCATTAAAAGTTATGTATTATGAAAATAATCATTAAGTTATAGTGTCTTAATAAAAATTGGGAGTTTACCTCCACGTTTTACATTTAAGCTAGCGGCGTTTCTTTTTGTCGTGTCGCCTTGCGCGTGATATAGTAGCACGGTGGCCTGGGGATGATTGTTCCGAGCTACATTCGTCACTATCTGTATAAGCCTGGAAATAAATTAAATATATTATGTTAGTACACTTCTTGTCTCTATTTTGTTGGTCAGGTTGTCTTTCGACTTAGACCTCTTCCAAAGATTAGTAATCAATAAATACAATAGATTATGATATTATATGATAATTAATAATATAGTTTTACAAATTGTTATTAATCTGGGGTATAAGGGGTAACCTCAGCTGCACTGCATACAATGAGAATGCATAGCTGACTAGGGCGAGACTCCGGTAACCACCTTTTTGCTTTTTCTCTTATGGATAGGTAATAGGTGACAATCAAGCTTACAGACCACCTAATGGGTACTGCAGCCCATGGACATGCCTCTCAGCCCGCAATTATACTGACACTCTATACCTTCCAAACCGTAACATAACAGTTGTTAAACCGCTGTTTGGCGCCAGAAATAGGTAAGACGTAGCCATCTACCCAGACGATGGCTAGACAGAGAAGTCTACTACCTAGACTGACAGCAGAAAACTGACAGTAGAAAATCCATTCGAATGCGCTGATCCCAAACAGCTCACCAACCCGCCTGTCCTGTGTGGAGACTTATGTAGGTAAATAAAGACGAAGAAGTGCTTCAAAATAAAATATGACTATTAATATCATAAATGAAATATGTGCCTTGGTATTCTAGTGATCAGGGCACTTATTTGAATTTTAATGAATGCGCGTTCAATGACCCGAGTCTGAACTTCTAAAATTGGTGAAAAAGCAATTTTTACATGTTGAATTTTCTGTGCTTCAGTCTACGTTTACTTTAAAAAACGTACTTGTCGAAAAAATTAATATATTTCACAAAAATATTTATTACTCCTGTAAAACAAGCGGCGGGCGGATCAATAGGGCAAATTTATGACAAAACGAAATATGCTATCTCCGTCTGGTGAAACAGTGAAGAAAAACCGGGTTATACAACAATACTTCTTTATTATTTCATCTGAAAATAAGACACCCGTCAAAAAGCAACCAAAAACAAATTGATATCAAAAAAATGCAATCATATAGAATAAATGCGTTGCGGTGTGTACTGATAGTGCCAAAGCGATAACAGTGAAGAAATAGTTGTCTATCATCTCAAATATAATTTACTTATGTGTGTTTGTAAAGATGATCCATATAATCAATCAATCAATCAATATAAAGATGAGACATATAGAAATACTTCTCAGTGAAAAACAGCCAACAGTTGCATTAATCAATTAATGTTAATGATTAATCTTTTAAAAACAAAGCAACCTACAAATTTATCCTCTTATGTTATTATTATTATATGGTAATATTTAATTTTATAACACTTCATTAAAATTCATTCCTATTATAAACTAATCTTTTGTATACAGGTCTTGTTTATTAACTAGATTTTGACCCCTTTGATGCTATGCTTAGTGCATAAAATTTTACAATAAAATATAGTGCAACATAGACAATATTTAAGTAACTTTTCAAAGAAACTTTATTTAAAAAAGGCCTACTATACAATAGATCAGAATATCAGGGACAAACATATGTGGAAATGGCTTTTAATATGCACTTGCAAGTATCCAGGCTTTCAAATATATTGTTAAAATTGACATGTTAATTTTTTTTAATGAACAATTGACTTTGTATTGATTTATTATATAAGACTATATTATAAATAGTAAATGACATTGTAAGATGATGTTTATTAAAAATATTGACCTCAGAGTTTCTCACTGTTTCTTCTCTAAGGTATTGTTTTGCAAACTGGTGTAGTTTTTGTCATTCATAAGAGCTTTAAACAAGCCAATAGAATAAAAGCATTCTGACTTTGACTTTGAAATTATTGTGGAAAATCTTCTATAATTTGCTGTATCTAAGACATGCAGGGAGTCATGAGGCAGAGAATGACGGAACCCTCACAGACTTGCAATGAGAAGCAGCATCACTAGTAAAAGGGTACTGACACTGCATTTACCAACCCTCTTGTCCCATGTGGTGAGTATGCACAAACTATCAAGAAATGTATGGCACATTCTTGAAGAGGCCTATGTTCAGCGGTAGACTTGAATAAGCTTGGAAAAAAGAAGGTAACTTTAGTTACCTTCTTTCTCACTTTAGTGAGCTAGCTTGCAAATAGCTTTTTCTGTACAAATTGCACATAACCTTATGGTGTTAAACGATTTCATTATTGTCAATACTAAGCAAAAATTTGATGATTGTACAGCTCTATGTACAGGGTTATTTACATAATATCTTTACTCTTTATGGTCTTAAGTAATGTCTTATTCTTCACCTTTTTCACAGCTTTATATTTCTTCCCAAAATCATAAATTTTATGGTAAAGAGCAATGATTCAAATCATTTATTATTAGAGTTTAATGGAAGTACTAGAGAAACAAAGAAAGGTATGCTAAGTAGATAGGTATAGAACTTAGTTAAAGTTGAGATAAACATTTTTATTCAGATAAATATAATTATAGTTAATATTACTAAGACAGTAAAATTTAAATTATAAGGGTAGATTCCTGTCCAATATTCAACAGCCTGTGTGGTTAATATTCCTTGTTTAGTAACCTCAAACACAAAGGTGCATCAGTGTCTGCTAATTTTTAAATATCAGTACAATTAAAATACTTACTATCTTATGTGTTTATATTCATTTATATCTCATTTTCTCATCCATGTAATACATACATATTGGATGAGGTCCATTTCAACCACGGTGACAACTTGCAAATGCTATTGGCAGTTGTCAACAGTGCAGATGTTATAGATCCATAAATTTATGTGCGAACACAGAGGCACTTATAGATAGTAAACAGAATCAGGCGTTACTTTGTGGAAATACATTATTTTAAAGATGCTGATGTTTTTCATGAGGAACGAGGTGCTTACTCGTTTTTTCCCATCCCATATTATTATTCGATGTAACACATATGCAATAAGATATACCAAAGATGTGGAATGAACACAACACAACCAGACCCAAAAACCGACAATTTGTGTTTTTGCTTAAATATTGACTTTGGCTGGGATTTCAACACAATAAGAGACTTTGTGGATTATTTTCAACAAGGCAAGTATCACACATTTTAATTTATTTTGACATAAAAAAAAGTATTTACCTTTTCATACGGATGTGAATCACTTTGTTCATCAGTGAGAGTCACACAAGCTAACAGACAAACTAACTGGAAAGCGGCGCCGATGTATAATCCATATCTAATCACAGTACTCATCATGTCTTCAGCAAATATCTCGTTAGGAATCATTTTAGAGTTCTATAAAATTAGATCAATAACTCTAACAACAGTTTGAGCCTGAATTGTTATAAAAAGCAATTGTATTACGAACCCAAAATATTATAAGTGAAAGTATATGTAATTTTGATTAAAAGTCCATATCCACTGTTATTATTAGGGTCTAGTATTGAATACTAAATAAAACACAGCGAACCTGTAGCCGAAGTTAAAACTATATTTAAATCTTTGATCAAATCTGACGTAAAGTAATGGATCTAGCGATGTAGCATAAAGCGATTCAAGTTATTTAGATCGAGTAACTCGCTCCGGCTACTCTTTGTAATCGTTGACTCGAGTTGATTCTGTTTAAATTCGTATTTACTCAGTTAACGTGTACTAGTGTACACATTCAGAACCGCGCACGCTACTTACTCGCAGAATTACCGACTAACAAAAAATTACTGACTAGAATCGATTCCCAAGTCACAATAACGTACTAAATTAAATATTATTCACTTTAGATTATTTGTTTGACGTTGAATTGCAGAAAATATATACTGGAAATACACACAGAAGAATTTTCCAGTATTATTTTTACAAATATGTACATGGCAGGAATACATTGACCTTGAAAAAATATAGAACATCTAAGTTTGATAGGTATAGTAAGTTCCATAGCGTTTCCTGAAATATCAGAATAATGTGAAGGCACACAATAAATTGTTTTGTTTATGTCAAATGTTAAATAAAAAAAAACTTTAAATCGCTAAACGACAGTAAACTGTAGCATATACATACATAATACATAAATATACATATACACCGTGTTACAATAACTCCGTTTTCTATTCTCTTAGATCAGTCAGTGCCGGTATGGTACATGACTAACTTCTAACTTCACTTCACTCTTCCGTGTTAATCAACTACTTCCAGGAAAATAAAACAATAATTAAAGGCGTTAAAATCGAAAATAGCAATTTCATCGCTCACCTCAGCTAGCTACCGTGGGAACATCTTTGTTTTAGAAAGTACAAGAGATTTGTGACAATAAAGACACTAAAACTTTATTAAAATAGAAAAAAATACAAGGTGTAGTAAACGTCGTCGGTTATAAAAAAATGTTTTTTATGTCTTAATTCGAACATAACAAGCTAAAAATTTTGGAAAATGAGATCTTCACAAATAGGAACTTAAGAAACAAACAGCGTATATAAATTTCTGTTTAAAAAACTTTTTTTCTAACGTCTTATAGCGTTTTTCATCTTATTCTTATTCCTCTATCACAGATCATTAAAGATCGGGGCGACAAAAATATTGTCGTGTGAAATGAAGATTCCCGCTAGGATCGGTCGGTCTCTAGAACTTTGTCCGTTAGTCAGCAGCACCACGTGCATATGTGTGCCCTCTACGTCACAAGTACGCAGCTGAACATAACGGTTACCGTAGTACTGCTACGTATGACATCGTTACAGATTCTGTCTCGCAGAGAAACATCGTGCATAGCCCTTTCTTCATCTTCATCTTCTTCATTCATTGAAGTTAGCTGCGATAACTGTGGGAATTTGGACGCTGACTTTACGTAGTACGAGAGTTCCATCCACGATATTGCCGACACTATAGTTGCCTACAATGGAATAAGTCTTAATTAGTCACGTAAGTTATTTTACTGAAGTGTTAAAACCCTATCCGTGACGAAATCTAGGGAGAGTCGGCTGTAAGAAATTTGTAGATAAAGTCTATTATTGATCATCACTGCGTTTGCCTCTAAAGGTTTATCTCTCAAGAACTTTGATATTTAGGGCTAAATGTATAAATTATTTTTAATTTTATCCGAATATCACTTTTAACACGAACTCTTATATGATCAATTCCAGGATAGAAGAGTACAAGAAAAATACACTATACACACACGACAACCGTTATCTTAGGCTTTTAGTGTTGCACTTGATGAAATTGAAATGAAGCTTGATAATCAGCAAATAAAACTTGATTGAAAAATTATTTACGCGGCTTTTTATTACGTTTATTTAATGCTATTACATGTCTTATTACTTTCATTCCATTGATTGATTGATTGAATAGTGGTGTGATTGTGGCAGAATTAAATGTTAACTCGTTATGAAACTCTTACTAAAGGGTAAGTTATTTATACTCGTACATAGAGGAAGGCAGGGATTATGGATTTCAATTTGGCACTGGCGTAGCTAAATAGTTTCCCGCAACCTATTATTCGTCTATACGGGTTCTATTAGACGGGAGGCTGGCTTCGTAGCCGAGTTTGCTTCCGGAGATTGCCGTGAAATTTTTACGGCTATTCCTTTAGAACGTGGTAGAGCTAAACGACTCTGGTGTTGTAGATGTACGTGGGCGTTGTAATCACTTACCATCAGATGAACTGTTTGCACGTTTGTTCCATTTCCTAAAATAAAGTCGTCACTTTCGTCATCCAAGGGAAGATTGTAGATTCTTACACGGTTTTCACAGTCATATTGTCACAGTCTTGTCCATACTATATTTGTGTTCTCATTGTTTTGTAAGAAGGTTATTATAGCGATTTACTACGACGTTAAATCCTGCGCAACTTACATCTTCCTAAATTTTTCGGTTGATATCAAAGTACGAGTAGATCAGGATTACAATGTACAAACACTTACAATTTGAATTTTTGTGATTACAGTTGCAGTGTTTTCACTTGTATTTACTGGATTAACAGCAAAAAGGGAAAAAGGAGGAAACAGAAGAAACTGTGGAAACTAGTGACTCAGATGAAAGTCTTGAATATGAGAAATATGTAAAAGTCTTCGACCTTAGAGGGGAGTTAAGACAACGTTTTGGTCTAGTAAGTATCTTATTAGGTATACTCCTATCTCCGAATGAAATCGAAATACGAAACCAATAACGAATTGAGTGGTAGTCGAAACAACAGACATATATTAAGCGGATATGGATATGCTAATGTATACGTATTGGACTGAAAAGTTCATAGGTTCATAGAAAAAACATTTTTTTTGATAGAAATTTATTTGATTATTCAATATAGTTGGCTTCAAGAACGATACAACGATTATAGCGGTAATACAATTTTTCGATACCATTTTTATAGTACGATTTGTCTTTAGCTTCAAATAGGCTTCAGTTTCGGCGATTACCTCTTCATCAGCGCAAAACTTCTGTCCAGCAAGCATTCCCGCTGGGCCAAATCTGGAGAATATGGTGGGTGGGGAAGCAATTCCAAGCCCAATTTATGGAATTTTGCCATCGTTTTCATTGATTTGTGACACGGTGCATTGTCTTGATGAAACAGCACAATCATCTTCTTCAAATGGGGCCGTTTTTCCGCAATTTTGTCCTTCAAACGCTACAATAACGCTACGTAATAGTCGCTGTTGATAGTTTTTCCTTTTTAAGATGAATGTCGATGAATACTATACCATGCGCATACCCAAAATATTGATGCCATAACCTTGCCAACCGACTTTTGCGTCTTTCCACGCTTTGGAGTCGGTTCATCACGTGCAGTCCACTCCGCTGACTGTCGATTGGACTCCGGTGTGAAATGATGGAGCCATGTTTCATCGATTGTCACATGTCGACGCAAAAATTCAGATTTATTACAATTGAACAGCTTCAAACACTGCTCAGAATCATCAATTCGTTGTTATTTTTGTCGATTGTCACATGTCGACGCAAAAATTCAGATTTATTACAATTGAACAGCTTCAAACACTGCTCAGAATCATCAATTCGTTGTTATTTTTGGTCGATTGTGAGCTCGCGCGGCACCCACTTTGAACAGAGCTTTTGTATATCCAAATATTCAACTAGGATATATCCAACGCGTTCCTTTGATATCTTTAGGGTCTCAGCTATCTTAATCAACTTCACTTTTCAGTTATCCAAAATTACTTTGTGGACTTTTGTGATGTTTTCGTCGGTAACATCCTCTTTGGGGCGTCCTTGCATCGTCCTCGGTACTCATTTCGCCTCGCTTAAACTTAGCAAACCACTTCTCTACGGTTGATTTTCCTGGTCCAGAGACCGAATAATGTTTATCGAGCCAAGCCTTAGCTTCAATACTATTTTTTTCGCCAAAAAGCAATGCTTTATTAAAACACGAAATTCCTTTTTATCCTTTTTTTTAAGAGATAAAAGTTCCTTCACTTAAAATATTATATCTCACATACTAATAGTACGACAGTTGTCAAATTTATTCACGTGTTTTTTGATGGTTTGGGCAAAATAAAAATCATATTAATTTGATACTAGTAGCGCCATCTATGTCTACGAACTTTTCAGCCCACCTCATATGTTATTTCTATACAATTAAAAGTATTTAACATAACAGCCATTTCACAGATTTTAATAAATCTTCTTTGAAATAATCCATGTGATGCCAGGAGTGGCTACTTTCTATCTAAATGTAATAAATATGTAAGTTTGTATGTTTCTCGTTCTCTCTTGTTATGACCGAACGGATATGAACCGTGTAAACCTTATTCTAATTACTTCAGAATTTTTTACGTAAATCTCCCGTACCTACTGGTCTAATTTTACAGGAGTTAAAATATATGTACCGCAGTTTTAAGTTCAGTCATAACCTTTAACAAATTTAAAACTGAGCAAGTATCGGTCCATTAGTTTTTGCGTGATGCCTGAACAACCAGATAAACAGACAAACAAATAAAAATTTCAAAATATAATATTTTTGATTTCGGAGTTAGGCTTATACTTAGGACTTATTTATTTATTTATTAAACTACATATACATGAGAATGTATATAGGCGGACTTAATGCCAGAAGCATTCTCTACCAGTCAACCTTTGGACGATGCAGAGATGAAATGAAGTAGGTATAGGTAATAGAAAAAAATTTTATAATAAATGTAAATCTATACACTTATATCTATATAAACTTATATCTTTTCCCAAAAGTTTTTTTATACGTTTTCGAAGTATAGAGGCTTTTCTAGGATTTTATAATAGAATAAATGCTTAAAATCAAAATGTTGATTTGGCACTCTTCCATAGATCAGTAAATTATTAACAATCATTCAAATATTATAGATAGCGGCTCTGAAAGAACCGGATCAGAGCAGTGTCTGTTCGCCGATATCTGCCTTATTACCTCTAGGTAAACTGGCACTTGGAGCTGAAGATGCTGGACTTAAAGAACTGAATAGAGCTATAGGAGTTTCTGTTGAAGGATCATCTAACACGGTATGACATCTTTTTAAATTTACGTTAAAAATTCTCCATAAATATCTAGAGTGCTACATAACACATTACGAATTTACAAAATCGTTATGTCTCCTGTGGACAACATCAATTGGTCTTATACACACTGAACAATAGGATAGAAGAGAATATAATCAAAGAGTCGCGATGTTGTTTTCGTTCTAAATGTTTAAACAAATAGCATTTCTATCGGATAACGTTGAACGTACATTATGTGACATATGCTATGCAATAAAATGATATGGGGAAAGTAGAAAAATACTTTGTCTTTTCACTAAATACAACTTTCGAAATGGAGCGCATGCTCATAATTAAAATTGTGAACCCTTTGTGGGAATGAGGACGCTAAGATTAAACATCAAGTAAAACGACAACGTCACAGGAAACTACATAGATACGATTTTAAATTAAATTGTATTGTATTATAATTATATCCCATATTCTCATCTGAAATTTAGAACGCAGAGTTAATATTAGCGGTTAAGGGTACAATAAACAGACGGAATTATTACATCTTCCAAAAATATCTTTATAGCATGTTATATTTAATGTGTTATAAATATAAATAAACAGACCTCAGCTGAAGATAGACCTGTCCCAATATGATTTTCCATAATCACACTTATTGGCAGGCGGATTAGTAATCGTCGTATTAAACGCCTTGCACCTAAAATGCTGCTTCTTGTCATAGTTCTGAATATTTTGGATTTGTAAAGTAAAGTGTAAGTGCTAACAACTGGGCAGAGGCCTCCTTCTCAAATACGAGTATCAGAGAGGGTTTGGGAGCCGGGAAGGGCCCGCCACGCTGCTATAGTGCGGGTTGGCGGGCTTCGCATATTCTCGAAATGATATTTTTATTATTTCT
Source organism: Bhutanitis thaidina (assembly GCA_029286595.1). Lineage (NCBI taxonomy): Eukaryota > Metazoa > Arthropoda > Insecta > Lepidoptera > Papilionidae > Bhutanitis > Bhutanitis thaidina. Next base: position 4,651,442 of record JAGSMS010000009.1, on the reverse strand, counting down.
CAGACATGTAGATTTCTTAACGATGTTTTTCTTCACCGCCGAGCAGTGGTAAATACAGGACTCAAAATTGCTATTACCAATTTTAATGGTGCCGACACCGGGGATCGACCGAGGTTACTCGCGGACTATGAAACTTAAAGTGTGCGCCAACAAAGCCTAGTGGTCAGGGCGATCACTTTAGTTTCATGGCGAGCAATTCAATATTAATTTATGAATTTACCACATGTTCAGCGATAAAGATAAAAGTGACATCTACAATCAATATAAGATAAATGTCTCTTGTCACTTTTTAGGAGTATGCAAGAATGGTTTCTTTTAGACTGTGTTCACCTATTTTAAAGTTCCATAGGCTCCTTTTCTGACTAGAAGCTGTCAGGGCAGGTACCGTCCTCTTACCTGTTTCTGACGCTAAGCAGCTGTGGTATACTGAGCCAGTATATCAGGCTGCGCGGAATTCTATCTTTGTCTTCAGGGGCGCCACGACTTCTATGAAATTATTTGCAGGTGTACACGGGCTGCAGTAGCCACATAGCATTATGTGGACTGTTAGCTTTTTTGTCACCCAATTCCAATAAATGAGATTTAAAAAAAATCTAACTGGTGTTAGGAAACACCATCTCTTGTTCACTGCGCTACCAACCCCGCCTGTCCAGCGTGACAAATCTTCTTTGCACGGATTGCCAGTTTTATTAGGCACTTACAAAATAATATATCCAGCAGGATTCTTACACAGGCTGGTAAAGAAGAAGACAGACAGTTCAAGATAACTGTTGTAATTTTCAAGTTGTTTACGTTAAATTGATATTTTCTTAATTCTTAGCTCAAAGAACAATTATCAGGACTCATCAAGGATTTGAAACGCCTTCCAGGAGTAATATTGGATATAGCCAACAAATTGTATGTATCCGACAAACAGCGTTTTTTTAGAAATTATACTAAGGAAGCGAAAAAAATCTTCAAGAGCACGATAGAGAGAGTCGATTTCGAACAGAACGAGCGCGTATCAAACAGCATTAATAAATGGGTAAGTTTCTAATTTTTATATTTTCTTGTGCGCGATTTAGTGTTTTGCCACAACAGTAATTATCACAACTATGTAAGCAATATGACTAGTATGAGAACACTATTCCTGCGCATTTTCCAACCTCCTTTTCCAGTATGGACAAATCTTCCTTTAATTTGCTTCGCAGCTTTTTTTAGTTCTATCTAGAGGAGACTTTTGTGCGCTAGTGAACTTTAAAAGTATGTTCACAGTTAGCTAAGTGTATACCTCCAATTATTATATTGTCGAAGTCCCTGCTGAGTATAATGCATAATTACTACAGTAACATTGAAGTTTGAATTATTATTTCTGATGTGGGAACTCTCGTGTTCTTAAGACGCGATTGAAAATTGAACCGACCACGATTACCAGCCCTGTCAGAGATATGCAATAGGGAACACATGCCAATCTACAATTGGATAAACGAGTCAATATTTACCTGAAGACATTTCAGGAGTTCTAAAATACATTTTTCTCGTGCAAGCTTAATTTTAACCTCTATAATGGGAGATTATTCTTTGAACAGTTTTAAAAAAAAACGAAGCACATTTATGCATTTATGTCACGCATGGACAGCATTTCATTAATATTATATCATTTTTCAGGTCTCATTGGAAACTCATGGCATGATCCGTCAGTTAATATCTCCCGAAGATATCTCACCATTGTCATCTCTGGTGATAGTTAATGCTGTTTATTTTGCCGTAAGTGAACCATGTGATCTCGTTCAATTCCTAATTTTAATAATCAAAATTTTATTTGCATTTAAAAAATAACAAGGAAATACAAATTTAGTCATTATTTCTCTGTGCAATCTATATGAAAGTTTAATATTGATTAATTTAATCTTTATTCATTTTAATATTTTAGTACCATTCGCAATGAATTTAAGTAACCAAATGTAAATACAGATAATAGACAGAACTCTATTTATTTGATGTTTTTATTAAATATTTGTTATTGTTTAGGGCAAATGGAAGTATCCGTTTTCAACGGCCACTCCAGGCTCTTTTCATTCACCGAAGGGTATCAGAAAAGTTCCAATGATGAGCAACTTTGGATGGTACGAATACGAAGACAGCGATGTGCTATCTGCTCAGGTAGATTAGACTTTGAATAAATTTATTGGGCCGTTGGTGGGAATATACCATCTATTTCTCCAAATGTCTTCTTCACCTCAGGTGGTGCCACTCTGGTGCACTCGAATAATGGCAGAAAATTAATTAAAATTTGTTTTAATTGTGTTAATGGTAATCCCACAAACTAGTAATGTGGAGTATGAGCTTATAGGAAAATCCTGGCTTTTGGTAGCGCGTTCACGGAGAGGCCTATATTCAGCAGTTGACCCAAAAAGGCTGATAAAGAAGAAATTGAAATATTTAGGAGACATTTAAAATTATTAGATGTGTAAGGAGGAACATACCAAATTTTACAATTTTTCTCCAAATGACCTGTACCAGGTTCATTCAGCTTATGGCGAGGCTCTGGGGATTGACTAATGGAAGAAAATTCACTCGGCTATGAATGAAAGAAAGAAAGAAAGAATGAAAGAAACATTTATTTGCACAAATATGTGTCGAACCTACCGATTATAGCATTGTGAGTGAGTGGGCAAATCTTCTGTGCATGACATTCTAGCTTTTGTTGGTGGTTTTAACTGTCTTTCAGCTAGTCCAGCTGTGGGTTTACATAAGTCGAAAACCTGCCCACCAAGCGGGAAAACAATGAAATCTAATAGTCATTAGAAGGTTGTAAAAGATGATGAAAAGAAATACTTCAAATACATATTACATTCTATGGAAATGTTGAATTCAGTCGCAACGATTTCTTGTTGTATTTACTATGTGGATCTGTTTATGAAAGATGTTATCAAATTTAAATAACATTACTCTATAGATTAACATGAAGTGTCTAGTTCTGATAATGCACAAGACAAAGTTTGTGTAGAGCTAATTTTAATTATAGCGCATATCACAAAATCTATATATATGCTCACAACACCTATATATTACATCTTGTTTCATGAAATAGATAGTCCAGATACCATACATTGGAGAGGAAGCGTCGTTCCTAATAGTACTTCCAAAACAGACAGAAAGTCTGCAAAATTTATTAAATCGTATAAAAGAGGAACCAAAACTTTTGGCTAAAGCAATAGAGAGAATGAAAACGGTTAAGTTGAATTTAAGTATGCCGAAATTTAAAATAGAATCGGAATTGAATCTTAAGGTTCTGTATGAAAAGGTCTGTATTTTATTTATTAAATATTTTATCTTATACACTATACGCTCTTCGATTAAAAAAAGTATTAGTAAAGCCAATTGCAGCCGTTCGAATAGGCCGGCTCGACCACGACCTCGCAGAATACCGGCGAGAAATAGAGGCCTCTAATGCCTATACGTTTCGTTCGGTGAGTGAGGTAACCGGAGGCTCCTTCTCTCCTCACACCCCTTCCCTTCCCTCCTCAAATAATCTTAATGGCAGGAAACGCACTTGCAGCTCCTCTGGTGTTACTGATGTACGTGGGCGTCATCTTCTTACTATCGCATTTCGACATACGCTTGCGTCTCGTATTAGCTTTACAAGGCCTTCTCTTATAGCTTTGCCACATGAAGTACTTGATAGTTCAGCGACAGTCTTAATAGCACTTTCGACTGCTTGTGTATGACATGGTAGGCGTAGGAATGGTAACTCGCTTTCACCTTTTTGCACAGCAGACAATTATAAAGATTTCTTACTTACACTATAGAATAAAAGAGAATTGTGTTGAAATGTGTTCAGTGACATTTCGCTGCCAATCGATTGGATCGTTGTAAGAATATGCATCCATGTTTATGCTGGGAACTTGAAATAATCCAATAAGTTCACCTTTAGCTATAAGTCAACAATAAAGAATAAATAAATAATATTCTATATAGTTTTCGTTCATTCTCTACGCAGTTTATTTTTGTTAATAATTAGTACAGTCAAGTACAAGTTAAGTAAAATGCTTGCAGCACTGTCTGTAGCGATGACTGTCTCTGCTCTTTCCGATACTCTGTACCTGTCACAAGTCTTAGATAGCGTAGAATAATCTGTACTAACGGTGGTCTTTTGCAGAACATTACCTTTAAGACAAGTACTTCGTCGTCACTACCAGACTCATTGGAATCAGAAGATTTTTTTTAAATAGTCGGTGCCTCTTTGTTACGTGACCCTACCTTCGTATTTATGTAGATTTACTATCTTCGAGAGTATTCTTTTTAAAAGATTTTTTTCTTGAGTTGCGTTAATCAATTAAAAAGCTGCGCTCATTGGTAAGTACTTTTTTATCTCTGGGACAAAAAAAATTATCAAGTTCTTACACTTGCACGAGGAATTAATACAAGGTTTTGGGACTTATCTTTTACCCCTACATAAGAAACTATGGGAAGAGATGACTTTGTCCATATTTTATAAATTCTTCCGAATAAAATCGATGCAATTTTCTGAAATATTGGTTCCTTCTGCATAATTTGGCGAGTTTTAACTGCCGTCTCCTACGCACGTAAAACTTAATGACTTCTTCGTCAGTTGTTAATATTATCTTATCAATATTATCAATATCTCTTTTTATTAAACATATATTATACCAAATAAATAATACTTTGTATCGTTTCTAGCGCGATCTGTATTAAAACCAAACAAAAATCGCGATTAGTCACAGCGTAACTGACGCGCGATAAGGAATCGCGTAATGTGCATTCAGCGCCGCCGCTGTCTCGTACCAACACAGATGTTTATTGCTTTGTTTAAGAAAATATTTTTTTAAAAAAAAAAATTCAACTTTAACAAAAATCGGACTCTAATCAATAATTGTTGTCTTCTCTTCTAAAATCAAAAGTTTCAGTTAATTCGTTGTTAATCCGGAGACCGAACGAAATGCAGAAGCATAAGATGCCTCTACTTCACGGCGGTATTCGGCGATGCTGTGGTACCAACCCGGTCGAGCCGGCCCATTCGAGCAGCAGCAAAAGAGGCTTTGAAGGGAATGAAAAGGGCTATGCACGGTGTTTCTTTGCGCGATACAGTCTGTACGGATGCTATCCGCAACAAAACTAGGGTAACCGACATAGCCGTTAGGATCAGCAAGTGGCAATCGGCCGGCCACAAAGCTTGTAGAACTGGTTTGAACTGAACAGATTTTGGGGAAGAAAAATTCTCGAGTGGTAACCAAGTACAGGCTAACGCAGTGTGATGAACTCCACAGCGTTGCGGGAAGTCGATGGATGCAGGTGGCCCTGGGCCGTGCTTTGTGGCACTCTTTGGGGTAGGCTTATGTTCAGCAGTGACTTGTGATACTCTGAAATGATAAAAAAAATTAAAGAAATTGAAATGAAATGATGAAAGAAATGATCTCGCGCGTTGTCAATCAAGACCGAGCTCGAGCGTCCTATGAAATTCAAAGGAAGCGTCTTTACCCTAGAGGCCTAGAGCTACGGACAGGTTAAGAAATTAAAATGTATTTATATTTTCAGATAAGATTAAATTCAATATTTTCACCAAGTAAATCAGGACTAACTGGCATTGTTCGCAAGGAAAGCCTGTACGTGACTACAGCAATACAGAAAGCTGTTATAGACGTTACTGAGCAGGGCACTGAAGCTTCGGCTGCTTCGGGTAAGTGTAACATTGTACTTCTCTTCTTTGTACATAATTCTATGAACTGTAATGTACGTGACGAAACCAAACCTAACTTTATCCAAGTTGTAACTAAGGACACTAATGATAAAAGCTAATTTATCAATTGTATAGCAATTGTTTACACTTTTTCTTGAGTACATCGTAAAAGTTATCTAAAAAGTAACCGTTGTTAGTCTCAGATCTATAATCTTTAACTGTGTAGCCTTATGCCCTCAAGATGACTACGTTCAAGACCCTATTTTTAAACAAATGTTGTAAGTAATTAACAAAACACTATTCAACATTGTTGTAACTGACGTATAAACTATTATGTCTTTAAAATTTAGATTTCTTAATTTTCGTTGATTAACAAAAATCTTCCAGATATCCATTTCCATTTCGATTTTAATGAATTCGTTGTGATCTTTATACATCGCCAAATAAACAATGTTTTATTAATTTTTCAGCGATTTTAAGTTTGGGCAGTGCCCCAGGACTAGTAGCTGAATTTACTGCGGACCGTCCTTTTCTGTTTTACGTTATGGCTAAATCGCAACAACTATTTGTGGGGATTTACGTTTAGGTTTTTCGAAATGTGTGGAGGTAATTGTGATCAGCTTTTTTTGCTTAACAAAAATATTAAAACATTTTTGATACGGGTCCGCTATGCTCGCTTTCGTTTTATTTTATTTGTCTAACTCTTATTTATATATCTTAATTTTTACTGTATCATGATATTTGTTGTACTGCAGTTGCTAATCTTAAATTATAGAGTACAAAACATATTTGGGATAGCAATCGATAATTCGCTTGCCAAGCGTAGACATTACGGCAAATCCTACTTCTAGGAGAGGCCTATATCCTGCAGTGGACTATTTACATGTTGTAGTGTAGAAGCGATGCTAAATAAAACCATAGACTTTACCTTTTCATTAACTATTATTACAACGTAATTATAATAATTAAAAAGTGTCTTTGCTTTCATCACGCTGCCTCGTACCGCGGATCATGTCTTCTCGCGTGGACGGAGTGATTACATTATAGAATTAAGTTTCATGCATCATGTGACATTATTACATTTCTTATACCAGTTGGATAGAAAAAAAAGCAAACAATTTGAAACGACTGAAAACTATTTGAAATTGATTGTGTTTCTTTTGGATCTTTATCTACATTACAGTTTTATTTTGCTGTGACATTGGCAATATAATAATAATGGCATTAATCAGGAATCTACATTTTTGTGAAAAAGTTAAAAATGGATTTGTTTTATGTGATTGAATCAAACGGTTTTTTTTTCAACACAAGCACGAAGTAGCTTCTTCGTTGGAATTAGAAGTTAGTTTTGGTTTGCGTCATCAGCTTTTATTTTTCCTGTTTCTCCTCATTCACCTTTGACTATCCCTTCACTCGTCTCTAACGATAGAATTTTGTCTTTTTACATGGATATTTATTGCCTGATTTCATTATTAAACTTATTTTTTTATTTCGATGGTCCTACTACTATCAAAACTATCAAAACAATATCGATTAAGTTTTTTTTTTTTTACAAAATTGTGTGTCTAATTAAGCTGTCTTCCCTGATATGAAGAAAAATATTTATAAGTGCCTTCCGCTTCGTAAAATATTGAAACTAGCGCGTGTGTCTCATTGTAAACAACCGGGATTCAGTTTCTAGATACCTATTAAAATAGCCGAGCAGGACGAGGCCGTCACTTACGCGAGTTTACACTGCTGGCACTGACCTTACCGCCTCTGCTTATGACGTGCGTTATCAAGGACCTAGCCTTCTAATCGTTTTTAAATCTGTAATATTTTGTATTAAAAATTAATTCAAGTGGAGCCAAAAAAAATAACTTCGTGAGGTGATCGTTCATGAAAACTATAAACGATTAAGAAAACGTCATAAACTTTGTACATCTTTTTCGGAACAAGCAACAGTCTCCGGGCGTCGGCTCGTTGATGTTATTCTAGGACTAAAAGTAGCGGCCTATAAGTGCCCACTGCTGGGCAAAGGCCTCCTTCTCAAATACGAGTATCAGAGAGGGTTTAGGAGCCGGGAAGGGCCCGCCACGCTGTTCCAGAACGGGTTGCCGGGCTTCACATATCATCGAAATAATATTTTTATTATTTCTCAGACATGCAAGTTTCCTCAGGATGTTTTCCTTCACCGCCGAGCATGTGGTAAATACAGCACTCAAAATTGCTGTTAACAATTTGAATGGTGCCGGCACCGGGGTTCGAACCCAGGTCACTCGCACTCTATATATTACAGAATTTGTTAATATTAGAACTAACATAAAAGTGTTCTTCGGAGTTCTTTATTCCTTCCATATTTTATGTCGTTTTGTCATGGAAGCGATGAAAGTGTCAAATTGGTATATAATGGAGCAAATACGATATTAAAAAAAATATTAATTTGATCATCTTGGAAAATACTTAAAGGGTTTTGTTTTCCTTTACATTAAATCATCACAAAAGATTAAAAAATAAGAGTAAAGTAGCAGCCTGTAAATGTACTATTTCTGAGCAAAGCTTCCTCTCAATATTTGAGAGGGATCTAGAGCCTCGCTGCTTTCCCTTTAAATATTGCATGCAATTAACGAATTTAGTGGTGCCGGCACTGGGAATCGAACCTAGGTTACTTGTGTATGTTCACTTCCACGACTCTTCAACAACGTAACAATATTATTTAATTTGTAAGTATTCATTTGCATTAATAATTGCTAACTAAATCAAATTTCTGTGTTTGTGTGTTTGGTTTGGTACTGTACTTGAAAACCTGCTTAGCCAGCAAGATTACGGCAAACCTTTCAACTTAGGAAAGGTCTTTGTTTACCCGTGGCCTGTTTACGATAATTCTAAATTAAATTTATACGACATTAAGGTTCATATTACCTCAGTCAGCTAAGCAGTTAGTGATACTAATTGGTTTCTATATTCAATACTATCGCGTTTGCACATTTTGTTAGCTAATTGCCTCGGGGTTACCCTCGCGTGTTACAACAATACGATTTGCTTTGTTTAGACACGCGATAAGATATTTCTCTTATATTTCTTTTTAATAACTTATGTCGTTGAGTTTGAAACTGGTAATCTCAATAGTTAGCATAGATCGTGTTCTCTTAAGAATTATTTTACGCAAATAATGATAACGTTCGAATTTTCTGAAAATCGGTTTAGTACGCGTTTATAATATAATGCAAACAACATATATAAATATTTCAGAACAGTATGTTTTGTATGTAACTCTGCTGGATATTATTTCTAATGGTTTTGGAATCAGAAACATTTCATCCGTTCCGTTCGTTAGGAGGAGTCTTGAATATCTAATTCCGAACGATAGAGGGCGGATTACCTATCTCAAAAAAAAATTTGAATGAAAATGCAAAAACTGATACAGAAGGGTAGCAGAAGCGTCTAAGGTCCGAGGTAGTGTGATCGAAAAACCTCTTGCCCAGCTTGCTGTAAAATGTTCCCATCGGGAGATGCCCATGTCCAGTAATGACGAAGATATCACGACACATGAACGAAATTCAAAAGTACAAAGTTAGCTTTACATAAAATTGTACGTAACTACTACATTAAATCTTAAAAAAAAAGTATTTATTAAATCTGTCAATCCGTAAATAATACAATGATTGTGGAAAGTAAGGAGTCACACTCCATGTTATAATGTAGTAATAAGAAAGTACTTGTTAAACTATAATCATATCCGACTAAAAGTTTTATTTTACGTATGTTTCAGCTTTAATTATGTGGAAATATTCTTTAAGCGATTTTCCTGAAGTCCATGCTAATCATCCCTTTCTGTTTTTTATACTTGCATCGAAGCAGCAACTGTTTTCTGGAATCTACGTTCAACCAGATTGATTATACCGTTATATTTATATTGTGACAGATTTAATATATTTATTTATCATTGTACGGTTGTTTGAGTCAATCCATTTTATAAAATGTTACATTAATATGTTAGGTATTCTACAACACAGTGTTAAGAACTTTGAAGCATGCGCAGTAAAGTTTATCAGAGTTTGGAACACATTCATTCATCCCCTTGTCCTTTAGTTGAATCGCGATCGTGACGGGGTCGACACCTATCGCTCCAGGGGTTGAATTGCGAAAACTTTTTCGTCGAAATACAATTCAATTTTTTTTAATTACTATCCCTCAAATGCAGTGCAAAATCTTCATTTTATGGATTTGATAATATTGAAATGTTATATGTTACTAGTGCAATATTAGAAAGTTTTCATGTTTATTTAATTTAATTTTATAAAAATGTGATCGAAAATAAACATAGTTATGGGACATTATGGCTTCTATAAAACAGTTCTTGGTTTATTAAATAATTTTGTAAGTTATACGTACATAAATGGAAGTGAAGCTGTGGACATTCCTTTTAGTTATTTATACGCAGACATTTTATGTAAACGGACAATTCACGGCAAAAGGTAAGCGCACACATATAATCTTTGTTTCTAATATTTTCATAAGTAAAAATTAAATTTCAGTTTTTTTTTTTTTGTAAAAGGCCAATAATTAATTTTTAAATGAATTTGGCGGATAAAGTATTTATGGTTATAAGTTCGTATTATAAAACTGTTCATAATTTTTTAACTAGGAATAAACAATTATTAATGTTTAAACTTGAATAAAAATCAAATAAATTAACTTTGAAATTTAACTTATTATTTCGTAAACATAAAAATATTTTTTCTTTATAGAATTTCATCAAATAGATGACGATGTGCCTAAAACAAATAAAAATGACAATGTAAACCGTAAACCATTAGAGCTAACCAATCGCCCCAGTAACGAAGCAAGGGATTATTTTCTTCCACCAGTATTCCTCAATAATGAGGAAACCGATGAAGAAGAAGACGATGAAGATGAAAATTCTTACTTAGATTACGATTATGAAAATAAAGATGCAAATTACAAAGACAGATCGGATTTAGCTCAAGTGCCCGGCATATCACATGATGCTCTACCAATTGACGATAAAATTCCTTTACACACAACCAAAGACAATCTTCCCATATTCCTATTAGAACCTGAAAATACTTATGTTGTCAAAAATAAAGCTGCAACATTGAAATGTCGCGCAGCTAATACATTAGATGTAAGTACAAATAGTTTTTTTAATCTTTTTCTGTCTCGATACTATTTTTGTAAGTAACAATACAAATTGTCGCATAGGTACATAAACTTTGGAGAAATATAGAGGCAAAACCATATTCTGATTATGTTTCTTGCATTTAAATGCTAATGAAAGTTTCCCGGCGAATAACGATTCCAATGAAATATAATATTTTACAAATCAAGACAATTATCTTAATTAAAATGGAATGGTATACAAAACCTTTTCGAAACGAATAATACAAAGAACACTGATAATGTAGTTAACAACATTGAATCGAAATGTAATTAAGCAAGGTCAATGATTAAGGAATCAATCTGTTAAGAGTCCAATTCTGGACAAAGACGTCTAATATCTAATATGAATCGAAATATCTAAAAGACGTCTAATATGAATTTGTCATAACCGCCTGTTGCACCCAACTTGCCAACAAACGAGGCTCTAAAAACGTAAAGGTAGTGGAATGAAAAGTCTAGATAGACTACTGATGGGGAGCAGCATCACTAATGCGAAGGTACCGGCACTGCGCTCTCACCAACCTGCTTGCCCAGCATGGTGAGTGTGTGCAAACCTTCCAAGAAATGTATGCCGGCTTTTGATGGCAATTTCTTGATGTTTGGTGTTCACCAATGGACTAAAATAGGCTAATGTAAATGTAGATTTTCGGGATGATTACTCCACTATCTGTCGGACGCCATTGCATTTTAAGGATTTTTCCTTAGCCAAGAAACTAAGAAAGGTGTGAACAGATTTTTTATTCCATCTTTAAATCACGTAATAATAGATATTCTATTGTTACAGCATTTTTTGACACTTCTCTATTTATGACACTTTAAGTTTTAATTTTTCTAGACTAAACAAATGTTATAAAATACCACACTAGTAAAAAAACAGCACTGAAAAAATGTTTTAAACCCTTCACTTGTCCTTCATGTGTCATAACTCTGAAACAATTGAAATTCTATTGTTGTGAAACGCATAATTTTGTATAAACACAATATAATTTTTTAAATACTTATTGTTTCCACATATTGTTTTAAGGTATACTTTAAATGTAACGGTGAGAAAACTCAATCGGTCAATTTCGAGTTTGTCGATCCGCAAACCGGTGTGAGGATCATCGAGGGTGAATACAAAGTGACTAGGGAGCAAGTGGAGGAATATTTTGGAAGTGACAAATACCAGTGCTCATGTTTCGCTTGGACCAGCCAAGGAAACATCAGGAGCCAACCTGCTACTATTGAACTGGCTTGTGAGTGATTAGTTCATACAGATTTAATTATGAGAATATAAAATAGTTTGACATTAGCTTAATTTTAGGCTGTATTAGATATTTCATACAAACATTTTTTTAATTAAACTTGCAAAACAAGAGCTACTTAAATACTACATAGCTATGTTAACTGTATAAGCTATTGCGAATATATGTCTGTTTAATGAAAACAACCCTTATTGGTTCTTTAAAATTATTTTTATTATTTTTATGGACTTCCTGAGTATCTAAAAAATATCTAGTAGTATTTAAATAATTATTATGAGTAAACAGCTTAGAAATATTATTAAACAAACATTGCTTGAAATTATGCAGACTTCCTCTAAATCTTAGCGCTTCAGTCTCTATCAATAAAGAATACGATAGACCTGTGGAGTCCTCGACCTATGAAGCGACTGGGTTTTCGGTGATTATTTTCTCACTTAGGCACTTATTAATTATAACAATTAAGCGGGAAAATGCTGCTAACGATCTTTGCACTATTAATAATTTATAAAGTCTATTTAATAATATTAGATTTTATTTTCATCATAAGGGTCTACGAGACTTAGCCGTGTCGTTCTCCAAATGCCAGTGTCATCTGTGGGTGCACTAGCTCTGTCCAATAGTTGTTGGAAAATTTGGCGTATAAGTATTCGATGAAGTTATTGCTGTTGGCCGTTTTGGCTTTTACCTTCATAGGTTCAATTTGGGGTCTCTGCCTATCCCGTGAGAGATTATTGGCGTGATTTTAGGTTGTGTTTTTGTGTGCATGGGTGCGTGTCTATGTGAAAGAGTAAAAAAAACATTTAAATGAGTTGACTTTGATACATTATTATTTCAACATTTTTATTTCTGCTATAAATAAAAATAAGAACTACAAAATTGCTAAACACATGACCGCGTATCATTTTAAAATTTATTATATATGACTGTCCGTCTATATTTCCTCACGAGGTAGCAGGTGTTTTACCTTTTCCTTCTACACCAAACCATGTAGCTATTAACATAAAACAGTTTCAATCAGAGAGCTGTTTTTAGATATAAAGAAGCATTTCTCAGTGGCGCCACAGTCGCAACTAGTGAAGCAATACTCCCCGGCTACGTTTCGCTGCGAACCACCGCCAGCGGCGCCTTTTGCTCAGCTTTACTGGTTGAAGAACGGCGCACCAGTCGCTGTGGATGACAATGTTCAGATCGCCAAGGAGGGTGATCTTGTTATCAAACAAGCATCTTTAATGGTAAATAATTAGTTTTACTTTTCAATTTCATTCGATATTTATGTTTTCTGATGAAATTGCTGGTTGGTTTGATTTACTTTCTTTCAAAGTCAGACACAAACGCTCTCTGCCATTATTATAAGAATTTGGATCGTGTAACTTTGTATGTAAATAAATTACGTAAAATGTGGTACAATAAACGAGATATCTTTAATTATGAAGTAGATTCAAAGCATAGAAAGCTTTTCGGAGAAATATTTAAAATAAAAATGTTTTGTGCCGTGTTTGTATAGCCGTCGGTAGAGTTAGAATCTGCCATTCCATTTCTTATCGCGGGTGTTGTAAAAGGCGAGAAAGCGAATAGTTTTGAAGATCTCATGAAATTTCCGAGAGAAACAGCGACGAGGCTCGCAACCCGTCGCGTTAGATCTCCCAGAGAGGAGAAAGGAGAAGTGCAGAAGCTCGCTAATCTCTGCCTACGCCTTATAATCTAGCACCGCATTTCGTCCCGTGTCTGTTGAATAAGTCGCCTATGAAATATTATGTAATAATCTCATGGTAAAAATAAAAACAATTTATTCACAATGTAATTCGATGGCACAGATTTTTCATTTATGGTGAGAATGCCTATATGTGTATAGTAAGTAGCGGTAAATATTTGTATAGAAACCTTTGTATATACTACACATCCTACTTATAGTTATATACATGTATTAGAACTATGAATTTGTTTGTTTGGATGTTTGATAATTGATTAAATTTAGTATGGAGATAACGTGAAGTAGGGGGAAGGGCATAGGCTACTTTTTATCACTGGAAAGCTAGGAGCTTCTCCACGCGGCTGACGCCGCGGGCTAGCAAGGTTTCTTAGTTAAATGTTTATACTACTACATTACTATATTGTAAAAATAACCTCATATTAAAAATAAAAAAGTGAAACAAAAACAACAACCAAATAATTAATGAGAAATCGGAAAGAGTACAATGTTAATTTTTTTATGCATAAAAATTGTTGACGCACAAAATATACTAAAACAATAGCTTGAATTTATCAGGATGTCATCCATATTTTATCGTGAAAATTTTAATTATCCCGCATTTTTGAACACACATTCTCTTATACGATCCATTGTGTACGGATTGTTATTGCTTACTGAAACGTGTGCGTTTCGGGTTTTTCGGTCACGGAAATGAATATCTGGTATACAGAGATACAATGAAATGAATGCTCTTGCCTTTTGAGCTCTCTTTTGTATTATCTTCATATTTATTTCTTTTTAAATTCGGAATATTTAATAACAGACATTGCTGATCTTCAAATTAAAATATCTGTAACGTTTGGACTGTTTGGAATGAAGAAAGCGAATGTCTTAATTTTCAATAGAATGAATGGCGTTATATTTATTATAATTATTTATTAGAATATACTATCACGTGTCATAACAATATAATTTCTATTGATTGAATGCGACAAGAAATACACAGTTTTTAGTATCGTCTTGTGCGGCTTATGAGGAATTATTTATTTATTTATTCTTTGGTGTTTTGGTTTTGAGTTTGCACTCTATCACATCTAGATTATCGCTTCTATATATTACCGTTTTTACATAAGGAAATAAGAATTTTTGAAGATTGAAAACATCTCGTTTCTCGTTTGGGGTGCCCCGAAAGTTTTACTTTCGGTTTCTTTTATTATTTGATAGGGTGTACGCCATAATAACACATATTCTGCAAAAATTCTCCCTTTTTCGATTCCAAACATTCAACCCTTTAAAGCTAGAATAGACGTACGGATGGACAGTCGGCGTCGGCTTAGTAATAGGGCTCCATACGGAACCCTAAATAATAAGTAGATACACATTCTTCGATCGAAATATACGACTCACTATCCACAATTGACACATTGATCGACCATTAAGTACGAGTATAAACGTTTAAAGTACCTACAAAACGTCTAGATCTAAAGCTACTTTCAGGATATGGCGAACTACACCTGCGTCGCCGAAAATTTAGCTGGAAAAAGGATGTCCGAACCCGCGCTCTTAACAGTTTTCGGTAAGTAAATGGAAAGAAGGAAAGCTTTTATATCAAGTTCTTATAGTACATAGTTTCTGTGGTACTTACAAAAAAGACAACAAAACATTTAGAAATGACTTCGTGTTCATTTAAACTTCATTTGTTTTTATTTATTTTAATATTATCATACTAATACTATTATATATTTGTATTTACAAAATTCTTTTCTACTAAATACTATGTTTTTATATCATATCAACATATATATATTAACTTGACGACAAGTGCATTTCAAACCAAAAATTTATATCTTCAGCATATTTTAGACACATACGCGACATTACAATACTTAACAATCTAACATATGGAATAATAGTTGATTTTATACTTTTTATCTATTTGTTATATTCCTAGCATGCGAGAAATATTGTAACATGTCACAATGTGTATATTGCTGATATACTTCTTAAAATATAAATAATATTAAATAAAATAATCAACGTATTGAATGAAGGCAGATGTTCAGATTCCAAACTTTAAAAATTGGTCAAATAGAAAAAAAATATTTGTTACATAGTCAATGGAGGTTGGACAGTATGGTCCAATTGGGTAGACTGCTATTGCGCCGGCCATACGAGAGAAAGGCGCGAGGGTCGTGTTGGTCGGAGAAGAGAAAGAACTTGCACAGCGCCAAGGCCTCTCAATGGTGGACAACCATGTATTGGAGCTAGTGTACAGAAGACCCAAGATTGCTTGGACTGTGATTTAGGTAAGGAAGTTAATTGTAACGGTGTACATGTGCACCTCGTTCTTGTTAATAATAGGTTCTCCATAACATGGAATTACTTTACGTTAACTTTTAGATTATAATGTTCAATTTCTAAACTACACGACCTTACTTCTGATTTGCAAATGTTCTCTGTGGAGTATTATTATAGAGCAAAAAATTAAAATAGCGCCTCATAACTCAAGAGGTCAGCATTTTCTGTCTGAGGAGTTGAATTAAGTTTGAATCGATTTAGTTCTTAATGTACCAGATATTTTTAAAATCCTTGTGACTCAAATGAAATATCATCAAATCAAAAATCGCACAGCAATCCTTATTTTATAATAAAATTTAAGTTGAGTTTTAACATTTTACTGATTTGTTTTTTTTTGTTAATGATTTAAATTTTATGAACAGAGTATCAAATATTCAGCAGTGTAAATGATTTTCAGATGTATACGATGGATTAGACGAGTTGGCTGACGAGTCTTCAGACATTGTATTAGGTAAGAAGTTTTTTTGGGAATCTATTTTAGTTAGTAGTAATTAGTAGCAAAGTTATTTGGCACTCACAAGAAAGTGAGTGACGTCACTTTCTTGTGTATTTCAATCTTGGATATACCTTACGTCTATTATTTATGTTGCTAAAAATTCACTATAATCAAGTGTTAGGGGATCTCCTTTCGAATCAACAGACTCGAGTTTGATCCCCGGGCTCCAATAACCAATAAGTTATTCGAATTTCTAGGCTATAAAACTTGATGATTCTCTAATGACGTCAGCATATCGCATCGATTTCAATAAATAGTTTTTTTCAGGCCGATGGTCCCAATGGTCGGAGTGGTCAAGATGCGACACTGATTGTCTTCAGTCGAGGAGACGACGTTGTCTCACCAGTACAGCTTGTTTGGGAAAGGATTATCAAGTAGCCCAGTGTCCGCATTGTGTTAGGACTTCTAAATCTGAACTACTTACAGATGGTTGGTATGATTGGATGATTTTAATTTAATTTATACTTACGATTGTTGACAATTAGTGAAACTCCGTTATTATTAAACTAATAGATGGACACATTTCCCTGTAATTTTAGCTTATTATGTATCATCGTACATTATTGTTGGACGTGGTAGACCCAAGCGGCAGGCAAGCTTTTGTTGCTGCTGGAATGGGCCGGCTTGAACGGGGTTAGTACCTGGCAAAATACCGGCGTTAAGAAGAGAAATCTCGTGCTATTGCGTTTCGTTCGGTGAGTGAGGTAACCGACATCATTTCTCCTATCCCCCAAAAATCCTTAAAGGTCATGAACGCACCTGCAGCTCCTCTGGTGGTGGGACATACTTGGGCGACAGTAATCACTTACGATCAGGTGATCCGCTTGCTCGTTTGCCCCCTTTCCCATCCAAAAACAAGATACTTTGATGAGACATGACAGCAGGATAAATGCAGTAGAAATCAGAGCATTAAGAAGTATGATTGATGTGAAGATAACTGACAGGGTTCGAAATTATGTGATCAGAGAGCGTTGTGGCGTGAAAGACGATGTAGTGACACGAATTGAGAAAAAGATGCTGAGCTGGTTTGGACATGTGGAGAGGATGAATGAAAGTAGGTTGACGAAACAAATATATGAGGCGAGTGAGGTTGGTAGAGTCGGGAGAGGAAGACCTAGGCGAACATTTCACGATCAAATCGGAGACGTTCTGAAAAAAGGCCAGTTCAAGAGTACTCTAAACCAACGAGCATGCATGCGAAGATTGATGAAAGTGGAAGAAGCGAAAGACGTATGTAAGGACCGTAGCAAGTGGAAGAAGATTGTCTCTGCCTACCCCGTTGGGAACAAGGCGTGAATACATACATACATACTGTTACGACCGTCTGTCAGATGACTACACTTATTACAGTGGTGAAAAATTTCGTATAAGTTATTCTAGGGTATCTAACTCGGGTCTCTTGGTTCGGAAGCAGATCTCATGACCACTCCGCTATCGTGGCCTGTTTGCTAAACAGAATCTGGCTGCGTGGAGAAACAAGTACATGAGTTCAGTTATAAGTACTATAGTATTATTGTGTGTTCGGTGTTTAATTTTGTATTTGTTAAATAATTACCGAGTATCGACATTTTTTTTCAGGGTCATCATACTGGCCATTGCTTATAGCACTGTCAATTGCATTTCTTATATTTATTATTGTTGTCATATTGGGAATTAAGTATATGAAGTTTAAGATGGCTGAAAATTCTCCTTATGTGAAGCCGCCTCCAGGTAATGCTCTAGTCTATTTCTTATTTGAGTTACGGTTACTTGTAACCAAGTAAGCCTAATCTTAGTCGAATTTTTTACTCATAATCTTTATATTTTAATCTATATAATAAATCTACAAACTCTAATCTATAATTATTCGAATATTTAACAACAGTTGTAGAAAATTATAATAGTACATTAGTCTGTGTAATTAAGTAAAGTAAAATTAAATTCGAAATTTTGTTTAGTATTAATCTAAAATAAGAAAGGAAGAAAGAAAGGCGCTTTATTAATTACATTACAATTAGTTTACAAGTTATTAATAAAACAATGAAAAGAATAATAAAAACTAAAAAAAAAAAATTCTGCGCTACAGTGTGATGCAACAAATGGGTCTACGCTTAGTTTATGTTACGGATTCCAGTAAAACTGATTTTCAGTGCAGCATTATAACCTTAAGATATACATTTGAAATTTTGTGGTATTCATTTGTGTCTTAGATGGCGATGTATACAATACTATGTAGTATGTATGTAGTACAAGAAAACTACGAATATAATATAACTAGATTCGCTGGCTGCAATATTTAGCCATGTTAGCCGTGGTTGCAAGCATGGTCATGATCATCATCAAGTGAAAAAACCCATGACACAGACTTCTCCGGATACTTGGCTATGTTACGATGTTAATTCATTTCATTTCTCAAAAGGTACACAGTACTTCGGAAGCGTGCTTAAAAGAACACTTACTAATCAACCGGACCTAACGATACATGAAGAATTTCATACTGTGGACTCGAGAAGAACACGCCGCCATACAAATTCTTCAAATAACACACGCCATGAACATTTATACGAAGTGCCACAGTTGGCTAATAGGTAAGTAAGTAAAGCATTTTAGAATACAATAAGTATTTTTTTTATATGTTACACATTAAAAAGAGAAACGTTGTGGGAACACTTTTATGTATACATGTCCCTCGAGACTATTTTTCTCTAGAAAGATATTCCGTAATAAATTGTTAAATATTAAACTGTTGGACCTCGTAGTACCTTATTTAAATGCAATTTTCATACTTACCAATAAAATTCTACAGAACAGTGATACTTGACTTAAAATCTTATGATATGATGGTAGGTCTTGCAGCAAGTAAAGGAAATACTCCACTTTGGATCACGGCACGTACAATTAAGTAAATGACCTCGTGGACCGGCGGGTATAATACATAGCTAAAGAATCTTGGGCTGGCGGAATCGAAGCCGGGTTTCGAATAACAGATGAAGCCAATATTTGAGTAACATCATCAAATGTATGATTGTTAGGTCCGTACATACTTAACTGCCCTTTAGCATCTAACACTGCTGTTTCTTTTTTGTTTCTTTGCTTTTGTTTCGATCTCTTCGCTGCAGCTGCATCGCCCACGGGAAGAAGGATAGCCCTGTTTGCACTAATTTTTACGGCAATATATTATATTTTCTAGGTATATACGCGTGTTCATTCTGCGCCACCTCTATATGAATTATTTTTAATCAGTATTTAAGTGCTCACCTTAAAGGCAATATTACTAGCAGATAGAATTCTGTCATCGGTGAAGACATGTATTTATTTTCTTGATTGTAATTTTGTCTGCGGATTAATCACATGCTCTTTTGCATATATTGCTGGATATCTGAGAAATAAAAATAATAACAGGCCACGCAGTGTCCGCCAAGCTTTGGCTCTATTACTTACCTTAAAAGCTAAAGTACCAACTAGTGGACCATCTATACTTTTAATTTAGTTTTAAACTGTTTACTCAAACACGAACTTATATTTGACCTCTTCATCATCATCATCATCATTTAAGCCTACCAGAAGTCCACTGCTGAACATAGGCCTCCTCCAAATTTGACCTCTTATTCATAGTCTTTTCTCACAAGCCAATACGTTAACAGTATCAAAATAAACTATTGCAATGTAAATAAATCGACGTATTAATTCACTTGGCGGTTAAATTCTACGCCATTAAGTTATTGGCGTATACAAATGAAAATTTGCATTATATTACGATCTTGATACAGCAAATTCAAATGCCATTCAATATTCATGTTTCTGTATGTAAATGAGGATTGGACACCGCTAGTCCATATTTGTAATTAATTCCAACATTACTCAATGCAGTACATTCATAGTTCAGATACGGATCTTCGATGTAACCGCTGGATTGCGCTGCAATTTCAATGTTCCGTAATGAGAGATTCATTTTATCGCAACCTGTTTAAATGTTAATGAAATGGTTGTGTAATGTTAAATAGGCGTTTTTAAATTTATGTGAAATCACGAATCGCTTCGTTGTCTGACTTAATTATTTAAAGAGCTTTCCTGTGTTTGTTTATAGGAGTTGGAGTTATAGGAATTTCTAGTAATTTTAATATGATCGCTTGGCTAAGTGGACTCGACTTAAGAGCTATGGTTCCTGTGTTTGAATCCCAGCGGCAGCCATTATACCTAAACTACTAGTTTTCTAGTCTGAATGTTTTGTGTTGCACGTCGTGTATCTGATCCTACATCTGACATCGTCCGATCTAATCCTATAAGCGTTACATCCGATACGGCTCATAGTATTTACAGGTTGTCATCGTGATCGAAATCATCATCATTTTCATAATAAGCATCATCAACAGTTACTTTTTCTTAAATATGTTTTGATTATTCTGAACTCTTATGGTGTAATGAACAGTATAAATGTATTTAATTTATTATTTTTTTGCAGCTACATTTCACCAATAGACCACGAGGTAAGAACTGAACGTAACGGCAGCGAACGGAATTACGCTTGCAAGGATAATATGGAGTCAGATAGATCTGATTCCAGCTGCTTTTTGAGCTGTGAGTTTTATACTTGACATCAAACAGCAAATGCGAAAGAAGACTTAACACTGAAACCTGATTCATAAAATTAGATACCCATATATTAAAAATTGAAGATCAAATTCTGAAAATTAATAACATTTTATATAGGCAATTTAGTGAAACGGTATATATTATATCGGGTATCACTATCGAAAAAGTGATTAATACATTTTTAAATATCTAATCTAACAAAGAACCATTACTTTCATAGTTTTGTTAATTGATGAAAAAAATAAATGTAAAATATTTTTCATTTAACTTGTTCGGTGTTCAGTCTACTTTACTTACACTGCTTAAAATAAAGCTTTCCCTCTACACAAATTACTGGTTCTATTTTTTAACAGATAATTTATTTTCAGCCGGCTCATCGTATGGCAATGGAAGTATAGAAATGTCTCCGTCTTTAAAAAATAACGCATCGGTCAATTCTAAGGTTACTGGCATTAACTATTTGGAGACTGCTACTTCGAAGATCATTACGAGTGATGGCGATTGGTTAAATCTAGACAAGTGTGGTGTTAGTTTATTCGTCCCTGACGGTGTGGTCGATAAGGGAGAGGAATTATTTTCAATCGAGGTCACAGACGAAGAGTGGAACAGGCCATTATTACAAGAAGGTAAATTAGAAATAGAACATTGTTTTCAAATTAACCTTTCGGCGTTTCCTCAAAGGTTATGTATAAGAATAAGCTCTCACGACCTTATACCCTATAATGTAGGTGAGAACTGACGATTATTGTAGGCGTTTCAACTCATACCATAGCTTATTTAGAACAAGGTGACGGGTAGTGAGCCCATCGCCGTGTTAGTATTCAGAACAATGATAATATAAGTGTTAATACATTTATTGACACGAGCCTGCATCGATCTCGAGCCTCCTGAATTGAAGGCAGGTCCCGCCAATTATGGCAGGTAATGTGATGTTTCCGAAAATACAAAGTACGGGTTAGATTTCCTCTAATGTCAATCATGATATAAAAAATTGTAACTGAGGTTTCTTTTTATGGGTATGCGGGCCAACGATCAAGCGGCTTACCTCATGGTAACTGATTATCGTCGCCCACGTACATCTGCAACACCAGAGGTGTGTTGGCCGACCTTTAAGGATATTTGGGAGATGGGCGGGAGGATGAGGAGGGGGATGGGGAGAGGGAGTGGACCTCCGGTTACTTCATTCACCGAACGAAGCGCAGAAGCCCAAGATGCCTCTACTTCATGCCGCTTTTCTGCGAGGTCGTGGTACTATCCCGGTCGAGCCAGCCTCATTCGAGCAACAGCAAAGGCCACTGCTTGGGTCTACCACATATAAATTGCTGAGCTTGGAAGGTGGTTTGGTAGGAGTAGTAACAAATACCTTGGAACTTAGTCGTTCCCGCCAGTTACGGATCTCAATAATGACTTCTTCTACCTGCTCCCGATTCGTATTATATTTTCTTTAGTCCATTCAGTACGCTATGGGGTTGCAAAATATGCCACAGATTCTCTAAATTCGAATTCAGACCACATCACAATACTGGAAGTATTATTATAATATTATCAATATTAAAAATAGTTTTCGTATCGAAAAGTGGCTTTAGTAATTTTTATTCAAGCAATTTTTGTTTTTTGAATCAAAGTGCAAATATATCAAATATTCTGCAAAAACCGGCCAAGTGACAGTCAGACTGGTGCACCGTATGTTCCGTACAACCACACACTATAGTATTTAATATACCAAAAAAATTGTGTTACTTTCATTCAGTTTGGGATCCTAAGCGCGAGCCCGACTCACACTTTGCCACGTTTTCTTATTTATTGTTTTACTTTAGAGTTTGCACTATGAACATACCAAGTTTGACGCTTGTATCTATGAGTTTTTTTGATAGAGCAAAAACACCAAAAAGGGTTATCCCTTCCCGTAATAACATACATTCTGTGTAAATTCAACCTACCTATTACGGTTTAAAAGATAAAGCCCGTTAAAGATAGGATAGAAATGGAAGCACAGACGGCGTAGGCTTAGTACGGAACTCTAAAAAAAACATTAGTCGCATACATCAGTTTGTACAGCGTCTTTTCACTTGCGAAGTGAATGGTTGCGGGCTCTCTACGGACAAGTGTTTGTTCAGGGGTCTGCACTTGTAGAACAAATATGTGCCGTTTTGTCGGGTTCCTTCAATGCCAACTGCATTCTATTTTGTAACAGTTGAGATGAGAACGGCAGAATACAATATGATCTTCCACTGTGCAAGAGTTGCGATTAAATAATCTTTTATGTTTGAGGAAAGAGTTTGTTTTGAAACAGGCTATTGAATTTCTGTATCAGAACGTTTTAAATAAGAAAAATTACTAGTACAAGTATTCAGAATATACATCATAAAGAATAACAGGACGTCTGTTCTTTGAATCATATGATGGACTAAAGAAGGGCGGGTACAGGGCTGCTGCCTGGTGGGCCGCTTGAGGTGCTGCACGACTTTCATCATCCCCATAAACTGGTTGGGTTTCGGCCAGGCCTCCAGGACCCTGCTATGGGCACCCGCCGTAGGTGGCTTGCGCCGTATGCGATAGGTAGACATGACAAGTGCGGTAGACGTGACGTGATCAAATGTAATTAACTGTAATAGGTCGTGGTTTGAGCACATAATTTTGGGGTTTTTCTGTATCAAAACACCGATGTGGAAACATCCGAGTGTCGTAATTTGGTAGCCTGCTGAACTAAAAAATAGGTCCTCTATCGTGTCTTCCTCCAAAGTTGAATCATTTATTAGCGATTGAAGACATTTTTGTCACGTATCCTATTTTAAAGATTTTAATCTTCTGCAGCAATAAAATAAAACTTTCTAATATTTTTTGTATATCTTTTTACTTCTAACTGCTTTATACCGATAAAAATATTGAAAAGTTGAAAACATCTCAGTTAATAGCAGAAACATTCGCTTGCAGAATTTTCTAAGTGGGCCAATAGGATGAAACTGCACTATAAAAGTTTCGTGAATTCTTGTCTATTGTTAAGTTATATGATAGAGACCTAAATTTTAAATGTCAGATTACGATTTTGAAATGTTTATAATATAATACGAAAAATATTTTTAGACTTTTATATATTCAAGTTCTAAATGATGATGAGATGTTTTATTACAGATATCAAATTGTACATGACTTTTTTTTAAAAAACAGAAAATATTGAATGTTTATAATATGTCTTTAATATAGAAATATCTTTCCTTAACAGGTGAAACTCAACTGAGCCCGGTTATTAGATGTTGCCCGAAAAATTTCCATTTCCGCAAGGGAGTGATTCTGTCCTTCCCGCATAGTGCATCCCTAAAGAACACCAGCTGGCTGCTATCGATCCTGCAGAAGCCCGAAGACGCCAACTTGAGGGAGTGGAGGAAAGTTTTAACTCTCGGCCAAGAAACGCCCGGGACCCCGATATTCGCTCAAGTCGACCCAGCGAAAGTTTATTTAGTGTGTGAATTCTTGTCGGATTTCGTTTTGATCGGACAAAGTTTCAACGGCCTTGATGCAAAGTTGTTGCGATTGGGTCTATTCATCGCCAAGACGGCGGACGATAGCTTTTACAACTTGAACATTCACGTTTTTCACGATACACCTTTCGCCTTTTACGATTGTGTTGAAAGTGAGAAGCGTTCCGGCGGTTCGCTGCTTTGCGAACCGAAGACTATTTGTTTCCAAGAAAACGCTTCCGATCTGTGCCTGAATGTTAGAGACGTCGGAGTCGGGTGGAAGATACAGGCCGGTGGTGCGTACCAGGAGCTGTCGTATTCTCATATTTGGAACATGACTGTACGTTCACTGCAATGCATGTTCATACTGCAGCAACTGGATTCCATAAATTGTTTGGAACTCAATGTTGCGATTTATCAGAAACAAAAACAATCGAATTCTGTCAATTTCAATCTTAAAACCAATGATCTGAATTCAAATTTTAATTGCAATAAACGTTTTAGTTACTCAGCCATGGAAACTGGTTATACTGTTAACATCGTAGAAAACCCTTTTAACTATTCGTCGCTGTCTAAAAAAGAAGGTCGATATGATTTCGTTTACAAGAACAGTAGTATACTAAGGAATAATTTTCATATTGACAATAATTATTATAGATGTAATGTGCTGACGAAATCGGATAGAGTTATATTGTGTAAACTTCTCGATTCCCAATCATCCAAAGGCAACGATTGGCGATTGCTCGCCGAGAAATTGAAATTAACGTCGTATTACTACTATTTCTCTAACACGTGCTCCCCAACTGAGAACATTCTTAATCTATGGCTGTGTAGAAATAATGATGTGAACATGCTTGTCAGTTTATCAAGAATTTTTAGGGAAATGTCTAGAATAGATTGTGCTACAGTGGTTGAAAGACGGTGCTTTACAAATTAATATAATTTTTTTTGTTGTACTACATTTTCTTATCGAAACTAGGTTTATTTACTTCCTTCGTATAATAATCAATAAAAAGTATTTTTTTTATAAAGGCTGCCTCTTTACCTTTAGCTATTTTCAGTGAGTGAGCATAATATGAGAGAAGTATTTTAATATTGATGGCAATCAAAGTTTTAATGTGTTCATAGTTTACTTTTAATGGGCTTTAAATTTATTCTAATGTTGCTATTTGGTTGACTGAAAATAATATAATATTATGAAAGCAATGAATGGCATGCGGGCGAACGGTATGCGTGAAGTACCTACTTGGCACATTTGATTTCATATTCATTGATACACCATTCGACAAAGCAGATATCTCTTGTCTCTTTTTCTCTTGTTTATTTGTCACTTCTTATCTTTCTATATTATATAGTTTTCGTAGTCACATGTTTCCAAAGAAACCGATAATGGAAAGTATTTCAAACTATTTCATTTATTTAATCACATGGCAATTTTAAACCAGTTGACCAGTAACTCTGATTTGAATAAATATTCCTTTTTTTTCCATATTGGAGTAAATGTGTTTAATTTTTATAAGGTGATCTAAATTCGTAAATGAATAGTAAAACGGAAATGTATAAAGTGAATAACTGTATTGTTGCGAGAAGTTTAAAAATATAATAAGCTAGAATTAATTTAGAGGAAAAACAAAGTTTTTATTAGCAATTATTATAGCGTTCTTTTGTCTGCTATTGCTGGATATAATTATTTAAATATATTATTAAGATTTAAAAATACATTGTATAAGGTTCACATTGTAGTGAAAATCACAAAACTACATTATTATCAATGAGAAATAGCGTTTTGTTTAATGTAATTTGTAAAACTTACAATAGCCTTACATCCTTATGGTATTAGGCTCAAGTAACAAGACCTAAAGCGAAAATATTAGACCTGGGCATAAAGAGGATATAAAGGATGGGTAAAGGCTTCCTTCTATCCCTCACGTGTAATAACAAAATAATTTTTATTGTTTTATTGTCAAGAATTATTCATCTTCGTTTTGGGGAGAGTTTTAGAGCCAAAGAGAGTCACGCTGCTCGTGTGTGGATTTGTGGACTTTTGTGTGTTGTGAACGACACGTATTTTGGATTTTTTTTTAACGAAAAGAAATTAATTCATACAAATATAAATGATATGATATTAGTCTAAGACTAAGTTTACTTTATTTACTTGGAGAATTTAGTATTGCCCCAAAGTTTTAATGAAGTTTAACTTAGAAGAAATTGTATTATTTTTGTTTGTATTTTGAAAATAGCTAAAGGGGAATATAACATATTTTACTCTAACCTCACCTGCACGTGGTGCGTCCTGCTGACTATCAAACTAGGCTCTGGCGGCCGAATGATGGAAAACTCTCCGAATTAGACGTGCTCAAATCGCACAAGTGAAGGGGAGCAGCATCACTAGAGCGCGGGTACCGGCGCCGCGCTCACCAACACGCTTCTCCCGGCTCGCCGGCGGCTTTTGTATGCGCTTTCTCCGGGAGGCCTATACCCAGCATTAGACTTAAATAGACTGATGGAGAAGGTATTTTCTATTTACGAGATGTTATCTCTCGTTGTTTCTAATGTAGTGGTGAATGACTCCGATATTTGGCGGCTTATTTTGTCGGCATTAGCTCTTTCGTGAATATGAAATTATAATAACGCTTTAATTTTATTTTATTTTTAAATAAATATTTAGTTCTGTTGTAATATTTTTTTTAAGCGTGTGGTAAATAAGTTACCGAAGTAAACCGCGAAATATGGGAGAAACTGCCGAATAATTTTGTATCACGCTGTAACTTAGTAAGGTAATATTTCTTCAGAAGGGTACATATGTTTTTGAAACATTAGTGTTGTACAATTAAGAACCAATGTATTGTTTAGTTAAGAGAATTGAAAAGGATTTTAGTAGTGGTTTAAATTGATGAAGTAAATAAATATAATTATGTAAGACTTTTATTATTTACATGACGACCTTCATTATTAATTGTTAAACTATTTAAAAGTTTAGTAAAATTATATTTTATTTAATTAAATATCTCTCACACCTATCACGCATAGAGGTAGGTAGAGAATCCGAGTGTGCTCCTGGAGACTGCAATTACATTTTCATCAATGTTTACGGTAAATCCTCTCTATGGAGAAATCCCAGGTCTAGGTCAACAATTAAAATCGGTTAATAATGTAATTATGTATGTTGATATGGAGATTCGATGAGTCCATGGACTTAACCACGGAATATAAGCTCGATATTACACTTTATCTACGGTGTAAGGATATAAACAAAAACGCTCACCCACTCATTTCTTGGCATTACGACGTAACATACTAAAATATTCTCACGTACCCTGACCCAAATACTAGGTATTCAAGTATTAACGCTAGGGTTGTGCGTGCGCGGCGATTGCATCGTTTAATAATTGAGACCACGCTCCTATATTACTTTGTATTGAAACCGGTCCAAGTAACAAGCGTAAAGTGAATATTATCGGTTTTAGAATAGTTATGGAAATATAGTTTAGATTAAAGACATTTTTGTTATTTGTTCCTTGTGTATATTTGTGTTAAATTGCAATGTGCAGACACGGGTTTCATAAGATGCAAAATTTCATATTTCATTTCAAATGGAAAACCGACCGAGGCAGACGACTCGAGATATGTGTAATCATCTCATAAGAGCTCTTTTTCATCCGGGGTAAGGTTTAGAAGCCTAAAAGTCTAGACTAGAAAGAAATCTGTTTCCAGAATATTTTTTGAATTTTTTTTGAGAATCAAAATTTCAAACTTTTCTCAACTATTTAAAATTTAAATTTTTGGAAAAATTGTCTGTCTGATCACACATCACGCTAAAACCTGAATGCGGATTTAAATTAGTCTTTTACTCTAGTTTTACATAGATATCGTTACAAAAGCTGGTCATTAGGTGTAATTGTCTTAATACGTATAACGTAGACCTTTCGACAAATTTAGATCGCGCTTTCAACACAGTGGTATTTAGGAAACCAGCCGTTATATTGAATAAATATAATTCAAGCTATCTTTTAAAAGAGCTGGCCAGTAGGCACGCATAATAATAAACTTTAATTACGAGTACGTTGTAGCGGTTCTAGGCAACAAGCAGTTATAGAAATATAGTTATCTTCATGCTACCGGAACCTTAAGAAGCCGGGCAGTAGACGTGTCGGATTGATGAAATCGGTGTACGAATTTTATTGGAACCACCATTATAGTGTTATTAGTAAACAAACCTTTATAGTCAGTGTCTTTTATTTGTAAGGTTATCCAAAAATTTTCTTAGTTCAAATAATCTGACTAACCTAACAGTTCACTGGATGGCGAGTGGCAAATGCAGATTGTGGGCCTTTGCAGCATTCTTCAGCCAAAGAAGGCTCCAGACGCGTTGTCATCCCTGAAAAGTCAGACAAAATGCGTCACAGGCTGTAATTATACTGACTCCCCATACCCTTCAGACTGAAATACAGCAGGGGATGTACCGATAGCAGTTAATAGATAGAAGAGTACCTAAATTAAAAATGAGTCCTACGACCAGTAAAAACGTACGGAATATACTTTTTATCCCGGAAAAACATACTTTCTTAAGCAGGCAGGCTTGTATAGTATAGGGATTTTTGTGATTAATGTTACTAAAAATATCAAAACAATTCAAAAGACACGCTATCGCTCATCACTTGTACTTGAGACAACAGTTTCAGGTGTTCCTTTCCGTTTCACTAAAGAATGTCCTTAATAAAGATGAGGGTGTTACACAGATGCTCCGAGCAGGAGTCTCGCTTCAGGTCTAAGGTCGAATAGAATATTTGTAATATTCATGACAGGCAAAAGTTTTCTATAGTAATATCATTTCCACGAGAGATCATTTAAAAGTATTTTGGTAAAGTTCCGTTAGAACTGTAACTTAACTTTTCTTTATTTAACCAGAACGTGAGAAAGATTTTTATCCGTTCCTTGATATATAAATTCCGCCAACGATTGGTTAAATAGTAACTGATCAGATCTGTGTTGTAAGTAACATGGAATTATTAAAAAAAAAATCAATGATTTCTTAACAGAATAATATTGTTTTAGTGGTGACATTAAGTATTAGTGTTTAGAACTATACATTTTTAAACATTGTAAGTCAGTCAAGGGTAAGGCACCCGGCCCGTGTCCTCGCTTAAAGCTTCAAAGGCCTGGATTCGATCCCTGATGCCAGCTTTCAAAACATTTTGAAATTTCATTTTTAGTGCTTAATTGCGTTACTTGGCGTTGAAGGACATTATCGTAGGGAAATTTGCATGTCTGTAAAATATAAAAAGAATATTTGAGGACCGCTAAAGCAGCGTGGCGAACTTTTCCTGGTCGGTCACCAGTTATCTCTCTCACCGTACGAAACGCAGAAGTACAAGATGCCTCTACTTCACGCCGGTTTTCTGCGAGGCCGTGATGCTACCCCGGTCGAGCCGGCTCATTTGAGCAGCAGCAAAAGTCGCCGCTTGGCTCTACCACGTACAAAGTTTTTATCAAAAAATATGTTTTACTAGGAGAATTGCTTATAAACACAAAGTCCATGCTGCCGAATTATTGATAAATTCAAATAGCGAACAATGTTAATAAATATTTCGGACAGATTGATAACTTTGATTCCTCTCATCTTAAAGATCAATACCATTTTATTTGTTAACCTTTGAGGCTCTTCGATTAAACTTTAACAGGATATCCTGTGGGAATACAAAGACGTTTCGGTTAACAACAGACCTTCCAATTAAGTAACTAAGAAATTTAAACAAGATGTAATTTTCAGGATTGTAGATTTGTAGTATAAAATTAGCTTGGAAATATATTTTAAAATAAAAAGTAAGTTTTTTTAATATGTATTCACTTTAGTATACCATAAAAACTAAATTTACATATATACATAAATATTACTTAATTGAAAAAAAATTGTCTATGTTACTTTTACAATGATAATAAATAATTCAAAATAAAATTTTAAGATCAGATATACGAATCATTTTATATACTTTATAACGTCAGTAAAGCGATTCTGAAGGAAAAAAACAATGCGGAATCTGAAATCTTAGGCGGAAATGCGTATTAAGCGGGAAAGGAATCAAATTAATTACATATATGTATACGTAAATGCGTAACTATTCTGTGTTGTCTAAGTATTATATTATATTATAAACATCATATTTTAAACCCCTATTTTTGTTGGATTCCTTATAATTATCGTGAATAACAAAAATTTAAACCCGATAGATATTTAAATGGGTTCTGTGTCATAAAAATCTTGAAAGTGTTCACAAATCAACATATACGTGGATCGATCATACACGTGGATATGATCTGTGTGTGTATACACATTAAAAAAAATGGAATTCTAGTCCCAATTAAGTACAGAGCCCTTCTCTTTGCCTTAGTTATTTGTACATCTTGAGGCAATCAACTTTAATATTATTATTTAAAAAATGTTCCTTAACCATAACAAATATTTTATGTCTCGCTCGAATCGCTATGCTCGACCAAATTAATGATACGAATAATTGCATATCGTATGAAGAATGTTGATGTTATTACTTCTTACAAAACACAATACCTATGTTACTTTATAATGTAAGTTTCATTTTAAAGTTTTTCAATAGAAAAGTTTGGAGACATGGGATATAAGGATTTTATGCTATAATTTTCCTGTCTGGACGGATACGTTTGCAAAGGGACGATATTTAAATACGATATAATATCACATCGTATCCAAAATACTGGCTTCTTGGGTGCTTGGATACGAGACTAATAGAGTAAAATCTAAAGAAAATTCGAAAAGTTGAGTTCTTTCACTTCAGTTCTTATCTAAAGGAGAAACTTTTTTAACTAAGTGGTACTCCTTCTCTGCCTAGGAGTCGTCTGGGTAGGTACCACACTCTTACCCATTTCTGCCAATAAACTGCAGTGCACCTTGTGTTGTGATCCGGTTTGAAAGGTAAAGAGAGCCCGTATAATTACGAGCATTGTTAGTTTTTTATGAGACTTTCTTAGTCCTCTGGGTGGCAACGCATCTGCCACCTTCTTCGATTGTAGTTGTTTGCTGGTGTCCATTGGCTCCAATAGCCACTTATCGGCAGGTGGACTACTAGTTCGTTTAAAACCCCAATACACTAAAAACTATTTTTTTTTTAAATATTACATCAACGGTGTCGGTCTTCCGGTCCTTTATTACATGGAACTATTCAAGGGCAGAGTGAATAAGCATCTTTCCAGTAAAACATAATTACTATCATGGACCTTATCACTAGTCAACACCACGACGGGTCTTTGTCAAACATTAGTCTACTCACTATATGAAAAAAAAGCAGCAAAATAGTTTTAACCATTACAAACATGTAAAATACGATTAAAATTCTTAGTTAAAAAAAATGTAAGGTCCTGTGTTATGTACACAGGAGTGTAATGGAAAAAGTATCATCTTTTTCTCTAGATGCCCACCTCTCCTGGACGTGGAGCATCCTGTCAAGCCTAAATTACACAGACTATTGACTGGGCGCGACTGCAGCGTCACGCAGAGTAGCGAGTGGGAGAGAGTTTAAATAATGGATAATTTATAGCGTAGGTAAATGGTTACCGACGGCGACGCCGTGGTACATCTGACACCAGAGGACCTGCAACTGCGTTGCCGTCCTTTTAATCATATATCTATATGGGAAAGAGGAAGGGTGGGGGAGCCTTCGGTTACCTCACTCACTAAACGAAACGCAGAAGCACAAAATGCCTCGACGTCACACCGACTGAAACCAAGGCTTGGCTCTACCACTTTGTTGCTTAAAATATTACATGGGACTCGGGAAGGTGAGGGAGGACAAGTAAATGCCACTGTGTTTGCGGGTACACTTGCAGCTTGTGGCACTATAATATAACCAATGTGATGCAATGTTATGAGTATGATATTAACTCGACCAAAACGCCACCTATCGGGTTTTGTAATTTTCTTTTTTGGCCCTTAAGCGAAATATATTGGTCCAAAAAAATTAGCGCCACCTATCGCGAAATAGCAAATGACCTCATTTACTTCAAAAGGTACACAATCACAAACATACGCAGGCTGAATTTTAATATCATGGTCATCACCATCATTCAATGCTGTCATGAGTCCACTGAACATAGGCCTACTCCAAAGATTGCCACAAAACACGGTTCTGGGCCAATATATATTTTTCTTTATGTAAAGATTTAAATCAAACCCCTTTTTTAAATAACACGTGTTCCCATTCTTTAAAACCTTGTGTTCTTAATATAACAAGTACTTAATATACTCGTACTACTACTGAGTCTAAAGTAGGTTATGAGTGCCCAAATAATTGCTACGTTGAAAAAAAAAAAAGAGAAACAAAAGCGTTTTGTTCTGTTCTGTGAATGCACAATGAGTTCAGTATATTTTATTACTTCCCTTGGGTTTATTTTATACAATTGTGTACTAGAGCAAATTCATTTTTATTGTATTTTCATTTTATATATATTTATCACGCTTGTTAACTATAGGAGTATGGGTAGGCAGCGATTGTAACTAAACATAACCGAGCTTCCGCAACTCACTTTTTGTCTCTCCGGGCGATTGAACATAACTAGTGGCGATTTGCTTTAAGGTTCTTTATAAACATTTTTAAAGGGTGTGGCGGGTTCTAACTCGTGTACTAGACGCCACTTCTTATTTTCTGATTTTATTATAATATTGATGTCGTATTCAAATCAATCTACTAACAATATCTTTCGAGACAAAAGGGTCTCGAAAGTTCTCGAAGCGGTGGATTAACATCTGATAAATTATCAGGATGCAAATAAACAGATCGAAGACCTTCTTAAATGCTTTGAAGGTGCGAGATGGTGCAAAGGTAAATACTGCGATCGCGATCCGGTCTAATTTGTGTAAATACGTTATGGCAAATCAATAACTATAGTCTCTGGCAATAAAATATAACCTCGCTTGGCAGGTGGCTATTGTCATTATTTGCTATTAATCAATGTAATAGGGGAATAACAATCTCAAAAAGTCAACCTCATCTGCAATCTCGTTCTTAGTTAGCACCAACAGTCGAAGCTTTGTTGACCGACCAAGTGCGTCAATTCGATCCGACCATACCGAATTTAACCCAAAGTCCGAGGGCGCCGGTACTTCGGTCAAACAAGTAAATCGGGAAGGTAATTTAAAAATGAAGAGAATCGTATTTCACATCGGCATTAAGATCCTTACTAACCAGAGATAACTTTTGGAAGAGATGTCCTTGATTGCACCTGGTACAATATCTTTAAGCAAGGCTGAACGGCCTGTTAAAGTTAAAGTCAAAACATTTTTCTTCAATTTAGACTTGTTTAAAGCTCTAATGAACGTCAAAATCTACACCTGACTTAGCGAACCGGTGTCGAGGCAACCTCTGCGGAACATGTTGAGAATATTGGGTATTCGTGTTAGATGTTGGTCGTTGTTATGGTGAAGGGGTTGGTGCTCTTCTCCCTTTTGGACCAGGTAATATATACCATTTAATTTTCACGCATCATCAATCTTATGAAAATATGAGTCATTAATCGCCACATTTTATATTTTTAAATTCACGCCTAAACGTTTCCATATCATACACATAAGTCACTTTTGTAGACACGCTTCAGTGTGTAACAACTCTACACATTCTGAGGTGTCTGCTGGCGCGCCTTGACCGGTCGACTGCACTACGATTTAAAAACCCTCCAGTTAGCAAGAGCGCCACGAGGATGCCTCTAATTGGAGGGCGCTTAGTTCACGAGCACTCCACTCATTCTTATAAAGAAGCAGCAGCTGTGGCTACAATTGTATAAGGGTATTTACATACTGAAGCGGTGATGTTTTACGAGAATTACTCAACATTTTTAAGAACATAGGAAGTAAGTTCTATAATCTTTATAATAATATTAATAATTATTAGTCCGTCTCCGCGAGGATGTTTATTCGAATGACATGTAAATAAATAAAGTATTATTTTATCCGTGTCATAACTTTGAAACAATTGAAACTATCTTGTTACTTTATCGTGTCCGAGTAGGGTTTATAAATTGTTCTTGTTCGATTGGAAGTGGAAGTTTTATTTCTTTTTTTATTCACCATAACTCACAATGATTCGTCACCTTGACGCGTGACGCATGGCGCATGACAAATGAATAAGATGTTGGTGTGTTCACTTGTGAGGAATGTGATGGAATGCCTTGCCAATGGTGCTAATGGTGATTTGTCAATTAGAAGATCATAAAATAATAATGTAGAAATTTCGATAACAGAATTATTGAATATAGAAATAATACTAAGAAAAATCTTCAATAATAGCCCATATAGTGCTACAGGCTATAATATTCATTAAAACCCAGAAAAGTTTTAGATGTACATAAAGAATATTTTTAAGTATAATTAATTCCTGCATATAACTATAACACAGAATACTGTTGCAGCGAAGAAGTGATTCTATATTATAGTTGAATACAACTACTCTCTGTAATTATTAAACCACGTTACAAATCAATGCATGTTTACAACAGTGAATGTTATTATTCTATACTTTTTTTTTTATTCAATACTGTGAATAAATTAAAGAGCAGCATAATTTATTGAACATCATTACACGAAGTATCACGGAGAAATTTACCGAAAGCTGAGCGCGAATTTATGGATCATCCCGTACCACTTCAGACAAACTGCGAACATTTCCTATACAAAGTGTACAAAGACATAACAAATCGCGCTTTTAACACCTTATTCTGCACCATTAGGGAGTACTTTGTGGTCTGGCCTGAACTGTGTTGATTTATATCGGCTCATCTGATCATTGATGCGTGAAGAGCTGACGATCGAAAGAAAGTACGAGAACGTAGTGGTTATTTTGATAAACTAAAGGTATAAATAAACAACAATAATCTTTAGATTAAATGCGAAGGTGTTGGTTATTTATTTGTTTCTGTATAATAGACATATTGTACACAATAGGTGTTGCACAAGATTTACTTTGGTTATGGTTACAAAAGAGAAGTAAAAATAACTTTTAGATAACGTGCTCTTGTATTTTTTAAATGAGCGGGTTTTGGATCCTGGTTTAGTCCACGGTTTCGCGGATTTTACATGTATTCAAACTTTTTTATGCTCGGACATGTAGGTTTCCTCAAGACGTTTTCCTTTATAAACGCATTTTATAGTTGCAAAGCCCACCTATTACATTCAATATTTACGCTAGCCACTTCATTAAAAGAACATAATTCCACCACGTGACAGTATTTATAGTGTGTAGAATTATTAAAATAAACTAATTCAAAGGATGCATATTCTGAAGTTATATAAAAGTAAGTAAGCAAAAGTCAGAAGTAGGGCAATCACATGGTAACATTTGCCGTTGTCTCTGATTACCATAGATCAATGCCATGGACTATTTATCTATTAAGTGATGGAACATATTCATAAACGGCATTATTCTACTTTATCACGACGTTTAATCTTTCTGTGAGTATATTGGGAGCAAGACCAATGTCTAAAAACGAAATAATTCAACTTCAAAATGTCGCCGAGCTCAAAATTCATTAGAAAGATATCATTTGATGGATTAGAGAAGCTAAAATTAATCAATACTCGCTGTGCCTATACTACACAATAATGACAAACTTCAGCGAAAATTGCAAAAACAGACATTCTGAATATTTTGAGTTTAATTTTAATTTATGCTGAAGAGTTTGCGATAGCGCCTTTTTGGTTTTAGTCAATTGAATAATAAGTTAAGGAATATGTTATTATACGTTACTCGCAGACACCCTAATGTACTAAGACTAATACTGGGTGGAAGCTGAGACACAACGCATTCCTCCGGTCGATCTTTATGCAAATTCAACCCTTAACTTCGCGCACTCAGTTCGGCTTAATCGCTTGAGTTTCCTTAAACTTGCGAGAAGTAACTTTGAAAATCGAAGGGTGAATAAATTTAAAAACCTCTTAACAGCGTACTTAGTGGGCGTTAGAAACTTTATGTTTACGTCGGGGGCCGTTAGAAATACATTTTGGCTAGTAATTCTAGAATGGAAGTGGAAATTTATAAATTGAATTCAGTCAGTAATTTTTTTGTTTCGCTATTTTTTTTGTTTTGAGGTGATGAACGACCTAACTGTTCACTTGATGGTAACTAGCTAATGCAACCCATGGATATATGTAAACAACTTCAAACGAAGAAGATTTTCCTATAACGACCACTGCGACATTTTCCGCAGTAGTGAACCAAGGAGGAGATATTACAGTGCCGTGTACGCAAGTGTACGCGCAAAAACAGTGGCACTCACTCGTCATTACCTTCCCGTACCCGATGTGAGGCATATAGGATAAGATTGGAGGAAGGGTCATATGCCACATAAGACACGGGATACAACACAACATGACCAGACTCGAAAACCAATCATTTGTGTTTTTGCACAAATATTGGCTTCGCCTGGGTTTCAAACCCTGTCTTATTTCTCATCATTCAGCTTCGCTAATTGTTAATCTATTTGGGCAACAAGTGCTGGTATGCTGGTTTCCCTTCAAACCGGAAGACTATAGTGATTCCACTGGTGATTGGCAGCCAAAACATAGATTAGATGATAGTTAATAAATATGAGGGTGGTATGATAGCCAGACGACTCCTGGGATCCTATTTGAAGACCAAGAGCAATATAGTAAACATGGAAATGATTAAATGAAACGGAACAAACGCCAATAACAAATACGTGAGATTCAAACAACAAAGGTGTTATTTTTATCCTAGCGAACCACAACGGCTTCGCACAGACAGAAAGTAAATGTGTATGTATTATGCATCCTCTCTCATGAAATGTTCTAAATGTTGGTGAAAACTGCATTGAAATTCACTACAGAAAATTAGAATTTAAAATAAGAATGTTGCAAAACACCTTAGGTGTATATCTCATTGTAGATAAAGTAGATAAAGAGGTAATGTAGATAAAGGGCGCATTGAATTTCGAAGTGATTTTCGATCTTCGATCAAAAGACTATCCGCATCGGTCCTCCGCAACTTTTCCAGGTCAAGCTTAATTTCATCTTTCCAGCGAAATCTTACTCTCATTAACCTTAATAGTCTGTATATAGTCCACTGGACATAGGTATAAAAATATGCTTGTTAATATCCATAATTGCAATGGTATTTTCATTTGCGTATTAAAAAAAAAAAAATAATCAAGCGGATTATTATAAGACAGGACGTGTACTATCAATGATCGAAAATGCGGCTCAGTGGACTCAACACGACAACGCACTTTACCGCTCCCCCTGTACCGATTGTCATGAGCATTTTCACTCTGATATCAGTAGATTCATTGATACACTTGTTCGCTTTCCTCTCACTCACACATTGGTACGCTGTGTACAAATTTCAACTGTTAACAAAGGAATAAGATACTGTTTGAATGGTTTGGAATCGACTAAAGCGTTTGATAATTTCGACTTGCTTTTTTGTACAGTATCTAGTTTTAGAATATGGTTTTGACATATTTTTTGTTATCTTAAAAATGTTTTAAAACATTATATTTTAAACCGTTAAATATATTTTGGCATTGCTTTAAAGGCAAGTGTCTTTCAACCCACCGTTCTCCCCTTAATGAGCGGTTTTTCGAAAATCTCTTAACGGATTCCTAGTACCAGAAACCAATTTGCCAAATATTCAAATTTGTAGACTTTATAGTTCGTGAGATTTCGTGATTAGTCAATGGTATTTCGCTTTTATGCGTAGATAATAATATATAGAATGTCTGGAACTTGTAAAGAATTCCTTTTCCTGCCGGTGCGTACAAGGAGCGACGAAGCGAAACGCTTTGTGCACGTCCGGGGCTCTTCAACTATAATACGGATGGAATTTTTCCGCGTCTAGTCGTTTGATCGAAAAATGACGATACAGGAATCAAAGAATGAAGTTCCCGTGCACATTCTCCAAAATGTGATGCTAATATCGGACATGTGCTTAATTTAAAAAGTCGGTCAAGCGTGAGTAGTCGCGCCTTGATGGTTACGTATCACGTGGTACTACTATAATATTTTAAAGTCTTGTTAATTCAATCACTTGGATTGTTGGTTTACTCTATGTTGGATAGACAGGTCCTTCATTAAAACTTTCCGGTTTTCCTTTGTTATATAAGTTAGTAGTAACTTAAACCATTTTAGGTTTAAGTATTCAAGAGAACTACTCATTAGGTTTTGATTAATGAGTGGAATGCAACTTAAAGTTTGTGTCAACATCTCGTGTTTACTATTTTGAATTATTTTAATTTTTAGAGACATACATGTGTACATCATACGTAACGATGCACGGACAGTATGAAACTTTAATAGCGCTAAAAGAGACTAGTCGCTATTGGTGGATTTAATTCTGTGACATTTTATAGCAGATAGCGCGACGAATTTCCCGACAAGTTAACGGCTCACTGCATCACGGGAACCCCCTCAGTTGAGACAAAAGCGCAAGGAAACGGACGACCGTCGGGACGTCTATGCGTGACGTGTGTGCACTTCCGCGGAACGGTGCCTGATTGCAGCGATTTCAGAACATTAGGCGCCGTGCAACTTTTGATGCTGTTTTTGAATAAAATGCTAAACAAATTGTTAGAAATAAATATATAATACTCAACAATTGGCATTACTTTTAATTTCATATACACATATACAATACGCTATGGAAAGGGCTATGCTCGGAGTTTCTCTGTGCGATAGAGTCTCCAATGATGATATCCGAAGCAGAAGTAGGGTAACCGGCATAGTCACAAGGATCAGCAAGCTGAAGTGGCAGAGGGCCGGCCACATAGCTCGCAGAACCGACAACCGTTGGGGAAAAAGGTTCTCGAGTGGCAGCCACGTAAAATTTACAATAATTAGTAATGTCCTGAAAAACAAGTCAACTATGACAAGTGTAGTTATATATGCGTATGTCGAATATGCTATTTCTGCTAAAGAAAATGCATTCCCTTTCGCCCTACGAGAAGCGTAACAGTCGACACTCTAGTCTTTGACCTAGACCTCGAAAAGCTCATTACGACCGATAGATGGCTGGCACCCGATAGATGGGATTAATCATCTCAAGAAATTTCTGAATGAAAATAACTTACCTTAACAGCCTACAAATAGACAAAAGGAGGATTTGGCATAATCGCCACGCTTATTGAGCGGATTTCCCATCGCAGACCTCGGCTACTTAGACGCTACTGTCCGTCATCATCATTTCAGCCTATTAGAAGTCCACTGCTGAACATAGGCCTCCCCCAATAAGTCATCGGTCTTCATAATTCTGGTCGGTCATTTTTCTATACGGTTATCCTGCCATCTGTCGCTAGCCATTGCGATTTCCAAGGCTTTTCCCTTAGTCGCCGATACCACACGACAGGCAATGAAAATATACACAGGAGCGTCTAAGTTTTATTTCATTGGATCGGGGTGACAAACGAACTTAAATTCCGCCTTTATGTGTAGACGCACCTGATGTTAAGTAGCTAATGCAGCCTGCAAATAAATTCAATCCAACTAGATTAGAGATCCGTTGTCACTTAAATAAAGACTACTTATTTGAATTATCGTGGCGTGTTCTTGCGGCTTAAGAACCGCATTTCTTCTCGAGTGTGCTTAAAAGTTGACTGAAGATTAATTTGAATTAAATTTATTTATTTAGTATTATTTTGATTCTTAAATTTATGCCGAGTAATTTATAACACACAATTACAATTTAATTTATTTTTAAGGATTTATTTACTAAGTAAAATATCGCAAAACCTTTAAAAACCTTACAAATCTCATGATAATCTCCGGGAGAAAAACCGCTACACATGACCTCTATCTTCACGAGAGCCAAGTTGCTATGATGAGTATTGATGTACCAAATGGAAATCCGTAATCTCTACCTACACATAGAGTAAAGGTGTGATGGTTTAAATATTTCTACACATTGAAATTAAAGAAAAATACAAGAAATCATTATCATATCACTTAATTTTTTACTTGAGTTCAAACATGCAGAGAATCGGCGTTAATTAATATTTCACGTAATCTCTGAGCAGTGTAAATAAATTTTATTTCAATAACTAATGGCTTCTGTCTTTAATGATCGAATAAAATGGCTTTAAATAAAACGACATCACATAAATCGATAAAATTGTCGTCATTAATAATACTCCGGTAATACCGGCATTACCCGGCTCCTCCACTTCGTTCGTTTCACCTCTCAAAAAAGTACCGACACCAGCAAATTCACTCACTGGGATACGATATTAATTATGGTATTAAAAGTTGGAATCGTTATCGAAAACCGTATAGTATTGAATCGCCAAACGACCGCGTAGATTCAATGACTATTCGCGAAACTTCTCGATATTAGCATAAAACATCAAAACTCGCATTAAAGTGTCCAAATTCGCCCGGCCTCCCCTTAAAATATTCCCCCTTGGGCCTGTCTATTCCGTGTTCATTGAAGCGCGGGGCAGCCCAGTTGTAGTGTGGTATAAGTGACAGGGTAAGTTTAAGTTAAGTTAATAACAATCTATGGAATCGTTAGATATTTAAATAAAACGATACAGACACTGAACAACGATATGCTTTTAATTTAAATAACTACATGTGACGTTATTCTCCCGGTCGAGAGCACGACGACAATCGGGGAATACGATCGAACACCACCGGCGGCTGTCAACTAAGCAGAATATATAATAGTATCGCAAGTACTCTGAAACACAACCAATATTGGTAACGGCTGGGATTCGTACTGAAGAACCATAACTCAATCGTCACGTACGCCAATAACAAAGCTCCCGCGGTCCACAAAATGTATGTTCTTCTTGAAAGTATATGATGTATTTTTATAATCAAATGACGAAAATTTTATTCAATTTGTTCAATTTCTGTTACAATGCATCTTTTACTTTCTTTGGAAATACCTATTGTCTTTATGCATGGGTGTGTGTCTCTACCGACAGCTACAGTCTCTACCGGACGTCACTTGGTACCTCACCAAATAAAGTCTATATTATTTCCTTGGCTCCATTGTAATACTCGAACAATAAAATAATTATCATTTATCGCTACTATTTTATGTCGCGGAAAGAATCGATGCGATGTTTAAAATCCGATGCGAAGTTCAGATATTTCGTAGATATTAGACGACTTGTTTAACATTGAAAAGTCATTGTTTTACGAACAATGGCTTATCGAGTTTTAAAAGTCTTTTCTAGATATTAATAATAATAATACTAAGTTATTACGTGCACTAAATAATTCACATGACTTCCGCCTCCTCCTCCTTTCCTCCCGAGAGTTTTTGCCCGTAGTTTCAGACTTTTTTTTTTCTCTAAAAAAACGTTACTATCCGCTATAGGAATTTCTTCTGAGTCGCGGAGGCAGTTTACATATATGAATTGCACATGGACAAACACCCAGACCTGGAACTATTATTTGTAGTCCATACAAATACTAGTCCAGTGCGGGAATCGAACCCGCGACCCAAATCGCCGCAGCTAAACGCTTAGTCACTACGCCACCAAGCCGTCATATGGTCTTATCTAGCAGAGTCCTTAAATTATCTGAAGGGAGTCCATAATTTAAGCGGCTCATCCCACAATTAATTACTTGAAATTTCAAAAACAAAAATTATTAATTATTATTCGACGATTATTATCTTCCAGAGATGTATACATTTATTTTTGACGTTACAACTTACTTTTCACCAGAAAATTTTTGGGAAAACGTAACTAGTACAATTTAGTTCACATCTATATTCATATGTAGGTATTGTAAGAATCCATCTGGGATTTCGGCGGTTTTGCACTTACTCGATACGGTTTCCAGTGCACCCCGCACTGGCAACCGTGATTACAGTACTGGCACTCTTAATATTAAATATGGGGAAATATACATATATCCATGCACACACTCAAACTCATGTTTGTAATTCCCTCAAGGGGTAAACAGGCCCCAATATTTACAAGTGTCAGTAGATATTCGTTGACAGAACTTCACTCTTGTCTAAAATTATATACGGGATTCCATATCTAAGACTACAGTTTAACACAGCTATCAACATTTAATTACAGTACTTCATGGTACCTGGTGCTATCAAAATACTAGACTTTGGTTAAATGTCCTCAGAAATGTATTATTATCACAAGCAATATCACTTTATGGGAGGATTTTAAATATTTAATCTTATTAAAGAAGTAAAAAGAAAAATTAAAATAGGGTCAGAGGACTTAACAAGTCAGTTTTTTTTAAAACAATGTGATAGTGTTTAGGGCAACTATAATAATCGTACTAGAGTTTCGAAAAACT
The DNA here is from genome assembly GCA_029286595.1 of Bhutanitis thaidina. NCBI lineage: Eukaryota > Metazoa > Arthropoda > Insecta > Lepidoptera > Papilionidae > Bhutanitis > Bhutanitis thaidina. The sequence continues at coordinate 4,608,477 of JAGSMS010000009.1, read as the reverse complement.
CATTGGTACGAGCTCTCCACATAGGGGATAAAAACAACACGCTATAACAAGTGGACTGAGTGACGGAGGAGCGGAAGCATTAGTCCGAGGGTATCGGCACTGCACTCACCAACTCACCACCGTGCGTGTGGTGAGTATGAGTAACAGGAAACCTTCCAAGACATGTTGCTTGGTTGGCGCTTCCTTGGAGTGGCCGATGTTCAACAGTGGACTAAAATAGGCTAATGTAAATCTGATGTCTCCAACGCTAAAAAAGGAGGAAAACATACATATACTCATATAGATGAAACGTGTAGTATTCACGTAAGAAGTAAGAAATGTTTGACCTTATTAGTATTCAGTATACATACATTCTATAATAGCTCGATTAGCGCGATCAGTCCGTAGCTGAACAACGGCGAATTCTATATCCTCCGAATACCGTTACCGCCACGCTTTTAAAGCAGGTTGGTGATCACAGTACCTTGCATCATATTCCACGACGATTCTATCATCTAAAGAAAGCTACGAGATGTTACCGGAGTTGTGTTCCCCTAATCGTTTTATACCTCATCCGCAGGATGGATGAGTTCGCAGATTTTCTTCCGACGCCATAACGCGGTGTACAAGTCAAACTTTTTTCATTAAATTTAGGCTTGTTAAACATGCTTACGACGCTCTTATGAATGTCATAATCTACAGTATTACATAAATTTCCCAATGAATTCGATTCAAAGTCTAAAAGTAACCGTGAAGTAGCAACATGTAAATCTCACACTGCTGAGCAAAGGCCTGCTCTTAATATTTGAGTGGGATTTAGAAACAGGAAGGTACCGCCACGCTGCTTCAATGCCTGTCACAATGTCACGTCAATGTTTTATTATCATTTTCAGTAATGCTGGTTTCCTCGCGATGAACTCCTGAAGTAATTCACTAAGCGAACAGTTCGCTGTTTTATGAATTAGTTTCTTAAAATTGTAAGATTTAATTTTAGGTGTGCAGGCAACAGGAGTTGAACCTTGGCCACTCCCGTAATATAAAGTGAAAGTGAACACTACCTTAACCTCTGCACTACCCGGTTCGATAAAAATACATTAAAAAGAAATAGCGAAGTTGTGAAGAGCGGTAAATATTTATTTAATGTTAAAATAAATACACAGGATTTTATACCACGTAAACTTTTATCTTTTCTTTTAATATATTCCGGGTTTTCAGAGGGTTAACATCAAATGCATAAAAATTTATTTTCGCTCATCTGAATTTCATCTCCTGTGACAGACAGGGTTCATACATAATAAATGTTCTTTTAGTCTTGTCGTCGTTGACGCTCTATACTTGCCGGATCTAGTTTTTAGTCCGTTAATGTGGAAATTTGATTCAAATTATTTTATTACTCTTCTAATATGGAATATCAGTTGGTCAGAGAAAAATCGTGCAAAATACGATTAAATGGACGCTTTTTAATAATAGGGTTATGGAATAACTTCATAATATAAAGATTGGATGCGACTTTACGACATTAAAATTTAACCTTACATTTTACTGGGTAATTCTAGGTCATACACTAAATATCAATCAAGTACAGTAAATTAGTCTCAAAGTTTTTTTGGCTTTGACTCTGGATAAATTAGCGCTAAAAGTTAACTTAAGAGACTTAAGTTAACAACTTTATTGACCGTCCGCGCCGAATGCATGCCCGGAAATCTGTCTGGCAGGTAGTGGGCCTCGATTTACCTTAACCTCTTTGCCCTTGCTTCATCTCGGGGGCCAACGGCTCCCGCGGTCCTTGGTGGCACCAATCTTTCTTTGGCTTATGTAAGAATGATACGTCTTCACGTCTCTGGTTCTGTCGAGCTATCGCTTGTCCCTAGACCCCCTGTAGCCGGGTGGCCGGGCGCTTTTAATGGTTGTAGAATTTAGCGTGGGACTTGCCGTCCATGAGGTGGACGAATCGTCCACGCAACGTTCGTTGCCCGTCTACGTAAGTCATCGACGCGCCGTTGAAGAAAGCCTGTTTTATGCATTCTTTAACGGCGCTGTTGCCGAGTATAGTAAACTATTATTCAAAACTAATGACGCTAGAGTTTTATTTGGATTATTTTGCTTTTTAGTTTGTTTGAAAAAACGGTTTTATTTGTTTCTTTCGTAATAAAATATTCACTATTTCCAAATAATTATTACCGATAGTCCTAACGAAGCCAATAATGTTGCATCCAACATGCATATCTAAACATACGAAGCTTGTAATGTACTAGAAGTGTAAGTAAATTTGCCACCCGACTTATTCCGTGGGTAACGTAAAATTCGATTAAGAGAAATTCCCACAAAATTTTATGGCTACCGAATTCCCACAGATAGAGAAGTGCCGGATTAAAAATACACAAACTCGTTATAGGCCATAGCGTTTAAGTTACATGCTTGCGAAATCCTATCCATGGGTATTCATCATCGGACTATTTACAGACTGTTAAAGAAGAGAAAGAAAAATTTCAATTCCCATTTTTCAGTCGAACTTTTTGATGATTTGGAATCACAGCGATCTTCCCTATAATACAGTTTATGTAGGCTTGCACACTCCCAGAATACCAGCGTAAATTAGCATTGTTTCTCATGGTGAGTTACTGAACCAGAGATCCAATTACTATAAAGGAGGCATTCCTTCTCAGTACACCCCGCGCTATTAAAATTGTTAACAGAGATTTTTAGTGCTGTATTTACCACGTGCTCGGCGGTGAAGGAAAACATCGTGAGGAACCTGCATACAAAATTATTATTTCGAGAACGGCAGAAGTGGGATAACCCGCACTGGAGCTGGGAAGTCGACCCTTTCCTGATCCAAAACTCAGTCAAACTATCAATTATTCTTTCTCAATAAATAACATTGACAATAGTGTTTAATGCAAACATTATTTTACGGTCATTTATGAAAATTTTCAACTCATTTTTTTGTCATTACGCAGAAATGTGTACTCTTTTACCTACAAAGTACAAACTACGCAGGTCTTGTTCTGTTTTCAGGTCTTGCCAGATATTCTGTCGTAATAAATTCCGGTGGGATTCCTGCCGTTATCAAGGGTTTCCACACTCATGTAAATATGTTGGATATCTTTTCTTTAGATGGACTTCATAATATATGTGGTGCTTTGAATTTGGTATTTATCTGAAAATAATGGTACAGCATAACGGAATAGATTTTTTATGTTATAGAAATATTTATTTCATATTTCCCTATTAGCATCGGGTATACACTGGCCGCCTACACAATTTTGCCTTGATAGTATAGTAGATAGGCTGAGACCAACATAGTAATATCCTATAATAGGCAATACCTATTTTTGCATAACAACACTCAATATGTTGACGGCTTAACAGAGTAGGGCTCGTTATCTCATCTTGTGGGTTTCATAAAAGTCGTCTGGATAATTCCAGCAACATCTAAGGTGCGAGATGTCTGGTAATGCGAAGGCCAATCTATCCGCCAAGCGGACCAGTACTGATTACGGGCTTTTAAAGTATTCTTGTGGTTGCCTATGGTACCGTACCTTTTTTTATGGTGTACATTAAAGTTATTGAAAAACAAAAACATAACAAAAAAGAGGATACCTACGGAGTTTCTTTTGCCTGTTTCTTCACCGTCAGAGGAGTCTCATTACGAAGCGGTAATGACTATAAAATGCTACACACAACTTCATAATGGTATTGGCCATTTTCGTTGTAAATTCTGTAAGGACTTGTATGTGGGATCCGGATGTTGTAGCTATTACTGAAGGTATTCTGTATCCTAGCAGATGTCTGCAAATATTAATATTGCCACAATTCGATGTAAAAGGCATAATTACTGATGTATTAGGAAGACGGTCATAGCACAGAGCCACATGAGATAATTTTAATGGACGACTATTGTCATTTATAAAAATCGACAGTAGCGTGGAAATTTAGAGACTTTTTAACATTATCCGTGGTCACCCTACAGATATCCCCGGGCGCGAGTTGCGGTGACGCCGACGCGGCGCCAGCCCGGATTTATGTGGGAATTTCGATTCAGGATCGGACAGACGATAAATTTAAAATGAAATTAGACATCGAGAGTAACTTTGTTAGTGTTTTAATGAAGACATATGAATTACACCTTTGTTTGTCCGTATGAAGTTGTAAGTTTTAGATTTCACAGAAGCTTGTTTACTTTTAAATATAGCTGTTGCTGTTGTTTCAATGTTAATAGCAATTTGAAATGAACAAATTGAGATATCACATTACATATTATAATGATTTTATGTGGTTACCGTATATCACTTAAGTGTTGTGGCGCGTTAATAATTAGAACAATTGTCAATGTCTGCGGCAGAACTAACTGGCGTTTTAGTGCTGTATGGTTGCTGCGTTAGAAAATCGTCCCGCCCATCCCTTCGTCCCGTGAAATTCAGGAGAATCAACTAAGGGATAAAAGCCATGGTATTGATGGAGTCCGGTAGATATAGAGCATCTCAAAAAATTCATGATTAAAAATAAAGTTACTGATAACGGGCAGATGCGTCTATTGCGAGGGGTCTGATACTGGCATCTTGAACTCGCAGGCTTAACATAATTGTAATGGCAAATCATCTAATTGGGGGAGGCCTAAATCCTGAAGTGGATTATTAACAGGTGGAGAAGAAGATGAAGATGCCTAAAGACATGTTGAAGTTCTACCTAAGTGTAACCACTATGTACTTTTTTTACTGGTATAACGTATTATTATATTATTAAGCAGTATTACGTAGTATTAAGCAGTAGATTGACCACAATCCCACTTGGTATTAAGTGATGATGAAGCTCTTGTTAGTAGCGCTGAACGATTGTTCAGTAAGAGCATATTCAAAATTCTCTAAAATATATTAAACATCTACGTTGAATACGAACGAAAACTACGAACGCAAATTAATTCTTGGCTGTACGCATTAGTAAATGAGGAGGTATATAATGCTTCATTCGAATGCAAAGGAAAACCACGAATCGATTAACGGTACCGTGTTGATCTATTCACGGACACAGCATTCGGAAGGCGTAGGTGGCCGTGGTACGTGGACGGGTGGCAGACATGGAGACTATGTGTTTCGTGCAAGCAGGGAAACCGTCATCTCATATACACTATTTTCTTACTATTAGTAACTCTACTGCTTACTAACGTACGTTTCATCTATTACTACAGAGACAGAGATAAACGTTTTAATACAGCACAAAAAGTCGCAGTTTAGTGACGTATTAAGATAAATAAACCACAAAATTTCACTGTTATACAAAAGTTGAGGGCCTTTATATGTTGACAGCTGTAAAACATAGGCTCCTTCCTTTTAGTGCCACAGAGAGAGAAAGAGAGGGATGAGGACCTATGACAATTTTTTATCAACTACATTTCTTTTGTATGGGTTTCCTTACGACTTAAGTCTTCACCACAGTGTACTCGATGAATAAAAATTTAATCAATTTAACTAAACTCTATGCTTGTGAGAGTATGAAAGCATAAACAGTACAAAAAAATGGTAATAACGACTAAGCAATAACTGAATAGCATAGCATATAGTATAGTTATAAAACGTATACAAAGTAAACGTGTCATTATCAAAAGTTTTCAACGAAGTTATATATTATTCGATATATACAAACAATTGTAGAAAAATTAATCACTAATTGATTTTTAGCGCCGCATAAATAGAATTTTTAGCTTTATAGTCGTATTTAAAAAACGCATGGAACGTTTCCGAACGTAAGAATAATGTGTTTTTGTGTTACAACTTTTATGTTCGACAACTAAGATCAGAGGTTCGTTAACGATGCACCCGCGTAACTTGATCCTGATCTCGTTATATCAATCTCCCTTTTGACAACTTAATGGATTATAGAAAAGGTCTCTAGGGGAGACAAGACGCGAAAACTGACGAGGCGAAAAACTTCGCTAGCTTCTTATCATGTCTAAAGTACGAGTATATCTAGAAGTGATAATTAAAAAAAAAGTTTAATAGATACATTTATATCGGTAATTTGTTTGTTGATTCTGGAAGCCAATTCCAGTATTTACTTTCTGTCATTCCATAAAAAAACTTGTCCTGTAAATTGACCGCAATATGTCCTGGGGACTAAAATTACCCGATGTCTCTGAAATTACCCGAAGAATTGTGGCCACCCTGCGTTCCCTTCATCGTATGAAAACCTTTCTGCCTTTTAAAGCAAAGCTTATGCTTTTTCATTCACTTGTTCTACACATTGTGGCACCTTTTCACCAAGTTGAAGCGCCTCCCCAACAAGTACATACAAATTAATTTCGGTTTACGTAAGTATAGACCAGATGTTTCCATATATTTCCATATCATTCTACGCTTAAATTGGTCCCTAAGGCGTAACTATAGAATTTTATTAACAATTTTAAACGATAGAAATTCTCTCGCTTATCTTATATAAATATATAAAAAGAATTGCTTCAAAATTAGGCTTCGTCAGCACTGTTTAGAGATATCTATCTATCAAATTCAACTTATATTATTGTTGGTATAGATAAATATACTAACAGTAAGTATATGTTGTGTATTGGTTATATATTCATCTATATGCACATCAAGTTTTAATGTATTCATATTTTACGAATAACACAATAATTCTAATATCTAGTATGTAACTTTTAAAATACAAATTATTGCCTACTTAAATATTATTCTTTTTCTGTACTTAATTTTCCCCCAAAATTTTTTTTTTCTTCATGTGACTGTATGTTTCGAAGATAATGGCATTAGGAACATTCCTATTAGCATTTTATCATTGCCATCATTATCAAAATCAAAATATAACATTAGAATTAAAAACAAAGACAGAAATAGTGCATTGTTTCTCAAGTTCACGAGTGAGAAGGAAACTCGGTAACGCTAACATCTGGATGTCACCCCTTTCTCAGAAACAATTCGTGGAGGATAACATCCGTCCAAGTTTGTTACGTCAGATGATACGTACGTGCCAAGAATCTTTCGAATTGTACGAAGGGAAAATGACGCTTACTTAATTCTTGATTTTTTCTGTTATCCGTTTTTAAATTATTGGTTTTATAAGTTTACGTTTTTAAATGAGATTTTCCTTTCAGTACACCCGGATCACTAAATAAATATTGTGACACTTTTCTTGTCTCAATTATTAATATCATAATTTGCATTTATTTATCTAAAGAATCAGTAATGTTTATACAAAATGTTTAATTATAAGTACTCAATTACTTATTACTTACATCTCCGCTGCTTATAAAATTATGACATTTCTCTATAAAGTTTAATATATGTGTAATATAGGTAAGGTAAAGTTAAAATGATAATCGCGTACCTTAATGGATAATATTTCTTTCATTGTAAGGCCCCATGTCTAGGTTCGAATCTCAGCCGAAATCAATATTTGTGCAAAACACCTTTTATTGGTTACAGGGTCTAGTTGTGTCGCTAATGCGTCCCGCGTCACTTTTTTTATAGAAGGGGGCAAACGAGCATGCGGCTCACCTGATGGTAAGCGATCACCGACGCCCACGAACATACACAACACCAGAGGAGCTGCCACTGCATCTTGCTCTTCCTCCGATCTAACCGCACAAGCTTTACATCAGAAAGGTAAAGATGAATGAGTGCCTCTGTGTTTGCGCGTACACATACGAAACTTCCTGCGTAGTTCACAACTATCTATAGTAGTCATCATTACCATCAAAGTTAACACACTTGTCTGGGATTTACAACATGCACAATGTCAGATAAATAATTTACAATAGCTTGCCGTGGGCAAAATGTAAGCCCAAAAGTAACATGTAAATATAATTTTTTTAAATATTCAGAAACCCCATTCGACCCCTTATTGACTCAATAGGGCGTACTGTAAAAAACTATTTGAAAATTTTGACTTTTATTAAATTAATTTGTATGTATATGATTATAATTAGAGTACAGTTATGTTTATACATTTTCTTTAGTGTCGTGTTTGTGTTTAAAGAACGTCTTTGTCAAAATATATGCATTTTATTGTAATTCTTTTGGAAGAGAACACACAAAGAATCGCTCTCTCACTTGGATGCACACAATCAGCAAACAGGAAACGACAAACTTTTGAAAAATTTCCGTCATATCCGGCCTCTGTCGTCGTCAAAGATTCGGGAACGTAGACAGTTAAATTTCATATTATGTCTATTTTCAGTTTTGGACAATTTGTACAAATATCAATGCATAACAGCGTCAGTAATATTTTTTATAATCTTACAGGTTTTATTACGTCAGGAGCTAACCGTAAGTGGCTACAGCAGCCCATTCATATAGCAAGCAATTTGAATCGGAAAAGCTTACAGCTACGTTGTTTTTAGATAGAGGTATAGAGCCAGTTTAATTACAGGCTGTATTTATACAAGCTCTCAATAACCTTTAAACCGGATCACAATTGTGGTTGCACCGTTAATTAGTGACAGAAATAGGCGAGAGGGTGTACTTACACACGACTCCTAGACCGAACGGTGTGTCGGACCACCTAAAGTACCAGTATAGTTAAAATATGTAAATAAAGGAAAGCTTACTTTGGATTAAAATATGAACAATGCGGTAAAAAATAAAATAAAAACAGGGTAATATAGATGATAAAATTCATTCCAAAACGAGTTTCAACAGATTTATTGAAAACCGTAATCTAAAATTATGAGCAACAAAATTATTCTCTTAATTATAAGTTCTTCTAGATTATTTACTCTTCTAGAGTACAGAGCTCTAATATCAAGTAAAATACTTATGTTATAAGATTATAATGAATTTTAAAATTTAAAATTGTTTTTTTTTCAACTTTGTTAGCTTAAGGAGAGACAAAGTTCATCTGAGATGATCTTCTCTTTGAACATTGTAATTTTTATGCTCGACGGGTGGGTAGTGTGACAATACACCGCGGGATGTGGGGGGTGGGGAATCGAGAGACGAGACGCCGTTTTTGTAATATTTTCATTTTTCACTCACTTTCCACCTTTTTTTACAGTAACTTATAAAAAAAACGCGTTTTGATAGAGTTGACACACTGTCACGCACAGATGGGTATTTTGTATCATTAGTTAGAATTTTTTTTTACACTTTCACTTTTGTTAATTTTTTTTTTCGTACAATAAAAATGCAGGATAAATTTATTGTTTCTTCTCTGTGTTAAACCTTTTTTATATTGTTACAACTTCTTACTATATTCCATCATCATTACAGTCTGTCCCAAGTTCACTGCTGAACATCAAGTTCTCCCAAAAATTGCCATAAAGCACGATCCTGAGCCATCGGCATATTTCGATTTCCACATCACTGTGTAGGTCGTCGCTCCAACTTGGTACTTCAACTTAGCAGGTTCAGCATCCTAAATGCTATGCCGTTTACTATAACTCTGCTGCGCATATCATCGTTCCGGTTTCTATCTTACAGTGCAATTGCAAGCTTAACTCGATGTGCAAAGTCTGAGATTACGTAATAAGTTAGTCAATGTCTTTTAAATTATTCTTAAAATTATAAAATACTCGCACAAGCCACGGCAACACAATCATTGTTATCTAATACGTACAATCAAAAAAACATTCAAATATTGAGAGTCCTTTCACCTGCTTTGGGACATTTACTTTTTATACTTTTATTACACAATGTATTGAAATACATCATGAAAAGGTAATGCAGGTGTTAACAAAACAAACCTCTCGACAAGATAGATCGCGTTGGAGATTTGGTTTATTTTTCCTACGACTTAAATTCGAGAATTACAGAATCTGAAATAATTCGTAATAGTCGAACATTACGCATTATTTCATATTGACTTGCAAACTTCGGTGATAGGGATGAGTCATAAAGTTACGCGGTTAAACATAAAAAATCTCGTTATTGGATCTTCAAATTAGAATTAATCCTTGTAATTATTGCACAACTTATTGACTTCCTAATTCGCTTCCTCTCTCCTCCCACTAGAAGTACTCATATAGTTAAATATAAGACTCCTCAACATAAGGATTCCTGTTTTCTTGTAGATTTTGAACTGACCTGTAAAGTAAATCCTCTTTAATCGTAAAAATAAACATTATGGATTTATTCAATCCCTCCTGTCTTCGATATTTTAAATTCAAAGACAGAACCAAAGCTCGCAGTACAAAGGAACATTCACATAAAGTAACACACATCCGATTACGTAATAGATGTAATGCGGGGAAAAGCGCGATCACTTTTAATAGAATAGGATTCAAATTAGGTATTTTTTATTCTGTAAATTATTTTAAGTTTCATTAACTTAAAATAATGATGAATTTAAAATAAAATAACTGTATGTGTAGCTGTGTGTGTAGTACTACTGCTACGTTTCTTTAACATTAATTATTCAGTCCCACAGCTGGACTTCAATCTCGACGCTTGACAGGCGGATTGACGGTAGCAAATCTTACATCTTAAAACCTGCTGCTGGTTATTAGTCCTTATAATTTAACTCAGGCATAATTGACTCGAGTATACCGCTATCTTACGGAGGCCACCACCTTTTCCCTAGCATGTGCCTTAGTCCAATTTACGTACGTTACGTTGGCAGTTTCTCTTAAGCCGCCATCCCACGGCTATGTTGTTGCTAGATAATGGCGATAGAACTTAAATGGGGGATATAACGACAGAAGAAGGAACATTGTTTCATCCAGTTGTCTTACTACTTAGTTACTGTACCTACATGACGTAGCTGTATAACGCTCTTTCGTTTGATAAGTGATAAGAGACCTAAATACTAGCAGACACATTTTATCATTATCTGCGCAATTAAGAAAATACCTTCGGAGTTTTTCCAATATGTATACTAGCGTCCGACCGCGGCTTCGCCTGCGTGTAAAAAGTTTCCGCAAGGCTGGCATACAATGTAGCTTTTATTTTTTCCCAGATTTTAAGGTAACTCCATACCATTTTGAACTAAATGGTTTCCGCAAACCACTTTTCGCCTATCCGAGAGATCGAACAAACGAATAGCGAGACGTTGTAAGTAGCCGAGCCATTTTTTTCCAATTAAAACTTACTTCATATATAGCGGGACCCTAAAAGCCCACATACATAGGTCGGTTCACAGATAAGACAGAATCGTTATTGCATCATTACGTGCCCTCTCGATGTTCTAATTGTTTCCGCGCGGGCCTCCGAGACGTATCAATTTGCGAGCAATTTCGTACCGCAATGGACCGAGAGAGGAGCGCTTATTGTGGGCGAGATGTTTCGAATCACATTTCCATATTATTTATTTCGCTTCGTACGCCGTACTTGTGATTACGTTCTGAAATTAATATTTTTTATGCCTGAGTTACTGGCACATATACATTATTTATATTAGGTATATACTACACCTATACCTAATACATATGTATTTTCATAATCAGTTAATCCGCTCTATAATACCATATCTAGTACTTCTTTGAACTTCAGTCCAGTCCAGTGACTGACTGACTCCATAAAATCTTCTGTAATCTGCCATGATGAACTGAGCTCTAACAATACTTCTCATGCTTGACAATAACTCCAATTCACTCTCACATCATCAACTTAAAGTATTCGTAAACCTCTTGGTAAAGTTGCATACATGTCTCTTCATTATCATTTTATCCTTATTTCTGTACTGCCGTGTCCCTCCAAAGCTCAAGAGTCAAAAGTATACAAACAAATCACTTCATTCATTTCAAAGTGCAATTCTTTCAGGTTTTCTCCCTGACCACAGAACTACCACAGCTTTACTTAAAGTTACTGAGGACTTAAGAGAGGATATGGAAGACTTATGTCAGACCCTACTTGTCCTTATTGACTTTTCTAACGCATTCAACTGCATCGACCGTGACTTGGTCATTGGTTTACTTTCACGACTGAATTTGTCTACGTCGCCAGCATACTGTACGATCAAGTCAAACAGTTTCTGACTGATGGGATCTGACTGTACGTGTTCCGCAAGGTGGCATTTTATGTCCTCTGTTATTTTTATTGTTTATCAATCTTCTGACTTACCATCTTCCATGTTCTTACCATCTGTATGCTGATGATTTTCAGCTATACTCGGAACTAACCTTTGCAGAATTGGTACCGCCATTGTTTCTACTTATGATGATGACCTGAAGCGAATCTCAATAATGTCGAAGTGCTTCGGGATTACGGAAAAACCGAATACTTTATGAAGAATAAGTTGCTCCCTTTTGTGCCAGTGTGAAGAATCTGGGTTTAATTATTGACATCTGTTACAGCACCTGGACGTTACAGGATTCAGGGATCAACTAATACTTCATCTCGTTCAATCAAAAGTTTTTCCATTATTCGACTATACCGATGTCTGTTAACTAATAATCCTCAGAAGCTGCTAAGCAAGTTGGATAGATTACTTAACAACTATATACGTTTTGTCTATGCGTATGCATATGGCGTGCGCAATTATAATAACGTGTCATACTTCTACTCTGAGCTGAAGTGATTGACGATACTCCAATGCATGCAATCATTTATGATTCTTCCTTAGATCTTTTTTAAAAAAAAATAAGTCCTTAGAGACTCGCATTCTCTTAATCTTCGCTAATCACATAACTTATTACACTTTATTCCCTTCCATCATTCTACCTTCATATGGAACTCTTTTAGGGTCACTGCCATCACTCTTTGGAACAGGTTGCCAGTGAAAATTATCCACAAAGAATTTTGTCAAAAGAGAACATCACGAGCATATCCTTAGTCAACAGAAGTTGAGTATTACCTGCAGAAGTTGCTACTGCTGTGTGTGCTATTTATATAAATTTAGTTATAAAGTTTATTTGTACGAGTAAATACGCATATAGAATTAGAGTATGTATGTATATATATGTTATTTTTGAATATGTATGTTCATATTTAGCTACATGTATTTAAGTGTTGCCTACACTTATATAAGTACATATGTCGTTAACATTATATAATTATATTCTAGTTTTGCTTATATCTTCTATCACTAGCTTAACTACCCTAAAACAGACTCTCTGTTTCAACTAAGGGTACCTATAAATGGTATACAGCATTAAGGTTGCCTTTTGTTCAGTTAAGTTATAATAAATTTAAAATTATGTTTTGTAAACGTCTTTGTATTAAATGTACATTTTGACATCGTCCACCACAATACACAATATTGGATTTCCAGCGATTTCATCGAGTAAATTGAATTAAAGGACTATATCGTTAACGTAGCTCGAATTGTCTCTCTCGCATTTATGTAACTGTTCTAAGAAAAGCTCTTGTAATTAAATCTCCTACTTTAGTGCTACGAGTTCATTGCAAGTGTGTTGGATGAATTTCTACGAATTGCACTAAAAGATGTCAAGGTCGCAAAAAAGTTGTCATAAGAAATAAAATTTTGTTAGTCAATAAGTTTTAAGTTTACTTTGAGTTATGCTGGTATCGGGAATATCTGATGGCTTTCCTAAGTCATCCTAAATCCTTTTAAACGAGACTAAAAGCCTGGCATAGTACAGGTTGTAACAATATCCAATCATGATAATAAAAACTTTAGTAATTTTGATAACCTTAGTAAGACATTTAAAGAATATTTAAATTTTTTTTTAAAGATATTTTAATAAGTATGTTCATTTTTATAAGTAACTATAGCCAAGACATTACACATATTAGAGCAAATAAATTAAGTTCGCGACTAAAAAATAAAAATGACTAGGAGTTCTTTTTTTTTGCACAAACGCCGGTATTCTGCGAGGCCGTGGTACCGATCCGTTCGAGCCGGCCCATCCGAGCAGCAGCAAAAGCCGCCGCTTGGCTCTACCACGTCAACTATGATGTTGCTTCATCAAATACATTATACTTATTAGTCAAATAATAACAGAAGAATATGTAAGGAACTACTCAACTGTTACCATAATAAAAATTTATAACAGAAGCAGTGACAGGCAAATACTCAATAGATGCTAATTCTTTCAAAAATAAATCTCATTACGTTGTCGAAATAAAAACAGATTCAGTGGTTTATTCACAATTTGAAACTACAAGCAGTGTTATTGTGAATAAACAACAGTTCAGTTTATCTGTTCATTTGAATATGAACTTGTTTTGACATCTTATAAATCTTAAATATAGCACGAATAAGATATTCACTTTAAAATAAAATCCACACGTAAAGGCAGACAATAACTTTATACATCAAACCGCAAACGATATAAACTTTAAAGTTATTCTTGAAGAGGGATTCATAGTTTTATTACCCGGAATAAAAGTCAAAGATTGTATAAGTTGTAACATCCATATTTCGCTTGGTTCTTTAATGATGTTTATCTACAAAATTATTTATTCATCAAAACCTTCACATAGTAAATAAAACAAAAGTTTACCATCATAATCTTTTACGCCAATAAAAAGTTTTGTTTTGAGGTGTTAGCAACAATGTATCATGCAAAAAAATAATGAATGTGTAGATATTAGGTGATGTTGTCGTGTGTTCTCTAGGATGTTTAGTTAGGAATTTCAGTTTTGAAAGTGTAAACCTTTTATCTTCTTCCTCGTCATTATTAGTAACAGGTTGGTGTGATGGACTCTCAGTGGGAGCTCCAATTGCCGAGGAATAATAACTCTGTACTTTGACACAGATTGAAGTAATGACACCCGTGCCCACCTCGTTAGGGATTAGAGGCGTGAGCTGTTATGTGTTATTTTGTTTAAGATTTTAAGTCAATAGGGTGAAGCAGTTATTTCATACCGCCAGAACCTCGTTTGTCAGTCAGTTTGGGACCACCACATGCAGGTAAGGTTTTGAGAAAATTTGAGAAAAAACATTGGTAATTTCTCTTTCATGGTCACCGGATTTAAACTCCTAGAGTAAAAATAACAAAGAACATCGTAAGCTTACTTTGCATCAGCTCAGTAACCATGTAGTCCGATTTACTTGCAATGGGCGTTCATTTGCTAAGATTTATGGTATTATGATACGGAATCCCTGTCCCGTCACCGGTCTGCTAACTTTTTAAGATGGTTATCTCACCACCTTTTTTTTATAAGAAAAGTACTTTGTATAGGCTTGTAATACTTCGTATTCTTCTCCATCTAATAAGTCCACTGCTGAACCATACAAATTCCTTGAAAGCACCAATAAAAACAGGCATGGTATACATGAAAAATTCACCGATCACTCACCAAGGTGGGCTTTTTTTTTTTTTTTTTTTATGAGAACTGCGGCAAACGAGCAATCGTTTCACCTGATGGTAAGTGATTGCCGTCTCCCATGTACATCAGCAACACCAGAGGTACTGGAGGTACGTTGCCGGCCTTAAAGGTATTTGGGAGATGGAAGGCAGGATGAGGAGGAAGGTGGGAGTGGGCCACCGGTTACCGCATTCACCGAACGAAACGTACACAACACAAGATGTCTCTTCTTCACGCCGGTATTCTGCGAGGCCGTGATTCCAACCATGCCCATTCGAGCGGCAGCAAAAGCCGCTTTGATCTACCGCATTTAGCTATACAACGTTTACTAGTAGGTAACTATTATGCCTTTCAAGGCTTTACGATATCCACGGGAGAAAATATTGTGGAAGATTTTTACGCCGATACAAACTTTACCCCTGTATTGTATTGTATTAACATTGTTTTTCAGAACGCGAGCTCCACAAACTGTAATAATGCGAAGCTTGCAATCGCTTGCAATGTTACCATGACGTTACCATAACCAAGTGATCCCTCATTAGTGACGGATAAGCCTAAAAGCGTTCGCTTATCCGCGGTTTGTTCCATCTATAGAAATAACTACCTAAACAATTGTTTGTATTAAGCTGTTAATACTTTAAGTACATACCGTAATTGTTTGGTTGAAAAACTTTTTTTGAATAATTTATTTCTTACAGCACTAAGTGTAATTAATACAAGTATACGTTACGTATTTAATACACGTAAGACGTACACGTATTTTTTATTTGATATCAAAAATGGGAACAAAATTAAAATGACATAAATTATGTTTTTAATAAAGTTTAATAGATTTTTTGTTAGAAATAGAACTACTAATTAGCTAGTTATACGCGATAAAATTCGTAAATAATAGTATCTTTTCAATGTGTAGTATCCTTTAGTTGCTTTTAATACGTTATTTGTAAATACGAATTTAAAATAAGTAATATAATATAGATGATTGAAAATCAAAATGAAATTTCGGCACAGAATAAAAAATAATAATAGGTAATTCAATTATGATATTATCTTTACCTGTATTTAAAGCTATAACAGTATTGTTTAAAATAACCACTAATACGTTACGCAACGTTAAATTTCATATTATTTTGTTATCTTCTTATATATATCATATATATATCACGCGTATCACAAAGCTGACGGAACAAAGCTTTTTTCTACAATAATAATATAATAATCAAAACAATTTATCTAGAGCCGAGAGCACCGTCCCGGACGTGCTCTTAACAAATTGAGCCAATCACCACACCTTTTGTACTCAGATGCGGGAGTTTGATCAAATATTTGCTGCTTCAGGGTAGTTGTATGTTTGGAGAAGTATTGTAACGACCAAACTTTTGCCGGATAGCTAAAGTTTCGAACATGTTTTTAGTTTGTCTTAAACGAAGAATTAATTATCTTTTATTATCAATTATCTGTTAAGTAATAGTCTAGTCTTGAGACCTTCTTGTGTAATATAAAATAAGTAGTTAGGAGGTTTTAATAGACTCTAGTTTTTCTACATCTTGAACAAATTTTCTAAAAGTATAAGGTATCCTAAACCTTGCTTTTAACCAGAAGCTATTCAATTATTATTTTAACAGCAATCATTAAATAGTAACGATTCTCCATCTACATACGTAAAATTATCAATAAATATTGTATCGATATTTATGTATTACTATTATTAAATATATTACGTAATATAAATTATTCTTACTTAAAGACAATATTATTCCTCTTGTTAGGGTTAAACTACAAAGGCGGTGTATCAAAATATTTTCTTAAATATTTAAATTTTGAACAGTAAAGTATAAATAAAAACTAGAACAAGTGATAATATTAATTGTAAATATGGTGAAACCAAGTGAAAACAATCGCAAGTATTATTTAATGGTGCCAAGGCAATTTGAAAATATATCGGAAGCAATCTACGAAATGTAAAGGGGTGAAGTTGTTCTCTCTCCTACAGGAAACGGGTAGACAGCAGGCGCTGTATGTTGTGCTCAACCAGAAGTACTGTGGTATTTCTTGATGTAAACTCAAGTCGTAGTTGATCATGACCCACTGCTTTACATTAAGCAAAGATCAAATGACAGTTTTCTAGAGAATTGTTATGGTCACTTTTGAGTTTTTTTTCCTATCTCCAAACTCTTCTAAAATTTATCGTCCTAGATCTCGTAGTCTCCTTGTAACAAAATTCTGGTAAAACATTACCATATTCTTGATAGAATAACAAGGATTTACCTGATTTGTGTGTACAAAATGTCATTCATCCCTATGAATGACATATCGTAGATCCAATTTTGACATTGACATTGGGTAGACTACGCTAATAGCCAAATTGGCTTCCGCAACCCAATTTTTACCTCTTTGGTATATAGAGTATGACGATTGGCAAGCCTCGTCGACATCCGCGTAACAAATAGGGTGGCAAATTATTACGCCGTTACCATGCGGCAATAAATAATAATTTTGATTTAATTTTATAAATACATATTTTGTTAAAAGTATGTTAAGAACGCACTTACGAAAAATATTAAGCATCCTTAACACAGATTTGAATGTGGAGCCAGGTATTATGTTAAATACCGTGACTTGACATGATCCGCTTAGTATGAGCTAAGTTGGTCGTCTGTTGTTGGATAAAGCAAGAACTCCGGCAATAAATCATATTTAGCGGTATGCGACGATCAATCAGGGACTGCCACATCGGCCATTACTCAATTAAGACAGTTGATGGATGCGACGAAGGGGACGTCTCTACGCGAATAGTTTAATGTGCAACACTAACACCACATCCTTATTACTTGCACATCAGCCTATTGTAGTCCACCACTGGGCATAAGTATATCCAAGAAAGCTCCACTTAAAACCGTCGTACACTTCTTGAAAGGTCTATATAGAGGAGTGGTGAGCATGGAACTCACCACGCTGGACAAACGTATCGGTGAGCGCAATGCCAGTAACATAGCATAAGTGATGCTCGTCATCTATAGTCTTTGAGATTGAGTTAGACCAATCCACGTGGATATTCCGATATTATTCGGTCGCCGGAGACTTGTTTGTTAGATAGCAGGGTGCACCATGCGCAGGTGAGGTTAGCATCCCTCTCACATCCCTTACACAGCTTATAACCATTCAGTAAGAGTTCCGTAAGGGTCATTTACTACGAATTTAGTCAACTCTTTACATAATTAGTGTCTTAGGTCTTATAAGTAGGCATTATCATATATTACATTGCGTATATTATGCCTTATATATACTTTAAAATGAGTAAAGATTCTTAAGCTCATTAAATCGACAATACAGAGTTGCTTAAGTAAAAGTTAAATGTTTTTGGGTGCGCAGTTGCAGTGAGTATAAGGAGAATTTGATCTATGAATCTAATTACTGTAATGAGTCATCCTAAATCATCAATACAAGCTTTTGATGCCAGTTACTCGCTACATATACTTTAAAATGAGTAAGTATACAAAGTCTTCCAGAGTCAACAGGATAAAAAAAATTATTGAACAAAGATTGTTTAAAATGGGTTACTATGATAGTATGGAATACAAGAATGATAATCACCCGTGGGAATGAGTTTATCGCTTCCAAAATGTTTCCAAAATAAAATTAATTTAGTATCATATAGTCTTAATTGCGTATTATAAAACATTTAAGAGATGAAAATAAAATTAACAAAGCGTGAAGTATTTTAGTATATCAATTGCTCGTTGAACAGCTAAGATAGTGTCAATATATCAGGTGTATCTAACCACAAG
Source organism: Bhutanitis thaidina (assembly GCA_029286595.1). Taxonomy (NCBI): domain Eukaryota; kingdom Metazoa; phylum Arthropoda; class Insecta; order Lepidoptera; family Papilionidae; genus Bhutanitis; species Bhutanitis thaidina. The sequence continues at coordinate 4,589,549 of JAGSMS010000009.1, read as the reverse complement.
ATCCATGATCACTGAAGTAACATGAAATGCAATTAAAAGTTGAAGCTAAATTTGCCATAATTCTTTGCGTTAATTGTCAGTAAAGGTCAATCAGTTACACGAGTTTATCTTCTAAATTTCGTTACGAAGCTTTGTTTACATGTAAAAAAAATCCACATTAGTGATTTTTTTGTTTAGAATATACAGGAATCGTTCATTAAAGTTAACTTGGAGATCCAATCGGCTAGATCTTCGTTTTTGATAGATACAGATTGCTATGCGAATATAGCAATCTCCTAATGTTTTTCTTCCTTTGAAAGGAGGAATTGCTTACATTGTCAGATGTAGAAATATTGTCAAACGGATTCAAACACAAAACCCTTTTTTTAATCATCCTTATTTGATATAGAGTCTATTTAACAATTATCATATTGTTTAAATTATAACAATCACAGCAGAGATGTAGATTGATAATCTTATGCCCAGTCATAAGCCAGATACACTTCTTATCTCACTTTAATCTTTCCGGCGACTTTGTCCTAACTCCTGACTTTAAGTAGCAGACGCGCTCTGTCTATGCATAAGGAAGATACCATATTAAAGTAATGAAATTAATCCTGTTGCTTATATTTATTATTATTAATAATATGGCGTATAGTGACGGTGTTGGATTACTGTCACATTGTATCATCCTAGTCAACGCCACATCGAAAGTGAATTGTCTAAGTGCAATCTGTCTAAGATGTCAAGAGCAGTGAGTGCAGCAGGAAGAAGAACAAGAATGTAAAAATGGACAGAAGAGATGAGCGGAAGGCACGAACGAGAGGAAATAAAACTACCACAAGTTGTACGACGATCAGAGACGAAGTACTACTTTAATTCATGGTTCAAAAATTAAATATTCATATTCCTGTAAGTAATAAAAAAACTACGATAGCCTGGTCGTTAGGGGATCTGCCTCCGAATCAGGAGATATGAGTTCGATCCACTATGATGAGGGCCTTTACCAAATTAGTTTTTCGTAACTTGTCTGATTGTATGATTTAAAGCGTGGGTTGTACAATGTGCGACGTGTGCACTACCCGTCACGTTGTCCCAAAATGGCAGGTGAAAAGTGTCTTGAAACGACTAAAATTTCTTAAACCTCTAACCACTCCATTACTGACCTTATTTATTGTAAAAAATATGTTGTATTCAATTGGTCGTACAAAATAAATATAATAGAAAAATCAATATAGTAAGAGGATTTCCTCTAATTTCGCAGAAGATTTAAAGTAAGGAAGAGGCCACTATGCCGTACCAGAATGACATTGTATGGCTTACCGTCCTGACCCAACAAGACTACGACGAAATTTTCCAAATAAAATTAGTAGTTGTGAAGTCTGAAGAGTCAGGATACTTAGTGCCGCAAGTGTACGCGCGAACATGTGAATTCATCTGATTATAGGGGGTAATACAATCCGACCCGGAAAACCTTTTGAGCCGAAACCTAACAGCAATTGTACTGCTAACTGGTGGCAGAAATGGTTAAGCGTTAGTTATTTTTAAATTTATCGTTATTAAGTCTCCGTTTATTGTTCCGTTATGAATAAACTTCAAAAGATTCGACGCTCTCGGTTAACTATTAAAAAGGAAAAGCATCTGGTGTTGTAAATAAATAATTAACATATTACTCACCAATTCGTGCCCTCACATAAATTATACAACAATTGGTATAATTATACCTCAACTAGTTTATGTTTGAACGGAAACGGTACGCGACTCGCTGCCGGGCCGTTAGCGTGCCCGCAATCTGATTAGTTGCAGAAAGTAATCTCGGCAAAGTAAATATTTGGCGAAGTAATTAGCGAGTTGCGAGGAGTCCCGGAGCGCTTAAGTGGTCCGAGTAACGTTCCAGATGAGATTTAGCGCCTCAAGTTTATCAGATATCTGATGCGAATAACGTATGAACATACTATTTAAGTGTAACGGGTAATTTATAGTAACTTTTCTTGAATGTCAACTTCACCTGCGCGCGGTGCACTCGGCTGATTAACGAACGATTTTTAAACGTGGTAGAGTCATGCGGCTGCTTTTGCTGCTACTCGAATGGGCCGTCTCCACCGGGTTGGTACCACGGCCTCGCGAAATACCGGCGTGAAGTGGAGACATTTTGTGCTTTTGCGTTTCGTTCGGTGAGTGAGGGTAACCGGAGGCCCACTCCTCCTCCCCATTCCCCTCTTCATTCCCCACCCCTTCGCCCAAATACCCTTAAAGGCCGGCAACGCACCTACACCAACTCTGGTGTTGCAGATGTACGTGGGCTACGGTAATAACTTACCATCAGGTGAACCCCTTGCTAGTTTGTTGCCTTTCGCATAAAAAAAACGAGGCTCTGGCGTCCGACCGGTATCGGAAAATCCATTAGAATATACGGAACCTAAATCCCACAGACTAGTAGCGGCACTGCGCTCACGAACTCGCTCGCCCAGCGTGGTGAGTGTGGGCAATTATTCCATGCTATTCCGTATGCCGGTTATTGTTGGCGCTCTCATAAATAGTCCTTTCCGGCAGTGGACCTTGGAAGGCAGATTGAGTAAAAGTAAGAAGGATAGTGTAAGGCGTTATTAGGCCAGCGAACTCACAAAATTTATATTTCTGGCCATGTCCAGCAGTGAATTTTGAAAGGCTGAACGAAAATGAAATAAATGGATGATATTTAGTGAACTTGTATTTTATCTAGGGTCACAATCAAGTCGTTTTGATGTTTTTGTGACTACATTTTCTCTCCTAAAAACATTCATGAAAGTCGTTTAAATAATTTTAAAATATTTTTTCATTCAAACATGTGATATCAAATTTTTTGTCTGATGTTAAAACATTGTCACAACAAAGCAAAAATGTTAGCCCTTTGTCGAGTATTTCGTTATACATTCTTTATTTAGCAAATACGCATTCGCATTCACATCGCGATTGTGATAGTATGTGATAATACATTTTAGAGAATTTTAGGCGATACATAATTTGGATTGCCAACTTTTTCTAACTAACAAGGCTCTGGTGACCGAATGATGCCAGAAATCCATCCAATTTTGCCGAACCCAAATATCATAGACTATTGAAGGAAACGACTATGTGTTCAGCTGTGAACTTAAATAGGCTGACCCACCCCTATCTGACTATGAAATTGCTATTGCCAATGTTCTTTGCATAGGGGTTTGTTGCTCTACTTTTACTAAGGATAATTTTTTATCATACAAACTTTTGCGGCAAGTAATGTAGCAAAACATCACAAGGTTATATAATATATAACAAGCGCATTAAACAACATTTTAATAATTATCAGATTACACAACAAGTCATTACGTCATAGACCTCACATGGTAGTATTGCAAATATAGATGTGATATGTGTATGCACTCGTATATATGTATCTATGGGCTACGATCAAGTAGTTTGTATACGTATTGAGTAAAACTTCTGCCTACATAAAGATACCAAAAAACTGCTTAAGTTAAGTTAGGTTTAGTGTAAAGGTTAAGGGTACTAACACTTTCATCACAATGCCAATCAGAACGCGGCGCATTCGTAATTTGCAGAACTCAGATCTCACACAGCGACACTGCGCTCACCAGCCGGCCTGCCCTGCGTGGTTAGTTTGGACAACAAATCTTCCATACGAGGCAAGCTACCTGTTTTTTTTATGGGAAAGTCGGCCAACGACCATGCGGTTCACCTGATGTTAAGTGATTACCGTCGCCCACGTACGTCTGCTACACCGGAGGTGCTGAAGGTGCGTTGCCGGCTTTTAAGGGTAACTGTGGGTACCTGTGGTAGACACAATTACTGACAACATTTATAAAATGATTGCGTCCATTTTATAATATTGACGCAAATGAAACCGTCCCTTTTCTTTCAAAAACTATCTATTAACAATGAAAGATTAAGAAATAGCGAGACGCCCTTCCTCAACATTTACGTCGACTGAAATTATAACATGGTCGAAGAAATGTCACATTAATATATTAATATGTACATACCCAAGATTATCAACTGGAAAGATCGCAGACTCGTGTCCAAACGTCCTGCGATGCGCCAGCAGCGCGGGGAAATTGAGATACTGGTTTCGAGATAACACGAAATCTAATTGAAATATTGCAACAGAGATGCGGCGTAGTTAGGGTGGACTTGGAATTGGATTATGGACCTTGCGAATTATCTGCTTGCATGTGACAAAATACATTACAAGTTTCATTTACGTTCTTAACAAAGATTTATACTTAATTTGTTTTTGACAATGTATTGAATATGCTTCTCTTATGTAAAACGAAAAAACTTTACTTGTAATGGAGATGATTAAATCATGCTTGCTTTTGCATCGGGAATGATGTAAGTTTGGTATTACATATTACTAGGATATTATAAGAAATAGGAACTAAAAATGTCTAAAGTGTAAGTTCACGCCACAAACTTTCGAAAGTAATCGTGAGACATGTCTAAACAACAAAGTTCGCATAAAGCTAATTGCTAACAGAAACAAGGGCGGTTGCGGGAAGGGTTAAACCGTGAGACCGCAATTAGTTGTGAAACGGCGCGTACAAACTAATGACTTGGAGTTCTAAGTTTCTGCGGGCCATGGGTGATTACATCCCGAGGCACGCGCGATGCAAGTGACCGTTTGATTATTATGTATTTAACTTCAACGGACGTGGGTTATAGACTAAGATAACAAGAACACAATAATTTATTTAGGTAAGTGTTGTAAAGTAAGAACATAACAGTCTGTATTGCGATTATAAAATGACAATATGTGTTGATAGTATCTAGTCTATCTATTGATAGTAAACGTCTAGGAAGCGGTGCATTAAGGATACGAAGAGCTTGATCCGTTGATACGTAAACAAATTATGGATAAGTATGAGATAATTGATAAATTTTCCGTATTTAAGACAATATACTTAAACTCGGATAAACTATTCAAATAATATATTTATTTATACTTTATTATCTACACCATAAAGGATTACAAAAGGCGGACTTAATGCCTTTTGGCATTCTCTAACAATCAAGCCAGGGCGTGAAGAAATGTGATGATAGGTGCATCTAATTTAAAATAATATAAATATGAAAAGGCTAATTGAGAAATATACTACATAATTAAAACATATATAAATGTATAAGCATACATATCTACATATACACATAGGTATACAAATACATACTATAATATATACTGAAATACCAACAGATATATACATACATACAAACACATTAATATTTAAGAATGGAATTCAGGAATTTAATCAGAATGTCAATTTCATTGGCTTTTGTTAGTAGTATCAACAGCTGTTCGTATTACTTTATTCCAATGGTATATAACATTTTAAGAAAATTGGGGAATTTTTTTTTCGTCTACATACAAGACGCTAGTTTTCTAGATCATGTGATTCCCTGTTTATAATTTCAGTACATATTGCAGTAAATTGAGAATATGAAAACTCAAGGACGAATTAAGCGAGATAATAGAGATGTCAATAATTACAAGAATACAGATACAAGAATGAAGATTATTACGTGTTCGGCGGTAAAGGCAATATCAAAGGGCATAGTGCGGCCGGCACTCCTTGCGCCGCGGACATAACCCGTCCATGGCCCCGAGGGCCGGTATGCGAAAGGTATTTCCACGCATATGAAAAATTAGTTCCTCACCCAAAAGGTTAAAATAACATATTTCAAACAAAACTTAAATTTTACCGCTGCTCTTGTGAGAATATTGTAGCAAAACTAAAGGGAAGCTGTGGCACTAGTCGACATAATATTAGTGAAAACTATTTTTTGCTGAAGGATATTTAGGAAGTTTTCTTCTTCTTTAACAGGCTGTAAACAGTGCACTACGAGAAATAGATCTCCATCACAGAAGGCTTTTGCTGTAAACGTCCGAGCGCTCGCTGCCTTATTTACACTTTTGACACATTCCGGACGAGAATTTGGTCCTTTTTACATCTGTATTTTTATTTTAGATTATTTTTAAAGGTAGACATATGAGTGTTGTCACACAACCAGTCTCGGTTGCTTCACAATTTTACAAATTACAGCTTTTTTATATCTAAACTTTAAATTAAGAGTCGTTTTGAATTAAAGGAATTGGTGCCAGCAGTTTAAACGTGTTTGAGTTTTCTCTGATAAAGTTAAAGTTCGTATCTACAAGGATTAATTACTGTTGGATTAATGGTACATTCAAACTAGATAAATTGCTTTCCTGGTACTGAACATGGTTCACATCAGTCATCATAAAAGGCATATTTTATTTTCTGCCTTTGAATAAGTGATAACATAATAAAATAATCTCATTATCTTATAAATACAATTTTTTTCATCAACAGCATCTTATCTGCCTTAAACATTAATTTCATGACCAATTAAGTATAGATCTAAATTCTCTGTAAGTATAGGTGCATCATGCCAGCTTTATAGCTTGATGCACCAACAATCGTCGTAAATGGGTTCGTTCTTAAGTAGCAACCTCGTGTTGCCGAATGCAATGCAAATGTCCGTCATATATCCGAATAATTTATTGCTTTAATGAAATTGCTATTATTTCTCATACTATTATTTTTTATATACTAATTATTCAAAATAGAGATTTTTTTCTTTTTAATTACCCCTGTATAATGAAATTAACATATAAATTGTTTACAGCATTGACAATTTTTTTTGACACTGATGTATTTTTTTTCAATTGAGTATTGATGCGTAAACAGAAAAATATGTTGAAACTATAATATTATTTCTACCAACATAATAGATGCATGTTTTGGACACCCATGTTTACACAAATAAACTAACTTTGTCTTTATCTGTATCATGTTGACAGTCGCAGTTAGAATATTTTTAGGAACATAACGAATAATCTCGTATATGCTCAGCTACTACTTCTACTTTAATCAAGTCGATTATTTATTTTATTATTTTGTGATCAAGAACGAATAGCTGAGAACACTTGGTGATATTACGCTCTGATGTAAATGCGTCCTTAAGTGTTAAATCAAATCTTAATAAAACTTAAGCTAAAGTTCTCGTTTGCTTCTTGAGTGTCTATACGTATCCATCTTTGTAAAGTGTCTTTAATTATATCACTGACACTTACTTTTTAATCTGTACTTATACTTATAAAACGTAAATATAATTTTATCCAAGTCCCATGTCATTTTATGTAAAGTCAATGAGCCAATAAGCTTCAATAAGCCCATAACACATTTTCTCGCTAATGTTGACCAAGAGCATACGTGTTACATCTTATTTAGGTCATCCAATGTTCATTATTTAATGTAATTTGCTACTTTATCGTGTTACAGCTATGTGATAACAAAACAGATATTTAAAAGAAATAATATTCGATGTCATGTGAATTCCAATAACCTGCACTAGTGGTCGAACTATTCCCGGTTCCAAATCCTTTCCAAATTGTTAGAGACACCTTGTTTCATCTTGTGGGGAAATGGGTTCGTACATAGTGTTACTGAAGACAATAACCGGTTATGTCCAAATCTGCATCATTAAGATCTAACCGATTAATACCTCTATGAATTAATATAAGTTCTTGGTCCAGCGGCCCTGATAGATTAGCCAGAAAAGGCTCAAGTGAAGAAGGCCCGCAACTGAAATAAATAAGAACGGCAATGTCCTTGCCGCCGTTGATACGATATATACGGCCTGTTGCTGTGTCACACTATGACACCTGTTAATGAAGAAAATACTTTCAACGACAAGAAGGAGGGGCGTATCAACCATATCGCTTAAACATACGAGACCTTAGGGTTTCCTTCGAATAGGCTTAAATTTTTAAAACGGCCGTGTACAAGAGTGAACCTTGCGTAGGCCGACTAATGGATGAAACTCCATTAAAATATGCTGAACCCTAGTCCTAGAAACTAGAAATTGGGAGCAGGATCTCTTCTACGCAGATACCGATGCCTTCGGTTACCTTACTCACCGAACAAAACGCTGAAGAGATTGTTTATGATGAAGTGGTATCATCAGCAGCCACTACCGGATATAATCGTCTCCCAAGACGCGCCATTTATCGCTATCTTTGTCTGAATGCATATAACTGCTGTTCTTGCGTAGATCGTCGCGTCATCGAGCTAAAGCGCGTACGAAGCTTCTACTTATTCACCCTGCCTTCAGGTACCCTGCACGCTAGACGCTTCTGCCTGTCACCTAAAACTTGTATAAGTAGCTCTGGCATATTTGAAATGGTCACATTCTTGCCATATAAGATTTTTTACTAGTCGAATCTATTTCTGTTTTGACTTTGACGATATCGTATATTATAACATGTTTGCCTCGACGTGGTTCTCTCTCGGACGTGCTTAGTCCAACCGTGATCACCTTTGTGTTAGATGATGGGTTTCATCGCCTATCATGGAATACGGGTATATTGGTAATTAATACAGGGACAATTATATGAAAGTATTGTATTAAACGTTATACATGACTACCAATAAACCCTCTAGTAAAATATATGTATGTAGAAACAGCGAATATTTGCTAACTGCAGCCAATGTCAATTACATTTTAAGTAGATTTTTCTAACCTCGGATAATGCTACTAGGATTAAAATTTGTTTTCTTCCGTTCAAAGAAAAATATAAATTGGATCGAAAATGAACTTGTTATTCCGAGAATCGGGACTGTGCTAAGACACAGAAAACTATTTGTCCAATCTCTAACGATGTTGAAGGAACGCTTTCATGTATACTACTGTCATTAAAGAAGGTTAGTTCCCCTTTCCATTCACTCGATCTCATTCATTCCGTCCTTTCTCTATTACGATTTGTATTGAAAGCATTACAAGGAAATAAATGTAGCTCGTCGCTTGAACTTGTAAGAACAAAGTCTGAGGAACGGCGGCGCCGAACTGTCGTTCTACTACCACAATTAATTAATACTTGGATTAGTTACGGTTCTGGATATGGCTTTCAAAAACTATAAAAAAATTATAGCTTTCAAATGACGTATAACGATATATGGTGACAGAGATACGTCCGCGCTGCGACCACAAGACACAGTAAAAATCATATTTTTTTCACACAGTTTCTAATAGAAAAGTTATGTTTATCATATCGCGCTTACTAGTTATACCAGGTTTTTCTTAAAATTTTGACCTCTTTTAACGACTGACCTTTGAACTGGCATGAAACAGAATCTCGGATGGTATCGTCAGAATAGTAAGCATCGTGGACGTGGACACAATCATCACAAATACTGACTTTAGTTAGAGCTTTCTTAATTCTTCTGTTTAGCGATAGATTTAAACAACCCGTTAAGAATGAATTTTAAAATGGATATATTTTTTTTTTGTTATTAGTATTTTTCCATCTATGGTTAATAGTAAGAGTTAAGTTATGAGGCAATACTATGATATAGTTATCAGTTTAATTTTTCATAAAGTGAATACTGCAGCAAATATACCTTTCCTTCAGATGTCTAATCCAAAGATTTTCTATTCCTTAGGCATTAATGTTACTTCGAATAACGTACCGGACACGGTTTTACGCAGAGCTGTGTTATTTATTGTTATGTATCGGAAATGCCCCAGACTGCGCGCTGTTTTTCCCTAGAGTACGCCTTACCCACAGTGGTACGGTGCTGATACGTAATCTTTGATAGAGAAATACGTTTGTTTACCCCCTTTGCCAATGTCTCCAGCTACAAAATTGGTATGCAAATTTGTAAAGAAAGAGAACTTTTTAATCACAATAAAATAAGCTACCGAGTTACGAGATGCTTTAAGAATTCAATTACTCTTGTTACAATTTTTTTACTGGTAATTGGGGTTTAAAAATTGTTAGTCAATTCTGTTATTCTAATCCTTGGTTTAAATATTAAGTACAATTGTGATTTGCAATTAATACCTTAGGAAATAATGTTTTCAAGCTTATCGCTAAAATAAGGGAAGCTACGTCGACTAAGGGAACCGTTAGAAAAATGTTATAACTTTCTAAAGATTGTGAACTAACTACCTCAAATATGCCACACCTAAACTATTGAGATCAGTAATGCCAGCAATCTCTCAACTAGCAGGGAATTAATTACTGGGCGAAACAGTCTACTGTTCTAAGAGGCAGTCTAATGAGATAACATTTTAATTGTTTAAATATTAAATATAACATTTAAATAATTGACTGCCTGAGAACATTGTCTAACAAGCTGATTAACAATATCTGATGCCCTTGAATTCTGTCGTCTGTGGAACATCCCTTTCTGTGTATGAAGTTGACTTTAGACAAATATGATTGTCATTTAATATGTACATTGTCTTCAATACTTCGTATACTCTTCTTCGTCGGCTTATTTAATTTCACTGCTATATAGCCATCTGTATAACTTCAGCGCTATATAATATGCTATATAGCATATATCAGTTAACAGCCTAGAAGGCTTCCAGAAACAGTTGGCATATGTTTCGACCAAGGTTTGGCCATACACACCATGCAAGGCAGTTGTGTTGGTGGCGATACCGTCGGTCTAGTGATTGTTCCATCGTAATAGATAGCAGGGTGCACACAATGGAGGCGAGGATAGCAGTTGAAAAGGTTCACAAACGACTTGCGCACTAAACTCCTGAAGTGAACATGCCATACATCGTCAAGTCAACCTTCGTCAAGAAATGTTTTAAACTATTGTAAATACCGCACTGAAATCGACTTAGTAGTTTCGAAATTGTAAGTTAATACACAGAGAACCGCTCATTGTGACGTTGTTTTTTACGATTTAAAATGACCTTCATTTTGTGCAGAATAGTAAAATACACTAATTACTTGCAATATTTTCATATATTGCGCTATAAATTATTATGATTTGACAGCTTTGAAAACCCTAAAATTCAACTATTTCGATCGACGGCCTCGTTTTATAAAGGGCACCCGCGGACGGATTTATTTGCGACACAAAGCCTCGATAAGGCCGCTTACAGACCGCCCAACATTAATATCAATCACCAGAGGTACGTTGCAGGGACGCGTCTATAGAAGGTGATAAGGATTTCAATAGACGCAAGGAAAGTTTTTGTGAAAACTTCGGGTCCGGAACTCACACAAAAACTTTGCGGTTCCCTACTTTAATAAGGTTTGCGATGGTGTCTTTTTTGCTTAGGTAGGAAGGATATTTCGTTCTATTCTCTATTCGCGATAATGTTTTGGGCGAATTCCTTTATGAATTTAATGTAGGCAAGCATGAAAGTGAAATGATCTATAATTTTTTTTTGTATCTCGATTTAGGTCTATATCTATAACAAGAATGATCTGTGACGGCTTTGTAATAATTTCTAACTTTTAATACATCTGGAATAATACAGGAAAGCGAATATTCACTGTATATTTAAAAAACCGCTAACCACTTGCAAATAGGTCTGTGATATCGACTAAGGGGTTTTCATTATATACACCTCTGTTCCATTACTAAAAAAGCAACGTTTAAGATTTAGTTTAAAAAATATTTATATAATTTTAATATTTTTTTTAATATTTACAGTTTGTAAGTGAGTTTATTATTTCTTTTATAAGTCAACCACAAATATTTGTTTTTTAGGTTTTGTAATACCGTCTTAGAGAAATGTCTGAAAATCTTAAGTTTGCATATGTTATCGCGATCTCGACTATTTATAAATAAAAATTTCGACAGGACTTGAAGACTGGCGGAACAGCGCAAGGGTCACTTTCCGATACCAAAACCCTCAAAAAGTAAAAGGAAACTAGTGCTCTCTAGTGGGATGATTATAAGCTTGCTCAATCACAGCATAATCTATCTAATCCCTGTGTCGATGCTTCTATGCAACTATCAACGGACTGATAGTCAAAACTTTGAACTTAAATATGTGTTACTACACATATCATATTTAATCAGGGTAGGCAAAGATTACAAATTTCCATTTTGCACATTCCGTATACAAACGCGCTTTCGCAACACACTTCTCACCTCTACGGGAGATAGAAGGTGACGGGCAGCCGTGGTCACGGGGGAACTGAAGTGTTAGACGTCCAGATGTAATAGTTAACTCGGGTTAGCTTCAGCTTTTATACAGGAAGTCTGCAGTCTGTGATCATATCCTTGATCACCCCAACCATTACATCAGATTTGACAGACCACAAATCCTCGCAAAAGATTACCGATTCCTGCCAAGGATGATTCGCGAGGCTATTGAAATCAAAAAACATCCTAAGTTCAATAGAGAAGATGGCTGGGTGCTAGCTGTGAGCACATGCTGCGTAGATCGGACCAAAAATTAATAAATAAAAGCTGAAGGTAGCCCGAGTTAAGTCCAAAAGGATATGAAGGCATTTGCAAGTTTAAACGGTATATGTGTTACAGTTAAAGTTTAAATTTCCGATAGTAACGGTAAAAGCTAAGACTCTGTACTATATTTATGCGTCTGAGAGTCGTGCAACCGCCGCATAAACAACCGACAATGGCACGAAACAGCAATTTATAGCAAATATACCACTGCAGTCGCTTTGCCGGCACCGCCCCGCTCTGATTGGTCGACTGTGTGAATAGTGTAATTGTTAGGACCCATTGGGTTAAATGTACTGAAATATACTATAATATTCATTTCACTATCGCTTTTCAGTTTTTTTTCTGCGATAATATTTTATGTATAAAATCATGATTATTATAATGTAGATTATTAGAAACATAATTTGTGCAAGAATTCTACAGAACTCTTTTCCTGGGTAGAAGTAACCTAAATTACTCCCTTTTAAGTCTTTCGACCTTTTTATAAATATCTCATCAAAATCAGTGCAGCCATTTAAAAGTTTAGCCTGGACAAATAGACAGACAGATAAATGATAATTTTAAGAATGGGTTTCTGAGTCTTGGTTTTATGAAAACAATGATATGAGGTGGTGGTCTCCATCTCTGCCTAGAAGTCATTACTCATACGTTGTCACCCCTGCGGAATGAGATGGAAAGCTTCGGCCTTTAATTATGCTGGCTCTCTATACCTTAACAACCGGAACACAACAGTAGTTGCACATCAGTTTGGCGGAAGAAATGAACAAGAGTGTGGTACATCGAAAAGAGCCAGGGCGACAATGGGGGAGGTTGAATTTGCTAATAAGCACAATAAATAGAGTCTCTTGACAAAGACTATGTGTTAATTCAATTTGACGAAGAGACGGCCCGAGGTGTCTTCGCGTGATACAATTTCTGAACGAATAACATCTACGTCTAGTCATTTTTGCCAATGCAACCAAGCAAGCTGGTTCTTTCATATCCAGAGGTTAAGAACAATCGTTCAGAGTGGCCCGCATTCTTGGTACTATTCCACGAGGAATAGGCTTATTTTGATAATTATAATTATTAGACATAGGGATATATAAATATATAATATAAATAGGAATAAATCTAAAATTATCTTAATGCTCTAATCCTCGGGGCTCCATGCCATGAAATCTGCAGCAACTAGTTTTGAATCCCCTATTGAAGAATACCTAGGATCAGTGTCTGTATCGCAAGAAATTATATGTAGTGTCGAGGATTGTTGGTTTAAAAACAATATCAGCAAGGAAGATTTGGAGGCCATACACGCTACGTCGAAGTTCTCTGCTGAAACAAAATCTCCACAAAGATGAGTTTAAAGCGCTGATAAACTTACGAAACAGACCAGAACTTACGATTCTCCGCGCTGTAATGATACGGTAGCAATGGATACATCGGCAATGATTACACTGTATATAGGAAAAATACCCATACCGGCCGATATTTAAACGGTGAATCAAGTTAAATCCAAGATCAAGCATATCACTGCACGACCTCAGGACACCATGAGCCCATTCTGCGTAGATCGGCAAAAATTTATAAATATAAACCTGACGGTAGCCGGCTTGACTATGGCATAAGGACAACAAAGTCCTCAGTCCCCCTGTGACCACGGGTGCTGTAAAGCCTCCGAAACCACGGAATCTAAAGAAAATTTTAATTGATAAAATCCGTAAATAATACTTTAATTTTAAATGTGTAGTATTTGCGTAAATACAATAAATCATTAAATAAAGTGTAAATTATTATTTAAAAATAAATATTTTTGTTTAATAATATCAGTGATTATATGTGTCATCTTGTTCTCGCATAAACACAATATAAGCAACTATTCAAGTTGAAACACAGGAAAATTACCTTTTCTCTATCGCATAAATACTGCAGCTGAAACGAGGTAGTCTGTCCATGACTGGTCTCACTGAAAATCAGCGCCAAGGCTGTTATTACAGCCGCGGCCATAGCTGAGTGAGGCCCTTTTCACGACAACGTTGCAGCACAGATAAATCGTGGCAAAGACAGCATTTTTTCCCTTCCCTTTGCTTAGTTTTTATTATAGTTGTAGTATTTATTTAAGTTAGTGAATACTTAATTTTAATTGTTTTTGTTGATTTTCGCATTTATTTCTTTTTCTCTCTATAATAAGCGTTGTGTTGTACTTGTGCCGCGAATAAATGTTTTTTCTTTCATTCATTCTTCTTTCTAATTTATAATATTTAAAGACCGACTTAGAGTATTCCTCGTGGCAACAACAATTTGCGGATACACTTCACTACACCGGCGCAGTATCTTCGAGAAATTTAAACACAAATACATAGTCTAGTACTAAGAGGACTCGTAGAGCTAGTCACCCCATACACCTGTTTCTAATGTCGCCCCACGCTATACAAAGTAACCTTGATTGAGGCCAGTGTTCTATCTGTCCTTGCCCTTTTATAAACTCCCAAGGGCCTTCATGCAATCGGGGCTCGAGGCATCGTCTCTATAAATCTACTAACTATATTTGGTTACGTGTTTTTGGGATTCAAATACATGCTAAATGAATTCACGCCCATTTTACGATTAGTCGTGAATATTGTTTGAATCACCAGTTGGTTAAATGAAAATGGTTTTATTTAAATATCTATATTTTTTATTTCTTCCATGATTAATATTTTATCGAACCGATTCAAAGTGTAATATAAGGAATACTAAATTTAAAGGGGAATAAAGTATCTTTTCAGCCAGAACCCAAATTCTAATCGACTGGTGATGTGGAGCAGCATCACTACCCAGCCGCTTAACCAGCGTGGGCAAAGAAATGCATACCGGCTTTAGCAGGCGCTTTCTTGAAGAAGCTTATGTTCAGCAGTGATAGACTGAAGAAGATAACTATCGGCAGAGCGATATTTTGTCACATGAAACATTATGATGCATATTGAAATATTCACTCAAGCCTTTCACCATAACGGGTAAGCAGAATTAACGGTTTATATTTGGTATTGCCTAAATGTGCGTTACGACACCCATTGTTCTTCTTTCCAGGAGATATGTGGTGAGCCTTGTCACCAGGTTTGCTTCTGAAGATAGCCTTGAGATTATTAAGGCTTGTTCCTAGCTACTACAAAAAGTAGTCAGATTAAAAAAAAATAGGTTACATCTTCAAATAATAAAAAACAAAAGCAAGTGATATTTTTTTGGGAAAACAAAACGAAGTAGTTTCAGCATTTGCATTACGCTTTCATTAGTTTCGCGACGCACCCCGCTTGTCTGAGACGTCGGACATGACTCCGCTCTCTGATGCACCCTCGCTACACTGTCACGGCTTGATGAGCCCATTTGCCGTTTCCGAACTTTTCGTTTTCGTATTTGTATCCAATACTATTAGTATATAAGCACCCTATGTCGTGTGGGTTGGTGGATTCTCTTCCTTATACCATGGCATCCCGTTGCTGTCTTCATAACAAATAAAATATGGTCTCTCCAACACACGGTGGAATATATATATCTATAACCGTAATGATTATCATTACGGTTATATATTCGACTTTAAATTTCCAGACGACAGTTTCCAAAGTATTGGTAATGTGCACGCCATCATGCGTATTAAGCAACATGATGGTGAAAAATCCTCCCCACTTGAGAGAGGCCTACGTCCAGCAGTGGACTATTAACATGCACAATCCCAATGTATAACAAAACTCAAGACCTATTTCGCTAGTTACTGAACGCTCTAACGTGTAAGTTACTTACCATGTTCTCCTTCTCTGCTAAGTACTCGCATGTTTGCATACAACATTAAAGGTTACCGTGGTACTCCTTCTGTTTAACGTCCCAGTTCTATGGGAAGCTGTACAATACAGCTTCTAGTTACGTTGGCCCTATCGCGTATAGATGATGCTCTTCCTAGCCCGAAGTTACTAATAATTTACGAATGCTAACATCGCCGTTATTCACCATCACGCCATTACCCCATATCCGTGGCATGCAATGTACGCTTATGCCAAATCTCCTTGTTCGAAGAGACCAATGTTCAGCAGAGAACTATTAGGGCTGCTCAAGAAGAAGATACAAAAAAATTACAAATTTCAAGTGAAATCTAAAGAAAAGAATTAAAAAATCTTTACAAAAAAAAAACACGTCACGCAAAATTCAATGATTAAGAGCTTAATCGTTATTCCAGGGTAAGAATGGTACGGACGAGCACAATGGCATTGTGCGGCCGGCTGCCGGTGAAATTTCATTTTTCATTCCGCTGCGATGTTTTCCCGCTGTAAGAAAAGTGCAAATGACGCTTGCCGAGATCTGAGGCGAAAACAGGTCGCGGGAGACAGCGTCACAATAGACGGACTGCAGACGAGCGGTTCACAATTACATAATGAGCTTTTTTCTATGTGATTATGATACAAATGCATTATCACAAACCGTAACCATAGTTGCTGTTTGTGACAATGTGTTTTGTGTGTTTGTAAAAACTAAGCTCCTGCCCCTCCCTCTTACTAAGACTAGTCACTAGTCAAGTAGCTTTTACATTATCCAAACCAGTGACGTAGCGCAGCATCTAATTTCCCCATCCACGGCGATAACCACTGATCCTTCCAAAGTATAGAAAAAACTAAAATTCCTATGAACGATAAAATATTCTTATAAACGTAAAGTATGTTTAGTATTTTGAACTACACAAGTTTCCATCCAACTGCACATTTGACAGATTTGACAATAACTATTTCCATTTTACGTTATATATTCGAAGAAAGAAGGGGACTGTTATTTATCTACGAGCACGCTCATATAATATTATATTATTACATTACTTTTCCTTGTCTTTATTTGAAAATTAATGTCAAAGAACAGAGGGGAGCAGAGGACAGTGAACGTTTAATATTATATGGAAACTGATGAATGTGTCGCATTTATATATATCAATATTTGGAGGATTTTCGACATATTGTTGGGAGCTACGGGTTGCAAGATTGGAGCAAAAAGGCCGGTTTCTAAAACTTCTGTTTTTTTTACCACTTACATAGGGTCATAGTTTCATCTGGATGCGCTGTTCCTCGCACGTGATCTTCCGCAGGTCTTCCTGATAGTAACCTGTTGTTGTTTTCCTTTTTACTCTTCTTTTCTTCTTTTTTTCTTCGTGATCTTCCTCTTCCATTTACTTCAGAATCCACCACCGACCTGCGCTTAGCGCGCCCCAGTGCTCCTTATATAGTCCCAAATTTCGATCGTCTTTTTGTTTTCGATTATTCCAGAATACTCCCGAAACGCTATGTAATATTTATTAAAGAAAATAGGCTTATAAATCAACCAGTGTACAGCCGCCCTTATTTACCTATCAAAGAGTTTTATTAACATTGACCCGGTAATTTGAAATAAACTATTATTTACTAATTTTATCGCGTTCATAGGTAGGTAAAAAGTAGCCCGAGTTAACTATGCCATCTGGATGCCTAACACCTTAGTTCCCCCGTGACCAAGACTGCTGTAAAGCACTCGGAACGTCGGGAATATAAAATCAAAATTAAACGCGTTAGTAAGTAAATATATAAATAATTTAACTTCAAATGTGTAGTGTTCTAAGTTAATTTATAAAACATTATTTATTTTGATTTATCATTCGAAGACGTAAGAGTTGGCAAGACATTATCGAGCATTCGCTACAATATTCATCAATACAAAACTATGGAAACCAATAACGTTTTAAATGCACCATATTCAGCTTTGTTGTTTAGATTTATTGGCAATAACTTCTTTCCAAAATAATCATATTATTTAAGAAGTCCTTTCTTCATTAAGAAACTCAGTTGAGGTCAATAATTACTCAAAGTTTTAAGTAAAAAAATATGATGTTAAAACGTTCGTTATCAGCCTATCCAAGTCCACTGCTGAACATAGGCCTACTAACTCACCTAAGTAGAGGAAACTTAAAAACGCCAGCAAACTGACATACATTTCTTGGTAGGTTTACCCGCACTCACCACGCTGAAGATAATAGATGGCGTTAGTGGGCAGACAAAATTTGGAACATATTGTATCTATGAACGCACTCGTCTATTATTAAAATATATGTCAATGATTGGGACGAATTTCTTATCCATACAGGCATGGACAGGAATAATATGCTTGCGTCGGTGTTTCCATCCGAAATCAATGTGGGTGTATTCAAGTGTGATAGTGTGTTACCATCTAAGCATTAAAGCATTAGCTTGCACCAGTAAAACAATCTGATTGAATCGAAAATATCTTATCGTTTTTTTAACGTCCGTCTGCGTTCCCCGCAGCAAAAAGGAGGAAATGTTAACAGCGTTTGCTTGTAGATTAAGGCATTCACGTGCCGGCGTCATTGTCTAATTGTCGCATTGTTCCGGAGTCCTCGGGCGGAGTCGGGGGACTTTGATAGGTCTTTGATACTAGAAAGCGTTTAGCTCTTAATTCTATTACGATGGATATTTATACGGATTACGTGTTCGCTCGATGTGTGTTATATTGTAAATTTTACTGTGTGTTCTTCGATATGAATTTAGATGCATTGCTGTTTAGCGATTTAGGTAGTAGTAAGACCGAACGAATGTTATATTGACTTTGAGTGGAATTCGAACGCAGGTCCCATGTCTCAAAAGTCATACGCTAACTACACATTCGTCGAAACATATGTACATATTATTAGAAAATATTTCTTGAGTGTTAATATACTCAGCATACATTGAGTACTTAATAGCGAGTATTAAAAAGCGAGGTGTCCTGTGAGCAGTATTCAATAGTCTGCGATATACCGTAGGTACTATGCATACATATTTTTACGGTTAGTTTAGACCTCTTTTCATAAAAAGAAAGCTTGAAGCGTAGAATTTTACGCTTCATCCTACAGCCTCTTTGCAACTCGGTGGACATGTCTATGAATACATTTTCGTGGTCGCTGGTTTACAGTTTTTTTTTTACTTGTAAGTAAAGTCTGCTTTATAAGCTTGAAATACTGAATACTAATAAACTCACAACACGATGGAAGCGTTATAAATGTATTTTACTTATATGTTTAGTTGGTTTGGTTGTTGCTACTCACAAAATTTGGTCTGATTTTAATCCCTCGATAAGTTATGACTGTATGCCAAGTTACGGAACTTATTTTGTGTCTTAACACGGGATTTACACTTTAAGCCGTTTATGGGATAAATACTATTCATTTTCTCTAATTGCCAACAAAAAAATTCTTTCATTAAAGTCATAGTCAAATAAATTATACAATGCACAACCCTGCTCCAATATTCAATCGCATAATAGTAAAACATAATAGGGAAATGGTACGATGAATAACCGACCGTTTACACGATACAAACATCGTTTGGGACCTCAAAACCCTTACGTGCGAGATGGTTTCATCGGCAATCTGAGCGGCGATGACGCGGCGGTTTCCCGCTCAATGGAGCACAACGGTGTGGCCACTATAACAGCGTTCTCATACGCTTACATACAGATCTATACCATCTTCTAACTTTTACATGTTAAATCTCTAAGGATTTTTTTAAGAATATGTTAACTGTTACGAAATTGTCATAACTATCTCCCTCACGAGGACAAAAATGCGAAAAAAACTATATTTTAAAAAGCTCGTAGTCTCTGGAACATCGAAATCGATTTTAAAAGTTCTTTCACTGTTTTAAAGATACATTACTCCACATGATCGTAGGCTGTTGGTTTTCCAAAAAAAAAACCGTAATTAATTGCGGTATTTATATGAGAAGTTGAAAAATTACCAGAGAATAAAATGCAAAAATTAAAACACAGGACATCATCAGGTATGCTAACCTCTATGCCACGCATTAGTTAATCGAAATTATTATTAAAGATAAAAAATATTATTTCAAGGTAATCGAATACACCATTGGCTTAATCGAAAAGTTATCATGAATGTATTTCTTCTTCCTTATTCGAGTACACGGTTGAATATAGGCCTTTTCAAGAGCATGCCAGCAACTGTCGGCATGCATTTCTTGAAAGGTTTACTTCATACTCACTACGCTGGGTACGCGAGTTGGTGAGCGCAGTGCTGGTACTCTCGCACAAGTATCGCAGCTCCCAACCTCAAGTCTGTGGGATTTGAGTTGGGCAAGTTCGAATCGATTTTCCGTCACAATTGTTTGTCATTAAGGTTGGAATTCCCTCTAACACCCCACTGTAAAGTACCACCCTGCAAATGCCAACAGCTGGGGAAAGGCCTCCCCTCAAATTTTGAGAGGAAGTCTTGTATTACACCCCACTGTATTTATTAATATATAATATTATTATCAATTCCTTTAACTGAAAGGTGGGTACTTTTTATTCTAAAAGTGTCAAAAAACAAACCGCTTATCGCTCTTACACAAACCCAACATGAGGACTAACGAGCAAAAACCTCGGCGCACGCAGCGCCCTGAATTACCCTGATTTCGTTTAATTACAGAGCAGCAACCCTATCCCGAACACTATGTCATCGTGACGTCATTAGTGTAAGCAAAATTGTTTGAAGTCTGAAAGGGTCTGTGATTAAGTCTCCATTTTATTGTCATCAAGAGTTACTTTTTATTTTCCATTTTAATAAATTCTGTTTGGAAATTTGTCAATGTGCCTAAATGACAAACGTGGAAGCTCAATAATGCAACAGTTTATATTGTTTCCATGTACGAGTTTTAATCGATTGGATTTATATAGACTTAAAAAAGAGAACAAAAAAAAACGGATAAATAAAATGAGTCTACATATAGTAGTTAATCTTAAAAACAGTTAAAGCTAGGTCCGGTTTGCACACCACAAAATAGGAGAGCAAAATTGGTAAAGTAGGTAATATAAAAAAAATAAGTGAAATTAAATTAAAAATATTTAAACTATGTAGTTTTAGCCTGCCACACCATATTTTTGATGGTTTCATCATTTACTTCTGGAGAACCTATATATTATCTTTGTCTTTAAAGATAATATATATGTTTTTTATTTGCCAATTTTTATTTTGTCCTTCTGTGTTTAGGAATAACCAAAAGGTTACTATCGACCCAATCCAGCCTACTGGAAAGATACGCAATTGTACGATTTTGTACAAAACAATCGTAATCCATTTCTCTCCTTAAAGATATACTTAGGTTTCGTTTCTATTGTAGTAAGTATTATAGTATAGGTTTCGGGATTCGAAAGCGTAAATTACCATCAAGTAGCACCCCTAAGTTCTTTACACTTTGCACTCTCTCTAATTGCTGTCTTGCTAAATCTATTCTACGTGACTTTGAAATGTATGTCTGTTTCCTAATAACATGTGCTTCGATAACTTCCGAATTTATAAGTAGCGACCTTCTACTAGGCCACTGCGGTATGCTTTAGTAAGTAAAGAAATAAGCCGGTCTTTACGATAACCGTAACCTTTTTACTAATTGCCAAGGATTTTACCCAACAGTGGTTAATTAAATACAATAAACAGTGGTAGCGATTAAATTGTAAATAATCAAATAAATTACTGCAAAAAGTATAAAAGAAACAAGTTTCATTGATTTGCAATCCAACTCAAATATGCATCTGCACATTTAATCAAACGGCGGCGGCCCGCGCTATCGTTTTGGCATCGGGACCAATTACGATGGCGGCTCCCCTACGTCGAGGGATGAAGATACGATCTAGACAGGGCGGGTCGAACGGAGGAGATTTACTAACTCGCTTGATACACAGTTTTGCTAGTTGCTGATATTAGAGCGCATGTAGATGTAGATGTACGTTTAGGGAAAATAACTTACGAAAATAAAAATGTATAGTTTAGGATGAAATTGGGAAAATAGATCACCTTTCTCTCAGCAGATCAAAAGAACTTACTAGCGGTGCATCCTGTTGACTAGCGAACGTCGCTCTGTTGATCGACAGGTGGTTGGAAATGCACTCGACCTTGCTGAACCAAACTTCCACGGACTTGTATTGATGGATCAGGATCTCTGGTGCTAGAGTAACGGCTATGCATTACCAACCCGCGTACCAAGTGTAGTATAAATGTAATGTTACTTATATATAGTCTATAGAAACAAATAATTCTTTCAAAAAACATCTTTGTCGCATTCTGTCATCAACTGCATAGGTTCAGAAATATTCGAGGCAATTTTAATGTCTATATCCTATTTCGTTGTTGTGATAAGGATTGTGGAAGAAACCCCAGGGAAATATGATGTTGAGATTGTCTCAACAAGATAATAAATTCCATGTCGATTAACACACTAGCCTTTTGAGTCGTATATCTCGAGATCGAATTCCGGCTAAAACCACTTTTTCAGCTGCAACTACTGCACATTATAATGGTTTTTCCGATGTTGTCACGTAAAATAACCTAGTGTGTGAACTTATTTTAATTTTATTTTACTTCCATATATTTTTTTTATTATATTGGAAAACAAATTCCACCTTTTTCGAAAATCGAATAAAATATATTTTGTAGAGAATTTTTATAGAGTTTCAATTAATAATACCGGTAAATTAAATATTATCCGCTCTAAATTAAATATTATATTTTCGCTTTGTTGATCAAAAAGTTATGACACAGGGATTTTATTGTTTAAAACTTTTAACCTAAATGTCGATATTAATATCTCAAGTTCAAAAACGTAGTACTTTGATTTCAACCATATAACACTCACACCTTTAATGGATGGATTAAAGTTCTTTTCTAGCGAATGCCTACACTCCATGGAGAACATACCGGCCTTTATTTTTTTAAATTTGTCAAAATGATATAGACGTTCAAATCAGTGGTATTACACTTATATTAGACATTCGACCTATATATAAATATATTTAGATTGACTGTGCTAAACTTACTTGGGAAATTAACTGTGAAACGGATGAAGTCACGGAAGAAAGCATGTGTATATACAAATATAGGTAATACGACAGGGAAACACATTTCTAAAATTTTGACAACTATAATTTATTGATATTAATCTTATTTTATCTTTTTTATTTCTGCCGTTTTAATTGCAATTCAGTTTTAGCTCCCTGGTTACAATCATCAAATGATACAAGGTTATTGTGAGCACATAATTCTTGTTAATCAAGGTAATCAAACAGCTGTACTTTGGCGTTAAATAAGCCGCACTAATGGCGTTAAGCACGTAAGGATTAGCGAAACCCCTGGATAATTGCCGCGGCTCCCCCGAGTATGCGGCTGTGGGGGTGAATGAGCCGCTTTGTAGCGATTTCATGTTACACTTTTATTGATAGTTGCCATATACGTACCTTTAACGCTACTGCCCGTTGTCTGTCTGTACATTTTTTTGTCAGACAAAGGTTTTTATTTAATTTATTTTAAATATAATAATTCATTTTAATAGTATCACGTGGAAGTGCCAACAGTACGTCAATTATATAAAGAAATCTAATATTTTATATAGAGAGATTCATTATTTTAAATGTTTTTTAGATTAGAATTTAGATTTCAGAGGTAGTAATTGATATAGTGTTAGGTACCAATTTGAAGTTACGTCGTAACACTTCACATAATAATTCATTTTGTAGTATTTCTGGAAAACTACTGATGTAAATTGGATGGTGTTTCTCTATAGCTAGACTTATAACCTGGTCAATAAGTCATCACGTCACAACATACCAGCAGAAAGCAGGGCCGCGGATCGAATAATGTTTTATATACTTGACATTACTAAACGTACCTCGTAAATACGTACATATATCCGCTTAAGAAACCAAAACGTCAACCAATTCGCACGTAGTAAATCCTTTGCCTAAACATGTGCTCTTGATTTCTTCCATAACGTATCCCAGAATCAAACAAACATCTCTAGCGGAAAGCAAAACATCGGAGACCATAGGAATTTCATTGCTTTGTTTATTCTCTATCCATTTATTCCATTTTAGGACAACACACTTATTTCTTGCATTAATTGTCATTTTGATTCTTCTTCATCATTTCGTCAATGATTACAAAGTCAAGCAGAATCCTCGCACCCCACATAACTGCCTACCAACATTAATTGTTTTGATGCTTTCATGGAGCGAGCGGTCTATGACCAGCTGTGGGCATATACATACTGTTAAAGAAGAAGAGAAATTTAGAAGCGCGGAACGTAAAAATTAAAATTTAGATTTTATTTACTCGTGCGTACATTCAGGCCGTAAATTAATAGATAAATAAGGAAGTAACTGAGTTTTTATGAAACCTTGTTACTAATGCTACAGGTTTTGTTAAATTTGTTAAAAAAATTATGTAATATATAAAATATTTTTTTAAATAAATATTATAATAATCTATACGAAACGCTAACACCATTTGACATGAACAGCTTAATGCCCTCGGCAAGAGTAGCGATATCGCATTAGGTCTTTGAACGAGAGTGAGCAACTTTAAACGCGTACAACGAACGCCGGCACGGACGGTCAGTAAGGTCTTTGACCTGGGTGTCACAGACTAAAATTATATGCTTTGACTAAACTACTGTGCTTACATACTCGTAATTGATATCTGGTATATGATCAAGAAATGGCCTGTATAATATGAGTTTAAATTGAATGTCGGAACCAATGTGTATATGTAAATTATCATACAAAATGCTATAACAATTATACGCTATGTTAGATTGCAAATAAGTAATTATTTTTTTATTATCTGTCACCTAGCATGCAGTTAATATATGATCTCCCCTTGTTCGCGAATAGTTATACGTCCACCCCATTAAGTATTCTTATAGCTCACTCTTCTAAAACTTTTCTGTATAACGCTGCACAGAAAACTATACCTTAAATATAGTAATTTAAGATAGTTGTAGAAAACTCTTCGGGAAAATCGATAGAGGTTTTATAGTTACTTCGCTTTATTATAGTATCATTTGACATTGACCCATGTTTGGGGGACGAGATGACTCATCTAATGAAGGAAATACTATGGAAAAACATACACATACCAATTCTTCGTACCGAAGGACTTTTTTTGGTTCAGAGTCAACAGGGTCGATATTATCGCCGATTGTCCCTTTGCAATGGTATAATTAATGGTAATAGTAAGAAAATGTAAAATATTAATTTTGAAAGTTTGCCAGTTTCCAAATTAATAACATTCCATGAAGCTCTATTTTTGTTCGTGAAAAGTACTTTAATCCTTAAATAGTAGTCAACTTTAGCTTTCATATAAGCATTCGTATGTTTAAAATATTTTTTTAATACTGCAGCACCTCTAGTGTTGTAGGTGTACATGGGCGACGGTAATCACCTACCATCAGGTGAACCGCATGCTCGTTTGCCTTTCCCATAAAAAAAAGTAATAAATATCTAGCTCGTACAGCTTGTCCCTACTCAATCACTAAAGCATTTTTTATTATTTTTTTACAAATTTTGACTACTTTTCTAGGAAAAACTTTGTTAAATTCCATCCTATTTTGTATTAAATTAGTTACCCTAGTTCTGCATCTAATGTTCACAGCCTGCTGCACTACTTTGTGCATTGTCATACGGCCAGGAGTGAAACTTCACGGTCATTGTCTATAATTTTTTATAACTATTTAGTTGAAACTCTTGAGTAGAAGCCCCAAGAAGAACAAGAAAGTGAAATTTCAACTTAAAACAAACAGTATAAATCTTCACTTTGTAAAAATAAAATAGTTCAGCTTCACAATAGTTTCATAGAACGCGTGTAACTTGGGTTCAATCCCCAGTGCCAGCACTACTAAAGTTGTTAATAGCAATCTTATGTGCTGTAGGGAAACATCGTGAGGAAACCTGGATAGCTGAGGAATAATAAAAAATATTATTTCGCGGAGATGTGAAGCCCGCCAACCCGCACTGAAGCAGCGTGGCGAGCCTTTCCCGGCTCCAAAACCCTCTCTCAGATATTTACGGAGGAGGCCTATGCCCAGCGATGGGCAGTTACAGGCTGCTAATTTACATGAACGTTATTCTTCTCTGACGTTAGCATTCATTTAAATGAAAAAAAACATAATTATATTTTATATACGAAAGTAATTTTGCCTCTTCATCTGTTAAGTTTTCGCAGCTAAATCGCATTGATAAAGTTTGTTAAGGTGATAACCTGATTTGGATACTTTTTATCCAAGGAAATGCTCGCAAATATCCACATATCCACGCGGCGCAATCGTGGACGGAGAATACTAATATCGACTAAAAACAGTTTTATAGCGTTTTAGTTTTATTTTTAGCAATTCAAACTTAAATTTAATGACGTTGTTATTATTCCTTCGTACACATTTTAGAGTGTCGTCAAGATGCCTGTGTATTGATAAAGAATAAAACTGCTGTGAATAGTAATCGCAAGTCATATTCTCGGCAGTAAAATGAGACAATTAAAGACTTTATTACGCAAGCAGCAGCGGCGCTTTGTGACTGCGAAATCGCTTAATTTTATCACCACTCCCACCTACTTCATGCGATGGATACCTATTTTAGAAAGAGAACATCAACTGCCGGGCCAATGGCAGAATTTATGTATCATACAGTATATAAAGTATGGTCTCGGTGTAAGAATTTGCCCCCCGCTTTCCATCTTTCTACCCGTGGGTGTCGTAAGAGACGACTAAGTGAAAAACCAGGAAAATCACAAAGAAGTAGGGTCCATTCCCGCCTCTACGCCCCCTCAAAATAATGGCCTGTAAATGTCCCACTGCTGAATCTGATATTATCGCAACAACGCAAATGCTGTATTTGCCTTTGTGTGCATTTGCGTAGGATATATAGATGATGTCATCTGACTGTCGCCGTTATCGAAGTCACCCAGAAAGACAGACTTACATATTTACATAATTATACCTTTTACCTAAGTCAGTTGAAATATGGAAAAAACTAACAAAATAAATTTAACACAATGTACTACAAAAAAATATTATAGAAACTTAAAAAACTCGTATTCAATCACAAGTGCGTTAGCGAACCCTACAATGTGGCGACAAAACCCGCAAATGATTTGCAATTATGCAGCCTCTATAGACTTATTACGGCAATACAGGGGTTCTGTTGAGATGGACCCGGCAGGGTGGCCGGCAACAATTGAATTTTAACGACCATTATAATATATGCTACACACGGAGCTTAAGATTAGACAACATTTAGTATTGTTTATTTATTATCTTTCCCTTTCCTTTAGAGCGTTTGATTTTTAGTTTTGAACATGGTACTTAATTAACAATATGTGGGTAATATTGCATCTATGCGCTGTCTTAATTCAAATGACATTAAAATTAAATCCAGTTCATTTTGTTTAAATAAGACTTAAAAAGAGATAAAATTATTGATGCTTGTTAGGTTGTTGACACAAAATATATCACAAAAAAGAATCATCATTCCTTTAAGTGCAGGCAATGAATTTTACTAATTTTACATTCAGATGCTCTTGAAAATTCCACGTATCAGATTTACAATTCCATGCATCAGATTTTTTTTATTTTCCCACTTACTCATCGTTTTATAAATTTGCACTATCGTAATTTGTTACCGTTTATCGTAGTTTCATTTTCATCATTAATGTTAAATATCGATAAGATTCCGAGTGCCTGTGACGAGTATAACTCGTATTGATAAATTTATAAAAGTCCGAATGCGAGTGAGGAGAAAATATAAACTTCAAAAATCGAACGCTTTATTTTGTAATTTAATCCTTCTGAGTATGCTTTCGTCGTAACGGAAGATGTAACTGATGTAACACTTTGGCGTACGATAGCCGAAAAATGGATCAGTTAGTCTAACAAGACAAAAGAAGTTTCAACTCCATAAAGTAATATACCACAATAAGAAAGAGACTAGAGTTTTAGAAGGACCTTATATGGGAAAAGTCGATAACGTAGATCGGACGCGGGTTCGCGGATTTCAAATCTTCGAAAAATTAAGATTTCCCAACCATATAAGTTACATTATAATTTTTTGTTTCACCGATAAGTACTTAAAAATTTTAGTGCTGTAGAGTTTCTATAAACTTCTCTTAGGTGCTTACGTAAAAATCAAGCATATTTGATGATAAGTTTACTGCGGCCCACAAATACCTAATTGTAACATTCTCGATGAAGAATCAAGACCTTGTCACCTCCTAGGAATAGGATGACATGTACCATAATTCTAAAGATCATGCTGCTTAATGTTTAGCTTATCCTACTACTGAGCCACAGGTCCTGAGTTAGAATCTCAGCTGTAGTTACTAAATGTGCAAAACAATATTTGTTGTTTTTTGGGTTTTACGTTGCGTAGTGTCTTGGATATTGCATCTGACTCTTCCTCCGGTCTTAACGGATATGCGAAGGTAACAAAAGTAAGTGAGTGTCTGTAATCGCGCGTACACGGCACTATAATTTGTACTGCGCAGTTGACAACTACTGCCAATAGTATTCGGAAGTTGTCGCCGAGGACATCACATTATCTATATTTTTGCTGTATTCGATATGTGTTAGATCTATATTCTTAAATCCCGTATGTATTAGACGCAAAGATTCGGGCACAGATGGCTATTGGTTCAAGCTACGCGATGAAAATCCTATTTTCTACGGCAAAGCCGCTGCGGTCGGCGAAATGTGAAAACAGTCTTACTGTTAACGATTATAAATAATTTATACTGGTTCCAACTTTGTTTGTGGCTTTTGCAACTTCCTCCGTTTTGAAGTGTACCTGTTCACAAAATGTTGTGTACTTACGCGTTATACAATAAATTTGCTATTTAGGGCGTTATATAATAGTAAAGACATGCGTATTACGTATTTAAGTATAAATAAATGAAATATAAGTAAATTTTCTGTAAGCTTGTCTACGCGTTGTTTTATCACGGTTAGACGTTAAAATCATGCCCCGTTTTCCCGCTAGTGTCGACTAAGTGAAAAAATTTAAAAAGTAATGTCCGGAATTAAACCAGGCCGAAAATCTGACTGAATCTTAATCCTACAGACTAATAATGGGGAGCAGCATTTCGTGGGTGGGTTTTAATACAATGGTCACCATTCCACCTGCCGAGTATGGCGAGCATGCCCAAATCTTACATGCATGGCTTCAGTTCAGCTGTGAACTTACACAGGCTAGAAGAAAATTACAAATGTAAAGTTTTTCGCAACTTTCCATACCTCAAATAAAGGACACCAATTACTAATTCTGCTATATGATTTTTCCTAATTAGTACCTATGCAAAAAAGCGTGCCGGGAATATATTAGCTGTAGCATGTCAACAATACAATCAGAAACGCACAAAAAACTTGCCCAACGCTGACACTAAAATAATATGCGTCAATTATGACGCAACACACGTCCCCTTTATTAACGTGAATAAATAGGGGGATAATCAATTAGTGCATTCGGTGTCGCCACGTGAGTTACACGCGCCGATTTAACAAGTCTCTGTGATCGGCGACCCACTGAGACGTCAGTAGGGTGATGGATGGATGAGGGATGGAAAAAATGTCTCGCGTATCAAAAGGCAAAACACACTAATCCGCTGATTACCTGGACTGGAAGGTCTTAAATGAAGGGCTTTGATGTACTTTAGACAGGGCTTTGACGTCGTTTGTTTCCACTTAAACATTGAAGTGTCTTTAACGCCATTTGAGTTTTAAATGTGTCTGATCTCTTAAAATTATTCATTTTTATGTTTAACTATGTTTTATCGAGCATATGGCTCAGCAGCCGGCGTACTTGCCTACTAAGTTTTCTTTTATAGACAAAGAGGGCAAACGAGCAAACCGCTCATCGATTGATGATAAGTGATAATCGATGCCCACGAACATCCGCAATACCAAAGGAGCTTCAGTAGCGTTATCGGCCTTTTAGGAAGGAAGAGGCTCTTTTATTAAAGATCCGTAAGTCGTAACTGTACGGTAAATACCACCGGTGACAGTTGATTCCTCAAAGTCGAAGTGCGCGGTAGTAAATTTCGAAGGAAACGGAGTATGGTGGAATCCTAACTATCTAGGTATTGTTAGTAGAACTTGAAATTCTGTCGCGATGTGCAATGGTGGAACACAGCGGCTAGGGTCATTACGAACTTTCCCCGTGGTGAATTCTGTAAAAATGCAAAGAGAAGCAACATCTCTTCGCAAGGCCAAAGCTTCAAGCCGACGATTTGAGCCGCTCTACATTGGATGCGGTCAAATGGAAAGAGTTGGTACTGGGGTGCCTCTGCCCAGAGATGAGATCAGTATTCCAAATTTTGAAGACCAATTAGGCCTTCCCTTTCAAATAACCACGGAACTAAACGTCGCTCGATATGTCGACGCCAAGGATTCCGATACTGGCTGAGTTGATAAGGAGAATGTTATCAAAAAGGGGAGAAACAACAAAGGGATTATTTTTAGCGGTAAACGCACAATGTGTCTTTTTAAGGTTGAAATAGAATAAATGTCGCAGGCCTTAACCCGAGACTTTGTCAGACAAGTTTAGTGCTTGTTGCAACTTACTTTTTACTTTTATTCTTTGTGGTAATTCTCCGATTGAGCCGTTGAGCTTATAACGTGTCATAACATCGTTTCTACTAATTGTTTATGTTTATTTAACCTCAAAGGAAAGAGTTCCTGTGTGTGTAGAAACACTCGAACTGCTTTAGAAACAAATTGTCTCAAAAAATTCGGTTGAATTACGTTTACATAATATTTTTAAATAAAACTCACAATAAAATTTAAGTGCAGTAAAACTCAAGTGCCGTCAAGCGAACATGGCCGTGGAACACAAAATTCGACCTTAGCCTTTTGAGTGCTCTCGGGCGTCAAGTTCGTGACGTCGGCACGCGTCATCCGCGCGGCATAGAGTCAGTCAGTCAGCGATAACGAGTTACGAGCGAATATAGGGTTGCAGTGTTATCACTATGATCGATGAGAAGAAATAAGAATTAACAAAATAAAAAATATCTAAGAGAAGTATAATCAATAGCAAAAGGTTTTAGAAATTAATAAGATTATGTAACATCGAATAGACACAATGTAATAGGAAAACATGCACAATATTACCCCTTTATTCCCATCGGTGTTGTAAGATTCAACTAAGGATAAAAGCCTTGAAAAAATATCATGGCATTCAAATGTCTTAGTCGATTAACCATCTCAAAAAACTCCATGTCAAAAATACACAGAGAGGCTGTAGCGTTTAAGTTGCTTGTCGTCTGGTACTCACTTGGCAAGGGTGGCGGGTGCTATAACCCATTTATGGAAGAGGCATCTGAAAAATTAAAATTATGTGAGTAGATGTTAGTTCAAAAGCTCCTTAATACAGAACTATACCAATTGAATCTACTGAACTTAATCATTTGAAATATTAAAATATAACGCCAAGAAAGTCGCAATTTATCTAATATGTCGCTGCTATTGTTGTTCAGCATATCGATATGCTGGACAACACTAGCAGCGGGCGAATGAGCTTGAATAGACGAACAGAGCAGCCAATGTCACGAGCTCACGAGTCTCTACGGGGGAGCAATTTGTTCGCGCGGGTGTCCGAGCTTTGTCTGCAATGCAACTGATTTTTGAAACGCTGTCTAATGACTGCGGAATGAGCAGGATCTGGAAGTTTAGATTGGACACGCAACCGCTTGTTTATTTGAGAAGGGTACTTATGTGGAGACGGGCAAGATGGAAATTGTGAAATAAACAGTTGCAAATATAATTAACAATAAAGTTAATAAACAACTACCCACCAATCCCTACAGATATTTACTATGCTCGCCACACGTGTGTAATTGCTAGTGAATTTAAGTAATCCTTGCCTAAATAGATAAAAATTATTTTAGATTAAAGTTGATGAG
Organism: Bhutanitis thaidina; assembly: GCA_029286595.1. Taxonomy (NCBI): domain Eukaryota; kingdom Metazoa; phylum Arthropoda; class Insecta; order Lepidoptera; family Papilionidae; genus Bhutanitis; species Bhutanitis thaidina. Next base: position 4,557,569 of record JAGSMS010000009.1, on the reverse strand, counting down.
TGCCATGCCGTAGTGTAAATCAGTGTGTAAATATTACGTGTAATATCTACATTAATAATAAAATTATTTTGGGCGGGTTAAGGTAATTATTATAATCCATTTTTGAGGATCAAGCCTTCTTATAGATGATGATTAAATTTAGTACAAATAGCATAACCACCTCATGGCTATGTGATCATGCTCCAAATGGCGTGGGTACACGGAAATATTTTCGAGGCTGTGTTTATCTCCCCCTTTACAACTCATACCACTAAATTTGACACTGCCCTGTTGGTATTGCAAAGGCGGTTCATCGAATGCTGCAAGGTAATTACGGAAAATCCAATTGGAAGAGACATGTGTCTAATAGTGGCTTATCATCGTTAGCTTTTTCTTGTGCGCTTTCTGTTGAACATAGTCAAGTACACAGACTACAAGTACGACTATAAGTACAAGTACAAGGACATAGACTGTAGGTCAAGCTGAGAAGTACCAGAAAAAGCTGTCAGACACTCCATACGCCAAGTGCTTCTATGGGGTATATCTATGTAGGACACGCTGTGCATGCTAAGCACGCGGATCGGCAAACACGTTAACGTTATCCTTACACTAGAGTTCGTGCTCCCCGTCAATAGCATAGTGCCCGTGGGTTTCCGTTTCGTAATTTTGTATGGCATTTTGGCCATTAATCGGACGATGTTTTTTTAGCTTTCAGATACTGTAAGAACATTCTGCGTATATCGAACAAAATTGCACAAGGCAGTGAAGGTAGACAGAGTAAACTTTGACGTCTAACACCTCAGCTCCCCCGAGACCACGGCTGCTGTAAAGCACTCGAAACGTCGAAAATATAAAACAAAATTAAACGCGATGAAATCCGTAAACGATAGTTTCATTTAAAATTATTAGAATGTATTAAATAATTGGCAGTACGATGAAGTTTCACCAAGGGACAATAATCGCAAGTGCAAGTTATGCTCATAATTTCTGTATTCGCATGTCCCACTCACAAAGGGCTGATTACCCTGAACTCGCATCAATATCTGAAGTAACACCGCAAACGATTTTCGCCCGTCAGAATATAATTCTAGTAATTTTCGGCGCCATTGACGAGGAAAATATGGTATTCCCGGCTGACGTTAACAGACAGAAGTGACTTTATTAAATAATACTCTTTGATAAAATTGAGGGCTGCAGTGTAGAAATATAATGGTTATTTCTGTTCTATGGTTGAAATCCAATTTATATATTTTAATGAACAGTTAAATACATTATGATTATACTAATGCATTATGTGATGAAAATTAAACATCTTTATAAATTGCACATGGACAAACTCCTAGATCGGAACAATAATTATTAATATTCCTTACGAATACTTGTCTCGTGCGCGAAGGGAATCGTACCCTCGACCGGCAGCGCCGCAGCCATACGTTTAGTCACTATCCCACCAAGCCGTCTAAAATTTGCAGTGTGCTTTGGTATCGTAAGTCGTGACTTCGGGATACATATACATCCTGTACCACGGAGTCTTCGTTTCATCGTAATTTAATAGAGTTTCTAGATTAATGTTTAAAATTTTTAAACTACAGACAGGAAATCATTTTTTTTTACAAGAAAAGGGATAAACGAGCTAGCGGCTCACCTGATGGTAAGTGATTACCGACGCCTACGTACATCTGCAACATCAGATTAGCTGCTGGTTGCTTAGTCGGTGCAGGTCGCCTTTCCTATAAAAAAAATATATCATTAACTCGTTTTCAGTTAAAGTTTCCTCCCAATTCAACCTTACCTTACCTAACTATATGAGTATTATGCTACATTTACGCTGGGTATTCTGAGTATGGTCCTATCCCGAGCCGACCCTTTCATGCTGTAGCTGTAACACAGTTACAGCTGTCTGCTAAATAATAAATCTCATCTTTATGTGAATAAAATAATATATTCATGTCACGGAACCCTCACGACGCGGGTGTTCTCGCTACCGTACCTCTTAATTACGGACCTCCTTTTCAATTTCAGTAAGTAATGTAAGAGCGGACGTCTGTCAGAATTTTTCCTTTAACAGTTTCGATCAATCTGCGAACCATTCGACACATTTTAACGTTATTAGTATTCGAAAAAAAAAGTTTCATCCGTTTCTTCTTCGTTGATTAGACGGATTCCCTCGCTGGAGCTGCAGAGGCAAGAATTACAACTTATTAAATTAACTTGTGCTTTGATGTCGGCCTATCGAGTCGGATCGTTTACGGTGCGTTCGAGGTAATAGAATGTTCCCGATTCTTTAAAGGAAACCCTGTGAAGAGCAAAAAACATTCTGACCATTTTTGTAAAAGTTTATGGTATACTAGTGGTGTAAATTCTACCAATTGCGCTTGGGAAGTAAGGGTTTCCTTGAGTTTTCAATATAGTTTTTACATTTCACAGTTGTAAACTATTTTATAATTTTATTTAGTTCTTAGTTACTATTGTATAATAAGTTTAAGACTGCTTTTGTCGACGGCACCGATTGAATGACAGCGCTACCAACACTGCTGCAGGACATTGCTGAGTCGGAGGCCTTTTCATTGACCTTTCGAATGATAAGAATTCCTGTCCTTTTATAATAAACCCTCAAAAAAGGTACGGGAATTTTCGATGTTCTCGTATTAATATGATGTATACGTAAATCCGAAAACCCTAACTTAGTACTTAATTTTAAAACAAATAGAAAATAAAAAATATAATGGTAGAAATCTAGAGTGCCAATAGGCTAATGGGTTGGGGTGCGGACTGCGAAACATAACGCCGTAAGTTCGAGCCCGCCATTCGACTATTGTCGTAAACCACTCCAGATACAAGCTGTAATGCTTAATTGGAGGGCTTAACAGGAATATTATTAATGTTTTATTAAAAAAAAAGGTTCTTTTCTTCAGATTTAATTTTCATTTTATTTATGTACGCTTCATTAATGTACGCCTATATAAGGTACACTGTTTTTCACATATTAAACGTAAACATCGCTGATATTAGCTTAGTGCCACTGCAGTGACAGGCGATGAGTACATGCGAAATATAATGAGAGAAGAATAATATTTTAACTTAATTAAGATTGCTAGCTTTCTAAGTTATAGAGTGTAAATAAAGTGTCCCTTTTAAAAACTACCAAAAAACGTTAGGCATGCTTATAATAAAATGTTACAGTTAATTTGACCAAATTGATTTAATTAATACACATGACATTAGTATTGCAATAAAAAAACAATACCAGTTTAATATTTTATTACAATTATATGCTAATTATACGTAATTAGCGCTGACTACTTCCACGAAGGTGTCTGTGTATTCGATGGTGAAAGAAAAGACGAAATTTCATGACTAAGATCATGAAGACCAGTTCTGCGTAACCATAGTACTGGTGACAGCGTGGCAAGCACTATACAATACCAGGATAGGGTAGGTTGAAGTTACCCAGCAGTGGCAACTCTGATAAAAGTTTATAAACTCTTACTTGTTTTTTTTTTTATTAAACTTTGTGTGACTTTCATTACCTCGTCTCGATGGTCTGAGATCAAAGCTCGAGTTAATCCAATTACCATCTTGCACTGCGAAGACAATTACGACAAGGAATCCGTCTAATCTGCGAAGCTGTTAAGAAGGAATTTTATCCGTCGTCTAATTCTGATAAAACACTCGGGTAAGGAAGATATTAATAAAACCAGATTACTGAGCGTGCTAACGTCATAACTTATAATCAAGAGGATTTTTTGACGTGTTTGTTAGATGGCGTTTTAAAATTGTTATTAACCTGATAATTTAAGACTTTTAAATTTTTTTTCAATTTACTCATTTTGTTTATTGAATTGAGGTGACAAACGAGCACGTCAAAAGGCTGGTTTTATCTATGAAAACCTGCATATGACTTCAATAGAAAGAGGTTACATATCCGTCGGCTTCCCTCATGACTAATATGGAATGTCTCACAGCCTGGAATTATACTGGCTTTTTACTTATTCATTATTGTATGTATGTATTTATATATTCACGCCTTATTCCCTACGGGGTAGGCAGAATCAATCTTCTTCCACTTACTACGGTACTGACATAGTCTTTTGCTCCTTCCAGTTTCATCAATCTTCGCATGCATGCTCGTTGGTTTAGAGTACTCTTGACCTGGCCTTTTTTCAGAACGTCTCCGATTTGATCGTGAAATGTTCGCCTAGGTCTTTGTTCACATACTTCATACTTTTTCGGTACCTTCTTTATAAGTACCTACTCCAAGAACGTATGCTCGCTCAGGACGTCTCAGCCTAGACGAAAAGGTTTTGCGAGTCACTATTATTATTATTATTTATTATTCACGAAAGAACTTAACGGTCCGTCATCGCCGGGTTACCTCCTGAAGATTGTCATGAGATTTTTAAGGTTTTTCCCTTTATCGCCACTTACGAAACCCACGGGAAGTATTGGGGTGGTCGATTCTTTCGCCTATACCACACTGCAAAGTACTATTTATTTTAAAAATTATTTACTTTTGTTTACTCTTCTACCGCAGCAATAATTAGTTTCGATTGATTACGGTAATAAAACAAAATTATGGTAAAAAAAACTAACTAAATAGAACTTCTAACTGAATCGATTAGGAGAAATCCTCTTTCGAAGAAAATATCTTGTTAAAGAGCAAAGAGGAAATGAGGGAACTTTTTCTTAGTCAATAACGTTACATCTCGTCAAAGGAATGATTCGCAGACGGATGAGAAGTGATTTAATTACATGTTGAATATTTAAAACAGTTTAATCGAGTTATTTTTCTATGAATAAGCAATAATTTGGACTTCATCTAAATTGAATCCTCACGTTGGAAAACGCCTATGTCCAGTTTAGGAAGGAAAGAAGATTAATTTAAAAGAATCATCAGAATGAACTACGTGGTTTTGGGTATTCCCTTGTTTGACGATAACCCCTTCTGTTTTGAAATAACCCCTTATATGTTTCGCTTGCTATGTAAAATTATATGTGTATATTACATATATTATTTCTCAAGCATATTCTGTATATAAGCGTATGTATGTTTTCAATCATAGATCCTAAACTCAGTATAAATTTAACAAAAACATAGCATACACCGTTTGGTATCGAACTTAATGCAATATAAACTTCATATTTTCTACACTGTACCTACACAATCTAAATCTGTCCTATACTAACTATGTATTTACATTTATTGCTATATTTACGCGAATAGTAAACATTGAAATGAAAGTAATAGGGTCTAGGGAATTAAAAAAATTTAAATACACGCGATAAATTAGATATTAAAATAAACCTAGAAATTAGCAACAGTTCAATTTTGTATTTATAAGATTTCTCGTTTACCTATTCCCGTTCTTTCAAATCACTGAATATTCAACTAGATCGTTTACAGTAGGAGGCATAACTTCAACCGTAAAACATTTTCTATGTTTACCAAAAAACAAGCGACGTCCGTCGACTGGGAAACAAAACCACGGCTAAAAGTTCTGGTGAAATACTGCGGTGACGCGACTTGAATACAAAGGCGAAGTTAAACGTAGGAAAATGTATTAAAATGTACAAGAATATATCTAAAAATTTACAAAAGTTAATTATACAGAAATGATGCAATGCTATTGACATTTAATGGACAATTGACTTATAAGATTGCGTATCTTAAAAATACACAACTTATATTGTATGAAAATTTTTTTTTTTCCGCCTAATAATCCAAATTAAAAGGCAACCTCCTTTACAATATTGGTTAGCATGGACGGTCAGATGAGTTCTTTGACCTAGTTCTTGTCGGTATGAACTATTAGTGCAAACATATCTTGAGTAAAAGTAACAAAAACCTGGAAAAGTATCCTGTGATTAAACTTGATCTAGAATACATGATGAAATAGCCTGTGGAATATGAAGTTAAATTTAATCTCGTAACGTCGCATCCATGCTTGCTGCAGAATTAGGGTAACCTACATAGCCGTTAAGGATCAACAAGCAGAAATGAGCCGGCCATTGAGCTCGTAGGACTGACAACCGTTGGAGAATTAAGGGACAGCCAAACGCAGTTTAGTTCGACTTTCTACAAAGTGACGACCTGCATAATGTTGCAGGTGGTTCAGGGCCGTCTCTTCTCTTCTTCTCTCTATTTCTCTCTATTCTATCTCTATCTTTGTGGGATGCCTATGTTTAGCAGAGGATCTATGATAGGCTGTAATGATGATAATGATGAACGTCGCATTAAACCTGACTAAATTACAGTGTAGAAAAAATCTCCACTTATTAGATTTTTGTACCTACAAAATTAAATGAACAGTTTGGTTATAGTTTCGATGGCTGTCTATCGACTGTATTGCATCGCTTTTTTTCTCCGAACGTTTCGAATCCATTAGAAATTAGACATCGTCTGTATATTACAATACAAAATAATAGGGAACCGTGAGCGCTCGGATTTTATTTACACTCTTTTTATGCGTACATAGGTTTCGTAAAAACTAATTTTATGGATTCGTCGTATGGGCCCATTTTGGTCCTTGACCAATGGAATTCAATTCATTTTAGAAAAAGTTTTACAACTGGATAAAAATAGACCGCAGTATTGTTTAAAGCAAAAGAAATCTGCGATCGACAATACACCTGCCAGGAGAAGGGTATCCCAACGTTGGTAGATGCCAATATCGATCACCGAATTCCTTATAGATGCTAAAGATGCTGACTGAACTATCCATCAACATTTGGAAATGAATCAGCTAATAGCTAACCTGTCAATATCAGATACACATCACAAACGAAACCCGCACGCTCGGTTCACATTACCAATACCAACGGTGTAGTCTATGCGAGTCAGAGGCAAACAAATATCGTAACATGTGATGCTAACGGACGTTTATGCTAATCAGACTTAACGATCAGTCCGATTAATTAGTATTATGGTGTAATCGGTCTATGCGGAGCGAGTTGTAATTTAGACGTGATTTAAATGAAGATTCAATTTCGGTATACCGATCTGCCTTTATATTATTTTATTTGAGTAGCTTTCAAACATGTTGACAATCTAAATTAATATACGAGTATTATTACGAATATGCCATTAAAAAGTTAGCACATATAGGTCAATGACTACAGCGTTAGTACCTATAGAATTCGGTCTAAAACTTTGATAATATTTTTAACAATATTTACGTTCAATCTTAGATAAATACTCCAAATAGACCTTACCAGAGTTGTAATGACATTACAGGACTGGCAAGAAATGTCATTAAAATTCGTACGCGTTGTTTGAATTGAAAAAAGAAGAATTAATAGATTTTTAACGTAGAGAAGATAGTAGTAGATTTTTAACTTTAGTTTTTAAATTGTTTATAAATATAATCATTATCATTCTTATAACTGTCAGAAGCAATCTTACTAATTTTTTTTTATGTCAGGTAAATCAGACCCATATGAAATAAAATACACATAATAAAGTTAATATTAAATAGACTAAAACACAATATAAGTACACTGACTATGTCTATTGTCCACGTTTGATCGGCATATTGTGCTGCAGTATAGTGTTGCGTAACCTTCCGTGGAAACGTCGAAACCTGGCACCGTTCAGTCCAAACTCTGACACTGTTTCGTCAAACTCTTTCCTTAAAAAGGTCACCACAGAGACTTAAAGTTAATTTGTATATTAGACACAGGAACGAGTTTGTACCTATCACTGCGCTATCGCCTGTCCTCCAATTAATAAGTATCTGAATATTTTCCAACATCAACCTTATTATCAAACGTTTTAGTTTTTAATTATAATAGCTAGTGTTTTCTGGACGTGGCTTCGTCTACGTGGAAAATTTTCCCGTGGCTTTTCTGGAATAAAAGCAGTCTATACCCTGGTCCTGTATTCAAGGTACCTTCTTACCGTATTTCATCAAAATCGGTTCAGCGGATGGATAGACATAGTTCCTTTCATATTTATAATGTTATAGGTTTATATGAAAGTAAGGATTTGCAGCTTAATAAAAAATATAAACAAAAAGTGCAATGAATATCACAAACTTAAAAATCTCAGTTACTACCACTGAGGTAAAGTGAATGAGGGGCTTAAAGAGAATAAATGGAAAGCATTCGGATGATGCGAAATGCTAAGCCTGTCGCCTAATTGACTTAATTTGTTGGGAGTCAAAACTCAGCGGCGGAGGTGTGGCCGTCAATTTGGAGATCCCAAGGCTGCGATATAATTGTATTCAAATATTGTAATCACTTCAAAAATGACTAATACACTTATTCCCGATTATACGTTGGTATAGGAGATATATAGCTGAAGTGGCAATGGGGCGGCCACATAGCTCGCAGAACAGACAATCATTGGGTAAAAAAGGTTCTCGAGTGGCAGCCACGTACAGGAAAACGCAGTGTAGAACGACCTCCCTCAAGATGGAGTGACGACCTCCGCAGTATTGCGGGAAGTCGAAGGATGCAGGTGGCTCAGGACCGAGCTTCGTGGCAATCTTTGAGGGTGGCCTATGTTCAGCAGTGGACTTGTGATAGGGTGAAATGATTATAGGAGATAAAAACCATTCCCCCTTTCCCCGCCCTCCTCCTCATCCTCCCTGCATGCCTCCAAATATACTAAAAAGCCGGCAACGCACTCGCATCTCCTCTGGTGTTGCGGATGTACGTGGGCGACGGTAATCACTTACCATCAGGTGAGCCGCTTGCTCCTGTGCCTCCTTTTCCAAATAAAAAAAAGGTCCTAGACTATAAAGGTACCACGGTTCTGCTACATAATAACAATAGAATTTTTACTGTTAAAAAACGTTATGAGTTATCATAAAATATAACACTTTTTAGTTAGAATGTTTGAAGCCGTATCCCTTACCGTGTCATAAAAATATAAATATATAATTAAATCTGTATTCATATATGTTAGTGCACATGACTATATGAACCTCACACACACATTAGTGGTCTCGCGTCATACAATCTATTGTAATCCACTGTAGAACATGCCTATTCAAGAAAACGCATGCAAAATCTGCCATACATTTCTTACAAGGTGTGCCCATACTCATCACACCTGGTAGACAGGTTGTTGACCACACTGCCGGTGCCCTCGTAATAGTGATGCTGATTCCCATGAATGGTCGGTGGGATTTGAGTTCAGCAAATTCGGATGAATATTCGCGTCATTCATGACATACTAAATCTTTAGCAAACTGGATGAAATCTATTTCAATAACATCTAAATAACAAATTCCAATCTGAAAATGAAATCTATTAAAAATGCAACTGTGAACGCTTCCTATTACAGTCTTGACGTTTGTTTTTAAGCTTTGTTCGATTTGTTTTTATTAAACCAGCAGCAAGCGATCCTAGGCAGCAGGCGGCCATGTTTCATTTCTGTTTTGAAACGATCTCTCAGTCAAGTTATATGGAGATCTAAAAGTAACATCGTTAATTTGCATTTGCGTTAAGAGACTTATCTACATTTTTTATAACAACATTTAAATAATGTGTATTTAGATGAAGATTTCGGACTAATTAAGCTTACTTTATTAGCCTGTACAGTCCAAAGCTAGACATATACCTTTCCATGAAAGCACCAAAGGCCGGCACGCCATGCATGCATTTACCAATACTTACCACACTGGGTAGGCAGTTTGGTGAGCGCAGTGCTGGTACCCTCGCACCAGTGATGCTGCTCCCCGACGCTAGTCTGTACTCGTATTCAGCATATTCGGATCGATTTTCCGCCTTCAGTCGTTCTCCATGGAGTCCTTCGTTAATCGGCAAAGTGCACCGCTTGCAGGTGGGCTTGTCGTTTACACACTAACTTTCACTCAGGGCAAACTACATTTTCAAATAAATATAATAATAAAAAAATACTTTAATTTCATAATTTACGAATAGAAAATAAATATGTGTAGTTTATACAGTATTTTCTGCTGCTGCTTGCGAATAAGCCGGCTCGACCGGGTTGGTAGGCGTGAAGTAGACGCATCTTGTGTTTCGGCGTTTCGTTCGATGAGTGAGTTAACCGTAGGCTCTCCACAAATATCGTTAATGGCCGGTTAATACACCTGCAGCTTATCTAGTGTTGCAGATGCATGCGGGCAACACTAAGCTTTGAGTATGTAATTTGTGATTGAAATTGTGCTGCAATCTGCAATTTTTGAATGAAAGGACGCACAAAGACAAAATCAAATACATAGTACGTTTTGTAGAAAAGTATAGTCTTAAGTGACATAATTAAATACCATGTTATTTAAGTAATGTTTTAAAGATTGTAAACGAAATTACCTTTTTAAATTTCAAAAAGTTAAAAAAAAAGGTTATTCTTCATTCTATGCTATTCCTAAAACATAGTGAGTTATTATCATAGATAAATTTTTACGCAAATCCATAGACATTTCCTATTTCTTTCACAATACAATATGCTTAAACAAAGTCATAGACACGTAAATGCTTTTCAACAGCATATAAAACGCATTCAGCGGTATCGCATCGTCAGTCATTTCAGCTACCTCCTTTAAAAGGAGCTCAAATCTGAATATTTCATTTTATGCAGCATCAGGCGCCGGATTCCCAGCTTCTCGTGCAAAATGCATCACCTGTTTATGCAACTTTATTGTGAACTCCCAACGGAAGCAGGCTTTTCAATGATTCATACGCAAATTCACCACTTTGAGATAAAAATTATCAAGAGTTGAATTTAAAATTGAAACGTGATAAAAATAATACTACGTTCATTTGTGCATCTTTTTTTCTTTAGCCGTTTTATTACAAAACAACATTAATTATGATATCATACAGTGGTTCCTGTTAAATGTAATTATTTATCTAATGTCATGAGTCCACTGCTGTCGTAAGACTCCCCCAAAAATTATAAACAAAGCACGGCTCAGAACCACCCGATAGATGCTATTTCTGCAACACTGTGTGTCTTCACTCCATCTTATGATGCAATCGTCGGTCGTACACTGTGTTTTTCTTTATGAGGTTGCCACTCCTGAACTTTTCTTCACGATTCTCAGTTTTTTGCAGAGAAACACCGAGCACAGCTCTATCCACGTACTGAGGAGCAACTATGATCTTCTTCATGTGACTTGCGAATATAAAATTTCAGGGTTGACTTAGAAATATTTACATTAAAACAGACACAAGTGTTAAAACAGTAACAGTTAGATTTATCTGACATCACCATTCAATATGGCAACTGCTGAACATTGGACTTCCCCAAATAATGCCACATAGCACGGCCCTGAGATACTTGCATGTACATTAACTTTATTTAAAAGTAATGACAAAGCGCATTATCTTTCAAAAACTTAATTTTTCATTAGAATTTATTGTAATTCTGACTTTTTAATAAAAATATTACACATTATTTATTACATATTATTTTTAATAAATTTAACATGTTTTGTAACGTTCATCGATTTTTATCTTATTTTTTTTGTTGTTTTACGCTATCAGGAACAAACGCTTAATCTCGAGTACCAGGCAAACATGTAATAGCGTATCTATAAATCTTATTCGCAATTAGGGTATAAATGCCGGTTTACAAATAGTTAACGCCTAAATCTGCATGCAGTGCAATAACTCAAGCCTCCCGTGATGCTTTGTTAGATGGCTGATTAACAAAAAGCATCCGTTAGTTGTTTACAATGTTTGATTGTTTGTCCGCTTGCGTCATGTATATTGTTCGCGTTTGGTACTACAAGAACGATATACTGGTTTAATTTGCAGTAAATTTGACCTTTCCAACTGTTACGTGTGTTCGTTAATCGAATTTCATTTAATCTACTACAAACGAATATTTTTGTCTCCTTTATGGTCCCTTATCATTCCTATATAAAATCGGGTCCAAAAAGTTTTAAACTGAAGCGTATATTATAGACAACTAAATTTTAATTAATTACAACCGCCTCGAGAATTCCACTGTCATGACATCGTTGTACTCCTGGTCGATTTCGACCACGCCTTCAACTTCCAAGTACTAGACCGGCAGGTATCGACTGCGCAAACATGGGCGGCAATCACTCAAAACTCATGCAACGCCGATGCGATGAGATTGGAGGAAGGTTCAAGTGCACTGTCATTGACATGGGAAGCAACCGACAACCAATCATTTGTGTTTTGCTCAGATATTACCTTCGTCTGTGTTTGCTGTGTGTGAACCGTATCCGGCTACAAAACTCTATAAAATTTGTCAGGCGGTTTTTGCCCAGCTATGAGAAATTAACAGGCTTTATTTTTTATAGATTGTCTCATCACCTGTCACGTTGTTCCTAATAAGCTCTAGTGAAATGTGGGTTAAAAAGACTAGACCTAAAATGTCTAGACCTCTAGCCATTGGTATAATATCGTGAGTATTATAATTGCATATTGTGAGCTTATAATTGCAACATAAAACTAAGAAGGGAAAACCTTGAATATCTCATGGTAGTCTTCGGGAGCAAAACTTTCGACGAGCCTTGCCTCTGGTTGTGAAAACCTACGCTGAGTGGTGCCTAAACAAAATTCGTATTCTCTGCCTACCACTATGGGTCACAGGCCAGAGTGTAGATATACTCGAATGAGTATATCTACATGAAAACGGAATGAATTACATTTACGTCATTTACTTTGTGTTTATAGATTCAACAAGTACAAGTATACACGATACTGAAGTTTGTGCTTCTGTTTATGGGTCTGTTCAACATTTGGCAACCGTTTCAACACTGTGTAGCATAATGCGTCCCTTTGTAGTGTATGTTTGTTTGTAAGTATATCCACTGCGTTAGTACTGTTCGTATCGCATTGAAATCGAACACAGAAAATTTCGCTTCGTATTCGGGCTATTCATTCACATTCGCCATTAGAAGATGGAACGATAGCGTCATTGTGTACATTGATCAAATTATAGTTGCAATTGGATATAAAGAAAAAGGCAGAAATAATTTACGAATTTTAACATTTACAATGTTTCATTGCGCACCGTATATGCAATGAAATATTGTAAATGTAAACGAAGATTGAACTTCGTTAATATCATGTAACTGAGAACTTTCTATGCCCGATGAATGAATTTATGTACCTGAAAGTATTAATAAAATCCGATGGCTATCGCTTCAAAATCTATCTCTCTAGTTCATTCGGTCTTCGTGCGATAGATAACACTGGGAGCAGGCACTTAAAATGTAATATAAATAATTACCTTTAAATACTGTGGTATATTCGTCGAAAAGACTTCTTTGTTGTTGCTAAAGTACTTTACGTTTTCTGATAACCAAAAATTTATTTCTGATTCGACATACAAATATTGAGTAAGACTTTATGAAAGGTTAAAATAGTTTTTATTTCTAGCTATGTGATGATCATTTACAACATTTTTAGAATTTCAGTTTATTTAATTCTAACAACATATCAGTGCCCTGGGAATGTAAGTGCAGCTAAGAGTATATGTTTCCTAAAGAAGCTTATTTTTAATTTTATGTCCGTTTGTTGCATTATGTTTTCCGAAATTCTTTGTATAATAAACTTCATTGACATCATCACTAGCTTCTCAACAGTCCACTGCTGGATATGAGCCTTATACAAGGCCATCGCCCCTTATCGCCACGATTGGCAGGATGACAGATTTTGTTCAGGTATATACTAATTGATCTAGGAGTAATCTAATGAGCTAATTAGATAATCAATCACAGGTCTAATCTGGACTACTAACAGTTTTTCGTTGTGATAATTATCTAAGTACCCCTTACTTTGGTCAAATTCTAAGGCTAACTCAACAAAACATAGCCTACGAAAAGTGTAAATATAAGTGTATAATTTTATTATGAATACCACAAAAACCTGAGTTCACTTAAGAAGTAAACCGATTGTATTTAAATATTCAAATAAACTTTTCGACAATGTTCCATTTCATTGGCAGTTGTATCACGGTGGATGACATTTTAAATACTTTTACTGAAACAAAACGAAATAATGTGGTTATTGTTATCAGAAAAGTTAAGTCTGTTTTCTAAATTAAATTTCAATTAAATTTAACCTGTTACTTTTTTTAAAGTGTTTAAGTGTTCGTGTGTATTAAGGTATTTTATAGTGTTTGTACAAAAAGAGTAATTGATATTCATCAATTTTAAATAAGCTAAGCTTAGCTTGTTTTTACTTCTAATTTATTACAGCTTAATATAAATGAAGGTAACAAAGGGCGGACTTGATGCCTAATGGCATTCGCTGTCAGTCCTCCCCTGGCGTGCTGACATACAGCGGTTAGCGCATCAAATGTATTATTTATCTAAGTATCAAAGTATTTATATGAATAATGAGTCCTCTTTTTCTACGGCTGCCTGTCTGAGGGTAATACGGTTTTTTTTTATGGGAAAGGCGGCACAGGAGCAAGCGGTTCACCTGATGGTAAGTGATTACCGTCCCCCACGTACATCTGCAAAACCAGAGGTGCCTGAGTGTCTCACAATCGGGTTCTGTCGTGTCGGTTAGTCAGGGCCGTTGGTCGCCGCGCCTCCATCTTCCCGCGTATTCGCGTGTTATTAAAGTGAGTGCCGCCCGTCGCCCGCGCATACTGCACGGCGGTACTGTTTGCGACTTCGCCCCGCGCATACGTGTGCTCGCCCCTAGGGTTAGAAGCAGCCATATACACTTTGCCTGAGTGTCTCACAATCGGGTTCTGTCGTGTCGGTTAGTCAGGGCCGTTGGTCGCCGCGCCTCCATCTTCCCGCGTATTCGCGTGTTATTAAAGTGAGTGCCGCCCGTCGCCCGCGCATACTGCACGGCGGTACTGTTTGCGACTTCGCCCCGCGCATACGTGTGCTCGCCCCTAGGGTTAGAAGCAGCCATATACACTTTGCCTGAGTGTCTCACAATCGGGTTCTGTCGTGTCGGTTAGTCAGGGCCGTTGGTCGCCGCGCCTCCATCTTCCCGCGTATTCGCGTGTTATTAAAGTGAGTGCCGCCCGTCGCCCGCGCATACTGCACGGCGGTACTGTTTGCGACTTCGCCCCGCGCATACGTGTGCTCGCCCTCGGTTTGAGCAGCCATGACACTGTGCCGGAGTGTTTCGCAGCGGGATGAGTCATTAGTTCGCAATGGGTCGTTAGTGGCCCCGCACCTGCGGGTGCCTACTCGGCCCTATTGTCTTTCCGCGTCTTTGTCCGCGTGTTATTAAAGTGAGTGCCGCCCGTCGCCCGCGCATACTGCACGGCGGTACTGTTTGCGACTTCGCCCCGCGCATACTGCACGGCGGTACTGTTTGCGACTTCGCTTAGCTTACGTGTGCTCGCCCTCGGTTTGAGCAGCCATGACACTGTGCCGGAGTGTTTCGCAGCGGGATGAGTCATTAGTTCGCAATGGGTCGTTAGTGGCCCCGCACCTGCGGGTGCCTACTCGGCCCTATTGTCTTTCCGCGTCTTTGTCCGCGTGTTATTAAAGTGAGTGCCGCCCGTCGCCCGCGCATACTGCACGGCGGTACTGTTTGCGACTTCGCCCCGCGCATACGTGTGCTCGCCCTCGGTTTGAGCAGCCATGACACTGTGCCGGAGTGTTTCGCAGCGGGATGAGTCATTAGTTCGCAATGGGTCGTTAGTGGCCCCGCACCTGCGGGTGCCTACTCGGCCCTATTGTCTTTCCGCGTCTTTGTCCGCGTGTTATTAAAGTGAGTGCCGCCCGTCGCCCGCGCATACTGCACGGCGGTACTGTTTGCGACTTCGCCCCGCGCATACGTGTGCTCGCCCTCGGTTTGAGCAGCCATGACACTGTGCCGGAGTGTTTCGCAGCGGGATGAGTCATTAGTTCGCAATGGGTCGTTAGTGGCCCCGCACCTGCGGGTGCCTACTCGGCCCTATTGTCTTTCCGCGTCTTTGTCCGCGTGTTATTAAAGTGAGTGCCGCCCGTCGCCCGCGCATACTGCACGGCGGTACTGTTTGCGACTTCGCCCCGCGCATACGTGTGCTCGCCCCTAGGGTTAGAAGCAGCCATATACACTTTGCCTGAGTGTCTCACAATCGGGTTCTGTCGTGTCGGTTAGTCAGGGCCGTTGGTCGCCGCGCCTCCATCTTCCCGCGTATTCGCGTGTTATTATTTAGTGAGAGCCGTCCTAATCCCGCGCACGCTGCGCAGCAGTCCTGTTTGCGACTTCGCCCCGCGCATACGTGTGCTCGCCCCTAGGGTTAGAAGCAGCCATATACACTTTGCCTGAGTGTCTCACAATCGGGTTCTGTCGTGTCGGTTAGTCAGGGCCGTTGGTCGCCGCGCCTCCATCTTCCCGCGTATTCGCGTGTTATTAAAGTGAGTGCCGCCCGTCGCCCGCGCATACTGCACGGCGGTACTGTTTGCGACTTCGCTTAGCTTACGTGTGCTCGCCCCTAGGGTTAGAAGCAGCCATATACACTTTGCCTGAGTGTCTCACAATCGGGTTCTGTCGTGTCGGTTAGTCAGGGCCGTTGGTCGCCGCGCCTCCATCTTCCCGCGTATTCGCGTGTTATTAAAGTGAGTGCCGCCCGTCGCCCGCGCATACTGCACGGCGGTACTGTTTGCGACTTCGCCCCGCGCATACGTGTGCTCACCCCAAGGGTTAGAAGCAGCCATATACACTTTGCCTGAGTGTCTCACAATCGGGTTCTGTCGTGTCGGTTAGTCAGGGCCGTTGGTCGCCGCGCCTCCATCTTCCCGCGTATTCGCGTGTTATTAAAGTGAGTGCCGCCCGTCGCCCGCGCATACTGCACGGCGGTACTGTTTGCGACTTCGCCCCGCGCATACGTGTGCTCACCCCAAGGGTTAGAAGCAGCCATATACACTTTGCCGGAGCGTCTCACGATCGGGGTCTGTCGCGTCGGTTTGTCAGGTTTCACCGGTCTCCGCACCACTATTTTGTCTTATCCTTCCGCGTATAAATCCGCGCGCCATTAAAGTAAATCGTCATCCCGCCAAACTCGCGGGCCAATCTGCTCGCGAGTCAATTCAGATGAGGCTGTGAAAGCCTCCGGGCTAACAGCGTGTGGATGGTTTTTAGTCGGTATGGTCCTCCTTCAGGGGATTGAGTCCGACATAACCCAGTTGCTGGCCTACCGGCCAGCAACAGGGTATACGTAACAGCATTTTCCATCCAGGGAAAAAAAAAAAAAAAAAAAATGTCGAACATTAGCCTTCAAAGACTATACCCTTGCAATAATGATGCTCCCTATCACTAAGATGTGGGATTTGGGTTCAACAAATTCGAATCGATTTTTCCTATAATATGGCCTAGCTCGTGCAGATCAAGTTTGTACTTGAAGAAGTTGTATTGAAAGGTTGATATAATAGCAACAATAGTTGGCTACATGGACCCTTACCTACTCACCACGTAGGGCAAAGGGGTTGGTGTTCGCAGTGTCGGTACCCGCACACTAGAGATATTTCTCATTACCCCCCAAATCAATGACTAAATTATTTTGTATAAAAAATAAAAATAACAAAATGTTACGCTTTAACTTGCTATTGCTTTTACATTATCTTAACTGATAATATGTTGTCTAAATGATCTAGATAACTTGATTTATCGATCTTTGATTTGAATTTATCGTCTCTATCCGACTTTCTGGCGACTGAGAACATTTATTTTCTCTACCAATACGATGTTATCTGTTATAACTGAAGACCAACGTGTTTTTATTGCATTTCGTGAAATTTTGCATAAAACCGATTTAAATTAACGTCCCAAAAATTATACTTGACATTAAATGTCACTTCCGTCTTAAAAATCGAAAACATCTGTTACCATTGTGAGGGCAACACAATTGTTGTTTTGTGATTTACATTTTTATTTCGTTCAATTTAAATTCAAATATTCCGAATCTAACTCACATAAGCAATAATTAAATTTAAACGTAAAAACAATCGTATTTAATTTTATACACTAAAAAATATCTTAGCAGATTGCTGATACATTAATATTTCAATGAAATAATAAATTGTAAATTCCCCCATAAAATAACAAAGGAATTGGTTCTCGATTTTTTTTAAATGAACAGCCTGTGTGAGTTACGCTGAAAGAGTTTTTTTTAAAGCTTCTTATTTAAAATAAATGAGAGAATTCTTTGCGACCGGTTCTTGTTTCCCGTCCTAAAAGAAATTGCTTTCATCGACGTCTTATTGAGTGAAGACAATCGCGCAACTTAATATTACTGGCACGTTTCGATTAATGTAGCGGAAAACAAATTCGTTCGAAGCAAAACGATTTTTTTTTAATCTAGACACTGAATAATGAAAAGTAGATAGCAATTCAAATTAATCATCTAGAAATATTAATAAATTTTTAATGCTGACATCACTAAGTAACGTATAAGTTTACTCAGCCTGCCACAGCAAATACCTACAATGCGAATGGAATATGGAATGGAGAACTTCAAGTTCAGTAGTTAACTGTTATTCTGGGGTCTCACCGCTTGCCTTAACACAGGCCTCGCAAGATCGCGCCACCGCTGCCGAGGCCTGTCCGCCGATCCAGCAGTCAGAGATACGAAACGCATGGTTGTGTGGCCACTATGGTTTTATTCAGATTGTTCTTTATCCGTCACCACGCGCCAAGCCACGCCGCGCCTCCTATTGAACTTTCGGACAAGCGTTGGGTCGTACGGATGAGGACAGGCCACTATAGGCCACAACTGTTCCAATGGCCTGACAGCATGACCTAGCGCAGTCTTGTCTGTCAGATAACGGACCGTGAGAACCCAGCTCTAGAGGCCGCATATTTACTTATCTACTGGAGTATATTAAATCATAAGATAAATTATGTTTAGAAGTACATCTTTTAAAACTGTTGTAAATTCCCAAAAGAAATGAAACAGGCAGGTGTAACTGAAAAATGATTTTAGTATGTACCCTCAAACCGGTCAGTTCTTTATCTAAATATAATGAATTGTGAAACTTGTATAAGCGTTGATAATATTTACATTAAAAATATTTCTTTTAAAACCATTTCGATGTAAACAGTCTTAATATTGTTATCATTTTAATGAAGACGTTACTCCAAACACCAAGAAATACCGCTTCTGAAAATGGTGTCACGGTGGCTAAGATGAAAAAATAAAAAAAGGCTGCTTGAACAAATGAGTCACACTTTCTGTTCACAAACATTAAAGAGGATAACTTAATGGATTTAATTTGCAAAGGGTTCAAAACACAGGTGGAACGACAATAGTGTTTAATTCAAAAGCATGGGTGTAAGTTGTAATCGTTTATAAGGTCAACGAGTTTATAAAATGTTTATCTTAATCATACACAGGATAAAGGGTTCTCCAATAGGAGCATTTGCACGTAAGATATTGGCAATCGGAGACAGCGTGCTAGATAATTTAGGTCTATGATAATTAAGATAGTAATAGCGCCACGGGTTGAACATGGTGAATCTCTAACGCTTCACCTCCCTAAATAGTTGTTGTAATTATATTTTTATCATATTATATTTAACTATTAGGGTTTACAGCCTATTTGTTAACACTCAAATCTTATCTTGATTCGTAAAATAATGGCAATAATGAATTAGAATTATTTTTAATGCAAAACACAATCAATCAACATGGAACCACCTGTATTATATATTCACTGTGACAACGGGTACGTACTTGCCGAAGAATAAATATTTAAGTGTGTGGTCATTCCAGAGGAAGATGGATTGGACTTTGAAGTCTTCTTAGAGGCAAGAGTTTTTTTTAAGTAATAAGATAAATTGTTAATGAACTTTTACTAGAGATGTAACAGAGTGTCACCCTTTCGCCCGCATTGGAAAAAATGTTTTCCGTTCCATTATTTATCTTTTTGATTACTCTTTATTTAGAGAGCACGACAAGACAAAGACATACATTAAACCTTAGTTTAGCATTTAACTTCAAAGCTAATAAAAAATAAAAATTGTATGATTAAGAACATTACTTTCAGTAATTTTGATATCGGTTAAGATGAAACACAGCTTTTAGTTTCTGTCTCAGAAAAACTGAGATAAATCATCATCATCATCATTATTGCAGCCTGTCACAAGTTCTCTACCGAACATAGACCTCTCCAAGGATTGCTACAAAGCACCATTTTGAGCTACTTGCATCCCTCGATTTCCAGATACTATGCGCAGGTTGTCGCTCGATAATTATTAAAAAATTCGAAATTACTGTCTTTACAAATAGTAAGAAATCACAATCTAACAGTAAGTTGGGACTAGTGTCAAAGTTAAGTACATTGAAAACAGTACATTCTTAATTAATGCGAAACAACTAATAAATAAAAAAAATTATGAAGTAACATTTGGTTGATTCCGAGTATTAATGCTTTAATTGATTCAATTTGTGGCTCACAAAATTGAGGAGAGATGCGGCCAAATACGCCAAAGCTACATTATAATGGACAAATTTTACATGAATATAAATATTCAATTTGTTTATTAATTTGATACATTTTTTGAATGTAAAAATTATGAAAATTACAATAGTTCTATAAGTCATGTGTAAGCTACGATCGTTTTCTTTAAACACTCTGTTACTTTGCATTTTAATAAAACCTACCATATTAAACTGTATATTATAAATTATGTGGTTGTAACAAAAAATATAAAAGGAGAATCCATCCAAATAAGTCGACTCAAATCCCACGTTGCACTCACAAATCTACTCCTCTCTTTACCCAGCGTGGTGCGAAAGGGCAAACTAACATGAAATACTGAACTCTGCTTTTTCTGGTTAGGCCTATGTTCAGTATTGTTTTTAAACAGGCGAATGCGGTATATGCGGAAAATACGATACAGAAGCGAGACGCTTTGTACATAATTTTTTTTTATTGATGAATGAATAATAATTTCGATATGGTAGTAAATAGCTCATAAGTTAACGAAGGTGGGACGGTAGGCAGATCTGACGCAGTTTACTTCTATAGTATTCTTTCTCGGTCATTTGTAAGGCAAGAGCAAGGAGGAGCGTTGCAACTTCCGTTCGTACTTTCGCAGTTAGGTCCCCATCCCCAACTTACGTTAATAAGCTTCGCTTCAATACTGGGCTTTTCAGAGGCTGCTAAAGAATAAAGAAGAATCCATTAGGAATTAATTTAATTTTAACCATTGTGAACACATTATATCGTTCTTCGATCTTGATGTTTATTTTTAAGATTCGTTTAACTTGTTTTCATTATTGCCAGCAACGGGCGGCCATTTTTATAGTCAATTCAGGAACAAATTCTTGACGACAGTGATGACTATTCGTTATGCTTAAAATAATATATTATGTTGAGGAGAAATATTGTTTTGCCCGTACAGAGTAACTCTTACCCATCATTTACACAGTAATCCACACTGCAGCTTCAGTCTATCCCACCAATAAGAGTACTATTCGTCTTATACTGGTATGGTTGGATGTTTCTCGCTCATAGGCACGCACGTCTATAGTTTAAATGAAATATGGCAGAGTTTATTTTATGTCATGGATTAAGACATGGGACAATTCATGGTTCCACCATGAATCACTGACTGAATTAGCAAAAAGGCATTCTATAGGTCTCCATAAGCCAGACCGAAATATCCGTGACAGAAAAATGGCATTAGCGTCTAAGGTGAGAGATGCCTCTTTTAAATAATAATCTTTATTTTGATGTCTATACTCATAAAAGGTGAGGGCGTTCGAATGATGGCGGATTACTCATCCGAATTAGTTGAACTACAAACTTTAAAGTTTCGTGGGATTAGTCTCACAGACTAGACTACTGTGTACTCACCGACCCGCTTGCCCAGCGCGGTATTGCCGCTTTCTTGGACAGGCCTTTGTTTAGCGGTGGACTAAAACAGGCTTATAAAGAAATTGCCAGGTAAGTAGTATTATGCACACGGGCCGTTTAATCAAATATCATTAGGTACAATATTAGAATTCTAGAATGTTTGATGTATGAATTCTATGTAGAAGACGCTGTAAATTTTCATCCAATTGAAACATTAAATTTCTGTTCACCCTTATCTCCCTATCGTCTTATTTACTTATGTTAGTCGATTCATCAATTTTTCTACCCTTAGCTAAGGCTTTCTTTGAAAAGGTACTTCTTATTAGCTTTAGCTGTAAACGACGCTTCTCAATGGACTGACATCAAAGCATGATGCAATAAGTAACATTACAAGCGTCTACAGACCGGATAATTCCGAGGGAATCTTTCCAATCAACGAAGGGACTGAAAAAAACGAACTTTTTTTTCTGTTATAATTTAAAAAAAAATGTCCAACGAATAATTCACGCAATTGAAATTAATTATTCTGTAAAGTAATTTGAATTGATATCTCTTACATTTATTTAGTATATTTCATTCAAAATTAAAATATTCAAAATTAATATTAAATAAAAATTTAATAAAATATATACTAACAGGAATACTCTTAACTGAAATAAAATAAAGTTTTTTGGATTTTATCCTTAATCATTTATTAAAACGCCGGGAATAAAAATAATGAATAAAATAAATATGTAGGAAAAATATAACAAAAAGTCAATAACCAAAAATTTTAATTTGGTGTGTTTTGGTTTGTTTATTCTTTCACTTAATAATATATCACGATTGGCGAATATTCTAGCGATAACTATTTTAGAAAATATTACTTTGTAAGTGTTGCAAGCTGTTTTTCCAAGAGGTGAAGTTTGGTTGGCTTCCATCTCAAAGTATAAATGTAAACAATATATAATAATAATAATCTTATCTCTTGAGCAACAAATTAGGTAAAAAATAATGAATCAATGATAAGGAAGAGTGCAGAGGAGCGAGTGCCTCTGTATTTGATAAAAACCCCTAAAAATACTCTACACATGAAACTATGAGTTGTAAGAGTAAATTTGCGTATGTTTTTACTTTCATAACACGAATTAAAAAATAAATCTCGTAATATTTAAAATTCTCTTACATCCACCTAAATTATCAAAGTATTCTGTCTATAAATATATTATGTCTCTTTATTTATCATGATGAAATGTTTGCAATGTTTTCTATAATTTAAATGCAAACAATAAACATATCTTCAACAACACATGTTTCGTGAAAAATCTGAATTCTATTCTATGCATGCAGCCCCGGTTAAACGTTCCGTGTGCTGCCAACTTTCCTTTCACAGTGGGATCGCGTCGACGCATTGTTTCAGCGCCGCTTTTTTGCTGCCGTTGTTTCCCGCTGGCGTCGCTTTTTATTTTGGCTAAACTGAAAAATGCGGAAATCCTGCTGAGCTGAAATCCGGCTCGGTTTCCATAATAGTTTTGAAGTTAAACGTAACTAATAGGTCCTCTCAGATTGAACTTTAAACACACTGATTTATTTTAGAAATTAATTAAAGTAAAATAAATACGTAAAGGCCAACTTCATCTGCACTTGGTGCAAACAGTAATAGCGCTGTTGGTGCAGAAGAGTGAAAGAGATAGACCACAGAATAGAGAAGGGGAGCAGCATCACAAGGGCGATAGTACCGGTGCCGCGCTCACCAACCTGCCCGGCGTGATGAGTATGGATCTCCCAAGAATTATAAGCAGGCTTGCTGGCGCTTTCATGGAGAAGCCTATTATTTATTTATTGATTTAACAATTTATTTATACACATACAGCAATAACTCGCTCGTGGCTCCACCTAGCGGCAGCTTTTGCTGTACCTCGCCCCCACTCACCCTCCCTCCCAAATATCCTGAAAGGGCGGCAACGCACCTGCAGCACCTCCAGTGTTCCAGCTATACGTCGGTGACGGTAATCACTTACTATCAGGTGAGCCCTTTGACACCCTAAAAGGTTAAACCACAAAATAACCTATCGAAAATATAAAAAAATTGTGATAAGCGGTAAATAGTTAATATATGCTAATAGTATTTATTTATGTTACATTTAAATGTTGATATATTATTATGTATTATCGTATCCGAAACTTTATACGTAAGGTAAGGAATCTATTTAAAAATTCCATCTATGCGTGTGTGTTTTGTTTTCCCTTTCAATTTAACAACAGTGACAGCTGTTTTGTTTCCTTTTTCGGACAAAGACAACCGCTTCGTTCAAAATTAATTCACACGCTCTGCTTTCCTTTACGTTAAATAAGAACTTAAAGAACAATGATAAAAATGTATACCATGATATTGAACTGTTTTTAGACGATAGAATGATATTAAAACCACTATAATAACACACCCGTGTGCCTGCCGAGTCGTGCTTGGTGCACACTTGCAGAACAAGCAAACTTTCGCTTCTTTTGGAGATTGCCATGAGATTGCCCTTAATTGCCTCTTAAGACTTTCATGGGAAGAAACGGGATGGCAGATTCTTACGCCGATACCACAAGGAAACAATCAAAATTAACAAAATATGATAATGGATATAGCTTGTTTAAACACCTTACAGTTTATGGATTCAAAAGTGGCACTTGTTACAAAAAAAAATTAAGTAAAAAACAACTTGTTTTCTTCGAATCAAGTTTCAGGGTGCTTCTGAGTTACGCCGAAACAATTTAAAAGGTTTCTGCAAGGAATTGATGGAAGCTTTCTGACAGTCTGCTGTTTTTACTTTAAAATAAAATGCTTCCAACGACGTCTTATTGAGCAGCGACAATCAAAGAACTCAATATTGCTGTCACGTCCTAAATGAATGTAGCGGGGAAACAAAATAAGAGTTTCTTCCGTTGTTAGAAGTTAAACAGATCGTTTTATTTGTTTAATGTTCCAAGTGCCTTGTTGAGTAGGGAGCTTTAATCTGTAGTCTTCTTATTTACTCTATATGCATAAGGTACTGAAATGTGCCAGGGTGCGGACTGCGAAACGTGACGTCGCGGATTCGAGTCTACCATTCGACTATTGCCATGGAACCTCTCCAAATACTGGCTCTTTGGTCTAATTGGAGATATTCTTTTTAAAAAAAAAAACAAAATGTAGTTCTCAGTTGCTTGATAGATGTATGACGGTCACATCTTAATTTTTGCGGAAATACTTTACAAAACAAAATTATTATTATCTAAGCGTATTTTCAATAATTCTATATCTTTATTCCGGTTGATGTTGTAAAAGTTATCTACGGGAGAAGCCTTCAAAATTCAATGACATTCGGTAGACAGCGAATCTACCATCTCAATAACAGCCAGACCAAAATACACATTTGATAAATTAAATCCAGAGCCGGAAAACATTGTTACGTAAGTTGCAGAACTCACGTTTTCGCTCAGTATTCAGAGTTACGATGTCATCAATATCTCTATTTCTTCTTAAACTTGTATTAAGTATTATCCCTTGCCACAAAAATATTTCACAAAAATTCCGTAAGAAGTCATTCCACGATAAAGACATACCGTGTTATTTTTTCATCTAAGACATTACTTTGTTTTATCCAATTTTGGGCGCTATAAGACTAAAATTTTAAGGTTTCATGCAACGTTTTCGTTAGCTTTAAAATTGTATGTGTGTAACATAATATTAATTTTAGTTTTGTTATGTACGTATTTCAACTGTGAGTAATATTTATTTTTAATTAATATTTATTGATTATATTAATATTAGATTAGTTATTTTCAAAAGAGTAAAAGTTTCTCATCTGTCATGTGTATTGAGTAATGGGTTCTTTTCTTGAGTTCCAACGTCCCTTAACTTATTCAAAGTTTATTTTATATATCGTATTTGTCGGACGCTCGCTTTAATAATACGCTAGTATACATAGTACGCTAGTGAACTAAGTTTGAGGCCGACACCACTAAAGGAATAATAATAGTATCTAATAATAAAAAAAGGCTTGAAATGCTTGCAAGGTTTTGGAGCAGCGTAGCGAGCTCTTCTCTGCTCCTAAATCTATGAAAAACCATAAATATCCTCGCGCTGGTCATTTATATGGTGGTTAATGATGCCTTGAACATTGCTATTTAAAGATCTTTATAATAAATGCAATATTAAATACATATACATTTTGTGTCACATTATCAAGGTGTAAGTTTGTAGTATCCTTTTGACACTCACTACCTGTGAGGTACGCGCACTTTGAATGTTTAATATTATGCTACGGAGCGCTCCATGCACGAGACGAATGCAAATTATCTCTCGTTTTAATGTAAATCTCAGTTAGAAACATAATAATTATGATCTGATTATTTTGAAACGTGTCTTTGGTCATTAAAATCAATACAGATTCCTTACCTAAAAGCATAAATTAAATTCTTATAAGTTTAAGGCTATATGTAATTTTGCCTCACTTTTATTTGGAAAATAAACAAACTTAGTTCTCTTTCCATCTATTAGGAATATCTACACTACGTTAGTCCTTTTTCTATCTCAACGATTATCAATTCTTTTAGCTATGTTACCAGCCATTATCATAATGACGGCATGCCCACTAAATTAAATACAAAATGCCCCATTCAAACAGTACTTGCATATGACAACTCGTAACGATTATTATTTATCCAATATTTCTTCAAGTTTGCCTGATAAATAACGATCTGCGGGAAGGTTCGAGAGCAGTGCCATAATACCCTTGTGTAAACAACTAAAGTGTAAGGAAATGCTGACTGAATACGTAATGTAAACGAGACGAATTGGTTTGTTGCATTTGTAAGTAGGTACTTAAGGTTCAGAGCTCTTTAAGTGTATCTGTAAAATTTTAATGATAAACTCATATACATACAATTCATCAAAGTCCTTCAGAGATGTGTGCCGGATTTCCGTCGCTGTCTTGGAGAATTCTACCTTTAATATTGTACTTAAATATGCTGCCAATCTGATCTACTAACCACTCGGCTAACCGTTGTAATATAGGTTAAAAGTTTTTGCTGTCAAACGAGTAAACAAAAAAAATCTATTTCCTTTTTTACATAGATACTACACTCTACAACTCGTCTCGGGTAAAACCTCTATACGGACTTCCGTCCTCTTTCTTGAAGAGGTCTATGTTCGACAGGGAACATAAATAGGTTCGAGAAAAAGAAGAATAACATGAAACCGGCTCGAGTTCGATGACATTTAGTCGTGCCATTTATAATTCCATCAACTCTGCCTACGTTTTGGGTAACAGGTATACCACAGGTATAACACCGTTTTACCATTTTAGTAACATCCATACTTAAGTTTTTAATATTCACGCGGTATTTGAGTAAACTCATCATTATTATTTCAAAATAGACGGTTGGACTCGGCTGGCAATTGTCACTTGATTTGGACTAGGAGAACAACCTGGACGATGCTTATAGATACACATATAGTCCAACGTTGAACGTGTGCTATATTTTCAACTATTTTATGGCTTTATTAATTTTGTACCATTGCAAATTTCCAAGTCCTGTGTAGATGTTTGAAAATGTATGTGTGAGTTGCGCTTATATAAATTAACTTTACTTAAATATATTATTCGGAGCATTCTATTCTAACGCTCGGAGGAAGTAGCTGCGGTCGAAACCTGCTCTAAAATTTAACGCGGGTAATTTAGTCTTCCAATGGTTTCATTGAATCTATTGTCTACGTTCTGGCGATAAATTTGAAACGTCATCCGCAACTAAAGTTTCAGAGCGGAAATGATAAGTTTCTGCATCCGAACGTTTATAAAGGCATCCGAAAAAAACCCACGGAATACTGTTGAAGAACACAAAGGACAGAATTTATGGTCCACCTCTCGTGCCCAGAACACTGATCCGCGGAAATAAATCCTCTGGATGTGATCGCAATTATGATGTTACGAAATGAAATGACGTTAAAACTTAAGTAAAAGTAGATGCATCATCTGAAGTACATATATATATGCAGTGTTGACTGCCATAAATATTAATAATTCTCCTTTTTTTGTCAGTTTGGAAATGGTCCTTCCTATAAAACTGGAAGACAGAAAGAAAGAAAGAAAATATATATATTGATACGGGAGTGTCAACAAAAGCTTGCATGGCATAGATAATTTACCTATTCTCAGCGCAATGGGCGAGCGGATTGGCGAAGGCAGTGTCGGTAACTTCTCATTAGAGATGTTGCTTTCTACCACTTCCTACACAGACCGTCTTCCGATAATCAGCAGAGTACACATCGTGCGATTTAGGTTGACATTTGGGGAAATACTTTACCAGCGTAGAGCGTAGTGCCTCTGTCCGTAACTTACGTAATACCGCTTCTCATCACTGGTGTTAGGATTTAAAGTTAAGATTGGAGCATTTAATGTAAGAAACTAATAGGAATTGCAGTGTAAGTATCTACTAGGTTTCAAGGTACCGCCCTCTTACCTATTTCTACTGCTATCAACAGTGTAGCAACTGTTGTGTTCCGCTTTTATGAAGCATTTCATCTCAGTCTACAGGGGTAACAACGCTTCGATTGAACTTGCAGGGTACAGGCGCATAGGCTGCAGTTGCTGCCTGGGTCATTCAGCTCGTTTGTCAAGGGAATCCAATAAAAAAAAAGAAAACCATCAAGTAATTATCCGGATTTTGAAAATAAGTGATTCGTGAATCGCACAGCTATTTCTTATTGTTCTCCTTTATTGGTCTGTGTGAGTACACTGCTGAATATAGTCTATCCATGAAACAAAGAGAGATTTTCCCATACACGTAATATCCCATAAGTATACAATATTTAAAATGTAAAGTAGCAGCTTATAAGTGCCTACTGCTAGGCAAAGGCCTCCTTCTCAAATACGAGTATCAGAGAGGGTTTAGGAGCCGGGAAAGGCCCGCCACGCTGCTTCAGTGCGGATTGGCGGGCTTTAAATATCCTCGAAATAATATTTTTATTGTTTCTCAGACATGCAGGTTTTCTGTCGATGTTTTCCTTCACCGCTGAGCAAGTGGTAAATACAGCACTTAATATTGCTATTAACAATTTGCCGGTGCCGCCACCGGCGATCGAACCCAGATCACTCGCGCTTTATGAAACTAAAGTGAGTGTCCTAACCACTAGGCTACCACGGCTCTTATTTACGGAGCTTATTTACCCTGACTAAAACTCAAATCCAGACTATCACAAATGCTACTTTTTGACACAAGTGATCTTTTATACGGTTTTTTGGTTGAAATTCAATACCGTGATCACATCCAGGCAAATCGCTAATTAGCTCCGTTAAAGAATTCCCGTGTGTGCTCTAGAGTTCGGGTAAACAATGCTTAGGGCCCAGGGTAACTTACCTTTGTACGCCATTTATTTACATGATACCTGTATAATGGGACATTTATATTCCTTGATAACCTGCAGGGATTAGAGCCTTATATTGTAAGAAAAGTATTAATAGTATGAAATAAAAAAAAACGTTTTTATTGGATTGCTTTTAAAGTGAATGAAGCGAAAGAATAAAATTATTGTTTTAGGTGGAATAACATATTTAAATGAACAATTTCTCTTGATACTATAATCAGCATTTCTCTCTTTAGTTTTCGCGTAAAATTTAAGGAGCTTTATAATCATAGATGATTTTATTCTAGTTGGAATGTTAATGTACAAAATGAATAAAAAAAAACGTTTTTATTGGATTGCTTTTAAAGTGAATGAAGCGAAAGAATAAAATTATTGTTTTAGGTGGAATAACATATTTAAATGAACAATTTCTCTTGATACTATAATCAGCATTTCTCTCTTTAGTTTTCGCGTAAAATTTAAGGAGCTTTATAATCATAGATGATTTTATTCTAGTTGGAATGTTAATGTACAAAATGAATGAAAAAAAATTCTCCATTTTAATTATACAATTAGTATGTAGTACTACAGACTAATAAAAATTCTTAATCTTGAGTACTGAATGAATTACCATGTAAGTAGAATTCAAAATTTTCAGAGCGGCGTGATGTTGGAGGCAGGAAGTCCTGACAATCATATTGCACAATTCTAATTATATACGCACTGCAATATACCGCATTGCATTGATTATCTTAAAATTACACATGAATCTAAATGAACGAGAGTTGTTTAAATAGCACGTTTTAAAATATTGCAGTTTTATTTATTTTCTCATCTTACTGTGTAAAAAATGCTCTAAAACAAACTTAATGAAAAGTACAGTAAAAGCGATGGAATCACTCAACTCAACATAGAAGTTAAAACCGAATGGGTGTCGACTGGAATTAGACGCATTCTTACGCTGCTGCTCTAAAGGAGGACGGGACTGCTATAATCTTTTAAAGTGCTCAAAGCCGGCAAATAAGGGTTAAGTTTTAAAAGCTCTTCGTCCGGAATAGCGTATGGTACAAGTGTAAGGCCACGAGAGTAAAAAAACGGTTAAAAAATTATTTCTTGATGACGTTTTATATAATTGATCTATGGCGAAGTACAATAAAGAAATATTAGTAGTATGCCAATACCTTTCATTAAATAATTAGGTTGATGTAAGGAGAACATATTCCAAGTTCTTTCTCCATTTCTTAATTCTGAGCCCAAATAAAATTGGTCATACTGCCCGCACAACAAGTGGTGGGAAGGAACATAACTAGTACAAGGGTGGAAGTTACAGACGTGTTGACTATCGAGGAATGCATACCAGCTGTTATCGATGCTTTCTCAGAAACCGCTATGGCAGACGAGACCTAGGGTTTATTTGAGTAAAATAATCCTTCACATTCAACATATGAAGGATTATTATAGAATTTCGATTGTACATTAATATAACACGGGGAGAGTTCGAATCGATATTATACGACATTGAATAATGGTAAATCAGGCTGCTTTTCCATCCATAACGTTACGGCGGCAGTGTAAGAAAATCTGCCATCCATCTTATTTCGAGGGATTCGAAAAGTTAAACTAAGCGAGTTTTTGTAAATGCTTTAACAAATGGCTGAATATTACATCTCGAATATGCCTTTATAATTATAATATCAACGAAAATATAAAGACTCGCACCGCATCGATGGGCACCAGTGTCTAAGATATTTGGCGTCTGGTTCTGTTACTGCGATCCCCAAGGTATTGCGATTGCATATAAAATAAATCTCATAATAGAAAATATCTATACGAATAAGAAACAAAATGGAAACGAAATATAGCAAATAATTTCTTTAACTACCTATGTATCAATAGAAGTGTAAAGTGTCTATCACTTGTACCACACGCTAAAAATGTACATACGACAATCGGATGGGATTTTAAATAAATAATGAGGAATACCAGCACCCGACGGCAGTGTCAGGACACTTAACGACATTTAACTTTTTAATAACAGACTTTTTACATCGTTTTGTCAATGTGTTTCGCTGCTGATGTATTTATTGACGTTAGAATGTAGGTCTAAACGCACATACTTACGCTATAAGAAATGATTAAAAATGTATGATATTACTTTTTAATAACAGTTTAGAGTAAGTCATCGTCATCTTTTACTGCGTGCACTATTGGATTTGGTCACTTCAAAATGAGACAGGAGTTCGCCAGCGTGGCGGATTTTCAGTACCACACATTACACACTTTACCCGCTGCGGACCAGAAACACCGACACCAATATCTATCCTCCTAGAAGAATCAAGAATTGTATAAGAATTCAGGTCCATAAGTGTGTGCCATATTATATAATAAGCTAAATTGTTTTTTGACAACCACTTTTCGCCTCGATAAAACTCGACGCAGTCTATGACCCGGGATGCAACGCAATCAGACACGATAACCAATAAATTGTTTGTTGCTTTTATTTCAGGCTTCGGGGGATTTGCAACTTGGAAACAGAGCTTTACAGTTATACCACGTGGTAGTAGTTACTGAAAGATATTCTGTTCAAAAACATTACTGTAAATCAAACACTCTAGAAGTAACATCATAGAAATCGAAATTCTCCTAAACGAATTTACAAATTCTCGCTTAATTTTGTACATTAATCTACTTCTTTGTCAGTTCACTGCTGAACATACTCGTAAGCTACTATGAAGGTGTCAACGTAAGCTGACATGCATTGAAAGGAAGATTTGCCCATTCTCACGAGGGTAGGCAGGTGGGTCTGTAAGCTCATACTAACATCCTCGCGCTACAGATTATGCTCTACATCACTAGTCTGTGAGATTAAAATAAATAAAATAGCCACGATAGTCGAGTGGTTAGGAGATCTGCCTCCGAACCAAGAGACTCGATTTCGAATCCCGTGACGGACCTGTAACGTGAGTTTTTCGAAACATATGTACGATTGGTATGGTAGGGTGGGAGTTACGTACCCAAATAAACTCAATTTTTTATTACTGAAAGAATACTAGCAATGCTATTTAACTAATATTACTAATATTCCTGTTAAATCTCGAACTGAGCATTAGAGCTTGTAGTTGGTGATGGTTGTGGTTCTAGACAATAGTCGAATAGTGGGCTCGAACCTGCGACGCCTAGTTTTGCAGTCCGCACCCTAACCCATTATGCTATTGGCGCTAATTACTAGTACAGTTTGCTATAATGAATATTGAATATAGCGAATTAGTACTCAATAGAAAAAGGAAATAATATTCATAGACATTATTTAATGAGTACTTAGAATATCTCATTTAATATTAAAACATTTCCGTTCTTCATAGTCTTTGTGTCTTTTAACGTTTGCTGCCTGTTTCGTCCGAGCTCCGAGACGTCTGTTCAATGCCGTAGTGCTGTAATTTACAACGTCTCTCTAAATAACGGGTACCGTGACATCTAATTGATATACCGATAATATGAAACATTTGACAGGAGCGTAATGTACACGTCGTTTATAAAATGTACAGACAGGACATACTTATACCGATCACTTTAAATAGTTTTTTTCACTTGTGTTATTAATAATTGAAATTTAACAATGTTAGCAAAGTTTAAATAAAACCTTGGAAGAGCGCCACGAATATAAAACAACTAGGAAGAAAAACAGGCTCAGAGACGCATTACCATTTGGCAAAACGCAATCCACATAGCGCCGGGTTTCCTCTTGAAGAACATTGCCATAGGATTTTTAAAGACTTTCCCTTAGTCGCCTCTTACGATACCTGCGGGAAAAGGTGAAGGGGAGGGTTTAACATGCCCGAGGCTCAACTACGACAATTTCTATCTCCCAGAGAGGAGATAGGTTCGGTTGCTGCCCATTTGGAGACAAGGGAAAATCACACAAGAGCCGGATCAAACAATCGCAAATTTTATCGTTACGCTAATTGGCTACGTTTTTGAATGCGGTTACACTAACCACTTAGTGTAGAAGTCGCCAAGTATAAATATCGTATGATATCTAAATGAAACTTAATTTCGAAAATTTCATATTTTCTCCAAATGCCAATCTCACCTTCATGTGGTGCCGAACCTGGCTCTGGCGAATACAGATCACTCGCGTTCTATCAAAGTAAAGCGAGCGCCTTGACCACTACACTACCTCGGCTCCCAGCGTCTATTTACTTATAATTTATTAATTTATTTAAAATAATTAATTACGTATCTATTTATTTATTTATTCTTTATTGAAACATATACAATATATGATCAGAAGGCGGACATAATGATAAAAGCATTGAGTGAGTGATAAAACAGCGAAGGCGGTTACAGAATACATAAACGCAACAAAACAATAATACTAAAACATAGCATAATATGCAAGATATACAAAACACTGCAAAAAAAAATATAAATAAAGTAGTAAAACTTGAAGTTCATACTTATAGTACTCTGGTATAACTCATAGTGACAGAAATGTATCCGTCCTTTTTCATGTTGTCTTATTTCTTCTATATAATAGTTCTAGAAATAAGTCTACTTCATTTCTCATAACCGGAATGGCTTATAGGCATTTCTATCTCAGTACAAAACGTACCTAAATATGTAGTATTGTACTTCAAAATTGTACACCACCTTTATTCGTCAAGGAGAATAGCAAACGCAAACGAATCGCGAATGTGACGATGAAAC
This sequence comes from Bhutanitis thaidina, assembly GCA_029286595.1. Taxonomy (NCBI): domain Eukaryota; kingdom Metazoa; phylum Arthropoda; class Insecta; order Lepidoptera; family Papilionidae; genus Bhutanitis; species Bhutanitis thaidina. The sequence goes on along the minus strand of JAGSMS010000009.1, from coordinate 4,523,825 downwards.
CCTTTGTTGAATTTTACAAAGACTAAATGAAACGACGTGGTAGATACGGTTAATATTTATTTTTAATTACCTTTCCTTTGCGGTCTGAGATGTCTGGCTGTCTAGTGTTGAGTTCGTTACATTGTTATAAATAAAAAAATACCTTTTATTATAGTCGATACATTAGGACTCAATCGAGAGTAGTCTGAATTAAAAATCTTAAAATGATTGAAGTAACTATGTATGTTTGTAACTTACTCTTACTCTTATAGTTCACCGAAATTTTACCAGTAAATAAGGTGCTTGTTATCAATATGTCAGTTTTGTCATTTTGGTTGAATACAGCATTTGGTTGGTAGTCCAAACCCGTATTTGTTTCGTTTGTTTAAGTTTCCGGGACATTCCCGTTTAACTTAAGAAGCATCCTGTTCATCTCGCGATCCTAACACAAAGGGCGAGACAGGTAAATGCAAGTGAATGCTTCTGTATGCGTTAATTCTGGTCTAAAAGGCATAGAAGCTTCTGCTTGGTAACCCGAAAAAGTTACCGTAGCTAAAATTATCTGCAAGCTGTAGGCTTTTACCACTATCCAAACTTAGTGTACATGACTATGAAAGCCATATTTATGAGTATAATATGAATACGAATCGTCCACATAGGTGATCGAACTCAAGTTACCTGATTCGAAGGCTACCCTAACCACTGAGCCATTATACTTAAGCAAATAAGATAATAATCTTACCATTTAGTTTTTTGTTACGTATTAAAATTAGACTATGATTACCACATGATTTAGTGGTCAGCGTACCTGACTGCTGAACCATGGCACCCAGGTTCGAATCTAACCGAAGTCAAAGCACAAATTATGTGGTCGTGTTGTGCCCCGTACTTACACTGTATCCCTGACTCATCATTACATCGTATGTGGTAAGGTAGTAACGAGTGAGTGCCTCTGTTTACGCTTTCACTTGCGGCACTATAATATCACCTGCGCAGCTGTCATCTGCCGATGGTAATCGGAAGTTGTCACCGTGGTCGAAACCGGCCAGGAATACATCAACAGTAATTTATGATGAGGTGTGTGGCATGATCTGTTAGATCGAATAATAATAAAGAAAAAAAAAATTTTCTAACCATCTATCATAAAAAGTATCCACCCATTTCAAGATAGCTCGGGCAACTTATTCAATATCTAGTGACCTCGACGACGCCATAACTAACGTCAAAACGTTCTCATGCGTCGGTTATCACGTTAAATGTGGTGTGCTCGTAATATTTCAACGTTGCTTCCACTCGAGCGCCTACGGTAACCGACGCCGGACTGTCTGCGACGGAACTGGCGCTGCTCTCTCTAGTTTATGGGCGCCTGGTATCAATTGACCACTTTGTAACATTAACTGCGCATAATTTTATCTTCAACTCCTATTTACCTATAAGCAATTCAAATTCGGGGAACGGCTCACCGCCTTCCTCGTGGTTACAAACAGACCTAATCTCTGTTGTAAAGTGTGTTTGAACGACTGAAATCAGCCTAGACATGTGATTATCCCAGTATTGAGTAAACGGTCGGGAGAGATTACATATTTTTAAAATCACAATATTCTTTATCAGCCCGTGTTAGTCCATTGATGGACGTGGAAAAGACTTGCCAAAAAAGCGGCAATAAAGGCTGATGTTAACAGGATAATTGGGGTTGGAATTCTAATAAATCAGTCGCGAATCGGAACACAGTCACAAGGACAGTTTGCATAATAATTATAAGTCCAAAATGTTTTTGTTTTATTTCTATACTTTTTCTTTTCCTTTCATTTAAAAAAAGTTACCTCCACTGTAAAGTATATCTCAGGTCTTATTTCCGCCAGATGAATAAGTTACTGGTAAGGAAAAATATTTCCAAAAATTTACTAATTATAGATATGTTCATCTACACCCGAAAGCATATTTTTTAACAAACAATATTTAACTACAAATAAAAGAAAATTACTCCCATATACATTTTACGTAACAGCAAATACCGGGGACTATCAATTTTCCCGCAAATTCTCGTCCCTCTCTAATATATCCCCGATGTGACCTATTACTCATACTTCACCACCAGGGGCTCCTTTGTTCGCTGTTCGCTGTGATATATCGCCAACGCTTCGGAGGTGGGAATTACGTAGATTTAAAAAAAAATCAAAGATTTGTCAATATCATTTTAATGTTTTGTCCAGGAACAAAAAAAAATGGGTAAAACATGTTTTACAAAGTTATAGTTGAAATGTGTCTAAATGCTATAGTTGACCTCTATGAAATTTTGAAACAAAGAAAATGTGATGGATGGTCACACAATACCTTCTTCTTATTCTTGATCAAAATATAATTCTAATATATTCTAAGGGAAAGGTCAGATTCAGTATAATACATTCGGTACACAATACTACCAAACCCGAAAACCAGAATTTTTTTTTATGTGTTCTGCACAAATATTCGGCTTGGATTCGATGACCGATGAATTGGCACACAGATTCTGATCAACGTTCAAAATGGTACACAGTCATCAATAATTATATTTAAATGTATCTTAAGGCACCAAAAAACAAAACTCTTGTTGCCTAATTAGTCCATTATTAACTACAGCGAAAAGTTCTTCGGCACAAAATTTTGCAGAAGCAGAGGAATCCCAAGTAAGTGTTTGCGAAACGAGCCAGGATTACAACCCCAGCCTGTGGAGAGTCGATGGTAAATATTGACGATTCACTGCTTTAATGCCGACGGCAAACAATTGACGATTAAGCCGGCACTTCTATTAAGGATATTGAATTAAATCTCGTTTCTATTTTAACAATGACAATAGGAATGAGAACTAGTGTTTTAGTTGCAGTATATGATTTTAGTAATTCCTTTGTACTCATCACGGTACCTCAATCCCAGGGAGAAACAATAGATAAATAATTATTAGTGTTACGAGGTAATGGAATCCACTAAAGCTACACACTTTTCATTATTTAATGTTTTACAGCAAAAACCTTGTCCAACGTACTCAAACTTTTTTAACTTTAACCCTTTGTACAAGTAATAGAATTTGCCAATCACAACTCCATACGACAAAATTCAAACCTATTCAATATAGTTATTAATTCGCTTTGGATATAAGTCAAAGTCAGAATAAGACGAAACCCTAACCCCAGAGAATAAGTCAACTAAAACTATTATAGTATAAAACGAAAATTCCCGCTAAGAACCTATCGCGAATCATTAAACAAGTCCTGAAAATCCTTACCGCTTATCGTCGTTAGACAAAACATGTCCTTAATCAGTCTTTGCAGCATATGAGAGTGGATTGATCAAGCTTGCTAGCTCGCTACGCTGGTCAAGACAGTAATGCGCTGTTTAACTATGAAATAAAAATATCGATTGAATAGCAGTACAACAAGCTAAGGCAAAAGTAAAAGAAGCAAGTTACGAAAAACATAACATACGGACTGTAGAACGTGTCGAAGTGATACGTTAAATTAAATATGTGTTAAATTAAATAAGTCTCAGTTTTAACATGTTCTATCTTAACATTAGCAAAGTAGTTCTAGGACGAATCTCTCGAAAAGCGTTCTTACTAGATCGTAATAACTGTGAGACGAGGAATGAATGAATAAATGACTTTAATAACAAAACAAAGTTATATTTTAAAACACGGAACTGGATTCAATAGAATAACATTAACAGGAAACCTTTGGCGAAAGGCGCACCGCAAATAAGAGGGCGCGCTTTCGAAGCCCCGCAATTTGCAATGCTGCCTTTTTTCTTTACACTTGTAGGGTACGTCTTAATTCCTCTAACAAAGGCCGTTAATATCTCGGGTGATGTTTGTTTTGTCATACAATAGAATACATTTTGGAGAAAGGGAGGAGAGGTGTTTATTTTTTTTTAAAGTGTTAAATGAAAAATAATAGAAGTCACTCTGAACTGTAACTTCTCTGAAAGTCAAGCTCACTTGCGCCTGCTAAACAAACTGACAAGGATTTGGCGACTGAATGATGACTTTCACATGAGTCATAGCCAAGTTCTTAGGATTTAGTGATCATCGTATAACCGTGTAATATAGGCGTAAAGATCTGCCACCGTCTTTCTTTCCATGAGTGTCGTAAGGGAAAAGCCTTGAAAATAGCAATGGTATATCGGTAGACGGCGGGATAACCACCTCGAATGCCAAACCGATGACGGGCAGCAGCATATAAAGTGCGAGGCGTAAGGTACTACTGCAATCGCCAATCCGCATGCCAAGCGTGGCGATTATGACAAACCTTGGAAGTGGCCTATGTCCTGCTGTGGACTGTTTTTAAGCTTTTATGATAAGTGACAAGCAGCAGCATCAGTAGTGCGAAAGTACCGGACTGCGCTGAGCGTTTACCAACGAATGCTGTAACAAACGCTTCACCGAATGCACGTCAGGTTTTGTTACTGCATTCCTGGAAAGCCCCACGAAAAGAGTTTAAAAGATCACAAAGAAAAAGTAGATATTAAAAAAGTCGGACCAATAATACTAATATCTTCTAACTTCATAGAGGCCTATAACCTATATTCCGCTGTAGACAATTTACAGGCTGGTTACTGAGTTATGATGATAACATTAAAAAACTGCAAATGAAGAGTATTTATATATGACTGAAAAGAATGTGTTATGAAAGATTTGTCAATAACCTATAATTAGTTTATTATGACACTGCACGGATGTACTAGTGACAGAATTGCTAGAATTCTTAAAAAATGTTATGTCGGTAAATAGTCATCGACAGGAATTTATGAATAAAATAGAACACAGGTTTATAGCTGATAATAATATAGATAAGAAGATCGTTTGTACGCGAGGACTTAGTAATTTACATACCATTTTATTATATTCGATAGTAAAATATAAAATCAAATAAATAGTTTATTTAGTTTGAAGTTAATAATAACAGTAAATAAAATTTTCCAATGCAAACTTTTATTCCCAACTTTGCACTATTTGAGAGTTGTTTTACTAGAAAGATTTGTACAGGTATTTTATAACACTAAATGCCAATTTCAATGTCTCTTATGATTTATAGTATTTACGCGTATACTACACATTTGAAATAAAACTATTATTTACGGATTTTAAATAATAAAAGTGAAGGTAGCCGGGCTAACTATGGCATCAGGACGTCAAACACCTCAGTCCCCCCGGCATAAGACACCGGTATAAGGCACCGGAAACAACGGAATTATAAAAAAATCTAATTAAACGCGATAAATTTCGTAAATAATAGCTTTAATGTCTCTTTTTTAATAACATAGGACGTTCATACTACCTTCTAAAACCATTTTAAGGTTTTCATAAAATCATTTCTTAATCCTTACCAAGTCAGAAATGTACTTGCCAAATTTTAAGTTTATTTTTATATTTATTTTAAGTCTTTGTCTACGCCATTTTTAATAATAGTAATAGTAATAGTTACATAAATACACAAATCTCCCAATCATATTTAATTGTAACGGACCCTTTTACTGGTAACACATATCCAAATCCATATCCCTTCCACTTCCTTTAAAAAAATAGATATTCAATTAACCTTGCTCTCAACGCGCGTATGGCATTGTACGCATCTGAGTTTGGGAAGAACTAGTACTAAAAAATTTATAGTAAAGTGTTGTGGGAAATACCAGTGACTGCGGTTAAACTGCAACATCCAAGGACATCTCCATCTTCCCTGCTTCCAGGTACCTAACTTTTTATACGGCCTGGGGGTAATATACTCAAAAATGATACATAGCTCTGCATGTTCAATACAATAATGACTTCTGGGTGCTCTTAAAACAAAGTTTCAGAAAAACATTCATCCTCGATCCCTATTTTCCGTTCCCCTATAGGTGGAATATTTTCTAAAAAATTATATGAGACCACTCTCGAGGTATAGTCTATTTAATACAAAAACAATCAACAAAAGTGGTTAACAGTCGACGAAGGTAATACTTAAAAAATATACCAACGAATTTACTACAGAAGTCGTCCTTCTTTTTTCAAGACGGTTGAAAATTTAATAAAAGACTACCATCACTTTCCGAGTTCGCACCAAATTTCGTTCGCACCCAAAGTTTATTCTACTGTAGGTGTTTGAGGTTTTTTATTCGATTCAATAGACATCGGTCGTTGTCTATATCATTATTTTAATTCGTGAACATCGATTATTTAAGTACCTTTATATAGTATTCTTTATAAAAGGAGAGGAATGAAACTTTTATTTTTCGGAAGCTACTGTGTGCACAAAAAAGAAAATGATACAAAACGCTTTAACCAATTAAATAAAAGCATCTGATTATTATTATTACCAGCCGTGGTAGCCAAGTTGTCAGGGTGCTCTCTTTAGTTTCATAGAGCGCGAGTTAATTGGGTTCGATCCCCGGTGGCGGCACCACTAAAATTGTTAATAGCTCTAAGTGCTGTATTTATCGTACCATAAACGGTAACCGTAAAATGAATATAGTGTAAATATAAAAATATAATATAATAAAGAATATTTAATATTATATTCATGCAAGTGGAGCCGCGATAACTTAAACACCGGTTGCATTAGTTACATCGGTTTGATTCCCAACACCGGTGCCACTAAAATAACTAACTGCAATTTGAAGAGTTGAATTTTCCGCACAGGTTGAATTTACCACGAATTTAAGGAAAGATTAAATCAGCAGTATTGAAATATCACGCATTATTTATCAATATAAGGCGTCGGTGATCACTTACCATCAGGTGAGCCGCACGCTCGTTTGCCCCCTTCTTCAATAAAAAAAAAAAATTATATTAACTTATATGAGATAATGAAAAAACAGTTCACTTCATGGTGAGTGATTACCGACGCCCACGCACATCTGTAACACCAGAGGAGCTGCAGGCAAATTATCGCCCTTTAGGGATGTTGGGGATAGGGGAGAAGGATTGGTGAAGAGGAAGGATAACTCACGCCGATGTTCGGCAAGGCCCTGGTACTTCCCCAGTCGAGCCGGGCCATACGAAGACAAAAGCAGCTTGGCTCTTCCGTGTACCGCTCGTGATTTTGCCAGCGAGGAGAATCCGTTCAGCTTTCCTGGGATAAAAAGTAGATTAAGTCCTTTTCCAGGCTTAAAGTATCTCTATACTAAATTTTAACAAAGGGGGTTCAGGCGCTTATTGGTAATTAAAAGACAAACATACAAATAAACATATTTTCACATTTATATTATTAATACAATAAGTAGATTCTTAGTAGAGTAATAAGTAGAGTTAGATTCCGTGTGGCTGTCGGAATTCCGTGTGGCTGTCGGAAGTAAAGAATAGTGCCAACCCTGTCTAACCATGGGTGTCGTAAAAGGCGACTAATGGTAAAAAATTATATTAGGAGATGGGCAGCAGCATCTTCCTGCACTAGAACAAAAAAAAACTGCGGTTGCCAACCCGCTCGCCAGGCGTGGCAACTAAGGCAATCCCTCCCATGATAAGAGGTAGAAGAAAGCAACGGCCCCCAGTCCCCGGCGACCTCGCTAGTCCTGGCTATGGTGGCAGCCATGGTAACGGCGAGGCAGGGGGTGCGAAGAATCACCCGCTGATTTCTAGCTGCCAACCCAAACGACTAGACCTGGCAACATATAACGCGCGCACATTGAGGACCGACGAGAAGATACTAGAACTGGAAGAAGAAGTAAGCAAGTTACACTGGAGTATTATAGGGTTGTCTGAAGTCCAAAGACAGGGAGAGGACTCCATAATCCTAAAATCCGGTAACTTATTCTACTACCGGCAGGGTGACCATCTGTCCCAAGGAGGTGTCGGGTTTATCGTCCACATGTCTCTCATCAACAACGTGATCGAGATCGGAAGTGAGTCGAGTAGGGTCGCGTACCTTAGACTCAGAATAACCAAAAGGTATTCGCTGAAGGTCATACAGGTATACGCACCAACCTCGACACACCCTGATGATGAAGTGGAGGCAATGTATGAGGATATTTCAAGAGCCATGCATTGCTCTAAGACTCACTACACGGTGTTGATGGGAGACTTTAACGCAAAACTAGGTACGAAAAAAGGCGATGAGCTGATAGTGGGGAACTTTGGAGTAGGGCAACGGAACCCAAGAGGGCAACAGCTGGCTGACTTCATGGCAAAGGAGGGATTCTTTATGATGAACTCCTATTTCCAGAAGCGGCCCCACAGGAAGTGGACATGGATGAGCCCGGACGGTACCACAAAAAATGAGATCGACTTCATCATGACGACCAAGCGTCAGCTGTTCAGTGATTTCTCTGTGATCACTAGGGTAAAAACCGGCAGTGATCACCGAATGGTAAGAGGCACACTGAACCTTAACATTAGGCTCGAGCGGTCTCGTCTGGTGAAGTCTACGCTCCGCCCACCACTTGCCCTTATCCAGAACCCCGAGAGCTTTCAGCTCGAATTACATAATCGCTTTCAGATCCTAGACGATTGCGTTACAGTGGACGATACGAATAGCAGGCTAGTGGAAACTGTCCATGCGGTAGGAGCTAAGTTTTGCAGGACCCGCCGCACGAACAAGCCCCAAAAGCTCTCCGATCACACTCTTAAACTCATGAAAGCCAGGCGTGAGATAAAGCTGCAGTCTACAACGGATGCGTCAGCGTATCGGCTACTGAATAGACAGATCTCCAAATGTATGAGGCAAGACTTACGCAAATTCAATACAGCCTGTATTGAACAAGCGATAGAGCGGAACCAAGGCTGCAAAGTCTTCGCCAGAGATCTGTCTATCGGAAAGAGCCAACTGGCCACCATCATTTCCGCTGGAGCCGAGATTTTGAGTGAGATCGAGAGATTTTACGGACAGCTGTACACAACGTCGTTGAAACCACACACTGATGTGAGTAACGACCCAAGAGCCAAGCTTATCCGACATTACTCCGATAACATACCGGACGTCAGTCTGAGCGAGATAAGGATGGCTCTCAAACAGCTTAAAAACGGCAAGGCGCCGGGTGATGACGGAATTACAGCTGAGCTTCTGAAAGCGGGTGGAAAACCGATACTTGTTGTCCTTCAGAAGCTGTTTAATTCCGTCATTCATGGCGGTGTTACGCCGAAAGCGTGGAGTAGAAGCGTGGTTGTCCTATTCTTCAAGAAAGGGATAACTGCCTTTTGAAGAATTATAGACCGATATCGCTTCTAAGCCGCGTCTACGTGCTGTTTTCGAGAGTCATCTCAAATCGTCTAGTGAACAGACTTGACGACTTCCAGCCTCCCGAACAAGCCGGATTCCGAAAAGGCTATAGTACCACAGACCACATACATACTCTTCGCCAGATTGTACAAAAGGCCGAGGAGTACAATTTGCCATTATGTCTGGCGTATGTGGATGAGAAAGCCTTCGATTCAGTCGAAATTTGGGCGGTGCTACAGTCTCTCCAGCGGTGCCAGATAGACTCTCGGTATATCGAAGTGCTGAGGTGTTTGTACAATGAGGCTACGATGTCTATCCGAGTACAGAATCAGAGTACGAAACCAATCCAACTGCAGAAAGGTGTAAGACAGGGTGATGTCATATCCCCGAAACTCTTCACCGCTGCATTGGAAGATGTTTTCAAGCAGCTGAACTGGAAAGGATACGGTATCAACATCAATGGCGAATACATCACTCACCTTCGATTTGCCGACGACATAGTTCTTATGGCAGGATCGCTGGAGGAGCTTAGTACAATGCTCAATGACCTCAATAACGTCTCCCAACAGGTTGGTCTTAAGATGTACATAGACAAGACGAAGTTCATGTCAAACGTCTATGTCACACCAATACCGGTTGTTGTTGGGAACAATAGGCTCGAAGTTGTGGACGAGTACGTATACCTGGGACAAATTGTCCGATTAGGTAAGTCCAACTGCGACTCAGAGGTCAATCGACGAATCCAACTCGGCTGGGCTGCGTTCGCGAAACTACGTCATATCTTCTCGTCGAGTATACCGCAAAGCCTCAAGACGAAAGTATACAACCAGTGCGTGTTGCCTGTGATGTCATACGGATCCGAGACTTGGTCCTTCACTGCAGCCCGTATGAGGAAGCTCAAAGTTGCTCAGCGCGCTATGGAAAGGGCTATGCTCGGTGTTTCTCTGCGTGATAGAGTCTGCAACGATGATATCCGCAGCAGAACTAAGGTAACCGACATAGCCGTAAAGATCAGCAAGCTGAAGTGGCAATGGGCCGGCCACATAGCTCGCAGAACTGACAACCGCTGGGGAAAAAAGGTTCTCGAGTGGCAGCCACGTACGGGCAAACGCAGTGTAGGACGACCCCCCACAAGATGGAGTGACGACCTGCGCAGTGTTGCGGGAAGTCGATGGATGCAGGTGGCTCAGGACCGAGCTTCGTGGCAATCTTTGGGGGAGGCCTATGTTCAGCAGTGGACTTCTGATAGGCTGAAATGATGATGATGAAATGATGAAGTAGATTCTATTAGCTATTATTATTACCTCTTGTACAAGAAGTAAGGCGAAACCGGTCGGTTCTTTATTTTAATAAATAAAATGTGTTGTGTAACTAGTACAAGAGGTAATAATAATTGTCAATATGATAAAGGAGTAGTGACAACAATCGCATGTACAAATTAGATTTAACACATCTGCGATGTCGATTTTCCTTGTGTGAGATGTTTGCGTGAAACATTACTTGCTAAGCTTTTTTGGGATTCCTAGATATTTTATTACTAACGAGGAATGAGACCACTTGAGATCATTTCGAGCCCGTACTCGCTTCAGCGCCGTTTACCGCATTTTATATTTATTTATGCAGACTCTATAGACGGTTCCCTAGAGGTAAGAGCTTGCAAAAATTATGCAAATTTCGCACTTCAGTCGAGCACAATTAGAGGTGATTATCAAGCAAAATGAAATTTCACAAAATTGGTAGTTCATTTTTCTACACACAACAACATTAAAAAATACCTATAATTAAAAAATTTAGAAGAGATTGTAATTTGTAAAGCCAATCGTTCTATTCGTATTAATAATGAGTTCATTAGACTAAAAATACTGTAGTATGTATATGTCTACCAGATTTTCCTGTGACGGTTCGCATGATCAAGCTTCGCAGCGTTCTAACAACGACAAAAAATCAATTTAAAAACATCATCATCATCATCATTTCAGCTCACAAGTCTACTGCTGAACATGGGCCTCCCGCAAAGATTGCCATAATGCTCGGTCCTGAGCCACTTGCACCCATCAACTTCCCGTAACACTGCGTAGGTCATCACTCCATCTTTCAAAATATATCACACTTAAAATACATAGGCCAGTGACATAAACCAGCGCCTCGTTACATTTAGTAAGGTGTCTCTACCAATCAGGGTATCATACATGTGTAGATATTCAAATATTTGTGTCAACGATTAGGGCTTTGTAGTAGGTCTGTACGTGTGACAGATGATGTAAAATGACGGGTCTATAGACATGAGCGCTGTTTAGGTCCCTAACGGGCCCCGCGTAATTGTATCCTTTGATACCCGCCCCTCGCCCTGAAGCATGCCAAATTAGAATATTAAAGTCGAGTGAAAAGAAAAAACTCATTTACTCGCACTTTAACATCTGTGGCTGTCTTGGCTGGATATAATCATGAGGAATTTAATGCCGGAATGACAGCAATCAAAACGGTTTGTAGAAATATTTTAAAATATATGAACAGATGAATAAAATCAAATTAATACACCATCCCTCCTCACCGGTAGAAGGGAAACTTATGGGAAAATTATACTATAAATACTATTAAAACCAGCATCTTTATGCAGGTTTTAAGCGCTAAAATACAATATATAAGTATATCAAAAACTTTAAGAGAGAAGAATAATTTTTTGAAAAAAAAAACGTTACCTCGAATTTGTCCTGTGTTGCGGAAGCTGTTTACATACATAAATTGCACATCAACAAACACCCAGACCCGGTACAATTACTTGCAGTTCATCATCTGCTACATGAGAGGTGCTGCAGGTACGTTGCCGGCCTTTAAGGATTTTGGAGACATGGAGGGGGAGGGAAGAGGGGGCCTCCGGTTACTTCACTCACCGAACAAAACGCAGAAGCATAAGATGCCTCTTTCGCGTCAGTATTCTGTGATGCACTGACATTCTCCTGGAGGCGCTGGCCCATCGACCCATTCGAGCAGAAGCAAAAGCCGTCGCTTGGCTCTACTACGTAGAGAAGCAACGTGACTAATGCGAAGGTTTCGATACTACGTATACCAACCTGTCTGCTAAGCATAGAGAGAATGGAAAAAAACGTCTGCGATAGGCCTCTGTTCAGAAGTACGTCAGCATACATAGTCTGATGAAGAAGAAGCAGAATAAAAATTCACAGACACAGTGCACAAGTCTCCCACTGAACTGGTCTCGTTGACCAGCACACAGTCCGCCTGGTAATAAATGGTCATATTGGCCCATAGACAACATCCATTGTAATTTTCATCCCCTAGAGTGCCTAGGGGTCGATGATTGAGTGATTTGGTGGGACATCGAAGATAGGAAACTTTCATAAAATCTTTGATGCTCACCTGTATGAGCAATACGATTCAAGCCAACTCACTTATGTAGAACATAGCGTGACCATATTGTGTCGCTCGTGCTCACCCCTTAAGATTATTATGCTCTATATACAAGTAGACGTCAGGATAATTAATTAATATACAGCGTTCACGTTCTATGACACTGGCTTTTGTGTTTTTGTATCATAACATTAGAATATTGGAGACACGGAGGGAGAGCAGTAAAACATTTATTGGATGTCGCGACACGCAGATCTGTTATCGATTCCCAAAACATTTGCGGCTTACGTAAACTTTAGGTTAAAACACAGAACAAGAGATTGTGATGATAATGGGTCGAAGAGAGGTACTGTAATGTATCCTAAAAATAAAAAGGGGTAGTTGGGTCATACAAGATGGAAAAGAGAGCGGAAAGAATTCCAGAGTTACGCCGCTGCTGAAGAGCTGCTATTCGAATGGGCTTGACCATGGTAGTATCACGACCTCAAATCAAAGACGGGCGTGAAGTAGTCATCGTGTGCTTTTGCGTTAAGGTTGGTGAGTGACGTAATCGGACCACACTTTCACCATCCCTTCTTTCCCCTTCTCCCTTCCCTTTATCTATATTATATCTTTAAAGGACGGTGAAGCTCCAGCGCGCCATTTCTCATAAAAAAAAAACAAAAATAGAAGTGTAGCGCGATGGTGAGAGATTTGATCGTTCATTCGAAGATCAAAAACGAATCCGAGAAAGTTGTTAAGAAAACGCTCCAGCTTGCAATTAAGATCTTTGTTCACTTTGTCTAAGAAACACACACCTTTATAATCAATTCGTGTTTTAATTAGTACTTTAATATTCCCATAGGATGAAGAGGCAGATTATCTTACGTATATATTTGTATAACATTTGTACAACTTTTGAGAATCAAATATAAGTAAAAAAAAAAAATAAGGTGTCTGTGTCTAAAGCTAATATTAATCACACATGTGATGCTTTTTCGACGTATGTTTGATAGAAATATGAAAAAAAATAACTATCATAAGATCCAAAACACTGTGTAACCTAATTTAGTTACCGAATAATTTCATTGCTGTTCAAGGAACAATTGGCTTTATTGGTGGGCCTTGTGTTATAAATCCAGTAACCGAATAGCCCAATAAAATAATAAACTCGTAAATCCGAATGAAAAACGTCATAGCGTGACAGCAGGGCTATTGTATACAGGCCTTTCGCCAGCCCGTGCAATACATTATGGTAAGTGAGGCATTTACATACGAGTATCTACATTTTGGAGCTGTAACAGATAACATTGCGTTAAATTTCTGTTAACACTGGATATAAACGAGATCGAGTGATAGGTACGGATGTCTTGTAAATGTAATATTTTGTACGTGATATTTAGCACAGCCATGTTGCAGCTGCATTATATAGCAGCACGAATAGGTCGATTCGGCCGGTGAAATGCTTCACTCTAAAGAATAGCAGTGGTGGGGGGGGGAGGACGTCCTACACTGCGTTTGCCTGTACGTGGCTGCCACTCGAGAACCTTTTTTCCCCAGCGGTTGTCAGTTCTGCGAGCTATGTGGCCGGCCCATTCAGCTTGCTGATCTTTACGGCTATGTCGGTTACCTTAGTTCTGCTGCGGATATCATCGTTGCAGACTCTATCACGTAGAGAAACACCGAGCATAGCCCTTTCCATAGCGCGCTGAGCAACTTTGAGCTTCCTCATACGGGCTGCAGTGAAGGACCAAGTCTCGGATCCGTATGACATCACAGGCAACACGCACTGGTTGTATACTTTCGTCTTGAGGCTTTGCGGTATATTTGCTTACTATTATTTATTTACCCGGCAGTGCAATGCTACGTCGCCAATCCTAACCCCACAGTGTATAAAGTCAACGTACAAACCTACGGTTAGTGTAGTAAAAGGCGACTGAGAAAATTGCTATCGACAGATGGTGGGATAACCATCTTATCCTAACCATCCTTCATAGCAAACACTGCTGCCAAAAAACTTAGTATCCTCTCCGGGTTAAGACGGTATTTCACATCAGAGCAGCTCTTAAATCTATACAAAGCTCAAGTCCGCTCTTCCATGGAATATTGTTCCCATCTCTGGGATGGTTCTGCTAAATATCAGCTTGATGCTTTGGACTCGTTGGAGCGCCGAGCGAAGGGGATCATAGGCAGTGACTCACTCGTAGAGGCAAATCTTCTAAGCCTCGAACACCGTAGACGAGTGGCCTGCCTCTCGGTGTTTTATCGGATACTTTTCTGAGAGTGTGCGGAGGTTTTGCATAACCTGATACCCCCTTCCCCTTTCCATCACCGAACGACTAGACGCGGCGGCGTCCAGTCAGTTTTTCCGGAACACTATAATCTGGATATCTTTAAGGCTAAAGTGAACAGACACCTTCTAGGCAAACGTGTACCATCCTAGGCCTCATCTTCGCCTTTCATCGGGCAAGATTGAGGTCAAACGCAAGCCTATTTTTCATAAAAAAAAAATCGAAAAACATCAAACCGAAATAAAGCAGACCGACGACAAGTAGCAGCGTCTGAGATAAGAGAAGTCTGGTACTGCGATCTCCAATCCGCTTGCCAAGCCTAGAAATTATGGAAAATCCTTCTTATGGGAGTGGCCTATTTCTTGCAATGGACTATTTACAGGCTTGTTAAGGAAGGTAGGCTTTCAGATATAGATGTATTGTGAATGCCTTTGTGTCTCAAACTAGTGAAATGTTCATTTAGATGGTTTGTATGTATTCGGCGGCGAAGGAAAACATCATGAGAATAAAATTCGTTCCATTCTACCACACTGTAGATACCGTACCATATTAGCAGAAGATTTATTGGCTGTTACTTTTAAGGGACATAATGTTTTAGAAATTAACATACTTTTCAATTTAAAATAGTCCCTTTTACTCTGCGGTTCTGGTTGGTCTCTATTTCAATATATGGTTTTAAATCAAAGTCTTCTCAAGGAAGATAAAAAATATTGCACAAAAATTTTCCGAAACGGTCTTTCCATCAACGTAAAGTTACAAAGATATCTGATCCATCCATCCGAGTCCAAAGCCGTCTACTAAAAGCGAAAATTACGAGCGCAAATTGAAAATCGGGATTAAAGACTTGAATAAGATGCACACCTATAAAAGTATTGGAGCCACTCCGCTTTCCCGATACACGAATATTTCCGCCGTTTCAATAAGTTATGAAACCTTTTTTGCTCGTGTTTTGTATTTCCCGCCCTTCCCCCTCCGTCGACCGCCTCCGCGTGGAGTTCCGCGTGGGTGCTCGGAAGGAGTTCTAATTGAATTACACAGAGTACCCTAAGCCTTGGGAATAGAGACGTCAAGGAATCTTTAGAAATGTAACATTAATTATTAAAAACTAGTCTTAACTCTAATCATCGGTCAGAGGTTAAGTATGTATGACCATTCAAAGCGGAAACGCAGCGTTCTTGGTACTACGCCGTGAGGAATAATGAGTAAATATAAATAAATAAAGTTAATAAGATTATACACGAAAAGTGTTTGCTGGCTTTACAGGAAAAGATTTTGTTATTGAGAATTTAAGTAAATTTAGCAATGTTGTCAAAAAATCATTTTATTAACTTTTACTTATCTATTAATACCTATTTATCAAATTATACAGTGATAAAAAGTTAAACAAGCGACAAACGTAACAGACGACTGCCAATATCAAACGTAACAGACGACTGCCAATATCAAACGTAACAGACGACTGCCAGTCCGGCTGCCAATGACGGTGATTATAGGGTGTATTCCCTAAATAGCAAAGCGTCTACCGTCTCGTAAGTAATGACTAAAATGGATAAGATTTTAACAAACCTTACTTAGTCAATAAACCCAAGCCAATACACAAACCCAATCTCTGTAAGTATCTGAAGATATATTACACAAAACCGATAAAATAAAATAAGCCTCTTTATTTAAGAAGTATTTATGTTGTTGTTTTAGGTGTGAGAAACTTTGTACTATTTCAGTATTATTAAACTGAGAATGACTTTTATATTTATATGTTTGAAAAATAGAAAATAATTTTACGTGCAATTGTTGTCACTCGGTGAAACTTCATCATACTGTCAATTGTTATTATTTCTTGTACTATAATTATAATTGAATACCCAGAACATGCCGTAAGGAGAAACCGGTCGGTTAATGAAATAAAAAAAAATTGTGAAACTAGTACTAGAAATAATAATAATTGTCAATAGTAAATAATTTTCGAAAATTAGTGTTCATAAATTTGTAATTTATGCTGTTAATTTTTAGTTTAAATTTAAATATATTAGAGCACGTCCACTCCTTTTCCTGTTATAAATGAAAACGACTTGAGCAGTCGCGGAAGTTCTTTCATAAGGATTCCCAAAGGTGCTGAACTATCGTAATTAGGGTCTACTTACATACATAATACAAGCCTAACATTTTTTAATATTGTATTACAGAATATGTTTTATGTTTGTTCTTCTCAAATCCATATATTCGGGTGTTTGTTATGGTGGAGATATCCTGGGCGATCACAGCGACATATTACAGTTAATACTTAGAATCTGTTGCATTAACTTATCCTTTACTTTATCTATCCGATAAATAACGGAGAAACAATACAATAAGACCCGAAAACCATACATGTGTGTCGGCTAAAATGGTTAGATGTGAACCTAAAATATCACTCACCAAGTGTCATACTGCTGTCTGAGTCACGCGGTGTCTTTTTCCTTTCTAATTTAGTGGCAATCTCGTTATTGCGAATTCTGCCAGTGTCAAGTCAGTCATGTCTATTTGACGGAATGAACTTACTGACCTAATAATTATTGCTACAATAGATATTCTAGTACAAAACCTCTCTTATAATTACTTTTTTTTTAGTTATAATTCAGATTTATGTCGATTTACAATTTGAATTGCTTAAAAATTTATTAAAATATCGATATTAATACTATAGCTCTCTTTTACTGGAGGTTTTTTTTGGATTGATGAAACCAATATTAGGGTTGGCGTGGAAATGCAATTGATATTACGTAAGGGACATAATAACCTCTATTTACCACTACGTGTGACAGCCAGGAATGCTTATATATTACATACAGCATGGGCTCACTAGACATCGAGCAAGCAAAACGTATGATTGTCAGAGTACAATAATTGCTAGCTAAAGCGTAAGCCGAATATAACTTAATTAAAAAAGTTTAACTAACTACAGAATTCTCAATACTGTTGTTAAAAATTTCGTATATTAAAATGGTAACCAAAACAATACCATATCGCTTTCATGTAACAAAACAACCACGAAATCGGATTACGCTGACGGATTATGTCTAAGGACTTTACGGTATAATAAACCAACAAGGAAGGGGTAACGTGCTCGAAATTTTAATAACTTAACTATAAATAGGATCTAAGTCTGAACAGATCGGACTTAATCATTTATTTTTGTTTAATTTGCGTTGTTTGAATACCTCAATACTTCTTTAGCAGTATTTAAGTAATCTACTACTAGAAGTTTATCATTTATATATATGGAGATCCCATTACA
Organism: Bhutanitis thaidina; assembly: GCA_029286595.1. NCBI lineage: Eukaryota > Metazoa > Arthropoda > Insecta > Lepidoptera > Papilionidae > Bhutanitis > Bhutanitis thaidina. Next base: position 4,505,772 of record JAGSMS010000009.1, on the reverse strand, counting down.
AGCCATAACGCGCCTTAATGTTAATAATATTATGTAATGACTGAGTGGTTAGCGGACCTGACTACTGAGCTACGAGTCTTCGGTTCGAACTCTGTAAAAGCCAATAATTGCGCAACACAAAATGCTTGGGTTTTCGGGTCTGTTTTTATTGAGTTTTCGATTCCGTGTCTCGGACTCTTATATGATCGTTCCTTCGATATTTTCGCATAATTCTTACATCGGCTATGGAAAGGTAAAGACAATTAAGTGCCTCTGTGTTAGCATATTATATTCTGCGCAGTTGCCAACTACCGATAGTATTCGGAAGATGGCGACTGCGCAGTTAGAAAAGTTAAAAAAATATACTTTAGTTTATTTTAATTTAAATAAGCACCTATGGTGTTGCGGATGTACGTGGGCGACGGTAATCACTTACCATCAGTCGAACCGCTTGCTCGTTTGCCGCCTTTCCCATAAAAAAAAAGGTAACTACCTTACGCGGCCTTGTCATGTCCAATTGTCGGTTCGGCCAGAGTCGTGTAGTTTACGGAGTGTGGCGCATGGCAGCACCAAAACTACTAACATTACATAAAGGATAAAGTGTAATGCAGTAAGTGTAACGTGTATGTGTGTAATAATTAAAACAGGACCGACATTGCCAATGCTCCTCTGATGCAATGCTATAGTTTCGCCAGCCACACGGAATATTTTTACGGAACATTCCGTGGCTACTTAAATATCTACGTATATTTAGAGACAGAACGCGGTATGATGGTTTATACGTGACTTTTATTGTTTAATTTACACTGTTTGAATATCTGATTACTTCATTAGCAGTACTTAAGTAATCTAATACTGGAAGTTCATCGTAATCGCAACGCTTGGCGGGCGGGTTGGCGATCCCATTATAAACTATGACGCGCTTTAAATGCTGCTCACCGGTCTTTGAAATGTAATTATGACATCTATGAGATGAGATGCGAAAGGCCATGACACTACATTTACGGGATGACGAAGCGGCATATTCTCTTACGCTACCAGACCGCCATATACTGAAACTTCCATTACAGCGACTACTAAAATAATGTTGCTAACTAGAGAATTGAATACGAGCGAAGCCGCGTGGAAAGCTAGCTTCGCTTCGCTACAATAATCTCAGTCTGGGAGAAGGTTATCGACACTTGTATATAATATCGAAGAAAGCCTGCAGGACCTAAGCCTCGCATGAAATGTGCAGTAATTTCTTCCCCTTGTACATCTAAGGCTTCTAGCCCTGCGAACTATGAATACCATCATCAGACGAGACGATTATCATATTTCACGTGGTACACAAATCTAACGTGCGCTCGTAACTTGAAAACTGTTCGTTTATAACATCGGTATAAGGTCCACATCTGTTTAAATTAACGACAAACATCTCTAAGTATTGACATGTAACGGCAGGGAGACCTCAACAAGTCTCAAGTCGCCCCCCGTTCAATCCACCCCTCGAGTTTGTATGAGGTTTGTCTCATAGACGTCGGAATATTTGCTGAAAGTATTAGCGCTTTGAATTTGTACGGTTTCCATTGTATGATACAAAGTCTTACGTATCGGTTTCGAGGTGGAAAGGATTTTGTGCGGTACTCTGACGGAATAGAATTACATGAACAAAGGCATAATGTTAAGATAAAGATTTCAGGCTTATTTCATATCCCCGATAAAATATTAAAAATAAAGACTTTGTTTATAGCATACTCTAAAGCAAACGTATATATAAACATATTTTATAGATATCTTCAACTCCCGGACTCCGACGACGGGCTTATTCCATCGTTTTTCATTCATGAGAGTGCGATGGTATTTTTTTGGCTTTTCACTTATTCACGGTTGCAGCTGCGGCTTATTTTATATCTCGATAAAATTTAAATTTTACCGAAAAATAAAAAGGAGATACTTTGACAGGAAGTAAGCGATAAATACATCTCTACAAAAATAATGTTGTACGTCAATCGCATGTTAAAAATTGCACCTACGAAACATATTGCATTGCTATAATGCAAACGATATGGTGATGTATGCAATGGTCTTGGGCAAAGGTGGTCAGTATTTTTTATTGGATTGGAGAGAAAACAAACTAATAGTCCACCTAATGGTAAGTGGCTATCAGCTCAGCGTATGGATACCAGCAAACAATTTCATGCGAAGTTGCGTTGCTGAGATGTATTCTGCACAACCCGTAATTATGGGTAAGAGAGGAAATGTATGAAATTCATTTCATTTTTACTCATTCATTCATTTCTATTATTTACTAGATCTAGTATTTCTTAGTGCATTAAAGGAGGCCAACGTAAGTCTATAGTAAGCCTAGAAAGTGCCAACAAAACCTGTCATGCATTTCGATAAAGTTTGGCTTGCAGCACTATTGACGTTGCTCGTCATATCAAATCGATGGGATTGGTTTTCTGCACTTTCACAAGGATATGAGTCGTCGGTCGATCGCCACGTTGCCGGTGTAGTTAGTTTTCGGTGAAACTTGTCACGTACGCGTGTGTAAAATGCAGGTGAAATTGGTTGGAGATGGAAAATTTTACATTTCCTAATGAAGTCTTTTTTGTGGGAAAGGCGGCAAAAGAGCAAGCGGTTCACCAGATGGTAAGTGATTACCGTCGCCCACGTACATCTGCACCACCAAAAGTGCTGCAGGTGCGTTGCCGGCCTTTAAGGGTATTTGGGAGATGAGGGGTGGGGGGAGGGAGGAGGACCTCCGGTTACCTCACTCTCCGGGCGAAACGCAGAAACACAAGATGATTTTACTTCACGCCGGTATTCTGCCTATTGAAGCAGTAGCAAGAGACCGCTTGGCTCTACCTCGTACGAAATCACTTTGAAATGGTATTGCTTTGACTTACTTGATTACTCTCCGCTCATACGTATAGAATAATTATTGCATGCCATCATATAATTTAAAAGTGTGATGTGCTTGTACGTGGCGTTATAAATTTGGGTGTGGTACAATGAAAACGTGCAGTGCGAATGACAAGCGGGGCGCAAGAGCGCATTGTTGCCGGCGCTGAGTGGGGACAGCTTTATGTTCGATGCTCACTGATTTATGCGTCTACAAGTCTCCCTATAATACGTATATTTAGTCTTTTATACGAATGGCTTTTTCCTTTTTTTTTCTTTGTTTTTGATATAGACGAGTTTTGTTATGATTCCTATAGGAACTGACAATTATAAAAATCTTTCAAGGAATCCATAAAATAAAACCATATTTGATACATGCCATGGTTTTAACTAATTACATAAAGATCGTAAGTGTTATATATTATTGTTTTGTGGGCGTTCACGCCCGTCTCACTCCCTTTTCAAACGAGTCGAAAATATAAAAGATGAATCCACACCGTGAACTGATTTTAGTAATGGTTCTTTTCGATTTAATTAAATCTCATCAACCTTATAATCTTTACGAGATATTGAGATGGCTTCGAGACTTTACCACACGCGATATTATTTACTAGATCTAGTATTTCTTAGTGCATTAAAGGAGGCCAACGTAAGTCTATAGTAAGCCCAGAAAGTGCCAACAAAACCTGTCATGCATTTCGATAAAGTTTGGCTTGCAGCACTATTGACGTTGCTCGTCATATCAAATCGATGGGATTGGTTTTCTGCACTTTCACAAGGATATGAGTCGTCGGTCGATCGCCACGTTGCCGGTGTAGTTAGTTTTCGGTGAAACTTGTCACGTACGCGTGTGTAAAATGCAGGTGAAATTGGTTGGAGATGGAAAATTTTACATTTCCTAATGAAGTCTTTTTGTGGGAAAGGCGGCAAACGAGCAAGCGGGTCACATGATGTTAAGTGATTACTGACGCCCACGTACATCTGCAAAACCAGGAGACCTACAAGAGCATTTCCGGCCTTTAACGATATTTGGGAGAGGGGGAGGATGATGGGGAGGGGGATTGGGGGAGGGCCTCCGGTAACTTACTCACCGAACAAAACACAGAAGCACAAGATGCCTCTACTTCAGGTCGATATTCTGCGAGGTAGTGATACTATACCCCGGTCGAGCCGCCCCATTCGAGCATCAGCAAAAACTACCGCTTGGCTCTACGACCTAAAAATAGTCTGCGGGATAAGGGTAAAAATAAATCCCAATATACTGTATTTGGATTTATTTTCCTTTATAAGTCGGACGCCAGAGCTCCGTGGATTAGTCAGCACGTTACACTGCGGACCTTTCGGGACCTTATATATAAAAATTCCATTGAATTAAGTGCAAGCAGTTATATTTTAGGCTAGAGTAAGATGTTACTATAGCCATAGATTTATCATATACTGACGTCTCTTTACCATTATTGTCTATGACGCGACGGGACAGGCTAACGTAATCGGATTACATCATATCTTTGTAATTAGATTGAGGGATGAGGCTTTAGCCTGTAATAATAATTTTAGATAAGCCATCTTGAGTTCAAAACGTGGACCATCGGAATAAAAAACATTTAAGGAGCGCGTGACTTAAGTATTAGCGAACAGTTTACGATTTGGTTTTTGGGTCTGTTTATTTTGCGGTCTTATCGTGGCATGGCACTGTAATATTTTCTGCGCAAATAACCGGCCTTGAGTTATGGACCTACTAAAATCGCAAGGACTCACCATTACTTTTTTTTTTATTCTTGAAATAAATAAATATTTTCTAGAATATTTCGGACTGAACGATTGTTTCTAAAGTTTTTTCGTTTAATTTCGATGTAACGTTAAAAAATAGAAGATCAGGCGACAACATGTGCAGCATGAAAAAAACGTTCGGAAGTGACCTCAGTTGTTGGAAATGTGTCCGAAGACGATACAATAATTATCATATAATTAAAAAGTATTATAGCAATCTCTAAATTTCTAATAGCAGAGCGTAAGCCTTCTCTCAATGTTTGAGAGGATTATTTAGAGCCAGGTTCTCACGCAGCTCCAGCGCGTTGGCGGACTTGTATTCAATGTTTTTATTATTCCAATGAGATATTTTCCTGTGCCGCCACCGGGGTTCGAACCCATGTCGCTTACGTTCAATGAAATTAAAACAAGTTCCTTGACCACCAGGCTATCTCTTACAATAATTATCATACACCAGGCGCTTATTACAATTATATGTTTAAGTGGATTATTTAGAGCCAGGTTCTCACGCAGCTCCAGCGCGTTGGCGGACTTGTATTCAATGTTTTTATTATTCCAATGAGATATTTTCCTGTGCCGCCACCGGGGTTCGAACCCATGTCGCTTACGTTCAATGAAATTAAAACAAGTTCCTTGACCACCAGGCTATCTCTTACAATAATTATCATACACCAGGCGCTTATTACAATTATATGTTTAAGTGGATTATTTAGAGCCAGGTTCTCACGCAGCTCCAGCGCGTTGGCGGACTTGTATTCAATGTTTTTATTATTATAATGAGATATTTTCCTGTGCCGCCACCGGGGTTCAAACCCATGTCGCTTACGTTCAATGAAATTAAAACAAGTTCCTTGACCACCAGGCTATCTCTTACAATAATTATCATACACCAGGCTCTTATTATAATTATGTGATAATTGAAACCTGTGAAAACATTACCACAATCCTAAAAGGCTATCTGTGTTACTGTGGTTTGTTCTTTCCCCGGGTTCTTCACGTATAAATGTTTTCTATCTATTAATGGATTAAATAAAATACTTGCAATAAGCATTACGTGAAATATTATACACAAAAAAAAGTTCCTTTGTAATTATAAATAATATACATTCGCGGTATAACATTCTGCTTCATTCACTAAATCACATTTTGTGTCCCATTTCGCGGGCAATCTCGTGCAGGGACTAAAACCGCCGGTCAGCGCAATAAAAATAAAAGCTGCATCAACATACTTAAGCAATAATTTGTATTATATTCGTATACGAATAGTCCTTACCACTTACTCCATGTAATATACGTCGTAAACTAGGGAGAAAGCTCTTTATAAGAAATTATTTACGGTAACAAGCGATGTCAATAGTTAATAGTAGCCGGGAAGTAGCAGGTAACGGCTAATGAGCTTTGTCGCCGGGTTTGCTCTCGGAGATTGTCGTGAGACTTTCAAAGCTTTTTCCGAATATAGGCAAATCTTTATACAGCTTTTGCGGGCGCTTTCTTGGAAATGTCTATGTTTAGATGAGGGCTAAAATAAGTTGATGTAAGTATATTTGAGATGGTAATTACACCATTTCTGACATTTCTCATTCATCTTTAGATGACTTTTCGGTGGAGGTACCTACGGGACGAGGAGTAGATCTTTTATGCACATTTCATAAAAAAATAAATGTAAAGTAGCAGTGTCTTAATATCCCACTGCTGGGAAAAAGTTTCTTCTCAGTTTTTTGAGTGGTTTGGACCAAATAAGTATCTGCAACTAGAAAATCATCATAAGACTTACTGTAATAATAACTGTTTTTTTGTTAAACCTAAGAATCGGTATAATTAAATAGTTCAATTTCTTGAAACCTTTATCATAATATTAACAAAGGTACTGATAAATTAAAACCGTCCCTGTTAATATTCACTAAAAGGGTTCATTTGTATTAAGGAATTAAACCATCTGCGGGTTACACCGGTGCTGTTCTAAACAATTACCATAAAAGCGCGGAGTACTATACAGCGTCGCGTTTTTCCCCCTTGTCAAAGAATTTTTTAGAGTAACTATAGACAGGTAATTGGGCTGATTGTTGAGCCCTGAATCCTGATTTCGAATCCCAGTCGAAATAAACATTTTTGTAAAAACTCAAATTATCGGTTTCCGGGTCTTTTGTGCTCGTCCTGGCACGTCACTGACACTGCATCTGACTTTTTCTACGATTTTATCACATTAGCGTTACGCTGAAATATCTCCTGCGGAGTTGACGACTACCAACGCAACAGTGCCTGACAATATAGTATTTGGAAGTTATTTTATGTTTGTGGTCGAAGTCAGTTTGGAGGATATAGTTGATGAACTAGTCAACACTTAAGTTCTTCAGCTTTTAATTGGGTATTTTGTATGTCTCTAACTCTCAACTGGCTATAAATTGTATCTGAATAAACAATTATACCGGAGTACTATTATTTAGTGAAATGCAACTATAAATTAGATAGTCTAGCTTAATAAATCTTTAACAAATAAATATTTCGTAGGCAACAATATTAAAATTCATTTTAAATTTTCGAATAACGTCACAAACTTTCCTTCAGAGAAATTAAAAAAAACTTCGGAATATACTCTATTAGTACATACTAGGATGATACAGGCAAAAAAATTAACAAAATAGTTACTAGCATAATAACGCATAGCATTGTGTAAATATGATATTATTAACGTAATAAATTTTCATGTTTAGGTTACTTACAATTCAATTCAAATAAAATAATTGAGGCGTGTCTGAATAACCTCGAAAATTGTTCTTTGATCATCTTCGCTTCAAATGGGCCGCAGAGTGTGCCCTAATATGTGTGATATAAAATCGCAATCTCAGCGCAAACTAGGCTACGAATTACCTGCATAATAAATCGAAGGAGAATACTGCCAGCGAATACGAAAAAAACTGTAATTTTCATAGATTATGTATACTTCGGAATGAAAGAAGTGTTTGTGTCCTGAATTGAAGCATTTTTTATTACATCAACATAAACCTTTACACGTTAAATTTTATTGGTTTCATCATGTGTATAGTCCACATCAAAATTTGATGACGATTTCAAAAGCGTTTCATTAATGAAACTTGAATTTTTTTAACCAATTAATAAATACCAAAAATAATGAAAAATATATTGGGATCCATGCTGTAGGTTTTCATCAATAAAACGGATTTGAATGCATGTTCAATCATCTTCTTTTGGTGTTATCTGTACTGCTTTTTTTTTCATAGGAATGGGGGCAAACGAGCAAGCGCCTCACCTGATAGTAAGTGTTTACTGACTGAATTTGGAGGGAGGATGAGGATGGAGTATGGGGATGTAGGATGGGGAGGGCGAGTGGGCTTCCGATTACCTCACTAACCGAACGAAAAGCAGAAGTAGGAGATGCCGGTATTCTGCGAGGTCGTGGTACTTCTTTGGTTGAGCCGACCCATTCGACCAGCAGCAAAAGCTACCATAGAAATGATTGGTTTTCGGGTCTGGTTGTGTTGCGTAGCGACCTGTGTCTCTGACTCTGCATCTGACCGGGAACCTAAAGACAAGTTGACAATTGCCGATAGTATCTGAAATGGTATCGCTGTGGTTGAAATCTGCCAAAAGGATATCATCATCATCACCATCGTCATCATTTATGATCATAAGGAATTGGTGAATTATTCTTTACAAGTTCACCACTGGACATAGAACTCACTCAATAGGAGAATTTATCTTAATCACCACGCTCTGGAAGTGGGTTGGAGAACGCAGTACCAGACAAGATTTCACTTTGAAGCTGCGCGTTCTCAGTGTGGATAATTTAGGTCAGGAATATTTTAAATAGATGTCGCGCCATCTGCTATTTTTACGAGATCAACGGTTGTGTGTAGGTACTCTGATGGTGCTTAAGTTTTCAGCTTACTTAACATTATCAACATGCAAGTCTAATGCTGGACATGGGCCACTTCAAGAAAATACCAGCATAAGCCAGCCTATATTTATTGTTAAGGTTTGCCCTTACTCACTGGGTACAGTACAGTCACCCTCGCTCCAGTGATGCTGTTCCCCATCACTAGTCTGCCGTATTTGGGTTCGGTATATTCGAATTAATTTTCGCCAACAGTCACCAGAGCAATGTTCAGAGTCGTTAGGAGAAAATGTTTGTATAATTTTCCTTCTCGCTTATAATTAAACTAAATTAAATGAAAAGATAAATAAGATTAATGTGAAAATAAATCATTCACGCAGACCAATGGTTAACAGTTAGCAGACTCTAGGGTGCGAGGTACCTTGTTCTGCGCATCGCATATATGCCTGCCCTAGGTGGATTTTATTATAAATCATATTCTGGAAAAAGCCTTTGTTCAACACTTCTGATATAAAAGAAGAATATTTTAAAAGTGAAAAGATAATTTGAATTTTGTTAATTATAATAAACAAACAAATGTTACAAAACAACACTCGTAATAAAACTTTACTGCAGTTTAATATTACTATATTGTTGAAAAAATAGAAAAAAAATTGTGAAAAACAACTGCATATTAGTAATATTACAGAAAGCACGTAAAAAAGCAATTGTTAATAACGAGGAAAAGAGGATTCTGAAAAAAAAATTGCGCTTTTTCCTTATGTCTGCTTCTTACTGGATTAGTCCCCGAGACACTCGACGGTAAAAGCTCAAAACTCGATCCCCTGCATCAGCCATTCAAGCATCGCCATCGACAATCGTACACACCTGCCACATGTTGTGTGGTGCAAAAAGTTCATTACAATTTTTATATTTAAGGTAAAATTTACTTCAATCATTAATTAATATTTTTACTTTAAATCGATTACATTTTAAGCTGTCCTTAGCTGTTTCATCTCCCAGGTTTAAACAATTTACTATAATCGGCATATCTGGTGATCTTAAAAATTATATTTTACTCTGGGAAATTTCGAAATGTAATTTATAATTGTATTCTACAAACACATCATCGTGATTTTATTTTAGTCCATTACTGGGCATCCAACCTTCGTCTCCAAAGTTCTCTCCAATGACGCAACAAATACTGTATGGATCTTTTTGTACTTTAAAGTATTTTCCATACTTACAGCGTGCTTACTTACAGCAAATGTGACTACCATTAAGTGTTGATTTTGTGTTACTTACCTGACCGCCTTGGTAGCCTAGTGTGGTCAGGGCACTTACTTTAGTTTCAAAGAGCGCGAGTGACCTGGATTCGATCACCTGTGCCGGCACCACTAAAATTGTTACTACACTAAATAGCAATTTTAAGTGCAGTATTTACCACGTGATCAGCGCTCAAGGAAAACATCGAGAGAAAACCTGCATGTCTGAGAAATATAACAATATTATTTCAAGGATATGTGAAGCCTGCCAACCCGCACTGGAGTAGCGTGGCGGGTCCTTCCTCGCTCCTAAACCCACTCTGATACTCGTATTTGAGAAGTAGGCCTTTGCCCAGCTGTGAGCACTTACAGGTTACTTTTTAACTGACTGCTGACTTATTGATGTTGGTTTTAATTTTAATCAAGGCTCAGAATAGAAATTTTTTCTCTTCACTTTTCCCTGGTATTTAGATGGAAGCATTCGGCTGGGAAGACCAGACGGCCGAGGGTTAGGGGAAAGGGAAAGAAACCGGCATACGATGCCAGTAGTATCGAGGAGTACCGCCTTCTGCATTTGATCTCGGAGCGGCCCGTCACGGAGTACCAGCCGCTTCAGCTGTTCCGAGCGGCTAACTGGGACTAACCCATTCGCAGAGACAACTATCGGAATAATTTCGGTCGGTATACCACCCCACCATGTGCCCGGTCCACCAACACCGATCAACAATGATGGACCGGACCCAGTGGAGTCAGGCGCGGTCATTTTCAAGCACGGCGAGTACTTATAGTAAGATAGTCTCCGATCCAAAAGACCGTATTTCAGAGCGAGCTCCGGATGTAGAATCCTGGCTACTAGGTTGTGTCTGAGCAGATACTCAGAGTTAGAAAGCGCCGAACAAGCGGAGATGACATGCCGAAGTAACTCCCGGGACAACTTTTGTCAGGCATGCAAAAACAATTCGCAAACCGATTGTTTCATGCCAGCCTCATCGATACCTATGTTTTGTAGCATACCCAGGTATTGGAATGTTTCAGCTTCGGAAAGGGTCCTTATATTAACGGGTACTGATAAGTTCATGCCTACGGAATCAGCGAGCCTACCCCTTTCAACATGGAGAACCGCACACTTATCCGTCCCGAGCTCCATTCTGGTTGAATCGCTAAAATCACAAGTGATTTTCAGCAAATCCATCAGATGGATGCGGTTGGGGGCAAACAACTTGTGGTCAATCATGTAGAAAAGATGGGTCACGTTTGTACCTCCCCTCCGAAGCTGAAATCCTCTCCCTAAGTTCTCCAGTAACGTGCTGAGAGGGTTCAAGGAGAGACAGAACCATATCACCCTGTAAAATACCCCTTCGTATAATTATCTGGTATTCCGCAGCCGTCATCCGCTCACCTAGATGGCAAAGGGTACATTGCGCGAGGAAGTCTCTTACTGTACAGTCTACGTTGTACAGCTCGAGGACCCTCTTTAGCCAAGTATGAGGCACCGAGTGAAATGACTTTCTGTAGCTTATCCAGGTGCCAAAGAAGTTCCGACGGGTGCGTTAAACGACCTTGCCAATGACCACGTTGATGAGGAGTGGTTCCTTGGTCCATGACTGCCGCTCCTAGAATTATCCTAGTATTATTATTATTATAATCTTTCAACTCAAACAAGTTTTACACAGAAAAATTCTTATGAAAATCTGTTCATCCTCATGGCTTAGACCATACGCCCGCCCTTTGTTTTGAGTCCTGCACTTAGTCGAAGGTGACAGGTGCGCTGGCGTTACGTGCCCAATCAAGGGTCGACAAATTGTGAGACACAGCCCTTTGACGCTGTTTACATTTGGCTCTCAGCCCCTCGCCTGCCTTGATGGTTCTTTAGAAAGGGTTGTTGCATAACAGGACTTGAACTTAAAAAAAATCGCGCATTTTACAAAGCATTGAAATCATACAATAAAACTTTGTTTTATTTACTTTACATTGTTTTACATAATAATTAATAACGTCTTTTACATCCTCTTATTGGAAATGCTCCAATATTAAATAACAAAATATTCTTAAATGTAAATAACATATATACTTAAGAATTGTTTCCTAAAATGGCAATAAACACTTTCGCAAGGGTTATTTTTTCCCATGTTCTGTGTTTCCATTTATGGATATAACCTTTGGGGCACAGCGATTTCTCTCACATTGGCGAAAAGTGAATAACAGGTCCATTTGTAAATCTGTTGTCTTTGCCTACCCCTAAGAGTAACAGTCGCGAGTTTTCACAAATTTTACCAGCATCGCCTTTCGATTCTTTGTTTGACAAAATTTGCTTAGTTACAATTTGTAATGTTAGGTAACCGTCTGTAAACACATCCTCGATGAAAGAATAAATACATATTACTTTTTCTATTTCATTCAATTAATTTCACTTAGAAATAACCATTGCTTGTTCAATAGCAAGTATAAGACATTCTCACTGCATGTGATATTCATTTAAAAAAAATGTATACGAAATATTTAGTGAACGGAAGAAAATCTTAAAGTTCCTTTAAAGCGTTGCAACGTGGCGGGCAAACATACATAACGCCTGCGCTGATTTATGAATATTGCCGTGGAGTTCACGCATTAGCCTGCACGAACAGCAAGCAGCCGGCTCCTTCTTTGTAATTTATTACTAGGAACTACCGTTAAATAATCATTTTGAGCTGCGTAATACTTTACATTCTGTTAGTTTTAGTTTTAAAACTGCTACGAAGATTATTAAAAATATAATAAGGTCTCGGAAGAAGCCACGTTAGCCGAGTGATTAGGGGGTCTGCCTCCGAATGAGGAGTACTAAAGAGTTTTTCACAACTTACACAACTTACATATGCATGTACGAACAATATCGTTGGCCAAGATTTAGTCTTCGGTGACAGTCGTGAGAACTCATTTTTTTTTGTTTAAACTTATTTTTAAGAAGGTAAAGTTTGTTGTACCGTATGGTGACTCGGACGCTGGGCAATTATTACTTTCAATATCATAGATCGTAGGCTCATGCATCCTCACACATTCGGATGCAACAGATTCATCTCTTTCGGTTTTGAATAAACTCCAATGGACTTAATCAAGCGGATGAAGAGGAAGGTTATTCCTTTGACGTAATGAAATTCCGTTGTGAATTTAATTTGTTATTTTATTAAAAAGGCTTAAAACTATTTCCATTATTTAATTCATATGCAAAAGAACTACGCGCTTCATTTAAAATATTAATTTAAAATGTTTCCAAACTTCAAATAAGTCGTGTGTATTTACATTGAAATAGAAGACGCCAAAAAAGAAAACATTTCATACCCGTTATCTTTGGGGACTTGCAGTGAATCAGAGTAATGCATCATTAGACAAACTTGTAAATTTGACATTCAGCTCCCCTCGGTTTTCCGCATTTAGCGCGATTGATATTTCCTCGCCGGGTGGCTGCTCCCTGTCAAATTTATTATTACGGAATGAATACAAGACATTTACTTTCCACTCTATCGACTAAAACATCTGCGAGCTCAATAACTTACTTAAGGACTTGATTCTTCGTTTCTTCAAATGAAAGTAAGCACTTCTTTGCCGTTAGATGGCGTCGTGAAAGAATCTGCCAGTCTGTTTCATCGCGTGGATGATGTAAAAGTCAAAAGCCCTTGTCCGTTTTGTTGCTAAATTCCATTTGAAGCTTTCACAACCAAGACCTGATTTCGTTTATTTATAAACATGCTTGGATAAACAATAACACTGTTATAAAATAACAGGTCATCATTTTATCACACATAATTTATGTGATTTTTTCTGAGGCATAGAAATAGCTATTTATACATTTTTAGAAATATAGCGTACAAGATTCCCAAAGGTGCCGGTAAAATTGCAGACCTCCCCCCTAAACATCTGTCAAGACCGGCACAGCACCTGCAGCTTTCCTCTGATGTTGCAGATGTACGTGGGCGACGGTAATCACATATAATCTATAATCGCCCTTAAGATAGGCCGCTTACTCATACAACAAATCGCACTGCGGTCTGGTAATTCGGAGTGATTCTGATTCAAGTTGGAAGGTATTGGTGGATAAATTATATAGTCAATATACAAGGATTAACGTGCGCACAGATATCAGACTATGACCTAGTTCATTTTCCATATTATTTTTTTAGTTTTACGTGAGAAAATGATTGCTAACTAAATTAACCTATTATATATAACATATGAGATGATGCAAGAGATGATAATTACAATAAGGAAAAAAATCACATAAATTAAATTTGCGAGTGGATTTTTTTTTAATCCCTTTCATTTATACTTGAGACGAATTCACGATTATTTATGCAATATTCATCGATGGAATTTTATGCAATTTATAGATAGTTTTACCGAAATCACATCTGAGCTTTTTTCGAGCCATCATTCGATCGCATCGTTTGTTGTCTAACAGGATGCACCTAGTACATCTCTTCTCCAATGTTACATTAGATAATAATTAGCTTATTAACAGCCAATTCACTTACTTCATATACAATATTACGAAAATATTTACTACTTTATGAATTTCATTGCGAAATAACAACCCATTGCATCAATCATTTCAAAAGTTCTTGCAATGGCTATTTCTAAATAATATTTAATACAAGGCTCGCAAACAAAGCAGAGTAACATTAATCCCAAGAATACAAGATCATTCCCAAACGTCCTCGTCCTAACGACCACAGTCTAACAAGCGTGTCTCTTTTGTCCTATGCACACGAGCTTTAAGTTGAAAATGTCGCAAAGTAAACCAGTACTCGAGGCGCCTGAAAGGACTTTTACGAATGGTAGTTTTGTACACGGCTCTAGTTCTATGTTTAAGTGACATTTTATGTACAATACAGACCGTTTTATTGTAATGTTCAATTACGTGTAAAAGTAACAGCCTATAAATGTTTCAATCAAAGAAACAAAATGAAGTATAATTTAATGTCTTTGTTTTCACTGCTGCTCTCTAACTCTCTGCTAATGGTTTCCTCTAATTTTTTTAGTGAGTTTTTGGACCACGGCAAGTTTGTGTAATTTTTTTTTAAATATGAAGTTCACGAAATATTTATTTTATTACTTCTCAGACATCATAAGGATGATTTCCTTGACCATGGAGAATTTAACACTTAAAATCGCAATTAGCAATTTTAGTGGTGTTGGCACCGGGAATCGAACCCGGGTCACTCACACCTGAGCTACCAACGCTCTTCATGTATCTAACTTCTTTCACTTTTCACCCATAGAGTTAGACAGGGATTAAAGATTTCCAGTGAGCACAACTCAACGTCAATCTGCATTCCGTATATTACTTTTTGCCTCTTGGCTATATTACGTGATGGGCTACTAGCCTCCTCCTCGGATTTGCTTGCGGAGATTTCCATGATTTGTCTCCTTTTTTGAGTGCTAATAGAACATATGACTTTCCTTATATATCCATATAGTACTATAGTAACTACGACTTACATACGTTACATACATACATTACAGACGTCTTTGCTGCTGCTCGAATGGGCCGGCTCGACCGGAATAGTACCACGACCTCGCAGAATACTGGCGTGAAGTGGAGGCATCTTGTGCCTTTGCGTTTCGTTCGGTAAGTGAAGTGTAAGCGGAGGCCCAATCCCCCTCCCCATACTCCATCCGCATCCTAACTTCCCAACTCCCAAATATCTTTAAAGGCCTGCCGGCCTCGCAGATGTACTTGGGCGATGGATAATCACTTCCCATCAGGTGAGCCACTTGCTCTTTTGCCCCCTTTCCCATAAAAAAAAAACCTAGAAAGAACAGTGAAAAGTGAAATATTTAATAAATTATGACATCTATACACACAGGTTGTACAATTACAAGAACGAGAAAATTAGCAGAATCCATGACTCCTTATCCATAACTCCACAGCAATTGCTGTGTACGTATTTATATATTTACTAATACATAACATATATTTCAATATATATTATGTATCGAAATACTGAAATAAAAAAAAATTGTACATAAAATTTTGTAAACTTTCAGAAAAATGAATAGCCGTCAAAATATTTATTAACGTTGTGTACGCTTGCCCTTGTGAACAATACACAGTATATTACTGGCCTGAAAGCTGCGCAAGAAACCGAGCATTGTGCTCAACCTATCGTCGTAAACAGTCAACCCTTCACACCACTGCACACGACGCCCCAAAAGTACTCTTAGAAACACTACGTTTTTTACCACTCACATATCCACTCTAAAACAAACCATTAAACAACATAACTATTGACAATTATTATTATTTTTTTGTTATCAGTAACCGGTTTAGCCTTACGACATCTTCATATAAAATTTGTTGTTTAATAATAATTATCAATATAATAACGTTTCACCGAATGAGAATAGTCGCAAGTATAAATTAAAATAATACTGTAAATTTTTTTATAAAACTCACTTTCAGTTATTACACAAAAGTCAGTACTTACAACAGATATTTTTATACGAAAAACAATGTTATCAATAAAACTCCTGTAACTTCCTGTATTTATCGCGATTTCTTCTCATATCAATATTGCAATTTCGTGAACGTAATCAGTGGCTATCTGGTACTATGTGGCTGTCGAACAAATAACATTTAAGATTAGTCTGGAAGCTTCTTCACATTCATGGTAAGACAGTAGTGACATAACTTATTCTTTGACGACAAGTCGAACAAATACTGAATTAAACATTGTATATAACCTTCTGGAGTAATGTAGCTTTCAAACAGTAAAGATTTTTTTAAATCGGTTCATTAATAAACAAACACACACTCACTCTTTCTACTCTGTATACTGTTGCTTTTTAAAAAAATATCGTAAAAAGTCATTCCTTGATGAAACCACAACGTATTATTTTTTAACTTGGGTTCGTGTATCCAAGACATGGTTACCAGTAAACCACACTGTCTTAAACGTGAAAAATAAGACGGTAAGATTTTATCGAGAAATGATGAGACACGGAACTTTTATGATTTTTTTTTGCTCAGCGACTAAGACTCCTGTATAGATTCCACATCACGACCACGTGAATTAGTAATTAATTTTGCTGAACCCGCTGGAGTGAGTAATGTGTTTCAGACGGGCCATGAAAACGAAACGTTATTCCTGAGAAGCCCTGGATTGATTTTCGGAGATTTTTCTTTTTTTATCTTATATTTATTTACATTTACAAAAACCTGTCAACTCATCACATCCCGAGGGTCTATGTCTGGAGTGCGACTAAGGCACTGGCCATACGACGTATTTCGTACGTGTGGTTGCTTCGGTCTGAACCCCGCCCTGCCTCCTCGCGCTGGTTGTAAATACAGTGTGCGTACAGTGGGGCATTTTATTAATATCTCTATGAAGTAAGCCGCAGTGGTACCACTCAAGCGCCGCGCAGCTGACGCAACCAATCGCGTGCCCTGGGTCTAATGGACCTATAGAAAAATATCGCGGCTTCTGAGAGGTGTGACAGAAAAACGATCTCAATAAAATGCCAGACCCTACAAACCGATGAGAGGCAGCAACTTCCGGTCCAAGGTCCAAGATGTCTGTCATTGCGAACCCCAATGCGTTTGCCAAGCGAAGCGACTATGACCAATCCTTTTTACGACGAAATATTTTTCTCATGCATAATGCGCCGCCGGCTTTTGATGACTTTAATATGTACTCCTAACATCATATATAACAAGAAAATGAAATTATAATGTGTCAAATAAATATAAATGATTATTATATATTCTAATATGAATATAACACATACTTAATGAAAGAGGTAAAAAGAAGAAGAGTTGAACGAAAAATTCAACAGACCATTAACTGAAAACAAAACTATCGTAATAACCATTTAGGTATGTTTATTTTTATTACGTTATCTATGTGACTAATGGTGAATCACGGTAATGCGTCATTAGACTATTTGTGAGCTTGGCATTCCGCTCCCCTCGGTGAGGGCAAAGTTTAGCGCGATTGATATTTCCTCAGTCGAATATTCGCCCCCTACCGAATTGATGTTTGCGAAATGTAAAGGTAAGCCATTTCCGATAACTTTCAGTATGTCATTAGTTTTTATGTTTCCTCGATAGAAAACTTAAGGCAAGTATAGTATAATTATATTTCCATCGATACCACCTAGATGGTTGGCATTCCACCACAGTGCGTTTTAATCGAAGTTTTCTGCCACGCACTTCGACTTTGTGGAATCAGCTTACGCAAATCAATACGCAAATCAATATAAAAAACTCAATACGCAAAGCTTTGTAGGTTTTAAAGGTACAAGTTGTTTCAGAGTTGACAGTAGACTTGGAGCAACGTAATTTGTCTGCAGCTGTGCAACGATTTCGGCGTAGGGATTTAGCGACCCCAACGCTCTCCAAATGCAATCCGCTAGTACCCAGTACCAAATAAAAAAAACCGAACTTAACACATGCACGATTTTTTTTATCAGACATTGTGTTTTACTGACAATTTTTTCCCTCACCGCCGAGTACGTGGTTTGCAATTACTAATATTTGTGGAACCGACCCCGGAAATTGAACTCAGATCAATAGTGAAAGTTTTCTAAAATTTAAAACGCACTTCCAGCCTAAGCTATTTCGGCTCTTTCGACTATATAATTCAACCGCCTTTATGCATCATTTATGCATATACTAGACAAACAAAATGTAACATTCAAATAAGCCGCTGTTCTAGTCGAACAGATTACACAATTACCCTGTAATTTACTACATTTCCAGTTAAATTGGATCGTATTGAATAAGGCGTTCGAGTCAATATATTCAAGCTACCTGTGCCGCAGACCCGCCCAAACAGTGTCGCGAATATCAAAGCTTACTGCACCATTTTAGAGCACCAAGATTTATTAGTTTTCTCCTTTATAATCGTTAGCCTGTTATATAAGTGTCATAGCAGTGACTACAATGTATGTCCTCACTTCTATAAAAATATATTTCCACCAGGTTCATAACTCACTCATCGACATGCTTCACTTAAGAAATAGCTGTTACCTGCACTGGATATTATAGTAATGTATCACTATAAAGTAGAGGCATTTATTTGCCCACGGTGTCCCTCAGTACTAATGTTGTAACATCACATCCAATCTGTATACTAATACAGAATGGATGCAACGTTGCGGTATTAAATTCAACCTCATATTTTACAAAGCCATTTACTGGATATGCACTTAATATCAACTATGTAAGTAGGCTAGTTTAGTCACAGGATACTAATTTTGTAGTACTATTCGATATTGTTACTGGTACCATTAATCATGTAATGTAATGTAAAATAAGAGAAAAAATAAAACATTGAAGAATTTTAATTTTTTTTTTAAATATACGTAAACATAAATGTTTATATAATGCACTGATGTGGCAAACACAATCTCATGTTTTCCTAGTAACGACCGTGCTAATAAACAGGATCATGTGGTAATTAAAGTGTTTCCTGCGTGACACGGCAATGAACGGAACTCGAAGCTGTGCCAATATTTGTGAAATGGTGGTTTTCCTACTAAGACGGTAACTCTATAAATTTTACCGTTCACAGCACACAATCTAACGACAACAATGTAATGTTATAGTGACTTAAAATATATACAAACCTATTCATGTTAATCTTATAAAAACTGCCATTTAACGTCTGTGTTACTCCCATGACTGACTTGACATTGCCAGAATTTGTAACAACGACATTTTTTTTTTGGGAAAGGCGGCAAACGAGCTACCGGTTCACCTGATGGTAAGTGATTATCGTCGCCCACGAATAACTGCAACACCAGAGGTGCTGCTGGTGCGTTGCGCGTGCGGTCTTTAAGGGTATTTGGGATATAGTAGGGAGGATAAGGAGGGGGATGGGGAGGGGGAGTGGGCCTCCGGTAATCTCAAACACCGAACGATACGCAGTGGCGCAAGATGCGTTTTCTTGACGCCGGTATTCTGCAAAGTCGTGATTCTACCCCGGTCGAGTCTGCCCATTCGAGCAGCAGCAAAAGACGCCGCATGGCTCTACCACCTTTGTTATGATTGCCACTAATTAAAAATAAAATAAGTAAGACACAAAGTATTTTCAAACGAATGTTCGCATATTACTGTGTAGTCTAAAGATGCGTTGTAAATGTGACTTAAATCTACATAGCACCCAAACATCCTCGTCTTAATGACCGCAGCTCCTTACAAATGCACCTCTTGTGTTCCTTACAGGCATCGCGCGTGCTAATAAACAGGATCATGTGGTAATTAAAGTGTTTCCTGCGTGACACGGCAATGAACGGAACTCGAAGCTGTGCCAATATTTGTGAAATGGTGGTTTTCCTACTAAGACGGTAACTCTATAAATTTTACCGTTCACAGCACACAATCTAACGACAACAATGTAATGTTATAGTGACTTAAAATATATACAAACCTATTCATGTTAATCTTATAAAACTGCCATTTAACGTCTGTGTTACTCCCATGACTGACTTGACATTGCCAGAATTTGTAACAACGACATTTTTTTTTAAATATACGTAAACATAAATGTTTATATAATGCACTGATGTGGCAAACACAATCTCATGTTTTCCTAGTAACGACCGTGCTAATAAACAGGATCATGTGGTAATTAAAGTGTTTCCTGCGTGACACGGCAATGAACGGAACTCGAAGCTGTGCCAATATTTGTGAAATGGTGGTTTTCCTACTAAGACGGTAACTCTATAAATTTTACCGTTCACAGCACACAATCTAACGACAACAATGTAATGTTATAGTGACTTAAAATATATACAAACCTATTCATGTTAATCTTATAAAACTGCCATTTAACGTCTGTGTTACTCCCATGACTGACTTGACATTGCCAGAATTTGTAACAACGACATTTTTTTTTTTTTTTTTTTAAATATACGTAAACATAAATGTTTATATAATGCACTGATGTGGCAAACACAATCTCATGTTTTCCTAGTAACGACCGTGCTAATAAACAGGATCATGTGGTAATTAAAGTGTTTCCTGCGTGACACGGCAATGAACGGAACTCGAAGCTGTGCCAATATTTGTGAAATGGTGGTTTTCCTACTAAGACGGTAACTCTATAAATTTTACCGTTCACAGCACACAATCTAACGACAACAATGTAATGTTATAGTGACTTAAAATATATACAAACCTATTCATGTTAATCTTATAAAACTGCCATTTAACGTCTGTGTTACTCCCATGACTGACTTGACATTGCCAGAATTTGTAACAACGACATTTTTTTTTTTTTTTTTAAATATACGTAAACATAAATGTTTATATAATGCACTGATGTGGCAAACACAATCTCATGTTTTCCTAGTAACGACCGTGCTAATAAACAGGATCATGTGGTAATTAAAGTGTTTCCTGCGTGACACGGCAATGAACGGAACTCGAAGCTGTGCCAATATTTGTGAAATGGT
The DNA here is from genome assembly GCA_029286595.1 of Bhutanitis thaidina. NCBI lineage: Eukaryota > Metazoa > Arthropoda > Insecta > Lepidoptera > Papilionidae > Bhutanitis > Bhutanitis thaidina. The sequence continues at coordinate 4,484,607 of JAGSMS010000009.1, read as the reverse complement.
GGTTTTCCTACTAAGACGGTAACTCTATAAATTTTACCGTTCACAGCACACAATCTAACGACAACAATGTAATGTTATAGTGACTTAAAATATATACAAACCTATTCATGTTAATCTTATAAAACTGCCATTTAACGTCTGTGTTACTCCCATGACTGACTTGACATTGCCAGAATTTGTAACAACGACATTTTTTTTTTTTTTTTTAAATATACGTAAACATAAATGTTTATATAATGCACTGATGTGGCAAACACAATCTCATGTTTTCCTAGTAACGACCGTGCTAATAAACAGGATCATGTGGTAATTAAAGTGTTTCCTGCGTGACACGGCAATGAACGGAACTCGAAGCTGTGCCAATATTTGTGAAATGGTGGTTTTCCTACTAAGACGGTAACTCTATAAATTTTACCGTTCACAGCACACAATCTAACGACAACAATGTAATGTTATAGTGACTTAAAATATATACAAACCTATTCATGTTAATCTTATAAAAACTGCCATTTAACGTCTGTGTTACTCCCATGACTGACTTGACATTGCCAGAATTTGTAACAACGACATTTTTTTTTTTTGGGAAAGGCGGCAAACGAGCTACCGGCTAACCTGATGATAAGTAATTACCGTCGCCCACGTACACCTGCAACAGCCGTGCTGCCGGCCTTTAAGGATGTTTGGGGGAAGGAAGGGATTATCCCCTTTGGTTGGGGGAGGAAGGAGTGGTCCTCCGGTTACTTCACTAACCGAACGTAACGCAGAAGCAAAAGATGCATCTACTTCATCCCGATATTCTACGAGGTCGTGATACTATTCGACCCGCTTAGCTCTACCATGTACAAACACGTGGGCACATTGTACATGGGTGTCGGTAATCACTTACCATGAGGAGACGCATTCTCGTTTAACCCCACGGCGTGACAAAAAAAAATTTATATACTTTTATAATACATCTTAATAAAAAAAAAAGTAGCAGCCTACTGACACTGCTGGGCAAAGGTCTCCTTCTTAAATATCTGAGACTGTTTTTGGAGCCCGGAAGGGCCCGCCACGCTGCTTCAGTGCGGGTTGGCGGGTATGTGATGTGAATATCGTTTCAAATTATCATTTCACGTATGTTTTTTTTTTATTTTCCTCACGATTGTTTCTTTCACCGCCGACCACTTGGTAAATACAGCACATAAATTGCTATCAACAAATTTCAGTGGTGCCGGCATCGGGGAACGAACACAGGTCACTCGCGCTCTATGAAACTAAAGTAAGCGCTTCGACCACTAGGCTTCCACGGCACAAAACGGAAGGATACGGAAATTATTGAAAAAGAAAGTCAATTAGAAGGTACAAGTTGACGGTCTTAATATGAGATCCGTCTCTTAAAATGGTTCTTAAATTTTAATATGGGTAGTTAAGAATGTGCCGACGTAGTCTATGTAAATAGCTAATTAGACCAAGATTCCAATAACTCAGAGACACGTAGTCCCGTCTCCCGTCTCCCGTCTCTGTGCGGAATTCGTAACCTCCAAACTAACCGCTTTGTGTTAGTGGGCTAATTACGGAACACGGCGCTATTTATGTACTTTTCTTAATTACAACGTGGCCCGGAATAGTTGGCTGGGAAAGGGACTGCAAATTTACATAGTTACCGTAGGCTTTTGAACAGTTACATTCCTTACCAACCGCCCTTTGAGAAGATGTGTTTTCTTTGTAAACTGATATGTTATTTAATAATTTTACAGTTACGTCTCTTTCTCCAAATGCCAACACCACCTGTATGTGGTTAGCATACAAACGAGGATATGGCGACCAAATGTTGACGGATTATCCATTCGAGTGAAATCAAACGATTTTGTCTGGCGTTGTCGACATAGAAACCTAAAGTATGAAGAAAAAGATATAAAAATATTGAACGAACGAACTGTGTCAAGCCAATATCCTTTTTCATATATGAATACAAATAAAGTATTCCGAGTTGAGGAAGTCCCAAATGGATTTTGTAAAATAAAGAATACCTAGAAATGAAATACCCCGGAGATTTAAGAATGTCGAGCCAATTTAATATCAGCGTTCACTTCCAAGCGTAGCTTCATGCAGTACAGCAACAGCATCCGGCCTCACCTGCCCGCGACACCAGTGCCATAAATCGAAGCCTCTCGCTACTGTCGCCGAACCTCCAATATACGAGAGTTATAGGCTAGGAAATTAATTCTGTCGACGCAAGTAGGGTTAGGCAAGAGCTGTTACAGTGACAACAAAGTTTCGATAAAGTTTTTCTTAATTTTTCACGTAAAATTCTTATGTAAAATAAAAATTTCTCAAGATAAAATCTACAAACGCGAAGTTATAAAACATTCTAAATATTTATTAAAACTTTGTAAAAAAGACTAAGTCTTTATAGTATATAGTCGGAACTTTGACGATTTATCGAGAAAACAAAAATTTCAGTTGGTATATCGACCCAACTTAGGCTTAGCCGACACATATCCTGAATAGTCAATTGCCCTGTTCTACCATATCGGCATGCATGGACCAATTAAAACAGTATTAGATCATCACCTACATTATCAAGCCTGTAATAGTCCACTGCTGTACAAGTTTTTCCATGAAAACGCGAACATATGCAGGTGTGGTTCCCATAAGGAGAAGATGGTATATGTAACCATTACTTAGAGTTAATATTAAATAGTGAGAACAGCGTAGAGGCTTCGAAGCCGCGAGGCGGAAGCTAGCAGCCAAATGTGCAAGTTTATTTTCATATAACAAGATTTCTCCATTTTCAAAGTTAATATGGTGGTTACCCTAGTGGGTACGACAAAACGAAATCGATTTTGCCGTAAGCTGCTTAGATAGCGGGACCGGAGAAATAATAACTAGTGGAATATACATATGCGACGGCATATTTTATTGGAACCTTCGACGAGACAAAAAAGAAGCACAATGCCGTCTAACGAACAGCATTAAGATACGCAAGTTAAATGGAATAATAAAAACGGAATAGGATATTTGGACTAAGTTTATTAGTGTTGTTAAATTGCTAAATACGGATCTGTACTTACAGAAAAATACATATTATACTAGCCAGCTCAGCGGACTTTGTTTACACCTTTCTGGTAGGTTGCGCAATGAGTTTGATTTTTTAATTAATTTATATCTCGACCATATATACAGTAGAAATCACAAACAAATAGTCTGACTTCACGCTTGAACGTAGACCTTTCCAAAAAGAAAAAAACTGAAGATGGTTTTCATCCGCCTATTACTAGTCCACTGCTGGACCTAGTCCTCTCCAAATGGGTAAATGTGCCATAAATGCCACGATTCATAATCGTGTTGGCGACCTCAGTCCCAGATGCTTCGCTTCTTCGCGTCAGTGATTAGATATGGCAAAACCATCCCTTCAGTGGGAGGCATAAATCAAGCAGTTAGGAGGCATATGAAGAAAAAGAAGAAACCATGCCATTGAGTAAAATTCGAACGCTAGCTCAAGAACCACGTGATAATAGCCACGATAACCGATAAACCGAACGAATTAGAGAATCTCCCAATCAGGAGACTCCCCATACCTATGTGTTTCCCTTTTTTTCCCTCCGATTTCCCTGTCTGAATATATCGTACCACGTAATTTTCGAAAATAACATACAATTTGTATCACTTCGATACTAAGACGGCGACAGGCTCAGCACCTGTCACGTTGTCTCCTCACAAGTTGGTTTGAGTTGTCAACTCATGTTAAACGTTTTATACGGCGGGTGTGGCGGGCACAGGTGTGAGATACACAGGAGATGCTTATACTAATCAACGTAGAGGCATATACAACCCACACCTGTATGAACGGAGCATAGACTTAAAATTAAAAAGACACGCCTGTATGCTAGCTGTAACAAATGTTAAATAATATTATAATTTCATATGAATTTAAGTCAAATGGTAGCAAGTAACCCTTCACTGCCAAAAAAAACATTGAAACCAAAAGAATGTCTTTTGAATTAATAAGATTAGACTTCTTGCCACTAAGAGCAGGGCGGTAAGATCGCCATAGCGAAGTAACTTACCGGTGTCTAAGTTGCATCGGTTCAACGTGTACCTCTTCCCCCTGACCAAATCAAAGATTATGAAGACGTGACACTTAGTGTTTGGGTATCGTAAAATGCAACTAAGGAAAAGCCTTAAAATTCGCAATGGTTACCGACAGATGGCGGGATAAAGTCGAAAAATACAGGTACCTACATATATAACCACTGGAAGAAATTAAGGCTAAGAAAAAATTAATTAATGAAACACACAATGACTAGAAGTGAAATTGAAGGGGATAAAATCGTTTTCCTTTTTTGTTGTTTATTTGCTTTCGTATATTGTGTTCATTAATAATAGATAAGATACTTACCATTGTAAATCGTTTATTTCTTTATATATTTTTGTATATTATATAATAATAAGTAATGGTCGTTATACGTGTAAAGGGTGGAAAATAAAGAATTAAAAGGTAATTATAATAAGAATAAACATCGAACACAATATATACTACAACCGTAACGTATAATATAAAATATTAGGATTTTGTGTACTGTCGCCAGCATAATGCAATTTCAATTTAATGCGATACCAAAAGAAACTCTTGAATCAATGCTACTACGATACTGTTATATGATTCTGGGTGGAAAACATCATATTAGACTTGTAGCTATGAAGTCGATTGTGCATTGAGTGAAGGGTTGTTAAATTAAGTGTTGTCATTTATTTGTGCCAACTGATATTTAAATTATAAAACAAATTTTCAAATAATATCTTCACAAAATTTATGGAAGGACACAATAAATTGGTCATACAGGTTGGATACAACGATACGACATCAAGCCCTGACGTGTCTAAACCTTTCAAACGATTGAAATTCAATAGTTATTGTTGATATGATTGACTTGTGTCACGGGAAAGATTAATTTACGTTAGAACGTCCGTCGCCGATTATGTTTTTCGGCGACGTAACATTCTACGCTCTCAACCGCTTCTCAATCGCCTTGACTCAACCGTGTGTCTTATAAGCGCCTCATTCGTCACGGAAAAATATGAGTCATAAAATTTGTCGCAACACAATCAAACCATAATTTTTACCAGGGCATAAGTAACACCTGTAATAATTCAAATAATGATTAGCTAACAATAGAAAGACAATACATTAGACGACTTAAAAGGTGTATGTTTGTGAATACGGATTAAACAAAGCAATTAAAGACACTACTTACAAGATTATTAAATTATTATGAATTTTATATTTTACTCGAATGTACTACGCTACGTATCACTAAATTAGGCAATTTAGAAGCATTCGCACAGCTGTTATTATTGTGAACGTGAGGTGCAAATTAGTTACAGAAAATGGGGAATACAACAATTAACATGTCGGTTTCGATTAAATGCGAGACCAGAATAGTAATTAAATGTAATAAAAATTAAAATTATTGTACGTGGTAGAGCCAAGCAGTGGCTTTTGCTGTTCGGTGAGTGCGGTAACCGCAGGCCCATTTCCCCTCCCTTCAAATTCCTAAATATCCTTAAAAGCCGGCAACGCACCTGCAGCCCCTTTGGAGCTACAGATATACATGGGCGCCGGTAATCACTTACCATCAAGAGAGCCGCTGGCTCGTTTGCCTCCAATCCCATAAAAAAAATTTCATTAAGCCCTGTTTCACGTGGCGTGGTAAAAGAATGCTGACTGAATTTTCATGCTGAACTTAACTTCTGAACGAGAAATGAACCAGCTCTCTTGTCACCAGCCGCTACGATCAGCCGCGGACATAATTTCTTTAAGAATTATGTCCGCGACTGACTAATATAGACGCGCGTCTCTAAGGAAATTGTCACAAATACATTGAGGTTTCCCTTAGAGACTTATATTTGCGTCATGTACCCAATTCAGCTGTCTCTGATTTCACCCCGTCTCTGGACGATGTACTCCTGATATAAGAGGCTGACGTATTAACGCAAGTAGTGTCCCACACAAGAGACTTGCCTGTCTCTCAAGAGACCAGTCATGCCGTTGAATCTCTTGCTAGAGATTTTAATTAATTAATTAAAAAATCAAATAAGTAGTTTAAATTTTAAGTTTACCTTAAATTAAATTAAACTAAATTTCATCGGCTCCAAGACCCTTTCCACTATTGAGAGGAGGCATTTGTCTAGATGTGGGACATTTACCCCCTGCTTCTAAACATTTACAATTATTGCAGTTTAATAATTAAAATTCAAATGGCGGTGTACAATTGCCCACCCCTTGCCATTCCATGGGTGTATATGTATATATAAGTCATGGCCTCAAACAAGTGACATAACTATCATAACCATGCCCGGCATTAATAAACCCGGCCGGTGACTGCCAGTTGCCAGCTTAGATTTGATAAGGTACAAAGCGTCAGATTCTAAAATTGCCAACCCGCTTGCCAAGCGTGGCGATTACTGTTATTCCTCTTTAAAATGAGCCTTTAAAAAGTCTAGTCAATTTATCCGCTATCCCCAAGTTTTCTACCTTTAATAATAGTGATGATGTAGAAAATAAGAACAGGAATAGCTCTGTTCCTCGCGTTAAAATACCTAGAACACTGGCCGCATAATGATTACTTAGCTTTTGAGTGAGTAAAGAACCCGATTAATCTACAAACATTCCGTGCAAGCCGTATGAAAACATATGACTATTTTTGTAGATAAGTAATAGAAAACTTAAGTACAATCCCCTATGTGGAGAAAACGTACTAATATGCTTTGTGAAACTAATGCACGATTTATGGTGTTGCCTGGATATTAAGAATACGACAAGAATGTGACATACTAATGTGAAACGTGGGTTGAAAAGCCAAAAATGTCTCTCTTCACCTCTGTGACCCATTGGGTATACACGGCTGTGAGAGTTTTTTTTTAATACTATTTTTTCAAGGAGATATTTCTTATTAACTTTATGTCCAACTGTTATGAGTAAACTCTACGGAGAAGTTTTTGAATTTCAAGCGAGATGAGAAGTGTCTATGAATTGTTTTACTCCGCTAACACTTGATGATATTGGTTGACTACTATTCATAAAAGGGTTGAATGTAAGAAGGAATCACAGATTTCTTGTTTTAAACAGTAGAATAAGCTTTTTGTAAGGAATAATTTCTTAAAAATTACGTTAATGCTTATAAGAATTAATATTATAAACTATATTTATATTTCTTTAGAAATATTTATTTTTGGTAATAATTTGTGATACGCTAAATAATTAACTGCTTTTTAAAATCTATCAACTACATTTTTTTGGATATTTCAACCTACGTAGGCTCCATAATCTGGAGTATATATATATATATATATATGTATAGTATGGGCCATTGTTGTGATTTGAATATGCCAAAATGTAAATCTCCAGCAATTACTGACAGATGATTATCAGGCAACCAACCAATAACGAAACCGAAAATGTCGAAACCATATGCCACAGATTTGTAACGGGAAGCAGCATCACTTCTGCGAAGGAACAAAATGTAATTAATGTAAATAATTGTCGTATTACACCTAAAATTGCCGTAATAAATTCCCTTCTTATAGCTACTTAGCTCTAGAGGACTGGGCCCTTGAGTTAACAAGAGATCCTGTAAGCGACTCGCAACGTAAAGGCACTAAAATACACGTGGGTTCAGATAAACAGACGTATTCCTCCATATCTATTAAGGTTGTGTAAAATCAAGATTACATTTAATATTTATGTACACATATACTAATATAATATTATAAATAGATACATTTTGTCAGGTTTATCTGTTTGCCTGTTTTTTATAGAACTTTTTTATGTTTCAGGAAATTCTAATAATGACGGTTTAGTACGAAATCATCATATTTATAAATTAAGTCGACAAAAAATAAGCTTACTGCCTGGCGTCATCGGCGTGCATTGCCTAAATAATTGGAGATAGATCAAAATAATGTAAGAAAGAAGTGGGTCATAGTCTAAAAACGGCCACGGTAGCCTATTTTTATCTTCAAGAGTATAGGTGCCTAGCTTGCCCCGTACTTGTGGGCTTGTAGGCTACTTAAATAGGCGCACTGAAAACCAGCGCTTCAGCTCAACTGCAGCATTAAACTGAGTGCGGTCTGTTTGCCCAATGCGCCACAGCTCACATAACAATAATAACTTTGTTGATTTATTATTATATTTTCCGTATATATACATTCCGTACTAGTCCTCGAAAGACAATGCACCTGTAAGCTCTTTGAAAGTTGGTTAAAGGTATCTATGGGCTAGTGTTACCACTTACCATCAGATGGACTGTTGGCTCGTTGGTTGAATTAATTTTATGAATCAAAACAATCTGAATGTCGATTTTCTCGGTTAATCTTATTCAAGGATAATTTATTGAACACGTAAATAGTCGTAAAGCTATTAAGTATTATAGATAATGAAAACAAATAGTTGTCGCGACGTAATTAAGGCCTAGAAAAAGAAACAAAATACGATACGGTGACAGACGAAGCAGGATTTAAAACCCCGTTTGACTCCAATAAAAAGCCTTAAACACGACGGTTGGTGTTTAATTAAAATTCCTTTTAAATTTGTTCTCAAACGGATAATACTTAAATACTGAGTTCAACACTCAGATTCTAGTATATGTAGGATAACACAATCGGTAATCCTATATGATATTGGCAAAGCTAGACAGATAATCATCTCAGTATACGGCCGGGAAAGCTTATTTTTAAATATTTGTTTTTAGTAATTAAATATGTCTTTGCCTTTTCGATTGCTCTTTAAATAGTACGTTTAAGTTTTTCTAGTCTATTTAATATACGCACGTTAATAGTACAGCGATGGAGAAGGCAGTGAGCTTAAAAAGTGAAACGTTAGTAAAAAAAGTAAAATACCAAAGTTTTAATATTCCACTGCTGGTAACAGACATTCTTTGAAATCTGCTGCTCAGAAGCCTCCAAGAGTTCACTACACTTTTCTAGTACGGCTTCTCGTAGAAAAGATATTTATATTTTTTTGAACCCAGAACTTCTCACACTAAACAGTTTTGCCTTAGCACCGTTCACGTGGTTAACAAGCGTGTAACATGTTACATATCAATTTATAATCACGTTCTGGAATCACTTCCGTTGAATCGGAAATTTAAATCGATTAACATGTCTAAGGCAAAAATGTTCAGGTCATCTATATCCAAAAGATCTTTCGATGAAGCTACGCTGTAGAGGTACCTACGCCGTAGCTGTAACGCGTAGCAATTACATAAATGTCTGTAATCAATAAGTGCCTATATCACATAAATAAGTCAGATAGTCCGGAGAATAGATAATAATAGTAGTGTTAATAGAACGGGTCCTTAGCTCGAGATCTGGGTTTAAAGCATTACGCAGTATCCGTGTTACTATTTGAGATACATGTAGATCTGGACTGTGTGCAATCCTGTTTTTTATGCCAGAATGGCCCGGCTCTATCGGAGTAGTACCGCGACCTCGCAGAATACCGGCGTAAAGTAGACGCATCTTGTGTTTCTGCGTTACGTTCGGTGAGTGAGGTAACCGGAGGCCCTCTCCCTTTCCTTTCCCCAGCCCCCATCCTCATCCTCCTTTCCAACGCCCAATTATCCTTAAAGATCGGCCACGCACCTGGAGCCACTCTGCTGTTGCAGATGTACGTGGGCGACGGTAATCACTTACCATCAGGTGAATCCCTGGCTCGTTTGTCCCTTTCCAATAATAAAAAAAAATATAAATATTCGTCAATAATTATTTATGTTTTATATTGTTACTGATTTTTATTTATTTTATGAAATTGAGTTATTTTATTTTCTGTTTTTTTTAATTTTCATTGTATGCAATATAGTATATAAAACAGTATTTAGATATTAACGTATTTTGTAAGTGTTGTAAATTATTATTTTTTAATATTATTATTTTTATACGTAAAATTGTAAGGAATTAAGTTTAAGTTAGGTGAACACATGATACTAACAGTTAGCACTTTATAATTTGCGTATTATAGTGACTGCTATGCGGCGTCCATTACGTCAATGCGTAGATTTTTTACCTGAAAATTACCACATTCCACAGCAAATGCTGAACCAAATCCTTTTCGGCACAGGCGATACTCTTGCTTTCTTTACAGGGTATTGACTTGTTATTTTTATATGTACTTGAGCTGAATAATTAATTTTTCTATTCTGTTGTCTACTACCATAGATGAGTCATGGTAGCCCAGTGGTCAAAGCTTTAAGGGCTTTAATTTTATAGTATGCGAGTAACTTTGGATTGATAGTCGGTGCTGCTGGCAACACTGACACGGCACCTTTTAATATTAATTTTAAGAGCTGAATTCATCACGTGCTCGGCGGTTAAGGAAAACATTGTGAGGAAACTTTAATATCTGAGAAATAATAAATAAAATATTTTGAGGACAAATGAAGTCCACCGCCCCGATCTGAAGCAGCGTGGCGGACTCTTCCGTGCTCCAAAACTCTATCAAATATTTGAGAGGCCTTTGCCCTGCAATGGACATTTACTGGCTGCTAGTTTACTGTACTACCCAAAACCTAACCAGGAAAGCTGTCTAATATAATATATTAATGTCAATGCATGAATTTCTGTTTGTTTTAATGGTAATGTGTGATTTCTGTTGTAAAACATTACGATGTTCCCTACATTAATCATCTTTCCAAACCTCACAAAACAAGAAATGGAACCAAAGCGATTTGCATAAAAAATTCGCGACCGTAGCCGGAACGGAATCTAAATAATAAATTGTCCATTGTTACGTGGCCCCGGATTATCCTTATGTATATTTATTTATGCAGACAACATAATGAATTCCCCTGGGATGAGCGATTATGTAGATTTTTAGCGTTGTCTGTTCCCAGTTGATGCTTTAGTGACGTTTGGTAATTAACGAAGTTACTGAAAGTTGCTATTTTTTTATTAAAGAAAGTAATAGACAACTATATATTTTGTACGTTGAACAGATGATCTTGTTAAAAGAAAGTTTACACGTAATGATAATTTCAAACAAATATTTTTAACAAAATTTTGTACATACTCGTAAATAATGAGAAATGATAAATCTCGGGCTTGACAATAGTATATCTTAATATTAATATATATAATAATATGATCTCAATATTAATATATTGTAAGTTTGCTCAGGTCCTTGAAAATGCATAATTTTTAGTCCTCTTTGTAATCCCCTTTTCCTTCAACCCTATAACAATATCCTCCACGGTAGATTGTTTAGTCTCGGAAGTAACTTGAAACAGAAATCGACCTCATAAATGTATTTAAAACTATAAGAAGTGTAAATTCAAGACGAATATTCCACACGTTTTATATAACGTACTAATAACGAGCTTCTAACTGCTACAGCTATTTGGAATCTACTCGATTTTCGTTAAGAGACGCAACCCTTATGTAGTTAAGCTATTGAAAATCAGATTAAAATATAATTTGGTTGCAGTTATAGTATTCATTTGCGAAAAATGATAAACCACAATCCAATAGATTCGAAATGATTGAATAATTATGGGGAAAATCAAATACAATTTGTTCGAATGCAGTTTCTTTCCATGTGGTATCCACCACCACGAAAGCCTGTTTTATACCTACAATTTGTATTATATAACTATCTGGTAGTAAACTTTATTGTAAATGCATACTGTGTAGTTGTAGTCAAAAATTAACACAAAGTACTTGCAATTTACAATAAGCCGTAAGTACTAGTCTCTGTCGCGACTATAAAATGGACTTTGAATAAGTTTTCAACCACTATGTCTGATGAAAAGTGGTAATATGAGTTGACGAGAAAGGTAAAGTCACGTTAATGTGAAAGTAAAAAAATTTCCCCACACTAAATAAATCATGAAATTAATTTACCAAATGCTAAAGCAATAGATGTAACTTAATGTAGAACGGGCAAGGAACATTTAAAGTTGATCGTTTGAAATTTTCTAAGCACTTATATTTTTTTTAAAACCACAGCTGATAAGTTTATGTTATATTATATATTAAAAAAATTAATCGAAAAATTTTAAAATGATGTCTTGTGTATTTTTCACATTAATCTGAAATGGGAGTGTGAAAAAAATTTCTCAAAGTTTATAAATTTATAAATTTGTTTTTAATAATAAAACGAAAATTACGTGACTTTTTTTTAAATTAGGTTTACGCCATCTAGTGTCCATATCTAAAACAACGTCGTTTCAAATCTTTCAAGCTTTCTTTTTGAAGCAATTACTGTGTTGGGTGGTTATTGTACAGATGTCGTTGGTGTATGATATTTAAGAGAATAAGTTTTCTTACTACATTATATTATTAGAATATTTTTTTTTAATTATTTAATTAACTAGTTTTATTCCTTACTATATTAATTATTATTGTTTGCCGTGTGGTGGCGTTAGAAATTGCTACCCCCTTTCTTCCCGTGCGTGTCGTAAGAGGCTAAAAGAAAAGCCTTAAAAATCGCAATTACTACCTACAGATGGCGTAATATCTAAACCTAAAAATACCAGATCAAAATTAAGCAGACAGAAGACGGGCAGCAGCGTTTAAGGTCCGAGGTGTCTGGTACTGTCCGCCAATCCGCTTGCCCAGCGTGGCAATTAAGACCAATCATGGTTCTTATAGGAGAGGTAAATATCCTGCAATTGACTATAGTATTGTGTTCGCCAAAAGGTGGATGCCTTTTGGAATACTTCACCAGGTAACCCAAAGGCTGAGGAGACATATTGTGATCGTTTTACAAATAGAAAATTATACGAGAGTATTTGTTGGAATACTGTATAATTAAATTAAATAGGCACTTTGCTTAAATAATGTCATTATTAATACCGCCTGTCTCGACGAAATAGCGATTCATTGGTGGTTAAGGCATTGGTGTTTTTACTGGTTAACATTTATCGTGAATTACGCCTGTGATACATATAAGTAGGAAGAGAAGACGTATTTCAATTTTACATGGCTCGTTATTGCAAAACGTGCACTTTTTGCCTTTCAAGGAGATAAACCGTGACGGGTGGCGGACCGTCTTGCCGGGCTCGCTCCCGGAGATGGCCGCGACAACATGAAAGCTTTTAAGCTTTACGACACCTACGAGACAAGGAGGGTGGCAGATTCATCACCGCCTAGTAAGTATAGTGCGCCAAATTTCATAAGGACCGGTTAAAAGGTGGCGCACTTATAAGCCCGTTATATCGCACACATATATGAAAAACTTCGAAGAATTACGGAAAGGGTCCGTTTAGGATACGGCACCCCAATAAGAAAATTAATCATTTAAATAATGAATGAATATTATTAAATTTTAATAAACCTCTTTCGAAAAATGGAGTAAAACAGAAGAACCAGAACGCGAGTTAATATTGTTGTCTTCCAATTCTATATCTGTCATCAAGAAAGTCTTAGTTTAAAATCGATTGCAAAATTTGTACAGAACAGACAGACAGACAAGAAAAAGAATTAATAAAAACTAAGATTGGAGCCGGGAATGGTTCGCCACGCTCCAGTGCGGGTTGGCGGACTTCACGCATCCTCTAAGTGTCTAAATAATATTTTATTTCGAATTCCTCGCGATGTTTGATATTAAAGCGAACGCTTTGATAACTTGACTACCACGGCTCAAACATGCTACATCATTTAGATTTGTTAAGTGATGGGCACCAGCGTCTATGGTTCGACTGTCTACTGTTCTCCCAGGGCGAGAGCTGTGTACAGCAGTATATCATCCGTGATAATGAATACTTAACTTAATAAAGTAGGTACCAAAAACCAAATTTCTCTTCATAGCTGCAAAAATTACAAAATACACTCAATATATTTCATCCACCTTAGATAATAATGTGAGAATTGGGATTGGGTTTCTGTCAGGAATCTTTCGTGTAATAAAGTAAATTAGGCATAAACAACAGCCATTGACATGAGTTTCTTCTTACGACTAAGGACATACGGTGGTGAATGGCGTGGCAATTTCGGTGCTACGTCTTAAGTGTTTTGCCAAAACACCTGTAATGCTTTTTGGCACAACGGATTCTAAGTTCAATGTTATCGCTAATTACACAACTCTTACGTATATCTTGTTTTGTATTTTTAGACGGTTTGTGATTCACGTCAGACGAAGAAAATTGGCAGGAGTTTGATAAATTGTCACATGTCGCAGGTCTACGCGCAGTACCAATTTCATCATAACCATCATCATTACCAACATATACACGTCTACTACTGGATGAGGACACTTGTCCTTCTAGATGATGTCGACCAGTGTGACAACCTATACTACCAGCAGTAGGCAACTGCGTAGAAGAAACAATTTCACAGAGGCATCCATTCGTCGTTAACCTTCCGATGTAACGCTTATGCGTTAAATATGCGGAGGAAGGGACAGATGCAGTGTCAGAGATAAGGGTCGAATACTGCACTACCAGACCCGAAAACCAATAATTTGTGTTTTTGGACAAATTTTGACTTTATTGATGAGCCACGTGACCTGTCAAGATTTTTAGATTTACCCATACTCCGCTCGCTAAGCAGGATGTTCGGTAGATTTGTTGTTCTCCATCATTAGTCTGCGGGATTTTGGTCCGGTATAGTCATATAATATACCAGCAGTTATTCGAGACTTGGTACGGGTGGAGTTTGTAATTTGCATGTAATTTCTTTTATAATATTTGAAAACCGTATCAAAAATATTTTTAGGAGTATTTTTTTATTATAAGTTAATAACAGTAACCAAAACTTTAATCGCCTATTCTACGCTCCTAGGCCTGCAACTCACATGCAGCTCACCCGGTCTCACAAGTTATATATTTAAACTGTTTAATATAAATACCGTTTTTACAGTCTGTAGCTTCAAAAACATTGTACTTTCATAGCGCCTTTCAACCCCGCTTTCATTCGGCGGATGCCTGCTCTTTATCAGAAACCTACCTGCCAGATTTCAAATTGGAAGGGTTTATACATCCGGAGATTTCGTGATTAGTCAATGGTATTGTGCTTTTTTACTTATAGGTATAAGAAATTTAAATTTTACTAATAATGAGAATCGTCCGACATCATTTTGTCTATTAACTTTTTATTTTCGCCAATTCATTTATAATATTACGTGTTACAGGTATTGTTGTAAATAATATTAGGAGGCTATTGGAATGCCACTTACATTTTATTGATACCTTTATTTACTATAAAAAACGTGACATTGCTTTTCAGGAAATACACATATTTTACAGAAAAAGTTTGTCTGTTTCTCCGTATTCTACCTTACATTTATAATTTTTACTTATTTAATTATTCTCCCTCTTTTCTTAATCGGCCTATGGAAGTGAAGAAAACATCTCGAAGAAACGTTAATCCTGCATGTCCGAGAAATAAAAACAGCGAAGTTCGTGAACCTACACTAGAACAGCGTAGCGGATTATTCATGGCATATATATATATTAATATATTGTTTTTGGAGTCTCCTATTATAGTTTTTCACTACTTCTTTTTACCATGACAAGAGTTGACTGGTAGAGTATGCCACTTAGCATTAAGTCCGCCCATTGTAACCTTTAGCGTAAGGTCATCAATAGCTATGCCCCTGAGCTAAAACAGCTCTACTCAAATATGGCCGCCCAGAAATACTTACACCAACTATCTAAGGTTCAAGATAAATAGCATTGCGATCTCCTATCCGTCAGAAAGATAATTAAAGAGGGCAAAAAAATGTGTATACAAGCTAGTGACGAAATGAGACAAGAATTAATTAAAAAAAAATTGTTGATGCAAACCCCAACCTACATAACTCCGTGCCATAAAACAAAAGTGACAGCCCTAAGTAAGGCATCTATCGTTAAAATTTGGCACGGTGCCAGATTTACATGGGGACTGTTTTATAATGGTACTGTGGCATAGTGTAGTTTTTAATGTAAAAACTAATTTAAGATTCTTGGAATACGGAAGTGCGAAGTACTATTTTGACAGAATTAACTGCCTAGAACCAGCTTTGAACTGCTTCCAGTTATATGTGTGTAATAATTATAGATTTTGAAGAATTTTCTTAGTTAACTCCCGCAGGAATAAATTATCAGCCAGTTTTTCTTATGCCACTGTCATACCTACTTAGTTGTAGTTTTGTCAAGGATTAATACATTCTAGTTTCATAAGTCCTAATATGACTCTTAGCACAAGAATTTCAAATAATTCGAAGTTTCGACATGCGAAGGGTTGCACACAAATTTTTATTTAACACGAAATTTACTTCTAAATTATATTTTTCTTAACTTTACCGCAACACATGTCTCAGGTAAGTGTCTATTTAAACGCAATGGATTTCTCAGAACCTGGACCTGTTCTGAAGAACCGTCTTTATGTTGATACTCTTTGTGTTACCATTTATTTATGTACTTTATAGTAAAATTTATGCACACCTGTTTTCGCAGTAACAGCTGCTATTTTTAAGCCGTTTGTTATTTTTTCCAACTATCCCGTAAGCTTTTGGCGTAAAATAAACTACACTTTACACGTGTTTGGAATGAGTTGAATGAATGAATGGAATGTTTCTTCTTACAAAATATGAATTTTTTATTTGTTTCATTGTTTCATGAAAAGTTTAAAAAACTTCTTTTTGAGATAAATTATATTCTACATCATGTAAGATGTTGCCACCGTGGCGTAGAACCAAGAGGAAAGAGGCCTATGTTCAGCAGTAGGCTTGAATGGCTCTAATGATGATGGTGAATGATGATATTACATTGTTTAGTTGATTATTTATTACCATTTTTATGAAATATTTTGACTTCCAAAATATAGAGATTGCACGCTGTATTCCAAAAACTCTACATTATTGCATTTTCGGCGTAATGTTTTCTAAATTCCATCCCCCCATCTCATCTCATCCCCTAATATGCCCACGACGTAACTGCAGCTCCTCTAGTTTTTCCAGACCTACGTGGGCGTCGGTAATCACTTTGCATCACGTGAGACACTTGCTCGTTTGCCCCCTTTTCTAATAAAAAATGGGAATATGCCAACTAAAGCTGGCACATCTTACATAAGAAATTTACTCATACTCAGCAGGCTAGGTGTCGGATTGGTGAACACTCGCACTAGTGCCTGCCCTGTGGGATGTTCAGCAGCAGTAGTGGTTTTTTATTTAAAGGACCATTAAAGAAAATATCCGGTAAGATATGTACCAAATTTCGTTCGAAGATTCTCGAGGATTATCTCTCAATAAAAAGCAATTCCGTTCTTTGATTGCCAAAGTCTTCATCACTAAGGACATTATACTTTTATTGCCTGTAAAAAAGAGAATTTAAATGACACAAATGAAAATAAATTGCCTAGATACCAAAAAAAAACAGTGTTGTAAGAAAGTAGAAACATGTATTCACACACAAATATTCACGTATATTCAATTTATATACAAATTATTTATATGCAAGTTCTTTAGGTATCGCCATAGTATCTCAAGGATCAGTCTTTAATTTCATGATACGCTAGTGAATTGGGTTCGAACCCCAGTGCCGGCACCATAAAAATTTTATACGTGTTCGTGGTTGAAGTACATCAAGAAGAGATCTGTAAGTCTTGAGAAATACTAAAAAAAATATTATGATTATACATCTCAAACATGAAACAGGCTTTTGCCCAGTCGTAGGACATTTACAGGCTACTGCAGCAAAAAATTGTTAAATTCCACTTTATACATTAAGTCTGCCTAATATAACAAAGGAAGTACAATGAGAATACATATTCATTGTTCTTCCTTTGTTTTCGTCCTTTATCTGCCTATATTTTTAAACATCGCAGTGCAAGAGCACCGATGGTTCTTAATACACTCATCACAATTTTATTACGAGCGGAATGCTCGAATGGTACCTCGGAGTACCAAAATAATCTTATGTGTTGTTCTAAAACGAGAGGCGCATTGCGTCGTTGCATTCTGAATCACACCGCGGGAATAGGTGCCACTCTGAAGTTCAAATAGATCGATGACTAACACACGGTATCACTGTATTCCGCTTCATTTCATAATCTTTTATGCAGAGAGTACATATTAAGGACTTCATGTCTGATGAAATTCTCTTCCAGTCAACCAACCAGTAGACAAATTTAAAGTTACAACAAGAATTAATATGTGTATCTACTAACACCGATCAGAAAAAAGGAGTTTCTCTTTGGCAGGTCACAGCGTAAATGGGCTTCCACAACAGAATTTTCGCCTCAAGACGTAATGTCTGGCGAACCTCATCGTCGTGTTTGTTCCCGGAGTTTGCAATGAGGTAAATATATATAGATATATTCTTTATATATATATATATATATATTGTAAGTTATATTACAGTTAAATATATATACTCGTAGTATACACATTTAACTCATGAGTAGGCATATTTAAATAGTTATCTACCTATTTAAACACAAATACATTTAGGTAAAATAAATAAAGAAAAATATTTTTGCACGAAAGATGACTTATTGAATTCTCAAGATTGTGTATATTATACACTGGCGTTTTATTCGAGTCCACAAAAACTGCCATTTTGAGAGTACAATAAATAACGAGAGTTATTCAAACGAGCCCGAACCACACCCAAACAGCAGACCGGGGCACTGAAAATCGCGAGAGTCGTACCACGCCGACCGAACCCAGGGTAGTAACTCCTCTACAGTTACTCAAGCTTTTCTAAACATTATCTCAATGCAGAACTATTTAAACAATTTAATTACAGTGGCATTAATAATCTGCAGTTACTGGCTGTCATCATCATCATCATCATTTCAGCCTATCAGAAGTCCACTGCTGAACATAGGCCTCCCCCAAAGATTGCCACGAAGCTCGGTCCTGAGCCACCTGCATCCATCGACTTCCCGCAACACTGCGCAGGTCGTCACTCCATCTTGTGGGGGGTCGTCCTACACTGCGTTTGCCTGTACGTGGCTGCCACTCGAGAACCTTTTTTCCCCAACGGTTGTCAGTTCTGCGAGCTATGTGGCCGGCCCATTGCCACTTCAGCTTGCTGATCTTTACGGCTATGTCGGTTACCTTAGTTCTGCTACGGATATCATCGTTGGAGACTCTATCACGCAGAGAAACACCGAGCATAGCCCTTTCCATAGCGCGCTGAGCAACTTTGAGCTTCCTCATACGGGCTGCAGTGAAGGACCAATTCTCGGATCCGTATGTCATCACTGGCAACACGCACTGGTTGTATACTTTTGTCTTGAGGCTTTGCGGTATACTCGACGAGAAGGAATGACGTAGTTTCCCGAACGCAGCCCAGCCGAGTTGGATTCGTCGATTGACCTCTGAGTCGAAGTTGGACTTACCTAATCGGACAATTTGTCCCAGGTATACGTACTCGTCTACAACTTCGAGCCTATTGTTCCCAACAACAACCGGTATTGGTGTGACATGGACGTTTGACATGAACTTCGTCTTGTCCATGTTCATCTTAAGACCAACATGTTGGGAGACGTTATTGAGGTCATTGAGCATTGTACTAAGCTCCTCCAGCGATCCTGCCATAAGAACTATGTCGTCGGCAAATCGAAGGTGAGTGATGTATTCACCATTGATGTTGATACCGTATCCTTTCCAGTTCAGCTGCTTGAAAACATCTTCGAATGCAGCGGTGAAGAGTTTCGGGGATATGACATCACCCTGTCTTACACCTTTCTGCAGTTGGATTGGTTTCGTACTCTGATTCTGTACTCGGATAGACATCGTAGCCTCATTGTACAAACACCTCAGCACTTCGATATACCGAGAGTCTATCTGGCACCGCTGGAGAGACTGTAGCACCGCCCAAATTTCGACTGAATCGAAGGCTTTCTCATAGTCCACATACGCCAGACATAATGGCAAATTGTACTCCTCGGCCTTTTGTACAATCTGGCGAAGAGTATGTATGTGGTCTATGGTACTATAGCCTTTTCGGAATCCGGCTTGTTCGGGAGGCTGGAAGTCGTCAAGTCTGTTCACTAGACGATTTGAGATGACTCTCGAAAACAGCACGTAGACGCGGCTTAGAAGCGATATCGGTCTATAATTCTTCAAAAGGCAGTTATACCCTTTCTTGAAGAATAGGACAACCACGCTTCTACTCCACGCTTTCGGCGTAACACCGCCATGAATGACGGAATTAAACAGCTTCTGAAGGACAGCAAGTATCGGTTTTCCACCCGCTTTCAGAAGCTCAGCTTTAATTCCGTCCTCACCCGGCGCCTTGCCGTTTTTAAGCTGTTTGAGAGCCATCCTAATCTCGCTCAGACTGACGTCCGGGATGTTATCGGAGTAATGTCGGATAAGCTTGGCTCTTGGGTCGTTACTCACATCAATGTGTGGTTTCAACGACGTTGTGTACAGCTGTCCGTAAAATCTCTCGATCTCACTCAAAATCTCGGCTCCAGCGGAAATGACTGCGCCGCTTTCGGTCTTCAGCTTGGTCAGTTGGCTCTTTCCGATAGGCAGATCTCTGGCGAAGACTTTGGAGCCTTGGTTCCGCTCTATCGCTTTTTCAATACAGGCTGTATTGAATTTGCGTAAGTCTTGCCTCATACATTTGGAGATCTGTCTATTCAGTAACCGATACGCTGACGCATCCTTTGTAGGCTGCAGCTTTATCTCACGCCTGGCTTTCATGAGTTTAAGAGTGTGATCGGAGAGCTTTTGGGGCTTGTTCGTGCGGCGGGTCCTGCAAAACTTAGCTCCTACCGCATGGACAGTTTCCACTAGCCTGCTATTCGTATCGTCCACTGTAACGCAATCGTCTAGGCACTGAAAGCGATTATGCAATTCCAGCTGAAAGCTCTCGGTGTTCTGGATAAGGGCACGTGGTGGGCGGAGCGTAGACTTCACCAGACGAGACCGCTCGAGCCTAATGTTAAAGTTCAGTGTGCCTCTGACCATTCGGTGATCACTGCCGGTTTTTACCCTAGTGATCACAGAGACATCACTGAACAGCTGACGCTTGGTCGTCATGATGAAGTCGATCTCATTTTTTGTGGTACCGTCCGGGCTCATCCATGTCCACTTCCTGTGGGGCCGCTTCTGGAAATAGGAGTTCATCATAAAGAATCCCTCCTTTGCCATGAAGTCAGCCAGCTGTTGCCCTCTTGGGTTCCGTTGCCCTACTCCAAAGTTCCCCACTATAAGCTCATCGCCTTTTTTCGTACCTAGTTTTGCGTTAAAGTCTCCCATCAACACCGTGTAGTGAGTCTTAGAGCAATGCATGGCTCTTGAAATATCCTCATACATTGCCTCCACTTCATCATCAGGGTGTGTCGAGGTTGGTGCGTATACCTGTTACTGGCTGTAGCGTACGCATATTGTGCAATGAACCGAGAAAGAACGACTATGCACATTTTTCTTGGTTGAAGTTCTATTTGGACCACACTATTCAATTGTTTTCGCGTGAACTGTGATACCAATTATACTAAGCTTCTAAAAAATAAAACACAATTCGTCAACTTGTAAGTATAACATATATCTTGACGGCTCGGTGGCTTAGTGGCTAAACGTTTGGCTGCGGAGGTAAGGGCTGCGGGTTCGATTATAGCACAGGACAAATATTTGTATGGACTACATAATGATTGTTACGGATCTGGTTTGTCTATGTGCAATTTATGTATGTGTCCTGCCTTCGCGACACAGGAGAAATTCCTACAGTGGTAACTTTAATTTAAAAAAAATCCATGAAGCGAGATTGTAAATTGTTTATTAATGAATGATAGAGATAGAGAATTCAGGTGGGATTAGTGATGGGGAGCAGTATCACTAGTGCGAGAGTACCGGCTCTTCAATTACCGACCCAGCTTACCCAGCGTGGTAACTATGGACAAAAATCTTCCGAGAAATATATGCCAACATTTGCTAGCGCTTTCAGAAGACCTATGTCCAGCTGTTAATTAAAATAGGCATTCGTAGTAGCAGTGGCGTAGCAGCTCCATGTGGAGCTTTATAAGAATATGGCTATATTTTCAGTCTGCCCGCCGGCCGCCTCCCGCACGCACGGGTAACGATAAAAGGCGCGCCAAGTTCCAATCTACCTAGGAACAAGAATCAATACACCTTCAAGGGGACCATGCCTCGATTCAGTTCTTCGAAGCCCCCCAGAAAAACCCGACTTCGACGTTACATTTTTTGTTCAGTCGTTGCGAAACATCGTACAAAAGAAATAACAAATGAATACAGCAAGTAATGAAATAAAAAAAATTTAAACACACCATTGACACTTATGAGCCAATACTCTATTAGAGTTGGCAGTTTATGAGTATTTCTAGTGTTTGGTAAATTAGATTAGAATTTATGAAATCGACAGAGAAAAGTGTTATGATTCTGTTTACATGTTCATAAAAAAATCAAATGTCTTATTATATTAACTCAAAACGCAGACACCATTTGGATATACTTTAATCGATCGATTCGAAGATATCGATTTAAATAAAAGTGTCAACTACGTAGAATGCACCACAGCACAGTAAGTTCGAAACAATCCCAGCCGCTAAGTTCCATCATTTTTATAGCGATGGAATACTAAGTTCCACCAACATCATCTAGATGCTCGGTTACCACTTTGCGTCTCTATCGAAACTTTTTGCCACGCACTACGACTTTGTGAAATCAACTATCGCTAGTGGTACTTCCGAACAGTTACGACTAAGATGCTTTTAAAAAGAGCCTATTCTGTTTTTTTTTGTTTGTAGGAAAGGTGGCAAATTAGCAAACAGTTCACCTGATGATAAGTGATTACCGTTGCCCACGTACATCGACAACACCGGAGGTGCTGCAGGTGTGTTGCTGGCCTTTACGGGTATTTGGATAAGGATGAGTAGTGGGATAGGGAGGGGGAGTGGGCCTCCGGTTACCTTACTCACCGAACGAAACGCAGAAGCACAAAATGCCTTTACTTCACGTCGGTATTCTGCGAGGCCGTGGTACCAACCCGGTCGAGCCGGCCCATTCGAGCAACAGCATAAGCCGCCGCTTGATTCCTTTCTTAAACTATGGCAATAGTTGCAGACCCAGTTTGAGGATGTTCGAGGGCGTCAACGATTACTTAGCATCTGGTTAGCCGCTTGGCATTGCAGAAATATTACGGAAAAGTAAAGTGGTTTTTCCGACAAGGGTATTGTAAAGTCAGAGATGGGAGGCGGGCAATTGTAGAATACATTGTGTGTATATGCCTTGTAAGGGTATTAGGGTCAAAAAGAGGGTTGAAAGGAAACCAATATGCTCTAGTGCGGTTTGATCATGTGAAAGTCATCACTTGCCTCCCATTGAGGGCCTAGACGATTGTCTTCATCATCGCAACATAGCAAAAGAATGCAACCTTTCACACTGCGACCAAAGCAGTGGAGTTACAGAACAGACGACGTATCTGGACGCCGGGGATAGGTTAATTAATCACCAAGATCGGTGTTGCAATCGGATACCATTGGAGATTTTTCCTTTTCAGAAAACCCCAAAAAATACGGAAGCTCAAAACAACAATACGTATTATTGACGAAATTCATTCACAATTATGCCATAGTGCGATAGGCAATTCCGTTAAAACTCTTATCATTTGCCAAACTCTTTTAGAACTCAAAGCGGGTTACGCTGTTAAGTATTTAAAATATATTCGTATTATTTATTTAAATAAAAACGTCTACGTAATACGTGTATGTAAAAATATAATGTTCGTTATGAGACACTCTCTACTTTTGTACATAGTCTGAAATAAATAAAATATTTTTGACCAGGAAAAAACGAGAAAATAAAACGGAACGTCACATTGGTATCGAAGCATAATTTCACATATTCAGGTCAGAAGATTATTTCAAGAAATAAAGTATTCGCAAGTGGGTCACGAGAAACATTTACATGATATAATTTTATTGGGACCTAATTTCTAGGTCATGCGTATTTTTACTTCACAAGTAATGAATTTTGTTGCCATGTTTTATTACTCTTATCATCAAGAACCGTCACCAAAGCTCGCGCGTTAAGAAACTGATAAATTGCGTTACATCTGAAGTTAAAAAAAGAGAAGTGATCCCATTTGATGCGATTGAAATTCTTTCTTACATGATGATTTCTTGTATTTACGCGAACACTACACATTTTAAATGAAACTATTATTTACGGATTTTATCGCGTTTAATTCTTTCTTACGTTTATAATAAGTACTGAAATCCTGATTACATAGAAATTCGTCTTCATTTGACATCGTTATTTTTCCTGATGAAAAATGTCCTCGGGCAAAATTAAGTAACCGGCTCATCTGATGCTAAGTGATTACCGTCGCCGATGTACATCAGTAATACCTGAGGAGCTGCAGGTGCGTTGCCGGCCTTTAAGGATTTTAAGGGGATGGAATAGAGAATGAGGAGGGGAGATGGGGAGGGGGATCCTGTTACCTTCTCACCGAACGAAACGCAGAATCACAATTTACGTCTATGTTATGCGTATATTATGCGAGGTTGTGGTGCAGATTCCTTAACCACACTATTAAAATATATTATGTTCTTCCACCCTAACAGTAGTTCGATCAATTCGGTATGTACACAAACCTATGAAGGTTTCCACATACTTTATGCCCAAAATTTGTGAATATACATTGGTTACAAAATAAATAAATAAAAAATAAAAATCAGTGAAGATAATAGCATCGATAAGATATTGGCTGGTGCACCTGATGTCGCCAGAGGCTAAGAAGTATAACCAAAATAGTCCACGGCTTTTACGGCTGCTCGAATGAGCTAGCTCGATCGGGGTAGAACCACGTGTGTGATCGAGGGAACCGGAGGCCTACTCCCCCCTCCCCTCCCCAAATACCCAACTAGGTCGATAACATACCTGCAACTCCTCTGGTTTTGCAGATGTACGTGGGCGTCGGGCCGCCAGATATTTTTTTTATTTTCTAATAAAAATCTAGTATGTTTTGTTATCCTTAAATGTTATCGTAGGCGGCAGACTGGATGCGTAACTTTCGCGCGTACTTTTTTTTTTTTCAACGGGACACTTCTGTGATACAACTGCAATTGAGACGGCTCTGTGGAATTATTTTCTCGGATGTTTCTCGACCTCGCCGTCTAGACAATTTCCTGCGAAATACAATGTCTCAACCTTTACAAATCGCGAAACAATCTCATTCCCTAAGGTCACTGTTTATAAAAAGCTAGCACGCCACTGTCGCTTTTCTCAGGTGTTAAGTTTTTTATGCCCTATTTGTTTTTGAATTAATCTTTGTCCACCCGTAATGAAATACGTCGGCAAATTTTCCTGCATGGTACTAATTATTGATTATCAGGTGTAGATGTATGTTGATTGTGCTATTTCAATTAAAACGCTAAATACATGTATGTTTAGGTAGTTAATATACATAAATTTCACATGGACAACAAACACCGTAATTTTTTGACGCTGTATAAATGTATGTGTGCGGAAATCGAACCCGCGATCCGCAGCGGCGCGGTCAAACACATAGCCACTGCGCCTAATTGCGAGTAATTGCCGCAGTTGTCAAAAAAGGTCAGTGAGGAATTTTTGAAGAATTTTTTTTTTTTTTTAATTATGTCTACACAAAATATAAACTTTTTTGTGTAATACTAAGGCAAAAATTAGTGACTATTCTAGTACTCTAGTTAGTTTATATGACTGAACTTGGGAATTGTCTCTGCCAAAATATACCAACTGTGACCATCAGGTGTTTTGGCAAAACATTTGGCAGCTGTACCACAGTAATGAAAAATATCTTGTTCGCTACATTCCAAATCACGAGGACTGCGTGATTCTGGCAGATAACCAATACCAAAAGCCGTCAGGTCACTAAAGATCATCCAAAAAAAGTAATTTACTTTTCAATTTGAAACCTGTAAGCCTTGTTGTGGCCATCCTGTCAAGAGCCATGTTAAGCCACTTAGCATATTTTGAATAGTACGTGAGTGACCCGGGTAGGAATTACGGAGCCGGTACTACTAAAATTATTATTAGCACAGTTAGTGCTGAATTCACCCCGTGCTCGGCGATGAAAGAGTACAATGTGAGAATCAGCGTTTCCAAATGAGTTTTCGCGAAATACCTTCGAAGCCATGATTGCTTAGTGGACAGGCGATCGCTTTAATTTCATAGAACGCGAATGACCTGGGTTCGGACAACAGCCCATTATAAATTAATCATGAGTGCAATAAAAACATCATGAAATAATCTGCATGTCTGTGAATTAATAAAAAAAAATTCAGTGGCGTGAGGGTTTCGCCCAGAAGTGGAACATTTACCGGATGCTACAGTACTTCCTTACTTATTGAATTAAAATAATGTAAATATTATTAAAATACACGAGCGCAGTTAACCTACCAGAGTTTTTTTTTTTTATGTTAAAGACGGCAAACGAGCAAGCGGTTCACCTGATGGTAAGTGCTTACCGTCGCCCACATACATCTGCGACACCATAGATGCTGCAGGTGCGTTGCCGGTCCTTAAGGATATTTGGGAGATGGAAGGGAAGAGGAAAGGAATAGGGACGGGGTGTGGGCCTCCGGTTACCTCACTCACCGAACGAAACGCAGAAGCACAATATGCCCCTACTTCACGCCGGTATTCTGCGAGGTCGTGGTATCAATCCGGTCGAGCCGGCCTATTCGAGCAGCAGCTTAAGCCGCCGCTTGTCTCTACCACGCTTAAAAATATTGTAGTATTGAGAACACATCGTTATATATATTCGCTATTTGTCACTGTTTATAATAAAACATAGCCTCTGTACTCACTCCAAAATAATTCATCAAACGCATACCGAGCATGAATTTAGAGTTCGATATAATTATGTCTCATAAATGTCTCTCGCAGTACCAATTGCAATATTTCATTTCTTGAAATAATGTGACCTCAATATGCAGAATAAATCGAGCGAAATTTGTTACTGGGTTTTTCGGTAAACAACTTTGAAAGTTCCTTTTTCAATAAGCGGTCAAAGTAAATTAAACCCCTGGTAGAATAGGACACGTTGGTTTAGTTTGAATGATTACTAACGATCCATTCGACTTTTCTGAGAGCTTAAGAGAATATAACTCACATTTCGTTCTGTAGGTTTCGTAAATGACGATTGAAGAAAATATCAACACAATTATTAATGTGAGCGATTCGACAATTTGTTTAAAATATTCATGCACTCACGACCGTTTACCTAACCCCCCGTCTTAGTCAGAAATCTAAACTTTTATTTTAATCGTTGTAACCCACTTTTTATTAGAGCTTTCTGGAACCATAGTTCCAAACGTTGTACTGATAATTTTTAATAAAGCTCTGGACCTCATTTTGCCAAACGCAACAAGTGGTGAGTTTAGTGCCGTCTCAGTGTTACGATACAAATCGTACATAAAAGTTTGGACAAATATTATACGATGTAAATATGGTATATTAAACATGCCGACACATCAATCACATAGTGAATCGAACTTGTGTCTCCCTGATTCGTAGACAGAGCACCTAACCACACGGCTATCGTGTGGTTATTATATTTTTATGCCGATTAAAATGACGTCAATTTTTTCTTCACAAGCCATCCATTTAGCTTCAAATAATCTTTAAATACATGTATTTTCAATTCAGCTCTTACAATTGATTGGCTCACCTTGACATTTATACAAGCGACGTTTAAGAATTAGATAAACACGTACATTTGCCTGAATTTATAGTTGTGTCCACGTTTGTCGGTCACAGCAAGGGTGTTGCGGGCATCAAAACATTGTAAAAATAGTGAATAATAAAAGATGTTGTATATTTTTATCAACACATTTTTTAAGTAAAAAGGGAGTGAACAAGCAAGAGACTCAACTGATGGAAAGTGCTTACCGACGCCCACGTATATTTGCAACTCCAAAGGAGCTGTAGCTGCGTTGCCGGCTTTAAAAAATATTTGGGTAGGGGAAGGATGAGGAGGAGAGGGTAAAGAGAGCCGCTCGGCTCTGCCACGAAATAAAGCCGTGTTTTGCGAGTTGCCTAGGAGTCCTACGGCTTTAAAATATTATGGCTTCCCTGAAATTCTGAAGTATGCATCCCGTACTTTTAGTGTTATAGAGAGTATTTTCAATATCTACAATACCTAGACTAGAGAAACAGACAGACAGACTTTTAAAACGGATTGCTTTACAGAACCCGTGGTCACAGGGGGACTCAGGAGTTAGACGTCCTGATGTCATTGTTAACTAGGGCTAGCTTCAGCTTCTAATTATAAATTTTGGTTCTATCTACGCAGAATGTGCTCTCAGTATGTTGAGGTAGTGGAGTGGGTATGCTTGGTTTTAGATTTAATTTTATTTATTACTGGAACCCTAGCCGGTGGTAACTCACAGGCTGTTTTTTGATTTCACTAGCCTCGCGAATCATCTATGGCAGGAATCGGTCTTTTTTCACGAGGACTTGTGTTCTTTCAAAGCTGGTGTAATGGTTTGGGCGATCAAGAATATGATGACAGACTGCAAACTTTCTTGGGCGTTGCTGTAAAGCACTCTTAACGACGGGAAGATTGCAAAAGAGAAAAAAAGAAGTTAGTTTTATTTCAAACGTGTAGCGTAAATGCAAGAAATCGATACGGAGTTCTGAGTTTAGGTATAACACCCGCTAACCTAGAACGAGACAGTTATTTAAAAATCACAGACAGAAACTTATTTTATTTATATGTACGTTAACCACAAGAGTCAAAGATCTTAGAGTAGACGAACTAAGCTCGTGTGTGTTTGTCTTTTTTTACTTGCACTTTTTTTGACTGCATAGCCTTGCTTAAGCATGTCGTAATAATTTTAGAAGACTACAGAGATTAAAGAATTGCGCCATCCTCCTTACAGCTCTGATTCTTTTTCTCCCTTTTCCCTGGTTCCTCTCTTTCCAAAAGTTTAAGTTTAGTTTCCGTTGTATTATTTTCACAGTTCTGAAGATGCTGGATACATTGTTATGATAATTGTTAAAAGCATTACTAAAGAAGAGTTTTGCCAGTGCTTTAAAAGGTTAATGACCGTTGCATTTTGCCTATCTGTGTGTTGTATTATATTTTAAATTATTTTGTAATTTCTTACACTCCTCTCGGACGGATGGATGAAGGCACACTTGACCGATTAATGGTGGCAAATCCATCCGAATACACCGAACCCAAACACCACAAACTAGTGATGGGGAGCTACAACAGTGGTGCGAGCACCGACACTGCACGCAGAACCCGCCTGCCCAGCGTGACTTTTCGTAGGAATTGTTATGGAAAGGTGTCCAGCAGTGGACTTTACTTTTTTTAGATTAATAAAAAAAGAACTGATGCCTTAAATATTTTTGGTACCTAAAAATATTACGTAGTCACTCACCAACGTAATTGACATTAAAATTTAACCACACGATGAAAAAGACCTATTATCTCAAAGTCACACGTCATCGAGCTCTCAATTCATTTGAACTTCAGAATCCGCCTATTATCGCATTGTGAATCAATGCAACGACGCAAAGCGGTCCCCGATATAGAAGGCCATAATGTATTTTAGCACTTAGTATTATCACTGACCAATAGGTTCTATAGTGAACATTATGCAATTGACAGATAATGCTGTCTGTTTGCATAATCTTGGGAAATATAGCAGAAAAAAAAATTCACACACATTCCCAGAAACACTCTGAGTGCTCCTTTATTTATTTTTTCTGTGTGATATAAACTCTGTCCGACTAATAGTTAAAGGTAAACTGTCATGTGTTGCCCATTGCTTCTTACAATCCCCGATGTGGAATCACGATAAGAACTACGATAGAATGTCTCGTGTGTCTGTGTTCGCTCTATGCTATGCTCGATTTTAATGTTGCAGTTTCTGTGATAGCGTTTAAATGCTTATTTCTTTATTCTATATCTATGAGGACATGCGAATTATTTCAGGAACCCCCTACAACGCTTTCGTAAGAACTAACGAAGAAAAAGCACACATATAAAAAAAAGGAAAACAAACTTAATCGATGTTTTAATTCCGATCGCATTCTTTTTTTATAAGAAATAAGCTAACAGAGGACCTGATGATGAGAGATTACTCCGGCCCGACTCGGCAGTGGACTGTTTAGAAGCTGTTTAGTAAAAATAAGAACCATCTGCGTATTGTACAGGTACTCTCTCTCTCTCTACTGAGTTTGGTATCAGAACACGCTCTAGGGGCGGGCAACCTGGACATACGTCCGGGGTGCCAAAACTTAGGAGGGCCATTTTGGCAGTAAGAGTGAGAAAAATATTGATGTGTTATATTATAACATAATTTGTAAAAATGTAATATTAAAAAATATTATTAGTGATTAAATAAAGATCAAAGAGTTCTACATGTGAGACTGCCTTGTTCAATATACTGGTTAACACTTTTAATTGGTGTTGCAGTTTTACTATAAACTACACACCGTATCGCCACAGCTATGGCCATGGGTACGCCGGGACTGCAAAGGTATAATCACATAACGCATAATCACGAATTAATATCTAATTATTGCATCATAGAATCATAATCTTTTGTATTTTGATTAAAAATGAAACGGCAAAATGTTCTTGTTTACAAAACAATAAAGGAAGTGCTGTACATCAAAGGCTACGAAAAATTTCAGTTAACAACTTTGCATAGCTCACATTCCTCGATGTCTAACTATTATCTTTGATGTTAACGTTCAGAAAATGAGAAGAAACAAACGATTTACAAGATTTATTAGTGTTGCAATTATAGTCGTTTGCTTCTGCATAGTCTGTACACTGATACTACTTTTTTTTTGTTGACGACCGCACGGCTTAGTGGTTAGCGTACCTGAACACATGGGTTCTTGGATCATATCCCAGGTATAGCTGATATTAGTACAAAATGACCAATTTTCGCACCTTCTTGTGCTACCGCGAGTCG
Organism: Bhutanitis thaidina; assembly: GCA_029286595.1. Classification (NCBI taxonomy): domain Eukaryota; kingdom Metazoa; phylum Arthropoda; class Insecta; order Lepidoptera; family Papilionidae; genus Bhutanitis; species Bhutanitis thaidina. The sequence goes on along the minus strand of JAGSMS010000009.1, from coordinate 4,453,749 downwards.
ATCGGCGAGTGCAGTAACCGGATGCCCACTCCCCTTTCCCTCACCCCTTACCTCCTCCCGAAATGTCCTTTAAGGTCGGCCCCGCACCTGCAGCTTTTCTGGTGTTGCAGATGTACGTGAGCGTCGGTAGTCACTTACCATCAGGTGAGCCGCTTGCTCGTTTGCCCCCAATCCCCTCGCCCAGCGGGGCGATTGTGTTGCCCATAATCGCGTAGTAATGTGTGCTGGTTTTTGGTGGCGCTTTCTTGGAGAGACCTATGTTCAGCAGTGGGCTAAAATTAACTGATGTAGTAGCAATTACCTCAGATTTAGATAATACTAGCGACTTCTCGCAGGTTGATTAAACGTTGCCACTAGGGATTCCTGTAATACTTAATGAGAATATAAAATTATCCTAAGTTCAATTTCATAACATTGTTTACAAACATACAAGCATCCACATTCATAATACTAAGAAGATTATACTGGCAACATATGCTACTAAAGGTTCAATGGATAAGTAAGTTTCTATGGTTATTTGTATGTTACTGGCAGGTAATGAAAACCGGTCAAGTGCGAGATGGCCTCGCGCACTGTGGGTTCCGAACAACAACATATCTAAATTGTGTTTCGTTTCGCTCGACCAATTTTTATTATTTGTTGTTTTAGCTCTAGAGATTGCATAATAATCACACCTATAATGCCTATATGTATTATCGGTTTTACGAAAGAGCGAAAACGGAAAACGTTGAAAAAAAAAACACATTTCATGTATGGGGACCGTCGTCGATTTTTACTTTTTGTTTTTATTATTATACAGCTCTTTAAAGGTAGGACAAACAGACGTTGTAGACTTAGTTTTTACGTACGGAACCCTAATAAGTACCGTATTGTATTGTTCAATCTCAGATTCTCCTACGCAACAATGAGTCAGTACGTGGGCTTTATGCTCATGTTATGTTGTTTTCAGTTGGCAGTTAAATGAGTAATTCTCGTCATTAACACGTATTTTTTATAGAAAAACAAGAAACTACCATCGTTAAACACATCGATTCAGTTTAAGAACTCCCACTTCGTCACATGATTGACTTTACGTTATCAGATGCTTTGTACATTGTACGCTTCTATACATTTTAATATATTTTTATTTAAATGAGTGTAATAATACCGTCCTTCTATATGAAGTTTATTTCATTTCAATAAACTAAATATATTAAAGTAACAGTTCTTTCATACAATCTCATAATATTGAGAGGATTTTGGAGCCGGTAACGGTCCAACACACTGCTCCAGTGCGAGTCAGCGGACTTCATTTGTTCTCGACTAGGGTGAAAAACAAGCTTCTTTACACCTGATGGTAGTAACCTCTGCAGCCTATGTTCACCTGCAAGCAACCTCAAAACCTCGAAGAAGTTCACAGATGCGTTATCGCTCCTTTGGATTAAGATAGAACGCCTCACAGCCCTTAATTATACTGACTCAATAACCGGATCACAATAATAATTGGTCTGCTGTTTCATTTTCCATTCAGAAAGGGGTAGTAGTTTCCTACCTAGTCGACCACAGGACAGAGAAGGAGTCTACCAGCAGATAATAAATTTAATGCACATTTTAATTGAAAAAGCTCGAAAACCATCGAAACTATCGACTTAAGATAACTGAGAAAAAAAAACAAAATTTTAAATAATATTTTTTTTAGTCGTTTGCTCATCAATCAGTTAAGAATTATATCATTCATTCACTCAATTAACTCACTAGCGCCAGTGTGCAGTCTCCCTAAGATAACGTAGCGCACCTACGAGTTGGTGAAGAAAAAACGTTGGCAGAAACAAGCAGTACAGAAATAGTGCCTGTTTGCGCAAAGACGGTCGTAATGCGTAGTTTATTTTTGTATCCATTGTCTTACGCAAAAAATTGTTTAGTTCTCGTAGGCTTTAAGATAGCCTTAAAGGAAATCGAAGTATCTGATAATTATAAAAAAATTATTAAATGTTAAACCCTTAAGTACATGCTATATATAATATAAACTCACTATTACCCATAGGGGTAGGCAGAGATTATCGTTATCCATTTCGCACAGCTAAGCGAAGCCAAACAGACGGTCAGACTTTTCGCCCCCACTGGAGCTACAATGTGTCTAGCCGAGTTTGTTCCCGGAGCTAGCCAATCTTCAATATTAATTTAAAAAAGAAAGAACAAAGCTTTAACCTTGTCGTCTCTTTCGACACACACAGGCAGAAAGGGCGTGGCAAAATCTTACACAGCTCCTGGTACCTCACGGATAGAAAAGTAAAATAATTTAAAGATTAATACAATCTCTCTAAAAATACTAAATCAATTATACAACGTTTAAGCAAAACCGCGTTATTAGACGTTCTACAGAATATATTTCTTAACTATTTATGTACTAGTAGGCTCAAAGGAATATAGGCAAAAGAGATTATAAAGATGTTTAGAAATGCATACTCGTACAATTTTACACTCCATTTTTTTTGTGTCAGATGTCTACAAAAATTTTAAATACACTGCAAATCAAGGACGCGTTATTCGCTGTGTAAGTACTTACTTTGCACTAGTTTTATGAAATTATAAAGACTTTTATTCCATGTCGTATCGTAAAGCAAAATGAGCATAATTTTACGCTGCATTCCGCCCCATTGATGTCTGACGTCCACATTTATTTTCACCAGCAAAAACACGTCGTTGCGGCGCCAATAAACCGCTCCAGATGAATGGAATTTACATCACTAGTTACTAGAATTACGTAGGTCACATTGGTGCGCCATTAGCATAATTCTTCGAGTTTATAAAACAAACTAGTATTGAGGCCGAGGCCTTTATTTACAGGTGAAGAGCGAGACAGAACTTCTTGATATTTTTCTATATATGATCAGACACATGAGGTAACATTTTAAGTTACAAACTTATTTAAATATTTCATATTGCATTCTATTCAATAGATCAACTTTAAAATTATATACTAAAAGTTAATATATTTAATGCGGAATTTTTCGAGACCTTTGACCGAAAATCCACCGGATTTACATCATTAAGTTGATGACACCTGCCACAAGTCCACTGCTGAACCTAGGTCTCCCCCAAAGATTGCCACAAACCACGGCCCTGGACCACACATAACCAGCTTGCCGATCCTTACAGCTATGTTGGTTACCCCAGTTCTAATGCGCTTATCTTCGTTACACATTCTGTTACTTTGTGAAACACCGAGCATAGCTTTTTCCATATTCCGCCGAGCAACTTAGAGCTTCCTCGTACGGCTTATCGTATGAAAGTGAGAGTGAGATATCCCTGTGTGATTTTCTATAAATTGGCAACGAATCACCTCGGGAACCTACCTAAGACAGCGGTCCATTATCATATATGTACATATATAACACCCAAGGGGCATGTGTTCGGAACAGAGAAGAACAAGCAACTTCTTTCCCGAAACAAAAAAAAAAAATTCTTTGCAAACAAATCCAAAGTTGCACAGCGTGCTATGGAAAGGGCTATGCTCTGTGTTTCTCTGCGTGATAGAGTCTGCAACGATGATATCCGCAGCAGAAATAAGGTAACCGACATAGCCGTAAGAATCAGCAAGCTGAAGTGGCAATGGGCCGGCCACATAGCTCGCAGAACTGACAACCGTTGCGAGAAAAAAGTTCTCGAGTGGCAGCCACGTACAGGCAAACGCAGTGTAGGACGACCCACCACAAGATGGAGTGACGACCTGCGCAGTGTTGCGGGAAGTCGATGGATGCAGGTGGCTCAGGACCGAGCATCGTGGCAATCTTTGGGGGAGGCCTATGTTCAGCATTGGACTTGTGATAGGCAGAAATGATGATGATGAAACAAATTTAAATCAGTATAAGTAATATTTACGATTATCATGGTGATCATCAGCGGGTAACTAGTTATCTGCAAGAGGTCTGCAAGAGGTCTGCAAGAGGTCTGCAAGAGGTCTGCAAGAGGTCTGCAAGAGGTCTGCAAGAGGTCTGCAAGAGGTCTGCAAGAGGTCTGCAAGAGGTTTTGCCGCAACAGCCATACTTGGCAGACGGATTGAGGATCGCAGTATCGTCTACCAGCACTATCGTCTCGTTCGGTGAATTTTTGGTTTAACATATTTCGAGATGGATCTTAACATCCCTATGTGCAAGAGGGCTGAGATTGAGATCTGCCAATGGTTTTCCTATGTGGACTGTATTGTGTTCTACCTTCGATTATTAAGATAATCTGTGGTGAACTCGATGTGCTCTTTTCCTATTATACATTACTATGTTTTAAGGTATGTTTATATATAGATTATAAAAACATATAATGGCATCGGAGTGTCATGGGGGTTGGAAATGAAGAACAGTGCAATGTCGGAATTTATTTCCGGTGTAACAAAATACTGAGTGGCCAACCTCGTTTGCAGGAAATGCGGCGTTTTTCCGTAATTTTTTTTGTTTACTATTTGTTTCATTTAATTACTTTTCTGTTCGTCTATTTCTTAGCAATTAATTGTATATTCTTTCTTTCTTTTTTTCATATTCTGCCAAGCGTCAGATTTTATTTCCCATTTATTTATTTATGGTTTTCATTTAATTTCATTTCCCAAGTATTTATCTTAGTTAATCAATTATTTGAAAAGTTAAAGTTTTACATTCGCCTTCATACTAATGTTATTATTATAGTAGGTTTTCCTTATATGGAGACAATTGTTTGAAGCAAATCCGTTATGGAAATGTGCATCTTTTTGTGACTCAAATGAATTTGATATGCGATTATACGTTTGCTGGTTACATCTGATATTGTAAAAAAGTTTCTGTTATGGAATAATATAATAAATGAAAATTTGTTCTCGTCTTTAAAACGCATCGTTCATCCGATTGAGCGCAAATTGTTTCGGTTATATTCGACACATTACTAGAAAAGTTAAGAATAAAAATAAAAAATAATGTGTTATACTAGGGAGCATAGCAAGGTTCAGATAGTTAATGATAATGAATATCTTTATCAACCAAAAACATAACAACACAACCATATCATTAACGTTGCAAGCGATCGCTTGAAGTATTTAAACAATCTCTTGTATGTTATGTTAGAAATAACTTCTTCATCATCAGCTTATTTAAGTCCACTGCTTGACTGGCGTTTATAATTGTATTCCACGCACGCCTTTGCATGTCTGCACGCCTGATGCTTCTCTCTGTTATTAGTTTCTTTTCATAACACAGTTTAAGATAAGATAATAGACGATCTAAAAGTCCACCTGATGGTAAATGGCTATTGCAGCCAAAGGACATCTACAAACAACTTCAACCGAAGAAGATCACCGTCACTTCTGAGGAATAGGATGGAATGCCTCAGAGCCTTTATTTATACTGGCTCTCTACATCCTTCAAACCGAAACACAGAAGTGGTAATACTGCTGATTATCGGCAGAAATATCTACGATAGTTCAGACAGTCCCTAGACAGAATAGAAGTCTTACTCTTACTTAGATTTCACTACGTTCAAGTAGGTTTATTACTATGGGAACCTGAACCTTCATTGACTTCACATCGAACACCCCTAAAAAAAACTCGTAACTTGATAGATTTAATCTAAATGTAGACCCGCCATCTGACTTTACCTTTTTTGATAAATAAAAAATCTTACCATGACTCGAATACAAACGATAAAATAACATGCGAAACTAATTGTCTGCTATAAATTGATCAATTTAAAGCTGATATCAATTTGAATATAATAATAATGCCAGCTTTAATTGAAATGTTAAATCCGCTCGTAACAGGAGTCTATTTTTGGGTTAGGTATTTAATTAAACAGGTTACTCGAGAGGAGAAGTAACTTCTGGATCCTAGTAATTAAAACAAAGAAAATACCACATCCTTTTAAACAAACAATCTTAGCATTAATGTAAATAAACAGATACTCTAATATTAATAGATGAAAAGCTAAAATGAACGTTGTCGCTGGAAAACGTCCGCCTTAACAGTCAAATAACGAAACGCGCGGGAATTGTAAACAAAATAACACTCGAGGTGATACGAAAATAATCGTGGAATGCCGGATATTGCAGGCGCTCGGGGGGACGCGGTCCGCAGGTGGCGAACCCTTGGCTACGTCGCGTTCAGCGTGTTCGGCTCAGTGCGCGACCGCAGCACACACGGCGTACACGTACCGAGCTCAACAATTAACACTTCGTGTCGATATGTAATAAAGTCAGCGAGATCTCCTGCGAGTGCTCGTAATATTGTTTTGTGGGAATTGTGCAGTGACATAAGACATTTAAGAAAACTTTATTCGTCAGATAAAATTATTTTTGTAAACAATGAAAGTTCTAACGGTAAACGATAAGACTGGTGTTGGGGACAATGAACCAACAGTGGAAGTAGAAGATGTCAAATTTACCAAGGAGGAATTGAACAGGTGATTAAAAATTAAACAATATTATTCCAAAACATTTCCGTTTTCTCTAAAACAAACTATCAATTTATTATACGTATGGTAGTCATTCATGCAAATATGCGTATTATCAAACAAACGTATTTGGAATTCATAGAACTCTCAATGTTTGTTGTAATCCTAATTAAATAACATCTATAAAAAGTTTTTAAGAAATTTTAAAAAATTTGAAAACAAAATGTTTCTATAAAGATATTTTTACAGTCAATAATTTTTTTTTTCTCATACACTAACTAGATTACAATTGTTTGTGAAAATAGGGCTCAGTAGGGATTACGAAAAATAAAGTGCGAAGTTCTTTTGTTATTGAACCGAGCAACCTTGTTGGCATATTTGTCCTTCTAGTAAGAAGACCTTACCTTTTAGTTGTCTGTTTTTGCTTATTTTTTGAAACACAAAGGGTTCTGACAGGATCATAAATCACTGCAAAGCTTGTCGAGAATGCGAAAACAGTGGGGACGTGTGTGCGAGCAAGTTCGCTAGGTCAGATGCCGTTGGACGCAAGCCAGAGTGACACAACTGCGTGGAATGTCTTGTTTACGCGCCGACGCGTCGCTTGTTGTCGTGCTTTTAGGGCGGGACACTGATGGAGTGGTTTTTTCTAGGGCTGTTGTAATTTCTACATTGTCAGCATTCTAATTAAACTAATATGTAGCTGTTTCTCCATCTAAGATTAGATTAACTTTCAGTACAATTTATAATGATTGATTGATTGATGATTTTATCAAAGTATAATTTCATTAATAATTTTTCATAAACTAGTTAGATAATCAGGTCCTTCCATGCATCATTGGAAGAGTTTTTAAGCTGATGGGCTGTTAAGGAATAGCTAATAAAAAGTGACTACATGACTTGTCTACAACAAAGTCATTAAACATAAGCACAGGTTAAGACCTTTGACTTTGTTCAAACTAAGTAATTAATTGAGATTTGGTCAATGTTAGTGGCGTGTGGAAGCTCGTAGCTCCTAAACTAACTAAAGAGGGGTATTCTCAGAGTTTTACTGCGTGATCTGAAATGAGAATACCCGCGTTAAAACTTAAAGTAACTGAAATTCCACTCAACATTGACAAACACAATAAAATGAAGTGACAATGCACCGATAATATAACGTAATATCGTTAGCTGTCAGGAAAACAGGTTTTCTAATGATAAATTCGTAACAGAAAACACTATGTAGGACAGCCCCTGTCCTAATGTGCAGGAGGGCGGTGGTTGCGCAGGATCGCGTTTCGAGGCATTTTAAGGTGGAGCCCTTATTAAGAATTGAACATGCGTAAGACTGCAATAAAGTTCGTGAAAATATTGATTATGATGGCGATGATTAATTATATATAGTTGATAGGATATATGCGTAAATGCCATTCGAAATGGAACGTTACAGCAAAAGGTTCATTAGCACCTTAGCAACACACATTTATATCATTTAAATTAGATTAATTGCAGGCCTTGTAGCATAATATACTTTGACATTGAAGTTAATTAATGACGAGAAATGCGCTGCCTATCCAGGGTTGCCAACTCTAAATAGATTAACTGCAAACAAGCTAAAATATGTAAAAAATTACGAAATTGTTAAAATTTACAATTATAGTAACTGGCAATGAACTGAAGTAAAGTTACTTTTTAAATAATTGTAATAACTTTAATTTTATATTTTTATTTTCATACTTCTATTTGTTTTTAAATTTCAATAGAGTTCCTACTGAACTTTAGTGGATTAAACATAGACAATCAAATGTAGCCAAGGTTGCCTATATTGAAATTAAGTTTTACGCAGTCTGGACGCCCCTATGTGATATCTTCTATCAAAATGTTTATGGCAGCTAAAACATGTAAAGGCAGTTATCATACACTCTGCTAACAAAATTGTAGAATTTAACGACACTAAAAACTGAAACGATTCCCCGAAACTTGTCGAGTAGATCTACAATTAAAATTTTAGGGCCATATAGTCAACTGTAGTCTGTATTTATAAGATCATTATGTTAACCGACTGTAGTTGACTAAATGTTAATCGTTTTTAGTTCATTTATATAGATCATTACATAAATAGACCAAAAACGATTATCTTGCGAATCAATTCAAATCAACAATCTGTAATGACAAAATTGTTCTTTTAACAGAGGATGTCCCCTCGGAGTGTCACGTGTCACTGGCTCGGTGTACGTTTGCGGGGCTCACGCTCTTCCCGGTGCCGTGAAGGTACTTCGCCCGGGCCTCGTAGTGAATGCAGCACCAGAGCTGCCCCCGCCGCCCGAGGACTGCGCCCCCAGACATTACGTGCCGTTGCTCGATACTCCGAATTCTGATATGCACCCGTACATGGAAAGGGTGGCCGACCTAATTAATGAGGTAAGTTTAAAAGTTAAAGAGAGCCTACTTTTACATCTCCGACGGAATCTTATGAATAATATTATCAGCAACTCGCACTGGAACTGTATGACAGACGTGGGTTTATTAATATTAAAAAATTGGCAGACAACGAACCTGAAAAGCAGATTTCGTTGTAAAATGTTGCAAATGTTTTTGTATAAAATCCCTTCATATAAAATCATCTTTTGTTAATTAGGTGGTCAAGCGAGGAGAAGTGGTATTGGTTCACTGCGTGGCCGGAGTGTCAAGATCCGTTACTCTGTGTCTGGCGTATCTCGTCAAATGGGAGAGAATGACGCTCAGAGATGCCTACCATCATATTAAACAGAGACGGTAATAATATACTTTGTCTGTTAACACTTTTAAATATTTTCATCAAATTTTGATGTTTAAGAAAAAATCTCTGTAACTCTGTCTGTCTCCGAAATAACCCTCACTTATTTACATCTAATTGGCCTTTTTTTATTGAAATCTGGTTATTGACAATATCATCATCTTTTATCGTTACAAATCATTAAAGGCTACATTTAAAAAAATATATATTTTCTGCAGACCACAAATCCGACCAAATACGGGATTCTTCAAACAATTAATAAAGTTTGAAGAGAGGCTCTTCAGCGAAGCTTCTGTGAAGATGGTGTACTGCGAAGCAATTGACAAGGAGATCCCTGACGTCTACGAACCCGACTACCGCGCCATGACTTGGTTCAGGCAACGGTACGGTCCTATCGAAAATAGCTGAGTCACATATTTAAATTTTTCGGTTAATTATCTAATGTTAAGTAATTCGTGTAGCGGTTACTTGGATAAAATGTTAAGAAACTAGCTCATATTATCACTTTAACCAAGAAACCGATACCTAGCTTAAGTCTAAACGTTGTCTGATTTGTATGTTTTAATAGCAATGGAGAAAACTGACTGTATCAATAAGTAAACCTTGCTATATAAGGTATGAATATGAATAAACGTTGCATTACCGGTGGTAAATACTTCTAAAGTCAAAGTTAAATAAATATTTACACTTAAAAAAATGTTGTTCACTTCTCTATAGATTTTAAATAGTAATCTTGTCATTAAGATTAAAAAAAATATTAGTTTTTAGTTTTCAATATAATAAACATCGATTTTTAATAAGTTCTCTATAAATTTTATATAGCTAGACCAGACAGATAAAATAGCACATATGTAAATGGTAATAAACTTTTGAACCGCTGACAAATATTTCTGTATAATTTTATAGGTATATTGATTTAAATGAACAATTCGTTCATATTTTAATAGTAGTAATGACAGAAGGTTTACTTAGTAATTAGTAACATTATGAAAGAGGGAAATGGATCCTACATTGTTGTCTCATACTCAAAATCTTTTAGCTTTTGTGTTATGATATACAAAATAAGACTGATGCATGAATGTTTTTAGATTAAGTTTAATATATCTGATTAGTTACTTTTATATACTAAAGCAACTGTGTATGTGTTCAAACATGTTAATAATCACTCGCCACTTCCGCGAGCTTTAAAATGTTCACATTATACATCTCGTATTCATGTTGCTTCCACTTCTTATTTCTAAGAATTGTACATTCGTTTATTATAAAAGTAAGATCAAGCTTTTGCCGTGTCTAAAATTAATTCTATTGTTAATTACTGTAATTGATAGTTCAACAGGACTCCTAGTTACACATTACAACTAGCGATCCTGTTATATTCAAAGCTTAGTCTTAGAATCGTTATCGTAGGCTCTATCTCCAAAGCTTCGTCAATAGCTACTCACTCTATACTTGAGTGATAACTAAAGATTGGTTATGATAAAAATATTTTGTGATTGAAAAGTTTCAAAAATGTGTGAGACTAATCATTCGTTGAATACGTATGCAGTTGTATTTTTTCATATTAACTAATTACTAATTGGATAAGTATTTTTAAACTCTATTAAGAACTTAACATCGTGTAAGAAATGTGATAATTTAATGAACTGTAATTAACTTTCGGAAGTTGTTTTTAGTGATAACTATGTATAATGAACATGGGACCAATATAAAGATACTTATTTGAAAATATTTTTTTTTTTGATTCTTTACCGTTATGAAAACCCTTTACGCTCACATATGTACATGCATACGGGAAGCGACACAGATAAATACTTAAAAAAATTACATGCAGTTTCAACCCTGACGTAGATAGAAAATATCTATAATTTACGAATGTTACCTAATTTACAAATATTCAATGACTAATCCCATTGAAGTTGTTGGCCCCGTGGCATTGAGCGCGTTAGACCAAAATATCCGGACGTCTCTATTAAGATCGCGGCATCGTACCGAGCGGAGCGTTAGCGGCTAAGACTTTCGTTCATTTACTATATTTACGAGTTTGACAAAAGCACTCTCAAAAATTCAATATTATATAATTTTGAACTGGTGGTAGACTCTTTTTCTGCTGAGGAGTCGTCTGGGTAGATACCAGACTCTTACCCATTACCGATAAACGGTAGTGCTACTCTTGTGTTCCGGTTTGAATGGTATTGAGAGTATAGTTACGAGATGTGAGGCATTTCATTTTAATCTCTAGAGTGACAACGCATATGTGATCGTCTCAGGTTGAACTTCCACGTGTGTCCATTTATAGACAAGGCTTTTTTTAAATATAATGGTATAAACTTTACGAACTTACAAGAGTATTCCTTTCTAAATATACGCTAGGACATACGACGTACCCGATGCAGCCCGATTGCAACGAACCAAACAAAAGCTTTTTTTAACGGTTGTTGCTATTAAGGAAAAATAATGTAAACAAAATGAATGAACAAGCCAGCGTCAACAATATTCTTGTTACGTCTGCTACTTGTATACAAAAACTATTGTATTGTTATTTTACTAATACCTAATCTAAATCACAATAATGTAGAAAATAACCTTAGAAAAAATTATTATTCTACTCGCTCGTGTCTTTTACTATGGTATAGAGATCGCTGTGAACAACTGACAACAACAATGCGGCTAACTCTTCCTGGTTGTGATGAGATTGCCGCCGAAAATAGGTTTTGTTCGGGCGCTGAACATTTTGCGCATCACTGTATAATAACATTGTAACCAGCCTCTGAACGTCTCATCGCAAGTCACAGGTCTTCTCAATTCAGAATGAGGCCCTACTTGGGGTCCACTAATTAATTAAATTAAATCCAATACCAAGCACACCTCAGAACGTCGAGCACCTCAGTGCGCCCGTGACCATTGGTGCTGTAAAGCACCCGAAACGTTGGGATTTGTAAACAATTATAAAACTTTTAGTTATGACACTCGGTGATTCTATTTGAACAGCTTGTAATACAAAAATTACTAAATTTTCATTATTATATAGTCATTAGTTTTACGTTTACGTTACGTTTTCCAGTACAATGTTTAAAGAAACCCATTCAGGAGATTGAAAACGTTTAGCTTCTTACTCAATTTTTATGCCTCAGGCACCAAAACCGAAAGGCTGACAGTTAAGGTCACAAGTCACTACCATTAAACAATTTATTGCGTTGGGGATCCATTAGATATCCTCACGTCAGCAATGGCTACGGACTACATAATAAAACTATGTTCTTTTCGTCTCGTCGCATATGATCATAGCCCAATATCGAGGAATAATTCCGACTATATTAAAGGGCGCATGGTAATACATACTAGATGAAGGACTACGGATTTCGGCTGTTTCGGTTACGGACTTTCACCGTAAACTGTGGTGCAAGGTTAAGGAAAGAAAAGATGTAACACACACGGATATAATCACATTACCTTCAAACGTAATATTCAAATTTATGTAAATGTGTGAAAGTCAATCGTGAAACTGACGTAAAGTATAACATTGCAGTTTGTCTTGGGCGACTGGATCACTATCCTCGCGTTAACAAACCACCTTCATCTTGATACTTTATTGTAATTGAATGCACATATCTCTAGGCCACAGTGATCTCATAACTTTCTTTACTCTTTTGATGTTGCCTTTACTTATCCTGTGCAATGTCTGCAATGTCGTGGACACAAGAACATATAAGATATCAGTAAAAAAGTATCGCCAAAATACTATGTGTACAGTGGTATATTTGAAATGAAATGATCTACTGATAAACAATAGTCTAAATAATATCTGGATTCGACGATGGTTCATAGCTATGCTAGGACCCGAAAGGTATATATGCTGCGACCGAGCTATTAACAAACTCTGTATTTATGGACCAAAGTGACTTATATTCACAATATGTTACGTTGGTTTAGGACCAAAAAACAATTTTGTTCTTTGGTCCTAAACCAACATCGGTTTACACAATCCGCTCAGGATTAGATTTAGCAATTTTACAAAATCTAATCTAATCCCGAGCGGCAGCCACGTACAGGCAAACGCAGTGTGAGACGACCCCCCACAAGATGAAGTGACAACCTGGGCAGTGTTGCGGAAAGAAGATGCAGGTGGCTCAGGACTGAGCGGAAATGATGATGATGAATCCCGACCGCCTGTGGTCGATAACTCGACACTAAGTGATTAAGAAATCAACTTATCCCACCAACTACCTGAAAGAGGAGAACATCTGCCGAACCTACTCGTTGAATATAAATCTTCAAAGACATCTTGGTATAAATAGTAAAAACTTTTTACGATCTAGACAGCTAATAATGTCTCTACACTGATTGTTTTCACCTGGCCACTGAGATAACGCTATATAAATAACAGAATTGGCATCCTGCCAAGACTGTCGATCTTTAAATTTGATTGACGTGAAAAATACATAACGTTTCAATAACAATGCATCAAGTCACGACAAGACAGTTTTCCTTACAGCTAAGAATATTAGGAAGAGAAGCTGTCAATATAATATAAAGATGAAAAGCTGACAAATGTATTGTCAAAACACCTGATGGTTACAACTGAAATTTGTTGGCGTAAAATTCCCAAGTTCAATGATATTTGCTAGTCGCACTAGCTCCCACGCAACTACTAAGAGACCTAAAAACGTATTCTTGTAACAAGATATTTGGCAGTAAGAAATAAATATCAAGGTTTTGGTTGTAAGCAGTAAATTAAAGTCTAAGAATTATTTAACCAATTTTTTATTAAACAATTATTTATTAAATATAACTAATATTATCTACATTTAAAAAAATCTAAGAAATACACCATAGATTACATAGAACACAAGCAAGTGACGGCAATTCTGTCCAGTTTCAATGTTTTAATGTTATTGTCTATATTATAAAACTGTAAAATTGGTGTGTCTATATTAAAGATATCCAAAATAACTTAATTCCAAAAAAAATTAGCCCTAAATGTTTGTCTGTTTATCTGTTTGTTGAGGCGTGAAAACTACGGAACTGATTACGAAGTCTGAAAGCTTATGACTCAAATTAAAAACTATGACCCTTTACGTCATAGACAAATATCGGGATTGGCAAGATCTAGTGAGTTATTCTGTCTGGTCGTCTACCTTAAAACGCTGATACCCTCATGGATTAGGGATGCAGCATCCATAAATAAGTAGAAATGCATTTTTGTGTATTATTTTAGAGTATGTATTTTCTTCCATTTTATTCACTACTACAAAACAATTCGATATATACAGTATAGGATGGGGCCCAACAGCAATCCTTGAACCACATGACACATCTACAATCTAAGAATGGTTCAAATGTAATTGAATTATCCTTAAGAATTACAGTATAATATAATCAGTTATCGTCTACCATAAAGCGATTCGTCAGCTTTTAGTAATTTCAGCGCTTAAATAACTATGGGGTATAAGGTGTAATGCAGCATCTCTTTCTACTCACCAATCAGTCTCCCCAGCTTGGTCATTGTGTCAAACCTTCCAAGAAACGCAAGCCGACTTTTGCTCGCACTTTCTAGGAGAGACCTATGTTCAGCTGTGGACTAAAATAGGCTTAGGTAGTGGTTGCTGACATTGAATTTATTTTTTGGCGCAATAAAACTTGGAACGCGGTAGAGATCTTAATATTGAATGTTTCTACAGTGATATATAAGGCACGCCGGAATGGTATTTGGACTGTCCCCAAGGATTTGACCTTGTTTTGCTTCATTTATCCACATTTACGCAAAACATTAAATTATAATATATACTGAAATTATATTATATTAAATTATAATATATACTGAAATTATATTATATTATAAATTATAGATAGATAGATAGATAGATAGATAGATAGATAGATAGATAGATAGATAGATAGATAGATAGATAGATAGAATACGCTTTATTGCACACCAAAAGAGGAAAATAATGTAATAGTACAAAACGTAATTAGATGAGAGGTGGAACAATGGGCGGTCTTATCGCTAAAAGCGATCTCTTCCAAACAACCTTTGGATGGACAGGATTGTTATAAATGAATTTGGAAGTTGCATAAAAGCAATTGATATATAAATAAAACAGTACATAAAAATGATATACACATATTATGGTGAAAATACATAACGTTTCAATAACAATGCATCAAGTCACGACAAGACAGTTTTCCTTACAGCTAAGAATATTAGGAAGAGAAGCTGTTAATATAATATAAAGATGAAAAGCTGACAAATGTTTTGTCAAAACGCCTGATGGTTACAACTGAAATTTGTTGGCGTAAAATTCCCAAGTTCAATGATATTTGCTAGTCGCACTAGCTCCCACGCAACTACTAAGAGACCTAAAAACGTATTCTTGTAACAAGATATTTGGCAGTAAGAAATAAATATCAAGGTTTTGGTCGTAAGCAGTAAATTAAAGTCTAAGAATTATTTAACCAATTTTTTATTAAATATAACTAATATTATCTACATTTAAAAAAATCTAAGAAATACACCATAGATTACATAGAACACAAGCAAGTGACGGCAATTCTGTCCAGTTTCAATGTTTTAATGTTATTGTCTATATTATAAAACTGTAAAATTGGTGTGTCTATATTAAAGATATCCAAAATAACTTAATTCCAAAAAAAATTAGCCCTAAATGTTTGTCTGTTTATCTGTTTGTTGAGGCGTGAAAACTACGGAACTGATTACAAAGTCTGAAAGCTTATGACTCAAATTAAAAACTATGACCCTTTACGTCATAGACAAATATCGGGATTGGCAAGATCTAGTGAGTTATTCTGTCTGGTCGTCTACCTTAAAACGCTGATACCCTCATGGATTAGTGATGCAGCATCCATAAATAAGTAGAAATGCATTTTTGTGTATTATTTTAGCGTATGTATTTTCTTCCATTTTATTCACTACTACAAAACAATTCGATATATACAGTATAGGATGGGGCCCAACAGCAATCCTTGAACCACATGACACATCTACAATCTAAGAATGGTTCAAATGTAATTGAATTATCCTTAAGAATTACAGTATAATATAATCAGTTATCGTCTACCATAAAGCGATTCGTCAGCTTTTAGTAATTTCAGCGCTTAAATAACTATGTCTGGTTATGTTGCTGACATTGAATTTATTTTTTGGCGCAATAAAACTTGGAACGCGGTAGAGATCTTAATGTTGAATATTTCTACAGTGATATATAAGGCACGCCGGAATGGTATTTGGACTGTCCCCAAGGATTTGACCTTGTTTTGCTTCATTTATCCACATTTACGCAAAACATTAAATTATAATATATACTGAAATTATATTATATTATAAATTATAGATAGAATACGCTTTATTGCACACCAAAAAGAGGAAAATAATGTAATAGTACAAAAACGTAATTAGATGAGAGGTGGAACAATGGGCGGTCTTATCGCTAAAAGCGATCTCTTCCAAACAACCTTTGGATGGACAGGATTGTTATAAATGAATTTGGAAGTTGCATAAAAGCAATTGATATAGAAATAAAACAGTACATAAAAAATGATATACACATATTATAGAAATACATACATGTTTTATAAATAGCTATTATAGATGTATACATATACATAAATAGACTAAATCAATACAAATATAAAAGAACTGTCTAAATAACCGAAATTACAAAGATAGATAGTAGGCCTTGACTTGATTTTTAAAAACTGGTAAGGATTGGGCGCGTCTTACCGATAGCGGAAGGGCATTCCATAGACGGACAGCTTGTACAGAGAATGATCTGTCAAAAAATTTTGTGCTATGAACTGGTATTCTTAATTTAAAATTCTCCGATGACCTCAAAAACCGTGAATGAGAACCATGAAGGAATTCAAAACGTTGCTTAAGATATGAAGGGCAAGAAGGGTTATACAACACATTATATAGAAGAAAAAGAATATGAGCATGAGAAAGGCGAATAGGTAGCCACTTGAGCTTAGTACGAAAATGTGAAACATGATCATACTTGCGTAGACCAAATATAAATCTTATACAAAAATTTTGGAGTCGCTCAAGCTTATCAAGTTGCTTTTCGGCTAGATCTAGATAGCTGACATCTGCATAATCAACAATTGGAAGGAGAAGAGACTGTGCAAGCGCAATCTTAGTGGCAGTAGGAAGAAAGTTTCGTAATCTTCTCAAAGATGCGGCAAAAGCAAAAAGTTTCCGACTTACTTCTTGCAATTGAGGTCCCCATGAAAATGATTTATCTATGATAATACCCAAGTTATTAACTTTATCACTAATGGGGATTACACTTCCATCAAAAATTACTTGGGGAGCCATAGCCAAATTAGATTTACCTATTAATTTCGAGCTGCCAATTATTATAACTTGGCTCTTTAATGGATTGACCTTAAGACCATACTCCTTGCTCCACTCTGAAATACGTGCGAGGTCTGCGTTCAAGGTATCAATACCTATAGCTAAATCAATAGGAGAAGCCTGGGTGTAGATTTGAAGATCATCTGCATAAAGGTGGTAGGAAGAACTTAATTTAGTTGATATAGAATTAATAAAAACAGCGAAAAGCAATGGAGATAGTACGCCACCCTGTGGAACACCAGCAATATTACACCAAGAAGGGAAAGTCTCTTCAATGCGGACACGTTGCCGGCGCCCAGACAGATAACTTCGTAACCAATCAATTACTGTCGGAGATATGTTAAGCGAGCCGAGTATACCCAATAAGATGTCAAAATCAACAGTATTAAAAGCATTGCTAAAATCTAGCAATGATAATACCCAAGTTATTAACTTTATCACTAATGGGGATTACACTTCCATCAAAAATTACTTGGGGAGCCATAGCCAAATTAGATTTACCTATTAATTTCGAGCTGCCAATCATTATAACTTGGCTCTTTAATGGATTGACCTTAAGACCATACTCCTTGCTCCACTCTGAAATACGTGCGAGGTCTGCGTTCAAGGTATCAATACCTATAGCTAAATCAATAGGAGAAGCCTGGGTGTAGATTTGAAGATCATCTGCATAAAGGTGGTAGGAAGAAAGTTTCGTAATCTTCTCAAAGATGCGGCAGAAGCAAAAAGTTTCCGACTTACTTCTTGCAATTGAGGTCCCCATGAAAATGATTTATCTATGATAATACCCAAGTTATTAACTTTATCACTAATGGGGATTACACTTCCATCAAAAATTACTTGGGGAGCCATAGCCAAATTAGATTTACCTATTAATTTCGAGCTGCCAATCATTATAACTTGGCTCTTTAATGGATTGACCTTAAGACCATACTCCTTGCTCCACTCTGAAATACGTGCGAGGTCTGCGTTCAAGGTATCAATACCTATAGCTAAATCAATAGGAGAAGCCTGGGTGTAGATTTGAAGATCATCTGCATAAAGGTGGTAGGAAGAACTTAATTTAGTTGATATAGAATTAATAAAAACAGCGAAAAGCAATGGAGATAGTACGCCACCCTGTGGAACACCAGCAATATTACACCAAGAAGGGAAAGTCTCTTCAATGCGGACACGTTGCCGGCGCCCAGACAGATAACTTCGTAACCAATCAATTACTGTCGGAGATATGTTAAGCGAGCCGAGTATACCCAATAAGATGTCAAAATCAACAGTATTAAAAGCATTGCTAAAATCTAGCAATGATAACACAGTTAACTTACCACTCTCCATTCCCGATCTAATATCGTCCGTAATATTGACCAAGGCAGTGAAAGTACTATGACCGGGACGGAAACCAGATTGAAAAGAATTTAGAAGCGAATTTTCGCGTAAGAAAGCGCTCAGCTGATCATACACAAGACGTTCTAGGACTTTAGAAAGGAATGGTAAAATAGATAAAGGACGATATTCAGAAAAGGATGCAGGATTAGATTTCTTAGGTAAGGGTATAATTTGTGCATCTTTCCATGTTGATGGAAACACACCAGAGGAGACAGAGAAATTCAGGATATGACAGAGAACGGGAATAAGAAAGTCAATGATTGGAAGGATCATATTACGGCTGATACAGTCGTTGCCAACGGCATTAGAGGTAATGGATAAAACGCTCTTCTTAACATCACAAGCAGAGAATTGATTAAAAACAAAAGGCAAATAATCCGGAGTAGGTAGAGAAGTAAGATAATTTAGAGTATTTATTTTTGAAGCCCTATTAGAGTGAGATGAAGCACAGAAGTCATGATTCAAAGAATCAATATTTAAATCTCTAGAGAGTTTATCATTACGTGACCTTCCTACCCCTAGTGATTTCAGAAAGTTCCAGACTTTTGCTGGGTCTCCATTTTGTACCGTTGCATGAATGTGATGGCGTTGAGCATCCCTACACACCTTATTGCAGTGATTTCGAATAGCAGCGTATTTTTGCCAGTTTATGTCGGTAGGCTTACATTTATATTTAGATTTTGCTGCAGCTTTTCTATTTAAAATTGTTTTATATCCTTAGTGAGCCAAGGTGAAGGGAGTTGTTTCATTTTTACGGCACGAACTGGAGCATGCCTGTCATAAAGGTCGGTTAAATTAGATGTAAAGAATTGGACTTTCTCATCGATTGATTCGGCTATTAAAAGAGGCAACCAATCAATGTTTGAAACATCTTTACGTAGATTGTTGATGTTTATGCCACCAAAATTGCGTTGCAGAAGAAATTTGGACCTTGCTTTAGGTGGACGTATTTTGTACGAAACAAAAATAAGATCATGGTAAGATCATGCAAAAATGCATCAGCTGAGCATTGGCCATACTTAGTAACAAGTTCAGAGGAAGACACAAAAATAAGGTCTAGAAGTGAAGGAATAGCATTTGGAAAATGATGAGTAGCATTTAGAGGTAGAACGGTGAGGTTAACCGAATCTACAATTGATTTAAGGGAACTAGAACGAGAGTCCTGTTTGAGCAGGCATGTATTAAAATCGCCCATGATAATGGTGTGTGAGTAAGAAGGCGATAAATTTTCTAGAACATTTTCGAATGAAGTGAAAAAGTCAATACGTGAAGAAGGACAGTAATACACACCAAGCAGGACTTTACTATGATAAAGATCCACTTCTATAAAAAGGTGTTCACCTGCGTTGAGCGGAGGCGGCTGTGCTGTCATACTAACTACTGAAAAAGGAATGTACGCACGAAGGTATATCGCAACACCACCACCACCACCCACCGCACGATCATTCCTAATAAGCTGGTAACCAGGTAAAGAATAACTAGTAGAAGGGAGGCATGGCTTAAGCCAAGATTCGGAAACGAGAATAGCATGAATATTGTTAGAGTCAAAGGTGGCAAGCATATCAGAAAAATGAGCCGGAATACTTTGGGCATTTATATGAACGACGTTAAGGTTTTTTGGAACATCAGAAAACTTTGAAATAAGAACTTCAGAAAGCGGTTGGAAGCTTGTAAAACTGCCGTCTCCACTTACTGCAGAGTAAAAGCTGTCAAGGTCACTACCATCATCAGTATTAGACATTTAAATAGATACTATAAAACTATAAAATAAAAAATAAAATAATAATAGTAATAAAATTTACACGTAAATACGCAATCATGTCCACCCGCCAGTTGAGTGTTACACAAATTAAGTAATTATCATAACACACTTTAAATAACTATAAAGCCAAAATAAAAAAAATAAAAAATTAAACACCTATACAACAACTTAGTAACAAAAACAAATTGAGAATGTTTTATAAAATATGATAACAGACTTGCGTGCAACGAATCGCAGACAATGATATTAATTTAAAAAAAAAGAATCTGAAACATGAGTATTGTCTTTGACAAATTGACGTTGATTGATTGACAAATGTCGTTGACATATTATGATAATGACAATTATGAATATAAAAAGTATAGTTACCTACAATACAAAATAATTAATATAAAGATTTACGACTTAGTAGAAACAATTGCATGGTATTAATAACATATTACGTAAAAGTAAAAACTAACAAATATGATGTATCCTATTGAGACATTAAAACAATCACCTACACTAATAATCATGGTGTCACTTTTTGAGGCCAGCACCACGCTTAGACTTCACCGTCGTAGTTTTTGCCTCGATAATTGGTTTTGGGCTTACTTGGCAGTCAATTTTACTGATGTCATGGAGACTAAAAATTCGACGGCGTGTCCCGTCAGACTTGGCTACGTACACACATCCCTCTCTTGTCCAACAGTTAGAAATGCCAAACTTTTCACGAGCGGCCATGAAAGCGTCATGTCTTGTCTTGGTAAGGAATTCAGACACTGTGATACCTGAGCCCTTCATTTGCGATTTGGAATACCAGACTTTGTCACGCAGTGAGACATCTTGGAATTTCACCAATATCGGCCGGGGTTTGTGAGGAGCAGTTGGACGACCCATCCTGTGACACCGTTTTATGTCGACTGTAGAACTCTCACTTAGCTTGAGATGACTGTGCAACACTTTAATAACAATTGAAGTAGTCTCTTCTTTTGTTTGCTCTGTTACACCGTGCAGCAGCAATATCTTTCTACGACTCCGTGTCTCCATATGATCAACATTTAGGGCGAGCACTCCATTTGTTGCTGAAGACTGCTGAGAGCTTGCCCCACAAATGATTTGAAAAACATATAATTAGCTGCTAGTGCTGCAGTACTGGCTGGTGAAGTAGGACACTTCCGCAATTCTTCCTCAAAATTATTCATCCTCATATGAAACACATCCATCAAGTCCGTCAGACTGTTCTTAATTGACTTATCCATTTTGTAGCGAATGGAAGTGGCAAGAAGAGAAAAGTGTTGTAAGTTGAGGATATAATGAAAACACTCACTGGCAGGTAGCTAGCTTTTGCTAAAAAGCATTTACACTATATAATAACAAGTATTTTCTAATTAATTTTAAATAAAACTCAGGAGCGAACTTCGTTATGTATTGCTTTTACAACTATCCTCTTGCTATATCTATATATATTATAGTATATAGCTATATATATTATAGTACATACTGTTTATGTATATCTGTTATAATGTTTCTCTCGTTTATTAATCATCACAAATGTTTTTTTTTATTGGATTGGGGTGAAAAACGAGCTACTAGTCCATCTGATGGTAAGTGACTATTTTTTTTTTTTTTTTTTATAGAAGAAGGGGGCAAACGAATGTGCGGCTCACCTGATAGTAAGTGATCACCGACGCCCACGAACATCCACAACACCAGAGGAGCTACAGATGCGCTGCCGGCCTTTAAGGAAGGAATAAGCTCTTTTCTTGAAGGTCCCTAAGTCGTAACTGTTCGGAAATACTGCTGGCGACAGCTGATTCCACAAAATCGAAGTGCGTGGCAGAAAACTTCGATTAAAACGCACTGTGGTGGAATGCCAACCATCTAGGTGGTATCGATGGAACTTCGAATTCTGTCGCGATGTACGATGGTGAAACTCAGCAGCTGGGATCAATCCGAAAAGTTCCTCAGAACATTCCCCGTGGAAAATTTTGTAAAAAATGCAAAGAGAACATGCAGAGAGCAACATCTCTTCGCAAGGCCAAAGGATCAAGCCGATCAGAGAGAGCTTGGTCGCCGACAATTCGAGCCGCTCGACGTTGGATACGGTCAAATGGAAGGAGTTGGTACTGGGGTGCCCCTGCCCAGAGATGAGAACAGTATTCCATGTGGGGCCGAACTTGCGCCTTATAAAGTTGCAAACGGTGGACCGGCATGAAATACTGTCCCGCTCTACAGAGCACACCGAGCTTTTTGGAGGCCAATTTGGCCTTTCCTCCAAGTGACCACGGAACTGAACGTCGCTCGATATGTCAACGCCAAGGATTCTGATACTGGCTGAGGCAATAAGGGAATGTTCTCAAAAGAGGAGAAACGACAAAGGGATTCTTTTAGCGGTGAACGCGCAAACCTGTGTCTTTTGGGGTTGAATAGGACCAAATTACGTCGACCCCAAACCGAGACTTTGAATAACAAGGTCTCGACTTCAGACACAAGTTTGTTCCGGCACTCGTCGACGTGTTCCCGAGAAATATTCGCACGGCCTGTATATAGGCATCACCCGTGCTGTCGTCTGCATAGCAATGAATGCTACTGATTTGTAGCATGTCGTTGATATGCAGAAGGAACAGAGAGGAGATAGCACACAGCCTTGTGGAACACCAGCATTCACGGGTTTGGGGTCCGAGCATGCACCGTCGACAACAACCTTGATGCTCCGATCCGTGAGGAAGCTGGAGACCCAGTTGCACAATCTCTCAGGAACCCCGTAAGATGAAAGCTTTGAAAGAAGCGCTTTATGCCAAACCCTATCAAATGCTTTCGCTACGTCCAGACTAACCGCCAAAGCCTCCCCCTTAGACTCAACTGCTTCTGCCCATCGGTGAGTCAGGTAAACTAGAAGATCACCAGCTGATCGTCCGCGACGGAAACCGTACTGTCGGTCACTGATCAGCTGGTGTTCCTCCAGGTACCTCAGGAGCTGGGTGTTGATGAGTGACTCCATTATTTTAGATAACAAGGGGGTGATGGCAATAGGCCTGTAGTTGTACGGATCAGAGCGGTCGCCTTTTTTGGGTATTGGATGCACAAATGCCGTCTTCCAAGATTCCGGGACGACGCCTGAAGAGTAGGAGTGCCGGAAAAGACGCGTGAGAACCGGTGCCAACTCAGGGGCACACATCCTCAGCACAATTGGAGGGATTCCGTCCGGCCCACTCGACTTATGAATGTCCAGGGAGCGGAGTGCCTTTCGCACTGAGCTCTGCAGAAACTGAATTTCCGGCATGGAGCACTTACACCACGGGATGGTAGGTGGAGAGTTTCCCCGGTCATCAAGAGTCGAGTTGAATGCAAAAAGAGAGCCCAAGAGATCGGCTTTCTCTTTTGCAGTATGGGCCCGCGAATCATCCTCCTTGTGTAGAGATGGGACAGATGGCTGACAGAAATTCCCCTGGACAGCCTTGGCGAGAGACCAGAATGCGCGGGATCCCGATGGGAGGCGAACTAATCTCTCGCCAATTCTGCCAATGTGCTTTAACTTTGCCGCAGCGATAACTCTTTGAAGGACCTGGAGGCAGAGTTGTACTCGTTTTAAGAGCACTGGTTTTGCATCCTGAGACGCCGATGCATCGGCCCAGGCCTGGTAGCACTTCCGCTTTCGGCGTGACGCTATTTTGCAGGTGCGACCAAACCAAGGCTGGGATTTACCTCCGACAGGCACTGCAGAGAACGGAATAAAAAGTTCCATTCCCTGAAGTACCACATCGGTGACAGAATCTGCAACGGCGTTGGGATCATCCAGCGAGAAGCAAACCTGCCCCCATGGGTAGGAAGCAAAGAAAGACCGCATTCCATTCCAATCTGCCGACCTATAGTGCCACACACGGCGGAAGCCCGCAGATCGCGTTCGGGATCGGCGCGCGATAGGCACTACACTCCGGATCAGACAGTGGTCCGACGAGCCAAGAGGGGCATCGACTGAGACCAAATATCCGTCCGGGTGTGAGGTCAGCAAAAGGTCCAACAGGGAAGGTGTATGACCTTCCACGTCCGGGATCCGCGTCGGCGAGGTTACCAGTTGTTTCAGGCCATATGCTAATGCAAAGTCGTGAACAGATCTCCCCGCATGATCGGTTATGCGAGAACCGAGCCAATCGGTGTGGTGGGCATTGAAATCGCCGAGAATCACGATCTCTGCGGATGGGATCTGTTGTAGCACGGAATCTGTAGCCATTTGGATGTGGTCGATGAGTCGGTCAGTTACGGTATTACCGCTATGGGACCTGTAAAGGCACGCATAGACGCGCGGATGGTCGTCGCTGTCGATGCGCAGCCAAACGGTAGATAGGTCCAAACCTTCAAGACTACCGAGGCGTCGAGAACAGATATCATCTCTGACGTATACGCAAACTCCGGCACGGGGCACAAAGGAGTGTTCCAGTTTGTACCCCGGGTAATGGAGATAAGAGGTATCAGCCGGAGACGATATCTGAGTCTCTGTAAGAAAAAGCAAGGCTGGCTTCGCCGTTTCAAGATGGTAATGAACGGCGCTAAGGTTCGAGTGGAGTCCCCTGATATTGCAGAAATCCACGAAAACTGCACGACTACTGCTGCCCATGGACACCTGCAAACAAAGGAAATCGCGTTATCACCCCTGAGGAGCAAGATGAAATGTACTGTACCACACACCTCACATCTTATTCGCTGCTGCCTATCATCGAATTTGTATTTCGGTCTGCCATTTATCGAGACGGGTATTCTGTCATCTATCGAAATTAACGAGACTTCCTTAGTCGATTTTTACGACACCCTAAAAATGGCTAGGCTATATACATCTGCATAAGCCTATTTTTGGCCACTGCTGAACATAGGCCTTTCCGAGAAAGCGCCAGCATGTCATGCAAAGTTTGCCCATACTCACCACACTGGGCATGCCCTTGGGTTGGTGAGCGCAGTGCCGGTACCCCCTTTCTAGTGATGCTCCTCCCCATTACTAATCTATAGGATTTGGGTTCGACATATGTGAATCCAGATGGATATTCGTACTACGTGCCGATGTGGAAGAATTGCGAGCATTTGGAGAAAGAAATGGCATATTCTTCCTTATATCCCCTGGCACCACCTAGCCTTTTGTAATATTATCATTACCAAGTAGTCAAAAACTTCGAATTGTAATTATATACATCAAAAGTATGGGCATAACGTCTACTCTCTCTCAAATTTAATTTAGAAGCCGATAAGAAAATTTATGAACTAGTGAATAGTTCATAAATTTTCTTATTTGGAAATGATTGTGTATTGTAATATAAAATATTAATTTCCTGTAGAAGCTTGCGAATGAATAAACTTAAACGCCTGACCTTCAATTCCCGTAAATTCTCCCGTCACGAAATACGAATACGTACCGCTCATACTGTGTAGTTGCCCTTTATAATAATGTCACAATGAAAATTTAATAAACTATAAACAATGTTTGATTCAAACTTTTTTCTTCTTCATCATCATTAGTCCTGTAAAACCACAGCCTCTTTTGGGACCTCTCGCAATGGGAGGAATGTCAATAATCGCTACGCTTGGCGGGTGCGTACTACGAGACACAGCATTTTTGACACGGCAACTAATCTATATTTGTTTTATGGATATCATTTACCGTATACTATGAAAACGTTACTCTAAAGATCACATGTAATATAGTAAGAGGTTCAGCACGATTATGATTCCCTGATACGACTGACTCGTAAGCTGTCTTTATAATAATAATAACATAAAATATATGCGAAAGCTGATTATAGTTTTCAAGAATAATGTTGACTACGGATTTAGGCTCGTATTACATGGTCATATTCGTAAGATCATATATATGATTTCAAATATGATCATGTGTTACAACATGCTATAAATTAAGTAAAATTAAAAACGATTTACGGACCTTAGCTAAGAATTTAAGTAAAATCCTATGTAAACAAAAAACATGTAGAATGTATTTTGTTGAATTCACAGGTAATAATGAAATATAGTCGAGAATTATTCGAAGAATGTTAATTGCGCTGATTGAATTAGCAATTGAACGAAACAAGAACATACGAGTATCTGTGAATCATCAATTGCGCTCTCTGCTATGCCTCAAAATGCATATTTACTTAAAGTGTTGCTAAACAAATACAATGGTGCATTTCGGAATGTAGCAAATACTCGGCACTGCCCACGATTATCTATTATTATCTAGATTCCTACATTTTCTGCTTATTACTAAAATGTATAACTTAAAACTAAACCCTTTAAAAATGATAGAATACCTTTGCCCAGCACTACGATGTTAATAAGGCAGCATACTTATGACGACGAATATTATAACATCGTCTCAAAATAAACCGCTTCATATTATGTCAGGGGATATATCTACCACGTTAATAATATATTATTAATATATTATTAACGTGGTAGAGCCAAGCGGCGGCTTTTGCTGCCGCAGGAATGGGCCGGCTCGTCCGGATAAGTACCACGGCCTCGCAGAATACCGGCGTGAAGTAGAGGTTCTGCGTTTCGTGCGGTGAGTGAGGTAACCGGAGGCCCTCTCCCCCCTCCCCCCTCCCCAAATATGGTAGTGGTATATAATTTTGAGCTACCCCAGGAGGGTACCAGTACCTACGGTTCTGGAGAATCCCTCACTGAGCATCCACGTTCAGGCTTTCCTACGCTACCTAATCTGATCTGCCCCGCGTATTCTGGGGGGGGCAATATTCCGCTCTCTTTCTTTCCTACTCGAGGCAAACGCAGCAAGGAAACTATGGCATCCCCTACCGCGCTCGCCGTGGATTTCTGCAATATCAGGGGACTCCACTCGAACCTTAGCGCCGTTCATTACCATCTTGAAACGGCGAAGCCAGCCTTGCTTTTTCTTACAGAGACTCAGATATCGTCTCCGGCTGATACCTCTTATCTCCATTACCCGGGGTACAAACTGGAACACTCCTTTGTGCCCCGTGCCGGAGTTTGCGTATACGTCAGAGATGATATCTGTTCTCGACGCCTCGGTAGTCTTGAAGGTTTGGACCTATCTACCGTTTGGCTGCGCATCGACAGCGACGACCATCCGCGCGTCTATGCGTGCCTTTACAGGTCCCATAGCGGTAATACCGTAACTGACCGACTCATCGACCACATCCAAATGGCTACAGATTCCGTGCTACAACAGATCCCATCCGCAGAGATCGTGATTCTCGGCCAATTCAGAATTGGCGCGAGACTAGTTCGCCTCCCATCGGGATCCCGCGCATTCTGGTCTCTCGCCAAGGCTGTCCAGGGGAATTTCTGTCAGCCATCTGTCCCATCTCTACACAAGGAGGATGATTCGCGGGCCCATACTGCAAAAGAGAAAGCCGATCTCTTGGGCTCTCTTTTTGCATTCAACTCGACTCTTGATGACCGGGGAAACTCTCCACCTACCATCCCGTGGTGTAAGTGCTCCATGCCGGAAATTCAGTTTCTGCAGAGCTCAGTGCGAAAGGCACTCCGCTCCTGGACATTCATAAGTCGAGTGGGCCGGACGGAATCCTCCAATTGTGCTGAGGATGTGTGCCCCTGAGTTGGCACCGGTTCTCACGCGTCTTTTCCGGCACTCCTACTCTTCAGGCGTCGTCCCGGAATCTTGGAAGACAGCATTTGTGCATCCAATACCCAAAAAAGGCGACCGCTCTGATCCATCCAACTACAGGCCTATTGCCATCACCCCCTTGTTATCTAAAATAATGGAGTCACTCATCAACACCCAGCTCCTGAGGTACCTGGAGGAACACCAGCTGATCAGTGACCGACAGTACGGTTTCCGTCGCGGACGATCAGTTGGTGATCTTCTAGTTTACCTGACTCACCGATGGGCAGAAGCAGTTGAGTCTAAGGGGGAGGCTTTGGCGGTTAGTCTGGACGTAGCGAAAGCATTTGATAGGGTTTGGCATAAAGCGCTTCTTTCAAAGCTTTCATCTTACGGGGTTCCTGAGAGATTGTGCAACTGGGTCTCCAGCTTCCTCACGGATCGGAGCATCAAGGTTGTTGTCGACGGTGCATGCTCGGACCCCAAACCCGTGAATGCTGGTGTTCCACAAGGCTGTGTGCTATCTCTCTCTCTGTTCCTTCTGCATATCAACGACATGCTACAAATCAGTAGCATTCATTGCTATGCAGACGACAGCACGGGTGATGCCCTATATACAGGCCGTGCGAATATTTCTCGGGAACACGTCGACGAGTGCCGGAACAAACTTGTGTCTGAAGTCGAGACCTTGTTATTCAAAGTCTCGGTTTGGGGTCGACGTAATTTGGTCCTATTCAACCCCAAAAAGACACAGGTTTGCGCGTTCACCGCTAAAAAGAATCCCTTTGTCGTTTCTCCTCTTTTTGAGAACATTCCCCTTATTGCCTCAGCCAGTATCAGAATCCTTGGCGTTGACATATCGAGCGACGTTCAGTTCCGTGGTCACTTGGAGGGAAAGGCCAAATTGGCCTCCAAAAAGCTCGGTGTGCTCTGTAGAGCGGGACAGTATTTCATGCCGGTCCACCGTTTGCAACTTTATAAGGCGCAAGTTCGGCCCCACATGGAATACTGTTCTCATCTCTGGGCAGGGGCACCCCAGTACCAACTCCTTCCATTTGACCGTATCCAACGTCGAGCGGCTCGAATTGTCGGCGACCAAGCTCTCTCTGATCGGCTTGATCCTTTGGCCTTGCGAAGAGATGTTGCTTCTCTTTGCATTTTTTACAAAATTTTCCACGCGGAATGTTCTGAGGAATTGTTCGGATTGATCCCAGCTGCTGAGTTTCACCATCGTACATCGCGACAGAATTCGAAGTTCCATCGATACCACCTAGATGGTTGGCATTCCACCACAGTGCGTTTTAATCGAAGTTTTCTGCCACGCACTTCGATTTTGTGGAATCAGCTGTCGCCAGCAGTATTTCCGAACAGTTACGACTTAGGGACCTTCAAGAAAAGAGCTTATTCCTTCCTTAAAGGCCGGCAGCGCATCTGTAGCTCCTCTGGTGTTGTGGATGTTCGTGGGCGTCGGTGATCACTTACCATCAGGTGAGCCGCACGCTCGTTTGCCCCCTTCTTCTATAAAAAAAAAAAAATATCCTTAATGAATGATATAGGTAACAACTGAGATTCAGCGTTACACGTACATGTCTTGGGTTCAGATTTCGAATCGTAGTCAACGACATTTTGTTTAAAAATTCCTTCACAGTGTGCCTCCAACATGACTTATACAATCATGTCATGTTTGAGGAACTCTGGTTGTATCGCGTATCGTAAGTATTTTATAAGATACGAATAATCGCAAAGTATTAAGACCATGAATGTAACCACGCCAAGAAAGTTGGGATGCATGCACAAAAACAGGTATATTAGGTAGACGCTATTTGTTGTCGACTATTTATGATGGACTGTAATCCTGATAAACTTTTCTGTAACATATTAGTATTCTATACTCTTAATCTTGAAATCTTCTGTTGATACAGACTTGTTAATATTACCTGTCCAGAGCAACTCTTTGACGGCAAAAGGCACATCCTTTTTATACATATGTTCCCACTTCCCTAAGTTACGAAACTGAAACAGAAACTTCAAAAATCAATCACTAAAATGACAGAATGTAAATAAATTTCTGGTGCTATCAACATTCCATGCTAGATTCCAGTCTATTTATAATAAGCTCAGCACTTAGCTGAATCATTCCGGCTGTCGTAGAGATACTCCCGAACGCTTTTAAATGCGAATCTGACAGTATTTTATTTATATCTATCTTTTTATTATGCATACCAGTCATAAGGTGTCTGGCTATTTTTATTAATATTTCTTTGATTCATATCTCATTGACTAGTTAGAACCAATTACATGGATTTGTTTTTGAAGTATTAACTTTTTTAATAAATATTTTATACATACATCTTTTTCAGAGGCAATGGAGATTTGACATGTCCACGTAATATTTTTGTAGACATTCAAGTTTCCATTGAGGGTTCTTTATATTTTTGCCACTAGATTCCAAGCTTGGGAATCAGTCCCGTAACCAATGTTAGTCAGATCGTTCCGGCCTTCCGTTGATACAACTAAGAATTTTCTTCTTATGTAACCTTGAAAGTTCAGAATTTTAACTTATTGCCCGCAAGTCTCGATTTAGTTTTTCTTTACTGCTTGGTGCGAGTAGATTTCATTGGACATGTGGAGAAGATGAATGAAAGTAGGTAGGCGAAACAAATATATGAGGCGACTTGAAATGGTAGAGTCGGAAGAGAGGAAGACCTAGGCGAACATATCACGCTTAAGTCGGAGATGTTCTGGAAAAAGGCCAGGTCAAGAGTACTCTAAACCAAGGAGCATGCATTCGAAAATCGATGAAAGTGGAAGAAGCGAAAGACGTATTTCAGGACCGTAGCAAGTAGAAGGAGATTGTATCTCCCTTCCCCGTTGGGAACAAGGCGTGAATATAAGTATGTATGTATGTATTGGAAATTTGTTATTACATCATTTTAATGTAAGCGAACTTTTGTAGACTTTATTGTTAATCTTGATTAATTAGTCAGATCGATTTTTTTTATTTCTTGGACAATAATTATTATCGATTAGCAATCTTATTGCTCAGTTGAAATAAAGCATTAGGTCTTTTTTGTAACCTTTCGCATTAAACATTTTACTGTTAGTCTTATTGCCTGTTAAAGACTTTTAGTCATTTCTCCTTCAGCTTCAGCTCTATTATTTTAAGTTTAAGTTTCTATAATTTTCTTTTTTTTTAAATTTTAAGGACAGTGTAAAAAGCGTATAATATGTTAAACTATTTGTTTCGTAGATTGTGATATTATTATAGATTGTGAATAACAGGTATGTTGGCAAACTGCCGGAATGACACAGCGAGAATGCGCGCGTTAAATCGACATCACACATTGAAATGTTAATGGGTATGTTGAAACCCTAGCTTTTTACGCGGATAGGTGTTGGAATGTGGGGGTGTAGATAAATACTTCGACTAAATATAATATCTAATATCTTATTAGGTTTCATTCCCTTTGTAGCCATGGCAATAGTATTTTTTTTGGAATTTTTTTATACTTTCATTTGTACTCAGCGACTAGAGGTCGATAACCGCTTAAATAAATCTTAGCGATCGCGGAAGGTTTAGTAAGGCTGGTGTTAACGAATGTTAGTTTTCTAAATAACATTGCCAGTATTTTCTCTACACCAGCGTTCAGAGCAGCAGACTGCGCTGCGAGATTGTACTTGTAGAACAACTGAGTTTCATTAGACATATGTCTGTCCATGATATATCCTAGAATGAAATATCCAAGAATATCAAAAATATCCATGAATGAAATTTACCTTCTAATAGTGTTTATATCTTCATTTTGTTTTTTTTCCTTTTTATTATTCATACAGGCAACATGCCTGGATGAGCATGAAATGATCACCGCCAACTGAACCTTAACTTTAAGCTCGAGCAGTCTCGTCCACCTCATGCCACTCAAACCTCCGAGAGCTGACAGATCTCCAAATCTATGAGCACGTGTTGAAGAAACGATGGAAGGAAACCAAGGCTTCAAAGTCTTCGCCAGAGATCTGTCTATCGGAAAGAGCGAACTGACTAAATTGAAGGTCGAAAGCGGCACAGTTATTTCCGCTGGAGCTGAGATCTTGGATAAATTTAAGCACCGCTGTACACATCATCGTTGAAACCATACACTAGAGTGAGTAACAACCCAAGGGCTAAACTGATCCAATACTATTCCGGTGGTATCCCAGACGTCAGTCTGTGCGAGACAAACATGGGTCTCAAACAGCTCAAAAACGAGAAGTGCCGGGTGGTGGCGGAATTACAGTAGAGGTTCTGAATGCGCATGGAAAGCCGGTATTTATTGCCCTTCAGAAGCTGTTTAATTCCGTTCCATAAATGGCGCCGTTACACCGAAAGTGTGGTTGTCCTGATCTTCAAAAAAGGGGATAACTGCCTACTAAAGAATTACAGAACACTAATGCTAATAAGCCACGTATACGTGCTATCATCGAGTCATCACGAATCGTCTAGCAAGCAGACTTAGCGACTTTCAGCCTCTCGAACAAGCCGGTTTCCAAAAAAATTATAGAGCCATAGATACATACATACTCTTTGCCAGATTGTTTACCGTCATATCTGGCGTATAAGAACTACGAGAAAGGTCGTAGGTTAAAGTTGCTCAAAAGCTCTATGCACGGTGTTTTTATGCATGTTAGAAGACATTCGCAGCAAAATTAAGGTAACCGACATAGCCAAGGGACCAAGCAAGCTGATTTGGCAATTATTTATTTATTTTATTTAAAATACTTTATTGCATACACTCCAATTGGAGGTTACAAAGGGCGGACTTAATGCCTATTGGCATTCTCTCCCAGTCAACCCATGGGTTGGTGAGATAGCCGTAGCAGGTGTATTCATTTATTAAATTAATTAAGTAATAAAATGATTTAAAATAACTATAAACAAATATAAATAGATATAATAAAATTAATGAATAAAAATAAATAATATACATAATAATATACTATTACATATGTAGATAATTATCTGGCCATATAGCTCGCAGAACAGACACTCGTTGGGAAAGAAATATTCTCGAGTGGCAACCTCGTACAGGAAAACGCCCTTACCTTGCAGGCCAGCCCGTGAAGGCTGATCCGAATGAGCATGTGATTCTAAGGACAGAGGGAGGAATAAGTCGTTGCAATGCACCGTTTCAGGGTGGGAGGGTCCGTTGTCCACGTTTGATTGGAAGGCATGTAAAAAAGCGTGTCCGTATTCGGGCCCGCGAGGCTCGAAGCTCGTCTCCCGAAGATGTCGGGGACGTGAATATGTACTCGAGGTTTCTCGTGATGGTAATGGTAACTAAACCTTCACCACATATCGGTAGGAACCGATATGTGGTGAAGGTTTAGTTGAACTAAGTGCGGGCCCAGCCTGGTCCGCGCAACGACAAACTTTCGATAGGTATTTCTTCATGTGTAAAAATATTTAAGATAAAACTGATAAAAATATCATTATGGATGAACTAGTAAGTATGCTTACCTCAAAACATGCAGGAGTTGCGCAATGTCGCGTATTTATGTTGAGCAAATAATAGACAAAAAGTTTATCGTCGCATTCCGCTCCCAGTTGGCGGATGCCGGCGACCCACTTCGCTCTCCGGCCGCCAGGTATGCGCTGCGTATTTCGTTCCATAGATCAAATAATATACAAATTACACAAAAATTTCACTAAAAGACAAAAAAAATTAAGAGTAACTCTCTTTCTTCCTCTCTCTCTCACTCTCTCTCTCTGTCATAAGTGCTACTTGATAATGTGTTCAGATCTCTGTCATTGATACCGTTTTTGAGAACACGGGGTTTCTTTTCTTAATTTTGAGGTATCGTCCTTTCTATTTTAACTATACTATTTTATTATACTTTGCAATGTGTGTAAATCTGTAAAGGGGGATTCAAAACTTATCATCGGGCTTATTCATGATGATGATTTTCTCTTTGTTGATTTCATACACACGGCGTGTAACTTCTCGCTGACTGACAGAAGTTGGTCCTCAGAGTAGGATGTTATATAGGATTGTACCGTGTGATCAGTGCTAGCTAAAATATATGGACAATTGCTTTGACAGTACCGAAGATAGGTTCAGACGTAGTTTCAAAGAAATACATCACACTATTACACAAAATCTAGATTGTAAGTAGGTAAAAAGAGGTTAGCTATAAAACACTTGTTCTTTAGTTCGTTGGCCTGAGCACTAATATGGCGATAGGCCCACTACTTGTCACGATCTTACAAATACATTCTGATGAAGTAAAGTAGCAGCAAATGCCTACTGCTCGGTAAAGGCCTCCTTCTCATATATCGGAGAGGGTTTTGGAGCCTGAAAGGGCCCGACTGGCTGCTCCACTGTAGGTTGGTGGGCTTCACATATCCTAGAAATAAAAAAAAAACTTCACATATGTGCATTTCCTCACGATCTTTTCTTTCACCGCCGAGCACGTTTACCACGTGCGCCTAAAATTGCTATAACCAAATATTAAGTAGCATCGAACCCAGGACACTCGCTTTCTGAAACTAAAGCGAGCGCCCTGAACCATCAGGCTACCACGGCAATCTTGTGAAGGATGAGTTAGAACAATTAAAATAAATGTGAACTCTCATTTCTTCTTTTTCGATTTATACATTTCTATATTTTATTCGCATGTTACACATTCCCGTCTACGCGCTAATCCATCTACCATCAAGACTTGACGTTAATTGAGATCACTTGCGAGCTAGACGTGAGAAAGTCTAACACACAAGTATTGTAGGAGCCGGTTGTACATGCGTTCAATCAATCGAAAAACTTTTTCACGTTCATTCACGTAATTCTTCAAAAGTCATGAAATAAGCCTAAGTGCTTCATCGTTTGTTATTATATCGCCCGCATCGATGGAACGCAAAGAAAGAATGTGAGATAATAAATCTTTATAATAATAAAAATAGTTAAAAATAGTCAAGCCGCGGCTTTTGCTGCTGTTCGAATGGGCCGGCTCGACAGCGATAGTACCACGACCACAGAATTAGAAGTAGAAGCACCTTGTGCTTCTGCGTTTCGCACGATGAGTGAGAAACCGGAGTGGATGAAAACGACTGTTATGTCTGGACCTCTGACCACCCCTGTATTTTGAATTCTGCAATGTTGTGCATAATCCAGATGATCTAAATAACTTCGTCTATAGCGAACTGCTAACTAATATGAGGAATAGAGACTGGTTATGTGAAAGAGCAATTTTAGCGCCGACGAATGAAATGGTGGGACAGATAAACGAGCAAATTATGTCACGCGTGGAAGGTGATATTGTTGAGTTTCTCTCTGTAGACACTGTAATGGATACTGAACAAGTAACATCATACCCTGTAGAATTTCTTAATTCTTTAGAACTGTCGGGAGTACCTTCACACAAACTGAGGCTGAAAGTAGGCGTTCCTGTCCTTTTAATGCGGAATTTAGATGCACCAAGACTGTGTAATGGCACACGGTTGCAAGTGACACACCTCGGTCGCAATATTGTAAAAGCAATCATTATGACTGGAATGGCAAAAGGAGAGAACGTTTTAATCCCCCGTATACCCATAATTCCGACAGATTTGCCATTCCAGTTTAAGAGATTACAGTTTCCGCTGAAAATCGCATTCGCTATGACGATAAATAAAGCTCAGGGCAAACATTAAAAGTAGCCGGCATTAATTTAGAAAAGAGTTGTTTTTCTCACGGACAATTATACGTGGCTTGCTCACGTGTTTCAAGTCCACAGAATCTCCATGTGTTGGCCAGAGAGGGAAAAACAAAGAACATAGTTTACAAAATGTACTACAGTAATAAGCCTAAGTGCTTCATCGTTTGTTATTATATCGCCCGCATCGATGGAACGCAAAGAAAGAATGTGAGATAATAAATCTTTATAATAATAAAATTGTTAAAATAGTCAAGCCGCGGCTTTGCTGCTGTTCGAATGGGCCGGCTCGACAGCGATAGTACCACGACCACAGAATTAGAAGTAGAAGCACCTTGTGCTTCTGCGTTTCGTACGATGAGTGAGAAACCGGAGTGGATGAAAACGACTGTTATGTCTGGACCTCTGACCAATTTCTGTATTTTGAATTCTGCAATGTTGTGCATAATCCAGATGATCTAAATAACTTCGTCTATAGCGAACTGCTAACTAATATGAGGAATAGAGACTGGTTATGTGAAAGAGCAATTTTAGCGCCGACGAATGAAATGGTGGGACAGATAAACGAGCAAATTATGTCACGCGTGGAAGGTGATATTGTTGAGTTTCTCTCTGTAGACACTGTAATGGATACTGAACAAGTAACATCATACCCTGTAGAATTTCTTAATTCTTTAGAACTGTCGGGAGTACCTTCACACAAACTGAGGCTGAAAGTAGGCGTTCCTGTCCTTTTAATGCGGAATTTAGATGCACCAAGACTGTGTAATGGCACACGGTTGCAAGTGACACACCTCGGTCGCAATATTGTAAAAGCAATCATTATGACTGGAATGGCAAAAGGAGAGAACGTTTTAATCCCCCGTATACCCATAATTCCGACAGATTTGCCATTCCAGTTTAAGAGATTACAGTTTCCGCTGAAAATCGCATTCGCTATGACGATAAATAAAGCTCAGGGGCAAACATTAAAAGTAGCCGGCATTAATTTAGAAAAGAGTTGTTTTTCTCACGGACAATTATACGTGGCTTGCTCACGTGTTTCAAGTCCACAGAATCTCCATGTGTTGGCCAGAGAGGGAAAAACAAAGAACATAGTTTACAAAAATGTACTACAGTAATAAGGCCTCTTATTTTTAGCTTCCTACATTATTATACTACTTACATTAAGTTAGTACTTCCTACGCAGACGATGTTACGGATGTCACACTGTCTAACATCGGGGGTTGGCAGGTAGGTAGTTAGTAGTATTTTAAACCGATTTACATTATTTACTTTTTATATTTACTAAGGAAACATTCGGAGCTATCCATTATGTAGCTTAGGTTGCTTTTGAACAAATTTTGATGTGAAGTTGAGGACTGGAACACGATAGTGGGACATTGTTGCAGGGGGACTTATAGCCGGGAGAAAACAAATTTTTCCCCAGTATTCGTTTACCCTTTGGATGCGATTTGGTGGACAGTGAGGAGGATTGGCATATTTCCTTTGCAAAGCGTCTTATAATGTGTGGTGTGAGAATGTTTCTCTAGATCGTGAAAGATTATTTTATAATATTACTATTTCATATTTAATTAAGAAGTTGTGCCGGCGAGACACAACTTCTTAATTAAATATAAGCAAGACTAGACAAACATTCTAGAATTCTATATAAGACTAGAGAAACATTCTCACACCACACATTATAAGACGCTTTGCAAAGGAAATATGCCAATCCTCCCTCACTGTCCACCAAATCGCATCCAAAGGGTAAACGAATACTGGGGAAAAATTCTGTTTTCAAATCTTACAAAAATCTGCGACCAATGCT
Organism: Bhutanitis thaidina; assembly: GCA_029286595.1. Lineage (NCBI taxonomy): Eukaryota > Metazoa > Arthropoda > Insecta > Lepidoptera > Papilionidae > Bhutanitis > Bhutanitis thaidina. The sequence continues at coordinate 4,416,046 of JAGSMS010000009.1, read as the reverse complement.
TTTAGCATTTTTGGAAGATTTTGAGTTTTAGTATCAATCTAGAAAATATCGACTATAAAGAAATCATTAATTTATATTATGTTTAAGCATTTATGTTTAAAGTATAAAAGTAGTGAACTTTTAGTAGTATTATAAATAAATAATATTATATTACATAAAATTAAGAAGTTATACAATTAATACTGCACAGAATACATTACTATACAGTAAAGGATAAAGCACTTAGGCTTATTACTGTACATTACCGTATTACTCAATACTGGGGTTATCGGAGGTCTTGACGTTAATTTTAGTGGTTTCAACCCCCTTTTCACCTTATTACAGACAAGGTGACAGGTGGTGAATCTATCGCCGTCTGAGTGTCCGGATCAATGTTACAAATTGTACATAAGTTTTTAAAAAGTCATCGGAACGAGCCCTCCAAATAGGGTTAAAACCCGAGTTCCCTCATTCAAAGATTTGTCCCCTAACCGCACGGCTATCGGTCTAAAATTATCAAGAAAATCTTTTGAGATAATTAGAATTTCACGAACCTTTCCAAATACAAAAAGTTAAATAATAAACGATGTTTATGACTTAACACAACAGTTGGTCTGTATAAATTGGGCATGACCTTAGGTACGTGTATATGCGAGTATGTGTGGGTATAATTAACCTAACCTACTTAGATTAAGTAAGGGAAAAAAATTAAGATACTGAATCAAAGTACTTTATTTGTATTGTTAGTAATTACAGCAAGAGGTTTTCTGTTTCGTTATGTTTTTAGTAACAAAAAATGTGTCCTATTTTACTTCAAATGAATTAAATGTAAAAATATCTAAAACTTTATTAAATCTGTTATAAAGTTTTAAGGATATAAAACTGTAATGACGTCGAGTAAATACAGTTCTACACTTATCCAAGCATATAATAACACTGACTTCAGTGCGTGTAAGTGGAGTTGTGGTACTCTGATTAAGAGTAGAGTAGTAGAAGATGTTGTTGGCAAGAGTATGATTCGCAACACAAAGGAAAGGGTTGTCTGTTGTTAGTTAGTTAGTTAATATTATTACATGTGATATTAAAAAAATACAATGCAACTTATTCCAAAACAGATTCGCATGAGTCATTATGAGAAAACTAAAAGAGAAAAAACCACGAAAATAAAATTTTATTCTTGACATTTTTTTTAGAAACCACCAAAAAATCTCCAAATATTAAGCGTAAAGGAGAACGAAGCGTGTTTAAATATAAACGACTCATAATTCAGGTGTCGGTGACTTACCCAATTTCTCCTTGAAAGTTTACAGCTGTAAAGCCGTGTACAGACGTGTCCAATTGAGCGTCAGAAAGTAATTTCGGTATTAACACTTCCTCCAATATTGCATCAGCATTACTAACAGGAATTACGACCGCAAAGCTTAGTTGTTACCGCACCTGACTGTTGAACCATGGGTTCGAATCCCGATAAGCATTAGTGCAGCACACAAATTATTCGTGTTTCTAATATTAGATCTGCCCATTCCTCCGATCTTATTGCAAAAATGTTACAATATATAAATTTACATTTAATTAAAGGAAAATTAGTGTTTATATGTTTTTAGCCGACTGCCCCAGAAAGAGAGTAATTTTTTACGCGTGTATATATTGTACATATGTACGTTTGTCTATTTTTTGGCACGCGCTGTAGCCTTAACGGGTTGATAAATTTCAATATATGAGGTGTCATAATATTCATCTTCGTTGTGGGAGTGACATGGGGGATATAATGTTTAAATATGGTATCTGCGAATCAAAAAATTAAGCTGGATTACATATACATTTCACTTGGAATGATAAAAAAAGAAAGTACATTTATATTGAATTTTTATAAGTATGAGAAACTTTCTCCAAAATTCAATCTCGCTTGTCGGCACCCGGTACACCCTGCTGCCTGACGAACGAGACTCTGGCGGCCTATTGATTGCGGATAATCCATCTGGATATACTGAACCCAAAGATTAGTGATCCATCTAATCTGGTGCGAGAAGTGGGGGTAGCACTGCGTTGCTCAACCCGCCTGCACCACTTTGGTGGGTATGGGCGAATCTTTCATGCATTTATCGTGCATGTCTGTGACTTATACTAGCTGTTAAAGAAGAATAAAATTAAAAAATATGTTTTTTTTCAGATGAGCGCCTCCCACTGATAGTAGAAATATCAGTCGACAAATGATCAGTGACATTGTCACACATTTGTGTATAAATTAACAGAAAACGCCGAAAATATTCTTTTTCTTTTGCTCTTTTTATCTTCCTTGTTTCTGTACACAGCCTAACTAAGGTGACGCTAAATAATTTATCGATTCATTTCCACACGTTCCTTTCTTCAAATTTTTACTTTATTTAAATTTTTAAAAGTATATACTATTCGCTCAAGTTTAAAATGATTTTAGGCACTTAATATAAGAAGATGTTTAATTTTAATAGCACCCGTGTTTTGATATGCAATTATATTTAAAATGTTACTTTCTTCATTATTCAATGATTGAGATGCGTGAGTGAGGTGAGGTGAGACAATTGAGGGTTATGTTTGAAATTACTCAAATGTTAGAATCGATATAGAACAAAAAACATTTAAATTTGTTTTATAATAACAAATTTAAATAGTACATAAAATGCATTAAAAAAGTTGTCGCTGAAGGTATTTTCTTTATGGGAAAGGGGAAAACAAGCTAGCGACGCACCTGATGGTAAGTGATTACCGAAGCCCATAATACATCTGCAACACCAGAGGCTGTAGGTGCGTTACCGGCAAGGACATTTGGGTAGGTAGATGGGTAAGGGGAAGGGGGAGTGGGCTTCCGGTTACCTAACTCGCCGAACGTAAGACAGAAACACAAGATGCCTCTACTTCACGTCGGTATTCTATGAGCCCGTGATACTACCCCGGTCGAGCCGGCCCATTCGAGCAACGGCAAAAGCCGCCGCTTGGCTCTACAGCGTACTAAATTTATTAGTCGAATTTACCAAACTTCAAAGAAGATTATCTTCTATACGCTTGTAGTCAGGACCAACATAACCGCTATTCCACGGTGTTGTCACCAATATATATTTTATTTAAATACAGTCTTGTCAAAACAAACACATGTTAATAGCCAAGGTGACTGACCAGTTAAAAATTCTAATCATTTTTAAAAGCATCAGCAAACAGCTGATCCTAATTGCACGCTGTCCAATAATACTCAATACATTCTGACCGTAAATACCCATGACTCAGTTCATTTAAAACTGCTCACTGGACTGAACTATTGGCATTCCTCTTCTATTTCTATCATAAGCGCCTTGACATTTTTAAATGTTCTAAAAGGCGACCTCTGGGTCTTGTCATATTATTTTATTAATGATATCAAACATCGGCTTTTCTATCGTGTACTAACCCTGTTACTCATTTGTGCGTGTACTAATTCCTGTTTACATTAGATCATATTCATTTAAGTAAGGTGGCACATGCCTTTTTTTAAAAAAAAAAAATTGATATAAAAAAGAATTTGTTATGTGTTAACCTTGTTGGTAATCCTTATTAAATAAATAAAAATAAATACGCGCCTAAGAATCCAATCTTGAGCTCTCTGCGTCGATGCACCACCAGTAAGCAATTAGTCCACTCGATCAAGAGAAGCAACACACCTATTTAAACGTGGCTTTGGCTCCAGGAACCTACCACCCCTATGATTGCCGGTTTTTCGACACTATGGCGACATGATAAATTCGAAATATGTCATTATGGAATACACATACCGGAATAATATATATTATAAATAATATATATTGTATGTAACAATAAAACGAAACTGAAGCAATACACATTAAAGGACTATTGCATTATATTCGTAGACGAAGATTTCAATTTAACTCAAAACTGTTTAAGTTATTTTTTTTTGTCATTGATATAAATATAATAAAAATAATTGAAATAAAAATAAATATAATATAATTATTAATATCATAATTTCTCTGTCTACATATAAGGGCCGATATTATAATATATTGTTTAAGAGAAGAATTAAAACAATGAAAGCGCACAGAGTGCGCTAGGCCAGGTTCTGGCAATAGTGATCGGGCGCGTTCTATGTAATATATTAACACGAACCATTTCGAGCCATTTACTTCCCTCTCTATCTCCGTGGTTACGTATATTAACTTGTCGAACTGATTTTTTACAGGACTTAGTTTGTGTAACTTTTTTCTAACCAAATTTGACGGAGTGTCTAGGTGGAATATTTCCTGTGATACAACTGTCTAAACATCACCACTTTTGGCACTCACTGACTAACTGACCTCTAAATTCTCACACAACCCCGACCTCACCAGCTCCGACCGTCCACGGGAGCTCCTCCTCCAGAAGAAACACACCACCTCTCCCTCTCCGTCCTGAGTTGATGCGCCGGAACACTGGGCCTTCAAACCCAAGTACCCGCTTGGGTCTGTCACCCGAGTCTGCCACCCGGAGGCCATGGAGATCAGGAGGTCCCCACCATAGCTGTGAAGGGCCAGGAGAGCGGTGCAAATCAACGACGCATTCACTCCCTTTACACTAACAGTACACCAACCTGCATCCGAAGTGCGCTCGCCATGCCCACAAGGAGCGACCACTGAAGTGTTCCGGTTTGAAGGGCGAGTAGTAAGTATGGCACAGGCATACCCCATTTCCATCTTAGTCTTCGGGGGTGACAACGCATCGATAACTCCCTTAGAACCCTCAAATTAATTGCAATTCCATATGGTGCAATAAACACTTGCCATCAGGCTGACTGTGTGAGCTCGTCTGTAATCCTAATCCTAAAAAAAATCCCTACTTCTGTCGACATTTGTCCGTGTTATGACTCATCTAACACCAGGACCGATTTATGTTGTTTACAGTAAATAGTCCAAGCTAGTTTGGCAAGCGACAAAATGGCTTTTTAATGTTCATAAAATATTCCGTCTTTACTTAAGTGGTTTCTAATTTTATCAAAGTCATTTACAATATTGTGAAACTGAACTAAAACGGTTTTTAATGTTTATTTTTCATAGTTTATAGTATGATGATAGAACCAACCGATCTGGACCACGGATACAACTTCCGAATACTGGCGGCAGATTTCAACTGCGCAGGAGATATTAAAATTATAAACTTGTACGCGCAAACTCAAAGGCACGCTTTCTGTACCATGCGTGTACAATTAACAAAAGACTAAAACAGAGAGACAGACAGAAAGCGAGTTAGAAAGCTATGATTAAAGTTTCAAGTCCCTAGCTCATCGGGAAGTTAGCTTAAAATCGATTGCAAACATACAGACAAGAAAGCGTCTCAATAATAAACCGGTAAAAAAGGGTATGGTGAGTACACAAACCGAATTTCCACTCGAAACCTTGATCTACATGAAACAATTCGGGCACTTAAAACACGTGAAAGAAATTTACACCCGTCTCGAAAATAAAGTTAAGAATGTTATGAGGGAGATCACGAGACGTCCGTTCGTGCCAATTTGCGCTGACTGCTGCATTTGTGATCAAAATTCTAAATCAAATAGCTGACGCATGAATTTCATTGTCTGCAGTCACTGTTCACGTAATTTAAAGAAAAAATAAGCTGTCTCTACCATTAACCCAATACCTCACAACCCACTTTTCAACAGATCTAATTTGAGACAGCGTGATAGGTAGATAAGTTGCGAAAAACTCATTTAGTGCGAGTGAGTATCAAACTGAAGTCTACTGATTTGGAGGAAAACTCCCTAGCCAATCGATTATCGTTCACGCAAATACATCAGTGACACATAGTACTGTGCACAGGACATTCCACGAAGGAGACCATTTGTCCATACTCACTATGAGCGCCAGGCAATGTTATTTTTTTTCCATCACAGCTTAATTTCACCGTATTCAGGGAGGAGCTCTCGAGTTTCTCTGTCCAGTAAGTCGTCACAGGCAACGCGGTCAAGTTTTAAAGTTTAGTCGGCGAGAAAATGTGCCCTAATTTCCCCAACACTACGCAGCTGAGTTGGTTTCGTCGATTTACCTTTAGGACGGGTCCCGTCTTGTCACAGTGATTAAGCTTAGTAGCCGTTTCTTAGCGACCCATAGTGAACGAATAGGAACCTACATTACTACACAGGACTGTCGGTATTACGATGCTCCGTACTCCCTACCCTCTGCGGCCGGAATATGGTTTTCCAGACCCGCCGCGTTATGTCTGGGCTGATGCTTCCAAGCTCTCGATTTCCTGACCCCTATGACCAGTATAGTGGTAAGGTCCTCAAGCAATGCTGTGGTATCTTTCTCATTGTATAGCTGATATCAACTTGAAATATGACTTTCAAAAAGATAATTCCCCAAGGTAAAGATAAGTAATCTTTTTTTAGATTAAATTAAATTATTTTACTCGTTAAACCTGGCTTGTACGTGCACATAAATCTTATCATATATATAGAAAATGTTTCGCGGATTAAATATTTTATTTAAAAGAAAATATTTAAAACATTTTCCACTTTTTTAAAAAAAATAGAAATACTAGAATTTCATCTGTATTGTAGGTTGTGTAACAGATACATTTACAAACATAAATTGCACAAACACAGACTCATGACAATTGTCTCGATTAGTATGTAATTTTTATCTGATTTCAGTGACACTATGGCATTAGGGTCTGTCTATTTAAGAAATCGATCTAGATAGTCTTCGAGAAAATTTGTAACGTCCTTCAATATTTCTTCTTACCAACTTTCTCTTTAAATGTCAACTTCGCAAGGGCGGTGTATCTAAGGAATGGCCGAGTGTCTCACCAACCCCAATAGCAGGAATGTTAACTTTAGTTGGCGCCTTCTTGGCAAGGTCTATTTCCAACAGTGTATATTTATAAGAGCTGATAATGATAATCATAGGAATGATGATGATGATGATTCGTAACAATTCGTAACAAGAAGTTAATGTCACTCTAGAACCCAAAACTAAATAATTATTATTAACCAAAATGTTTAAAATAATCTTTCTTAAATATGTATTAAACTGCTGATTGAATCGAATCAAATAATATTGACTTTCATTAAAAAAAAATCATTAAATGCCGAATTGCACTAATTGTATGTAACGTAAGTAAACCAGAAAAATATTTTAGAATCATTGCTACGTGATCACAAAATTTATACAAAAGGAAGACATAATTTATTGTAATCAAAAGAATCCTGTATCCTATTCCTTGGCATAATCTATAAATCAGTCAATCTTCGTTCATTTCATTTAGTCTTGATTAAACGTCTAAATGAAATGAAGTTATAAATTTTCCATTAGTAAAATTAGGTAGCGTTAAATAGTGGAAACAAAATCTACGAAATTACTTTTAAGTTGGATCAAACATACATACGTATGTACTTATAAAGAATGTTATATATTAGCACATATCAATAATGTACTTCATACTATATCAAGACTGGAATAAAACTTCCATTTTACCACTTGACCCTAAAGTGTGCCAACAGTCGATACGCATGAGTGGCGTCGTATCGAACAGACTGTAGTTCAGTTATCATGCTACACCGGCATCAACAACATGATATTGTTATTTGTGATAGTTTTGATAGTAGTGATTTATGTCTACACGACAAGGAATCACAATTATTGGTCGAAGAGGAACGTAAAACATGATCAGCCATTACCAATATTTGGAAATCACTTCCGGAACGTTTTTGGTATAAGAAGCATTACAGAGCTGTCCACTGAGCTGTACAATAAGTACAATGATGAGAAAGTTATTGGATATTACCGTGGTTCCACGCCGGAACTTATTATCAAGGATTTGGACATAGTGCGGAGTATTCTGAACGTGGATTTTGCTTATTTCTATCCAAGGGGCCTTGGAAGAGATCCTAAATATGAGCCGTTGTTGAATAACCTTTTTCACAGTGATGGCGACACATGGAAACTCCTTCGGCAGAGAATGACTTCGGCTTTTACTACTGCTAAATTGAAGAAAATGTTTCCGCTTATAGTGAGGTGCGCGGAGAAGATGCAAAACTTTGGTGAAAAAATCGTGTCTAATGGCGGGTATTGTGACGTGCGCGAACTGATGGCTCGTTTCTCGACTGAATTTATCGGCGCATGTGGATTCGGCATCGAAATGGACACTATTAATAACGAGCAATCTCTTTACAGAAATTTAGGGAGAAGGATATTCCATCGCACCTTGAGTAATATAGTTCGGATTGGTGTTTGGGATTTATTTCCTGAGGCAAGAAAGCTGCTGTGTTTTGATGATAAAGTAGTTGAAGAAGTAATAACGGATATCGTAAAAAAAATTCGCGAAAATAGAAACTACAAGCCATCCGATCGCCACGACTTTATAGATCTTTTACTTGAATTGGAAGCTAAGGGCAATCTAATAGGAGAATCGATCGAAAAGACGAATCCCGATGGTTCACCGGTGCAAGTTGAAATAGAAATGAACCTTAAATGTATGGTGGCCCAGGTCTTTGTTTTTTTCGCAGCTGGGTTTGAAACGTCATCGTCAGCTACCAGTTACACTTTACATGAGTTAGCTTTCAATCCGGACATTCAGCATAAAGTTCAAATGGAGATCGACCAAGTTCTTAAAAAGTATGATAACAAACTGTGCTATGACGCCATTGCTGAAATGTCGTACCTTAGTATGGTTTTAAAAGAATCGTTAAGGAAATTTCCTTCGCTTGGAGTCCTCAACAGAGTATGCGCGAAAAGATACAAAATATCTAAACTAGACATAACCATAGACCCTGGAGTGAAAATAGTTATTCCTATACAGGCGATACAAAACGACGAGAAGTACTTCGATAACCCAAAAGAATTTCGACCTGAAAGATTTTCACCAGAAGCAGAGAAACAATTAAGTAACTACGAGTACCTGCCATTCGGTAGAGGTCCGCGAGCTTGCATTGGTGAGTTGTATTATCACAATTTTGTATACTAAAATTAGTTCTACTTAAATACACGAAAAACGTTTTGTGTAGTTAAGTAGAACTAATTTTACTCTCAGCATTTTACTCATCACATAATTTTGCTTATATATCTTTGTTTTAAATTTATTTATAATTATTTTGTTCTTTATTTCTTATTTGAGATCTTGTGTAAGTCCACTGTTGGACATAAGCTTTTCCATGAAGGCACCAACGTAAACTGAAATTCCATTAAAGGAAAAAATTTCCATGAAATTGATGAACATCTTTTATTCTTCAATAAAGAAAGATAAATTCGTTCGTCAAATGCCAATTTATTAATTTTTTTATACCACCTCCGTTTCTTTATGAGATTCCTCTGACGAAGAAGAAACAGACAAAAGTAACTACGTAGGTATCCTCTTTTTTAATTCACACAACTAAAGCACAAGTGCACCGCAGACTCGAGCAGACCAGCCTCCACAAGCAGCACCTGTTTAAATGTATGTCGCAAATGGCAGTCATTGTCATGCATATTACACCCCACCTCGTCACCCTTCTCACCCATATTAAAGAGAAGTGAACGATCCGCCTCACGAAGCCGCCTCAAGCAGAGACCTCTAAGCGACCATGTATATATGCTCAAGTACACAATACACATATATAGATCTGATTGGGCATGTGATAGTATATGCTGTAATTCACCATATACTATCACATGCCTTAGAGGCTTTAGCTGCTGTTCGAATGGGCTCGACCGAGTTTATTTCACAACCTCGCAGAATACCGGCGTGAAGTAGAGGCATCTTGTGCTTCTGTGTTTCGTTCGGTTAGTGAGGTAACCGGAGGCCCACTTCCCCTCCCCATCCCCATCCTCATCCCTTCCCTCCCATCTTCCAAATACCCTTACGCAACCGGCAACGCACCTGCAACTCCTTTAGTGTTGCAGATACGTGGGTGACGGTAATCACTTACCATTAAGTGAACCGATTGCTCGTTTGCCGCCTTTCCCATAAAAAAAATACTATATGGGAACTATTCCTAGCTTCCTTATAAGGATATTCTTTAAGATTATGATAGCTTTTAAAATCACCACATTTGGTTGGGAAGTTAGGGAGCGCAGTTCCAATACCCTCGTACCAGGAATGATGCTCCCCATCATTAGTTTGTGGGAAAAGGTGAAAAGTTCATGATATTTGATGTACTGTTCCCTAACGATCGGTCGCCAGATTTTCATCCGTTAGTAGGGCCAGCAGGTAACACTGTGTCCAGGTGACGAGAAAAAAGCTGTTATTCCTCCTACATAATGTAGACATCTATTTATAGTCTTCTATACATATTCCATTATCTAAATCTATTTACACATATGTCTAAATTAATTGTATACTTCAACGTCTTAGACCATAGTATAATAATGAATTTCCAATTTTAACAACATTGATCATATACCGCAAAAACGAACTAGATGCTGGCGACCTTCTGATGGCAGAATAACCATTCGTATTTGCCCAAACCAAACACCACTGCCTTGTGATGTACTTCCGATATGTACACCTCTAATGTAAGGATTCCAGCACTACGCTCACCAACGTACTTGCTCAGCGTCTTGAGTATGGGCAAATCTCCCATGCACGGTGTGTCAAGTTAAGTTGATTACACATGGAGACATATGTCCAGCTGTGGACTAATACACAATGTAAAAGCAGAAGATAAACCCAACAGTGTACATCGTAGTAATAAAAGGATAAACCGATGAAATGAAGTAATGCCTCGTCGACACTGTGGCGCAAATTGGCACATGATTTATCTGAAAAAATGCACTTTAGTGGTAACAAAGAAATGGGAATAAGCTACGAGTATATTGCAAATCATTGATAGCTATTGAATAATAGATTTGCAATGTGGTTTTGTAACATATTGTTGTAATTATATAAGTATATTTTTATGTATGTTTATACAGTTTTCAATGTAGTTGCAGTTGATTTGAAATCAACGTACCTATCAGATATGTTTAAAGCGCAATGACAAAGCATAACGAAGAAAGAATATACAATTATGTAAGTTCTTATTCTATGGAAATCATAAAAAAGGACCGCTATGCTATACTTAAGTTAGGGACTGAGCCAGAGATAAATTAACCAAATTTAAGAGCAATGTGCATTGATAAAGAAAATAATTAAGACCGGCCAAGTGCGAGACCGAATTTAATCAGATACTTGTCCCGTGCGGGAATCGAACCCGGAACCCACAGCGCCGCAGGTAAACGCTTAGCCACTGCGCCACCGTCGGCTCGGCTTTGGACTTCCCATATGGCCTGCAGCAAAGGACCACGTCTTTGTTGGCTGGTATGATTCTGGTGTACTATTTGGAAACTATAAATCTGTGGGACTTCGTTTTTTATCATTTTCACGAATTACTTCAGGTTTTTGGTTTATAAGATTTGGAGATATAGTAATATAGTCGATGTCAACAATAGTTGCTAAGGAAAATAGTCACCATCTTTTTTCGTAAGTACACAGGCCTCGCAATTTTAAGTTCCGTCTAACTTCGGAGGCCGTACGGTTTTCAATATTTTTTTTTCTTCAGGTGCTCGTCTTGGTGAAATGCAGTCTCTAGCAGGGCTGGCGGCCGTGCTGCAGAGATTTAGCGTGGAACCGTCGAAGGATACCCAACGAGAGCTGAAGGTCAACCATTGGATGAACGTCGTCCAAGGAGTCATAGGAGGATTGCCGTTAAAACTAACAATAAGGAAGACTTAAACTTAAAAGTAATAACTAAATGCATGGCATTTTGTTTTGTTTTACGATTAAATATTTTACATACCTTAACAGCCTGTAAATAGTCCACAGCTGGACATAGACCTCTCCCAAAAGGAGAATTTGCTATTATTACCACGCTCGACAAGCGGATTGGAGATCATAACACCAGACACCTCGCACCTTATACGCTGCTGCCCGGCATCCATCTACTTATTTTTGTTGTTGTTGTTTTTGAGATTATCGAGTTTTTTCAAGGATTTTCTCAAATTTCTCTCTGTCCGTCACCCACGGCACGAAAGGGGGAGGCAGATTCTTTTCCGAACAGCTCATTTTAAATTAAAATTTTTAATAGAATACTCGTCGCCAACAATAAATGTCCCACTACTGGGTACAGGCCTCCTCTTATTTTATTGAAATAGTTTTGGAGTCACGAAGAGTCCCCCCCACACTCACACATCGAACTTCACATGCCCTCAAAATTTTATTATTATTTCTCAGACATGCTCGTTTCGTCGCGATATTTTCCTTCATCACCGAGAAGTCGAGGTTGCAATTTAAAATTTTAGCAGTATAGTTACCGGAGTATTATTGTGTGTTCCTGTATGAGTGATAACATTATCTTTGCCGTATGTTCCTTTTACTCAATGATTGTGTGTTATAAGCAAAATATATTTATATGTATTCTTAAGGTGTTGTAGTAGGAGCCATATTTTTACTACAATATATCTGATATCTTTTACTAAATCATACCATAAAATTATGTATTTTACTATCGTAAACTTCATTGATAGAAAAAATTCAATGTATTGTGCAATTATGCCATACTCCCAGCACTCCGACTCATGTACTTGTGCGGGGCAACGAGCGGCAGGGTCAGCGAGCGGAATCTTTGTTTGTTCGCGGTCTCTTGTTGGAAGGGGTGTTACGTGTGAGAATTGAACTGTCCGCACTTAACCAATGAACATCGTTAAAATCAAAATGGTGTATAGGAATTGTTATATTTATAAGAAGAAGCGTCATCTATCTTATTTTAAGTTGCTGTCTCTACTTGATAGGAGAAGCAATAATTATATACTTACTTTTCTTATATTATAAATTTAAACTTTAAAAATAATTATATACTTACTTTTCTTATATTTCTTCATAATAAATTATTACGATTAATATTGACGTAACTGCAACTTTAGTAATTTGTTTCTAGGAAACGTGACCTTTTGGGAGGCTTTGTTTTGTTGAAATTTTTTGTTCATATTGATGTCAGCCATAGATTTACATAGGTTTTATATTTTGTATATAGTATAAACTATTTCAGTTTTTTTTTCAAAATGTCGTACAGAAGGCAATTATATTCAAACCCTTTTGAGAAGCAAAGTACATAATTTAACTTTGTAAATTGTAACTATTTAAAAAATGTTAAAGTACTTTTCTTAGTCTTGTGACAACCCTGTCTCTCGAGTGATTTTCTGTGCGTAGGTTTACGCGGTGACGGCATGCGTTCGAGAACAAAGGAATCGAACTGCTGGTGGGACATATATTTTAATGCTGTGGCGGTACTTTACAATTTTTTTACTACATGTTGGTATGCATATTTCGATGTGTCGATACAAAACTTTTATGGACAAGTTTTTCTAATCCTTTACAAATACAGGATTCGTTTGACAAATTAATTTTAGAACTTTAACTAAATCTTGATATATGTTATTTTTTAATTTCCATTGTTGACCTTTAGTCCTCACACACACGTTGTATACGTTATGTGTGTACTCGTTGATATGTATCTTATCCCGATCATATTTAAAAACAGTGTTATAATATTATATATTCAAAGACTATATATATTCAAAGACTATATATAGTCTTTGAATATATTTTATTCTGTCGTAGTGAATAGTGAATAGATTTCTGATGCATTCTGTCTATAATATAAAATATCTTAAAATTCCAAATCGCTTTATTTATTTTTCCCTCGATATGTCTCTTCAATACGTGAAATTATATTACGGTCCTTACGACGCATTTCAGATCGTTTCACACAAACCACAAAAGTTAAGAGGCCTTAGAGGTTAGTATCAATAATATTATTTTTAATTTGCCTGGTATTGTTTTCAGTCAATCTAGGTTAAAGTAAAGTTACTATTGACCGTTAAAATGCAACCAAAGCTATAACATGCTCTTGTTTTAAAACTAACACGGTTTGCCAAATATTTGTTATAATTTAAATAATAGAACAACTGTTAGCTAGAGAAAGAGTCTATTAGATATGAGGAGCGTAAGAGGAAATATACTCTGGCCCCAAATGCAAACCTCACTTGCACGTGGTTCACACCCTACTACGCAACAAACGAGGCTCTGGCGACCGTATGATGGTGGAACATCCATCCGAATTTGCCGAACCCGAATCCCACAGACCAGTGATGGGGAGCAGCATCGCTACTCCGAGGGTACCCCAGGAACGTGCTTGCCCAGCGTGGTATGGGCAAACGTTCCATATTTTTAAAGGCCGGCAGCGCATGTGTAGCTCCTCTGGTGTTGTCGATGTTCGTGGGCGTCGGTGATCACTTACCATCAGGTGAGCCGCATGCTCGTTTGTCCTCTTCCCCTATATAAAAAAAAATATGCCGTCTTTTGCTCCTGCTTTTTTGGAGAACCTACGTTCAGTAGTGGACTAAAACAGGCGATGTAGTAAATATTAAGTAATACATTTCATGTAAACGGAGCTATAGATAAACTAGCTTTCAGCGTAGCTTCACTCGCGTTTCATATAATTAAAAATATAATTTTAGGTTCGACTACAATCGTAAAATGAGCAAGATATGACAGTACCGCAAATGTATGCACACACACAGAGCCACTCATTCGTCTACGTCGTTATCTAATGCATTAGTTGTGAGAAAATATCGAAGGAAGAGACAGATGCGGAGTCGAGCTGGGTCCACTGCGACCATGTTTCTGTTATCCATTCCTAACACTTAACAAAAAGTGGGTGTGGGGCCGAGCTGTTAGGTAAATACATAAAAATAAATTGGTCACATATGACGGCATGTTTTGGAAACATGATTGAAAAACAAAGTTTTGGTAGAAATTTGGCGCAGCGGTCCCGGTTTGTAGAGACACGAAACACAACACAACACAACAGACCCGAAAACCAATAGCCGTGATAGCCTAGTGGTCAGTGCGCTCGCTTTAGTTTCATATACCAACGAGTATGCATGCGAAGATTGATGAAAGTGGGAGAAGCGAAAGACGTATGTCAGGACCGTAGCATGTGGAAGAAGATTGTCTCTGCCTACCCCGTTGGGAACAAGGCCTGAATATATACATACATACATACACACGTATTGGTATAATGTTAACAGATCTATTGCCCCTTTGCAAGACTTATTTAAAACTATTAAATTTTAAAAAGTATGTATTGCTTTAATACATACAGTAGCAGTGAGTGCGATGTACAGTAGGGTTTTCTTCTTTGCAGATGGCTTACAAAAGCTGGGTTACCGCGTCGATCTAGTACCCGTGGATTTCATAAACTACTGTATGCTCGAGATGTGTGGTCATGAGGTATTTGATTAAACCTCATCGTCTCTCTTTCGGCAATTCTAATATGGAGTATACTATCGTTGAAGTAATTTATGCGATATTATATTATTTATCTTCGAGAACGAAATGGTACCATACTCAAATTGTGAATCACTAGATTCACTATGCACAATATGCAGTAAATTCTCATTTTTATTTAGCACCTTCAGAACAGTTCACTTCTGGGCCGGGACTGGCAATAGGATTTGTTGTAATCACCAAACTTTGCAGGTGGGGTTGTCGGACGCCGTAACGTACCCCACTCACACTTGCTACGTTCCAGTCTGCATGCTGGTCGGATGGGATGGTTAGGATGGTAATTCTGGCGGAGGCTACAAGATTTTTCAGGCGTTGCCTTAGTCGACATTATAGTACAGAAGTTTCTCTTCAATAGCGAGTGTAATGGGGTAATATAGGTAAGCTCGCCTGCGCGTACTGCACCTTGCTAGTTCACAAACGAAGTTCTAGAAACCGAACTATAGAGGAATTGATCCGATTTCGCCGAAGTACAAATCAGTGATGGGAAGCTGCAGCACTCGTGCGCGGGTGCCGCCACTGCGCTCATCCACTTACCGAGTATCAAGCATGGTGAGAATGAGTGAACATGAATCATATCGCTATGACACGTGAAGTAATCTTTATAATTATATTAGGATAATAAAGGAAAAAGAAAAGGAAAAGAGGGTAATGTTAGCAATAGGTTTTCTTTAGTCACCACCGCCACGTGTTATTACTAGGTGGTAGGCCCATAGGAAGAAAAGGACCCTTCCTTTTTAAGTTTAATTTCATAGTACGCGCAGTATCTGGTTTCGTAACATGGCACCGGCAGCAATGAAATTGATAAATGCAATTTGTAAGTACTGAATTTACCATGCGTTTGGTGATTAAGAAAAATATATTGAGGAAACCTGCATATTTGGGAAAACATAACATTAATTGCTCGAAGATATGTAAAATCCTCTCACTGACACCGGAGAAGCGAGGCGAAGGCCCTTCTCTGCTCTCCAAAGTCCCAGCTGTAGATACAAAGTATAGTAACTATTCTTTTAATCAGAATCCAAATAAACTGTGTATTATAATATAAAAATCCACCTCTGCTACAATATCAATATCTAAATACCTTCATATATCATAATTCAACCGTATATAATGTGGTGATATGGTTGTAATTGCAGGTATTTAGATGCAACATCCAGAACCTACAATTCAACACTCCGGCGGAATCAGATCCGGTTTGCAGGCGAGCTATCGACGCAGTGGTGGACGCGTCGGTGAAGTTCTTAAGGGCCCGCAGCTATCTATGGTTCTGGGCTTTGATCGAGAACCAGCTGTTTAGGAGGAGCGAGTTCGCTCCGAAAGACCACTGGCCGTTAGACGTGGACCCGGAGTGTTTCGATACATGCTTGGAATGTGTGACTTGTTGTGGACATTTGAAAAACAATTAAAAAGTATTGTTATAAAATATTATTAA
The DNA here is from genome assembly GCA_029286595.1 of Bhutanitis thaidina. NCBI lineage: Eukaryota > Metazoa > Arthropoda > Insecta > Lepidoptera > Papilionidae > Bhutanitis > Bhutanitis thaidina. The sequence continues at coordinate 4,399,335 of JAGSMS010000009.1, read as the reverse complement.
AGTGACTTTTACAATAGATAGTTTTTCTTCATTTTATTTAAAAGATATTGTGGGGAACAAACTCAGCAGTCACGACTTTCACTCAAAATGGTAGGTAATATGCACATTAGTACTTTTCTTTAAATAACATGCCAGTGCAGTTATGTCGGCTTGGACACGCTCACCATCGCGCAACTTCAGTTGTAAGAGGATCAAAAGAAACAATAATGATTTTGGATTCGTTTATATTGAAACAAGTTACAAGGCTGGGTCACAAATTCAGTCCGTTAACAGTTGCAATATAATATGAGCTCGGAGAAAAAGAAAACTTCGGGGAACAAACTGCTAATAATAGCTCAATACAGGCTCTTTCATTCGATATTTTTCTTTTGCTCCAAGCGCAAATACATTTAAAATCTTTTATTATTTTATTCACATCTCAATGACGATAGACATCTACTAAAATTATTCGCCGATTCTCAATCAGGCTCACTACACACTAGCGAAGTTTTACAATTGGATAATCCAACGTAATTTCGATGGTGTGTATTCAACATTATTTTTGCAAGGCATGTTAAGATGGCGTCACTATACACACCTCATGACAACATTTATAATTTCAACACGACAATCGTTTGGCAATTATATTTTTGTAAAAAAACATTAAACGAAAATTCATATATACATTTTAGAACATGTTCTAATTTTTGGTACACATATAACGCCGCCATGTTTAATTATAAAACATTGTCCCATTTCCAGCGTCAAACAAATATATTTTATTTCTCGCTCTCAACCATCGTAGAATTATTTAACCACCGCTGGGCACGGTGGAAGATATTTTAGTTTTATTTGTGTTAAAAATGTTGCCATGTTCAAAATTTTAATGGAGCCGCATGAGTATAAAACCGTATTACTATAAACATAATAAATAAATGTAATAAATTTACAATCGAATTAATATCGAATAAACATAAATACAATCGATTAAAATTAATATAATTACACCTAATACCGAGTTACAATAAAAAAAGATTTTATTGCGTTTTGTTACAATTAGAAACGTATAGCGATAATTCATGTTTATTGTTCTGACGACACGCCCGGGGAACATAAAGCTGGAATTTTATTTAATTATTAAATATGTTATTTAATGTAAATCTTATTAGTTTTTAGTAACTACTAGCAATTACTAGCAATTGCTAGCAATATAGCATTTAAGTTTTTTTAAGCAGAAAATAATCGAAATAAGAATACTTCGCATATGGCTAAATATAGTCCCCATAGATATATTACAATTGGCTCGTTTTATTGATACTCAATTTTGCTATCAGAAAAACAAGCAATTTATTATGAAACAAAACACTCAACTAAACAAAATGGTTTATTTACAATATAAGTAATTCTTAATCTTGCATTATCTGTTTGTTATAAAATTGATTAGAAGACGGTTTCTAGAACAAATAATATTCTCGAAGAAAGGAAAACATTACAAAATGATAAGATTCTTGGTGTATTGTGAATCGTACATATACAACATGCATGCATCGTACACAGGAGTAAACTTTTCCCATCTGTACTATAATTTCCCACTGAAGACTACCACTATTCGAGAAGGTTTCCAACGAATACGACGAAGGGTAATGATTAATATAATATATGGATAACTATAAAACTATATTAAAACTTAAATTTTATACTGCGCGAAACCAAAACTAATTTCTAGCTTTGAAAATTGTCAAATATTGTTATCATAACGTCATCGTCGAAATTCTTTTTCTTTTTTTTTCTATATTAAAGAATAATGAAACTGAAACCTCCGCAACAGCGTTTAAGGGAAACCTTGAAAATCTCCGGGATATGGCGATCTCCGGGAGAAACCCGGCGACGAGGCTCGTGAACTGTGACGTTATATCTCACTAAGCCCGTTTGGCTACGCTGAATCGCGCCAAATTGAAATCCGTAATGTCTGCCTACCACTGTGGGTGACAGACGAGCCGAGCTTAAATTAACACGAATTAAGAATTTAAATGCATCCATTTCACTAGGTATGATTGAATAACTTTATAATTTTTGCAATATGCAAGGTAATAAAAAATCGATGTAAGCACATCAAGTGCTTCTCGGTGTCCCCTCTATTGTATCAATGAATGATTCAGACAAAATTAATGTATTTTCTCAAATTAATAACGTGTATATATAAAATCTTTGCTACATTTATGTGGCATTACACAGTATGTTTGTCCTTTCAAATGGAAAAAGAATCGGGGATATAGGTTAAGAAATAACGGAGTGGAGAAAAGTGGAGGAACATGCCCCCGATTGAGAAACACGCATGTTTTTGAAGTAGCTTAATGAAACGTTTATTATTGTAAATGAGGAACAGCTGCCATTAATATAATTGAAAAAAATATTGATAATACCCCCTGAACATCTCAATCATTAATATTTGATTGATTTTGGACACTTGTATTTATTATTTGGGGGTCCCATTTATAAATATGTTTTATTGTTCCGACATTTCATTGTTATCAAACCTTTTTTAATACTTTGAATAAGGTGTTGCACAATTCTAATCACATACAATTTATAATTTTAAATATAACTTTCTCCGTATCTGTTGAAATAACAATATAATCGCCCTTTACATAAACTTAACAATTTATGTCTATTTTATTTTATCAATTATATACCTGTTAATAATAATAAGACAATTCACTGTTACTGTCTCTTACTGAATCAGCTGTAGTTCATTTATTTTTTTGATAGCCTCATTAACGTAAATATAGCCTATAAATAAAACACAGATCGGCTGCGACGTTACGACTTTAAATTTAACCACATATTCTACAGGCTACTTCTAAGTCATACAACAAATATCAATTATAATAGTACAGTAGTGTAGTTCACAGGATAATTTATTTCCAATTTAGTTGTTTTCTAGTATTGCGTTTTTGAATTTTGATGAAATATATATTTGCGTAGTTAACTAGACCAACGAAAATCAGCTCAAAGTCGTCACCGAAACACCGTCCGCGCAGGTGTTTGAAGTCGGCGATGCGCCCGACAACAAAATCCTGCGAGGTCACTGAACTATTAGTCATGTTGAAAAGCTCTTGCGTTTTATTTGGATAACTGGGCTATTTAATTCGATTGCAAAAAAGACTATTCGTCGTTACTATAACCATAAAATTATTACCAGTAGTGCTAATAAATTTTCCACAAAATGTCAATAAGATATGCTATCTTATATACTATATATTAAATATATCGCCATTTCTAAAAAAAATACTGTTAAAATGCAGGTACTTATCGGAAACTGAGAGCCGTAACGCGATTACTAATGTTTTCATTGTAAGTTAATGAGACTATCAAATCACTACATAGCAACACACGACAATAGCAATAACTGATTGACGTCTAGAAATCGGAATTCAAACGCGTTTCCAAGCAATTTACAACACAGTCAGACCTTCGTCTATCACATAGCTATCATTTTAAAATGTAAACAATATTTTATAGGCTGTATCGAGGGCAGTGTCGCGATAAATTTCTGAATATCACTATAATATTCGTACCCTAGCGGCACATGCCATGCTAGCACATGTACAAGTGTCCGGCAATAGGGCGGAAATGTGAACTCACTCACAAGTCTCTCTCGACTCATTTCACTTGATTCTTCACGTGCTGTAAGAACTCGTAGTAGGAGAACGCGGATTCGACTCTGTCGTCGACCAAGCGCTCGGTGAACAGTTGCCGTGATGGCGAATTATCCCTGAAAGTCATGATCTTTGATTATTAATTTGTGGTAATGGACAGGGTGAATCGTATCACCTTTATTATGTGGTATGCATCTCTGGCCAAGACTAGTCTGGGTAACCCTTATAGCTATTTCTGTCGCCAATCAGCAGCGTCAGCACTGTTGTCTTCCGGTTTGAAAAGTATAGAGAGCCAGTATAATTACAAACTGTGAGACATTCCATCTTAGTCCTCAGGGGTCACGACAGTTGTAGCTTTCTTCGATTGAAGACATGTCTCCGGGAGCTGCAGTATCCACTTACCACCAATTGAAGTGTTAGCTCGTTTAACCACCCAATCCGTTAGAAAAAAAACAAACGCGATAAGGAGCAAAATTACACTCTACACCTTTTACTTTCTTTTCTCTCTCTAAACTCTACGAAAACGCCATCTGAAAAATCATATTATAGTAAATTGAATAGCGCAGGTTTCTCTCTAGTTCTTGTTACACATTTCCCTTGCATTCGTGAAATTGGTCCCACCAGTGACGCATATTGTGAGCTAGGATGTTACGCATCAAAAAAGGACTAGGCACCTGAGAACGATTATTCCGGAGGGGTAGGGTCGGTCGTCGTTGAGCCTGTCGATGAAGGCGCGCAGCAGACGGCTGGCGGGCGCGTCGCGGGCTGGCAGCGCGCGGCTCTCGTCCGGCAGCTGCGCGAACGCGGTCGCGCCGAACACCTCCGACAGGAAGCCCGCGCTCACGTTGCAGCACACGTACAGGATCATCGTCTCGCCATCATCCAGCAGGTACGCGCCGTTGGAGTTGATGCTGCGAGCCGGGTGCAAGTTTTATAATTTATTATTAGTTTATATATTTTTAGTTTATTGCTATAACCATAAGGTATATTTTCGTTTGTCGTTCGATCGATCAGGAATGATTAAGAAAACGTGGTTTCTATAATCATCGCTTAAATCAATGTACTAATTTTGAAACATTTAGTTTGTTCATACATACTTCATCCTTTAAAAAATGTTTAAGAACTCTACTCTAACTAAACCTAAAAGACTACTCTACTAGACATCTACTACATCAGTCACTGCTAAATATAGCCCTCCCCAAGAAAGCACTAGCACGTATTTCTTGGAATGATTGCCCATACTCATCGCTTTGGGTAAGCGGGTCGGTGAGCGCAGTGCTGGTTGGTTCTCTCATGCGTCATGTTGCTCCCCATTACTAGTCTGTTCGACTCGGCTTCGGCAAATGCGTTCATTAACTACAAGCTCAGACGGAGTTGGCAATTGCAGAAAAAGATGGTCCATTATACAAATTCAAATGTTTGCCGAACCGTCAAATGATTGGCCGAAGGACTCACCGCTCGGCGGAGAGCTGCAGGCGTGGCGGGTCGGGCGCGGGGTCGTCGTCCTCGTCGTCGTCGGCGGGGCGCGGCGCGTGTTCGTGCAGCGCGTGCACGGCGTACAGCTCAGGGTACACGGCCCGCAGCAGAGCGCCCAGCGGCAGCGTCTTCATATCGCACATGTCCGCCACGCGCTCGTCCAGCCGCGTCGACATGCCCGTGCGGAACGCTTTCTGCAACACCACACGAACACTCTAACTTCGCGTTTGACGGTGCCATTTTAACATCGTGGTATCGGTGACGTAAACATAAATTGCACAACAGCCTTTTCCAAAATTACGACAAAGCACGGGCCGCAGCCACCTGCATATATCAACTTTCCTCAAATTGTACTCACTGCACTTACCTCTACGAGGCTGCCACCTTTCGTCCCCAACGGTTATCAGTTCTGCGAACTATGTAGCAGGCCTATGGCCAATTCTAGTTCCTAATCATTAAGGCTATGATACATTCAATTGTACATGGATTACTTACATATTATATACTCAGCATATATAAACTATATGTAGTAATATAGTTTATATATGCTACAGACGTGCAGTGCGCTTGATGTTACCTGCGCCTACACCTCACTACACTCTCCCGCTTGAATAGAGCCAGCAGATACAGCGGCAGCAGCCTCAGGGAAGAGGGCATGTGTAGTGCGCTGCTGGTGTTACTTGTGCCTACACTCACTACACTCACCCGCTTCAGTAGAGCCAACAGGTACAGCGACAGCAGCCTCAGGGAAGAGGGCGCGTGCAGTGCGTTGCTGACGTTACTTGTGTCTACACTCACTACACTCACCCGCTTCAGTAGAGCCAACAGGTATAGCGGCAGCAGCCTCAGGGAAGAGGGCATGTGTAGTGCGCTGCTGATGTTACTTGTGCCTACACTCACTACACTCACCCGCTTCAGTAGAGCCAACAGGTACATCGACAGCAGCCTCAGGGAAGAGGGCGCGTGCAGTGCGTTGCTGACGTTACTTGTGCCTACACTCACTACACTCACCCGCTTCAGTAGAGCCAACAGGTATAGCGGCAGCAGCCTCAGAGAAGAGGGCATGTGTAGTGCGCTGCTGATGTTACTTGTGCCTACACTCACTACACTCACCCGCTTCAGTAGAGCCAACAGGTACAGCGACAGCATCCTCAGGAAGAGGGCGCGTGCAGTGCGCTGCTGACGTTACTTGTGCCTACACTCACTACACTCACCCGCTTCAGTAGAGCCAGCAGGTACAGCGGGAGCAGCCTCAGGGAAGAGGGCGCGTGCAGTGCGCTGCTGACGTTACCAGCAGGAAGGTTCTGTGATAGTCTGTGAGCTGATAACGCATCTATAGCGACATTTATTAACGCTTCGCGTGCTTCTGACATGGATGCAGAGGCGCATCGGTCTACAGCTGAAAGAATAAGAAATTTTTCATCTTAATTATTTTAAAAATTTATTTTGGTTTCGGAGGATCAAATTCAATAGCCTACAAACTAAACAAATAATATAAAATTAAATAAACTCACCCATTTTACTTAGTAATCCTATAATACACTGCTGATCCGCTGCGTGCAATACATCAGTCAAGTTGCTCGCTATCGGTAACGCAAGTGTATGGACACGTATCCTTCTTTCACCTGAAAGAAAAAGCAAATCTACTTAGTACTATCATTGGTATACATAGGAGGAGCGTATGAAACGGAGATACAAAAATACGCACAAACTTAAAAACTCAAAGTACTCCTACATGTAATGTACACAATGATTCATGCGAAAATACGCCATCATATGTAGATCTCACATGACACGTTCTTTCAGAGATTCGCGTGCCCGTAACACCTAAACCTAAAGACACGCAGATTCAAGGACCTAAAGTCAACACACAGACCTACAGAATCATGGATCCTTGCACCAAGACACACGCGTTCAAGGATTCGTACAATTATGGATAAGGGTCAACGAAATGGAACGGGCATGTAATTTTTACTCATTTACTTATTATATTTAATACATTATTTACTAAGGAACCTCGCACCTAAAGACACGCGTATTTAGAACTCACATGCACTGAATGTCGCTCACTCTCACTCAAATATTTTTTTACCTTTACTACTCGTGTACAGTAGAGCGGCCTGGAAGCAAACTTGTTCCAAGTCGGATAGCGACTCTTCTATCGTCAGTTGCATACCGAAACCGGCGTCGGGGGACACGTTCGGCAAAGACAACAGATCCGTAGAGCGCACGAAGAAGTTACCGTGGAACGTGTGGATCGCTATACCCCTGTAAAGACAATAAAACATTGTTCAGTGCATTGATAAATATTAAGTGGTCGACTATCATTCTCGTTCATCATTATCGTTGATCTTTCCAGAATCTTGTACAGTTTAATTGTCAATATATATTATTTAAAAGTATTTATTTTATTTTGTTTCAAGACATATTTGCGCTACTAGTTAACTTGGTCAACGACACCCAAGTCGAAGATCTTATCAAGCGTCCACTGCCCACTTCTAAGATCGCCAATATGCTTGCATTGTTTTAGAATTATTTGGTATATGTTAATGAATCTTATCACAATACTGTTATCAAGACCTTAGTGTGACATGTTTATAAAAAAGGGCAAAATGTATATACCAACTCCCTCAGCTACCATTCGAGTGCCAGAATTCAGTATACTAAACGGACATACCTTGTACACCTGACTCGCATGACGGCCTCGAAGCCGATCTTCCTGGTGAGGTAGCGAGTCAGCATCCGGACGAGCTGGTCCGCTTGCCAGCTGCGCGCCGCGCGGAACAGCGGGATGTGGTACACCGTGCCCGCGCTGAACTTGCTCATGCCACCTGTGACACAAAGGACGTAAGATTGTAAAGAATACCTCACAGGCCTGGGTAACAATACTCCTTCTCTCCTGTGTGGGTAGGTCAACTATTAATCGTAAGAAAGTTATAGATAGCCAGTATAATTACGGGCTGCCAGACATTCTTAGTCCACAGGTGTGACAAAGCATCTGTAACCTTCTTTGATTGAAAGTGTATGTACCCCACAAACAAGTCAATGGGCTGTAGTAGGCACTTACCATCAGGAGGACTCATTTATCGCTCAAATTATAAAGAAAAATATCTTTTTTAACAGACCACAAACAATACACTGCTAGAAAAACAAATAGGCGCTGGTCTAAACCTAGTATTTTTGAATTAAATTGTCTAAATCTAGGTTATCCACCATCAGTTGGAAGTCACATGATTTTTCAGGCATTTATATATTATAACTGAACAATAATCCGGAGATCTAAAATTCGAATCGTTAAAAAAAATTAAGGTAATAACTCACTGAGTGTGGCGAGGTCACAGTACTGCGAGCTGAGCAGGAACAGGTCGACGGCGACCTGCGCGCCGCTGCAGTCTAGTGCCAGCCGCTTGTAGAAGTCGCTGGCCGGATTCAAATGGGCAACTTCTTTTGACGACCGGGCGTTCGGGTCTTCTCTGGAACTCGCAAAAGGTAATTATTAAGTTAATTAATGAACAGACTAAAGGTAAAAGTAAAGTAGCAGCCTGTAAATGTTCAACTGCCTCCTTCGCAACATTTCAAAGGGTTTTGGCAGAATCCAAGTCACTTGCGTACTATAGAATTACCACTGGGCTACCACCGCTCTTAATTACAAGAACACTTAAAAAAAATTGTTTGTGCGTAAGACCACACGACTGAAGGGAAAACTTCTTTGATGCTCAAATTAATATTAATTATTAAATATACTTGAAAATTTTACTTCAGTAAATATTTGAATGTAATTCGTTTGTACTAATTACTGGCTGGTAAGGTTGCAGTAAGGTATGGAATTCTTACCTTGACTGTAGAGCTCCCGGTCCGATGTTAGGCAGACAAGTTTGAAAAACAGTGATTCGTCCTCCCGTTGGTGCCTACATAGAAAAATATATAGTTTTATTATAGTCTGATATTAAAATGTGATACATTTTCATAAACGTGTACATAACCTGCACATGATGCAGGGCCTGCAGACGCGCTGACTAACGGACGAGGCTCTGTCGATCGATTGATGGCGGATATACCGAATATACCGAACACAAATCCCAAAGACTAGTGAAGGGGGATCACCATCACCAGTACGTGGGTATAAAATCAATTTTAGTTGTATAATATTCAAATATTAAGCAGATGCAGTAATTTTTTCATTCAATATTCAAAATCCTTTTTTAAGTAATATATTTTCAGAAACTCAAGATATAGAGTTGGCATATAGACGGATTTAATTTTTGTCCACGCTTAAATGTCGTAATAGTACATCCAGACAGTTCAGATGTAAACTAATACCGAAGCTTTAAAAGTTGCCAAATTGTAGTTCCATCATTGTTTTACGATAAAAACGATCCAACCCGACATATTGCCGCTGTGTGTAGTTGTTTGAACATAACCTATACATTCTATTTCTACTACGGTTTGGCCATCATTTCTTTGATAAGCTTCATGCAGCAAATCTAAATTTAGAATATTTATTACCATGGCGGGTTTTATTACTATCTGGAATATTACCAGAACAAAATGAATTAAGCATTGACGATAAAATTAAAACAGTAAACTCACTATTAGCTTATACCCCGCCAGCAAGGCGGCACCAAGCGCAGACACAGGAACGCCGGGTGTCGAGTACCTTTTAGGTAGAACTGTGAGCAGCTCCTTGATCATTTCACGAGATTCGCCCAAGTTCACCAACAGGGATTCCGGTGATGGCAGGAATACATCTGAAAAAAGACACATTATTTTTTTAATGTTAAATAACAGTAATGACCCAATCTAGTTATTTCCACACTGTAAGTTTGCTAATTCGATGACATAGATTTGTTAATCGGCATAAAATAACTTTATTGTAACATTGTTTCGTTTATCCAAAGCTAAACCATTTCTTGGATGTGAAAAATTACACAGTATGATGTTCTCGAGGAATATCCTTACAGTATAGCAGATGAGGTTCTTGAAGGCAAGTCACATATCTTAAGATGTCTGGGTGTACTCTGACCTTCGATGTCGATCACGGTCATCTCTTTGGGCCTGGCGAGTCCGTCCCCCATGAGGTAAAAGTGCACGTGCGCGTCGAAGCAGATGACGCCCAGCTGCGTGCGCGCGTCTCCCGGCAGCTCCGACAGCTTCTCCTTCAGCGTGTCGCACACTACCTGCGGAACTCACTAATTAAATGACACACTCTTTCAAAGGACTTCTTGGTGTAAGTGGCACACCATCTATTTCCAAATTGCGATCTCTCCTGCTAGTGATGCACCCTACTAGCAATGGCGGAATGCCATTGCCGTGCATGAATTCGCCGAATCCAAATGCCACAGGCTAGTGATGAAGAGCAGCATCACTAGGGCAAGGGTACTGGCACTACCAACCCACTAGCCCGGCCTTGTGAGTGTGGACAAACCTACCAAGAAATGCCAAATTTTGCTGTCGCTTTCTTGGAAAAGCGCATGTTAACTAACATAGACTTAACTTGGCTAAAATAGGTTGTGGTAATAGAATTCCATATAATTTTTCCATATAAATTTTGGAGGGTATGATTAACACACATACAAAATATATACAGAAATATGTAAAATACAATAGCGATCATTGTTCAACCTTCTGTGCCAGCACCACAATAATTTACCAAGTGCTCGATGGTGAAGGAAAATATTGTGAGTAAATCTGCATGTTAGAAAAATAAACAAAATTTCTTCGAAGTGAAATCCGTGAGCAGAGTGGCAGACCCTCCCTATCTCCAAAAAACCCCTAACAAATATTCTTAGGAGGCATGTACCCAGTAGTGCCTCCACGCACCTCCGAGACCTTCCCGAGTGTTTAGATTCCCTATGTGGTTGTTTTATTTTTTTATGTGAAAGGCGGCAAACGAGCAAGTGGTTCACCTGATAGTAAGTGATATTACCGTCGCCCACGTACATCTGCACGACCAGAGGTGCTTCAGGTACGTTGCCGGTCTATAAAAGGTATTTGGGAGACGGAAAGGAGGATGAGGAGGGGGAGGGGTAGGAGATGGGGATGGGGAGAGGGAGAGGGCCTCCGGTTACCTTACTCACCGAAGAAAACGGAGAAACACAAGATACATCTACTTCACGTGGGTATTCTGCGAGGCCGTGGTACCACACCGGTCGAGCCGGCCTTTTCAAGCAGCAGCAAAAGCTGCCGCTTGGCTTTCTACCACGTAGGAAAAATCTTATCGTTTGCTTGAACACTAAGGTGATGTGTGAAGGTGGCTCACCTGTATGTTGTTCCAAATAAGCTCCGGAAAAAAATGGGAAGAGACAACTAAAATCAATGTCCACTCTCTGTCTACCCCATTGGGTTATACATTATTATTATCATATAACTACAGTTAACACTACTTTAACAGTGATAAATGTGACCTGCAAGTAGCCGGAGTCGCGCGCGATCTGCGACACGTCGAAGAGGAGCAAGTAGACGGCGGGCTGCGGCGGGCGCAGCATGTACTCGCCGGGCGCGATGAACTCGATGGTCGCGGACTTGATCTCGGGCCGGCGCGTCGGCTCGCCGTACGACTTGCTCACGGGGTCGTACTGGAACTCCTCGGGCACTGCGCTCGCGACAAAAGTAAACAAACGGGGCTCACGTGACACACACACACAAGTAGCAGGCAGACTCGACCGCCGAACCGAACAGAGAGACAGTATTTTTGCATTTATAATATTTGTATAGATAATATGGATGAATATGTATTTACTTTATCACCATCCAGTGCCCAATACTACTTTGGAAGTAAACATTTTTAAAAAATAATTAAAATATGCTAAATATGACACATATATTACTCACAATCGTTGACACGGTAGCAAAGATTGCACTTCCATCGCTTGGAGTCTACGAAGTAGACGAATGGGTTGATATAAGTGCGACACGCACGACAACGCACTATTGTCGTGCACTGGATCACAGGCAGATGCTGCAACAAACGAAAATTTGGTAATACTTATGATCCTGCCCATTTGATTGCAGTGCCATTTTCCAGTCCACTACCAAACATGTGGCAGGATTATGGTAACGATGATGATGGTTTAGGACAGAGGACAATTTGCAGTAGGATAGTTGTCGCCGTGGTTGAAATAGATCAGGAAGACATCATCATCGTCATAATATGTAAATAAGATTGACACCTTACGTTAGACGTCAGAGTATACCCTTTAATAGGGTGGTCAGAGGTCATGAAATTAATTTTAATTATTTCTTCCTACTTCTCACCAGAACTTATTTGGGACAACGTGACGGGTGGTGAGCCTGTCATAATCTTCGTGTCCACGATACAAATGGTACATAAGTTTTGAAAAACTGATTACAATACAGTACAAAACATCCACATAGGGGATAAAACTCAAGTCGGCTGATTTGTAAACAAATCCCTTATCCACTTTTGACTTTTGACAATTGTGCAGTCACATTCGGAGTTTCTTTCTCTCTTCTCCGTCAGACGAAACACATTATGAAATGGTGGTAGATTTTTTAAAAAAATAAGATCTTTCTTATATCAAAGTATAAAGAATTTTCTAACATTCATTCCACAGCAATGTGAAATTAACAGCCAATAAAAAGTCCACTGCAGAACATAGGACTCTTCCATAAGGAGGATTTGCCATAATCACCATGCTCAGCAAGCAGATTAGCTATTGCAGTACCAGACACATCCCACTTTAGACACTGCTGCCCATCATCAGTCTGCTTCTTCTTAGTCTGGTATTTTTCGAGATGGTTATTCTGTCATCTATTAGTAGCCATTGCTTTCTTCAAGGCTTTTCCCTTAGTTGCCTCTTAAGACACCACAAGGCAGATGCCTCTTAAGACACCTCAAGGCAGATGCCTCTTAAGACTCATCAAGGCAGACGCCTCTTAAGACATCACAAGGGAGACTATTTCATACATTACAAAAATAAATCACTGAACTGTATCTGATTCACTTGTAGCAAGTATTTTATGTATTAAATCAAACTTGTATTTCTCCTGTACAATGATGCTCACTTACATTTAGATCCTTAAATGGATGAATAAGTATTCCCAGGGGCAGTCTACACTTCTGTAGTAGTGAGTTAGTATCAGGTATTCGATTTATAGTACATCGGAAGATGCTGAAAAAAATATTCCAATTAAATACTAACAGATATTTTAAAAATCAATACATACACACATGAGGCCTTGGCAACCGAATGACAAGAGAAAAACCATCAAGCTAGTCCAAACCCATATCCCACAGACTGGTGGTGGGGAACTCATCACTGGACCAAGGGTACACACTAACTCTGTGAGAATCTTCCATGCACAGCATTATGTTGGGGACTTTCATATAGTGGGGAACTTTCATATAGTGGGGAACTTACCAATGCTGTTAAAGATAAATATGAAATACACATAAAAGAAGTCATTTAGAACATAAATTGTAACCCATGGGCCATAGTTAAGCAGAATTTTATTTAATTAGTTAATTATAGGTACCTTACAAGTAGATAAATCTTTAAAAGAGGTTTGTAATTTGTGCATCAGATTCACACAAGCAAATAATATCAGATTAAGCAACATTATATGGATAATAATCTAACATTTTGATAACATTGTACATTAACTGTAAGAAGTAAACTTCTGTTATAAAGTTTTTTAGCTATCTTAATCTACCAGTTTACATATTAAAATATCGGATTAGGGGATTACTGTCAGTGACATTTATACAATATTTTTTGATGTCTTTGAATTCAGATAGTTAGCAACCTAGAACCAACTTTATGTGCTACATATTAAACGGTATGAATGCCTAGCTTGTAAAAATCATATCAATGGTAGTTAGATCACCAGCTTGGATGTTTAAGTTTTAGTATATTTGAGATTGTTTCAATATTTCTGGTATGTCCCTAAAATTACTTGGTATGGCAATCGCCAATCTGACAATCTGATAATCCGATGGCAAATAATCCTCCTCATAGACAGAGAGGTCTATGTCCTCCAATGGACATGCTGTTGAGGTAAGAGATAAGCAATAATTTAGAAGTAGTAAATACTTACTCAGGACTGCAATTAGCAGCTTCGGCAAACTGATGACCAAGCCTTATCTCTGGGGGATCCTCAGGGTACTCCGGAAGAATATTTCTACACTGCATCAAATCTATCATCTGGCGACCCCAGAGTTGATCAAAACCTTGTTTTGTCACACTCAACTGTCCCATTTGCTGTGTAACTCCTTGAGGACTATATGGGGTTGAATATTGCTTGCTTGTGGTTTGATGCGGCATTTGTGATGATTGCTGATTGGCATAACTGCTTGAAGGCATTTGTGGGTATCTACTCTGTATGTTTGTCTTAGATGCCCCAGTTAAGGCTCTAGACGGTGGACCCATAGGGACACTAGGAGATTGACCCACTTGAGAAAAATTGTTTGCTTGTGGGAGCACTTGAGGTCCCATTGGTAAGCTTGAAGGTCCACTAAATGTATGTGACATCATAGGTCCAGTTGATGAAGCCATAGTTTGACCTGCTCCCAAAGGACCATTATTTTGTTGACCAGGATATACTTGATTACGTATTTGAGATCCCATAGGCGGTTGCAATGGCAGTCCACTTGTTGGAGGCAAAGATGGTGGCCCGGAGGAAATACCACCCGCAATGCCAAAGTTTTTTGGTGGGCCCATGGACTGGGCAGGTATATTAGAAATAGGTCCATTAATTCCCATTGATCTAGGTGGTCCCAAATGTCCTATAGTTTGTCCGCTGGAAATTGGAGGTCCACTCACAGGTGGAACAGACAGTAATGGACTATTTCTTGGAGGCCCTGAAAGTGTTGGTCCGGAATATGGTGCACTTGGTTGAGTGGCTAACGATGAAGGGAGAAAAGTAAGTTGTGATTGAGCAATGGGTGGGTTCATTGATGCTGATGAAATAGCTGGTCTCATAGGAGGCATATTAGTTAAAGGACTGAACGAACTTGATGGCATCAAATTTTGAGCTATGGTTTGGCTCAAAGGAGAAACACCCATTGGCGGACCATTTAACAATGGTTGTTTAATTTGACTAGATGGAGTAAGAGATGGAGCATTATCATTTATTTGATTTTGCTGGTATTTAGGGTGATATGGTGATGAATTGGCATTGTTAACAGAAGTAGGGTCAGGTAAAGATGAAGGAATGTTTTGAAAGCTATTTTGATGTGAACTTCCTATTGAAGGCTTAATTGGAGGTCTCATTGGCGATAAATTAATCCCAGATATTGGTTGAGGTATAATTCCTGCTTGACTAAAGGCGGGCGAACTGCTTCCGCTCTGATTAAAATGGTTAGCATGGCCTTGATTAGCTGGACTAATCATTCCCGACACAGGGCTGTTTGAATTTGCATCTTGTTTTAATATTGACTGCTGCGATGTTGGATTGAATTGACTCGAACTGAAAACTCGTCCAGGGTGCGCATTTGTTGGTGGCACTCCCGAGATATTGTTGTACGGACTTGGTTGTAAGTTTGACATGATTTGTCAATCTGTAAACGTTAAACAGCGACGTTAGAATAATTACAGCTTAAACAGTTCTTCGTCGAAGAGTATGTAGTATGTTTATTTTATGATAAAATGATTCTTATCGACAAGGATTTTTAATGCTAATTCACTGATGATGACAGTAGCACAATACTAAAAAAACAACTTACCGCAGTCAGAGAGACGTTACAACACAAATAACTTATTGTGCTTTATTTTGGATATTACACCATTCTCACATATTATGACGACAAGTGAAATTAATGTAATAAAATAATACAATGAAGAGAAATATAACCCCGACTTACGTGGCCGAGCGATTAAAAGCGCCCTCTGTTGGAGTAACTAATTGATTTTTTTGACTTGCACGTCAATGAAGCTACGTTTAAAAAGCGTGTCATTAATTTTCAACTAAGTGATCATAAGTCAGTTTTCAATAAAAATTATAATCTAATAGCATAATTCAATTTATATAATCTGGACCTTCATGTACAATACATAATATATTAAAAGGAAATATCATAAGAATTGCGCTTACCACAGAATGTATATATCCTAACGGAAAGAATAACGACTCCATACTATCACATTATACCAGTATGCTGGACAGGCTGTATCTATACTGTGCCAGTTTAAAGCCATCGTCAGCCATCACCGAGTGTATATCCTGTGTATATATGTGTAACGTGAACTAAATTTGACATTTAAGACATGAAGAGGTCGCTATATTTCCCATACAAAAGTGGAAACTGTTTCCTCCCTGTATTTTGACATCCGCACGATATTTTTTTATGTATGATGAATACATATTTACTATACACAATAACTATGACTTTCAACGTAAAACGTTTTTTTTATATACCATTCCTATAAATAAAAAAGGCCAAAAGGTTTTTTTTTAGTTAATAGTTACTTCTGTGACTGGTTATGTCGGGATCAGTATTGTAGATGCCGGACCAACTAAAATCCCCACGGTAGATATGCTGTTGGCCAGTGGTCTTTACAGCTTCAGCGATAGACACTTGCTACCTCAAAGCCCGTAAGTTAATGCCGAAAGTTCAAAAAAAAAGTTCAGGCATTAGTGACGGATCTTTCTTTCTCTATTTCCTTACATTAATATCGATTTTCTAATGTCGATCTGAGTCATTGATATATTGTTGATCCAGTAAGTTAAATTATCATTATCAAGGATTAATTTATTTATATTGTTACGTTGGGCAGGTAATCAATCTTTGATTTTTTAATCTGTAGGTATTTTTAATTAATGTTCTAACAGTAAACTATGATATATGAGGTAAACGTCACTGAGTAAACATGTCACTGAGTCGTAAAGTTTCTGCTACTCTACGAGTATTTTATAGTCTAAAAATGTTTTCTCTTATAAAACTAAGCTTATACTTGTCCAGACACTCATTCTACCGATCATTGATTATGCAGATGTGTGCTAATCAGACCAGAATAAAGATCTTTACAAGCTAGAGTATGAGGTATATTTTCATCCCACAGCCACATCTTTCAACACCGTTCTTAAGTAGCTCACAATCCAAAAGAGACGCAATTCTGGAATTCTAATTGTTCTCTTTTCCATCTTCTATTATCTTACTTATCCATTTCTTCAATTCATGATCGGGATCTTCGTCTTGTAATCACAAAATTACCATTCCTTTTCCACCGACTTCGTTGGAAATTCCTTTATCGTTCAGGCTACACTTTTTTAGAATTCCTTGCCCGGAGACGTTAGAAAAATACCTTCTAAGTTATCTTCCAAGAGGTTAGTACGTGCACATTATTTTTAGAGCTCTTTAAACTTCTGGTAGTGTTCATATTGGGCATATTGGTTAATATTATCTTTATATGTTCATGTATGAATGTGCATGTATACGTATGTTTGAGTATACATGTATATGTATATGTGAATACCTATTATAGGAGAGAGAGACATTATGAAGTTATGTAAAGGAAGGAAGGAAATGAAACAGTTATATATATTATAGGGGTATTATGCTAGGAGATGATGGGTGGGTACCCATCCATTAAAATCTCCATGTAAAACGTGATGGATATGAAAATGTTCTTGGCACATTTGGTGATGAAAGAGTGAATGAAAACGGTTAAAGTTTGCTTGAAGTATGTTTGGAATTAAATCTTTTGGTGACAAACACTATGTTTGCTCACAAAAGAATTCATATGTATACAAGAGAAGAATGTGATTCTAGAACTATAATTGATTTTGTAATTGTAGATGAAAGATTGAAGCGGCAAATTCTAGATACTCGGGTGCATCGCGGTGCTTGTATTGTTTCTGATAATTTTTTGGTCGCGTCTCGAATAAGTGGGCTATTTAAGCGGTGGCGACAAAAGCCCGTTGTACCGGAAACGAGCCTAGAGCGAGTGAATGTAGAGATATTTCAAAAGGATGGAGTAAAATGCGAATATGAAAAACGGTTGAAAAAGCGATTTACTGATTTAGATGAGGTATGTGAGATAGAAGAGTTTCGGAAGACATTTAAAAATGGATTGGTAAATGTTGCGATTGATGTAAGTGGTGTTTCTCAAAGGATGAAAGGTAGAAGACATAAGAATGTTTGGGTAGATGAAGAAGTGCAGAATGTTGCGAGTGAAAAGAAGTAGGCATGGCTGGATTGGTTAGCGACAAAGGCTAATCACAGCAAAATATCTGCGACCATTGAGAATGTAAAGGATTACAAAAAGTTGAAAGCGTTGGTGAAAGAGGTTGTTAGGAGAAAAAAAAAGAGAATAAGGATGCATTTGATGACGAATGAGGCGCCTTTCTGATAACTTCCGTTCGAACATAAAAATGTTCTGGAAATCGATTAGATTAGCCCGAGGAAAGTCAGCAATCTCAGAGCTTTCTGAAATTAGAAATCAGGATGGTAATATTATAAAAGGAGAAGAATGTGTACTAGAGATGGAAGGAACAATTTGTAAGTCTATTTGAAAGAGTTAGGCACCAGCAGATGCAGGAACGCCTCCTCAAGAAACAAATAAAAGTGAATCAGACAGAGTACATAAGTATGGACGCCGTAGCAAGTGGAAGGAGATTGTCTCTGCCTACCCCATTGGGAACATGGCGTGAATATATACATACATATATACATAGGTTGGAGAAAAAGGTTTAATCGTATTTTATATACAAATTCAAGATTTTATTATCATAGTTTACTTACATTTGATTATAATATATAGGTGCCAGTTTGTTCGATAACTTGATGTAGATTGATGTAGAAATTTTGGAACTTCGAATCAAAAAACTGCGAAAAGTACTTTTACAGTCCTCTCTTAATGTTAACCTAACAATACCTAAACAATTCTGAAGAGACTAAAACAGAGGGTACAACCTCCGATTTTCACCTCTATATGGTGGACGGTCAGGGCTATATGGTGGATGCATTAACACTTCCCAAGTTAAAAATCCAGTCACACTCTTTCTGTTCATTTCCGGCCGTTATTTATCGGTGTCTTGTTTATGTCTCATCAGCTGTTAGCAGCAGTAGGCGGTAAAAGCTCATCACGAACGATGCCCTTCCAATCCCATCATACACACAGCATCACCTTATTGCCAGTTAATCCGGGTTTCGCTGTGGTCTGTGGAGCTTGACTGCCCTTTGACCATGATTTTTTTCGCACTTGTCATAGGTAATCCTCTTTTATCACCAGTGATCAATCATGTCAAAAACGGTTCGGTTTCATTACGTTTCAAGAATTAAGATTATAGATAGCTTTTATGACTCTCTTTTGTATAACGAATATTGTTTCAATATCAGTCGCACGTCCCCATAGCAAAATACCATAATACATTACGCTGTAACAATAACTTAAATAAATTATCCTGGCTGTTTCAATATAATGAAGACTTCATTTTTTTCTTACAGCATATGCTGCTAGCAAGTTTGAATATGTGGAGGCCCTATTGAAGCTTCACAGCTAGAGTTATTCCAAGAAAAATAGTGGTATCCACATGGTCTAAATCTTCCCCATTTATAAGTACTTTGCTATTTAAATGCTTAACATAAGGTGTAGTAAATTTTATACATTTAAGTTGATTGCCGTTGAGAGACAAATTATTAACCAATGAACTATTTTTGACATTGCATTATTCACCTCGTTATATTACAAGTTCTCTTTTAATTTTAGAGATTAATGAAGTATCATAAGCAAATAATACAGAAATTGGTCTAAAGTTGCCTTAGCGCCTTTTGCTGCTGCACGATTGCGCGTATCCCTTCATCCTCCCTCCCATCTCCCAAATATCCTTAAAGATTGGCAACGCACCTGCAGCCCCTCTGGTGTTGCAGATGTACCTCAGTGACGGTAATCACTTACCATCAGGTGAGCCGCTTGCTCGTGTGCCCCCTATCTCATAAAAATGCGAGTCTAATAAGGGCTTAAATATATTATGTACTATATAAACACGTAACAAACAGGAAGTAACAAAACAAATCTCTGGGCCAAATAACAATCTGCCGAGGATGACCAACTAACTAAAAATAAAAACAAGGAGCTGATTATTTTCCTAAACTTTATTAAAAAAAAAGAACTGTTCTTATTTCATAATACAATCATTCGTTATAAACTCCACTCTTCAATATATAAAGGAACTATATAACTAAATATGATAAATTATTCACTGTCGCATGCACGTTACGTGTTGCATATTTATATATTTAGGTACATATAGAAGACATGTTTATCGTATAGATTTAGAATATTTTTGTTGTAATAGTAAATCTATGGTTTGTTGCTGCTTACTAGAATACTTTTATTGTGAAAATTCCATAAGACATTGCTTCCAATATTGCAAAGTTAAGTACGAGTTTTATTTAACTGACGTTGCCTAGGTAAAAAATCCTTCAATAGGTCTCTTCTTACACTGTGGTCAAGCACTTGAATTGTAGTATCACATTGTTTAATAAAAACATCCGTTTTTTTTTTACCACGTTTTTAGTATTTACTATTGTCATTCAGTTCGGAGGTATGTTCTAAGTTTCAAGTTTAGCTCATGGGGAGTTAGTTTAAAATCGATTGCAATTAATTAATTACCATACAGACAATGAAGTGAATTAAAAAAAATGTGATAAAAAAATTAACGGATTTCTGGACTTGTCTTCTTTAGTTTAGTACTAATCACCTATGACTATTGCGTTACTGATGATAAAAACCTGATAACATAATTATTTTTAGACGATTCGTGAATTCTGGGAATATCTGGAGCATAAATCGTGTTATGCAGTGAGCTCATTTATACTCACGCATATCACATAATTTTTTTAAAAAAAATTATAATCTTTATTGCCATAAGAGTTTGGAACACAAAGTATGAATTCCCTGACATCCGTGCTAGGTTAAGAACCTGTATTTCAGAGGTCAGTGTCTTCTCCCAAGTTGATTAACAATCATAATTTATTATAACAACAGCTAAAATAGTCTAGACATTAGTACAGAATTACAAGAAAAAACGAAAACTCTGGGATAGTCAAAATTACTCTGCTTTGAAGACTTCTACAGCCTTATAATGCTATAAAATTATCATCATGATAATAAGATTCATCCGATATTAATAACTAGAAAAAATACTTAACCGCCGTAAGGTTGTAACCAACCAAACAAAACTCAGTCATACTTTGATAGAGGCTGTTAAGCTATACTGGTTGAAGGCCTTAGCTACAGTTCCTGACTTTCCAATCAGTATACAATTTTAATATTTTGGTTATTATTATCCTAAATATAACCAGAATTAAGTACATTTTGTTTGAACAGCAGACATGTTCACAAAATCAATAGGAACTTCCTCTCAACAAACTTTTGTAGTTTCATTCACACGGGAATAAATTTTTTCATGAGAATTGTTCATAAAGTGAGGCTTTTGGTAGATTGTTCATGTGAACAATCGTTTCTAAAATTGACATTTTCAATTTAATACTTTCATACAATTTTTGCACTTGAATCAGCATATGCTATAAAAATTGTGTATATATTTTGTTATGTACCCTTGTTGAACGTTATAGGCTGTTAATTATTCTTACTTTATATAAAAGAGAGGTCAACAATAGGAAAAAAAAAGAATATAATATTAGTTTCGTTTTCGAATCATATATTGTTGTGTCTAAAGTACATCAAAATTCTATTGTAACCAAAATCAAGGAATTATAACTACTGCACATTTTACTCAGGTCACCAAGAATTCAGAAAACTATTTAATTTAAGATAACCTCAGACCACAATATAATCGGTATAGACTAGAATCTAAGACGCGTCTTTGACTGCGTCATGGTCAATAATACAATATACGCTTCACTTACGCTACACAAACGCGTAATATCCGACGAAATAGTGTACCATCATGCATACCCTACACGGTTATTGGTTTTACAGAATGAATATGACGACAATGCAGTGCCTGTGGAGGTTTAATACTTTTATAGGATAAGAAAAAGAGAAGAGAAACAAACTTTTGAAAATTCAAACATCTGTATTTCAATGACAGTTTAAATCAATGATTTAGTCGAAAAACAATTTTTAACAAAGTACTACGTAAGTAAGTTTAGAATCGATTGGATAAAGCCACCGGGTTTACAAAAATGTTAAAAAATCTATATAATTACATAAATTGATATAATATAAAATTTGTGAAAATAGAAACTATAACGGCCTAACATAGGTGGCGCTGCGCGAACCTTTCTCCAATCAAAGATTTACGCAGGATTACAATCTAGCAGGTCTACGCTTAACATTATCTCAAAACACTTCATTCTTTCAGCAATATAAAAGTATTCAAACTGATCACAATTTTATGGCCGTTCCATGGAACACCATGCAACACTTAACCAACACAGTTGGAGTCAGAAACATATGACATTTTCATTCCATCAGTTCAGAGTCTCTCGACATTAGAGAATGTAAAGCGAATTTAATTCTGTTCTATAATAATCAAAAGTGTAACGCGCGAACCGCCTCGGTACGTACCCTTGAACCACTTGCAACCAAAATGTCACATTGTCCTTAACTCTCATATAAAACTTAGCTCGATTCATTCTTAATTAGTGAGATGTGGTTTTTCCATCGTTGGTAAAAATGCAAAAAAACAATCACATAACGAGACTAGTATCCGAACACGCTATCGAAAGTAACAAAATTTTCTTATCGTTTTTATTGCAAAGGATAGGCCACGAACAGAAGGCAATCACACAATTAAGCTCATTACCAAACCGAGGATTTCATAAATCCAGGAAAACAAAAAACAAATTAATCTGTTATCGAATACAATGTAGATCATCAGCACAACTATGTTCATATAATACGATTTTATCGACCGCGGTCGGTCCCGGGCGCCTCGCGGCCGCCTCAACAAACTCACAAATACTCTACATATTGATAAAAACTATTCAGTCGTTTTTATTTATTCATAAAAATATATCTTTAAAAGGCTCAAATAAAACTGTTACAGCTCTAAGTACCGTTCACAGTTGAATTGCGATCGGACGTTTATCACTGGAGGAATATTATCCGTTGGCACAGAGTAACGGCCATGGGGGCCGTCCTGTTGCCACTGTTTAGAGGAAACAGTGCCTTCAAGAGTCGCTTGCAGTAACAATAGGAGATTGCGGCATTCTAAATACATTCTCAATTTTTTTTTTATTTTTTTTTTGCTAAGACCACACGGCAATTTGCTACCGACCCGTAACTTAAGTGTTAGCAACTAAAACTGCATTTACTTTGAAACTGTAGTTTAGAACATAATTTCAAAATTGTACTCAATTATTATGCACCCAATGGTTGCTTGAACGTACGTAATAAGCATACAAGTTGATAAGTGTGAACTTAGCTTTTTATATAAACCAACAATCTTTAAACGTTGCCAATGCAAGCGACAAAACCCCGCGGGGTGGGTATTCATTCACAACGCGGTGGGTCGAAACTTGTACTGCGGCGCTCGATGGAATGTGACGGAACCAGGTTTTTGGTCCGAATCACTTGTAAAACTTTTCACACGCTCAAAATATTGTCCGTCTGTCAGTCGCCTGTGCCCAAAGACATGCACTGCTGCGTGTGTGACGGTTTGTTTGTTAGCCGCAGCGAGTTACGACGTCACAGCTGAGGCCGACGGGAAGCACTACCGCACAATATTGACTGACGCAAATCGGCGGGTGTCTAATCCACCAACAACATACTATCAAATACATTCGAGTCCTCGGATCTGCGACCACAGAGACAGACACTTTAAAGCAAAATTAAGCCGACTTATTCGGAGGCTTACAGCTACAAAGTATATCTATAGACAATATACTACTCTTATGGGTTTACTTGGAATCATTCCACTTTCACGAATCACTTGAAATCAAATTCTAAAGAGCGAACTCTTCAGTCAATAGAGAATTCTTCACTTGTAATAATAATGCCGTTATATCACTTAACATTCCAGTTAAATTTTTTCTGTAGTATAGTTGAGGTATGGTCATTGAGGGTAGAACGATAATATAATACAGGCAATGGGTTAATGCACTTGCACAGACTTTTCGGTTGGCTGCTGTAGACGACGACGGAGAAGTAGGGACTCAGTGGGCGGAGAGAGTCCCAGCGGTGGACAGTAGTCATCACCACACATCCTTTGTAAGGCCACACCGGCTCTCTCGAGTTCGTCTTCGATGATATCTGGACTTGGGTGGCAAGACTTGCTGGAGCGGAGTGCGGCAGTTGGACGTTCCATGTAAGAGTAGTTCATGGAAAAGTGCTGTTGAATGACCCGGTTCACTGCCATCGCTGACTCCGCAAAATTGGACAAGTTGCGCGCCGACATGTTACTGTAGGAACAAAAATTATTCATCAGCAACGCATTATACCTGCCCTATACCCTATACCTACACAGAAACAAATCATAAAACAATGTTTTTTTTTTCTGAATTTAAGAGACATTGACAAATAAACGAATGTGCCACCATGCACCGTGCAGCCCTTTTTCCCCTTGGGTGTCGTAAGAGAAAAGTCCTAAATATCTCATGGCATTCTCCACGAGCAATTATGGCAAAGATGCTAACTGGGTCGCCAAGGCGAAAAGTGGGTTGCTGAATCCCATTTGGCTATGCTCAATCATGCCAAATGAAGAACTCAAGGTGAGAGGTCACGCACAAATCGTTGTGCCCTGCAGAAATGTACCAATTATAGCACCATTGTACGAAACTTTGTCTATTTGGGGTATTTACTCATGTGACCTAGATCTTCATCGGTCACAAAGGTTACTACAGTCGCTCAGTTCCTACTCAAAATAATATTAAAAAACTGACCGCTGCATGTTGCGCGGCGTGTGCAGGGGCACGGCGCCGCAGTCGGCCGGGTCCGCGCGCCGCAGCCAGGGGTGCTGCAGCACGCGCTCCGCACTGAGACGGTGCGACGCCTCGCGCACTAGCAGCTGCCCGATCAGCTCTTTCGCCTCCCACGAGATGTGCGCCCATTCTTCCTCTGGGAACGAGTACCGCCCCTCCTGCGGAACAAAATAACTTCCTAGTAAGTCGTTGGAAGGTCTGGTGTTTTTTCCTACGCCTATTGGAGTTAAGAAATTTATGACAATCCACAACTAGCATCCATTGCACAAGATGGTGAAGCCCACCTGTATGGTGGTGAAGAGGAGCTCTTGGCAGGCGCGGCAATTCTCGCCGCGCTCCCAGCCGCAGTCGTTGCCGCAGTCCGCGCGGAAGGGCGGGTACCCGCACAGCAGGATGTACGCGATGACGCCGAGCGACCACAGGTCGCAGCGCTTGTCGTAGTGCGTTGCCGCCGACCCGGCGAACAGAGACACCACCTCGGGCGCCATGAACTCCGCGCTGCCCACCTGCGACGCAACATCAAGTTTTAATAATATTTCAGTGTACGTAATGAGTGTTGCGTGTGTAAAACGGAATAACAATGGTAACCGAATGTTTTCTTTCTTTTTAATGATAAACAGAAGTCACTCCTACACAATCCATAATAGTGTGTGTGCGCGCATGCGTGTGAGCGCGCGTGGGTGTGATTTTTGTGTGTGTGTGAATAATGTTATTCTCTCTCTTGCAAACACACATACATACAAATAGAGCAACTGTCAAGCGTCGTGCCTCACCGGTGTCATGAGCTGCGGCGTCGCGAGCGGACTGGCGAGGCTGGAAGTGAAGCTGATGCCGCTGCCCAGGTCGAAGTCGCAGATCTTAACTGGGCACAGGCGGTCGCGATGCACGCACAGGATGTTCTCGGGCTTGAGGTCGCGGTGCGCCACGCCTTTGCCGTGCAGGAAATGCAATGCGTTGGCTAGCTCGCGGACTATCTCGGCCGCTTGCGGCTCAGAGAAGTAGTGGTGCTCCTGGATGCGAGAAAGGAGCTGGCCGCCGTTGATCTGTAACAGGGGATCATAATATAAGCTCACGACCGTTTGGGGTGGACATTTATTTATCAACAGAGCTTATTTGGGACAACTAGACAGGTGGTGAACCTATCACCGTCAGTCTCCAGGACAATGATACAAAACGTACGTAAAATTTGAAAATCCAATTGGCACACGCCCTTCACATAGCGGATCAAATTTGAATGTACTGATTAGAAGGTAGGCGACCTATCGTGACTTATGAAATAGTCGTGCAGTAGAGATATAAAATAATACTTTCGCCCCGAGACCGTTGAAGCTGTAAAAACCAAAAACGGCTAACGGAACTTTCTTCACCAAATACATAGTAACAGATCAACTTTAACTGTTTCACATTCATAATATCAATGATTAATATTTAAAAGTAGCAGCACGTTAATGCTCACAGCTGGGCATAAATCTTCATTCACATATATGCGATAGTTTTGTAGTCCAGACGGGTCCGCTACGTACACTGCTATGCTTTGTAATAAGCATAATACGTAAATACGCTTGATTTTTATCGAGCCTCAACTAATCATCTAATCGTATGCCTCTATGCATCTCGAGAGTGAACTGAAATCTTCCACGGCGACAGCGTAAATAAAGCAAAAATTAAATAAGAAACAATTAGCAACAAGAACATTGCTCCATTTAAATCCACCTTGACGATTGTCATAATAGCATCACCTCACCATGGCGTGACTAATGTTTACAGGCATTTGTTTACATCACAATGAGGTAAATCGACGGAACATTCCCCAAACAAAGCTTCATTACCATATGTTAAGCGTTAAAATGATTATATGACATACAGTAAATATGCGTCGCTCATAATAAAGGTAAAATTACTGGATTAGTTTTTTAATGTCATCTATTTCGTATCTATCATTGTTTAATGTCATTTAAGTAGATAAGTGTTGATAAGTTATCAAAGGTTATAACCCCTTCATATTTATATCATCTATGTACAATTAATGCAACGCAGACATGCCAGTATCATAGCCCATAGTGACCCTGTTTTCAAAGCAGAAGTTTGTCATCACACAGGCATTTGCACTTATCACCGATACACAGTCGTTACGAGGAAAATATCCGATTGATAACTGGTGATGCATTAACACTGAAGATTTCAACATGGACTACTAATCAACGTAAGATATATTTTAATACTTATATAAGTAAGTGCTATATTCGTCTGTATCCAATTGAATACTTATTAACACAGTAATGATGACACATTAAGTTTTAATAAAGCACTTGTTCCAATGTCATTAATATGTTAAATGTAAAGAATAACACAACGGCAAAAGAAATTGACTGAAAAAGCGTATCTAACCGCCCGTGAAGCGTGGAACCTTCTCGAACAGCGAATGACCTTTAGGTTATGAGCCTATGTTATCATGTTGTAGAAAATTATCACTTACTAGCGGGCTCTACACAAAGTCATTGTTACATAGCTCTTAATGGAACTGGCACATTGGAATATAAATACTTTTATACAATAGTATTCCTACTATGACATTGTGAAAGAAATTCACAATTGATTCATTTTAAAGAAAGTCGTAGATAACTTCGACAAAGCTTTTAAAAAAGGCTGATTAGTATGACTTTGAATTTACAAGTATATCTATTACCTAGATTTAGTATAAATATTTCATAAGCATTTTTGGTTTCGTTAATAGGTCTGATTAAAAGGCGAGGGGACTATAGACAATTTAAACAAAATTAAAATGCTCACCTTTTCAAAGACAAGATAGAACTTGTCGGTGTCCTCAAAAAATTCAATGAGCTGGATTATATTGGGGTGTCCCTGGCAGTAGTGGAAGGTCTCCACCTCGCGGAACACCCGCGCCCGGGCGTGTCCCGGCACCTTGTCTATGATCTTCACCGCGAATTCACACCCCGTGTAGATGTTCACACACGTTTGGACCGACGCGTACGCGCCTTCGCCCAGCACCTCGCCCGTCAGCTTGTACAGGTCTGTTGGGTGAACAAACATTTTTCTGTTTACAACCATGTACTTTATACAAGGGAGCAGTTTGGTGAGCACGATACTGGTACCCACCCTTGCACTAGAGATGTAGATGCCACTAATCTGTAGGATTTGGGGTTCGGGGTATGACAGGTGGATTCAGTCGATTACCACAGCCGCGTGTGATAGTCAGCAGGGTGCACCGTGATGCACGCGAAGTCGAGTTTTGGAGAAGAAGTTGGTACATTCCCTCTTGCAGGTTTAGCGACGATTAATTGTTGTCTTGTAATATGACGGTAATAAAATACAGGTGAAGAAGTATGAAGAAGTTTTATTTTAAAACCAAATATTTAAACGTTGGTTATGTAGAGAGTGGGTAGTTAAGATTGCATTGTAGCATCAGCATCACGCACGAAATTAATATATCATAGATTTACTACGTAGTTATGATCCTCATTCAAAAGGATAAATTTGAGCAAAGTCGGTATCAGCAAGTGGAGCATGAACGACCCTAACTTTAACGAGGGGTGGACACTTGCCCAATTGATTTGTACCTCGGAGAGGCAGCAAATTATGCACCCTAATTTTCTTGAATATAATTATGACCCCCTATTTCATTTCACGAACTACTGAGAAATTAATTTGAATCTTATTTAACTATGAAACAAGAATTGTTATTTACAAATTAATATAAAATTGCTCAATCCATTGTTAACCACACATTAACTTAATGTCTGGAGAGGACAAATTTCAAAAATGCTTTTAGTTAGGGAATCAGCAGATGAATATAGGATCTATCCAAGCAAAGCCGGAACACGTCGTTAGTATACTTTAGACTTAAAACGAGCGCACCCAGCGTCTGCGATATCATGGTTAAGTATATATGTGAATTAAATTCAAATAATAAACACTTTAATTCGACATGGTTTTAACTCAGACTACCAGAAACCATCATGCTTGCTTTTAAAGTATTCATTATTGTGTCGCTTGTTATGAATCAGCTTATACAATACTTTACAGACAAGTCATTTTGTAACACTTAGTAAATATTTATGACGCTTTAGTACAACCATTAACGAATTACGACTTTAATTTTGACGACCGTGTGGCTTAGTGGTTGGCGTAACTGACTACTGAGCCGTGGGTCCTTTCGTTGGAATTCCAGTCGAAACCAATATTTGTGCAAAACCTCAACTGCAGCATTAGACTGAGTGTGCTTGTCCTATGCGCCACAACGCGCCTACAATACGACTCAATATTGCATTGTTTGTATAAGCTGTGTTGTATTGTTAAATGTTTCGCAATGTTCGTTACTTTCAAAAACACAATCTATTCTTTCCTCCGATCTCGTCGCGTTAGCGTTACATCGGATATCGTAAAGTAAAGACGAGTGAGTGCATCTGTGTTAGCGCTCACACACACGGCAGTGTAAATTTTACTGCACAGTTGTCAACAGTATTCGGACAGTATTCGGATGTTGTCGATCATTAGCGAATAAACAACGTTCGAAACAACTGAATGAGACAACAAAGATATCAATTTAATAGAAAAGAATTGATTTTCATTAATACGAAAACTTTCCCTCATTATTAATATCATGGATGAAACTATATTGGTAATATAGTTTGCTTTGGGTCTTACTGGTTTCCTACTTCGGGTAGACATTAAGAATTAAGAACCCGTACCGAATTACTGTGGGCGTCACGAATGACTTCATTCTTACATCCGTATAAGCAAAGAAAACGCTTTGTGTTTGATATCGGACTGTCTGATCAAGTTTCATGAGTTAATTAGTCATTCTATTCACGTACCAATACCAATAGACAATAGTTTCAAATGTAATTTAAAACAAAAAAAAAATGATATTTACAACCAAATATCGTGAAACGTCTATCTGATGCTTTCGGCTACATCACATAGACTAAAATATACTATTAACTACACTTATTTGCCCCATTTTGCGGTACTAATAATGAAGGGCGGAGTATCAACTTTTTCTCCAAATGTGAATGTATATAACCTACGCATGCTCGGGTGCGGAAAATCCCTCCATATACGCCAAATCTACTATCCCATGAACTGGCGACTCGTGGTAAGGTATGGGTATAACTTTCCATTTATAAGAGGCACGTCTCTTCATTTCAGTTGTTGCTATGGCCTTCTCGGAAAGTCTTACCGTCCAGCAGTGGCCTTAGATTAATGAAAAGTTACATACAAAAAAAGCATTAAGGCAATGATTGGTAACAAGTGTACACAATGGAAAAGCTGGTACAAGTGTTCTATCTATTCACCATAACAACCACTACTGGATAGTGCTGCTGGACTTAGGCCTCTCCTTTTAGGAGCATTTGCCATAATCGCCACGCTCGGCAAGCGTATTGGCGATCACAGTACCAGATGACTCGCACCTTAATCGTTTAGCTTATGGGAAGATAGAAAGCTAATTCCAGTACCATACACACACAGCCTCACTCATAGGGTCACGCACCTTGGAAGCACGAGGTGACGACGGAGCTGCCGGAGCGCTTCTTCCTGCGGCGCTTCCTGCGCGCTTCTTCCTTGCGGCGCTGCAGCTCCTCGCTGTCGGGGATCGCAACCGGCGCGGACGGCTCTGCGCTCCGTGCACCCTCGTCCGATTCGCGCTCGCTACCCGACTGGCTGCTGCAGCGACCGACGCCTGTCGGACAAGTGAATGCAGTCCTTAATTATTGTCCATTAACTACACATATAAAACGTTTAGTTGATATCATACGGTTTGAGGATTTTATTTTCAATATCACTTGCCGTGCTGTATCTGTGTTGTCGCTAACGTAATGTACATCGTGTGCGGTTACGGTCAGCCTTATATTACTTGAATTTATAAAAATCCTTAGGGCACCTCTTGAGCGCAGGACGTGACTATATATCAAATTTCAGATTTTTATTTTCGACCCCCGAATTGGAAACCAGTAAGTGCTGGAGACCGTCGCTTAGCGTAAATGCGGTTCGATTAGGCCTCTCCCGATATTATAGTCCGAATAATATATAAGGAAGATTTAGAGAGAATGTTACTTTTCAATTTACTACGAACGCCTTTAAAATTAGTTTTAATCATTCACTGGATTTGTCGACTAAAATTTTGAATTTGATATTTGACAGAAAGTTCATACAGGTTATGACAAATTCTTCGATCACAATAGATCAAATGTTGCTCACATATTTCAGAAACTTTCTCCGAAACTTCCGACATTATACTACAGATAATGATGCACCGAAGACTGAGGTGAAACCAATTCCGTATAACACAAATCATACAAGCAATCAATGGTACGTTAACATGAAAAATATAGACGAATTTGTGGTTGTTTTTTACATTGTGCGGTGACATGTCCGAAAGGAAAACTTCATCACTACGGAAACTGGTTTAATGTTTTCCTAGCAAAATAAATATCGCTACTAAAGAGTATAAAATCACTACGATGTACGATTATATAAGCATTGGAGTCATAGAGTAGGGCCTTTCAATATCTTCGATTGCAATGAACATGTTTGAAAAAAAAAAACATGACAAAAAATACCTACGTAGTCTTTGTCGCCTACGAAACGAAAACGGAATATTAAAAAAAGACTTTGTTTTGATGTGAATAGCTTCAATATAACTGTTTATTTCTCCTTCAATTACGTATAGACGGTATACTTTTTACGTAGTGGTTATACTTTTTAGGGTTCCACACCTTGTTACTTAGCCTTACAGCAGTCTGTCCGTCATATACCTATAAAAGGCTTTATGTTTTAAACCGTTATAGGTAGGCAGTGAAAAATTTCACAGAATATGGCACATATACTGTGAAATTAGGGCGTAGATCCTGAAATATGATAAAAAAAAAGTATAAAGGGAACAAGAAACGAGTTTTTTTTCACTCGATGTGATTTAGTACAAACTAAACTAAAACTACAAATAAAAAAACTGATCAAGTGTGAGTTAGGCTCGCGCTAAAGACGAAGATAAGATAGAACTGAATGAAAGAAATCTCAATTTTTTTGGTAAATACACATAACACACATAATATTATGCGGTTAAGTACGGAAAGCCACAGTGCACAAACCCGACCGACTCGCGCTTGGCCAGTTATTATGTACATATATTGCATTGTATGCAATAATAATATTAACATCCCGTGTCGGCGGCTCTCACTTCGCTTTCCGTGCCAAGCCATTGTTTGTTTTCACCGTGTTCGGCATTCGAATTCGAACGTGTCACTTTTAAAAGACTCGCGGGACAGACTGCGTGATAGTTTTAAGATATAGTCTATGATATGATCGTTTTGATTATTGACGTTATGATGCCAATAGCATTATTAGTATTCTTGTTAACCACTCCAAATAAGCATTAGAGATTGTATCTGAAGTGAATCACGACAGTAGTCAAATGGTGTGTACGACTTGCGCAGTCACGTTTCGCAGCCCTTTTAACTATTAGTTTAAATATGACGATGAAACGTTTAATATTTTTATGTATCTCTTGTACGAAAATTCCTTTAAACGTGTCTCCGTTCAATTTATAACTTTCTAGCTGCGTTGCCCTTTACTTCGTTCGCGTGGTCTTGAATTTAAATGCAAGATAATCAAGATAATATATCGCAGTCATACACCATAAACACACGAACTGTATGAAACACACTAATTCGAAGAACCGACTCGCGCGCCATCTAATGTACGTTGATGGTACTATTTCAGAAACTTTCACGCAACTGCCAACAACAACTACAAAGTTTAAACTCAATCGGATGAACGATGCGCGAACGCACAGAAGACGAACACACAAACATATGTAAATTTTTGTATGTTACTGGATGACTGTCACGCTTTTTGGATGAACAGAAGTTTTATAATTATTTCGTTTTATATCATTCCAGTGATGAGTTAAAAATTTAAGCTGGAGGTTTGAGCGGCTTGAGTGTCGATAAGGCACAAACAAAGAAACATTGATTTTTATACATATTTATGTAGATAGGAGAAGATTATTAGTATTATTTTAAATATCTTAACGGCGAAACTTCAAACGTAGTATTTTGTCTTGATCACGGATAGATAAATAAACCCATCTCTTCCCATCGGCGATGATTCTTGGGGTCTATGGGCCACAGTGTCCACGTGGAAGCCTGTCTTCTGTACGCCAAAAAACCGGTAATGTGATAGTCGGACCCGCGCACCAAGGGTTCCGTACAAGCACACAATTTTTGTTGTTTTTATTTAAGGGACATCGATGAATGTACCTAAACAAACAACCTTAACTGCAAAAATTTGGCTTCTTTTTGACCATATTGACGTTTTGATATCATAATAACGTCATTCATTGGTTTTATTTATATCATCACTTGTAATCAATTAACAACATTCTAGTATTTTGGGTCATGGAATATCTGCATAACGTTACAGAGGAAGTGCCGGAAACGTTCTGAAAGTAGATTAACGTATACATTATAGTTGTAACATGCATTACGCAATTGACTGATTAATAATAATATGTCTATGAGACGCCTTTCATTTATTTTTCTACTGTAAACTGGTAAAGAAAATATCCAAGTACCTAGTATTAGTATTTACATGTTTAATTCTTTGACCTACTTACCAACTTTTCGAGCATTATTGAAACGTTTTAGATTATTCCTTATTAACCGAAAGGATCTATTATGCACACCATGATGTCTCATGTAAATTTGATAAAGATCAGATAATGCACTTTGGATATACTGTGCGGAAGTCGGTTTTTAGATTAACTAATTATTAATTAAATGTGAAAGTAAATCACGTTTTTAAATTTGATAAAAATCAGATAAAGTACTTTGGATATACTGAGCGGAAGTCGGTTTTTAGATGAACTAATTATTAACATGATTTACTTGCATGGAATGTGTTTTTAAGATTTTTTAATAATCCCGAGATATCGTAATATTACTAATACATATCGGAAACCCGCGGCGGTATGGATTACGTATTAAAATATTTTTTAAAGTACACGTTTGTATTTGAACGGGATTTTTTTATCATTAACGTAGGGCGCATTCGCTGGCGTAGGGAACGTCGAACATGTCGACACAAATACGATTGTGGCTTGTGACGCGTAACGTGACTGCAGCTGGGTTGGCAAACAAAGCAGGGTCAACGACCGGCCGCGCCCACTGCGTACGCGCCCACGTACTATGCGAGCATTCCAACTCGAGGTCTCGGATTCTACAGACTTTACACTTGGTACAAAGTGTTTATGTCTGTTTGAATTGAATATAACTTCATTCATGAAAGCGAAATTCGCGTACGTTCAGTGTATCTTTTTTCAAAACTAATAGTAGCCAAATACCTTACGAATAAAAACTTATTTTAAAGTTTTTATTCGTAAGGTAACTGGCTACGTATTCGATTTTTAAATATATTTTCGCCAAAGCGATTATTAGCCCCTTTTTGCAGATATGAAACAGTATACATATTAAATAATATCTCAGATCGTAGACGGTACAAAGCAGCACCAGTTCAAATGTTATCACCATTTTGTTGTACCTATAAGTTGACTACTTCACGGTGTAAGCCGAACTAATTGCATTAAAATATAGATAAGTAAAACGTTTACTTATTTGTACGTAATATCTTCTTCACAATCTGTTCGTTGGTTTGAAAGTCGATACGTTGATTTAAACCCGTATCTAAAGACTACGTGACATATGCTAAGATTTTACATCGATCATTCATATTCAAAAACAGACTTTAAACAGTTAGTGCATAAAGATTAAATTTGTATGGGGGGAATAATATCATTCCAGAAACATCTACACATTTTATCTAAAATTGCCTCAGAATCACGAAACTAGTTTCAAATTGTCATCATAAAGACCGATTTCGTTTTTTATTATGTATAAGTGTTAAACAGATCTTAAAACAAAACGATTGAGCGCTTTATATGCTTAACATCCTGTGTATAATAGGTACTTAACTTCATTTATTTGGGAGATTGCGTGATTCACAAATAGCTATAGAATATCTTAGCTATAGCCTATGTTTATTATTATATGACAAAAAGCACAGACAAATTAAAATCCATTATGACAAATGACTACATACCAAGTGTTTTAAGTAATGATACCCATATCCACACCTGAAGAGAATTACTAAGTTTATTTTTAACAAAACAAGAAGATACAGTTTCCTAAAATTCTTCTATACCTTGACGACAAACGACGACTTGATACCAAAAAAATACATCTACAATCAATATTAGCAGTAATTATTGCAATAAAATAATAAATTATTATCTACTCTCAGTACCTTTCGTTTTAATTATTTGGATGCTGTTTTATCTCAATAATTATCAGTTATTTTTTGCAATAATTACTACTAATATTGATTGGGTATCCTCGGCAAACGCAACATTGATATTGTGTGCTCTCATTGCTGCGTTAGAACCACGTTGTAACTCGTGTTCGAAAATTATTATAATTTTTTACGTCTCCTAGGATTATATCGAGAATTTCATTTTTGTACTGAAAAACAAAAGAAGTTACTA
Organism: Bhutanitis thaidina; assembly: GCA_029286595.1. Lineage (NCBI taxonomy): Eukaryota > Metazoa > Arthropoda > Insecta > Lepidoptera > Papilionidae > Bhutanitis > Bhutanitis thaidina. The sequence goes on along the minus strand of JAGSMS010000009.1, from coordinate 4,363,811 downwards.
ACGTATTTAGAAATTGAGATAAATAGGTAAATAAAAAAAATCGTATACATTACGATTGAATGAAACAACGATGTTCAAACCCACCAAGAAACAAAAAACAATTAAATTTACGGTTCGCCTATCTCACAATCGCCTGTTTCATATTCAGGCTTCCTGTTTACAAACTGCTCTATATTCCTATATAAATTATGTTAGGGACGGCGCCTGGCGCTAATTGCACCATTGTTAAATAAACGTTCGCATCGCAACAGACGATGCCAACGATTAATTACAATACAATTATTGACTTAGTAGGTGGTAAAACTCCTTTTCAGTCTGGGAGTCGTCTGGATAAGTACCGCCGTCTTATCTATTTCTCCCGGTAATCCCAATAAGCTTCTATTGTGTTCCCATTTGAAGTGTATAGATAGGCACTATAATTACTGTATTGGGCCATTCTATCTTAGTTTTCAGCGGTTACAACTGATCTGTATCCTTCATCGTTTGGCGCTGTTTGCAGATGTCCACATGGTGCAGTAACCACTTACAAACAAGTGTACTGTGCTAACAGCTATTATTTGACACTTAATTGTAAGATATATAAAAACTCAACGACGGGAATAACTTATGTTAAAAAGGTAGACAACACCACTAGCCAACTCTTCTGAATGCGATGTTCGTATTAATTTATAAAACGTTTAAATACAAAGAGGTTTGCAGGTTTATCGATGAAAATAGTACTTAAGTTCGTATAAAGAGTGTTACAGACTTACGGATGGTATGCGAGCTCAAATCGAAGCTTTATAAAGAGCACCGCCCACATGTCGCCTTGATCAAATATAAATGTTTTCAGTAATGTCGCACAAAAACTTGGAAACGAACAACAAGGTCAAATAATTATGGAGTTGCCCGTCGTGGAACACTGTAAATTAATTCTCTTCCGTTATTGCGAAATGCAAATTCTAACAACATGACGAAATAATGTGTCAATGTAGATGCGGATATAGTGATTTTGTCATCTCAATAATTTAAACGAATAAACAACTTTATCATGTTGCGCATTATTCAGGGCATTGCAATTTAATAAGTGCAACCTGTATAAAAAAAGTGTATCTAAAGTATCATCCTTTCTGACATAATATATATTCGAACATAGCTGGAGTTATACTTTTACTATATACGTAGGTATGTAATATGATTATGTTAGAAGTATTACGATAAGTGAGCAAAAGTATTAAGATTTAAAATTTTAAAATCTACGTATTAAATCTTTTAGTTCCGACTAGTTAGTTTCCAGTTACATTGCGAAGACACCACAATAATAAATTGAAATAATAACAACTTTCCAGATCGAAGCAAGAATTATTAATTCTTCGGCAATCAAGGCAATAGTAAAATCAGTCCCTCCCTAGTGACGCGACGCGTGACGAGCAAAGAGCCAAAGAGATGGCGCCACGTGTCGACTCCGAGCAACGTGGACGGGTTATTACGTAAGCCGGTAGCGCAGATGCCGAATACGACATACTTCTATCGAAATCGCAAATCACAATTATTTAGAATTTATTATTAACCATCACTTACCTATTTATTACACTTCCAAAAATATAGGATTTTATGGAAAGAGTTACTTATTTATGTGTCAACAAATGAGTTATTTGTTTGTTATTAAAAAAAATATATATTGAACAATCACACATGTTATCCAGTCCCGAACTATGATTCCCTTGGTAACTGGATGATGATACGATAGACATATCTACATAGATAAATAATCATACATATATAAACATCCATTACTCGATTACAAACATTTATATTCATCATTACAATTTTTTATCCTAGCGGGATTCGAACCCTTTACCCTTAGCTTCGAAGGCAAGGCTATCAGGCTGTCAATTACTTTCGGCGTTAAAGAAAAAGCAACTGTAATATAGTATTTTTGCATACTATATATTTCTTCAACAGACCTGAAATACAGCACTATACTATATTTTATAGTACGGTTGGCAACCTCACTTTTTATTTAAATTAATTAGTACCTATTTATGGCCATTTAAGGAGCAAAACCCTTTAAGAAATTAATGCATGTCGAAATTTGCTCACAATTTCTAATAGGTTTTGAACTCAAATAGACTGATGAAGAAGAGAAGTACCTATTGGAGCTTTAAGTACCTAATATAAAATAAAGTCGCAATCCGCGTTTGCCTGTGTATTCACTGAGAACATCTAAACGTCCGAGTGGATTTCAATGCGGTTTTCACCATAATTCGGAACAGAAAAGGTTTATGTAATGCAACGTGTGTACGGTGCAACGAATACGAATACCAGATCATACTAGTTTAACGTTATTATTCGTCAGAAAAGATCAAGAAAAATAAAACACTGGTCTATATATAAAATTAAAAAATATATATATCACACCACAATACCAACCGGCCGATTGTTGATTCATTTGAATTGTGGTTAGGGTCCCCTATAGAGGATCCCCAAATAATCACACTCAAACGTCACTTCAAGTACACACTCAAGTATGTTCTTTAACGTTTCACTCAAACTTTTTTTTTACTAATGTCATGAGAGTATTGAGCGAATACGAATATTCGTTGCATCACATCAATAATTTGAAGATATTTTAATCGTTTCAACTTTTCGTAGAAACTTATTTGGAAAACGTGATAGGTGGTGAGCCTATTGCCGTTTTAGTCTTAGGCCACCGAAACAAATCGTACAAAAGAACAATCATTAGTACGTGCTTTCTATATAATAATAATTATTAAATCTCATTTAATAAGTACATTTTTACAGATGATATAAATATTATAGGTGTATTGTCGCCTTGGCGCCCCCAAGAGCTTTCTACTTTCTAATCTGTCCAGTATTTGAATGCACTCTCGTTAAGCGATCGCGAACCCAATACACTTTTCTATACCTTTAGGCTATGTAACAAGCAACTTTCTAATTGCATGCTAATGTCCTCACCGTAACCGACGGGATATATCTTAAATTACACCGATCTGATAAATAGATTATACGACAGGAGGGTAAAATTAAACGTAGGTCGCAAAGTAGTGCACTTATATTCGATGTAAACATAATAAAATACAGAGCCCCAACAGAGCCATGCTAATTGTCAACTAAACCAGATATTATATACGGCGATACGCTTTCGCCGGTCAAATTTTAATTTGTTGCAAATTACATAAAGTACGTTTTATGTTATGTTAGCTTGCCACAACCACCATAGAAGCTTATAGTTCATCTGTTGCCATGTGGTTACTACTGGCTCAAGATCACCCACCCGCAACAATTTCAATCGAAGAAGATTACAGATGTTCCCCTTGAGGACTGAGACTGAATGCTATATAGCCTGTTATTATACTAGCTTGGCCAAGCTCTCTATACCCTTCAAACTGTACATAGCATTAGTGGTAAGCGGTAGAAATAGCCAAGAAGGCCCTTAAGAGTAGGGGCAGAGCAGAGATTAGAGCAACAAGACTTTATTTTTATTTTTCATATTAATTTATTTTATCATTATTTTTCAACTATAATTTGTCTTCACAATCTTGTCGCAGTTTGTATTGATTTATATCAACAATAGGAAAAACTACGACTCACAATCATTAAAAAAGTTAGGAATAAATTATTCTGAAAATTAAAATATCTTTGGTGCGACCTTTTTTTACATTTGCGAATAAAATAATATGTAATTGCATATCGAAGAATTGTTCAAAAGCCGCTTTAGCAACGGCTTTTATAGAACACTAAATTTATAAGAGCCGTGGTGACTGGCAGGGAGTCGCTTTAAACTGCGTATAAAATTTAGTGGCTCGGGTTTTCCGTGTACTGTACTGGAGCAAGCGGCTCATGTTAAAAAAGGAATAAATTAAGCCGTTATTATTAAGGCATTATTTGTTAACAACACTGGCAATGTGGCCAGCTGTCAATTTTCGAACTAAAAATATGGCATGGCATGAAACATTCTCCATTCCTAATAGTCACTAATTATTACAACGATGACTAACACAAAAAAGGATCGAAACGTAGGCAGTTTAAATAGGGGAATGACAGGGGTTCGGGGCATGTACACACAACAAAATCGATTCGCAAAATCGTTGCAAAACCAGACGCACTGCATTCGGTGAGAGGTGGGGGGAGGAGGGGTATACGATGTTACACCATATCCATCACGGCCAAGGTTACTCATGTTCGAATTCCGATTCGATACGGTTGTTTTACCTAACCTGATTTAATATTAAATATTTTTTGATATTTATACCTAACGGTAACATGTCGCTCTCAATTGAGAATTTTCTACTTTCTACTACCTAAAAATCTGACGATTATTAGAATGCCCACACTCGCGTTTGCCGAATGTATTCTTTTTGAATACACGAAATACAATAAAAATGAAAATCATAAAAGGACAAGGCACCACGTTATGTAAGTACGTAACATAACATACATTTGCTTTAAAAAGGCACGACAACCGAGTGGCTAGGGGATACGCCTCCGCATCAGGATTCGATCCTCTATGTGGAGTGTTTCGAAAAACTTAGTATTAGTACCTAATCTAATCAATGAATTTTCGAAACTTCGGTACGATTTGTATCGTCGATCTGCAGTGGCCCTAAGTGAGCTCTTGTGAAAACTGGATTGAAATTGAAACGACTAAATTAAATATCTTCGCCTCTAATCCAGTCCTGTATTGCAGTATGAACTATTAACAAAATTTTGTAAACATTTGCATCTTTTTAAAGTTCTTTCCTAAAATAAATTCAAAAATTTAATTCATTAATGTTATTCCATAACATATACCAAAAGTATATTCTTCTATGAGAAAGCAGAATTTTGTAAAATAATAATAACATTAGCTCAATTTCTTCATTAATGTTTCATGAGGGAACAACATATGAAGTCTATTATTTTAATTAAAAGAGCTTAATATGTAATGGTATTAATATTAGCACTAATATTCCTGTGCATCTTTTACCTAATATGAAATAGTAGTTTGCATAGGTACCTACGCTATTAAATTCGGATTCATAAATATTACAAACTTTTATTCAGTAACGGACGCTATAAAAAATAATGTTGAACGGAAATCCTAGTAGAGCCGCTGGATTTTTAGTACTTGTGTTTATATACAAATCGAATGCGCAGTACGGTGTTAGGAGGTGACCTTGGCCATGAACGCGGAGCGTCTCGCCTGAGCGACCATGTTGGAATGAAATTGTCGAGAATAATGAAATTGCATTTAAATTATCAACGCATTCCACACCAATCGATCGAACTGCGCCTTAATTAGGTATTTCAAACTTCCTTACAATAACATAGATGTTAGGTACATGTTTAGATTAGGTGATCAAGGTCGATTTATTTGTTATTAGTATGGGTTGCCAAACATACTATAATTTACAGTATTGTACTGTATTTCAGATCTGCGTTCAATTTCAGATATTACTGTTTTTGCTACATCGAAACTAATAACAAACAAATCTCTCACTTTGTAAATAAATAAATCACTAACTTTCGTCATATTTTACTCTCCCCATCTGAAATTTTACTGATTTTGATAAATAATCAGAAAATACTGTAATCAGCCGAAACAATTGGAAAACCTAGTTATTAGGCGTTTCGAGATAATTATTACTAATTGTACTTAACATTAATCCATGTCAAATTAAATAAAAATATGTTATTTGCAAACGTTAAGGATTTTGTGATCCTGTGGATCCTAATTTATAACTTTTTTTAGTAAATTTTCGCAAAATCTATGAAACATATTTATGATCCTCATTGCTTCCAATCGCTCAAGCGTTTCGGATATGGGAAAGTAAAGAAAAGTGAGTGGCACAGGTACACTTACGTCACTTAGATATCTCCTGCACAGTTGACAACTGCCGATAGTATTCGGCGGTTGTCATGTTCTTTTATATCTAAGACATGATTACCAATGAACGACCTCCCCTAACCCATCACCTCAAAAAATTTCGTCTTCAAGTTATATTCCTACTATGTAATCATATACCGCTGACAAATCCTACATTATTTCACTTTAGTCAATGTTTTTTGTAAAATAAAACACAAGTAAACGGCTGTTAGAAACTATAAACATTTCCAATTCAGCAAGTGTTTCAAAATAAGGTCATTATGAAATACAGGAGTTCCGTGACCGGTCATTGTTCGGGCGACAACTCAACTCTGACATTTGAAACCCGACACCGGGTGTAAAAGATTATTTGTGGGTTTAATATTATATCTACAAAGTAGTTATTAAGTTCCGTTTCTGCAATATTCTCTTTTCTTAGATATGAAAACTATCACTTTATTTATTACTATAAGTAGGTACCTAAGAAAATGTAAAACATTTATTCAGTCCAATTTAGGCAATGCAATGTATTGTGTAACGCAGCGTATAGGCGGTAGGACCTGGCACCTCCATGGGCTGGAATTTGTAGCTGATCTGAATTTAAAATTACAAGCGTTAATTTACCACTTGCTCGGCGATGGAAGAGCTGTAGGTATAATATGTGAGAAATAAAAATAAATAGCATGGCGAATTTTTTTCGCTTCTAAAGCTCTCCAAATAGTGACCTGTGAGACATAACTGTATGCTGCTACTTTTATTATTCTGTCAAGAATTTAAACTTATTAGAATTACTTAAGTAGTGTACTATAAAAATTAAGTCTCCTATCGAGATGCATAATTACTCTGTGGGTAAACGACAAAATGGTCAATAACCTCGGCAACTAAAGTACATTTACTAAACAAATAGGATTAAGTTATTTTTAAAATTGACGTTTCTATTGCAAGTTATTGTTAGTATAAGACCTTGAACGGTAAGCCTTACCGGTACATAAATAACTTAAGAGAAATGAAAAATACCGGTAAATAAATCCAATTGGAAACAATGCAGTAGGCTTAGGGTTTAAGCAGTAGGTAGGTATTAGCAGATGCACCACACGTCACTACAGACTTTCAGTTTCGTATTGAGTAATATTGTGTGGTTGATTGTTCATTGGGAGTTCATTGGGTACCTGAAAAATGTATGTACCTATAACATAGTTATTATATGATAGTACGTAATGAACTCATTCATAAATCGAAACACTTGTAATGGGGCTCTATTTTAATAATATTATTATAAATTTGTTTTGGAACCTTACGTATTATACTACGCAATTTCAATAACTATTTTAAAACTAATTTGTGAAGGCACCTTGGGTATTTAAATAAGTACATTTGAGACATTCTAGACTTTACCGACGTAAGTTGCCGACTCCTATCACGAAAATTACACAATAGATGAGAATTATGAAACGCAATTGCCTCGTATTACAAACGCGGTACGAGTGCAAAATCAACTTACCACTATCTACACTCTCTTCAGATATCTTCTTCACCATTTTGATGTTTTCCTGATGCTTTGATACAGCAAAATAAAATATTATGAGTAGTGTTTCTACACCTGAGAAGCCGCTTTCAAACTTGTGCGGCCGCCTTCTCGACGTGAAATCGGAACAGCGTTCAAGACAAGATATTATGGAAAATTAATGCCGAATTAAAAATATTTAAAAAGCACCACTGTCGAGAAGGATTCACGGAAAGTATGCCGGAAGGTATTAAACAAACACTGTTAGAAGGCGGAATTTAAAAAAAAACTACTAGGTATCCTTAGCGATCCATCCTACACACGCCCGCCCTTTCGATGTTCTGAAATCCAACTAAAGATGAAAAGAACAGCAACAGCCGGCTTGGGCCAACGGAGCGGGCGGTGCGGAGTGCGGTGCTTCGTTTCGTCCCTCACCCAGTTCTTACCCCCCGAGCTCTAAAGAACGGGTGTGTATCGTTGATATCGTTGTAGTGTGTGTGTACTGTATACTGCTATTCCGTCTCCCGTCTGCGCATGCGTACTCGCTTCCACGCTGACGTGTTTACATTTTTTTGTCTTTTTTTGTCATCCTATCGATATAGACATAAGTTAATATTTCATAATAGATATCTTCGTATTCGAATCAAAGCTTGGTACGCATTTAGCTTATAAGCTTATAACTTAGGAGTCAGATGTATCTTGGAAGCAGGAATAAAATTAACCAAACTTTTAAAAAGATAAGTATACACATACCTACTTTAGATTAGAGTTGCTGTTTGCTGTTTAGGTAGGTATAGGCTACCTACAACTTAATTTACAGGACCGAATGAAAATTGCATCAGCTAAGGATACAAAGATGTTTAGTAGTGACATTTTTTTAGGAAGCCATCTATTTGTACACTTAGGCCAAGTCCACATTGCGAATAAACAGCCCAATTTTTATTTTCGCGGTTTATATTTCTTGTACTGAATTTCACTTAACACTCACCGAGAATAAAATTACTCGTGATTTTTGACAGTTCTATGCAGTGCTCGACTAAGTTCTAAAATGTAAATCTTAAGTTTTAATTTATCTTTTACTACAGCCGTCAACAGCTGATGGATCAGATGATGGTCAGAAGTGAGCAGCACAGATTGTGATATAAGAATATTATTTTTAGGGCTGGACGCGAGTACCTTTAGCCGAGTGCCGAACTTGTCAATACTGACGAATTCAAAACACTGGTTTTCAAAAATTTAGGCTAAAATACTCATTTAGTCTTCAAAATTTTGCTACTGCAAAATATTCTTGAGAAATAAATGCGCACCGCAACGCTATAAATTTGTATTAAACACCACAGATTTACATACGATTAAGCGTTATAGAATTGAAAAAAAGATTTTTTTACAGTGCCTGCTTGCCCTTAGATCTAATTGGTACGAAGTTACATTAGGCATACTTTGTAATACTTTATAGTTATATGCTAGGTACCTATAACTTTGAACTACTAACCTACTAAATACTAAATATTAAATATAGGCTTAATTAGTGCCTTAGTTGTCTAGGTGGGTACAGTAGTACAAAAGTAACGAGTTATTAAGTACATAATAATAACTAAGTGTAAAGACAATTTATAAAATCAGTAAAATGTCCTGTTAATACCGTATTTAACCATAACTTTCTTTGTCTATGCTATTATGTAACAAGGACTCCTTTGTCTTTGTACCCTTATTTGAATGACCTTCACAGGGCGTTTGTTGACAAACAACGTACTATGTAGGTACGGGAGCGGCAGTACGACGCAATACGCACGTGGTACGGGCCAACCGGTCTCACCGGCAACCGGCGCGGCCATGTTTGTTGTCACGCCACCCTGCTGTCTCGTTCTCTCCAACGTTCTTTTCTCTCCTCAATCATGTAGTACTCTTTCGTTTATCGGGCTTCTCTCTCACATGCCTACGTGACCAACAATATTATTATAACCCAACAAAATTGGAGCGTATGGTTACAATCTCAGATTTTACAGTAAGTACATTCTCCTATACGTAGTGTATATTCATATTCAACGTCGTTTGAAGCTAGAGCATTAATTCATATTAGGTACTTCGTAGTAAATATAGATATCTGTTTTGTTTTGGTATACGATAGTAAATAGTGTAGTGTATACGTAGGAGATGTAATCAACATTCCTAATAAAACTACGTAAGACATGAACACTATAAGCATTACGTAGTACATAGCTATTATCTAATCTTGGCTTGTAGGTACCTACGACCTACCTATCACAGTAACTCTATTTACTCCTATTAAGTATTGGACCCTTAGATGAGAAAAATAACATAATTTTATTGAGGAATGGTTTTACTAGAAATTTTTGTAGTATAGCGTATAAGGCACCTGGTCCCACAAAAGTAGCTTCTTGCTTACACTGCCTCCATGACGAATATGTTTTCTGTGTATTCTAGTTTAATTTCTGCTTTCACATGATGTCGTTTGTTATTGACTGGGGAAAATTGGGATTTACATACAGTTCAGAGTTTCAGTCACTCATACTCCATACAAACTCCTCGGTTGCCAGCTGAGAGGTGAAATGATAGGTTGACACCTGTCATTTCAGCATAAATTTGCTTTTGTCACTCTTTTCTTATTCATTTTTTGTGATAGTTTTCTAATGATATCGTATTAGATAACATCGAAATAAATTTGTAAGTGTTTGTTCTAAACAGTGCAAAATATTTGTTTTTGACAAAAATAGTCTATTATTTCAACCCCTTTTGTTTTATTAACTCGTGATACTAAAAACATTCAGTTGGATTACGCTCATAAATACCTCGCGTCTTTAGGTAACAATGTAGCGTTTAAATTTTTTAAGTTCCTTTAATGTCACTTATAAGTTTTAAGCTATTTCAATGAGCATTATGATGCTATTTCACACTGATTGTCAGTAAGAATGTGGCCCTTCCCCGTTGGAGCAGGTCCTTTCGTGCCGCAGTTATAATACATCTACTGTCAAAGAATAGAGTCATATTCGTCAATAGTTGGAACCCTTAACCGTAACAAAGATTATATATGGCATCAAAGTCGTCTGGCCAACGTTGCACTTTGAAAGTGCAAATAATATCCGATTATATTAGGTAGTAGCAGACCCTGTGTCCATTTGTTTAATTTTGACATCCATTCGGTATCGTCAGAAGCTATTTCTGTACTCTGCGGTAGTTATGTGTAATCATTCTTAACATTTAATGAGTTAAAATTAATGCACTGGTTGCATATTTCCACTGTACCTCATTAAATAGGTATGAATCGAATCGAAATATTCTGTAATCCAATCTTCCTTAGTGTCTTTATTCTGCTTCTGTATTTATCAGTGATTTTTGTTTACCATATCTAGACCATCACGAGATATCACGAAAATTACACAATAGATGAGAATTATGAAACGCAATTGCCTCTATTACAAACCCGGTACGAATGCAAAATCAACTTCGAAGTCGAATCGAAATATTCTGTAATCCAATCTTCCTTAGTGTTTTTATTCTCCTTCTGTATTTATCAGTGATTTTTCTGTACCATATCTAGACTATCTATCTAGAAATCAACCAGAAAATCCTTGAGGTATTTTTATCCACTACTCTTCAACTCTACAACCGAATGCGGCAGAGATTGCAATTTCATATGTGAACTGTGAATCCAGGTCGATGTCAAAAATGCGAAAAATATATTTTCAATTGTTTAGACAACTTTTAAACCTTATATTTTATTTTTCTAATTTTTCCATTTAAAAACTGTAAGTATTAAAAACATTTTATAGCGAAACCGATTATGCCAAACGATTCTACGTAATTTATTACATATATGATTATGAAAATATCGTAAAATCTTTCCCTCCCTATGATCGCAACAAATGAGATCAAATGAGGTAAAAATTATTTTTTCTGAACTTTTAGCAAAATTGCGATAAAATCTTTTTAATCGTTACATTTTAGGATTTAGTTACATGATCTGCATATTATATATGTGTTTATACTGCGGGCTACGTATGCCGGACGCAGACAGACTGATATGCTTGGTTTTAGGGTATCGTACAGAGCCCTAATACTAAACCTATGGCTTCAGTCCGTTCGTCTGTCCATTTGTCTATCCTACCTTTATTTCTAATTAGAGCTGATATCCTAACAAATGATAAAAAAAAGAAAAAAATTAAATTAAGGTTTCCCTTACCAAAAATGTGTTATTATTGTTTTTGTTTGCTCTATCGTGAATACGGTACTTACATACAAGCGTCAAACTCGGCGTGATGATTACAGTATAAACTCGTAAAGTAAAACAACAAAATATCTTAAGAAAAATAATAAATAATTTATTTGGTAAATACATTACATACATGCATGGCTTCAGTGGTTGTACGGAACTCTAGGTGCGCGAGTGCTACCGAGTCACTCTATTCCCTACTAACGTCTACGAACGTAAGCTGTGTAATGTGTTACAAAAAAAAATATTACTGTCGTCCCTACGCTATTCCGTCATACAAAAATTTACTTAATTTAGTTACATTATAGGAGATAGTTTAGTCTAACTCGATGGAATATAGATGTTTATAGCTCTATGGGTAGGGGAGCGGGGTATTCACGTGGATCAATTTTTTACATTCCTTTGTGTTTGATTTGAACAGCATGCGGAGGGTCACGTATTCAAAAACGAACACCTGACGTTAAATTGGTGAGTAGTAGTGGTGGATATTTTTTGTAATCAAAATTTTAAACAAAATTGCACTCATTTTGATTCAGCGACCACATCTTAAGAAGCATGTATTTATAGTAAAGCACGTTATGTGGGATGCAGTTAGTATAGATAATAGCAGAATTCGAATATTCTCTCTCGATCTCGATTAAAAAAAATATCCACCACAACTACTCACCAATTTTATTTACACTAGTACATTACAAGTTATAATTATAAACCTATTATGATTATAATTCATTGGGAATAAGACCCTGTGGTTAGAACAACACAGAATTAGATCTCTCTTTTTGCATATAATAGGTATCATCGATAAGGACAATTTTAACCAAACCCAAAAAAAGGTGAGTAAGCTATAATCGATTTCAACCCTTATCGTTTAATAATACCCTGCTATCTTTACAATACCGAAAGTCCTGATAATGCTTGTTGAGAATACTTTTAAATAAACGAAAGACCATAAGAAAGCTAATTATATTGTTACCAATCTTCGATGTATACAGACAATTCCGTAGAGAAGCAAATTGAACATTTAGCGACTTATAAAGAGTGCAATGCCCTTGTTAACTGTATAACAAGGGCGTTGTTGTATCAGCTGTGCAACTTAGTTCAAGAGGATTGATGTATACCTATAGGTAACTCTTTAGAATATAATATACAAGGAAAAGCAACCTGTTTATTTATGTGACAATTTTTGCATTTTCATTTATATACTACATAACAAAAACCGAAAATGTTTAGATTTAGGTATATAAAAATATTGTAAGAATTTCTGTGAAAAAGTGACATACCTCGTCTTGTTTATTTCAACTACTCTTTCTTCTCTCTTAGATAAATCTCTTTAAGAAATTATTGTAGGTTATAAAGAAAAACGTTATTTTAATTTCTTTTTACTTAATTTCCACTCTAACAGACAAAACTACATTATTGGTGGTAGGTCTTGAACTTGACTCTAACGTGTGTTGGGTAACCTCCTAACTTGACACTGGTCGCATATTTTGATGGGGTTGGGTAGCTCCAGAGAGTATCTATATTCGCTTACTAGGTGGCAGGACTTCTTTTGTACAACCACTGTTGTGTTTGAAGTGTATAGAGAGCCAGTATAATTACAGGCTACGACGTATTCTGTCTTAGGTCTCAGGGATGACAACGCATCTGTGTAACCCTTTGGTTGAAGTTGCTTGCAGGTGTCTATGGGCTGCAGCAGCCAAAACTAGGATCGCTCTTCTGTGTGAAGTACCTAGGTAGGTGCGAGGGGTCTTCGATAGGTATAGAGCGAGAGGTATCGCGCGTGAAGTAAACAGCTCCATATTGTAGCTGTTGCGAACCCAAACCACTATTATTGACTCCACACTCACATCCTGATTATACTCACCCTCAGAGCACTCACGGCCACTCAGAAGGGTAAGCAGAGATTATGTATTTCCATATGACAACTTATACAAACGTGCTTCCGTAACCAACTTTACGTCTAGTCGAACGTGACGTGTGTTTAATCTCGTCGCGGGGCGTGTTCTTGAAAATAGTTACGAGGTTTTCGAGGCCATTAGTCGCCTCTCACAACACCCACGGGAATCAGGTGTTGGCAGTTTATCTTTCGTCGCTACCAATAGGCTAAACTGTGATAGAGTGTACGTAACATTTTTATTTCTTTTTAATTCCAGTAATGTACATAGGCCCCTTCCTAAGTAGTACTAAGAAAGCATCAGCAAGCCGGCGTACATTTATTGGAGGGTATTACACCACGGTTTTTATTTCTTATTACATTTAATTATTTTTTTCTTTCAATTTAATTTAAGGAATAACAAAGAGACGTTAATTAAAAAAAATACGAAATCACCAAGAAAGCGATTAGAGCATTATGGCAGTACTTTTGCTTGAGACAAGCCTGATTTACATAATTACCGAATCGCGTTTCTATTTTAGGCATGCTTCATCGCTTCATTACGGTCTCAAACAATACCTTAGCTTAGAATATTTACAGCGTTGTTGGAAGGAGGATTTTGCAAAGTTGGTCAGCGTACTTGATGGCTGAGTTATTCTTTACCAGCGGTCCTGGGTTCGTATGCCAGCCGGAGGTTAATTGCAACACGCAATTGATTGGTTTTCAGGGCTGGATGTTTTATTCCCTGCCTCTGATACTGCACCTGACCGTTCCATCTTATCGCATAAGCGTTACATCCCAGCGAGTGCCTGTGTTTGTGTGAACACTTTCGACACGATAACATGTCCTATGCAGTTGACAACTGCATCTTTAAATTGTCGCCCTGGTCGAAATCGGTCAGGAGAACATCATCGTCATCTTAACCTTTAAGTTCCAGACGAATCTTTAGTCCAGACAAGCAGTGGCTCTTGCACATGAAAACATATCGATTTAAAATTAGCCATTACTTTTTATTTTTATCGTCCAATTAATAAATATTTGTATTTTAATTTTTTACTGTACGCTGTCAAAGGAATCGAAGGAAATGGTTGCCAAATGCGCACGACGTTCCCATTCTTCGTACATAATTGACGAGAGGTGTATGTATGCAAATGAAAATGTTGAGCCATTATAATCTCCTTTAACCTATAATTTTTTAATATTTTAAACCTAAAAAAGTCGATGTACAAACGATTCTTATTTTAAATGAAATTAATTATGTTCTTACCGATCTTGTTAGTTGTAGTTATTATATAAAACGGCCCCACGACCGTATACCCAGTACTGGGGTGGTCATGTCTAGAGATTTTTACTCATTTCGACCAAGAGCGTATTTGGAGCAACGTGACAGGTAGTCAGACCGTCTCCATTTTAGTGTTGAGGTCAATAATACAAATCGTACATAATTCAACAAACTCTTTGTAATACGAACCGCGGGATCAAACTCGGGTCTCTACAAAGGCAGATCCCCTAACCACTAGGTTATCGTGTATTTTTTTTATTAATTTGTGCAAATCACATGATCTAAATGCTTTTTCTTCTCTATATGGTTAAGCCTCTATCTGGACAGAGGTATGCATGCCCACAGGCTCTGGGCAGGCATGTCGGTGAGCGCAGTGATGACCCACGCACCAGCGATGCTACTCCCCATCACCATTCTGTAGGGAGGCGGTGGCCAACCTTTTTCAAAGCAAGTGTGAAATAAAAAAAAATTACAGCGTGGTGGGCGCATGTTTTTTCTTTTAAGGTGGGTAGTAGTGAGAATAAAAATAAACACGTTACAATAAAATAATAAAATTATTATAGCACGTGGTAAATGGTATTAGTAATAATGGAATAGTAGCCCAGGAAACGGAGCAGATGAAGAACTTGTTAGAGGAGGCGATTCTAAAAATGCGCGTAACGCTGCTCGAGTGTCGACCACGACTACCCCGCATACCCTTAAGCAAGCGGAATCTTAAAGTTTTCAAAAAGAAAGAACAACTGCTATGATGATGATATGAGAGACCTACCTGTAAGAAAGTCAGGCACTATCCCCGGTAAGGTCACTGAAGTCGACTAACGGAAAATCCTTGAAAACCTGACAGCGTCCGATAGATGAAGGAATAAGCGTTTAAAAATGTTCCAGATCGATCGCCGCGATCTGTTATACGGGTCACGGACTTTTTATTTTAAAAAATATATTTTAAAATTAACCTGCAAATAAAGCAATTATTTAAAAATAGGATTGAGGCCATGGGCAGCCTCGTCTACGCGCTGTGGATGATGGAACCGGACCGTCTGTACGACGGTCGATTCTTATGGTCATAGCCTGTTAATGCTGGTGATGACCCGGCAATAGGGAGGGTTGCACCGCGCACTATTCCTACAAGTAAGGTGTATAATGAACTATTATACACCTTAGTTTTAGGGTCAAAAAATTAAAAGCCAAAATGGCCGAGTGGTTAGGGGATTAGGAGCCTCGAGTTCGATCTTCTATGTGGAGGGCTCGTACCTATGAGTTTTTCAAAACATTCCTAATGTTCAATTTGTATTGTAGCTTGGACATAAGACTGCTACACGCTCACCGCATGTCACGTTGTCCCAAATGAACTCTGGTGAAAAATTGCTTGTAAGGAATAAAAATATCCCAAGTGTTGAGTATACGGTCGTGTGAGCTAACTTATGTATTTTTA
This sequence comes from Bhutanitis thaidina, assembly GCA_029286595.1. Lineage (NCBI taxonomy): Eukaryota > Metazoa > Arthropoda > Insecta > Lepidoptera > Papilionidae > Bhutanitis > Bhutanitis thaidina. The sequence continues at coordinate 4,347,641 of JAGSMS010000009.1, read as the reverse complement.
TTCTGCGTATTAAAAAGCAACGATTCTATTTTGTTTGTGATCACTTTACCTTCTCACTCGTTATGTATGTCGCAGGTACGTATGTCGTTCGATGGTCGCCATTTTAATATTGAACGTGGTAGTTGACTGGGTAAATAGTACGGCCCGTTAGCGTCACACTGTGAAGTGATATCTTTGGGCCCGTCAAAACGCCAGCGCCTACTTTAATGGTATTGTTTTGTTGATCGAAGGTTGTGGCGATGCTCTTATGATATTGCACAGCCCGCAATATGTAAATAGTAGAGGTATTTGCCCGCGAGGTCACTAATTTTGACTCATGAGAACTCTTAATTGAATTTCTGTATTTATTTTGTACGAAAGGCGGCAAATGAGCTAGCGATTCACCTGATAGTAAGTGATTACCGTTAACCACGTACATCTGCAAAACCAGAAGTGCTGCTGGTGCGCTGCCGACCTTTACGGGTATTTGTGAGATTTGACAGATGATGAGGAGGGAGATGGAGAGGGAGATGGGGAGGGGTGGGCCTCCGGTTACCTCACTCACTGAAATAAACGCAGGAGGATAAGATGCCTCTTCTTCACAACGGTATCCTGCGAAGCCGTGGTACTGACCCGTTCGAGCAGCAGGCTAGATCATGTCTAAAGGACTTGACGCGAATGCGATGAGGCACTTATTCAAACTTTTGAGATATTAAGTAGGAGTTGCATGGTATTTTTTAAATAAGTTCCATGAAAATCAGTGAAATTGGTCTTAAGTTAAATCTGTTCAAACATAAACACATATCAAACAATTTTATATATTAGATTAAGGAATTGCACCATCACTATTTCATGATGAGTATTATTATCGATTTATGTACTATCTATTATTGAACACCTTTTCAAACAAGATCGATAATCTCTATTGGAAGATATATCATAAACAAGGCCATTTATTCTTATTAAATTCTTATAAGCAATAGGGTACTACCCTATTGCTTATAAGAGTTTCCAAACAAAGTAATTAATATCTTCACGACAAAGACATTATTTTTTTAAAACAAATCCAGTGTTGTCTACCCTAACCGATGGAACTATTTATAAAAAAATAGGGAAGATAAGAACAAAGCATCAAAAATTCAGAAATAATCACCAATAATTTGTGACTCATTATAGGTTTAAACACGAAGTATCGTAAGTAGGTAAGAAGTAAGTAATATATGTTAAGAAAAAAATTTTGTCATATTATATTACCATTAATAGGTAATAAGATTTGAACCCGAGAACAAATATTCATTCAAGTACAAATAGTCATTCACGCTTTAGAAGTCAAATGAAATCAAGTGTGGTAAGTGTTCTGAGTTAATCTGTTAATATTGAAGTCAAGGCCTGCAGGCATGCTATTGTCAAGATTTGAAGTCACGAGTTGTAATTGAATTAGTTGCAGTTCGTTGCTTGTTTCACATTATACTGTATATTTGCATCCTTGACAAAAGTGCCAATGCATATTGCTTTATTTTATAACGTTGCGGAATTTAGCTCTGTGCATAATTAAAAAGTTTACATGCATTTGTGCCTTACGGCAGTCACGTTTTGTCTTAAGTATAATGTAAAGTAACTAGCAAAACAAACAAAGCCTGCGATTTATGCATTTGTCTATTAAACAGTTAAACAGTGACTCTGTGGCGTGGAAAATTACGAATACTCAAAAGTCAAAGTCATTTTGGATTTTGGTAACCTTTATTTAAAAAAAAAAAATCGACGACGTTCAGTTCTGTATCGTTGCCCAATCGTAGAATTGGCCACATCATGATAATGGTCGGTTGTTTCATGAAATGGTGATATTTTTAATTGTGTCGTTTCATTTACGTATGTCGTATATATTCTATATATGATATGATATGTCGTGTATATTCTATATATACGACATTATCTATTATCATATATATTTATCCATCCACATTTGGCCATAACGTAATAAATGCGAAACTAATTTATTATTCTTGTAAGTACATAATTAAGAGCTTTGTAACTAATTACTATTATTAAAAATGTGATGGCTTGCATTATTTTTATGAAAATTTAACATTGCTTCGACAAGTTATTTCTGGCGCTTCGCTGGCCTCTGTCGCGGCACGCTTCGCTCGTTCGGCTCGCGCTTTGTGATCACCGCTCTTTTTTTTATTGTATACGTAGGGAAATAAATAACTGAAGCAATAAGCAATAATAAAACTCCTCTTCCCCCGCTATTCAACCTTGGCTGCTGTGGGCAGAGATGTAAAGCAACGACCAACGTCGCCAACCCTCCCCTAGCACGCATCCGAAGTGGGCTCGCCACGCCCACTCGGAGCGGCCACCTCGCGCCGGCCCGCCCCACTAAGTCACTATATCGTAGGTGAACAAGGAGCAGCCAAGGCTACTAAGCCCCTACGCCAGACGGTAACTGTATAGGTTATGTTTTATTTACTTTAAATTTAATTAATTAGTCTATTTGCCGACATTAAACGTTATCCATCCATCAGTCCATCGGCTTTCGTTGCTCGGTTACTTTTTACTTTCCTAAACATTTCCTTCGGTATAAACCATTGAATAAGAACTAATTGACTAAACTTAGCAGTGTCAGCGCCTTTAATGATAAATAATGTAACTATTTCACGATATGATTCATATAGATTCTCTATCATACGGAAAATATTATTATTTATGGTTGAACAAATTACAATAGAGCCGCGGGTTTAGTAGATATCGATAAACGATTTCTATTCACTGACCAGGCCAAGCCACATGATGATGTAGAATAGACAATGTAATTCTGCAATCGGGTCACGTCATAATATATTGTATATTGTGACGGCCCTCTTTTTATTCAACCAAACCTCGGAGAAAGAACAAAGTAATTTGAGAACTAGAAGGCAGTTGAAAACTGCGCCGAATATAATATTTTAATGCTGCAAGTGCGCAAAGATCGAGGCACTGACTCGTCTTCTCCTTCCTGATATCCGATGCAACGCTTATGCGATAAGACCGTAAAAATTCTTATGCGACAAGGGATACAGCGTCAGAGACAAGGGACGCAACTTAACCCAACCAGACTCGAAAGCTAACAATTTGTGTGTTGCAAAAGTATTGACTGCGGCTCTCGAACCCATCACTCGACAGTCAGGAACCGTGGCCACTAAGCCTGACGTCGGCACTCCATTTATTTACTCTTATAAGTAACTTTGGTATAGACAAATCGATCATTAATAATTTTGGCGCGCTTAAACCTAGAACCTTATATTAATTAAATTAAAAGTATTTCGCAGTCTGAGCCCTGAACCGAATCAATAGGTAAGTAATGCAAATTTTTGTAACTGACGTGTATTTTCGTGCTTATACACGCAAATGTTGAAATCATAAAGATCAATCTGTTAAATAGCAACAGGTTTTAGCATCGCAAATATGTGCAGAGAGCGCATTCGTTGTTTGTTTTGCCTTTGTTTGGCGTTACATCATCATACCGTTCTTGGCTTATCGCGTAAATGGCACGTAATTATATGTAAATGAGCTGGTACGTATGAGTTGTGTGTTTCTCGTAGCTTCGAAAGTACATAAGCTTTCATTGCTGTCATTCTACCATTTTGTTTAAATATTACCATATTGTAAAATTTATCTTGTATTTTTGGTGTTTACAAATATAATAATCAAATGCAACACCGAGACCCGCTGCGATTACTTGGGGCTTTATTCGTTAGCTTCAAAAATATTTCACAAAAATTCCGTATGTTCGCTATGTTAAAAAATAAAACGATATGATTTTACCGAGGTATGACGTCCCGCGGAATGTTTATTGAAATATTTTTGAGGCCCCCGGAACCATTTATCTGTAGGGCTTACAGTTGTTCTGTGCGGAAATTGCACATGCGTCCCGTAAGTTTGAAGCCAGGCGCACAGCTACTGCGCCATCTGACACGGATCTTGTCTGTAGAATATTGTTTTATTGTACTTTATTTATTATATTTTCGAGACATTACATTAATAATAAGAAACTGTTCGAAACGTTTTGTACGTGGTAGAGCCAACGGCGGCTTTTGCTGCTGCTCAAATGGGCCGAAAAGACCGAGGTAGTACCACGACCTCGCAGAATACCGGCGTGAAGTAGAGGCATCTAGTGCTTCTGCGTTCCGTTCGGCGAGTGAGATAACCTATCTTCTGTCTCGCTATCCAAATATACTTAAAAACCGACAACGCACCTGTAGCTCCTCTGGTGTTGCCTCTTAGAGCCTATGTTCTGATTTATTTTTTATATAATAGGCTTACGAGAGTATAAGTAGTTCGTGGTTCGCTATTTTTACGGGCTCATAATATATTATCGCAGATCCATCCTGCACAATAAACAATATTATGTGAGAGTATTCGTTACTGTGCCGCAGTCCGATATCGCTGGTAGGACTTGAAACAAGGCCATCTCTAATTACTTTAATGACACTATCAAAAATAATCGGCCGGTGATAAAGATATGAATGATCACATTTTAGCACGAGTATAAACGTGAACGACGCGGCACAAGTAAATTGAGCAGATCAACACTCGTTTAGGTGTAAGAGAACTCATTAGATTCAATTAACACTACGACATCTTAGTTGGTTAATAATCTCTGCATGTTTAGTACGCAGTGAATTTGAAAAAAAAAAACTTATGTCAGTTGTCGGAAGTTTCATTCGTGCAAGTTGATTAGTCAAATAACCAATTGTAATGAAATATTCGTTCAGTGTCGGTAGAGGCAGACGCGTGGTGACGCATAATGAATTCTGCCATCCCCTGGTACCTCTAGGTGTCGTTGGAGTCGACTGAGGGAAAAGCTTTCGAAATTTTATGGCATCCGTCGAAAAATCCCTGGCAAAACACATATCATTGACGGGTAGCAGAGTGTGAGGTGTCTGGAACTACGATCGCTAACCAGCATGCCAAGCGTGGCGGTTATGGCGTTAAATCTTCCTATTGGAGGAGGCCTGTGTCTAACCGTTGGCTGTTGGGAATTAAACAGCTTATTAAACAAAGCAAGAATAAAATAGTACATATATGTCTGGCTGGTCATAATACTAGCTACTATGATAAAGAAAAATGTATGATATTTAGTAGTTAGTCTCTTAGTCTCTCTTAATATATAAAAAAATATATATTACGTGGCGGGTCCAACTAAGGCTTGACCGTCTTTTATTCATTGTTCTGCGCTGTATGCTTTCATATTCATATTATTTTCGCGTGGCATATAACAAATATTTATTATATCAAGATCTTCAGCTAAACTTATGAATAAACAGAATAACATTATTCTCTTTCACTAAATAGAAAAGCTATGTAGACAATAAACAGTGGCGCTTGATCAACAACAGTTTTACAAGCACGTCGTAAACAAATCTTGAAAACAAAAGATAATCTAATCTTCTTAAAAATTTTCATTGTTTTTAAAATTACAAGCCGAGTAAAGTCAAGGCGATTCATTTGAAATGTACTACGTGGATATTTTTTTTAAATAAATGATTTATAAGTTGTAACAAAAGTTGCAGATTATTTAGCGAACAAACTGTTCGTTGTTCGCTAATTAATCTTATGACATAATTTATTTATTATTTTATTTTATCTATTTGGATCTCTTCGTATTAATTCGCAGGTAAAACTTTTAAAGATATGAAAACTTTTTGTTACAACTAATATGACATAGTTTTTCTTTATCTCCTGGATTTAAGCAAATTAGCCTTAGCGTTCCTAAATTAACCTTAAATTATCCAATTAATAATCAATAGATCATAAGAATATACTTAGGGCTCAAAATGCTAAAAATCGGCCAAATGCATGGCAGACTAGCGCATTGAGGGTTCTGTATAACCACACAATATAGGTAATTAAAAAAAAATTGTGTTGTCTTTCATTCGGTTCGGGATCCTTAGCGCGTGCACGACTTACACTTGGCCGGTTTTTACTATTTGTGGTTTTACTTCAGAGTTTGCACTATAATAACACTAAGTTTGACGATTGCAAATATTATCTTTTTTACAATAGACCAAAAACCAAATGTCCTTACTGATTGAACCGGTACAGCCCTTTACAACTTTACAGGTTACTTCGGATATTTTTAATTAAATAAATATCGATGTCTTCAAATTTTATATTACATACTTAAAGTTATATTGGTCATAGGACATCACAGGGGATAGTTTTTCTTTTTCTTCTTTTCATTTTTAAACAATAACGGAAGTATATTATATTATTGCTATAGTACGTATTGCCACGGTCTAGTGCTTTCTATTTATACATGGTGAAAGAGTGTCTATTGCTCGCCAGTTAATTTACGTACGGTCACCGGATTCAAGGTTACGTAAAATTTGCATTGTTGATTTGAACTTTTTGCGCTGCTCCACGGAGCATGCCGCAGCGCCGATGTTTTATACATGTGGGGCTCGGTTAGGCGATGTGATGTGATGCCGACAACCTTTGTAAGCCGTATCTTTACATGTTTAGATTTATTACGTCGCTAGTGAATCGAGATCACTGCGATTTAGAGTAGGACTGAAAACATCGATATAGGTGTCTCTACTTTATTTACGAATCTGAATATCGGAAAGTACTAAATGCTGAATACCTGGTTAATATGATTGAAAAACATTAAAACGTATAATAACCTATGATAGTCAAATATCCAATAACTTAGATATAAAATTTATTAGGTATAGCCGGTTAAATGCCTCCCTCGATATTTGGGAGGGTTTTGGAGTCGGGAACGGTTTTGAAGCCGCACAGGACCAGTGTGGCGGACTTAACATGTCTCCGAAATATTCGTATATATTCTAATTATTTTTCTTTTGTTTCTTCGCTATGTTTTCATTAATCAACGAGTACGTGGTAAATATAACACTTAAAATTGCAATTCATAATTTTAGTGGTGCCGTCACCGGGATCGGTCTTTTATTTATCCTGTTAGTGAAGGCAGTGACCGGTTACGTCGGGATCGGCATCAAGTGCTGGACGAACTAACATCCCACGGATTGGAGATACGCTGACAGCCTGGCAGGCAAGAGAAGACCGCTCCGACGAAAGAGACATGCGAGCAGAAGGCCTGCAAGTAAACCGGGATTGTTCTTCTTCTCTCTCGCATACTATGAAATAAAAGCGAGCGCCCTAACTCCTGCTCTTTCACGGCTCCGGTATTTTAATAAATTAAGCATTATTGACATATTCTACGAATTGCAGCTACGACCTTTTTTAATTTAAACAAGAGTTAAAATATGTTCAGAATCAAATGTTAAAAAACACACAAAGAATTGAATTAATCGTGAATTGCAAATGTTTTTGTTTTTAATTGATAGGAAAAATATGTTTGCTGATATCTTGTCAACTTCTAATTTCAAACTGCATAGGTTTCAAACTTGTCAAATTGCATAGGTTTCTGTTCAATTTAAATTATGTGGATTTGAGTTAGATTTACCAGTTTTAATTATCAGTCAATATATCTCATGATTTCCGGTTTTGAGAAATTTGGAGCGAAGCAAAAGTGGCATGATTGAAGATTGGCTGACACGTAGGTATATTGTATAATTTCCGTTGAATGCAAATATTCGCAACTGGGTACAACTGTCAGATATTCGTGCGAGGAATGTACTGTTACACAAACTCAAATTTATTAGTGTTCTTAGTGGTGGATGAGTTTTCTTATTTTGCTTTAACCAATTAATTAACGAGCTATTGCTAGCTATTCAGCACTCGTGTCTCAGTCGTAAATATTCAACCCGTTAGAGCCAGAGAAAAGTCGTATATTGCTTTTTCCCTAAAGTCAGTGGTGTAAAAATATCAACAAAGATATAGAGATACAGACAAACAGTCAAATACGGTCGGTTTCGGCATCAATATCGTTTGTAATAAACGTATAAACTATTTATTTTAAAACTTTTTATACCAACAGTTTTTACTTCGTTACGATTTCTTTATTAGTATATATAATATAATATAAATAACACCATAAATAGACGGCGATAAAAATAATATAAATATTTTACGTTGTAGCATAGAATACATAATAATACTTGTTGTCCTATCGTTTTATTAATATAAAATATTCAGACATTCTAATTAGATTTTTATATGTTCTTATCAAATGTTTTAATACTTCATGTGATAAGGTTAATACTTACATATGCAGATGTTAGTAACATGTCAATAACTAAAAACTTATCTTGCTTTTTCTGTGTATTTACGTCAAACATTTACTGGTGATGTTATTTTATTTTATATTGATAATAAGTTCGTGACTCTGATTGGGAAAGTAAATAAATATGCCTACTGCCCTGATATAGGATAATAATGTTTAATTAATTCAATTTCATTTAAAAATTTAAAAAAAAAAAACGTTGAAATGCGGTACAAATTCTTTGATAATAAAAAAAGAAACCAGTCCTGTAAAGCTAAAACATCTGTAAGATATCGAAAAAAAACTGATTATCTTTTTGTTTTTAAAAAGTCATTTGTTTGTGTTGGCGTGTTGGAAAAATTAACAAATAACTACGCGATTTTATTAAATATCGATACTGGATAATTTCACTACGGCACCATTATAACAATTTGTCAAAGTCATCGAGATCGAGAAAAAAATATCAACTATCATCTTCAACACCGAAGAAATTCGAGGCGACTGCTTCCGCCAGTAAAACTGCAGTCTCTTTTCTGGGACTATGCCTTGATTACCCTAGTATATATTATATACCTGATTGTAAATATATTTGTTCGACATCACGTATGTGGCAAATTAGTACTTAAAAATTTTAATTAACCATCTCTTTGATATTTACACTGGGAATGGAACCGAATCGTTGTCATCCTCCAGGTCAATAAGAGATTTTGAGATTCGCAAGTACTAGTCCGTCTTTACCTAGGGGCCGCTTGGGTTAAAACATCTCGCATATGTCTGTCGCTAATCAGCAGTATAGCCACTGTTTTTGGTTTGAAGGGTATAAAATACCTGTGTAATTAGAGGCTGTGAGGCATTCCACCTTATTCCTCATCTGTAACCTTCTGCGATTGATGTACGAGGTGGTCACTTGACAACCTTTTTGCCCAATGATTAACAATTAAGTAGTTATGTGGCCGGTACACGGTTCGCTTCAGGTACTGGTTATAGGAGTATTTAAAAAAGTACTCTTGTGGGATGTTATTCGTTTTGTATTCGAAGAAGATAAAGTTTGTACAAGAAAATCTTATATAGAAAGCCTAATTCGGGTATGCTTATGCTTCGTTATTCAGTGACTGCTAAGATAAAATAAACACGCGTGCCGTAGAGGTATGAAGGAGCTGATTACTTAGCCCTATATAAGAAAAAAAAAACGCTTGTTCATAATTAGATTTTACCAATATAATAAATATGTTTTTATATTTTAAGAAAAACAACACTTTTTATAATGGAATCAAAATTAATAATGAAAAATACAATACCTTTAAATATTTCAATCGTCGTTGTCATTGACAAATCGATTCGGAACTGTACTATTGACACACGCAGTTTACGATTGTATTTTTCACTTGCGAGCTTCCTCGTGCCGAGTCGATGGTCAAGGATACTGCGATCAGAAATTCAGATCCTCCGAAAATCACCATTTCTATTCGCACGGGGCATCTCGGTGATATATCACCGAGATCAACGTCCTCTCATATAAGTGATGCAACGACCGCGAACAAAACAATCGTCCAACGAAAACTTCGAAAATATTTTTCACTCTGTGGATTCTGATATTAAGGACTATTAATTAATTATGCTTTCAGTATAAAAATGTAATGAGGATTATTGTTTGAGTACGTATACGAAACACTACTACTATACAATGTATACGACAATTAACGTATTCGGAGAAGTTGTGCTGGTAGCTGTTTTGAATTTTCATCGGATGATGCACTAGCGTCCCAGAGGTCGCAAGCGTTATTAAAGATGCTGTAACATAGTATCTGTTCTGCTTATATTTAGTTGATAAGTGATCTATGGACCGTCCAAGACAGGTTCGGACATCGTCTCGGACGGCGGTGGCGGTCTCTCTGGGTGGTGAGAACCGCTTCGGTACGCGGGTGTCTTGTGTACGTGTGTGTATTCTTTTCGCGACGCGCTCTGCGGTCGGGGAGGGATTAAATTTGTGCTGCTGAGTGTTCAGTGTTAGTACGAGTCGAATTGTATACGAAAAACTTTCATAAAGGCGCTTATTAACTAAATGGCGATGAACGGAGTATTAGGCTATTTCACATGTATTATACATATATTCTTATAGCTTTCAGTTGTTCTCTTCTCGCGGGTGTCCTAAGAGGCGACTACGGAATAAAGGCGTTTTAAGGCATTTTAAAATTCCTGGGAACAAATGCGGTTACAAGGTTCGCCACCCGCTACATTTTTTTACCCAGACTAGCGTGTGAAAAAAAGATCCCAAATCTCTATGGGAGATAGGCGTGATTGCTTTTTTTTATATACTTATATGTGTTCCTCTGACGAAGAAGAAAAGATTTTTTTCATCATTTATTTTCATTCACTGAATGAAAGATGAAGTCATGAAAAAAAAAAGAAAGAATAAGTAACACACAAAATTAACTGGAAAGTGCATTGCAAATTCGCGCAAACCAGTCTGTACAAGCAACATCTGTTCACAAGTTTGACGGTCGTGGTAGCCATCCCACTCTCCAACCTTATGAAAGGCAAGTGGACGACCAGCCACACGACACCGCCGCAAGTAGAGCACACCTACAATTTTCTATGAGAACATTTACAATATCATGTATGTACAAAAATAATTTAGTCATTACATATGAGCCATTTATAAAAAAGGTATCGACAAAAAAACCGTGGTAGCCTAGTGGTCGGGGCGCTCACTTTAGTTTCATAGAGCGCGTGTGTCCTGGGGTTGATCCGTGCCGGCGCCACTAAACTGTTAATTGCCATTAGAGAGCAGTATTTACTACTCATTAGGAATGCTACATGTCTGAGTAATCATAGAAAATATTACTTCAAAGATATGTGAAGGCCACCAAGACGCACAGGAGCAGCGTGGCGGACTTTTGCCGGCTCCAAAACCTTCTCAGATATTTGAGAAGGCCTTTGCCTAATAGTAGGCACTTACAGATTGCTATTTTAAAAAGAGTGATCACCGATCGTTTCGAAAGCCCATGGTAAATGATATCATGTGCGCTAAAGAAACCAAACAATTAACTTATGCATACCCGTCTCGCCGCATTTGATGCTTAGCTCCTCGAAACCAGTTTGACCAGATCGGAAAGACGCCGTGATGTCATGAGCATTACATAAGTAAACAAACACTCGGGTCTTAACATAGCTAAGTATTATGCTGATTTACATTGTTCATATACTTTTTCATTATAATAGTTGACTAACTCACTAGCTCAGTGGAAAATTTGATAGAATTAGAATCGGTACAAGCTTGACTTTCTTGCTTTTAGAAATATATATCAATTATTATACCTAATTTGTATCCAAATTTATATCTTGTGGTGAAGGCGCAAGAATCTGCCACCTGGGCCGGTAAGGGGCGACTAAGGGAAAGGTCTTGGAAATCGCAATGGCTATCAACATTGTGGGATACTCAGAACAAAATTAAGCAGACCGATGACGGGCAGCAGCGCCTGGGCTGAATTGTATTGCGATCGCTAATCCGCTCGCCGTGCGTGCCATAAGTGGCAAACCCTCCGTGAGGGAGGCCTATGTCCTCCATTTACGTGTGAGGTTATGGTAGCGGAGTAATATAATCAGCCAACCAATCTCATCTCGTTGGCTTAAGACGCGACTAAGGGAAAAGCCAAAAGAATGCTGCAGAAACCTGTTTGGCGACGCCGGCTCGTGCCTAATAGTGCCCTAATCTCTGCCATACCCTATGGATGTAATATTATAAATTTAAAAACCATGTTTTCTTATTTGGAAGGAATATAGTTGAATAAGTTGCGCAAGTGTTTGTCTGACTGTCTCCCCACGAATTTTGCCATACCGGTTCAAACAGGTATGGCAAAATCGATGTCATTATAAGATAGAGATATTCCCATTGCCTAGCAGAGCCCGTACACAATATTTGTTGGAATCAATATGAATTGTACACATGTTCATTATTGTTCAAATTTACTTTTTATTTCTAAGATGGTGGCAAATGATTAAACAGTTTATTTGACAGAATTATCCGATGCTACGAATATTGTTATCTTATATACTCCAGTCGAATACTGAAGTCCCGAAACGGCCACGATAGCTGAATATTCTTATGATCTGCCTTAATCTCATTTCATATTCGAAACAGGAGACACGAGTTCAATTTCCTGTGTGGAGGGCTCGTACCAATGAGATTTTAGAAACTTATGTACAATTATTAAGTTGGCTTTAACACTAACACAGCGTCAGACACGCCACTTATCACGTTGTTCCATAAATAAGCTTCGATAAAAAGTAGGTTGAAACGACGAAAATTAATTTCTGTACCTCTGACCACCCACTCAAAGAATACACGGTCGCTAGCTTATTTATCTTAAAGTCGTCTAGTTACAAGTGTCTAAAAGCAGTCGCTTCTAGTAAAATAAAGTATATTTTCATTTGTATATACACGCATCGTTTATTTATATTCTTAAGGGAAATACCTTCATCAACCTAAGAATCTAGTTACAGCAATGATCACGTGTTTATGGAAGCTGTACATTTCAAGGACAGTTAACGCACGATTCATATGATCACATAAAACGCGTCGGAATGTAGTTTTGTGGGTATTTATTGTTTTAAGTACAATAACAAACATACATGCTATTGCTTAAAAAGTAGTCCCACTGCAAAGGCGTCCATTTACGTTTTTCGTGACCGCCGAGCACGTATTAAATTCAAAAATTAATATTGCGCTGTACAATTTTAGTGATGGCGACACTGGTATTCGTACCCAGATCACAGGCGTACTATTAAATTTAAAGCGAGCACTTGGCCCTTGTGCTAACACGGCTCGACTATTATTACTTACTCAATTCATTTTGAGCATCATTTGTTAAAGAGATATGTGTGGTGCTGCTATCTGTAATATAAATCGTATACCATTTTCTTTCTTTTTTCTTTAAATAAATCTACTATATAATAATATATTTTTTTTAGTCTTTGAAGTAAAATATGATTCTATTAAACACGTATAAAAAGATTATTCTTGACGCCAAAAAGATTGTTGACGTCACAAGTTTTAAGCGAAAGAGAGAAGTAAAATAATAGTACACAGCTTTAGATAATAATGGAAATAAACACGTTTTTACCCAGAGAAAAAAAGCAAGTGCCTAAACTTGCACTTGCTTTTTTCTCTGAATCGCCCGGTTAGATTACGGTCAAGGATCAACGCTCATTTGTATTAAATTTCTGGACCGGATTATGAAGCCGTATTGGTATTTTTAATGATTACCATGTACACCTTATTCATCTGTGGTGTAGTTTGTTAGTTGGTTTTTTTTTATTTAATTATGGTATTTACTTTATATGGCAGTGATCCTTGTCCGCCTTTCATGCTATTCAACCTTCTTCGAGATAACATTAAGTGCTAAAGTTCGATTTCCAGTTGAAGCGACTATTCTTTCAACACACATTATATTAGGTGTAATGTTTTGAGTCTTGTGTATTTTAAGCTGTTACCTCACATAGGCTGGACTTATTTTTCTGGTTTTTGTTGAATGGAAAGGTGAGGACGAACGAACGATCTGGATTAATTTGACAGCTGCTCGTCGCTCATTTCCTTTCGTTAAAAGTAAATCAACCGAGATTATAATCAAAGTCTAGAATTTTTTTCTAATATTTGCCTCGTGTAGTTTACCTACCTGTAACACGTCAATGTCAATGTCATTGACACTGCAGACGTTCTGATGGGAATTGAAATTCATTTATTCAACATATAGGCCAATAACAATTCAAGGTAGTACAAGTGGCAGTTTAGCAATCGATAAGTCGGCATTTTGGAGTAGTTCGCCAGGAAAAGGAACATATATAATCTATGAGATTTGACTATTTCTTTACTTTTGATAATTAAAGTATTTTGTAAATATGAATATGTAATGTACAATTATAATAGCAGCGTACTTTAGCAATAACCACACACATACACAGACCACTTCACACTGACATTTCTCATTTATTACGCGATGAAGGTACTCAAATTTTACTTCTCTCTTGGAGCCGGTGGAGTACTGCCACTGCATCTATACACATAATTTTATCTTAATTTAGGCATATTAAGGCATTATTTCATCAAAAATGTAATTATTGTGATGATGATATAAATTTAATTACGGCACTATAATAGTAACGTCCCGTGGGAGTCGTAAGGTGCGACTAAGGGAAAAGCCTTGAAAGTAGCAATGGCTACCGAAAAATGGAGGGTTCAGTGTCTGGTTCGCGTTGAACCCTCCGCTTGCCGACGTCAAATCCTTCTTATAGGAGAGGCCTATGTCCTGTAGAGCCACAGAGCTGGTAAGGCTAAGGTTAAGGTAATGTAAGAGGTTATTTAATAATTTTTACTGTTGGTCTTTTGTATATCCTCCTAACTGATTTCGAACACAACAAATTTTCGTTCTTAAACTTCACTAGACAATAAAAACTCTAAGCGATACGATTGTGGGAGAGATTGAGACATGGGAACCGCATTGTTTCCATATTCCAGAAATCAATTATTTTATGTTGCACAAATGTTCTTCAGTTGGTATTTAAACCTGCATTCGCAGACCGCTGAGCAAGCCCGTCGGTACCTAATCTTCTATGTAATAAGTAGTAGTAGTAGTAGTAGTAGTATGTTACTAGTTAGAGTATTAGCAGCCTGTAAGAGTGCCACTGCCGAATAAAGACCTCCCTTAAATTTTGTGAGAGCGTTTTGGAGCCGGGTGATGTCCAATGTAATCTTTCTCGTGTCCTAGAAATATATATTTTTTTTATTTCGCAGACATGTAGGTTTCCACACGATGTATTCTTTCACTGACGAGCGCGTGGTAAATTTAGAACTTAAAATTTTGATTAACCATTTTATTGGTGTCAAACCCAGGTTACTTGCTTACTATCAAACTTAAAGCGAGCGCGCCTTGGCCTCTGAGCTACCACGGCTACTTGTTATTACACCTTGTACTATGTAGCGTAATACTAGGAGTAAATAACGCTAATAGAATACAATACAAACCTACATGATATTTGTAGAATGTTTACTATAATAATTTAAATATACCTATTCTGACAAACAAGAATCAGTAAGATAAACATTCATATAAGGTGATCGCCTCGTAAATGGACGCTATGTTCCAACAGGTTTAACACTATCTGCGTTTCGATAAAAAGTCGACAAAAAAGTTATAATGCGTAGTAGAAATATGGGCCGCAATGCACTAGAATTGTTTTACGTCAGATCCTTGTATTTATTCTCCTAATGTAATGTAAACAGGATTTTTAGTAATTTTGTATGATTTGCAAATATTGACTTTTTGTCGTAGTGATAATAAGCTTTTATGTTTACTCCAGTCAAATGTATGATGCCACGGTAGCCGAGCGCTTAGGGGATCTGCCTTCGAATCAGGGTACTTGAGTTCGATCCCCTAAGTAAAGTGCACGTTCTAATGAGATTTTCCAAAAAATACCTACGTTTTTTTTGTCATTGATTTGGATACTGAGTCGGTGACAGGCTCACCACTTGTAATGTTATCTCAGGCACGCTCTGGTAAAAAGTGGACTGAAAAATTTTAAATGTATACTTTTGATCTTATGTCGAGAATAGGTTCGTAAAAGCTTATATAATGATAAATAAATACAAATATGATGCCTATGCAAATAAGATGAGTCGTTGGGTATTGATGTGGTCCAAGACAGCTAACGCAAGTGTGTTATCACCTTTAAACGAAATTCAAACACTCCACGTAGCCAAAATTGATTATTTATCGATAAACCAGAATCGAAATCGACGAAAACATAAACAATGAGCACGCAGTGCGATTTGTTTTGGCAAACCGATAAAGTTATTTGATAAATACGAAAATATATCCGTAATATATACAATTATATTATGTGATTTATATATACAAATGTGTCCTTATTTGGTTATCTAATAATATACCTACGCACACACAAAATAATGGTACATCATTATTTTGTGTGTGCTCTCAGCTTCAAGTTTCTGCGCCATGTTTGACGTACTCGCGCAAATATGCTTCCACACTAATAATTCATGAATTCGTATTTTTTGTAGTGAGGATATTAGAAGGAATATGCCCTTTTTTTACTCTAAACG
The DNA here is from genome assembly GCA_029286595.1 of Bhutanitis thaidina. NCBI lineage: Eukaryota > Metazoa > Arthropoda > Insecta > Lepidoptera > Papilionidae > Bhutanitis > Bhutanitis thaidina. The sequence continues at coordinate 4,331,379 of JAGSMS010000009.1, read as the reverse complement.
CCATCCTCACCTGCACAAGATGCGCACACTCCTGACGTACAAACGAGGCTCTGGTTACTAAATGACGGCGAAAATATGCCGAACCAAAGTCCCACAGACTAGTGATGAGAAGCATCTTCGTCTACCATGGAGAGTAAAGACAAAACATCAAACTTTTGCTGGCGCATTCTTCAGTAGTTCAGTTTGTACATGGTAAAGCCATGGCCTCGCAGAATACCAGCATGAAGTAGAGGCATATTGTGCTTTTCTATTTCGTTCGTTGAGTCAGGTAACCGGAGGCCCACTCCCCATAAATTAAACAATGTGTTTTGTTCTAGTCTATCTGTAGAGTATATGTATGTATTATATATTCTTTCACTAAACGGCCCAGTCCATTACTGAACACAAACTTCCACTCGGAGGATTTGCCTTAAATATTTCAGCGACTCGCACTATAGACGCTTCTGTTCCTCATCGTACCGGTTTGGAAAATTCTACACTACGTCTGTACTGTCGGATATCATAAAAAAAATCTGGGCTTTAGTCGACTTTTACATTAGATTAGGTTGCTGTCTCTGTAGGTGATAGATATCTTAATTAGTAAATAATATTTGACTCGCCGGATTGAACCATCTTACAAGTATAATCTACTTAAAAGCCATAGAGCCAAGTGTACTAACTTTTTATATAGCTCTATTATTTTTTTATAAAACACTTTTAATTACGTTTTGATCCCTGTTCCGGCATCAGTAAACTAGTTATTGCACGTGCTCGGCAGTGAAGGAAAACGTTATGAGTAAACCTGCATGTCTGGGAAATAATTTCTAATTATACTAAGCGATCCAAAAATGTCATTACATTGTTCGGAAAACTTTAAATTGTTTTTCGAATTGTTACTTTTCTCCGTCAATACAAGAGGAGTTTCAGGGCTCGATATTTGGCCACGTAAAACTACTTATCACGATTAAGAGCTCGTGATCTATGATTTATGTGTGTATTAAATATCGTATACGAGTATCGGATACCTAGTATTAATTCAAAACAATCTCCGCGATTTTTTTTTTCGTTTATTTTTATGTCTGCTACTGAACACAGGCCTTATGCCACGCCACGCTGGGTTGGGTTGATCAACGCCGTGCCCTCGCCCTAGTGACGCTGCTCCCTATCACTCATGGATATATTTAGTTTACAGAAGCCGTCACTAATGGAATGGAATTTCGATCCAGAAAACTAGTAAGCATTGGATTTGATTTTAATTTGATTTTTATAATTAAATTGGTAATTAATTAGCGTTGAATGAATGAATAAAAGAGGAAGTTTGAAATAAATTATAATATTCGATGCGTGTGTTTTAAAATTTTGACCATAAAAATAAGGTGTAACAGTTATAAACGATTGAGATGCGTTATGTAAGTTTTATTTATTGTAATTGGGTAGATAGATCACCCATTAACGGTAATTGGTTAACGGTAAACTAACCGTTAAGTGAATATGATTCGAATAGTGGATATTATAATTTTTAAACGTGGTAGAGCCAAGCGGCGGATTTTGCTGCTGCTCGAATGGGCCGCCTCGACCCGATTGGTACCACGGCCTCCCGGAATACCGGCGTGAAGTAAAGGCACCTTTTGCTTCTGCGTTTCGTTCGGTGAGTGAGGTAACCGGAGGGCCACACCCCTTCCCACACCCATATCCCTAATACCCTTAAAGGCCGGCAACGCATCTGCAGCACCTCTGCTATTGCGGATGTACGTGGGCGACGGTATACACTTAACCATTAGGTGAACCGCTTGCTCGTTTGCAGCCTTTCCCATAAAAAAATAATATTAAAGCTATTGTTAAATATTTCAATGTGTTACGACATAGGTAAAATTATTAATCCTACTCGACGACCATTTTTGTAGATTAATCGAGCGTTCTGCGATAGACACGAAGGTCGTGGACGAGTTTAGTCTCTGTTATTAAAGTTAAAGAAATCTTGAGACCGGCTGAATGTAATAGTAACGTAGCGTTATTTTAATATAACGAACGTTATAGTAAATTAAAAAGAAAGATAAGTTGATCTTTTATTTCTCTAGACCTTTTTTTTTTATGAAAAAATAGGCCTGCGTTTGACCTCAATCTTGCCCGATGGAAAGCGAAGATGAGGCCTAGGATGGTACACGCTTGCCAAGATGTCTGTTCACTTTGGCCTTGAAGATATCCAGGTTATAGACCGTGACGGGTGGCAAGTTTTTGATATCGGTTCACAAATTTTAAAATTTTACTTCATACAAAGAAACTAACACATACTTTTTCTTCGCATCTGCATACTACTTTATAAAATAAATCTAGTTAGATTGTGAGCCACTCGAATCGTGTTTTTATTGTCTTGTTAGATTGTAAGCCACTTGTGTTGTGTTGTTGTTGTCTTTGCGTAATGCATAGGGCAACATCGTGCCACTGTCAATACTTTGTCAATACAGACCATACGTCTTGCGTGCGCATCTACTGCCGGAGATTTATTGGTAACGGCACCGATCTGGAGCTCTGAACCTTCACTTGTACGTGTACAAAGTTTGTATGTTTCCTTAGTAGTTAGGGGGGAGGGAGTACTGTGCATAGTAATAGGTCCGATATTACGGTGCAAATAAACCACCAAAGCCCCTTCAGCCTACTAGAGATATTATTGGAAGATTTCATGTCTTCCGATGTCCAGATCTCCTACTGTTGTTCACCCCCCGATGTTAGATATCCTAAGCTAAACGGACACTAAATAGACCACTGCAGGACATAAGGATAAGGAGGATTTGCCATAATTGCCACGCTCGTCAAGTGGATTGCACTGCGCGATCGCAGTACTAGACCTCGCATCATAGACACTGCTGCCCGTCATCGGACAGCTCTCATTTGTTTTACTTTATATTTTAGCGTTCGGAAAAGGTACCTATCTCTGAAGGCAGTGAAAGGTTATGTTGGGAGCAGTATTATCTTGGACCGACTAAAAACCCCACGACAAGAGCTACGCTGTTGGTTCGGCGGCCTTGACAACATCAGCGGATGAGACTCGCGAGCAGAAGGCCCGTAAGTAAATAATTTTAGGAGCAACGAAACTGCTGGCGCTGATTACGAAAAATTACCTCCGAAAAACTAGAAGGGGTACCGTGATATGGGTGAAAATGTGTCGAATTTTTCGTAACGACCATGCACACGAGCATATCTCGTGTCGGCTGTAACCCTGGATACGGGAGGACTGTACGATATGAGATTAAGTGTGTATTGTGAGTGAATGTGCACGGGGGGCGGGGCCTCGAACGCATTATTTGCTGTGTTACGAGTGATGATGTCACTTTCGCCGATGACGATATTTTTAAGGCTCCTATTAATAAAGGAAATCTTTTTGAAGGGTTTCACGCGATCGAGAGATATTATTTTAAATTGCATACATATAATATATTTTCAAATTATTTTTAGATAAATTTATATTCCCAAGATCAAATAACAATCATTTTAGAATTTTCTTTATACTTCTATTAAAAAAAATTACATGGACGATTTTATTCCGAGTCGCGGAGGCGAATGTACAGACATATATTGCACATGGACAAATACATAGGCACGGAACAATTATTGGCAGACAAAACGAGCCTGCGATCAAACGCTAAGCGCCGCCGAGCCATCAAACTAACAATCTTCTCTGTCTCCTTACCTTACCAATACCTTCAGCAGTTTGTGAGCCAAACTGCTGAAGGTATTTACACGAAATCGTATTTTAGGTACAAAATTTAGATAATAACCTGTATTGTCGTTATTTAAAAGGATTTGATGTAACACAAACTTTAAATAATACAATAAAAAGTGAGGAGCGCATATTGAAATTTATGTATCAGCATAAACGGTTTCATTTTTATTATTGTATTGACAATTATTATTACCACTTGTCCGGTACAAGTTTCACAACACATTTTATTTATTTTTATAACGACCCGACCGGTTTCGCCTCGCGGCATCTTCAGGAAAACAGCGAGGCATCAATATGATGCAGTTTCACCAAGTGACAACAATCGCAAGTATACATTATTTACTGTTGTAACTGCATCACGTAACGGATAATATATCTTTATTGATGGTATTTATTATCTGATCTTTTCGGTGAACTCTACGATAGAGAAAAACATGCGGAGAATAACATTTTATAACATACGTTCATTAAGTAACAATATTTATATCGACTTTAGAAAAACTAAAAATGAAAATGAAAAATCTCTATTTGAAGAAATTGAGATGTTTTTTAGTTTCGTTATGAGGTTCCTCTGACTTTTTTTTTTAAATAGATTTTATACATTACAAATAATACAACTTAAAAGCAAGGAATAGTCTCGCAGGCATGTTTAGAAAGGTCTTGCAAAAGTACATTTTTGTCACCGCCTTTTATTTTTAAATACGGATTCCCATTTGGCATGACTTTGCGAAAAGAAATGAAAATGCAATGTAAATTAATTTTTCTGCGGCGTAAGAAAGATAATTTCGCTTGACAAATGTCAAATCTTATTATTATTTTTTTACAATGTACCACCGTTTCGTTATGCGGTTCCTCTGACAGAGAAGAAACGGGAGAGAAACTCAGTAGGTATCATCTATTTTTACTGTTTGTGTCGATGAATTAGTTTTTGTTGTGTTTGTATAAAATCGCGCGCGTTTCTGACACTGCACCTGACCCTTCACACAGAGCTTTACATTGAATATTGGAAGTTGAGAATCGGCCAAGTGCGAGTCGGACTCGCTCACCGTGGGTTCCGTTGTTCGAAACTATTACACACTTTATATCGGTATTATGGGGTAACCAAAAGGTGTTTTTTCATTAAACTCGGGATTCCTTAGCGCGAGTGCAGCTTACACTTGGCCGGTTTTTATTATCTGTTCTTGTTACTTTAGCGTTTGCACTATAATCACATCAACTTTGATACTAATACATAACGTAACAATACATACATTACCATTTTTTTGATAGAGCAAAAACAACAAAACATTTAAAAGCTACGTTTCTTGTATGGGGACTCTTTTGTAACATTTAGTTTTTTTTTTTTTGTTAGGATATCCGCAATTATAATACATATTCTGTGAAAGTTTGAACTGGTTACTTATTACGGCTAATAAGATATAATATGATTCAGGTCTTTAAACAGATTGACGGACAGACGGACGAGTTGCGTTGGCGTGTACACTGACGGTACTATAAAATGTAGCGCGCAGTTGACAACTGAAGATAGTATTCGAACGCCGAAACCTATATACTCGTATATTGCCACTGCATTATCCCATGATTTAATAATATTTAACTTTATATTGAAGAAGTCAATTGTTTTTAATATTATTAAAAAATCATACAGTTCATTTAAGTCGTTTATCGGCGGCAAATTTATATACGTATCTGTTCCGCTGGATTATCTATTGAAAACAAACCAGTGCGGTGACCCTTTAAGGTGAAGTATTACAGCTTTACGCGGTCACATTTAAATGCACTATCTTGTTTAGTCATAAGCGTCAGCGAGCATAACCTTTAAAACCTTTAAACCTTATTGTAACGTTCTTAAGGTTCAAATCTTTTCCTTATTTTATGTTGGTACACTACTTGCATAGCAAACTAATATGATTGGTACACAGATATACATAAGTTGTGGTGCGTCATACACGCAACATAGTTTATTTTATTTACAAACCGTGACCTGCTTACACAAGGCATATTGCTGTTGCCTGTACCGCACCGCGTCATCTCTCGTCATACGATGCAGTTTATTGCTGAATAATCGCAAGAAATCATTAGGAATTAGTCGTAATTTCAGGTTAAATTTAGTATTATAGCTAGCTAGCTTGATAAATATACTATCAATTTTTTTTAAATGCGTTTTCTACCATATTTTAGAACTCTCTGAATATTCAGTACATCTTACTTTAACTAATATTATAATGCGTTAATGCGCTGAAAGAATTTTAATGAAATTTGACTGAAATGGTAGATTAAGTGATAGATTAGGAAATGGGATACTTTTGTCTGGATTGCAATGAAATCTTGGAAGAGAAGTCTTTGAGTGTCAAGGGACGATTTTATTGCATAGAAGATAATGAGCAGGCAGTATATGTATACAATTGAGCGTAAGGTGGAATTATTCAAACATTTTCATTCAACCCGAAATCCGAATGTGACAACCCCAAATCCTATCGACTATTATCCTCATTACTACCGAAGTAGATTATACATTGATTTTTTTATATTAAGTTTTTGTACACTGATAAACATAGTTTAAATGCAAGTATTACATGGATAACAAAACAAAATATTTTTTTTTTTGGAAGTCAATGAAGTCGTAATTTAAAATGTATTTGTGTTAGGCATCATATTTACTTGCGATTTCATAAATAGGTAAAGGTAAAGTAAAGTAGCAGCCTGTAAATACGCTGTGGGTTTGATTCTCTTTCAGGAAAAGTATTCATATCTCCTACAAATAGTTTTTACGAGACTGTGTGTTAGGCATGTGCAATTTATGATTGTAAAATTAATCAACATTTTATGCAGAAAAGTATAAAGTGGGAATTATGTTGTCTAAATAGAAATAAGAAAGAAATTACTGGGTATATGAGATTTGATAACTTACTGTCCCTCATAGTACCAACCTAAAGTAAAGTGCCTGTGAAGTTTTGGTGCCTGGAAGGGGCCGCTACGCTGCTGCAATGCGGTTTGAGGGACTTCACATGTCTTCGAAATAATGTTTTGTTATTATTTCGCAGACATGCAGGTTTCCCCGGGATGTTTTACTTCACTACAAGCACGTGGTAAATTCAGTACTTAAACTGGCTATTAACAATTTTAGTAGTGCAGGCACCGGGGATCGAACCCAGGTCACTCGCGATCTATGATACTAAAGCGAGCGCCCTGCCACGGCACCATAAATCAACTTCAGCTGTTCATACAATAAAATTATTAGTAATAGTTTGCGTGATAAAATGCCATGACTAATCCCGACAAACTGATAATACAAATGACAATGGTAATTAAACGATGTTTGTTAATTTCATAAATAATATTTGTTTTTTTTAATTATAAATTCTTAACTACAGTTTATCTGCCGTGTGGTGGCGGCGTGGAAGAATATGCCATCCTTTCTCTTTCCACCAGTGGCGTGCATTCTTTATAGGCAAAACGACAACGCCGTCCCTTGCCAATTACTTAAGAAAGAGTATCTACGTTTTTTGATACAAATACTTTGTTTTTTATACATACTGCCTACCCAGCATACCCTCATACCCTACCCCCTATGCACGCCTTTTCCACATAATATGTATATACGAATATGCGATAAAGCCTTTCAGCAGTTTCATTGTATACCTGCTTATAATATCAATATAATAATGTCCTGAATGCCCAGTTCGTAGTGACTCTACCTATGAAGCAGAGGGTCGCGTGTTCGAATTCCACAAAAATCAAACAATTTTACGGAGAATATAATTTTATACCCTAGTCCTAGTTCTTTGCTAAATATAGATGGCTTAGTAATTGACCAAAAATCGATTTATGGCCTTTCATCTTAGTCCGCAGTCCGCAGGGCTGACAGCTCATTTGCATTCTGATCCTTAATCGAAGATATATTCTATTAGTCTACGCTGTGGTCGTTCGTCACCCTTATTTTCTTATATATATATTTTACATCAACAAACCCGTGTTCGATTCTAACATAACATTTACATTTATGAAAAATAGCAACAACGAGTCTTGCTCGCGACCCTTGTAATTTTCTATTATGGGTGTTACTCTTTACATGCAAAGTTGACATTTCACGCTTTATACACGTTCTCATCTGAAATTTCATTTCCCAATTTGTCCAGCCCCACAGTCTGCTTACCTTCTATCATCAAATTAAACGACCAGTCCGTGATGAGCGCATAAAAGAAAAGTAAGTAACAGACAAATCCAATAGGTCTATCCCAAAAAGAAAAAGCAGAGAGAAGTAGTAACAATAAGAAAAATGTATAATTTGGTATCGAACGACAAATATCGGATGTCGAATCTCTATCTTTAAATTTAACGGCAAGTACAATAACCTCTCGTATTTCCAAAAATTCTAGAAGCCAAAAAAAACATTAAATTTTAATATTCTAAGTGAACAACGTGATCAAAACAACGCATTTCAGACGCCGACTGTTATATAACTTGATACTTCTTAACCTCTCGGAGTGTAAATATTGTGTTCTATTGTATTTCGCTTAATTCAGTCGAGCTGCTTATTATTGAAAATCATGACATCATGGTGGGAGTGTGTCGAAGTAAACTTTGCATCGGAACTTGTCTATTAGATAATTGAAACTATTTGAATAGTTGAAAGAAGTAGACATAGATAGAAATTATTGCCTAACGATAACGAGCTATTCAAGTTGTCAAAATTAGATAACGCGTTATGTTCTTGTGAAATCTGAGTCTTGATAATAAACAAAAGAAAGAGTAACACACTTTAAATTTATTTAAGTAAAAATATATAAAATTATAAAATAGTTTGCGAATGTCCGCCGCATCGCCCGCGTGACCTTAATTTTTGCCCCAGGGAACCTGTGATCGAGTTTAAATATAACCGACCGCTGGTGTCCTATCCGCTAGGCTATTAAAATATTTCAGAGCTATTCCCTGTGAAGTTATTCCGCGATAAAATCTTACCCTATTATTTCTCGCATACAAAAAATGACCGTTTAATGGTAACCGTTGTCGTGGATAAACGAAAACATGTTAAAAAATAACACGGTCTGATTTTGTAGGACAATGATGTCACACAGAACTAATAATATACTAATAAATAAATGGTTTTCCAACAATTGATCCCTCAAGGTGGGAAATGGGGTTTCGTTCTGTCACCACACAGTGTGTGAGAACAGCGAACCCGCACTAGAGCAGCGTGGCGGACGCTTCCCGGCTACAAAACCCTCTTATATATTGAGAGAAGGCCTTTACCCAGCCGTGGGACATTTCAAGTTGCTTTTTTACTTTACTACTACCCTACAAAATATATAATGATTTGAATATCGAAAAACAAATTTATTTTCTATGTGCGCGAGACGTGGTAGCCTGCGAGCCGTGGTAGTCTAGTGGTCAGGGCGCTCACTTTAGTTTCATAGTGACCTGGGTTCGATCCCCGGTGCCGGTACAACTAAAATTGTTAACAGCAATTTTAAGTGCTATATTTACCACGTGCTCAGCGGTGAAGGAAAACATCGTGGGGAAACCTGCATGTCTGAGAAATAATAAAAATATTATTTCGAGGATATCTGAAGCCCGCCAACCCGCACTGGAGCAGCGTGGCGGACGCTTCCCGGCTACAAAACCCTCTTATATATTGAGAGAAGGCCTTTACCCAGCCGTGGGACATTTCAAGTTGCTTTTTTACTTTACTACTACCCTACAAAATATATAATGATTTGAATATCGAAAAACAAATTTATTTTCTATGTGCGCGAGACGTGGTAGCCTGCGAGCCGTGGTAGTCTAGTGGTCAGGGCGCTCACTTTAGTTTCATAGAGCGCGAGTGACCTGGGTTCGATCCCCGGTGCCGGTACAACTAAAATTGTTAACAGCAATTTTAAGTGCTATATTTACCACGTGCTCAGCGGTGAAGGAAAACATCGTGGGGAAACCTGCATGTCTGAGAAATAATAAAAATATTATTTCGAGGATATGTGAAGCCCGCCAACCCGCACTGGAGCAGCGTGGCGGGCCCTTCCCGGCTCCTAAACCCTCTCTGATACTCGTATTTGAGAAGGAGGCCTTTGCCCAGCAGTGGGCACTTACAGGCTGCTACTTTACTTTACTTTACATGGTCAAAAATATGACATGCAAATTAAGAAATCGAAGAGTACAAAGTTGCGAAGAACAGCTACTTTACTACTACTAACATAATAAATAAAAGCAGGGTTTTTGATAAAATGAACGGTAATTAAATATCTGCTACCCAAGACTTATAAATGTTAGTTACATCTATTAAGTAGTGAGATTTGATATTGCAGTTTGCGGACATTTGGTACGATTTAGCGGCGCCAAACGGAGGAGGCAAACCATTTTCACCACCCCATATTCTATCTATACTATCATGAAGGGTAACGAGTATCGTCGCCGGGTTTGTTCGCGGAGATTACCCTCAGATCTTCAAGGCTTCTGTCCGATAGTCGCCTTTCACGACACCCACGGGATGATTAGGTGTGGCAAATACTTACGCCGCCACCACACCGTAAATTGAAATGTAACGACAACATTAATGCCTTGTCACTAATTTATGCTGTTTTTTTTTATTTATCTCCTTGTTCTTCATCCAGCCTATTAAATTCCACTGCTGAACATAGGCCAAGAAAGCGCTAATCGTTATCGGGTTGGTGAGAGCAGTGCCGGTACTCTGGAGCGCACTAGTGATGCTGCTCCCCATCACTGCTCTGTTTAAGTTCGGCAAATAACAAATCCCCTTGCACACGTGTATATCTCGTGTAGGGCGTGAATCTGGGACCGCGCGTACGACGATACTATTCTAGGGCCGTTATATGTACGAGATAACAACTGGGAACTCACTCGTCTTTACCTTCCCGTATCCGATATAATGCTTCCGCGGTATGACCGGAGGAAGAGTCTGAAGCAGTAATAGGACCAGACGAAGCCAACTCAACCAGAAGCGAAAACGAATAATTTGTGTCTTTGCACAGATATTAACTTCGGCTGGGATTCGAACCCACGGCTCAGCAGTTAGGGTACGCTAAGCACTAAGTCGTGTTATTTTATTATTCGCAAGTATTAGAGTTTTTTTTTACCAATTTTTAAAACGGTTGCCAGTAATATTGTTAAAAAAAAAACTTTCAACGAAGTTGCTTACGTTGACGTATGCTTCAATATTTGGCCTACTAAAATACATTTTACGTTGTCAAATTTACCTAGTAAATAACAAAAAAGATAAAAAAAGGAAATAAACTGCGCATATTCGCAACCTTGAGGTTCGCTAACATGATAAGATCAATTGAAAACATCGTTACATAATAAAACAAAGCGACAACGAAGCAAACATATGACAACGTGACGGAAGACAGATAATCATTATTTAATTATGTTTTGGTTATCCATTTCCATAAATAAATGTAGGTACATAGAGAAACACATTTTAACTATACATATATTAAAAATTTACGAGCATGGATAGATCGTATTTAGAAACCCGCCGTCAATTTCAAGGAAAATTCTTAAAATTTTACAAAATAACACCGCGTTATATTTATTTTAAGAAGTTTCTTGCTTAACCAGTAATTCCTATATTCATTACATGTGTGCAGAAATATTAGGATAGCAATTATCTTCACGTAGTGAGTACGGGCAAGTCTTCCATGCATGACAAAATAAAATATATAAGATAATTTATTCAGGGAAAATATCTAATTGAAACACCTGTGCATAAATAATTTTCCTAGAAAATTACTACGCAGGAAATCTAAATACACGCACTATAGTCTGCCAGCGTAAATAGATGATACAGTGTCTAAAGTATACGTAATCGTTAAAACTGAAAACTAATAAAACTCTACTTCCATCGGCTTATCGGCCTCAAACACTGGCTACTTTCCTCTGATGCCTTTTTACTTTGACGCCGGGGAAAGGTGCTAACACCAACCAATCACCGAAGGCGGTAACTGGTCGGTGGTAAATGTCGAGATCAACATTGAAGATTGTTGGAGCGACTGAAACCCCACGATAGACACGCTGTTGGCCCGGCGGCCTTTACAGCTTCGGCGGTAGAGTCTCGCGAGTCCTGTTCGTTTAGGAGCTTCCCCTCTCTTGTACCACACTTTATGTAGTATACATTGAGTTTACATTTGGGCTATACTCATTCGGATGGCTCCGCTGCCGAAGTCAGATATATTGTCTTTTCAAAAGAGCGTGAGGTACAAGAGATCGTAATCATAGATACTTGATTTTTGCGTGCTGTAAATGTTAATGAGCTTTATATGATTGTTGATTAAGTCTATTGAAGATTTGTGAGAAGTGTATTTCATTAGCATGCGGTATATAGTCTATTGCTGAAGTAGATTTGATACTTGCAATCAGCCTTATGCCACTCCATTGTGCGTACTCAAGATACTGTGTTGGTATAGTTAAGTTAAATGTCAATTAATAATTTATCTGATTTGCGGCATAATAGTGATGTATGGAAATCTGCCTCCCGCTTATTGCCGCCGACAGTCATGTAGAAGACAGAGTCGACTAAGGGAAAATCTTGAAAATCTGATGGCGTCAGACAAATGGTGGATTGACAAACAATATTCAGATCGAAGATGGGTGAATCTTTCCATCGGGAGGTCGACGTTAAGCTGTATTTTTACTTTTACTCAATAACGTAAGTAAAATCAATCTATATTAATCCGTTAACGGATTACATAGCAGACATCGCTACAGATAATTGAACTAGTCATAAGAGTGGCGCGCAAGGACAGTGGCTTTAAGACACGTCTACTAGTGACTCACGTTCTAAATAATGTACAAAAATATTATTGAAGTCATTGCAACCGCGTCTCCTAATGCCTAACTGTGACTAGAGTTTTGAAAAATTTAGCGTGAACTGGATGCAATCGGATACGACTGAGCGACAAAGCTATAAATAACAGTGAGTCATAATGAAGCCAAATTACAAATGCTCTCTCTGGCGGCCCTTGTTAAAGAAATATCCTTATGATATAATCCCGTAACCCGTTGGCGGCGGCGCTGGGTAACTATACCCTCGCTCGTGATTTCCTCTACTTTAAAAGACGTTCGAAAAATGTTATTATAGACGATAATGACATTATAACTATCACTAATAATAAGTGCGAGGCCACGACCCCCGGACACACCCACACTCACTACACGACGGCATAGTCGCAACAGGAGGCAGCAGCGTCGCGACGGCTAATGTCGGCGAACTGCTTTCACTGCGGTGACACTGACGGTGTGCCAAGCGTGGGAGGTGGAGCGGAGTATCCTGGTGAACCACATTGGGCGAAACCTTGCCCTTCCAGTGGACGTGTCAGCGATGCTGAACGGGGATACGGCGTGCACGGCCGTAGCCGCTTTCTGTGAGACAGTGATGGTCCTGAAGGAGGCTGCTGAGCGGGATCGAGAGAGGACAAATTCCACTCGGAGATGGGGCCACCGAGACGTGCGTCCGTCTCGTCATGGCTCTCCAAATTTTAACAGTGTTACCCTACCAGACACGGTGCCTCTGGGGTCTAGGGTCGTTATCCGTTGCGCCACAAAATAATGCACAAAAATTCCGTGTGACTTCATTCCCCGAAATCATACCATGTTATTTTTCACATCTAAGACATGGTTTCGTTTATGGGTAACTATGTCTTGGATAAACGAAAATACGTTAAAAATATATAATGTCTTGTATACTGTAGTATACGGACATTTCGCCGAATACATTTCTCGCTACCAAGAAACACGTATATGTATAGATTTGCTACAAATAATAGCGGGCATGGACAGTACACTACCGGCGAACACCAAAACAGTCTCATTCCGCGTGAGATAAGATAAATATGATATTATTTCGCTCCACGGCAGCGCGCTCTTATGTTTAGGAAGTGTATAGAATAGATAACAGGGGGAAACGGGTGAGCAGTGCGTTTATAGCAACAATTTTATAACTAGAAGTATTTCCTTAACTACAATATATGTTTATGTATTAGGTTTACATTTAGGTAAGGCCTGGACCGACCTGAACTGCTCGATTTTGCAAAGTACTTTTTTTTTGTAGTTACTTGTAGAATTGGACGATGCATTTTTAATTTATATTACTATTTCTTTCTTTTCTATCGAAAACGTTACTCACACTGCCGGATCTTCTAATAAGCCATGGCGGCGTTTTACAAACATAACAGCAAATGATAAATAGATAACTGTTTCGTGCGGGAATCGATCCCACGATCGCTTACCGTAATGCCAATGCCAATTGCTTAGTCGCTGCGCCACTCGAACTCTTTGAACAGCACCCGTGGTCACGAGGCAACTGAGGTATTTTACGTCCTGATGTCATAGTCAACCTGGCAGCTTCGCGAGGCTATTGAAATTAAAAGATATGCTCGGGATCATCTAATAAATAAAATGTAATTCTGAGAACCCGCATACCACTGCACGACCTCAAGATAATGAGAGCTCATTCTGCGTCGATCGGACCAAAAATGTAAAAGTAAATAATAATTTCATTTCATATGTGCAGTATTCTTCTTTTCTATTGGCCCGAATCCAGCTTACTTAGCTTAGTATACAGTGGTAACCACATCGCTTAAGGGGAAGCCTATCTTATACGATTTTACTGGTGGTCTTCTCTGCATAGGCCAACCATTGTTGTGTACCGGTTTGAAAGGTATAGAAATGCCAGTATAACTATGAGCTTTGAGGCGTTCCATCTCAGTCCTGATAGGTGACAACGCATCTGTAACCTTCAACTGTAGTTCTTTTCATGTGTCCATAGGCTGCAGTGGTCACTTAACATCAGGTGGACTGGAAGATGATTTTTCATCCCGATCCTATAAAAAAAAAAGTTGTTACTATGTTACGTAACACGAGTGATACAGCTGATTGCATTTGACACCTGATTAGTTAAAAGTTATGTCCTTATTGGGCCATTCAAATCTACAGTTGCGTGTAGCAATTGAATATTCAATGATTATGTAGGAGGTCGGTCGACTCACTTCACTAACGAACAAATATGATTGTGTAAATATTGCATAGAATGCAATTTCAGTGAAACGATAACGGTTCATTGTCCAGCTTGTATTTTATTTAAGGCTTGCTTATTATATTCGACGGTATAATAAGCAAGGACAAGAACAAGGACGAAGATTGTTATCTATTCTGTTATCACTAAACTGGACATATGGCTCTCTCAATTTAGAAGATTTTGTTGTATTCGCCACGCTCGGGAGACGGATTGGCGATCTTATCTCACCTTAGTCATTTGTTTCTCTTGGTATTTCACTTAGTAAACTTTTAACGATACCCTTGTCCATGAGATAAGGGGACAGATTTTATGAGGAATGATATATTACATTAACACACTAACTAATAACTGACGTCTCGTTCATGCTTCGTCAAGGCTCTTGCCTTTTGTGACATAATTAGACTGGCCATAAATAATTACGCAATTTAAAAAGTTTTTTTCTGAATTCATATTTGGATTTCGATTTACCGCCATTTCACAATTCACCGAAACACTACAAGGAAACCAAAAATTTATCGTGTGAAATGTAGATTTTCGGTAAGACCCTGTCGCGTTCGAATTGTTCGACAAGACCTTCAGGTAGGCGTTAACTGTCGATATGCAGGACATGGCCTAAATCAGTCCTCGCCGCTTAAGAGAATGTGGATCGATCAAAACGCTTACTGCTCCGATACGCTGGTGGAAGGCATAGAAATTATTTTTACACTACAACACTGTGCATTACAACAAACTAATCGACAAATTGTATGCTTACAGCTCTAAAGAAGCCTGGCAAGTTGTTGGAAACTTTCAACATTGTAATCATCCTGCATCGATCGTGGTTTGATGGGTAGAGTCTTCCTAAGAAGTGGCGAAGCTAAATTTGTGTGAAAAAGGAGTAGACTTCGGTCAAAGTTCATCAACGTATTGTCTTGGATAGTGTAGTGAAAACTCTCATTGATACACTTTTCAAAAATGTAGTGTTGACTCTCCAGCAAAACTGCTCCCGGTCACGACGCACGAACAGCTCAACCCTGGCTCGGGAATCAATGTTTCGAACTTCATAATAACTAAACACTGGCCATAATTCAGTCCAGATTTTAACCTTTGAACGAATTGTGGTCGTCAGTACACATATGTATTGTACTGCCAGCTCCAAGATTAATTATGAGACTCAATGTAGGAGTTATTTTCTGAGCAGGCTATGTCTGATAGTGCAACAACTCTTTTTAATCATTTATACATTTAATTTCGACAAATTTAATTATGCAAAACGATATAAATTATAGTCACAATACAACGAACCCCAAAAATTACTTATTTGTGTAATGTAGAAATATTGGCTAGACTGGGATTTGAACTCAGGTATGTGATTCAGCTGCCAGGTCTGCTGATCACTGAGTTACGCGGTAGTCTCATAATTATTGAATCGCCTACTTCCTTCGGATACTTTTTGCGTTCTAACCTAGATTTTTTTACAGTCGTTTTTTTGGAATTACTTCCACAATAGGTAGTAAGATAAAATAAAACATTAATATTAACAAGTAAACAGATTTTATTAAAATTTAATTTAAAATTACACGAAGCAAAGCAATTATGTGATAATCCTTATTACGGGTAGTTAAGTCTCTGTAAATAACATGGCAGTTAAACATATTTTTATAAATTAGGTCTAATGGTATTACGTCAAAAAAAAAACAGAACAAATATTTGATAACTATACTAGATAACCAAACCATCGGAGTTTCATTTACACTCTTACTTATATATGTGTGTTATAAAATAAACGACTTAATTAACAACGCGAACAATAAAACGTACTAAACAAACTAAACATAGACCAAGCTTTATGTAGGTTATGTACAAAATATCTTAATTAATTACTATATTTAGCTCGTAGGCGTAATATGACACGTGTATAACTAAAGAGCCTAATGAGTGGAAACTTTGAGCGAACGATGCAGTGCGCTTGTGTGCGTCAAAGTGGGTCAAAATATCGCTGTGCACAACAGCTGATGAGCGGGAGGTCGACGGCCCCGCGGTAACGAGGTCAACGAACCTCCCTCGCACCCTCCTTGGGATAAACGGATTGTATAGGGTTGGATCCTGTTTATTTGCGTATGAATTGATTTATACATAATACTCGTGTTATGGTAACGAAGTTAGGAGCCAGTTTTCAGTACAACTTGTCCAGCTAAATAATGAAACATATCATACGTATTAGAGAGCATAAAATTTAATGTAAAAATTGCAGATCCGTCTTTCGCGGCGAGAACTCCAGGCGAGAATGGGCTGATGACTGGAAGCTGACGCCACATCCAAATCCAGCTACCTAGCAGGATTTGGATGTGGTAGTCGGTAAGTAGGACTCACGTGCTGGTGTCTGGCACGTTTAGTCGTTCTGTCAAACAGTATTGAACGCATTAATGTATGGTGCATACCGGTTTGAAGAGTTCTTCGTGGGTTGTAGTCGGCATTTGATACACATTTTATTGGATAAATTAGTTAATCTGTTTTATGTAAGTTAAAATCCGCGGCTATCAATGGGACCTCTCAGTATCCGGTGTAGTGCTTAAGCGATAAGATCGGCGAGGGGTCATATACAACTCGAAAACCTATAATTAGAGTATTGCTCAAATATTTTTTACAAGACTGATGACTCAGCATTCAGGTACGCTGAACACTAAGCCACGCAGTGGTCACCGTGCAATTACTGTATTTCGGTTTGGAAGGCACTGAACTTAGTAAAAGGTACAGTGAACATAAGATTGATCACATATGATCTAATGTCGTAGAGTCAGAAGGAATGCCAATACCAGTCGGTAGACCTTTACGTGAATGAATTGTTTATTTTCTCATCCCTTCCATAAATATGAAAGCTAAGATTTTCCGCGTGATATCAATTAAAGTGAGTGGAAAGTTTTAAAAATTACCAGTATTTAAATAAATTACTTTCAAATAATTAAAATTCGAGTAAACAACCTCGCTTTGTTATCAGCGCATGCACAAATTAAAAAAGTAGTTAAGTAGTCCTAAAATCTCGTCGTCAGTATTACGTTGTTCTATGCTTTCAACGCATAGGGCAAGTGGAGTACGGAGCTGTGGTGATCATTTAATGATCAGCTGTGCTGTGCTGAGCAACGTTGAGGAATTCTCGGGTTCTAAACACTCTTAATAATGAGAAGAACCGTTGCGCGCCACCCTCATTGAAGTCTTTCCTTCGTTAACAGAGGTCAGCGATGCGACGGAGAGCACCAGCACCTACGCCAGCAGCGTCGTTGCTCCTTAAACTTGCCAACAGCGTATCTCTAATTCCGTGGGGGGTTTTAGTCGAACCGGCATTTATTGCTGATCCCGACATAACCTGACACAGCCCTCAGAGATGACGAAGCGCCTTCATCTTGATTCTTAATGGACTGCAGTGATGATGAATATGAAGTGTGCTCGTTTATTACACTAACTTATAAAAGTAACTTCAATGCAGATGATTATGAGAGCGGGATCACAGACTACCAGCTCAAAGCAACAGCTTTAGCACTGCTTGAAGAAAACCGTGACCCAATGGAATGTTCAGCCCTCATAGGTGACAATGCATCTATGTTTTCATTCTCCATCGAGTATGGATATAACCTATAAACCTACACTGAGTCTATAAACTTATTACGACGTGATGCTTAGCTTTGTGCTAAGCCTACCTAACTGTTGAGTCAAGACCAGGTGGATTCGAGGTTTATGCAAAACACTTCTTATTGGTTTTCGGGTCTGGTTGGTGTTCTGCCCTTCCGTGTCTTTGAGACTGCATCCAACTTTTTCTCTGATCTGATTGAAGGTAATGACGAGTTAGTGCTTTTTTGTTTCAGCTTACACTAGGGGTACTATGGTCCAGTATCAGATTATGAAAGCTTTTAAAGAGGAAGGAGTTAATTTTTAAGATTCTCGCCGGACATATTGCAGCGAAGGATTCTCTCGTGTTCCTAAAGATCCAAGACCGCGAAAGTCCGACGACTTTGTATAAGATGTTGTCAGGAAAAAAATAATAATGAAGTGTAATGTAAATGTATATTTGCAGCGATTAAACATAAACGCTAAACAAAGGGCTGTTAAGATTTAATTCGATATTTCAGAGACCGGGCGGTAAACAAAGCCACATTGCCGGGAGCACGTAGGCAAGGGCCGGCCTTGTATCAAGGCGTTACCGTAAAGTCACCGACAGACGTTCGACTAAACGCAATGGTGATGAAATAATACAGCTAATTACTCGACTTCATTTTTGGCGGCAGGAATGCTTGTAGATTACTTACAGCAATTTATTCGCTAAAATGCCAGTGCACATATAGTTTTATTCCGGAAGGGTTATACAATTTTGTTAATGGCCAGCATTTCTACTAATTGATTGATACCGGCTTTCTATACATTACTTTTTATTGGGGAGACTCACGAGCTAATAATCCATTTCAAGGTGAGTGGCTACGGCAGCTTATGCGCACCAGCCAACATCTTCAAAAGAAGGAGGTTAGAGATGCTTTGTCACCCCCGAGAACTGTCTCACAGCCACTAATTATACTAGATCTCTATATTCGACAGCAGTTTTACTTGTATGAGTATGAGCACAAGTGGTTCCTAGACAGAGCGCCTACCACCGAGTAAATTACACCAAGTATGTGTAATGTTACAAATAATGTATGTAAATGTAATGTAATAGATATTTTTATAAGTCTTAAACCAGTGTTGTAGTGTGTAAATGGGAATCCCAAATATGAATCTAACCCGAACGTGGTGTATCCAGCCAGCTAACAAACGAATCTCTGCCGTCCGACTGATGGGGGTAAATTCATCTGAATTTGTCAAACCCAAATCACGAAGACTGTGTGGTGCGGCATCACTCTTGTGAGGTGACTACGTTTACCAACCCATGCCCAGACCCAGCATGGTGAGCTTGGGCAAACCCATCAAGAAATATATACCGACTCGCTGACGCTTGCTTGGAGAGCCCTATACCCAGCAGTAGACTTAAATAGACTGATGAAGTAACGAATGCTGTATTTTTAAATACACGTGCAAGTTGAAATAAACATTTTTATCTTAATGTATGTACGTATTACAAAAAACAAGTGCCGATAACAGTTTACATGAAGCTGAATAAAAACGATAGGCACAAGAACAAGTTCCTCATTTTAAATACGCTTTGCTATATTTACATTCCAGCCACGATTTTATTACCAACACATTTCAGTACAAACATCGTGTCAGCGATGTACAAAGAACCTTAACAAGTATGACGTCACTAGCCCTACAAGGAAAATATTTTAATGATTTAGTGTACAACGAATAATAATTTACTGTAAATTACTTTAGCGCATGGTAAAAATGTTTATAAAAACTTCGATATACAAAATACAACGTTGAAATGCCACAAAAACTTAAAAACAATGAGCTTTTCGTACCTTTTATTGTTAAACATACTGCGATCTCGTTACCTGTATCCAATTTTTGTGTTCGAGAGTGGGGTTATCACCAATTTGCACCTTTATGCAAAAACTATAACTAAAACTATATCAAAAAAGATATATTCAGAGTGGACAAAGGTCTAGACATTTTTTTAGTTATTTCAACCCACATTTAATCAGAGCTTATTCCGAGCAACGTGACAGATGGTGACCCTGTCGTCGCTTTAAGTGTCCAGGCCAACGATAAAAACACACACACAATGTAGAGGTACACGTAACACTAAATTCGATCCCCTGGTTACTTGATTCACACTCGGATATCGTGGACGTACGTTTTAAAACAGATAACACTTAGGATCTACTTCGTTCTTTAATTGTCATTAACATCTGCGTGTAATTAATCAACGGCTATACACGGAGGTGGTAGAACCGAGAGGCGGCTTTTGCTGCTTTTTAAATAACTGTTTTATTTCACAGATAGGATTTGTGATATTCGCAGCTTTTACCAGAAAGGTTGGCGACTACAGTTCCAGAAGCCACGTGACGTAAGCTGATGATCGTCAACGGTCTTTATATTTTATGACCGCAATGTTCCAAAGAAAGAAAGAATCATTTTTTTTCGCAGCCACAATACACAAAATTAATCAATCAATACAGAAGGAAATGAGAGGCTTTTAATTTCTGTTGCAGAACTGAAAAGGCTGGTGACAGCTCAGACATTTGAAGCAGCATCGTCAATTTTATTCTCATATTTAATGATCAGTAGATACGTACAGAAGCGCTTTCTTCTTCTTATATTTTGCTAATGTTCGAATAGGCCGGTTCGCTCGGGGTAGTTCCACGACCTCGCAAAATACCGGCGAAAAGTAGAGGCACCTTGTGCTTCAGCGTTTCGTTCGGTGAGTAAGGTAACAGGAGGCCCCCTCCTCCTACTCTCCCCCTACCTTCCCATCTCCAAAATATCCTTTAAGTCCGACAACGCACCTGCGGTTTCCCTGGTGTTGCAGATAGGCGTGGGCGATGGTAACAACTTTCCTTGCCCCTTTTCCATAAAAAAAATGGATTTCGTGTAAGCCATCAGAATTTTCTAGCATTTCTCTTAGGCGACTTTAGTCGCTTATATTAACAGCGCTTTAATGGCACAGTTTATAGCTTCCAAAGTGTTTAATTGCCGATACCAGTAACATCTGCCCTTTTTAACGAGGTATTCAATATTTAATGTTTCCATCAGTTTTAGAAAGTTCCTACCTTCAGTCTTTCCACGAATGTGCTTAGAAAATCTGTTATGTCTTCCATTAAACATTAACACGTACTCTTTACACTGAGTACTTTAGACAAGCCGCTGGACGCGATACTGCGCTAATGATGGCATGTCAGGTTGCATTTTCTGGCATTAGTCAATTTAAATAAGTTTTTGTATTTATAACTATGGTACCTACGATACATAAGAATGGTACCTTTATATTTTATATACAATAATCTTTCCTAAAGTATATAGATTACCCCAATGAAAGAATCATAAAATTCGCGCGGGTGAAACAGGCAACCTATCTTTTTTTGAAGTTTATTAAAACCCGGATTCGGTAAATTTATTATGGCAACTCAAACTATTTGCTCGAATGTATCAAAGTCCGCGCAACATTCTCAAAGGTGCGCTAAATGATACTGTAAATAGAAATGTGCGCACTAGGAGGTGCCAAACGAAATGTTTTTCTACGACGCCGTTGTATTTAAGTGGTCAATATATATGGGACATAGTGTCACCATGGCCACGAGGCAAGCTCAGAACTTATGAACATACAAAAACAGCAGCACAAAAGAAAGTCACGCCTGTAATGCCTGACGAGGTAGGCAGACGGGCCAATATTTGTGGACAGAGAAGCCATTTCTTCAGATCAAAATTATATACAGTATCATTACGTCACATTCTTTCAGTCCATCGATAATTTCTAGTCAGTGAGGTCATGGCTTTCAGGTCGATGTCGACCACGGCGTCATCACAACTATGACTATGATCATGATCATAGTTGTCATGACGGAGCCCACTTTGAATGCGGATAAGTGCACTGAGGGGGAGTGTTTACGTCGTTGTTCCATTCTTCTTGCCACAGCCGAGGTCGAGTCGCGGGGAAAAGGACTTTTGTGATAACGATACGCCATTTTCCATGCATTTCACGATTCTGGCGGAAGGCTGCACCGGAGATGCGGCTGAGGTGGGGCTGCGGGGGGAGAGGAATGCACCTCTCTCCCTACTCTCGGCAGTCGAAATGTAGTTGGTGGCGGAACCATAGACCAGAAGCCAGCGGCAACAGGCCCACGTGGGTTTTCTCACTATAAGGGAGAGAGAGGGAGAGAGGATGTGTTCTCATTTAAGGAGCCAGGGCGCAGGAAGCTGGTGAGGTAGCGGATGTATGCGAAAGTGTTCCCATGGCCTTGCCGACTTGTGGCTGAGGCGGAAAACCGTGAAGTTTTGTAAAGTAATGGAGAATTATTATTAAGTAATTTGTTAGTAATTAATTAGTAAGTAATTTGTAGAAAAAGATGATATATTCCCTCTTAAACCGTATAGTCAAAAAAATTATAGCGTCTCACCTATATGAAATTTCCTTCGATTTAGAAACGAATCAGCTAACTTCTTCAGTTGGAACTAGGTCAACGCTATTCTCTTTGTGTGAACAACACTATAAATATATTTTTAAAAGAACAAACTCACAGTCTTTTTTAACTATGCCGTCTCTGTGTTCGTTATTACAAAGACTTTATTTCGAGGTTACTTCAACTTTAATCACGCTTTTAAAATTACATATTGTTAAGAATAATTTGCGACAGATTCTGACTTTATTTCGCGAGTAGGATGCAGCTGTGTTTACTGTTCTCTTTTCTACAAATGTTTTTTTATTAAGTAATCGAAAAAAATGATTAAATATTTATGACCTGGATATTATAAGCTATTTATATTGTATTGTGGTTTGGCGCTAAAGTATGCTTTTCCTTATCAATATGCTGGAGTTGCTAGTTTTTACAGGCGATGTTATAAAAAAAGGCTAACATACCCTGCTTTAACCTTAACAGTCTGTATCTTGCCATCTTCCTGGCTTTCCCTTAGTCGGGCCATCCGCACACCCTCGGTAAAAAAGAGGTTGGCAGATTCTTACACCGACATACATATTTGTTCAAAGAAGGTCAAGTCAATATCAATATTTAAAAGCGTTTTGGAGCAGGGGAGAGTCCGCCACTCTGCGACAGTGCGGGTTTGCACACTTCCAATGTCCTCGATATTTCCACAAATATATTTAAATAGAAATAATTATAAATAAACGCATTGTATATTTTGTTTCGTATGTGTTTCAATATATTGTATACTGTTAATAATATCTCAGGCTTGTTGTATTTCTCACGGTGTTTTCCTTCATCGTCGAGCACGTGGCGATGTGTTATTGGAGCATGTGCAAAATTTAGCACACAAAATTTAAAATTTCGGTGGTATACCGCATGCCGGAAATCGATTCGTGGTCACTTAAATACGACAAAAATAAAAAGCGCGCGACGTAACTCAGGACTCAGAGGTACCACGGATTATAATAATATATAATCGCATTTTATCTGACGACAAAGTGAATGTTAACATAGAATTGTATATACATAAGGTTAATTCAAATCGAGGTTGATTTGAATTCAAATTGGATTCAATGATTTCATTATGCATTGGTCTACACTGCCCTATGCGTTTTAATAGAATACCGTAATATTATAATCATTAAATGTACTTGCGTTCATTCAACTGCCGAGCGTTTTATACGCGTATGGAAAATATTTATCATTAAAGAATACCGGTATTTAAAAATTTTAACTTACATAGTACTATATTATGCTTCACACATGACACAAGACTTTGATTTCGTTCGGTCAATACAATAGATGTCACCTGCTGATATGACATCATTGTGCCGAGGCAGTCACTTGTCATCTTCAACTTCCACTATACGATACAAGGCGTAACGCGATAAGATCAGAAGAAGGGTCAAATATAAAGTCACGGATACGGGACCAAATTAAACAACGCACACAGATTTGAACCACAATCTGCCGCCCAGAAGGCAGGGAGCATGACTATTAAGCCACGTGGTCCTTATGGAATATCGTAGATTCACTTCATATTGTTTTGCAATGTTTGTAAATTGTGCGTCATCACATCATCATTTGTTATAACAACCTTTAAATAAATACAAATGTTTTTTTTTTTTTTTTTTTTTTTTTTTTTTTTTTTTTTTTTTTTTTTTTTTTTTTTTTTTTTTTTTTTTTTTTTTTTTTTTTTTTTTTTTTTTTTTTTTTTTTTTTTTTTTTTTTTTTTTTTTTTTTTTTTTTTTTTTTTTTTTTTTTTTTTTTTTTTTTTTTTTTTTTTTTTTTTTTTTTTTTTTTTTTTTTTTTTTTTTTTTTTTTTTTTTTTTTTTTTTTTTTTTTTTTTTTTTTTTTTTTTTTTTTTTTTTTTTTTTTTTTTTTTTTTTTTTTTTTTTTTTTTTTTTTTTTTTTTTTTTTTTTTTTTTTTTTTTTTTTTTTTTTTTTTTTTTTTTTTTTTTTTTTTTTTTTTTTTTTTTTTTTTTTTTTTTTTTTTTTTTTTTTTTTTTTTTTTTTTTTTTTTTTTTTTTTTTTTTTTTTTTTTTTTTTTTTTTTTTTTTTTTTTTTTTTTTTTTTTTTTTTTTTTTTTTTTTTTTTTTTTTTTTTTTTTTTTTTTTTTTTTTTTTTTTTTTTTTTTTTTTTTTTTTTTTTTTTTTTTTTTTTTTTTTTTTTTTTTTTTTTTTTTTTTTTTTTTTTTTTTTTTTTTTTTTTTTTTTTTTTTTTTTTTTTTTTTTTTTTTTTTTTTTTTTTTTTTTTTTTTTTTTTTTTTTTTTTTTTTTTTTTTTTTTTTTTTTTTTTTTTTTTTTTTTTTTTTTTTTTTTTTTTTTTTTTTTTTTTTTTTTTTTTTTTTTTTTTTTTTTTTTTTTTTTTTTTTTTTTTTTTTTTTTTTTTTTTTTTTTTTTTTTTTTTTTTTTTTTTTTTTTTTTTTTTTTTTTTTTTTTTTTTTTTTTTTTTTTTTTTTTTTTTTTTTTTTTTTTTTTTTTTTTTTTTTTTTTTTTTTTTTTTTTTTTTTTTTTTTTTTTTTTTTTTTTTTTTTTTTTTTTTTTTTTTTTTTTTTTTTTTTTTTTTTTTTTTTTTTTTCCGGTGGAGGAAAATGATTTAATCATACCCGTTGTTGGCCGGGAGGCCTTCCAACCGTTATGTCGAACTCGGATCTCGGAAGGAGAAACATACCGACTAAAAACCCATCCACATTGCTGTTGGCCCGGAGGCCTTTACAGCTTGTCTAAAGAGACTTGCGGGGACAGAGGCCCGCAAGTTTAACGAACATCGATGGTGACTGCTGCTGTGAAGAGCTGCATCCCTAGAACAACTTCCAATAATAGGGGGCTAGGCGATCCGAGGGCCCTGACGGGAGGTAGGTGACCTCATCTGGGACCGCCTTTATGGTATGGTTTAATAACGACCTCTGCCTCGAATAAATCTCTGGCGGGTCGTGAAGTGATGGCGACAAAGTCTATCCTGCTGTGTTAGCCGTAGGACCTGGCTAGTGTGGGTGCTTGTGCTATTTGTGTTGTACGTGTGATGCGGCGCAACCGCGTACGCGTTATTAGTCTTTGTGATTCTGTCATCATCGTCCGTGATGACATCTTTGGGGCGCCTCAGGCGGAGTGTTGTGTTGCGCGCAGGTGTGTAATTACCTAACGCTGCCACTAACGGATTGGGGTGTGTTTTGATTCTCTCAAAATAGTTTGTAGAGAATTTTTAAAAGGGCTGCCAAAGTAGGCATCTGGAGATCGCGGTGTGGGTTTACATTCACGCATATGTTAAGTGCTGCACCAGTTTGCACGGCGCATGAAGCGATTTTGAATCGCTTGAAGGGGCTCAGCCGAGTTTGGGGCACATGCGCGAATACAATGCTGGCGTACGACATAATAGGTCGCACGCAAGTCTTATATAAACGCATTTTGTGTTTAAGTGCCATTTTGCTGCGGCTGTTGGTTAGGTTGTAGAGGCGGCCGGACACAAAGGCCGCTCTATCCCTGACTGTTTTATGTGCTTCTTGAAGTTAAGTTTACGGTCTGGAGTATTGCTCCAAGGTATTTAACTTCTGACACCCATGGGATGGGTTTGTCATTTAAAGTGATATTTTTAAATTTATTGGGTAGTTTTGACACATGCTTCCTGCTGAACAAGACCGCTTTGCTCTTTTCAGGGTTTATGTCAATTCTCCAAGTCCTGAACCAATCGCTGAGGGCGGTGGCTGCGGCTTGGAGTCGAATGTATACTCTAGATACATTGATGTCGGATGTGTAGAGAGTAGTGTCATCGGCGAATAGAGCCAGTTCCACTTTCTTATTATTAACTGTGGGTATATCGCTTGTATAAAGCGTGTAGAGAGTGGGGGAGAGGACAGAGCCTTGCGGAACGCCGGCTTTACGTCTCTGATGCTGGAGAGGGTACCTCTATTCTATATCGGAAGGTGCGGTTCGACAAGTAGGCTTGGATGATGTGCACAAGCCTGTCAGGCACCCTAGGGTGTACAGTTTGAATATCAAACCGTTGTGCCAGACTTTGTCAAACGCTTTCGCGACATCGAAGAAGAGAGCCCTACGCTGTTGTTGGGACTATCGTTAAGGTGTTAAGTATGTGCTCCGTGAGACGGTGCACTTGTTGGACACATGAATGTTTAGCTCGAAAGCCAAATTGCTCATTTGGGATGATTTTTAGTGATTGAACGCTATCCTTGAGACGGATGAGTATGATGCGCTCGTAGATTTTCCCCAGTGCGCTGAGGAGACTAATGGGTCTGTAGCTTGAGGCCTGGTTTTTGGTTTACTGGTTTATGGATCCCTATTACATGCGCCTCTTTCCAGGAATCGGGAAAGGTGCAGCTTGTAAGGAGGGCGTTGAAGATCGCTACTAACAATAAGATTAGCGTGTTAGGAGCGTTTTAATTAATTTATTAGAGTTTCCGTCGGCACCCGGGGCCTTTCGGGTCTTTAGATTTTTAATAACGTTTTAACCTCTTCTAGTGAGGTAGGCGGAAGTGGTTCCCCGGTTAGTGGCTGCGTGGACCTTTGCGATACAACTTCGTCCACATTCAGAATGTGGGCGGGATCCGTGGGCTGGGTGCTGGGAGAACATTGGTCCTCCAAGCTGTCGGCTAAGCATTCGGCTTTATCTAAATCGTCAAACGCTATCTGACCTCCGGGGCTGATTAGAGGGGCATCGACACAACTGTCTCGGATTTCATTGCCCTCGCCAGCTGCCAGTAAGCAGTGTGAGAGGGCGAGATGTCCTCCATGAGCCTGTCCCACCTTTGCTCCCTCATCTCAGCCATGCGCTCTTTAACTTCCCTTTGGAGTTGGCGCATCCTGACGCGATTTGCGTCAGTCCTGTAACGGTCATATGCCCTATTGGCAGCATTTTTCTCTCTCAACAGCTGCCTGAGTTCCGAGGGCAGTTCAAAGCGGCGATCATTCGCTGCCTTTACCTGCTTGGAGGATACTCGGACGGCTGTTTTAAGGTGAGAGGTGAGGTGAATACAAATGTTGATTGGCGCTTTGTCCTGAACTACCGCCGCATTTACTACGACAGTGGGTCGCGGAGCCACAGCGACACCGGGGAGCAGAGCCTCAGCGACAGCGGGGAGCGGAGCCATAGCGACAGCGGGGAGCGGCGCCACAGCGACAGTGGGGAGCGGAGCCATAGCGACAGCGGGGAGCGGAGCCTCAGCGACAGCGGGGAGCGGAGCCTCAGCGACAGTTGTTCAGTGATGTTCTATTTATGCTATGAAGCACCTTCAATTACTTGTTGACTCGACATAGCACGTATAATATCACGTCAGTACGTTGTTGTAATTCCGAACCGCAGTTCTCACCGCTCCGCTCACCGACCTGTCACCGTCCCGCTGTCGTCGTGAACACAACCTCAATCGGAACAATTACGCTGTACAAAATGTTGCGTCTAAAATAAAATAATAACGATATCTTAAACACTACGATCACTAAGCGACATTCAAAAATATTGTTACACTCAATTAATAATAATAATGTATTTGTAATTTTATTTTTCATTCCATATGCCTCGTGAAAGCCGAAACAGATAAGAAAACGAAATACCTGTCTCAAGAGGTGACCGACATGTGAGGTGGTATGCCGACCGAAATTAGTCAGATGGTCGTCTCTGCAAATGGGTTAATCCCAGTCAGCCTTTAGGAACATCTGAGGCTGAGACTCCGTGTCGGACTGCTTCGAGCTCAAATGCAGAAGGCTTGATACCGCTCGTATCGTCCGCCGGTTTCTTTCTCTTTCCCCCTAACCCTTGGTCGTCTGGTCTCCCCTGCCGAGCGCTTCCGTCTGGTTGGGTTATAATTTATTTATTTATTTTATTTTACTTTAAGTATTTTAATTATAATATATTTAAATAACTTATTATATTTATATAAATACAAATTTATGTATATCACCAACCAGACGAGTATATATCTAAATAACCCCTAAATAATTTCATTTTCAATATAACGTTACCCGCCACTGTACGAATTGCACAAGTGTCGTAGAGTCAGTTTACAAACACAAATGAGTCATGAGGGTGTTCATGATTGAATCCGGAAAAATTATTTGTAGTTCCATTCAAGTACTTGTCCGTTGCGGGTATCGAATTCGCGCCCCGGCAGAGCGAAATAGTGCGAAAACGTCTGATCCCATTAGCTATCTTTTTTTGTTCTATTTAAGTCTAAACCAGTATAGACCTCACCAACCGAGCACAGTCCCTTTAGTGATGCCAATTCGAATGAGTTTTCCAAAATCACTCGTGAAATCCGACATCTCGCACTACAGCAGCGTCCTGGACTCTTCCCGGCTCAAAGACTCACTCAAAGAATGAGGTTACTAATCTGTGAAATATTTAAAGGCTGACTTTTTACCCTTTATTATTAATTCTATAAAAAATTACATACGTAAATATTTTCTCTTCACAATGTTATACTAACATACAATTCATATATTGTATTTATATTTAATTTTATAATAATATATTTGAATTATTACATGGCCAAATGAAAAACATAAATAAACGCCCTAATTATAGACAAACTACTTTCTCAGGCATTTTGGCAGCGGTTGTCGAAAACAACGTTTCAAGCGAGCGTACTAATTCATTATACGGAATTAAATTTATATTTATTACATTTAATTAATTGTTAGTCAAACCGCTGCGGAACAAAGAAAATATAATCACTACGTTATACAATGCTCCATATGGAGAGAAATGGCCTTTTTTAGTTTTACGTGGAGAAAAGGTGCTAACACCTAGCCTACACCGAAGGCGGTGATTGGTTTATTTTTTATGGAAAAGGCGGCAAACGAGCAAGCGGTTCATCTGATGGTAAGTGATTACCGTCGCCCACGAACATCTGCAACACCAGAGGTGCTGCAGTTGCGTTGCCGGTCTTTAAGGGTATTTGGGAGATGAGAGGGAGGACAAGGAGAGGGATGAGGAGGGGGAGAGGGCCACCGGTTACCTCACTCACCGAACGAAACGCAGAAGCACAAGATGCCTCTACATCACGCTGGTATTCCGCGAGGCCGTGGTACCAACCCGGTGGAGCCGTTCCATTCGAGCTGGAGCAAAAGCCGCCGCTTGGCTCTACCACGTTTAAGAGCCAAGTCGCTGTCGGGATCAACATTTAAGACGTTGGAACGGCTAAACCCCCGACGGTAGATACGCTTTTGGGCCGGTGGCCTTTACAGCTTGGGCGCTAGACTCGCTGGCTCGCAAGTTACGAGAGAAGGGCAGGGAATGTTTCCTGCCGAGTATTAATAAGCTGAAGTTCACATTTTGTATATTATGTATTTAGCTAGAATAGCGACCGCAACGTATTCACGCGGGCAGATCTATACCTAATGTCGAATTTTCTTAAAGGTCCCACTATTTTTAATTATGTTGATCAAACACAGCCGTTTGAATTACAGCATGTAGAGTTTTTGAAATAAGGTTAAAGGGAATATTCTTTGAAAGTATTTTTCCGCATATATAATAAATAAATAAAAAGTAAAATTAAGTAAACTAATGTTATTTATAAATATAAAGATAATTATAAATTAAATTAAAGTTCTTCACTCTCCGACTAAAGAACTTCATAAATTTCATATGGTTTAATATAAAATCATTCCCCCTTCTCATCCCTCTCTTTATCCACCCTCTCATCTCCCAAATACATATAAAGACCGGCAACGCCCCTGCAGCACCTCTGGTGTTGCAGATGTACATGGGGGACGCTAACCATTTACCATCAGGTGAACGGATTGCTCGTTTGCCGCCTTTCCCATTAAAAAGTAGATAAATTAGCGGTTTCTCATGTCAAGTAAACGACCAGGGCTGGGGCGGCATCGGAGGCAGCAGAATCCGGTAAAAGGCGTAAATATCTCTCTGTAAAGGAATACTATGTTATTTGGGGCATTTCCCGTAGAAACGATTGATCCGAGGGGTTCCCGAGCGGTGCAATGCCTAAAAGACTCTTTCACTCGTCGTAACCGCCGGAAAGAGAGCGGCTTCTTTTCCGAACCGAAATACTCTGTCCACTACTGGTCTCACTGAAAATCAGGGCCAAGGCTGTTATTACAGCCGCGGCCATAGCTGAGTGGCCATATCACGGCAACGTTGCAGCACAGATAAATCGTGGTAAAGACAGCATTAAAATTTTATAGCATTTTTTTTTGGTTTCTGCTCTTTGCTTAGTTTTAATTTTTAATTGTATTTTTATTATATTTTGCACATATTTCTTTTTCATTTTCTATAATAAGCAATGTGTTGTACTTGTGTCGTGAATGAATGGTTTTTCTTTCTTGCATATATTAAACTACAATTGAAAAACAAAACCTTGCCAGTATTTGAAGTGACAAGTATAATTTTTTAACTCTACTATCTATGTTTCTTAATCAGGTGTCTATGAACATCGAGAAACATGACTTTTTGTTGATATCACCTAAATAGTAATAAATTCCATCGCCTAAAAGAATAACTGATACATGCTGTATGATGAAAAACCACCTACAACTCCCCATACATTGTAAATAAACAAGTTCATTGCATATATCATCCTACCAGTCTGCGGTAAGCAATGTCTACTCACAAATATGGCGCATGTGGTAAAAAATCACCCACCTCGACCATGTTAAAAAGTAATGGACGACCCGTTTTCTTTTTATTCTTTGAGATCTTCTTTCTTCTTATCCTTTAAGAATTTATCTAAATCGAGAACTCTTCAAGGTAAAGAGGTTAATTTCAGATAAATTCTGAAATCAACGTGAACACAGTTACGGACTCAGCTGATAAAACAATGACCATATCACACTGTTAGTTCAGTAAGGGCATCGTACTCTTTACACAACGATAACTGTGGCAATGTACCCCAATGTTGCTTCGCCGCGACATACTATATTGCAAGCATTGATTAAATTAAAAACCGATCGATTCCGTAACCTAATATATTCGTGAGCTAATAAGAGCGTGAAGGTTTCAATATTGTATTGTATTGAAATATTGTTCTGCGATCAGTATTTTCACTGAAAACAGCATTTCTTGGGATGCAAGGCCGAATGAACCTTGAGTTTCCTCAAACGGAAATCTCACCTGTACAAGCTTTTTATATGGGAATAAAAGAGCTACAGGCGCTTTGCCTGCAGGATATTTGGAGGGGAATGGGGGGGGGGGGGATTGGAACTCCAGTTTACCTTACTAACCGAACGTAATGCAGAATCAGACGATGCTACCTACTTTTTCGCCGGTATTCTTCAAGGCGCGGTAAATGTAACAAACTCACTACCACTCTTTTACCATAGCAGTAGTAGAGTAGTCAAGCGCGTTGGATATACTAGATTTGATGCGCCGATAGCCCAGTTGGTCACTAACGACGAGGGTTCGAATCTCGTAAACGACAAACATTTCTATGATGAATGTTAATGTTTGTACCTGAGTCATGGATGTCAATGTAAGTATATGTATAACTATCTTATCACCATCCAGTTTCCAAGACATAGGGAATTCTAGTCTGGGACTGTAAGTCGTGTTTATGTGTCTGGTATATTATATATGTATAAATACAGACAATTGTGATTTTCTTTACAGTCCATTAGCATAATCCTATGCATCAGCATAACTTACTTTAACCTAATTAAGTGTTGTCAATTTTATATACCATCACAAAGGTATTTAGATATGATATTGATAGTCCAAGAAAGAGAATCACATCAACAAAGAATGTCGTTAAAAGGTGGACGTATGTGGTAACTGGAACGAAGCTTAGGTGTTTCTATTATGTAGTTAGTGCCTACCCCGAATAGCGCCGCTAACAGCTGCGTAAAGAAACACCGAGTGAAGTCATGCTAAATAAATATGACACAATTGCAAGTAATTCATTGTCATTTCATATTGTTCGAAAGTAAATTTCATTTCAATGAGTCACGCCGCGTTGAAGGTGT
This sequence comes from Bhutanitis thaidina, assembly GCA_029286595.1. Lineage (NCBI taxonomy): Eukaryota > Metazoa > Arthropoda > Insecta > Lepidoptera > Papilionidae > Bhutanitis > Bhutanitis thaidina. Next base: position 4,298,682 of record JAGSMS010000009.1, on the reverse strand, counting down.
CATCGATGGGTTTTCTGACGCAGGACAAAATGCATTTAAATGATCTTTTGATTATGAACAGATGAACGATAATGACGATAAGGGTGTAAGCGAGAGTACACTATCTCGTTCTCCTGATGCCAACTTCAGCTGCACGCGGTGCATCCTGCTGGCCTGGCTGACAAACGAAGCACCGGCGACCGAATGATTGTGAAATCTCTATCAAAATTTGTCGAACCAAAATTGCACAGACTAGTGACGGGGAGCAGCAGTTGTAGCGCGAAGGTATCGCACGGTACCGTAAGGCGAGTTTGGGATAACCTTCGAAGAAATGTATGCCCGGCTTTTTGTGCTTTCTTGAGTGGCCTACTTCCAAAGGAGACTAAAGTAGCCGGATGTAGTTGTAGTAGAAGACTGAGAAGAAATAAGGAAGAACGTGGACGAGGGAAGTCTACGTTGTAGTCTTCCTTATTAATTAGAGCAAGACGCAATTAATTAAGAAGTGTTTCTCTTGGTTAGCTTACTAATCTACACAGAGTATCATTGAATACATTCAGAGAAATATTTAATGATAACTGTATTATAAAATTTAGCTAGGCTTTTGTAAAATACTAAACATATTATGTTTATCGATAATAAAGTAGCTTTATGCTCTTTACACAACGATAACTGTGGCAATGTACCCCAATGATGCTTCGCCGCGACATACTATATTGCAAGCATTGATTAAATTAAAAACCGATCGATTCCGTAACCTAATATATTCGTGAGCTAATAAGAGCGTGAAGGTTTCAATATTGTATTGTATTGAAATATTGTTCTGCGATCAGTATTTTCACTGAAAACAGCATTTCTTGGGATGCAAGGCCGAATGAACCTTGAGTTTCCTCAAACGGAAATCTCACCTGTACAAGCTTTTTATATGGGAATAAAAGAGCTACAGGCGCTTTGCCTGCAGGATATTTGGAGGGGAATGGGGGATTGGAACTCCAGTTTACCTTACTAACCGAACGTAATGCAGAATCAGACGATGCTACCTACTTTTTCGCCGGTATTCTTCAAGGCGCGGTAAATGTAACAAACTCACTACCACTCTTTTACCATAGCAGTAGTAGAGTAGTCAAGCGCGTTGGATATACTAGATTTGATGCGCCGATAGCCCAGTTGGTCACTAACGACGAGGGTTCGAATCTCGTAAACGACAAACATTTCTATGATGAATGTTAATGTTTGTACCTGAGTCATGGATGTCAATGTAAGTATATGTATAACTATCTTATCACCATCCAGTTTCCAAGACACAGGAATTCTAGTCTGGGACTATAAGTCGTGTTTATGTGTCTATTATATATGTATAAATACAGACAATTGTGATTTTCTTTACAGTCCATTAGCATAATCCTATGCATCAGCATAACTAACTTTAACATCATTAAGTGTTGTCAATATTATATACCATCACAAAGGTATTTAGATATGATATTGATAGTCCAAGAAAGAGAATCACATCAACAAAGAATGTCGTTGAATGGTGCACGTACGTGGTAACTGGAACGAAACTTAGGTGTTTCTATTATGTAGTTAGTGCCTACCCCGAATAGCGCCGCTAACAGCTGCGTAAAGAAACACCGAGTGAAGTCATGCTAAATAAATATGACACAATTGCAAGTAATTCATTGTCATTTCATATTGTTCGAAAGTAAATTTCATTTCAATGAGTCACGCCGCGTTGAAGGTGTCATCGATGGGTTTTCTGACGCAGGACAAAATGCATTTAAATGATCTTTTGATTATGAACAGATGAACGATAATGACGATAAGGGTGTAAGCGAGAGTACACTATCTCGTTCTCCTGATGCCAACTTCAGCTGCACGCGGTGCATCCTGCTGGCCTGGCCGACAAACGAAGCACCGGCGACCGAATGATTGTGAAATCTCTATCAAAATTTGTCGAACCCAAATTGCACAGACTAGTGACGGGGAGCAGCAGTTGTAGCGCGAAGGTATCGCACGGTACCGTAAGGCGAGTTTGGGATAACCTTCGAAGAAATGTATGCCCGGATTTTTTTTGTGCTTTCTTGAGTGGCCTACTTCCAAAGGAGACTAAAGTAGCCGGATGTAGTTGTAGTAGAAGACTGAGAAGAAATAAGGAAGAACGTGGACGAGGGAAGTCTACGTTGTAGTCTTCCTTATTAATTAGAGCAAGACGCAATTAATTAAGAAGGTTTTCTCTTCTTTGGTTAGCTTACTAATCTACACAGAGTATCATTGAATACATTCAGAGAAATATTTAATGATAACTGTATTATAAAATTTAGCTAGGCTTTTGTAAAATACTAAACATATTATGTTTATCGATAATAAAGTAGCTTTATACTCGTGAGAAAAGAAGAGTAGAATACCCTGATACAGGTTTTTATAAACTGACTAGAAGGTTGCTCGTGTTTATTTTTATTGTTCTTGGTAATGAAATAAATTATTTGTTTATTTTTATTTACTTAATGAAATCCATTCAGCAGTTTCTTGTTTTCTTTTTAGTAACAAATATTATATTATAACGAACACTTGCAGAAAAGGAAGTGAAAGAATAAAACTAAAAGAATATCATGATATAATTATTGTTGTAATACGTCTCTCTAAAGTTATATAATAATTATTTTTAAATGTGTATATTATTTTTATGTACTGTTTTCTTTGTATATCAATTGCTTTTATGCAACTTCCAAATTCTGTCCATCCAAAGGTTGTCTGGAAGAGATCGCTTTTAGCGACAAGACCGCCCATTGTTCCACCTCTCATGTTTATTACATTTTTGTACTATTATATTATTTTCCTGATTTTAGTGTGCAATAAATTCTATCTATCTACCTAAAGTTATATAGCAAAAATCAAAAAAACACTCGATTTGGAACTCTTTGATGCATATTTTTATAATAACTTCATTTCAATAAAACACCTTTAAAAGAACGAACTGGATCTGGTAATTCTGGTAGACTCATAACATAGGATTTCAATATTTATTTTCATGTCATCATCATCATATGTCTACTGCTGAACATAGCCTTTTTTTTCGTTCCTATATACTTGACATATTCGAATGGTTTTCAGCCACTAGATTGTGCAGCCAGTGTCTAGTCTATCTGTCAGCAGGGTGAGATCCGTGCAGATGAGGTTGACTTTTGAAGCAAATTTGGTATACCTCTCCATACATAAATTCAACGCTTAATCAAAGAGTATGTATGGTAAATAACCACTATGTTTCACTCTAAACAATTAATGCTTAAAGCCTCTCAATTGAAGTGACGACTGGTATAAATGCAACAGTACCGCGCTCCGCATGTAGAATATAAACTTATTTCCTCTTTCTGTCTGTAATGTCCTCCGGCGGGCATAGAACATAATGTGCGTATAGAAATGTGAAGTAGGTATGAAGGTATAATTTTACGATAGTTACGTATCGTATTTTAAGTTGCTTCTTTTTCTTCGCCGGATAAGAAACAGGCGAAAGAAACTATACTCTTTTTTGAAATTTTATTCAATAATGTAATTCATATGTATACATTCCCTTTCATCTATGTACTTGTATATGTAGTTACCAAGACACAAAGAGTCCTGAGTTTGGGACTGGATGACAATGAGGCATTGGATGTGTGATTATTCCACATGAGTAATATTAGAAAACTATTTTTTACTAATTTCATCAATAAAATAGGTTTTGTACAGTTTTTAGTAAACGTGGTAACATATAGATAGATTATTATACAATATTACGTGGTGTTGTGGAATTAATACGCGCCTCGTTTACTATAAAGAACTACGTATCTCGTACGGCTGGTAGATTTCAAGACAATGCTAAACTTGTTTAGTATCCACTATATTTTAATATTATATTTTTATTAGGTAGATTAGTAAGAAAGAGTTTGAAATAAAATCAACATTTAAGTTCATAAGATTCAAGTTGTAAATCCGAGAGCAAACAAATTGAAATTACCTTTGGAAATTCAATATGTTAAGATGCAAAGAAAGAGTGAGAAAGGTTATCATCCGAGTAGTGAACTTTTTTTTCTATTTTTCATGTTATGTTTGATCACAGATAATTAGAAGGAAAGAAAAAAAAAGATATGTGTAAAAAAGCGATGTTGCCAACTTACTGTTTTTGCAGGGCATTGCACGTCTCGCATCGTTTCATAAGAGGGATATAATTTGTTTATGATGCCAAGTTACTATATTTAAGATGTTTGACGACAAGTCGTATCATGATACGTTAGTGATACGTATTAGCATATAAACATAAGCGGTCGGCGTTCCCATAATAAAAAAATAATGGTTAAATAGCAACGTGTGATAGCAACACTATAATCTCTCGCTACCTGTCTTCCCGTGTTTTTTTTTATATTAAATTGTGATGGCTAACGAATTTACAGTTCACCTGATTATAAATGACCACTGAAGCCCATGGGCAACTGCAAAACAACTTCAATCGATGCAGGATACAGATAGGCTGACACCCCTGAGGGTTAAGATGGAATGCCCCAAAGCCTGTTATTATACTACTTCAGTATACTGGCGAGAGGCGGTCGTATAGCGGAGAGGGGGTACCAAAAATGTTAGAAGGAGTCTACCCCCTAGTGAAGTGTTTTAAAAGGCGACATGGGGCCCTCTAAACTATCAGGAGAGCAGACCCGGTGACGACGCTGACGTCTATCACTACAGATTAGGTAATACTCTAAGAATGTAATGACTCCCGGAAAGGTAAATATTATATTGCGGAAGGTCGTTGAGTCGTGTCGAATGTAATTCCGTAATATCTGCCTACCCTTGTACGTAATTGGTATCAGTACTTACATATGCGTAAATCATACATTTATTATTTCTTTTGTGATAATTTAAGTTTCAGGAAATGGAAATAAATTTTATTAGTAACTTGCTTCTCCATGCAAATTCGACACCCTTTGTTATTTTTATAAATTTTCCTAGAGTCGTCTGCTTTAATACCCAGACAGATTCGGAATGGATCGAAAGTTGAGATAAAAAAATATGGATCCTTCCGATTCATCGAACAGACAAAGACTCGTTTTTCTGTATCAGGGTGTACATGTGCTGGTGACGGTGGCTTGTAGGCTGGCAGATTCCACCTTTAACATTACAGTAATTATTAAATTTATACTAATCTTAGATGGCTCGTGGGGCAAATACTGCATATCCTGCCTGTAGGCTATTTGTAGTCTGTTAATATTAGATATAACACAAAGATGTTGTAACGGAATAACTCTATGTATATAACATAATATTTTATTATATATGACTCATAGACGCTGCAACGAACCCCGCACAGTAAGGCTTTCCTATTTATAACCTATTCAAATGATTTTAGTATTTAGATCTATATATATAAAGTATAAATTGGCTTGGATAAAAAGAGCGTCAATGCTGTAGCATCGCCGTCGTCTAAACTCTGTTTTGTGCCAGAATACTTTCTAGGAACCCTTCCTGACTTCCTAGTGGATGTTAAGATGCAAAGAAAGAGTGAGAAAGGTTATCATCCGAGTAGCTAACTTTTTTTCTATTTTTCCCGTTATGTTTGATCACAGATATTTAGAAGGAAAGGAAAAAAGATGTTGCCAACTTACTGTTTTAGCAGGGCATTGCACGTTTCGCATCGTTTCATTAGAGGGATATAATTTGTTTATGATGCCAAGTTACTATATTAATTTAATTAGTGATACGTATTAGCATATAAACATAAGCGGTCGGCGTTCCCATAATAAAAAATAATGGTTAAATAGCAACGTGTGATAGCAACACTATAATCTCTCGCTACCTGTCTTCCCGTGTTTTTTTTTTTTATATTAAATTGTGATGACTAACGAATTTACAGTTCACCTGATTATAAATGAACACTGAAGCCCATGGGCAACTGCAAAACAACATCAATCGATGCAGGATACAGATAGGCTGACACCCCTGAGGGTTAAGATGGAATGCCCCAAAGCCTGTTATTATACTACTTCAGTATACTGGCGAGAGGCGGTCGTATAGCGGAGAGGGGGTACCAAAAATGTTAGAAGGAGTCTACCCCCTAGTGAAGTGTTTTAAAAGGCGACATGGGGCCCTCTAAACTATCAGGAGAGCAGACCCGGTGACGACGCTGACGTCTATCACTACAGATTAGGTAATACTCTAAGAATGTAATGACTCCCGGAAAGGTAAATATTATATTGCGGAAGGTCGTTGAGTCGTGTCGAATGTAATTCCGTAATATCTGCCTACCCTTGTACGTAATTGGTATCAGTACTTACATATGCGTAAATCATACATTTATTATTTCTTTTGTGATAATTTAAGTTTCAGGAAATGGAAATAAATTTTATTAGTAACTTGCTTCTCCATGCAAATTCGACACCCTTTGTTATTTTTATAAATTTTCCTAGAGTCGTCTGCTTTAATACCCAGACAGATTCGGAATGGATCGAAAGTTGAGATAAAAAAATATGGATCCTTCCGATTCATCGAACAGACAAAGACTCGTTTTTCTGTATCAGGGTGTACATGTGCTGGTGACGGTGGCTTGTAGGCTGGCAGATTCCACCTTTAACATTACAGTAATTATTAAATTTATACTAATCTTAGATGGCTCGTGGGGCAAATACTGCATATCCTGCCTGTAGGCTATTTGTAGTCTGTTAATATTAGATATAACACAAAGATGTTGTAACGGAATAACTCTATGTATATAACATAATATTTTATTATATATGACTCATAGACGCTGCAACGAACCCCGCACAGTAAGGCTTTCCTATTTATAACCTATTCAAATGATTTTAGTATTTAGATCTATATATATAAAGTATAAATTGGCTTGGATAAAAAGAGCGTCAATGCTGTAGCATCGCCGTCGTCTAAACTCTGTTTTGTGCCAGAATACTTTCTAGGAACCCTTCCTGACTTCCTAGTGGATGTTAATATTCACATTAATGACGCACGCGTCATATATTTACCGACCAACGGACGAATGAATCGGGGATACTTGAAATCTTTCCTAGATTTAGGTAAATGAGTGATGATGACATTACGTTGAGAGACTGCCAGAATGAAATGGATCTGCATGCACGCGAACCACGCATCATGTACGCGGTCTGCATGAATTCATAGAGGCGGACAAGTATCGTCACTAGTATACGGACGACCTCGGAAGAGCAGCGAGATGATTTTTACTTTTTAAAAATTAAACCTAGATCTATTGGAATAGACTTTTAAAAATAAATAATGGTGACCGTCTCCAGCTGAGGGACACGATAGAATAGGACAGGATGACGTCATCCTCAACTGTCTCTGCAGAATTATTTTAATATCATAGATACTTAAATACAGTCGCACTTTATTGTCTATACCATTCTACATTCGATGTGAAGTATGTACTGATGCAGCCAGGAACATAGAATAACCGAAACCTGTTTTAATTTTACAAAAAGCTTCAAGAGGACCTCTAACCAAGACTTATTACACTAAGCATAAGGTTTAACCACTGAGTCGCGTGTGCGATGTTGCGGAAAAGGCATTACGCTAAGAATGTGTCAAGAATATTTGCACTATATTTAGCATAGTTACGACTCTACAGCTCTATACTATTACGATCGTAATTGTATCGTTGTAGAGAGTAAATAAATTCAACATCCGGCGGAGTTTATCATCATTTTGCACGGTTATGTGGTAAGCGGACTTTCGTAACATTATTGTACAGTATATTCTGGAAGTTTTATGCCTTGTCTATGGACCGTATGCACGATAGAATTAATTGCCAACAGATAACAAATTACATAGGTCGCTTCAAACTTGAAATACTGGTTTCGAATCTCAGCCGGAAACAATACTTGTGCAACACTGAAGTTACTAGGGAGTGAGGAAACGAATAAGAATTACTTTAAAATCTGTGCCTTTAGAAACATATTGTTCTGAAGATTTTTTTAATATCACTAAATTTCTTTGTTGTCACAACCCGCATTAGTCGCCGCAGGATCAAGAAAGCGCCAAAAACTGATATTATGTATTTCTGTATTCACAGGAGTAAGAGTAGGCAGGTGACAGGGAGGTTTGGTGAACGTTGTGCAGCATCACATAGTATTGTAAATTATTGTTTCAATGGCGCATAATTTGGTGAATAATTTATGCCATTTGATGGCATTAATGAAAACCTGCCACCCTCTCCTCCCAGAGATGGCAATGAGTTGAGAAATGGCAAGCTATAAATCTTATAGCATTTGAGAGTAAGCGAATTAATGATCTCAAAAAATTACAGGCCAATAACAAAGAGATCGATGAGCAGAGTAGCGTCTAATGTACTAGGTGTCTAGTATTGCAATCGCCAACTCATCTCAAGCATGGCGATTAAGGCAAATGCCCCCATTGTGAGAGGCCCATGAACAGCAGGCTATAGGCTGATGAAGATTAAAGGCTTCGATTATTCGCTTATGCACACAGTGCCTCCTCAAGACAAATAATGGATAAAAGTGAAGTCATGAACTTACGGAATGTACTTACACTATTAAGAACATCAGTCCTAGAAAAACCTCAAATACAAGTTGATCTAAAGCAATATTTTAGAGAAACAACCGACTTCAACTTCTATTTTCCTATCCTTAAAGGTGGAGTAATCTTATTCTCTGAATTCCTGTACAATCCATGAATTATATTATTTATTTAAAAAAAAAGATATCACCAAAATAAAAAATAAAATAAATAAATTGATAACCTCCTCCGTACTAGAACACGCAGTAACATAGTCTACTGGGTGAAATCAGCAGTGTAACTACGGTTGTGTTCCGGCTTGAAGGTTATAGAGAGCTTGTATAATTATGGTTGTGAAGTATTCTGTGTGAATATGAATCCTCCGAGAAACGCATTTACAACTTTTTTTGAGAAAGTTGTTTGCAGGAGTCCATGGGATACGATAGCCATTTACGGCCAAGTGTACTGTAAGCTCGTTTGTGACCCCAATGTTGTAAAAAAAGTTAATTTTAACAGCAAGATTACTATCAAGTAATGAACACGAGTCGACATAAGGCTTGGATTCCGCGCTGCCAGCAGGCTAATTAAAAGGTCTTTAACCTTCTCGTTAAGATTGATACAATTATTGTACTTTCGTGTCTTGATAAACAATTTAAGTACGGAAACAATGGATGAATATAAACATGAGATAAAGTTATTTTCAGGTCTCTCGTCACTTGTCCAAGATCACCTTGGGATTTCGTAGTGTTTACTTCGCTGTTTGCGATAAGTAGGGGTGGCACCATAGAAATCGAAATAAAAAGTCTTAAAGATTCCATCTGTAGTTGTCAAGTTTATCTCATTCTGTTCGGTATATTGTCAACTGCGCGGGAGATATTATAGTGACGCAAGTGTTTATGCAAATACAGAGGCAATCAGTCGTCTTTACCTTCCCGTATCCGATGTAACCCAGAAGCGTTAAGATCGGAAAAAAGAAAACACAACATGCCACACTACACGACCGGACTCGAAAATCAACCATTTGTATTTTTGCATATACATTGACTTTGTCATTATGAAGGTCGGTTATTTTATCTATAAGTATAGGAATACTAAGCATTACTATACCATAAATAGATATAGGGTATAATCAATTTCTAAAATTATTAAGGGTTTATGCAGTTTACAAATTACTTTGATTGATACGAAAATGTTACGTAATAGGGTGCTGCTTTACCAGAGCCATTTTGCCTACTGTGGCAGCCCTAGTTGAAATATGGCGTCTATTTCATATTTTTGGTAAGAATGACTTAGCAAAAATTGTTGGCACAGCGTTGGCAGACCGCCAGCGTATTGCCTCTGCATCTAATGCAAATTTATACCTACCGTAAATTACTATGAAGTTATCAGGAACAGGCAGCTAAACCTAGTAGTAGATACCGTAGTGCAAAGATAAAAAAATTAATAATGAATAAGAATCAATTATCTATCCTTTTTTTTTTGGAAACAACTTTCTCCACTACTTTTTCTCGTGTGGAAATATCCACGCATGCCTCCCCTCGCAGGGGCAAGTATGATTTGTATCAAACTTGCACCGATTAAAATGCATATCGACAATGCCAAGGGAATGCGTACACGCTCATCATTAGCGGTCATACCCGCACCGACTACATTGACAGCAACGAGAGATGACTCTTCCTCTATTTCTCGGTACGGCTAGTCGGTATATGGGTACGGATACTGGTAGACTAGATCTAGTCTGAGGTGTTCTATGGCTTCGCATAGCATTACCAAAACTCCGCTTTACCAGGCAGGGAGAGCGACGCCTCCCAACCATCGCCACCGCTCCTGGCCGCAGTTCACAAACTCGCTCTCTAAATGGGCTCGTCAGGTTTAAGATAAAATGCTCAAATTTGAAATCGTTTAATGTTGTTATTAATAAACAGCAAGACTAATTATTTAGATTTATTATTATCCCATTTGACCGATATTGCCTTCAGCTACATATTTCGGAAATAATAAACATAACAACTTCGATATCAAACATAATATCGACTTGTTTTATTACGGTTATTATAGGGGAAAAAAAACAATTAATTAAGCTAGTTAGCTCATTGGTAGTTAGCCGGTTAACGTAATATGCAACGCACTTCCCGATATCACGCTTTGCAACGGCGAACTTAAAGTCGTCTTATCAACAAAATACCTACGGTTTAAAATCATTAACATATAAGGCCCGTACACATGTGGCGATGTGAAAAAAACTTCTGTATATTACTTTCGATGGTAAAGCAAACCGCATTAGGCCAGTGCACCATTGACTGACCACATCGCTTCGGCGATTTTATTAGTTGGTGGCTGATAGCCCGACGTCAGAGATTTCTCCACGTGTCCCTCCGATAAGTAAAGAGCACTACGGGAGACGCTATGGGGTGAGAGCAGTCTATGGATCCCTGTCTCTTTCAGTCTTTTACCGGACGAGTGAAGATATCGGCTCCACACTCAAAGACATGTCTAGATGTAGGGAAAGAAGCCCTGTGTGGGGCCTTCGCCATCGATGGTTGCGATTTGTTTTTCCGCGGTGGATGGACATTTTCAACGCAGGAATTCTCCATGAAAAATGTATTCTGTTACCTTAAAAAACGAATGTAATTTTTACAAAAAAAATCTATCAGTTTGTTCGAAAAATACATATTTGAAAGTTCTAAAGCCATTGGTGACGAGATAAGTATAGATTATAGAGAGAACTGTGGAATGAACTTACTTTGTGTATCGTCACATTATTTTATACTATTATGAATTTCGAATAATGTGACGTTCCAATGGATACAGTAGCTAAAACGCTCGCTTGTACCGTGCCTTAAATATCAAACGGTTTATCGTTGAACATTGTTATTTTTCTCGCCTGACATTATTGCGCAGTAGACTATTGTTGATTATTGAATTAATGGGCGGTTGATAAATAATCAGCGCGGTTGCGGTGGACTGTTTTATTGACATGTTATTATCAAATTGCTCCAACGAGTACACGGTTAATTGCCTTAGTCAAAGTTGAGCTGACATCGGTTTTCATATGATAATTTACTTCTGTGCACTCTCTTCAACCTTTGCAGGGTGAATATATAATACAATAATTTTCTCCAAAGGTCAATGTTACCCGCACGGGCTGCACCCTGCTGAACAAAATATTAAAGTAACCACTGCTGTACCAAGTCGTCTTTCTCAAATATCTGAGTAGGTTTTGGAACCGGGAAGGGCCCGCCACGCTGCTCCAGTTCCCAGACATGCAGGATAATTCGCTTCGCCGTCGAGCTCGTTATAAATACGGCAGTTAAAATTGCTATTAACAATATAAGTGGTGCCGGCACCGGAGATCGAACCTAGGTCTCTCGCGCTTGAAACTAAAGTGGGCGCCCTGACCACTTTGCTACCATGGCTGCTGAATGCTATCCTGTTGAATGAATTAATGAAAATTACTTGAACAACAAATCTAATTATTATTATTATTATTTTACAATCTACCACCGTACCGTAATAAGGTTCCTCCGACGGAGCTGAGGGATAAGGCTCTGGTGACCTACTGATGACAAGATGGAGTGACGACATACGCAGTGTTGCGAATAAACCGGTGGACGCAGGTTCCTCAGGACCGAGCTTTGTGCTAAACTTTAGGGGACGCTCTATGCTCGGATGAATGTTCGGACTTGTGAAAGGCTGAAATGATAACCTACTGATTGCGGAAAATATATCTAAATATGCCGCATCCAAATCCCACTAAGAAGGCGAGTGAAAATTTGTATAAAAATTTCACGTTTTTCAGAAAATGCTTTCTGATATTCTGATAAGTGTATGTAAAACCAAATATTTCCGGAGCTCAGGGGCTACCCGCTGAGTCTCATGACTCTTTTACTCTTAGGAACTATTGTTCATTGATACTTATGGCCCTGTTAAAGATCCAGCTGTCAGTTGTGTTGTGGTAATTGAAAATAAAAATTTTGGCTCATTTATACTTTTATTGTCATTGTGGTGACGCTTGAAATAGACCTTGCCCAGATCACGCTATGCAGCCTTGACCTTAACACAACCAGTTCCTAACAGGCCACCTTGCCGAGTGCGTCGCGCCTTAGGTATATCAATTGAGCGTCCCACATTGTGTTTGAATAACCAGTTCTCTATGATGAATATCATTTAAAATTTTGTGACCGAGAGAAATGTATACCAAACTGTTTATGCTTCTTCATAGCCCGCTGAGCCATACACAACTTATTGCATAACTATGACAAAATAACTACTAATACGGCATTTCGGCACAATACCTATATTTTAAATAAGATTATCCTCCATTTATTAATTTATTTATTAAATTTTAAACTAAAATACCAGTTTTGTATTTGTTTAAGTTCTTTGAAATAGGATCCGATATTAATTCGATCTCCTCCAATAAAATGTTAAGTCCGATATTAACCAGGTAATTATTCAACAACTAAATAATAAATAGTACATACTTGCACGTTCGTCTAAACAAGGCAACGTTCTAAATGTGAAATTAAAAACTTGTTCCAACCAAACGGTATCATATTCAAATTTTAATTGATGACGATTCCCAATGATTTCATAAAATCGTTGTTGGTTGCCCACAGATCTTACGGTTGCAGACTAGACAAAAATACAAATTGTATGTTTTTTAATTTAAGAAATACATAATTTATACTTGCGATTGTTGTCACTTGGTGAAATTCCATTACTATTAAAATTATTATATATCACCAACCGGTTTCGCCTTACGGCATCTTCAGGGTCACAAGCTGTATAATTTTAAATCATTATCAACTGTTTTCATTGTCAAGTTATAAGACAGTTTGATACCCTGAAGACTCCGAAACCGATTGCTTGTATAAAATCAATAAATATGAAACAAGTACATATCACACAATATAACATATATAGATGTTACACTTATTCTATGAAAACTTTTGGTGCGATAAAGTTTATGACTGCATGTCATAGCTGAATAAATATTACAAAATTATGTTCTACGTTTCTAAGATTTCGGAAAGTAAATTTTATTAAAAAATCTTTTTTTTTAAAAAATCTTTTTTTTAAAAAAGAATCCCGAAAAATTATGATTTATTTTATATAAATTCATATTTTTCACGGTTTGTGACAAAACTCGATCTAAATGAATTATCAATTTAAATTGCATCAGTAAATTCAATACTCCTACTGAACTACGCAGTTACTATACCTACTAACTCAAATACACAAAAACCATAACATAAAATAAAACGACTGAAGCGAATATGCTTCAAGTTGTCCCACGGATACACATAAAAAATTATGTGGTATAATTAGCCGTTGCCATTCCGGCCGTGTGTTGCGCAGTTTGATTATTTGGCGGGAAAACAGCTGACACATGGCGACGTGGCGCAACGCGTGGACGACATTTTCAACTTCTTTTTATACCGTAGTGACATGTGTTTGTTTTTAGATTCAACGGTTGCAGTATACGCAACGTGCATATATTGCATCCGAGAACTTGAGAGATATCTCCAGAAAAATTGAGGTTGAGATCAAAGTTCTGATGCTTAATTTGATAGGTACTAGTTCTTGAAATAACTTAGTGTAGCATTTTCGTCAATACATAATGATACTACCATAAAAAAAAACTTTAAATTGGAAATCAAAGAATTCTTAAACATCTTTACGTCTGTTCAAAGACATCCTAGGTACCTATAGACTCTTTTTTCTTGGGTATTCAACTGTTCTTCAATAGAAAAATAACATATATCATCAGGCAGTGCAAAAAGCAGGCAGTAACAAAGTAAATGCTTGAAATAAATTACGCAAATGTCGTAAAGCAGAGACCGTTGCAAGCAAGGAAAGGGTTTGACCAATCTTTCATGTCTTACCATGTTAGACTGGCGGATTGCAGGGCTGGCCTTGTTCTGTGAAATCGGTCCCCAGCACTAGTCTGTGGAATTTAGTTTCGGTATCTGATGCACTTTCCGCCAGAACAAGGCATTTTTCTACCTGGTAATAGACCTCAACTAAGGTGCATAGGTATTGCAGGCATTGGGAAAGTAATTAGTCTTAAAGCGACACGAAAAAAAATTATGTTAAATTGTTATGTATAATGTACTTAATAAGTTCGAAATAAAATTTGATATTTTATGTTAATTATACTATGTGCTTGGTTTCTTCACTCCTGGGCAGTGAAGAAACCAGTCGTCTATGCAAGTACCCTCTTACCTATTTCTGCCGCTATTCAGATGTGCAATGATTGCAGTTTTCCGGGTTGTAATATATACCGAGCCGGTATAACACACGGGCTGTGAAGCATTCCATCTTAGTCCTCAGCTGTGTGCACCTGTAACCTTCTCCGATTGAAGCTGATCGCAGGTGTCCATGGTCTGCAGTAGCCACCTACCGTCAGGTGGACTGATAGCTCTTTTGTCACTCCAATCCAATAAAAAACACACTATGCTTATTGATAAAATAGTTGTTATCTATTAGATTGTGTATTATTGACAACATTTTTTTTCTCTTATACAATATCATTGAAAACGACACGTGAGTAAAGAAAAACAAAAGTTAATCTTTTGTTTTTCTTTGCTCATGCGTCGCGAACATATTTTACAGCGAATTCTTTGTTTGGTCGCTGGTATTTTTTAATCAAATGATCTGGTATTTTTTAATGAATGATAAATAATAAGTAAATACATTAAAGGATTTTATGTCTTGATATGGATTAAGCTATTAGGGTCATTGTAAAGATATGGACGTCGGAAGTAGGCACATAAATTATTTTTTTCGTAACTCGATTGAGGGAGGTATCATTAATACACTGTCACAGCCTCCTTCTCAAATATTTTATAGGGTTTTGGAGCCAGGAAGGGCCTGCCACGCTGCTCCAGTGCAGGTCGGCAAGCTTCACATATCCTCGAAATAGTATTTATTTTTATTTCTCATACATACAGGTTTTCTCACGAAGTTTTCCTTCACCACCGAGCACCTGGTAAATACAGCACTTAAAATCACTATTAACATATTTTGTGGTGCCGTCACCAGGGAACCCACGTCGCTCGCGCTCTATGAAACTGAAGTGAGCGCCCTGACCACTAGGCTAATACATGATCCAAATAACACCCTGGTAGAGGAGACGTCCTCCCCAGCTAACGAGCTTCTGATTTACTTAAAAAGCTTTTAGTTATGTGATACTCAAACGACTGAACATAATATTGAAGAAATTAATACTTATCGATTACCATACTTTTTTTTAATTTAATCATCAAAATATTCACAAAGTAAAAGTCGTCTCCAAAATTTTACTGCCGATATTTTTTACAGTAAATTACCTAGTTTTTAAAATGTTATAAGATTTTTGATGTTCATAAGGCTTTTAATGATGGGTTTTAATGATCGGACGCCATACTTTATTTTAATTACAAAATTATGTTATTTAAAAAAAATCTACTCCTTAATTTTATGGCCGATTCTTTACTGTAAATTTATTACACTTTCCTAGTTTCAAAACCGTTATAACATTTTTATGTTCTTCGAGGTTAGTTATTAACCGTGTGGTATCGATGTGAGCCATACACGAGAAGAAAGGTCTTCCCATGGGCGTTGTATGTGGCGACTAAAATAAAACCCAAGAAAATCGCATAGTCTACCGACGAATGGCGGGAGAACCGTCTCAAACATTACCAGACCAAAATTAAGCAGGCCGTTGACGGACAGCAGCGTCTGAGGTGTCTAGGTAGTGTGATCGCCAATCGGCTCGCCGAGCGTGATGATAGGCAAATATTCCTTATGGGAGAGGTTTACGTCCTGCAGTGGACTATTTGTAGAATGGGCCGGATCGACCGGGTTGGTACCACGTCCTCGCAGAATACCGACGTGAAGTAGAGGCATCTTGTGCTTCTGCGTTTCGTTCTGTGAGCGAGGTAACCCAAAACTCCCAAATACCCATACACCTCTGGTGTTGCAGATGTACGTGTGCCAAAAAAAAACATGCGACCTTTTATAACAAAACTATGCGAATAACTAACTAAAAAGGTATATAAAATTAAAAGAGTTTTCATTAAATGTATGTTTGTAAAGGTCAAGACGCGTCGCAGATTCCCGAAAAAGTTAATACGAGCAATGGTACATAGCTTCAATTATTTGGATCAATAAAATTGTCGAATACTCTTAAATTAATCTTAAACTAAGAGTCGATTCGACGTTTTTTTGAGAGGCCTATGTTCAGCGGTGGACTTAAATAGGCTGGTATACATATTGAAAATTAAGTGTTAAGTGGACGTGGTAAGCCTCTCCACAACAACCACGTAAGGAAAGTAAGGGCTAATATGTCTTTATGTGACTCATAACAATAGAATTTCAATTGTTTCGAAGTTATGTCACGTGGAGGATTAATCTACATCACCTAGGAATTATTCACATGTTGAATCATAAATTTTAAATCAACAAAAGATGTTAACATTGAAATACTGTCAGCTCTATATATTAAAACGCAAAGTACATTTTCGAATACAGGTAAAATCAAAAGACGTGACGATGTGTACTCGTGTGTATTCGTGTAACAATATTCGAATGAGTTAGGTGTAAAGATAACTTACATGACAAGACGTTATAAACGGATTACTTACTATTTTAATCCCATTATTATTATTGCATTAATATTTACGATCTCTGAATATGAAAGAATTGTAAATCAGTACATCAATACATTAATAAAATAAAAAGAATAGATTAAATAGATGTGTCTAAACAGAATATGGACGTGGTAGAGCCAAGCGGCGGCTTTTGCTGCTGCGAATGCGCCTGCCCGACCGGGGTAGTACTATGACCTCGAAGAATAGCGGCGTGAAGTAGTGGCATCTTGTGCTTCTGCGTTTCGTTCGGTGAGAGAGGGAACCGGAGGCCCAGTTACTGTTCTTCTTCCCTCCTTCCCAAACATCCCTCCCTCTCTCCTTCTTCCTCCCCAAATGTCCTTAAATCCTTAAAGGCCGGCATCGCAACTACAGCTCCAGAGGAGATGTACGTGGGCGTCGGTAATCACTTACCAACAGGTGAGCCCCTAACTCGATTTTCCCCATTTGCATAATTTTTTTTATTAAATATAGATAAGTACATAAACACATTAATAAAGACAAATTAAATAGGAGGGTCTAGACAGAAAATGCGCTACAAACGGCTTTCAAAACCCTTCAAGTGTAACATAAGTTTAAGTCCTAACATGACTCATAACAACAACAAATATGAAACAATTGAAAGAAAAGTTGTGACACGTGAAGGCTTTAAAAAAATCTTGTGGCAGATGGTGAAATAACCATCTTCCATATGCCAGGTCGTAAATATCCTGGTAATGCAATCGTCAACTTGCCCGCCATGTGTAGCGATTACGGCAGAAGCTTTTACCCAGTAGTGAACTAATTACAGATTGTTAAAGAACGGAACTTTCTTCTTCTTTCAAACATTTTTTGTAAAGTTTGCCAACACTCTCTACGCTGGGCTAGCGGGTTGGTGAGTGCACTGCTGGTACCCTCGCACTTGTTTTATTTGTTCAACAGATTACTAGGGGTGGCTCCGGAACAACACTTGGGTGCAGGGTGACAGGAAAGTAAAATATAATTTGACTAATTGTATTGTTTGTAATTAAAAATAAATAAATTACTATCCCAATCTCTCGTATATATCAACCAATAGTTTCGTATATATCAACCAATAAATCAAACCGTTAGTTAAACCTGTTTTCATTATCTATATAAAATTACAGTTAAAATGAAGTAAAACTTTCACTCCGTGGTAGAGCCAAGCGGCGGCTTTAGCTGCTGCTGGAATGGACCGAATCCACTGGATTGATACCAGGGCCTCGCAGAATACCGGCGTGAAGCAGAGGCATCTTGTGCTTCTGCGTTTCGTTCGGTGAGTGAGGTAAGCGGATGCCCACATTCCCTCCCTATTCCCCTCCTCTTCCCTCCAATCTCCCAAATATCCTTAAAGACCGGCAACGCACCTGCAGCATCTATGGTGTTGCAGATGTATGTTGGCGACGGTAATCACTTACCATCAGGTGAACCGATTGCTCGTTTTCCGTCTTTTCCATAAAAAAAAATTGTCATCATAGCACCAGACCGACAAAGAAAAATGAAAAGAAGTATAAAATAAGAAGAATATAATATGTTAAGCAGAATCTCACTGCTACACTCCTATGTACTCTTATCCTTTAATTTGCATATCTAACATTTTATTAAGTTTTGTGCTCGCTATTCTTTTTCGTTATTGAAACTACGTCTCCTCAGCTCTCACCAGGCGATCATGTTTGTGAAAATTAAAAAATTACAAAAATTTTAAATCGCTTCCGTTCATTATTATTGATTTATGGTCACCAACGTGTCTCGATGCAGCATACTAATCAAATAATTTCGTAATTCTGCCACTCGAACATATCGCATGTCAGTACAGAAATCTAGGCAAAGTATTCATCCTTTCACTGTGGCCCCGCCATATACCAGTAATGGATATATTGGTTATTTTATGTCGGAGCAGATTATTTGTCTTGTACTTTACTCTTTGAATACAAATAAATAGTGTGAAGACGTCGTATACGAGATGTAGTGGGAAAATACCACCTCTCCAAACCAACCTACCAAACGCCAACCTCGTCTGCATGTGGTGCACTATGCCAGACAAAAAACGAGACCCTGACGACGATGACGAAATATCTATTTGAATTTTCAGCTGCATCTCTAGTTCCCTCGTAATTGTCAGACAAAAAAGATCAAGGGACATTCCAATGCTCTAATCAATATCGATATTAGAAAATAATTTATTAAAAATTTAATTTATTATTAAAAAAAAAAAAATGATATCTAAACACAATACCAAACGACAAATTGTCGAATGCTTTGATTTCTGGTGTCTGAAGCATATGAGTAAATATTTTTTTAATCATTCATTTTAATGAGGGTCCCTAAATAATTTTACTCAAACGACACATTCCGGATGCGTTCCGTTTTACGCAAGCTTTTTATACGAATGTCATGCGAGTTTTTGGCGAATACGTATATTAGTTATCGCCAATACGTATACACTCTTAAGCTCCAGGGACAGGTAACGTATCGACATCAAACATCTATATAGGCTAACAAGACCAGAGCCAGGTTCCTTAATTCCGAACAGCTGGAATTTAGCGGGAAGCTTTATTTTACGCGATAATATTTTATTCGAGTTCTGGCTTCGGCAGCATTGATAGCCCGTCTGGCTCTGACAGCAAGGGGTTGCGTAAGAATCAGTCACTCCCTAGCTTCCTGTGGGTAACGTCATAGTAAGAGGCGACTAAGAAAAAAGCTTTGAAATCTCATGCCCATCTCCAGAAGGATACCCAGCAACGAAGCTTGCCACCCCTTTCCCGGTAGTGGGTAGCCAAGTGGAAATACGTAATCTCTGTCTTCCCCTAAGGGTCAAGGGCGTGAATGCACATAAATAAAATTATTCTTGACTTTAAAACAAGGTTAACAAGGGTTTGTTAAGTTTTACCTGCTTATAATATATATGTTATACATCTTAAGCAGGTAAAACTTAACATACTCACGGCACTCACCCCGGGAAAAAAAGTAAAAGTAACCAATCTCTTTTCCCAGGTTTCATTGCATCTTCATACCAAATTACATAGAAATCGGTTCTGCCGTTTGCGTATAATTGAAAGCCAAACATCCTAACAAACATACATATATTCACTCGGATTATTCATAAATAAACAGTTGACTAGCTCGTCCCTATGTTTGTGATCGCTACATATCTGCGCTTGTTTACTGTCGCCGTTATGTCTCTGGAAACATTCTACAGTGAGGGTAGCATTTAAAAAAAAGATTAAAAAAATTTACACAGGGACATTGTGAACACCGTGCTAAATACTAAGACGTGGGGTGGGATACGAGTTAACAGGGCCGTGGGGGAGTTGTACAGTCGTAAGACTCTAGGGTGCATACTGTAAAAGGTCGCGTGAACCGTTAAAATAACGTTATAAATAGAACTTAACGTTTAAATTGCACCAATTGAATTATGAATATATCATCTCTATACATTCGATATAGCCTGTTTGTTTGAGCATCGAACCCTAGAAAACGTTAGAAGGTTAAGCATTATTTTAATACCATTGTCACTCTTTGAACGCAAATGACTGCAAGTGAATTTAATACAGTTCGAGAGAAACAATCGACTTTAAGCCCTATTCTCTCTCTCGGGTAGGATATTTTCTTCAAATTTAAATAGACTTTACAACAAAAAAACATTAAAATCCGTTTACAATCAGCGAATAAATAGCGTAACATACATACAAAAAAATACAGACGTCGATATCCTCCGCCTTGTTTGAAGTCGTTTTAAAATGGTGGGTATTATAACACAGTTTTTTATCGGGGAGCAGAGCAAATAATGTAAACAAAGTGTATGAAAACCCAAAATCATTAGACGAACAACGACAAAAGACATTAAAATCTGTCACCCCCCGTGGGTGTCGTAAGAGGCGACTAAGGTAAAAGACCTTACATCCAAAGAAAAATCTCGCGTGGAAATCTCGAGGAGCAAACTTGGCAAAGAAGCTAGCTCGCTGCCGTCACGTTCCCAGAGAGACGGTAAGTGGGTAAGAAACCCTTATGGCTGCGCTGTAGTCGTGCCAAATAAAAATGCGCAATCTTTGCCTAAAGGTGACAGGCAGAACTTAGCTAGTTTAATAACATATTTAATAGTAGTGGTGGTAATGGCGTAGTTTAATAGTGTAATAGTTCACCTATCCGACAACAACTGGACCAGGAAATCGGTTTTTAGCTCGACATCATCCCTCCCACTCCTCCCGCTAGCTGCCCTCTCTTGTCCCTTCGACGGCCATTAACCTTTCAAGGATAAAAATATGTTAAAAAAATTGTTAGTAAGTGGAGTGAAAAGGAAACTAGATGTAAATAAAATTTAGTAAAAAAGACTCACAGACACCGATACCTATGTATCGGTGTCTGTGAGTCACTGGCTGGTTTCACTGAACACTCGCACCGTTGAAAATTCCATCGCAACATGCTGAGTATTCTCCAGTTCCCGAACAGAGAATTTAAAGCATACGAACCTAGGAATAAGGTTATCTTGTTAATTGCATGTATTGCTTTGATGGGAATGGCAAGCGGCTCAGCTAATGGTAAGATATTACCAATCTCCCATGTGGTCACCTGCAAAACCAGAGCAGCTACAGGTGCATTGCCGGCCTTTAAGGATATTTGGAGGAAGGGAGGGATGACGGGGATGGGGGTTGGGGGAGAGGGAAGAGACTGCCGCTTGGATCACACACGTTTTAAATGTATTAGAATAGGTATACAAAATTGCAACTTTTTTATAGGTGTCATGCGTAGGGTATTCTTAAAAATAAACAAATAAACCTTTCTTTCTTAATCCCGACAGATACATGGATCTATGCTTAATGTTGATGGTACAGTGTGCAAGGTTATTTAGAAAAAGTCCAGAAATGTACATAAAACTTCCGGAGATCAGCAAGCGAAAGTATAGATCTCTTTGGGAACTGATCACGCGGAAGACATCCAATCGTTCCACTTCTTGGAACTAAACGGGAAGTTATAAAATAGATAATAATTATTATTATTCAATAAAATCGATTTTGGAACGGCTCCAGAATTTGCTCACTTGGCAGTATTATGTAAACTACGATGCACAGGAAGTGCTCTATTACGATAACGGTTCACTGACACTGATGATACGACAAAAATGTTAGATTTATATTATTAAATATAGTATAGTACCGCGCCTTTGACGGTCGCATTGCTTAAGCATAACGCTAATTCCGTGGGGGTTTATACCGGTCCGGCTTTGCTGATCCCGACATAACCGGTCACTGCCTTCAGTGACAGTTGAATGGTTGTACTTTTAGTCCACGAGACATTAAACCAAAAGCGAAAGACAGAGTAATTAACCCTCATATCTATACCGTTAGGTGAAAGATAGACAAGCGTCAGGCAAGAGCTTTGACCGTTCGTACGTCAGCCCCGCACCGAAATAGCCGCTCCGTGGAACTTTGGCACCGCCGACCGCAGCAGGAGACGCTTTCCTAAATTCGATTCCTTGTTCTATTTGAGTAGTGTTGAGCTAAGCGAATTACGTATTTGAAAAATTCAAACTTCCGTAAAGTTCTTAGTATAACAGAGATCAAGATTGTTTTCATGTAGACGGAGGGATGGACTCACCTCTATCTTATACATGACCTGACTTTATTTATATATAAGTTGGTAGTAACAGTTTGTACTTGAATGTACGCTGTCGGAGTCTGTCTGTACGAAATTAGTAAATAATTAACTCCAGTTTGTATAATTTCAGTCATATTATGTATTATGCATAAGTAGTCTGTTCCACCATTTGTTGAAGAGTAGGCGATTTTTGTGGTATATCCCTTAGTCGGACGATATCACATTCACATGATGCGATTTGGTTATGTAGTGTTGTCCACTAAAATCCGACATTCCACAAGTCAAAATCAACGCGTGTCACTACTAATATATCCGTAATCCTCACAAAAACTTTCAAATAACACAATCGTTTCCGAATCCACAATAGTCGTGTTTTTTTTCTAATTTCTAATACATTAAATCCTATCTTTCCGTAAGAGATGATATCATCTCATGGAAGGATCCGAGAGCAAGCACGGCTTGGTTTCAACACACGCTTTAACATTTAATATTACAATTTATGAAAATTAGATTTCTTTGCAGATCATCAAAATAGCTCAAACTACGAGTATATAAAAAAATGCCACAAAGATCTCGTTTTACACTCGACTAGTAGATTTATAACTCCTGACAGGTGACAACAACTGTATGTTCTATCTATATTTAAATATATATATATCTATATCTAAATATTTTGCGAATGTATTACATGATTGCAAAGTCTATAGTGATGCGCTTCTTCCACTGTTTTACTATTCTATTACTTCTCTTAGCTAATTATCTAATATTAAATAAAATACTTTTGTCTCTAAAGAAACCGCCAGCGAAACCCGGCATTCATTCCTTAGAAGGTTTACCGATACTCACCACGCTTGGCATACGACTTGTTGACCGCACTATTCTGTACTATTTGGGTTCGACTAGTTCGGCTGACACTACTGCCATCTTTCGGTCGCCAGAGCCACGTTTGTTTGCTAGCACGGTGAACTGTATGCGCGTGAGGTTGTCATTTGAAAGAAAGAGATGTATGTGTATTCCCCCTCCGTAGGTACATTATTATTAAATAGGTATTAATAATATTCCATATGGCTGTATCCAGGTGCTTATTTTTAATTTCAAAGTCAGCGTCCACACTGTGAGATTATCGTACCACTACAACTGTTGATTTAGTGGTCTTTTACCAATTAACACGTGCACGGCGGCGAAGGTGGGTGAAGGAGAATCGTATTTTTTTGTAATACGAAGGTTACACCTAAAAAAATCAAATCGTGATGGGATATGTTTTTTTTTTGCCCAGTTCGAATTAGAAAACAAAACTAATAGTTATTTGTGCTTCCGTAGTCTTTAAGATTTCACAAATTAAATATAATAACGTTTCTCAACACTAGCTTGGTCTACGTTTTTCCCGCTCAAACTTGTAAGATTATTTTCAGCCGATGACATACAAATGCACTCATACGACGGTCGGCCATTGCTTACATTAGCGCTCCGAATACATTGTCTAGGTTTATGTAGATTATACACTGAATGTTTTAACGCACTAAGTGATTTTTAGCACCAAATTAACGAAATAAACAAACCGTTTCTTTGAAATGCAATTTCTGTTTACCTCATGACCTGTTGAACCTACCGTTATTATACTTTAAGGGATATACGAAAAGTTCTTTTCTAACGTTTCACTGACCTATTCTGCTTCTGTATTTTGTAGCAAACAATGAACATCCTATTGTAATGAAAGGAGAAGTAAAGAATAGTCTATAAATATTCACTGCTGGTCAAAGGCCTCATGGTGCTGGAGCCGGGAGGAGTATGCCACGCTGTTTTGGTTGACGGACTTCACATTATCCTCGCGAGCAATTTATTTTAATTTTGAGAAATTCTGTTTTTCATTGTTTACCTGCCTTACCGGTTCTCTCGCAATGTTTCTCTTCTTCGCCGAGCCGTCTATCCTTCTAATATATTCTTGTGCTTTATCATCAGAGCTAGGATTAGACGCATTGTCAGAGACACAACACAATACAGCCATCCGAAAGCTAATAATTTGTCTGCGGCTGACATTCTATTATTCGATTCGAACTTAGGACCCATGGTTCGTGTGTGTTCACACGTCGCGTATTATTAAATTATTGCTTTAATGACGCCTTGACCACTAGGCTACAGAAGCTCTTAATTTCTACAATTTACATTTAAACAAATACTATTGAGCTTTATTTATGGGTTCGTTCGATAAATTACTGTAAAGGTAATAAAAAGAAATATATAAATAAAATGTTTCACTTTGTCTGGCGGGGTTTCGCTTGAATATTATAATACTGTGTATATTAGTATAAGCTCTCATGCCTGTCACCCATACATAGTAGGCAGAGATTAAGAATCTGTAAAAAGCATCCACGGGTACGACGAAAATCCCACTAAGGTGAGAAAGGAGCTCTCAGAAATGATGTATATATATATTGATATTAAAAAAGAATAAACGCACTTTTTTGCAAATGGAACACTAAATTTGCCCGCACGTATCTATGGAAACATTTCGAACTTATTTTTACGTAATTTTGGGAGGCAACTGCTCCTAAACAGTTCTGACGCAAATCCTAGACTGGATTGGGCAAGCGTCCAATCAGTTTAAAAATGGTGAAATGTACTCCCCATTTTATCGCCATTTGCGTATGTTGTGTTTATATAATTTATGTTCGTTGTATGACAAGTTCAATGTACGTTTGTATTTAAGTACACGTATTCTGTTGTGCTTAATGTTTCCTTAATTGATACTTTTGATTAAATATATTTCGTATAACTATTTAGTACATAAAACGCAAAAGACTTCTTGAACATACTACCTTAGTTGATCCAGATATAATATGACTTCTTCATACCGATAGGTATACCTTAAGCTCTAAAGAGAGTTGTAGCAGATCACTATTTTCGACAATCAATTTGTGGAAAAATACTCGAACATGGTTATCCAGTAGATCTTTCACTAGAGAAATGCCAGTAGCCTTATAGTATAGAGACTGCGATGCATGTCTGCGAGCCTGTCCTTCGACTACAGTCGTGAAACAGACTGTAGTCGAATGACAGACTTTCATTCTTAGTTAGTTAACAGCAATTATTAAGTATTTATTAAGCAAATTAAAAAAAGAACCAATCTATCTTGCCGTCAAAATTTACAATCATCAGAAACAACATCATAGGACAGAGCAATGCTCACTCCGTAACTCCATATGCGTATTAATGCCAGACCTAAATTAATGTGAATCATATTAATTAGTGTGGGTAAATGTAATGCGTCCGCGTCGAGGCAAAGTAAATTAGTTTTAAACAATGGAGCGTATATCTAATGAAGTTTTGTCGCTTTTAACCTATCCTTTACCCATGAAATTAGTAACACAGACAAATCTGCTATTCTCTTTAACCTAAAAATCTCCTAAAAGAATGATAAATATCAATGTTTGTCGATGTGCCACGTAGTGACTCCAACGCCACTCTATCGATTGAGCCCATATTTATTGGTTATGTTCGACATATTACTGGAATACTTTTTTTTATTTGCTAAATTTCAGTTAGTAAATGATTAAAATTATGTTTCCATCAACACAGTGTAAGGGGCCAGCCTTTAAATAGTCCACTGCTGGACATAGACCTGTCCTATTAGGATTTAACGTTATAGCCACGCTCAGCAAGCGGATTGGCTTTAGACGCGGCTGTCCGTCGTCGGTCTGCTTAATTTCGTTATTGAGATGGTTTTTGTGCTAACTGTCTGTAAGACACCCACAGGAAAAAAGGGGGTTACAGATTCTACCTACCTTTGTTCTGTTCCGCCTATGAGGCGACTACGAGGAAACCTTACAAATCTCATGGAAATCTCCAGGAGAGAACCAGGTGGCGAGGCTGGCCTCCCATCACGTTCTATCACCCGGAGAGGCCAATATTGAGTCACGGAAGTCTGTTTGGCTACAATGAGTCGTGCCTAATAGTAATGTTCAATCTCTGCCTATACCTATAGGCGTCAGATGTGAGTGTTAGTGCAATAATAATATTGTAATTCCATTAAAATTACAAACTTCTTTTTTCGGTCTTTCATATGGCAATAAAAAAATCGGATTACCTTTTCTTTGTTTCATTGATAAAAAAAATGTTTCAAATTAGAACAAAGTGCCACGCCCTCTATAGTTTGAAGCGCTGGCATTTAGCCGAGTGTAACAAGCGTTGTAAAATAATATTGTGTCCGTGGAAATTAGATGCAAATAAATGTTCAATTTAATTATCAATTGTTATTACAATGCCGATGGGCATATGTTAAAGTATTATTGACAAAACCAGAGCAAAGTAACTTCATCCGTCGAATGCTCAATCAAATACAACAATGCAATATCACAATAAAATATTATCACAATCGTGATCCCACCTGGACGACTTTGACAACGCCGATATTATCTGGGTGGTTAGATCAGGAAACCGCTGTAATCATGTTATATTATTATGTAACTCTAAATAAGTTAATAGTGGCAAAGCAATGGCACAAACCGAATAACTGACACAAGAAGAGACGGACAACGCATGGAAATACAGGGAGCTTCGTTATCTGATTAAAGGTCAAGTTTCTTTTTTCACGTGTTTGCAAAAGATAAATAGATACAGCTGCAGTCAGACATTCGACAGATACCAAATGACTCATTAAAGTAACGTCTAATACTTAGATTTCCTCACTTCTTTCGCTTTTGACAGTATCGGATGATTTTCCAATGGATAAACAGACAGACGAGGGATAAGGATCTAGAACGTTTTGACCTTTTTCTGCCATCACTCATCTATCAATCCGGAAGGCACTATCAATCACTAACACATTGTTGGAAATTTCTAGATCGGCATTCAGACTTCCTACTGGCACTACCTATAATATTATAAATGTGAAAGTATTTTTGTTTGGATGTTTGCCTTTCAATCGCGCATAAACGTCTGAACCGATTTTAATGAAATGTAGTATGGAGATACCTTTAAGTCTGGAAGAGGACATAGGCAAATTTCCAGGAAAGCCTCGGGAAGATTGTCCACTTGGAAGAGGCTGCGCATGCAAGCTAGTAGTATCTGTGTATCCAGGCTCGTCGAAGTATTTCAGAGCACGCACCGGCCGCGTTGCGTAAAACTGTAAACATTGCAAAAATTGAGATGGAGCAGACTCCGCGAGCTCTAACACGTAGATAAAAATCGAAATAGATTTGGCTAGGCGCCGTGTGCGCAGCGACTTCGGAAACTGGGTCGGCTGACTGTTTACCGTGTCAGAAATGCGGCCGAGCCACTTTGGATCTCCGCTCCGCAAACAATGTAGTTGGGGTAACCTTTACAATCTGTAACACAACACGTGTGATTATCTCTGCTAGTTAAAAACTGAATAAAAAAAAAAAAGTAAATGTAGGTATACTACAATTCACTAATACAAGTCTTTGAAAGGGAATTCTGAAATGTTTCAACGTATATTTTGCTACTCCATAGACCTCTGTCAACTGCTATGAAAAGGTGTTTCCAAGAATGCGACCAAAGACACTGCTCGCTATCATTAATCTTTTTATTTTTTGGAAAAGGGGGCTAACGAGCAAGCAGCTCACCTGATGGTAAGTGATTATGGACGCCACCTACATCTGCAACACCAAAGGAATTGCTTGCGCGTTCCCGGTGTTTAAGGATATTTGAGTAAAGAGAGGAGAATGGAGAGGGCCACCACATTGGGCGGATTGGAGAACCCACGCTTTAGGTTGACGATTCTCCTTATCACTTGTTATTTGGGTTCTTTATAGATCTCTGGCTTTTTTTCTTTCTATTTTCTTCGATGAACTTCGAAGATAAACGAACTAACTGTCCACCTGACGGTAAGTAGCTACTGAAGCCCATGGCCACCTGCAAACAACTTCCATCGAGGGTAGTAACACACTCCTGAGGATAAAGATGGAATACCATACTCACGTAATTATACTGGCTCAAACCGGAATAGTGTGAATAAGAGTGTGGTATTTACCCAGATGACTCGTAGGCAGAGAAGGAATCTACCACCAATTAAATCTTCTTCTCGCATAAGACCGCTAATGTCACTAGTCCTGATGTGACTATGTGACAAAAGTAGTTCAATTGTTTCTGTTCATCAGTCTCAGTTACATCGGGTAAGTTGTTCCGGCACGTTATAGTGACTACGAAGTTGTCAACTTCTGATAGTCATCAGAAGTAATCGCTGTGGTTGAATCGGCCAAAAGGACCTCTATAGTAATCTAGTAATAATTTAATACAACTTTCACAAAACAAATAGAACAATATCAAAAATATTTTTTATTTTTTTAACGTATATGTACATACGACTATTTATCAACCCGGAAAACGGCGGGGAAAGAGAAATTGTGATTTTCATTTTTTCGAGTATTTAAACACGGAATTCGTAAATGCCCTCGACTCATCGTTTCCTTATTGTATTAATTTCGTTCAGAGCAGTTACTGAGTGCTGTTGTCTCCCGGGCGCTAATTTAAAAAAAAAGTAAGGAATTTTTTCCTGCTATTCATAAGCATTCCGCGCGCCATAGACAATATACAATTTGTTTTAACGCAGTACATGTATTTTTTGCCAGTACCAGTTGTTTACAAACATATTTTCCCCATATATTTCTGGTACATATCATAACTGATATTAATACTCAAACAATATAATTTGATTTTAATACGAGATTTTATTATTATTATAGCCATGCCAGCCATCTGTTAGCCATTATCTCCTTAATCTTTTCGGTTTTTATTATGTTTTACATCTTGTAAGCATTGCAGATGTTCTGATATTAATTTACGAGTACATACATACGCGTATATCCTACTTTGTATACTAATATTATTAATGCAACAGTAATTCCGTCTGATTATCTGTTACGTTTTTACAGATAAGTCGCGGAACCGAATTTGATGAAATTTTGTATGGAAATATCTTGTATTATAAGGAAGGACATAGAAGCAAAATTTTCCATGCGAACGAAGACGTGGACGAAAGCTAATATACGAGAAAAAGAGAGGTTCTGGTTTCGCATTGTTGTGGTAAAGAAAAAGAACAAATTTTTTTTGGTATATATAAATTACAATTTATACCCATAGCACTGCGGTATTCTTCATTATACCCTAATAGCCGATTTAGAAAAGCAACATTTTTGAACGATTGATCTGCTAAATTGTGTCTTTTTCGTCGTTGGTTGCTATGGTGATCATTAGTGTTATATTGTAACTCGATGTGGTGGTTGTAGATGCTCTTCTCTTCAAGGGGCTAGATAATACACACTATTTTAATTTAGTATTCGGATCTGAGAGAATTAACCTTTTGTCTTGTCCATCTGAAATATGTAGAAATACATTCCCGTAATGTTACACACGACTCTAACAGCCCAAAGCTTTCACTGCGGAGCACGTATTTTAGTGCCGCAAGTTACCTTACACAAAACACTGACTCGTCTACATTAAGATCAAAGAAAGGGTTAGAGAACGGGGTAATTTCAATCATCTAGATTCTAGAGATAAACACTAATTAGTGTTGTACAAATGTTGAACCACGGCTTAACAGGCAAGTATGCTGAACACGGAGCCACGTGGTCGTCTGTCAAGATATAATAAAGAGTTGGCGTCATTCATACCTTGTTACTCATATTGCCAATGACCTACTCTTCGAATGACGAACACGTTTGCCAATTATCTTCAAACAACGAACCGACCCCCACTTTCTACCGTTTTATAACAGTTGATAAATTTTCGAAAACGATTCTCTAGTTTATTCTTCTTCGTTATAAAATTAGTGTTGATATAGACAACATACCGTCTCAATTAATGATTGACTTTCACTGGATAGTTGATCTGCTTTAAAGATTTCACGTAAACAACTAAAAATTAATAATGAACCGGCTAGTTACAAAAATAATGCTGCTAATTGATAATTGATAATCTTCTTTATAAGCCTGTCCTGTATGTACGTATATGTAAGTCCACTACTGTACACAGAACTTTTTCCATTAAAGCGGCAAACGAATCTGGCACGGTAAGCCTGAAACACTTGTCCATACTCTCCACCCTGGGCAAGTAGGACTTTCTTACACTAAAATTTTACTGATTCAGACATTAAGTGTCAGAGGGCAGAACATCGCCCCACAGCCACAAGATGCACCACCCACCCACATGCAAAAGAAAAACTATACCATTTTTTTCTTTTATATTATATTTGCTTTTTCCATAGAGAATAAAAGAGGCGAATATGGTAGCGGCGAAATAATATGCCACATCCTATCTACCCCTGAGTGTCTTAAGAGGCGACTGAGGTAAAAGATTTGAAAATGTCATAGTTAGCTCCAATAGTAAACCCAGCCCACAAGACTCGTGGACTTTACAGGCTGTGATCTCATCATGAATACTTGGTCTTGACTATTTCGACCACGGTGACAAACGCAGGAGATATTAGAGTTTTCGTTTTATTGGATTGTGTTGAAAACGAGCTAACAGTGCACCTGATGGTAAAAGCTACTGCAGCACATGGACACCAGCTAAACACTGCAGTCAAAGAAGTTTATAGATGGGTTATAAGATCGAATGCCTCAAACCACGTAATTACACCGACTCCTTTCAAACCGGAACACAAAGGAAAAGACGACTCCTAGGCAGGAAGGAATCTTACCTTGACACCCTGTAAATAGACCACTGCAGGACATATGCCTCTCCCATAAGGCAGATTTCCCATAATCGCCATGTTCGACCAGCGGTTTGGCGATCCCAGTACCGATACCGATACTAATAAACATAACCATGTCTTGGAAGTGAAAAATTACACGGTATCATTTAATCGTGGAATTACTTCACCCGAAATTGTTGTGATTTTGAACTGTAACAAAAGATGAAACGTTAAAAAGTAAACGGAAAATAAGTTCTTTCACGAATTTCTTGGACGGCTCGGTGGCGTAGTGGCTAAGCGTTTAGCTGCGGCGCTGTGGGTCGCGGGTTCGATACCCGCACGGGACTAGTATTTGTATGGACTACAAATAATAGTTCCCGGTCTTGGTGTTTGTCCAAGTACAATTCATGTATGTAAACTGCCTCCGCGACACAGGAGAAATTCCTACAGCGGAAGGTAACGATTTTAATAAAAAAAAATATATATAGAATAATTTCACGCCGAATAGCCCAAAATACAGTCATACGAATATTTTTGAGGCATTTTTCACGTTATACTCGTACACCCGTGAATACGGTCTCTGACAAGGCTATGAGATCAAACTATCAGAATTCGCAAAATTTTCTGTTACGTATTTGGACCGTACGCAAAAATAAATCTGCAGTGACGCGTTACCGATATTTTTCCTAGAAAATAAATACTAATAAGTTGCCCGCATAAAACTCGTGATGCAAAGGAAACCTTTGCGTAAATTTATTAGTATAAGCATTTTTCCCCTTTTCTTAATACAATAGTTTATTTTAGGAATGTCACGTGTGTTTTACGTCTAACATTTGTATAAATGTACGTCACGGAAAAGTTATAAAAAACAAAGGAAAGAATAAGTTTTCGCTTTTTAAGAAGAATAGAACCGAAATTATTATCAACAACCTTCTAAAAGCTGATATTACGTATTTCTTATATTGTTTAAGAGTCAAACCATTATTTAACGTTACATAATATATAATCATAAAGTAACATTATCATATCGACGCTTACTCTGCATGATGCAACTTTAGACCTTTTAGCGAGGTTTAGTTTTCATTTGGTGCAATTGTTCTATGCTGTAAATATTGTGAAACTTTTTATTAGATGTACAGATCTCGTGACGCCACTAGTGTTTGCTTTCTTTTAATATTGACGTTCAAATATACTCTGAAAAGACCAAATCTAAATACATATATTCCATAATAACGTTCAATATTACATTTGTTGCATCATCCGTCTGATGCAATGTCTTTGTACTAAACCCTACGCATTGTGACAAATTTGCGATATCCGATTCTAAGTTATACAGTGGGTGCCGTAAAATTTGACAGGACAAATGCCGGAAAAATGAGGATTCATCCCATCACATTGTCAGCTTTGACTAATCGCCATGCTTGGTAGGCGTATTGGCGATCGGCTCCAGACACCTGCCTAATAATAATAATTTCGAAGACACCAGACGCAGCAGCATGATAGCAGTACGGAACGGAGCAACATTATTACATAACATAATAATATTACGATTTCGGACCAGAACCGAGAAGACATGAATTGGGACCGTAAAAACTAATTAATTGTAATTGTATTTGTTTTTGAAAGAAAGGCCTTATCAACCGTCTTCTTTACCATCCCCTAAAGAGTACTGCCGGGCATAAGACTCCTGAGCGAGGATTTAACACCCTTCCATACTAATACATGATACATAACAGACTTAACAGACACCTCGCCTCTTAAATACAGAAGCCCGTTTTGGAAAGAAGTCATTGGAGAAGTTTTGCCATATGGTTATTGCATCATCTTCGTTTGTAATCGATTTTATTTGTTTAGGACAGCCAGTAATCGATACACTAAACCATACATACATAATAAGAATCGTACAAAATATCAGAATAGTACTTGATTGTCGAAGGATATCACAACATGCAAAAAAATACTACACAAGTGTAAAAAAAAATGTTATTAATTAAAGTGCCTTAAAGTAGATCATAATAGTTTATAAAATCATACACTACAACGTTCTTGCAAACAGAAATCATTTAGAGATTTATCGTCGAATATATAAGAGATTGATCCGGAGAATAGGGTTTTGATAAAGTTTAGTTTTACTGACATTTCTGTATGACTCAGTTGCTGGTTAAATTATACCGCCGTCACTATGTGAACAAAAGGAAATCTAAATGTTTAAAAAATAATAGGATATCATCAACAATGAGTAGGTAAAATTTTGATTGGTACATAACATACAGAGATATTGCATCAGATGGGTGATGCAATTTTTTTTTTTGGACTACTACTAATGCTTTTGATATTCCTGTTAACCACTCCGACTAAGCAATCATGCTTAGTCACAGGCTCTAAAGCCAGTATCTGGAGAGGTTCACGAGGTCCTCGACAAAAGTCGAATGGCGGGTGCGAATCTAAAAATACGTCATGTTTCGCAATCCGCACCCTAACACACCTATAAATATTTAACGTTATTGTGGAAAAGATGAACTTAAATTTTAAAAGATAAATATTTAAATTTAAACATCAACAGAGGACAATTGCGGGATACCTCTTTGGCAGCCAAGAAAACATTATGTGGTTGCATAAATGGCGATCATAAAAATAAGCAAGGTACAGTAGCAGCTTATAAGCGCCCACCGCTAAGCAAACGCCTTCTTCTCAAATATCTGAGATGGTTTCGATGCCGGGTAGGGCCCGCCACGCTGCTCCTGTGGTGGTTGGCTCCGGAAAATTATTTCTTAGACATGCAGGTTTCCTCATGATGTTTCCCTTCACCGTCGAGTACGTGGTAGATACAACATTTAAAATTGCTATTAACAATTTTAGTGGTGTCGGCACCGGAGATCGAATCCAAGTCACTCGCGCTCTATGAAACTAAAGCAAGCACCCTGTCCACTAGGCTACCACGGCTCATATACATGTAACATAAGAATATTTAGGATTAATAATACATCTAGAGAAAAGAGTTTTACAAATGAGTCACTGAATATTATTTAGTGAATAACACACACGTACTGATGTTGCGTCAGACAGATGATTAGAATTCTGCACGTACGCGTCTCTCACTCGAATAATTTGTCATAATCGGCACGCTTGGCAGTCGGCGTGGGAATTTAACGCCATTAGGAAAATAAATGCTATGTAAGTGTGGCTTTGGCTGGCACTTTTGTGGAGAGGCCTATGTTCAGCAGTAGACAAAAATATACACTAAAAGATATATTCGCCTTTGTAAAAAAATTATTAATAAGAAATATTGATGA
Source organism: Bhutanitis thaidina (assembly GCA_029286595.1). NCBI lineage: Eukaryota > Metazoa > Arthropoda > Insecta > Lepidoptera > Papilionidae > Bhutanitis > Bhutanitis thaidina. The sequence continues at coordinate 4,264,024 of JAGSMS010000009.1, read as the reverse complement.
TATATATGATATAAATGATGATATGATATAAGAAATTAATAATAAAAAAAAGGTCTGACCATACCGGGATAGTACCACGGTCTCGAAGAATTATGGTATTCTTCGAGACCGTGGTATCCCTTTACCCCTCCTCTCCTCCTTCCACTATCCCTAAATATCCTTGAAGACCGGCAACACACCTGCAGTTCTCTATTGTTGCAGATGTACGTGGGTGTCGGTAATCACTTTCCATCAGAAGCGTCGCATGCTCGTTTGCCCCTTTTCCGTAAAAAAACCTATGGTATGGAGTAGCAGGTTCTTTTACATGCGGTGCAGAGGTTACATACATGGTGAACATAAGAATACTTAAGATTAATAAACAAACTTTATAACAATGAATATTACAAATGTGTCACTGATCAAAAAGTTTTTGTGAATAAAATACGTACGTCGCGACAGACAAATGATGGAAGAAGAAATATTTAGCATCATACAGAAAAGATGAATATAGATTTGGAAAGAGAAATTAAAAGTGTATTATCTAAATGTCAATAACATAAATAAACAAACATCAATTGCGTCACGAGATTTGTCAATATTTACAACATATGACAATTATATCAAATGAAAACTAAAGCTCGCTGAAAGGTCCATAGTTACGTCATACTTGTACAGATATACATACTATTCCGTCATCATGCACAATAAGCAATGTCGTGAAAACTTTAAGATTAAATTATACTATTAAATCATGGCTAGAAGTTTAAAGAAGATATTGTTAATATATTTAATGGATAAAATTGTGTAATGAAAATAATGGTCCCATCTAATTATTAATGTCTTTCAGGTGACGTGGACAAAAACATTAGATGTAAAAATATATACACGTGATGGTACAAAAGTAAACAATTATTTTAAGGGCATATTGTTTTACCACTGAACTTACGAAAAATAAATTGCTGAAACTTTAAATTTTTATGGGTTGCCCCCAAAAAAACAGCATTTATTTTCAAGAAGAAATATCGACAACGTGACCTTCGCAGATTTATTTTTACCCACGATTTAAACACGTAATAGAATTTGCAATTTCTAATAGTTTGATCTCACTAAATGATTCCAACCTTGTCCGAGACCGTATTCACGGATGTACAACGTGAACGTGAAAAATGTTACAAAAATATTTATATGATTTTATTTTGAGTCAATCGAATTTGAATTCGCAAGGAAACCACTTTTCCGCATAGTTTTTTAAGATTATAATAGAATTTATGGAATATAACATGACATACGTCCGAGACATAGCTGTAGTACATTTTGATATAAATGTACTACAGCTTCCTCAAAACAAAGAGGTTGCTACATCTGTCGGCTGGGAATTGAATTCCTAGTTTTTATTTGAGTCCCAGATTCTAGATACTATGGTTCGTAAGAACGAAGCATAGTATCTAGAATCGTTGTGTTTTGCCATTTTTGCGTGAGCACTGGCGTTTCCTGATCGAGCTGAACCATTTCTTTAAAAAGATCTGCCACACCCTTACTTGTCGTTAATGTCGTCCGTCGGTGACGACTAAGAGACAAGTCTACGTAATCTCATAGCGTTCGACAGATAGCGAATTAACCATCACAAGAAATACAAAGACCGATAAATAGACTACTCTATGTCTCTATGACTGCTTCCTAACATACTACCATCTTAATCGCTTATGCTACTAAATGCATAGGAGTCCGAACATAAGAGCATCTTCATTCAAACTTTACTGCATACATTTTATGCCAAAGTACACTAATATTTAGGCAGACATTTTAAGTATTAAATGTCAAAACTCCCATAAATATTAAATATATGCGCTCATTTTATTTCATATCCTACAGCTGGCATTTTTTATGTTATTACCCATAATTCATTAAAGAATATTCCTAATTAGAATTTAATTCTTAAAGCGTAGCAGTTATATGTGCGTTTACACGTCCCAAACGAACGAAGATTATTTTTCTTACGACACTATTGTTCGTTATGAATTTAAGATACATTTTAATCAAATATACTAATTGAAATGACAAATTTTTGTCAATTGATATGTGGTAAATATGTAAAGTGAACATTGAAAATTTAGTGCTACTAACGAAATACACTTACGTTAATTTATTATAAAAGAGAAAGCGTTCGCTTAAGACTTACGGCAGTTTAGTCTATTTTATTACTACAGATTTCCTTTATTTACTTCTGACACAACACATAACTGGAAAGAATTTAGCCTTCACGATCAAAATTACTTTCTTACACAAATTTAAAAAGCATTGTACAGCAAACGCCTTAAATTATATTATATCAAATTATATTAGACCAAAAATGCTCTTACACAAAAAGTCCATCAACTCTCATTTCAATACCGAACAAAATATAGAGTTCATGTTCTCTGTAACCTGCACATTCGGATTCGCGGTGTATAAACGGACTGTTACGTAACAAACTTGAATGAGCAGCTTACGAAGAAGCCGAGGCGTGCCGGAAGCTACCCCACCCGCCTTCATTAATTACATGGCAACCGGCTCTACAACTTAGTTAATTTCTAAGCTTATTTTTTTAAAACTAGTTTGTAACTCGAGAACTTCTAACTTTTTAATTGTGTTTTTTACATGTTTTACGTCGTAACTCCCGACGTAATTATTCCGAACGATTTTTTTTTTAAACTAAGGGAGGTGGCCAAAGCGGCTGATACATTGTTTGAATTCTCTATGCCCGCTTTAACCATCGAAGGATTAGAATGAGTTCCACATATTTATGGCGTACTGGAGTGCCCCGAACGCCTGTAACGTTTTATTTCACAGTTAATTATATTACACACCAATACAATGTAGAGAAATTCAAGACAAAACCTAATACCGTGCACAATATCTTTAATGTCAGTAACGTCGGTGGAATTGTGGTGTAATATGCAATAATGCATATGCGTGGCCTATATTTGGAATAAAAAACGAAACGTGGTAGTCTGATAACATTTGAATTATCTCTCCTTAAATAACATTTTAGAGTGTTCTAGATCGATAGCAGATAACGGCCACTTATATGTGTAGGATGAGATCACCGTTTAAAAAAATAACGTTACAACTTAAATTCTAAATCGTTATGAGCATACACGCCAGTCATCCATAGGATAGGACTAGCACTAGGATTAGCAGAGCCTAATACGCAGAAAATATAAAAGTGCTGGTTTTTCTGCAAAAATACTGTTTAACTAGTTACAGTAATGTAGACAGACACAACGCCAACGCTTCATCCGAGATGAAGTGTGTGTTACACGCTCAAAAATACAGTTGTGTTGTAGTGTGGTCGTCACCGTCATCATCATCGTCATAGTTCATCACAAACTAATACTAAACATAGACATCCCTTTAAGATTCCCACAACGCACGGTCCAGAGCTACTTGCATTCATCTACTTTCCACAATACTGTGCAGATCGTCGCTTCATCTTGCGGGGGTTCGTAGGGTCGTCCTACACTTGAGTTTTCCTGTATGAGCACGAGGTGGCCATTCGAGAACTTTCCTGGTTGAATCGAACCACTGAAGTATATGAAAGTAAGGCGGCACTAAAACATTAAAACTCCACCGTATTCTTTGCTAACAATGATAATGTAGATAAGCGTAATCTGTAGTTAAATATGGCCCGTTGGCGTTGTGGCTAAGCGTTTGGCAGCGGCCCTGCGGATCGTGGGTTCAATTCCCGCAGGGGACATGTATTTGTCATGTTCCCACGTCAGATTGTTTGTCCATGTTCAAGTTATGTATGTAAACTACCACCGCGACACCGCGAGACCGCGACATCGGAAATTCCCACAGAGGATGTTATCGTTTTAAATAAAAAGAATATTTAAAAAAAAAATTACGTCGGTAATACCAAAAGAACCGAAAAGACTGCTATGATGACGGAGGACTGGATGCGACACTTTAGCGATAACGCCAACGTACTATAGTGTCATTTCTTTTAATACGCTGCACGGAGTAGTCATAATCATAATCTTGAGTCAAATACAAAACATGAACAAAAAATATTTTTACAGGACCCACTCTTTATATGTTAGTGCCATGTAAACTATGTACATCTGCGTACAGCGTTTTCTTAATTACCAGGACAACATCAAGTCTATTCAGCATTATCATATAATTATGTTTGAGCAGTTTCCTAACGAGAACACACCAGCTACGATAACACGTGGACGTGGAATTATATTTCGACGTGCCAATACCTACCGATAGTAAAACGCAAAGAACAGTGTCGCGCGGTTACCGGGTCAAGGAACAAGGCGAATTTAGAACGTAATCGACTGAAATATTCCGACTTCCCTTTCAAACTAGAATGAAATGCCTAGATGCAGAATCCGTTGTATATTTTACTTACGACGCTCAATGAAACCAGGCCGACGATATATAAAGGAACCTTCAAATTTGCGAGGTCATCCAATTCAGAAAATATCTATTACGAAGACATAACAATATTACAGAGGAAGACGTGTTAAAGGACGATGTGCAATTTAACCAAATAAAAACTTTACACACAAGTATCCTACCAGACCGAGGGGGTTCCCGTGAGTTTTTATCATGTGTCAAGTGTAATATCCCTCTACAAGATGCAGGAATGTACAAGCTTGACTGTGAATATGGTCTTCTTACATAGGACAAACAAAATTATCAAATAAAACCCGCGTCAAGGAACACACAGCTGATGCAAAACATAGGCGCTCTGGGAAGTCTGTAGTCTGTGATCATATTTTGGACCGCCCCAGCCATTAGATTAGACAGACCACCGATTTTACGGCTAAGGATGATTCGCAAAGTTATTGAAATTGAAAAACATCCTAATTTCAATAGACAAGATGGGTCTGTGTGCTACCACCTGCTTGGGATCCGGTAATTAATAAAATTAAATCGACGACCGAGCATACCACTGCGGGATCTCAAGACACCGTGAGCTCATTACGACGTAGATCGAACTAAAAATGTATAATTATAAAGCTGTCGGTAGCCAGACTAACTATGACATCAGGACGTCAAACACCTCAGTCCTCCCGGGACCACGGGTGCTGTAAAGCCCCCGAAACGCGTTTAATAAATCTAAATGGAATGCGATAAAATCCGTAAATAATAGTTTCATTTCAAACGTGTAGTATTCGCGTAAATACAAGAAACCATAACCAATATTACACGGACCGACAACGGACAGCAGTGAAAATTGAGAAGCGCGGCGTCAGGCACAACGCCCTCCTACGAACGCACGGCGAATATGGCAAAACCGCATCTTGGACGCAGTCATGTTTAGCAGCAGATTTGTATAGGCTGATGAAGGATGAACTCGTCTTAAATTCAGAAATATATATGATATAATATAATGACGTTAGCCTATTTTTCATAAAAAAAAATATAACTTTGGTAGATCCCTTCTATTTTGATTTAATTTGGAACGAACAAAATTTAGATGGCCTGCCCATGAACAACCCATCAGATGCCTTAGCCACTATGCCATACAAAAATTTCACAACATTTCCGTGTAAAGTAATTCCTCGATAAAACCATACCGTATTTGATTTGACATCAAAGACGTTTATAGATAGCCAACTCGAAGAGAACTCAACCTCGTTAAAAACTATCACGGTATGATCTTATAGACCAACGAAGTGACACGGATGATTTTTTGTGAAATTGTTTGTGGCGTAGCGGATAAGACACCAGAGGAAGGACTAATTTCGCTAAAATTCCGTGTGACATCATTCCCCCGTGAAATCATACCGGGTTATTTTAACATGGTTTCGTTTATTCCAAGACATGGTTACCAACAAAAACATATTTTGGTAGCGAAAAATAACACGGTAAGATTTTATCGATGAATTAAGTCGCACGGAATTGTTGTGAAATAGTTTTATGAATGTAACTATGGGATGTCAATTTGGTATCTTTGAATGGATTTTTAGACTGGCAACATTTTAGTTGGAGTCAATGTAAATGACCGTCTAAGCACGTTAAGCAAATGTATAATGGGTCGCATCAAACTTTTTTTTATCAGGAGCCTATTTAACGCGCAGTAGTGTGCAGAGTATGTGGCGTGAATACGAAGTGGCAGAGAAAGCTGCCCTCAGAGGACTAATAAAATATGTTTGTTGTTAGGTAAAAACATATGCTGATGCTGTAAGAGCTGTGATTTCACTGACTTTTGTATATAATCACAGCCAACATTACGGGCTGATGTTACACAAAGAAAGAGCTACCTGTCATGTAAGACTTACAAGCGTGCTGGAATAATTATGAAAAAATACTGCTTGATATGAACATAATTTAAGTCCCCAGTACCATAAAATATACCAACTTGAAAGTTCATTGTCAGTCAAAAGCCTACGCTCTGGTGTAAATAAACTCCTTACCCTTGACAACAAGAAAACAGTATAAATATAACCGTTTCAAAGAACAACGTTTCGTTTGTTAATCAAAAGACGTCGCAGACGTCACAACAATTTTCTTTCCGGGTGCCAACAATTCTACCTTTTTCCTGCCATGAAACAAAATTATATCATTTAAATAATATTAATATGTAAGTGGCGTTCGAGGAAACCAACACATTTTTTTCGAATTCAAATCAATTATTTCAAACCAGTACAATCTGACTGTATGGGTGTGGTGCATGGTGATGATGATCAGACGCTGACTTTTTTGTCCGTATAAACTGAATGTTAACCTTTGGATACGATTAATAAAGAATTTCCATAATAAAGAAAATGTACTAATTCACCTTGAATTCATAGTTTGAATAATTAGTGTCAGAGACAAATGCAATCTATTTTTTTTCGAGTCGTGATAAAACGTGCTATCACGTAATTGTCGCTGAAGGCAGTGACCGGGATGTCGGGATCAGCTGGAGACAAGAACATTTAACATTTTAAGATGAGTTTACGACTTCCTACACTACCTTTTCGAATTGAATTTGATAAATAACCTTCATGGAACCATCCTATAATTACAGAATCTGAGGTGATTAGCGGAAATCTCAAACGCAATTTGGTTTTGCGTTTCGCCATTCTCCCTATCCTCCGTGAGTCTCGCGGGGGCCGCACCGCTAATGCGACCGTGTAGGAGTCGCGGGGGGAGAGGAGTGTCGGTATTACGCAGGGAGAACGCTGCCATGCGCGGCCGAAATGTGGTTGGTGGCGGAGCCATAGACCAGATCCGCCGCGGGGTGCCGGGAAGGCTGTTGGTCAAGAGGCTGCCTCATGCGTCATACTTGTGAACAGGTGCTGCTTGTGGAGGCTGGTCTGCTTGAGTATGCAGTACACTTGTGGTTTCATTTTGTGGATCACTATATTCGTGTAGTATGCTTTTAGTTGCCTATAGGACCTACCTACCTTTTATTTTGTAATTATAAAAAAATAATAATAACATTTGACAAACGAAATTATGTTGCTTACGACGGACAAAAAATAATTTTCCATGTAATAATCTTCCGGAGACGTAATCATATTCAGCAGCATACTTATAATGGACTGCAATAGTAATCCATTCTACGTAATGGGCTGTAATAATAATATATATATATATTACAAATACGAAAGTAAATCTGTCTGTTATGTTTTCATTGTTTTTTTTTGTCCAGGAAAAATAACACACGTGGCCAAAATCATCGGCGAAAGCTAGTTCAATCAAAAACTGAAACAATTTAATTAAATAGCAATTTTAAATAACCAAATAGCGTGAAGTATGTTCGATGTGTATCAATCAATTTGGAAATAAACTCTTTCAAACAAAAATCATCCAAATCAGTGCGTGCTTATTTTTAAGTTATTTATCAATAAAACATACAGATAAAAAAAAATCTTTTTCTGCAGAAATGTAAATAAAACACGTTCCTTTGGGTCTCTTTAAAATTTATTGAAGCATACATAATATGTCTGAAGAAATGAACATACATACAGCATAAATAAATATGTATTACCATTTATGTCGCCAGTACATACATTAAATCCCCGTGACCTGAGCGACTCAGTGAAAATTTATTGGAAACAAAAGGTCGAGGCGGTCAAAGATATGAGGATATCAGACGTGTCATAAAAACAAACCTGTATTACAACAACGAATAAACTTTACATGGACTTGGATGATAGAGGCACAATGATAATAAGTTTCCGCACGTCACTATTTTCGCCTCTCTGGCTGATAGAATGTGAGATATTTAGATAGGATGACGTAGTCTAGTGGTTAGCATACTCGACTGTTTAGCCACAAGTGCTGGGTTTGAAATCCAGACGGTTTAAAAAAACCGTAGCCTTTTATCTACCGATCATTTCTTTGGTATTCACTTCGTAATAAGATTAAAATGGTATCGTTTCGGAAACAGCCATTTGAACTTTTATTACAAAATTTAAGCAATTCTTTTTGAACAACGAATTCGAAATACCATGCGGTCTTACGAATAACTACAACTGGACCTTTCTTAGGTTAACCGGGCCAAAAAACTCGTTTAATGAGTCAGTAGAAGCCGTTACTTTGACCAGCATACAATTGATTGGTTTTTTGGTCTACTTGTACTGAGAACAGATAATTAAAATAAAAACAAAGGCGATGATGTAAAAGCTTTGTTTTATTACATGTAACTATCGAAGCGTCAAGGTTATCTGAATCCCACTGCGATAGACGCCGGTGCAGTGATCGCTAATCTCTACTCTAATATTTTCGACTAGCGCAAATCTTCATGTCAATAACCTGATTATCAAAATAACGTAACGCGGGCCGCACCCATATTGGGTGGAGCGACAGTGAAATTATTCCAAGATGCCCAAAGATTGCCACAAATCTCGGTCCTGTGCCATCTGCATCGATGGACTTCCCGCAACACTGCGCAGGACGTCACTGTGTGGTGTGCACCCCGCACAAAATGGAGTGACGTTTGACTGTACGTGGCAATATTTTAGACCGCCTTAAAATTTCTTGGAAGTTTTGCCCATACTCACCACGCATGGCAAGCGTTCCAAATCTACCGCCACTATATCTATATCTCCTCGAGTTGGTTATTTTTGTTTAGGATGTTGTACAATAACTAAAACCTCCGAAAGACTAGCCAACAGTGAAAATTCAATTCGAAATCAAAGTTTTAGGGTAAAAGAGTAACGACGTGGAAACTTTCATTTATAAGTATTTTATAGTAGTGCAAACAAACAATATTGAGGTTATCTTCTTGACCAACCTGAACCTGTGTTCAGCAGTGGGCTATTTAAGCTTACTGTTGAAGGTTTTAACGCCTGTGACTATATGATATGAAAGAATTTTCCGTGGGTTGTCTATGACCCATAGTTCTTTAACCCATCTTTCGGTGGCCTTGACAATGTGATGACATAGGGAGGCAGATGCTTTAATGCCACTTTTAACGCTGATTGATAACGTATTAAACATCAAGTCATACGTCAGTCGAAATAGTCTTGTGTTTTTACCTTAATGAGCGTTACCATAAGTAGTGCAAACAGGTCCAGTTTAAAATTTGCATCCGAAATCCATGCTATGCGTGGCATTGACCCACTCTCATGTTTAAATTTTAATATGTACGCCCAGTTCGGCGAAATCTCTCTCAGTGTAACACCCAGTTTTCCTTAATTTATGTATTTGTTGCATAATACTATGAGTTTCTTTTATGTTGTTGACATTGACACTCAGCCCCTATTGTTTGTATTTGATTAAACAAATCAAAGAACAGGGAGTTTTCATTTGTGCGTCGTAAGAAGACCGATGATAAACTTACAACTTGTTACTTTTTGATGCTGCATACATTCGTGAGCTGTTTGTATGATTTAATTACTGCTACGGGTGCTAATTGAATGTCTATGGACAAGCCTCGTACCTACTTATCATAAGCTGATCGAGTTATTCCACAGCATCACTTAAATCGATAAAAAATTAGGAGTCAGCTTCACCTTGACCTTAAAATTTACCATATGAATCTTAATAGAATTAAAAAAAATCTGCCATACGTTAGATTAGTTACAAATATATTATATTTATAAATATCGATATTAGAAGATTTCTGCAAAAAAGACGTAAGTAAGTAAGGCGCTCTAACGAGGCCAAGGTATTAAAACTTGATAAATGTGAGACATGGAAAAAAACTGTGTTTTGAAAACGTTCTTCAGATTATAATAACGATGTATAATTTTTTGTTTTTTGTTCTATAGACACCTTAATGTCGAATACTTTTTTAGTTATAAATGATGGTTAGAAAATATATTTGTGTATTGAACTGTATATTGAAAAGGACTTAAAGTTAGAAGTTAACTTTAAGTCCTTTTTTATCCTTCCTGTTTATAAAATCAAAAGATGCAGATGGACTCTGGGAAATTCAAATGAAAACCGGAAATCATCGTTTTTCGTTTTAATGCAATCAGTCAGACCTGTTGGTCTCCGATAAAAGTTGACTATCGTTTAACCGTCGATATACATGAACAAGTTTTCATGTTTCATTTAGTTTTTGTCCAAAAATTGTTATAACATCACTTTGAGCTCGCAGATTGTTAATCGCTTTTGCCATATAGGGCTCCGAGCTCGGTAAAAGAAAAAAAAAGTGCACACCATTCCACACTATAAAAAAAATTTGAAAAGTGATGGTTTTGTCTTGAATTTTTTTTTTTTTGTATATAAGGATGTAACGTCAAAATAATTATTTGAAAATATTAAAAAATATATTTGTATTTTTGGTAATCAACTGCATCGCTTCAGAAATATCAATACCGAAGACATTTTCTTTATTGTTCATATTATCTTCCATAAAGCGATTTCATAGATAATGTAAGTAATTTGCCTTAAATAATTATATTCCTATGAATGAACAGTGAAACTAATTTTGGGGAAAAAAATTGTTAATAATTTTTAGCAATAAAGTTATTTTAACAATGAGAAACTAATAATTAGAAGAAGAAATAACAAATTTCAAGTCTCTCTCTCTCTCTCAAGTACACTGCTGTAGATCCCCACATAGCTCATTCCGGGGCCACCTCCATCTTTATCCCGCAACACCATGCAGGTCGTCGCATCAACTTACACCACGATTAAAGGTTAACCAGCTGAAAAACAAACGCTGTAACTATTTGCAGCAGCATCTGCTGAAAGGTACAAGGTGAATATTTATGTTAATAATAATTATTGATAGTATTATTTATATTTGTAGTTTTTGTATGCTTTCACTTTGCAATTGAAATTGCTTACCCTTTTCGTCCGTGAGTACGAAGATTCAATAAGCGCAACCGTCTGACCTATCATTGGTGCAATTTTCTGACGCAATCTACTCGTTCCCTTGCAGCAGTAAACAACGTTTAACTTAACAACTTATTTGATTAATTTTTTCTATTAATACCTCACATTGAGATTACGTGATTTAATTTTTATATTTATGGTGCAGTTGTAGTTCCGATGTTTGACCATGAAAATAATTGTATTCTGAATGTATTACTAACAGAATCAATATAACGATAATATTTACAACAATAACAGCCTATTAATGTTATCATAGAAGCCAATGACATGGGACAAGCCATAGACTGAGAAAACTGGCCGCATTTCCATACTCTAATTGAGAAACGATCCAACCGTCTTGTTACCAATCGCGTCAGTTTCAGACGCGGATATAAATTCAGAACTGGAAATAATATGACATATCCTGGAAGGTTTGACTTGAAGAATTAGTTTTCAATTCTTCATGTTGCAGAAGCCAAGAGAAACCGTTTTAACAAAGACTAGAAAAATTACCAATTAGGGAAAAGTATCAATTATTCATCAACATAAGAAACAAATTTCACTTGTCAAACGTAATTTTTTTAAATATCGGTATTTAAGGTTCCTGTGACGGAGAAGAAACAGGCGAAAGAAACTCCGTGGTAATATTATGATAATTTTTTTAGTAACAGCTCGGTAGCGATCAACTCATTTCCAGGGGTACAGCCCATAATATATAGCACATGTATTCCTTTAAATAATAAAAACTCTTTTAATAGGGTTTGTTAATTTTTTTTTAATCTTTTAATAGGACGATATTGTGCATTGTTGGGATTTTGTAGTAGGAACTGGCATTAGAAGTTTATGTTCTGTATTTACATTATGAAAGTCACTATTATTAAATATATTTATGTATATGTCGTAATGTAATGAATATATTGTTACGTTACATATTTTTTTAGAAGCCCTGGCAAGAATATATATTTTTTTGAATTTATCTCTAATAAATATTCTAGAACGTAAGATCAATAATGATGATGATATTAATTTCTCACTAATGGGAAAGGCAAAGGACCTTAGTCCATACAGCCAGGTCTGATGCACGTCTATTCTGTTCGAGCTGCAAAATGCGACTCTCGATAGAACAATAAACTATTTCTGACAGCATTATTCACCTCGTCGTGTGTCAAGTTGTACTTTAATTTTAAAAAATCATGTATATTCCCTACTAAGTAACGGGAGTTATTTATGTAAGTGATATATAAAAACGGGTCGAGAATCAAGCCCTATATCCTAACGCCTATTGATGCTGACAATTATTATTATTTCTTGTACTAGTTTCTCAACGCATTTCATTTTTTTATATAAGTAACCGACCGGCTTCGCCTTACGGCATCTTCAGGGCATTCAATTGTCTATTGTTACGGTCGATCAGAAAGCACTCACACCAATTGATAACAACTTTTTTGAATTCTATTACTCAAATACGAGATAATAAGCTTAAGCATTGTACTTCTTATGCCATAATGATGTAGTTTCCTGATAGTGTTTAATGGTGCATACAATCGAAAGCCTTGGAGAGATCACAAAAGACACCCAAGACATCCTGTGAACTCTCTCAGGGCCCAAAAATATGCTTAATCTGCTCTACAGCAGCATCGGTTTCAGAGTGGCCCCTTGTAAAACCAAATTGAAATTATGATGTAGTAGTTTATTTAAATTGATATACCTTAACTATTATTATTATTTTTTTTTTTGCAAAAAGTTTACTATATATCGGAAGTACAAAAATTGGTCAAAAGTTAGAGTGGTCCAATGAACTACTGAATTTAAATAAATGTATGACTTTATTATGTTTAATTAAATCAGCTTAACACCATATTCTTCACTACTATTACACTACTAATAATGGCCAAATGAGGTGAAATTATATCGATTATTGAGGACTTTACTGGACTGAGAGACTTTAAGGGGCTTTCCCTATACATCCGCCGTTTTCTTTAATTCAATTGTGTTACACATTTTTACAATATATTTTGAATCAAGCGTCTGAAATTGAAAAAGAAATATTACAACGCGCTTACATTTTATACTAATAATAACTCGGACATAGAAGATGAGTTCAGTAATATTGTAGCCGAAATTGGAGTTCTTTACTGTTAAAAACTCAAACAGTTCTACAACCTCTTGACCAGTCGTTATAATTTAACTGTTAAAATTAAATCGCTAGTCAGAGCTACGCGACTTGTCCTTTCCTGTTATATTATTGAAAATAATTCTTTCATTTTAATAGTCGCCTTCTTAATTTTATTGCTGAGATATAATGAACAAACTCTTTTAAATCATTTTGATTTTTTTTTAAATATTCTTTAAATCTCTCTATGTGAGCTATTATATAACCTTTCATTATAAAGTTCATAGAACCTTTGCTTACTTGGAATAGTCCCACTTTTGCCCATTCATTAAAAATCATGCGACTATACAAGGAGAATGTTTTGGAAGTAAAAACGGCATTCAATTAATTTCTTCAGAGATTAAATAATGTTGTGCAAAGTACTAGCGACCTAATAGTGTGTTACATAGTGTGATAACTGATAACTTTTCAAATTAACTCTTGATGTAATATGTTATACTCGTATTTGAAACCAATTTGTCCAATATTCTAGATAAGATTTAGGCATTAGTCTTCTATGTTTTTAATCTATAATAATCAATAAATTATTAAAATAAACCGTTTATTATAATCTGACGGCAGGGACGAAGAGTCGTGGTATCTCAGGGAATTGTTATTGGATATTTATTCTTGACATTACATTTCTTTACATTGTTAACAAACCAGCATGTCTAAAAAAGAAAAAAGTTAATTTTGGCGTAACCAAGTATACTCTATAAGCCCATAAATTGCAACTCTGCCTCTGAATCCGCTCATCTCCTGTCAGTCGCTAAAATAATTAAAATAAAATAATCACAAAACAAGAGCCGTGGTAGCCTAGTGGTCAGAGCGCTCACTTTAGTTTCATCGAGCGCGAGTGATCTGGGTTCGGTCGCTTAACTTATAGAAGTTGTATTTCTGTATATGTCAACTTCCAAAATAAAGAAATTAAAATATTTAAGATTTTGTACTACACAATAAACCTTGTTCAGGCTTGAAATAATAATAAGTGTATGCTTATTTTACGCATAAAAATCTAAAATAAAAAGAATATTACTGTCTCACTTTTACACCCAAAGGTGTTAGAGAGCATCTCAATATTAATATAAACACTCAACGTTCCGTTGGCTGCAAGTAGAAAATTTCTGTTTGCATGTTGCAGCAAGCTCTTTGAATTCCAAACGAAGGGAATAGGTTACTGCCCCAGTTTTAAAGGTCGCTGTGTTCTCTAAGAGAAACATATTTTTAAATTGACTTTTTATTCTTTCAAGATAAGCAACGGAAGGGATCCGTTGAATTCTTCTGGCCTTTTAAGAGAAATCTTTTTCTCCCTTAGTTGAACAATATACGCCTTTTAATACTGACAATGCGGGGAAAGTGTCACGTGGTTTCTAATAATATCAACTATTAAGACTCGTACCAACATTTCTTATATTACCGCGATATTTAACGCGATTACAATCTTTATCGAAATGGCCTCGCCGAAACCGGTCAATAGCAGTTTTGATATTGTTACGCCCGCGAGACAATCTACCTATTTACTAAAACACGTGTAAAATATTATTTGCCGGAGTAACTTAACCATTGCGTTACCGTTTTGGCTATGGCATATAATGAACCTACGTGTACACAAAACCCACTTCATTATCAATAACTCACAAGTAACTTGGTAACGACTGAATTAAATTGTAATTTATTCTAAGTGTTTCGATTAAAAACAGTTATAATTATAACACAGCCTTGGAGCTGTGTACGGCTCTGAGCTCCCTCTAAGCATAATTTACAAACAATATTTTTGTCCTATATTATAATAGTGACTTGCCTAGTGGAAAAGGAGGAGTCCTCTGCAGAGGTGGGGTGGTGGTTGCCTGTGATGGGCGGTGCCGGTGGATCCCCAGACATGTGCTTGAGAGTGTCCGTAGATCTGTCGGCAAATAGACACTTGCTGTGGGTCATTGACGGTTTTCGTAGCAATGTAATGTAACCGTTAAACTTATCGATTCTCAAATAATAGTTTGAAAAAGCTATTTTTATTTTCAACGTGTTCAATCAGTTTCATTTATCGTTTTCGCCAATATTGATAACGATTTAATTCTGCGATTAATTTTACTTAACGGTTTCATTTTAGCAAGAAAAATGTTTAAAGAATTGTCATATTACAAATCGGTGATTTGCTGCAAAATCGTTCTATGGGTCGGAAATGTACAATCCTGTCTAAAAACATATCACCTTGGTCCTTCGAGTCGAATTAAAACCAATGATCTCTGGACCATTTGTAAGTTGCACAAATATTGGTTACTGACTAGAATTCAGGATAGGATTCTTTGCTATGATGACTACGGGTATGGTAGGTAGGCTCTCTACGCAACGGTTATATTTTTTACGGGTACGTTTGTTAGTAATATGAACGTTTTGTACGTTTTCCTGTATCTTACATTTGAACTTGTTTGGGATATGGAATTTTACTGAGATGTAATAAGATGCATTTCATCACCAGAAAGGAGCCTGAGCTGCTGCAGTGGTTGACCAGGAAAAAAAGGTGGTGCCGTGGTAGAAGAAAACCAAGCCTTCTCAAACAAAATTTAACGAGTCAAAGGTTATGGTCATGACCATAATGATCGTATATGTGTAATCCACGACTCTGTAGGAGCACTGACTACTAATCAGAACAGGTATATAAAATTATCTACTCAGCACCGTATTATTTATTTTTATGACAGCAGTAGGGTTTCTTTGCTACGAGAGCTTGGAATTCATCAACACGTTGTTGAACAGTAAAAGAAATACCTCGATCGTGTGTCTGAAAATATTAACACCAATAAATACTGACTTTTCACACTTTCTAGATAAATTTAAGTCGGCGATAACAATGAACCTGGTGTAAACTGACCTTTAATAACTATTTTTTATTCCGATAAACAGTAGGTACCTCGAAATTAATTTGTTATAAATGCCGAGTTCGATATAAATGTAGTATGTTATCTTGAAAAACAATATCTGGTGCAACTTTTCTATAGTTTCATCCAAATTAGGTTAATAGGTTACATATGCTGGAAGCGCTTTTTATAATAATACATTTGTAAATTTATTTAAGTTTCACAATGTTATTATTTTTGAGTTAAACATAGCCTGTTTACCTTGTTTGTAGTGACCCGGCCTTCAAAGCAGAGGGTTCAAAAACATTTGTATGTTGAATATAAATGTCCAATGTAGTATTTTACTGAGCGAGATCTTATGAAAAATGACATATTATATACATACTCGTATACCCAAATATGCCAAGATAATGGTTGTATCAGATAAATGTATCGTCTCTACCAGGGAAGTATCATACTCCCACAGCCTACCAATGTATTAGGAGTATAACGCTATCAGCGTATCTGTTAGTTTCTTATGGCGTACGAAGAGAAACGATGACGGAGACACAATTACTGGCGCCCAGCCATCATAATTTAGTCCTCAAAGTAAATAACGTAAATAACTCAACAACGCACCCAAATCTTTATTCATCATCCGGGATAGGTGTACATGGGCTGGTGCCGATGTAATCATCAAGTAGAATATACGTTCCTGTATCACCACCAACACAATAAAAAACTAATGGCTTTGGAAATATTATTAAAGTGACGTCTAAAAGGCTTCCTCAGTGTTACTTCTCGTTCTAGTATGTTTGTTAGTTCCGAGTTAGTCTCAGTGAATGTCGCGTAACCCAGTTCGTGAGATAAAGGAGGTCAAGCCCCCCGTGTCGTACGCACAATGTATTTAAGAGATAGGCACCTTACTTTGTAAAGCGACGAGGTAGCCACGGCTGTTTTGGTAGATGTAAGAGTATTTTCTCTATTATCTTTGTATATTATTTTTTTGGGGTATTTCTATATTTACTCATCTGGTTGGGTTGTATAATAAAATTAAATAGATAATTAAAACCCAACCAGATGGAAGCCCCCGGCAGGGGAGACCAGACGGCCGAGGGTTAGGGAGAAAGGGAAAGAAACCGGCGGACAATGCCAGCGGTATCGAGTAGCACTGCCTTCTGCATTTGAGCTCGGAGCGGTCCGTCACGGAGTCCCAGCCGCCTCAGATGTTCCGAGAGGCTGACTGGAATTAACCCATTCGCAGAGACGACGATCGGAATAATTTCGGTCGGCATACCACCCCACATGTCGGTTACCTCGTGAGCCAGGTTCAGATATTTTGTCTTCTTGTCTGTTTCGGCTTTCACAAGGTTCTCGTCATATGGAATGGTGATGTCAACCAAAAATATCCTCGACATTGCTCGGTCCATCAACACGATGTCAGGCTTATTTGCATGAATTGTCCTGTCCGTGATAATGGACCGGTCCCAATAGAGCCTAGCGCGGTCATTTTCGAGCACGGCTTCCGGCGTGTATTTATAGTAAGGCAGTCTCCGATCCACGAGACCGCACTTCAGAGCGAGCTCCTGGTGTAAGATCCTGGCTACTAGGTTGTGCCTGTGCAGATACTCAGAGTTAGAAAGCGCTGAACAACCGGAGATGACATGCCGAAGCGACTCCCCGGGACGGCGACAGGCTCGACAGATGTCGACGGTACCATCCTTTAGGATGTATCTCCGATAGTTGTTCGTCTTAATAACCTGATCTTGTATCGCACAGACAAAACCCTCGGTTTCCCCAAAGAGGTCACCAAAACGCAGCCAGTTTAGGGAGGCGACGGTATCCACGAAAGGCTCATGTAGAGCCTTGTAGAACCTCCCGTGGAGCTCTTTCTCCTTCCATACGGTCTCCCGGTCGGAGGCGCTCTGTACTGCCGGGTCCTGCCGTTGCTCGTTGGCCAAGGATATAGGGGTAAGCCCTTTATCACAACTAATGACGTCCGAATAGAATGACTCATCCGATCTCGCTAGGAAGTAATTACGGAGGCTGCACACTTCGCGATTGTGCATGGTGAGGGCGCTTAAGTAACCCCGCCCTCCACGCTTCCGCGGCAAGTACAGCCTCATCACTGACGATCTCGGATGATGCATCCTGTGGGACGTCATGATTGTGCGGACTTTTCTGTCCAGGGCGTTAAGTTCGGTTTGAGTCCATCTGAGTATGCCAAAGGTATAAATGAGGACTGGCATGACCCAGCCGTTATACGCGCGTGCCTTGTTCCCGCCCGACAAAAGGCTATTAAACACTTTTGTCAGACGCGCAAAAAAACAAGTCGCGAACCGTTTGTTTCATGCCAGCCTCATCGATACCTATGTTTTGTGACATACCCAGGTACCGGTATGTATCAGCCTCGGAAAGGGTCCTAATGTTAACGGGCATTGACAAGTCTATGCCCTCAGAATTAGCGACCTTTCCCCTTTCGACGTGGAGGACCGCACACTTATCCGTCCCGAGCTCCATTCTGATTGAATTGCTAAAATCGCAAGTGATTTTTAGCAATTCCATCAGATGGGAGCGATTGGTGGCGAATAACTTGAGGTCATCCATATAGAAAAGGTGGGTCACTTTTGTACCTCCCCTCCGAAGCTGAAATCCTCTCCCTGAGTTCTCCAGCAACGTGCTGAGAGGGTTCAAGGAGAGGCAGAACCATATCGGACTCAAACAACCACCCTGGAAAATACCCCTTCGTATCCTTATCTGGTGTTCCGCAGCCGTCATCCGCTCACCTAGATGGCAAAGGATCGTGCTCCATTGCCCCATTCATTGCTCGAGGAAGTCTCTTACTGTACAGTCTACCTTGTACAGCTCGAGGACCCTCTTTAGCCACGTGTGAGGCACCGAGTCGAATGCCTTTCTGTAGTCTATCCAGGCGGCATAGAAGTTCCGACGGTTGCGTTTAACCAGCTTGCCAATGACCGCGTCAATGAGGAGTGGTTCCTTGGTCCCGCGACCGCCGCTCCGACATCCATTCTGAGCGCGCGACATTACTTTATTTATATCAAGGTGTCGGGTGATTTTCACGCTCAGAATGGACGTCAGAGTCTTATATATGGTGGGTAGACACGTGATGGGGCGGTATTTACTCGGATCTGCGGTAACCTTATCTTTAGGAACCAAATGAGTGACCCCAGTGGTGAAGAGACTCGGGAGCGACTTCTGGTCGAGAGCCTCTTGGAACTGCTGCGAGAGCACAGCGTGACACACCATGAACCCCTTTAACCAGTAGTGATGCTGCCCGTCGAGTCCCGGACTTTTCCAGTTAGGGGCTCTACGGACCGCCTCAGCTACGTCGTCAGGTGTAATGACGACGGGGTCCATGGGCTTAATACCTGCACAC
The DNA here is from genome assembly GCA_029286595.1 of Bhutanitis thaidina. Lineage (NCBI taxonomy): Eukaryota > Metazoa > Arthropoda > Insecta > Lepidoptera > Papilionidae > Bhutanitis > Bhutanitis thaidina. Next base: position 4,244,406 of record JAGSMS010000009.1, on the reverse strand, counting down.
CGACTCGTCACAGCTTCTGTCCAAGGGCCCTCGCTGTGGTATGCGGGTGCAGACCACAGGCTTTGCCAGAAGGCGACAGTGTCGGCCTGATTTGGTCCTTGACCCGTTCCACATATTCCAGGTCGCTCCAATGATTTGTAGAGCCTCTTCTGGTCACTCTGGAAGAGACAATTCTGCTTAAATCGCGCTGACCTCTCGGTAAATCGCCGAATCCGCTTTCCCCAAGCCGCGATCCTTTGCTTCAGGTCGTCTATGCGCTCCGTCAGCTTTTGCGTTATATTCGGCTGGGACAGACTAACATCCGTCCCAGCAAACGCCATCCTCACGGTGCGCACAATCCTCGGCCTGTTATTGCCCGACCTGAAGCTTATCAGTCTGCCGATAAGGGCTCTTGCCTTTGCGATACGGTTCTCAATCCTTTGTCTCCACGCTGGGATAACGCTACCTTGTTTAGTAGCGCGTCCAGCTGTGGGAAATTTGGCGCCAACAATACGGCAGACTGCCAATCCAGCGCCAAAAAGTATAGAGTCCGTATCACAAAGGTCCCGGCTGGTTTCCAAATAAGTAGCCAGCATTGGGTTTAGAGCCCCCACGACATCCCGGTTGCGCTTACTTAGTGGTATGCGGGGGAGTCGTGGTCGATTTTCGAGAGACATTTCGCGCGTTTCCTTAATCGCCTCCTCCAGTATGCTCCTCATTTGCCCTATTTCTTGGGTGACTGTTCCACCATTGTCCGAATCCTCTACAGCTGGAAGATTCACAGCAGCATCCACTTCTGCAAGATTAGTCGTAGTAAGTGGAGCAGCATCCTCAGCTGCATTTTCATTCGATGGGGGAACAGCCTCACGTCTTAGTCGTTCGAGTTCGGCATCATCAAATATTTTCGAGCGGATGATGTACCGAACTCGGTCTGCCAGGTTTTGCTCCGTGACAGTAACGGATGGCTCCAGCTCAGCAAAATAGCAGTGCACCCTGGCTCGATATGCTATTCCTCCAGTTTCTTCCCCTTTCGCCCTAAAGTACGCTCGCAATGTGTTCGTATTCATTAGGGATGTCCATCGCATGCGCCGTACTCCACCAGCGGCGGGTGCCGATTGCTGGATCCTGGAGGACCCTGCCGACACCAAGCCAACTGGTGGGGATGATGGATGCGAGGTGCTACAAGGTGGTCGAGCAACTCCTCGCGCTTGGCTGGCGGTCCGCATGCTGCCACGTCCAGCGCCAGCTCCAGACGCGCCCTGGCGGCCCCCAGGCAGCGGCCCTATGCGCATTCTCGTATTTTCCATCATCCGTATTGGGCGTCATTTAACGGAAGACGCCCGGACCGGCTCCGTTTATTGTGTGTCCATTTGCACATGCGGGCCTCTGCACCCTCACTTTTGCCGAGGCACGGCACTAACACCTCTTGACAGGGTGCTGACTGCTTGCGCCGACGCAACAGCTCTGTCACTTAAACTGTTACGCCGGTGGGCGATGGGGTCGTCACTTCCCTACGCCTAATATAATATAATATAATATCATTATTATTATATTATATTATTACCTACGTATTATTTAACAATGAGCTACGTAAAAATTTAAATAAAATTTAAGACCGTGTACAAAAAAGAAATACCATTTATTTATCGTTTTGTTTTCTTCTATTTATTTATCCTTTATTGTATTTAACCCTAAGTTCTACAATGGGCGGACTTACTACAGATGGCGAAATGACCATCTCAAATAAACTAGACGTAGAATATACAGATCTATGTCGAACATCAGCCACGATGGAGAGGCTATAGTTTATGTGACCGCCATTTATCCCGCCAAGCATGGCGATAATGATAACGTCACATCCGTCCCACTCGGAAGAGGCCGATAGTTCAGTGGACAGCGCTCTGGTAACACACGTCGCTGTAAGAAATAGTCTATGAGAAGAGTTTATAGAAATTGGCTTGAGGCAGTCTTAATTGTATTGGTTCCGAACACTATGAACACAGAAGGAACGAAGTGTTGAATTTATTCCCGTGGCAGCTCAGAGGACTGGCGCATGCTTTATAGTACGCGAGTATCCATTGTTCGATTCCCAGCACCATTCAAATTATTGATTGTATTTTTAAAGTTACCGCGATCATGGTGGCGAAGGATGCGGCGTATCTACATAAAAAGCTGACGTTGGTTTCTCAAAAGAAACGTTGTTCTCATAGCAATAGACGGTGCGCGCTGCAACTTTCCAACCAGTGCCACAGAACAGCAGCGTACCGGGGTAGTTTTCGATACGCAGCTTCAATTAGAAACCTAATCTAGATACACGTTTAGATTAAAACTTAAAAGTTTTCTTATTGAAACACAAAGGCAGCATGATAATGTTCAACAGGATTATTCTTTTATCTGACTCACAGTTTCTTTCTTTTTATTACATACGATTTAACTTTGTATGTATACAAATACTCATCACTCCTCAATTTTTTTTAAATTTTGCAGTATTTTATCGTTTTAACAATTTGAGATTTATTGTATGCAGGTAAAATATAAATTAAATCCACATTATTTTATTCTTTTTAATAAAAAAAAGTTTTAGGAATAAAGGTTGAGTTAAATGCAATACCTATACTTCATAATCTCTTGCGATTATTATTGTTATTTTATAGTTAGCACTTTTATCATCTGCGTAACATACTATGCGGCGTCCGTTAAGCCGTCAAATGTTTAAGGTTTTTTGGCTGCAAATGCGCGCTCAGAAAGATAATTCATACACAGCAAATGATGAGCAAACACCTTTTCTGCACGGGCGATATTCTCTGTTATTTTTTTATTACATTGATTTGTTTATTTTATATTTGTGTACTTATGCTGAATAATAATTCTATTCTTGATACAATGATAAATTTGAAATTTTGAGAACATAATCGCACTGAAGCAACATGACAGACCTTAGCCGCTCAAAGCCCTTTCTGAAATAAGAGCGGGCCATTGCTCAGCAGTGGGGCATTCATAGGCTGCTAGTTTTTTTTTTTTAGTTGAGTTCATTTCAACCAGTACGTACGGTCAAAGAAGTAATATTCAATGATAACGCGTGTGCCGCTTCACAACGAGGTCTGTAAGTCGCGAGGTGCAGTTACTTCGTGGAAGGGAAGCCCCCTTGAATACTGCCATTCGCTTTACTAATCTAGTATATACTTAACAACCGCGTGGACAGCATAATTGACAGCTGTACTGTGGGTCCTGGTTTCGAATCACAGCGGAGTCTGATATTTTAGCTATGCTCGAATTATTGGCTTTTTGGTCTGGTTGTGTTGCGCCCCATCTCTGACCCTGCATCTGGGCCTTCCTCTGTATAAGCGTTACTATGGACACGGTGAGGTAAAGCCAACTGGGTCTCTGTAAATACCTTTGTAGCACTTTGACATTCAGTGCAGCCGATAGTATTACAAAGTTTTCGCAAAGTTCTTCTTCGGAAAATTATTCGCCATTCATCTACTTAACAATATAATGTCAAAAATAATCGAGTTCAATTTAGTATCTAACAAGTTTTTAGGTGTAAGGGCACATTGCAATCTTCTATTCTGTTGCTGAGGTCCTAGGTTCGAATCCCAACCCAAATCAACGCTTGCGCAAAATAAAAATTATTTACAATCTGTACAAATGATAAATCAATACTAGATTTTGAGTTAGACAGAACAGAGAGACAGTGCAACGCAAAAAAAAAGGTCAGTTTTCTTCGTGCCTCCGAGCTAGGCATTAGGATGTAGTAGTAGTTAAGATGTTGAAGTACCTACTTAGCGTAACAGGGTTCCGAACCTGCATAACCTTTACATTGAGACATCGGTGGCACAACGTAGCTTATCTGGTAAAAAGAGATTATGTTTCAGTTTCTCACCTTAAACAGCAAAGTCATAATAACGAACATAAACGAAACGCAAAGTGGTGTTTAAAAATCAGTTTTCTGCAGCAGGTACCATAAAGCTCTTAACATATTATAGTTAAACTATTTTGCTACACTCTGCGACTATGAAGCCTTCATCAATGAATCGATAATGTCATTAATTAGAATAATGGCTCCCGCATCACGGCAATCACTTGCGCGGTCAAAGAGTTCAGGGTTCCGTTGGTACATAAGGCGCAAGCTAACGAAGGCGAAAGGAGGGCACTGCACTCCATCGCCGACCTCACCGGCTCTAGAGCTAACGATAGTTTTTTCTAAGAAGCCATTCGAAATTCAAATAGGTTATGTTACAAAGCTCTGATACATTTTAATACAGTGCATTAGAATATTACCTTTTCAAAGCAATACATAAAAGTTATAGGAATACTTATTAAACACAGATTAAAAATGTACAGTATTTAAGAAACATAGCACAGAAAAGTATATTTTGTTAGATTCAAGAATAAGATCAAAAATAACGAATGCGAATATCTTGGTCTCAACTAGAAATTAAATGAAAATTCTTTACACATCGAGCTAGGAAACTTAATTTTTGTTTGTCTAACATCGTTCTTTTTAAAAAAGTTGGTACTACCACCTCGTGTGAGGTTCTTCTGACGCAAAAGACTGGTGAATTGTCCCATATCAATTAAATAATGCATAGTCGCTTAGGTAATTGAACGCTAACGTTCAATAAAAACAAAAAAAAATCAGAGTGCACTTCAAACTCGAGCACGAGCCTGTTCTCAAGTATGACGCATGTTGCGAGTATCTGCCAATGATTTGCTGACGAAGGTTTGGCATCGCGCCAGTAGTAAGCAGTTTGCCGGGTCCTGGAATCGAATCCAAAACCGAAGCGATTATTTGTCCAATGCAGAAAGTTTTTGTTTTCAAATAGTTGATGTTTTGTGATATATACTCGTACGAGTTTTACTACACGACATCGTCTTTATATTAAAGAATAAATAAACAGACATACACGTCGCAAATACATAGTTATAATAGCAAATGACCGAAAAAATCGGCAAAAGCAATAAACACATAGATAAAAAAAATCATCGCGAATTTCAAGGAGATTGAACTAAACGCGTCATCGCGAAGTTTTGCGGTTCAAGGAAGTAAACGTTTGCCAAAAAGTATTTTTGTGTCTGACCCGTTATCGGTTAGTGGTTTCTGCTTTCAGTGGCCTTTTCTCGTAGAGCTTGAAATAAAATATTACTGTAAAAACTAATATCTACATATTGAAAAGAAAACTGAAGAACATTCGTTAAAATAGAGACTTGTTACAAACTATTATTTAAAATAGAATATATTTATCTGACCTGCCTTGATTGCTAATTTACCCAGCGTGACCAATACGTATAAGGAGGAGTAGTGAGTTAATGAATGAATGAAATTAAAAATGAAAATTCTACATTCTTCGACGGTAGATAATTTCGTTTGTCAAATGTAAAATTAAATTTTTATTTTTCAATGTTTTTAGGTACTTCTGAGGGACAAGAAACAGGCGATGAAACTTCGTAGGTATCATCTTATTGATTTTTTTTTAATAATTATAATGTATATCATAAAATAAAAGGTATGGTCCCACGGTCAACTGAAATCGTGCCACATGCAAACTCGAGCAGACCAGCCTCCACAAGTAGCACCTATTCACATGTATGATGTATGTGGGCATTCTCCGTGACAGTTAAGAGCCGCGGGGGCCGCGGGGGGAGAGGAGTCGGTATTACGTTGAGCCGTTTTCTCTACCCTCCGTGGTCGAAATGTTGTCGGCGCCAGAGCCACCTGATCTGCTAGGAGATTCTGAGAAGGCTTCCTGATCCCCATAGCCTCCGGGTGGCGAGCTTGGGGTGGTCCGTTGCCTTCGTGGGTTTGGAGGCCGAGAAAGTATACTCGTCTGTGTTTCGGCGCGTCTAGCCAGGACGGAGTGGGTGAGGAAATTTTCTCTCCCGAGAAGGGGCCGCCCGGAGCCGGCGCTGGAGGGGTCACGGTAGTGTGCGAAAACCTTCCCGTAACCCTGCCGACATGCAGCGAAGGTGATACACCGTGGGGTTTTAGTCGGTGCAAGCCCGACATAACCTGTCCTTGCCCCCGAGAGGATGGGTATGCGTTAGGCATTGCCCCATGTTAAAAAAAAAGGTATCCATAGACTGTGGTAGCCACTCACCATCAGATGGACTGCACCTCATACCAATAAAAAAAAATATCTGCTATAGTTTGTCTTTAATTGTATTATTTAATTACTTTAATATGTTTATTTAACTTTAATATACGTGTTTAATATACTTTCTTGTATTTTTATTCTTCAACACCAAGTACTTTATTGCTGCCGGACAACAAGATCTACCCAAGTTCTTACTACATCTTCAACGAATTGGTTCTCGCTTTCGTATGGACTATTGTCGCTCAAGGTTCTCGATCTTACCGAAAATCATTAGGCTAATTCCGTACTACATATACAGTACTACTACCATGCATTAACGGTTTGGGATTTAAGGAGGAATATACCATCTGTGAGCTGTATGGAAGAGTAGTAAGTAGTCAGAATCTGCCAACTTCACCTGTGTCCTGTGCAACCTGCTTACTAAAAACATGGCTCAGGCGACGGAATGATGGAAGAAAATCCATCAAATCTTAGAGGCTCGTGATGAGGAGCAGCATAATTTGTGCTACCGGCACTACCCTCACCTATGGTGACTATGAGCAAACCTTTCAAGAAATACCGCATGAAAATGTCTTTTGCTGGCTCTTTCATGGTGTGGCAGAGGCCTGTGGCAGAGGCCTGTGGCAGAGGCCTGTGGCAGAGGCCTGTGGCATGAGGTACTAACAACAGTGGACTTTACTCTCGATAAATCACATTACAGGCCCGAAAACCAATAGTTTGAGAGTAGCGCTAACATTAACTATTTATTTAGCGTGGTAGAGCCAAGCGGCGGCTTTTGCTGCTGCTCGAATGGGCCGGCTCGACCGGATTGATACCACGGCCTCGCAGAATACCGGCGTGAAGTAGAGGCATCTTGTCCTTCTGCGTTTCGTTCGGTGAGTGAGGTAACCGGAGGCCCACATCCCCTCCCTATTCCCCTCCTCTTCCCTCCCATCTCCCAAATATCCTTAAAGACCGGCAACGCACCTGCAGCATCTATGGTGTTGCAGATGTATGTGGGCGACGGTAATCACTTACCATCAGGTGAACCGCTTGCTCGTTTGCCGTCTTTTCCATAAAAAAAAAAAAAAAAAACTTCATTTGGGACTTGTACTGCAGACCGCTGACCCGACAAGCAAATATACGCACACGACTTAATCACTCTAGTTGCCTGTAGAAATCGCGCGGGCTTGGTGTCATAATTATTCTCGAAATGCATGGTTACCTTTAGTGGTACATACATATTCCTCCGTGGCAGCTGCGGGTCGTCAAACGGCCATGACCGCGTTGCAAGCCGCCGCCCCGACCTCCGTGCCAACTGCATCATTTACGTAACAAACACTGCTTCTCCGTTTATTAATTTATTATTGTACTATTTCACGGTGTCGGGTGATCAATTATGCTACAACGTACTGATAAATAATCACGGATTTTAACGTGTCTATCTTTTATAAGGGATTGGCGATGTAAGCGCCAAGCTCACCTGCACGTGGCAAGCTAACACTGGCTCGAGCGACCAAATGATGGCGGAACTAGTGATGCGAGCTGGATCACTAGCGAGACAGTGCCGGCACTGCGCTGACCAACCCACTTGCCTACTATTGTGAGTATGGGCAAACCTTTCTAGAAAGGTGTGCTGTCTTTGGAGGCGTTTTCTTGGAGGGGTCTATGTTCTGCAGAGGCCTGCAATAAGTTGAAGTTGTAACAGTGCACTTTAGGACATAGACCTATCCCAACGGATACTTGGGATAGGTCATTAGTAGGGAGACTTTAACCGTCATGAGAAAGTTCCGTTACTGATATTTCCACTTTCGCTCTGGTTTGTTTTGAGATTAGTCTGTCAGATGCCATGAGGTTTGGAAGGCTTTTCCTTTAGTCGAATCTTACCGCATAAGGATTAGCCGATTTTCCTATATAGTGTTAATTATTTTCATTCATTAATTTCATTAAAGCTGTATTCCATTCAGGTGGTTGTGTTTGCCGGAGAGGCGAAAACTGAATTGCAAAAGTTCATTTGGCAGGGCAAAGTCGGTGTCGTGCCAAATGGAAATCTGGTATCAGAGATATTGGATTTCATGTTCTTACCCCTATTGTGCAAGGATAGCTACTTATCTCTAATCTCTGCGTACATACTTCACAAATTTTATTTTACTTGTATATATACATGAACATAATTACAAAATTTTATTTTTCAATTAATTTATTTTATCCACTAACGACCGCCATTACAGGATTGAACAAATGCGATAGTGAAGTTGAAAATTGGTTATTGTAACCAAAATTCTAACATAACTCAAATACACTCGTTCAGTTAAATCCACGAGGCTACTGGAAAAGGTGTATCCCAGCAAAACGTCAGAGGCGTTCCTTTTTGGTAGGTTCTCCTACTGTGCTAATACTTAGACATGAGTAAAAAATTCTCAAAATATGGTAACATTACGAATCCTATTTATACGAGTATACTGTGTATTTTTATCTTTGTTTTTAATGTGTAAATTTAAACATTATTTCGACGCAAGTCATAACTTTTTTAGATTTTGTTTCTTAAGTGATTATTTGTTAAACTTTCACTTATACATTTATTTGAACTGTCCATGTATCAAATAATGTAAATCTCGTTCTTTCTTACAAATCTCAAAAAAAATGCTTCGTAGACTTGAAAAGGCACCTACTTTCACGTAGGTAGGTGTTGTTGATGAATGAAGAGCGAAACAATGAATCAACTAGCTTACAAATTTAAACAGTTGCTTATTTCATCTAAGGGCAATAGCCAAATAGAAACACGGCTTATATATTCGTCCCATTACCGAAGCCCACGCGTCTGCTACTGCGCAGTTCACCGACGTTTAGATTTAAGATTGTTGCCCGTGCAACAAACATGTTTTGTCAGTGGCACACACGTGCGGATTACATACTCAATTCAAATGTAATTTAGTTTCTTTTTTATCAGCTATACTTCGTATTCAAAAAGATTAAATATATAACATAATGTAATTATGAAAAATCTTTTTCGTATAAAAACAACGTCAAAAAATAATATATATGCAAAAATATACATAAACACTCAAGTCTGTCACCCATAGGGATAGGCAGAGATAGCCGATTTCCATTTGTCACGATTCAGCGTAGACAAACGGGCTTTCGTAACCCACTTGTCACCTCTTCATAAGATAATGAAGAAACGTGACGGGTGGCGAGTTTCGACCGGCTATATACTATTAGGAACATATGCTACCTAGAACCTACCTACCTACCTGTATATAGAGACTACATCGTAAACATATTATTACATGAGTATATAACAAAATATTTAAGTACTGAGTTATTATTACCTAATTAAACTGGGCACAGGAGATTTTTCAATAATTTCAGTTCTGAAAGCACCCCTTTATATGTGACATGTTTCTTGAGCCGTAGTCCCGCCGTGACCACGCCTGCTGTAAAGCACTCGAATCGTCGAAAATATAAAAACAAAATTAAACGCGATTAAATCCGTAAATAATAGTTTCATTTCAAATGTATCTTAATGTGTGCTCGACATAGTCTATGTAGGACATATTTTTGATAAATAAACACACTGTTAATTAATTATATATAATATTAATAAAATAAACTCCACAATGCACAGATGTGTTGTGTAGAACAACGTCCATTACAATAATCACACGCATTTAGTCATTGATCACTAATTAATAAACGGTCATAACTATATAATTTTATTATAGTCAATGTTTCGGAATATATCTCTACCCCGGAAATATATGCTTGCAAAATGATAAAGGCCTAAGATGGGCTCGACCGGGGAAGTACCACGACCGAATGCCGGTGTGAAGTAGAGGCATCATGTGCTTCTGCGTTTCTTTTGGTGAGTGAGGTAACCGGAGGCCTACTTCCCTCTCTATTAAATATACTTAAATGCCGGCAACGCACCTGCAGCTCCTCCGGTGTTACTAATGTACGTGGGCGACGGTAATCATTTAACATGGGGTGAGCCACTTGCTCGTTTGGCGCTTTACTATATTGCTAATGTAATCCTTCACTATTTGAAGGATTCGAAGCAGTTAATCAAACACGTCGAACAGTACAATCACCATTTATTGGCATCGACCAACATACATATGTTACAGCTAATAAAAAATATAATAAAATTGCTATCAAATAAATTGAATAGCAATTTAAGTACTGTATGTACTGATGAATGAAAACGTCGTGAAGAAGCGTGCATGCCTGAAAAATAATATGAGTACTTCTTTTAATGATTCTTTAACAGCGCTTTGCAGATAAAAGATTTTTTTTAAACTTACATTGATATGGTTACTTTCGATCATCCAAAACCGTATATACAATAATATGTTTGTCAGAAGTCTAGACAATATTTTAATAGTTATAACCCTCTCATTACAAAACGGTATTTGGAACAACGTGAGAACGTCTTAGTGTCTAAGCCAACGATAAAATTCGTTCACGAGTTTCGAAGAAACTGCTCTAAAATACCGAAAATATCCGAACTTACCGAAAATACCAGAAATTCCCGATTTTTGGAAATTTGTTTTTCAATAATATTATATAATATACCTACTTATCGAACTATTTTAGTACATGGTAGTTACTTCAGGCATTAAAGGGCAAATGAGTTGGAAAGATTTACTGATCGCAACATTATCTTTCAAACTAACATAAGACTGATAATAATTTAAGAAACATGTCTAAATGAATAAAAATGTTACTGGAAATAGGGGCCAATGGCATTGACCTTATGAATCCGGGAAGACGACTGAATTAATAAGTCATTATACAACAAAGAAATAAATACATTATTTTTGAAACAATGGGGCTGTTACGAAATACTGAGATCAAGTTCATGCATATTTAGGAGATCCGTGTCTTATATTTTACATTTTAACTAAATTAAATAAGGTATGATATAATAATAACTTCGTTATAGTAATAAAGGAATATGTAATAAATAAAAAAAAAATTATAAATTACTTAATAATATATCAATATAGTTTTTTAATATTATCTATATATATATACTAGATACTCTTTGAACCGTATCATACTAAGCAATGCACCGAACAGTAGATTAATGCCCCGACAGAGGGATATGCAGTGACAACGCCACAAAATTCTAACGAAACAGAGACTATTGCTTCTGGAACTAAAACAGATGAGGGGTCATCAATTCATCCAGGCGTTATGGAAACAGGAATAACAAATACAGAGAACACTTCATCAGATGTTACTGACGAAAGTACAATGGCCAATAAATCTACTTAACTAAACAAATAAATTATTGTGAGACAACGACTCAAACATATCAAGTCACTACGACCGACATTAGAATCACAACTCTGTTTGAAAGTACTGATCCTTCAAAAACAACAGAACAGACAACGACGCAAACTATGGTTACTGTATTTACACCAACTACGGAACAAAGTACGTTTGACAATTTTTTTTTATGGCAAAGGCGGCAAACGAGCAAGCCGTTCATCTGATGGTTAGTGAGAAGAAGTGCTACAGGTGCGTTGCCGACCTTAAGGGGATTTGGGAGATGGGAGAGAGGAAAAAGAAGAGGATGGGGAGAGGTTGTGGGCCTCCAGGTACCCCACGCACCAAACAAAATGCTGAAGCACAAGATGCTTCTACTTCACGCCGGTATTCTGCGAGGCCGAGCAACAGCGAAAGCCGCCTCTTGTCTCTTCAACTACCAGTTCAGAAACGATTCAGCGTAACAAAACAAAACAATACACTCTACAACTGAAGACGTTAATGACAGTTCAAGTACAAAATCGACAACCAATACTAGGGGTATCGGATATTACACTATTATTCTTTAAAAATATATGCATTTTGTAACAGAACTTATGGTCCTACTAGGTATTATATAATTGTGCATCTTTACGGTCATTAAAGATCATAGAGGTCCTTACTCGTCTTCACCTTTAACTTATGCCTGTCTATTAAAATCGAAGGATAGGTCGGATGCAGAGTCACGACAACCAGAAACGTAAAACGAATAATTTTGGTGTTGCACAAATAGTGGTTTCTACGAAACTTAATAAACGCCTAATGATCTATTCATAGCAAAGAAACATTGAGTACAAACCATGCAGATAAAGAATGGGATTATAAATGGCATCGCCTCTATTAACCTGTCGCTGTTTACACTCAAAACTACCGGGGAAGAAGACATTGTTAATACTAATTTCTTTTTATTTTTCCGTTTTTGTTGACTAATTCTTATTATTGTTATCTTTCTGACGACATTAAAGTTTTAGTTCAATAGAGAGCATAAACTCGGGAAAATACTACATTAGTTACACACAAAAGTGTGTAATGTAATAAAGAATTTTATGGTGAAATAATAAAGTGATTGGGCAAGAGAATATACTAATGGGTACGTTTTTTATCAGGGGTTCTCAACTCTGCGCAGGGGCACTCCAGTACCAACTCCTTCCATTTGACCGGATCCAACCTTGAGCGGCTCGAATCGTCGGTGACTAAGTTCTCTCTGATCGGCTGTATCCTCTGGCCCGTTTTTACCACGGGGAATGTTTTGAGGAACTGTTGGAAAAGATCCAAGCTGCTAAGTTCCATCATCGAATATCGCGACAGAATACTTTGTACCATCAACACCTTCTCTAGAGGGTTGGCAATCCACCACAGGGCGTTTCTCTCGGAATTTTTTGCCACGCACTTCCACTTTGTAAAATTAGCTGTCGCCAGCGCTATTTTCGAACAGTTATGACTTAGGGACCTTCAAGAAGAGAGCCTATCCCTTTCTTAAAAGTCTGCAACGCATCTGCAGCTCATACGGTGTTGCGGATGTTCATCGGTGTCGGTGATCACTTAGTATCAGGTGTTCCGCCCGCTCGTCTGCCCCTTTTTGTAAAAAAAACTCTCATATATTAAAACATTACCGTGAAAACATAATACTCCCGTCATATTTTATTTTTCTGCGACGTGATTAGCACGAATTCATAACACAATTCATTTTTAGGCCTTTTTTCTTCAAATCCTTTTAACAAAAACTTGAATAATTTTTCTATCCTTTTTCTGTTCCTTCTATCGTCCAAAGCTAAAATAGCTTTATATTGACCAAAGGCGTAGCTCCAGAATCTTATCAGTACTTTATTCCGTTTTAAACGATGCAAACTCTCTTTCGTATCTTAAGGATAATTTCAATTTTCTTTATTCGAGTCATAACCGAGTTCCTCGAACTTCAAACAGCCTGAAGGTTAGTGTTCCACAACATAGTACTGGTTTCTTTTCTTCTTCTTTCACCGTACAAGCCACTCTTCTTTGGAACGCTCTCCCCGATGATATCAAGAAAGCTCCGAATAAAAACTGTTTCAAAATCGTGCTCCGTCGTTACTATCTGAAGGCAAATGCCATCTGAGATTTTCCGCTCCATATTTAATTTGTTTATGTATGTATTATATGTTTATGTATAGTATATTATGTATGTTATAAGTATGTAAGCATATTATAAGGGTTATGTATTTAATATGAATATTTAATTTATATCTATAATTTATTTTGATCCTGCCAACATGTTTTCTTTCTCACCCAGAGTTGACTGGTAGAGAATGCCAAAAGGGATTAAGTCCGCTTATTGTATTCCTTTTTTTTTAGGGACACAATAAAGAATAAATAAATAATTCTTTCACTTTTCGTGCATTGTTTACATTAATGAGTAGTACGCCAAATTAAGTATGGCATTGAAAAAAATGCAGCGGAGCGGTCAGGTCATTTTAACATAGCATTCTTATAATAATATAAATAACAGGCGATATTCTTTTTCTTAATATACTTTTTAAATAGGGGGCTTTCTATCTGAACAAATTAACTGTATTTCTGTTCATTTCTAACACATAGAAAATGCCCATAAGTAAGTACTCGCGAAAGATACACATATAATGTTATCGTTCTTTCTATACTGTAATTATATCATATCGAATTCTATGAGTATATATGTATGATCCAAGAAGTTTTATAGTATACTGAAGATTGCACTCAATACTTCATATTGAAGACAAGTCTGTTCACATTTCCTTTTTTTTATTTGTCACATTTTATACAAAGCTGCCATATACTGAAAAATTAACCCCTTAGAAGTTACTTTATCGCACACATTAATTCAATTTACATATGACGTATTGTATTAGTCTGTATAATATATTAGTCTGCACAGGGCCTTGGTTGTAAAGGAATTAAGGAAACATATCATACGTTTTATATTTGCTTAGGGCTTGAAACACAATTTTATTAAGCATTGAATTTATCTGACTACTGGTTTCTAACTTTCTGAATACTATGAGTAACTCTATCAAAGGAATGAGTAATCATTTTCGAAATGGCTGATTTGTAAGATATTTCTACCACTTCGAAATTTTATATTAAGATATATCAGCAGTAGTAGTTCATTAAAAGTTTAGAAATATATTGATGCATTGTGTGCATGCTCAGGACCGAGCTTCGTGGCAAATTTTGGGGAAGGCCTATGTTCAGCAGTGGACTTGTAAAAGGCTGAAATGATGATGATGATGATTGTGTAGTGTGAGATTGCAGAAATCTTTGGAACCAAAATTTAAATATCAATCTTTACATGATGTGTAGTTTTTATTATAAAATTTAAACAATCTGTGTAGGGCCACTATGATCATCATGTGCATTTTCGGCATTCCAAAAAATTACGATGAGTAACAAAATCGTTGTGTTCTGTCAAAATCGAAAATATTAGTTGATTAAAATAAAATGTGGCCTTGTAAACTCGTACTAACAACTACTAATAGTACTACTATTGAGTTTAGTATTAGGCTCCGTGTAGGTTTAATATTTACTAATCCTACACCGAGGCAAGTCATGGTCATGCCTACGCAACAGATTCAAAATAATAACGTTATTAAATGTCATATGTTCGATGGACAATTAGTTATTTACGATTGCAATTTCTAGTGCAGTACTTAAGCCTCTCGGTATTATCTATGGCAATCAAAAGACTATAATATGGTTATTATCTATGGTAAGACTTTTGGCACGAACTCGAAAAGTGATTGTCGTATCTTTTATTTCACGTTGTTATTTCTGTATATTTCTGGTTATGATAAGTGATATTGAGAGTGCAATATCCTGAAAGTGCTTTCGAATGTGTACAGTAACTGGAAAATTCAATTTAAGGTCGGAAATTGATGATTTTCGTGTTTGTGCCAATCTTACAAAGTTTTAGTAGAAGTTGACTATCGTTCTACTGTCAATATATTTGAACAAATTTCAAGTAGTTCTGCAGGGAATGAAATTGAAGATAGACTTTGTCTCGGTGATACTAACAAACGGATAAAAAAGAAACAACACACTGAGATGTATAGATTATAAACATTTGCCTTTCCCTTTCGGATGTTGAGAAGAGAACAACTAGAATGTCTATGGTGATGTGTTGAGTGTTGACTCTCCGAACTGATTTTATTTTGTTATTTTCCATGAAATATTTCCCGTTGCATCATTCGACAAATCTAGAACTAATCATATAATAATATTCTATAAACCTCGTTATATTTGTTGTCTTGTTGAAATAAGTATTAGAATAATGTTATATGAGTAAGGTTATGACCGCCAAGACAGTGACAACATCGCCTTTTTAAAAGGAATATCAAATTCTAAATGAATAATGAAAAGAGAAGTTCGCGAGGAAGAGGTCGTGGACGTGGCCGGGGTAGAGGTCGAGGTAGAGGCCGCGGTCGAGGCAAGAAAGTACCAAAAGTTATGTCGTCTGATGAAGAGGAATGTTCTGTAGAAGAAACCACCCAAGATCCCGAAGACGCTCCCGCACCAGAGGACCCAAAAGAGGAACCAGAACCGGCTGAACCTCCAAAATGTAAGTTATTTAATTTTAACATTAGAATGCAAATAAACTTAGAAATTTGTCACAACTAGGGATTACATGAGATTAAAAACAGTATTTGTAGTATTTTAATTTGTTTTTAGCGATTATTTACTGTATATGGTTGTTATAGTAATATTTCGGCTCAGTTGGGCATTTATTAGTATTTACCGCCGAATTGCGATTCCCCTCCCGTACACCTTACCCCTCTCCCTCCCTTTCGCAGTACATTTGTAATCGTCGGTAAATATTGTTCATTACTTCCTATATTTAAATTGTTTTTAATAAATAGTGATACTTTTAACTAGAATTGTTATTAGGAAATAATTCTAAGTAAAACATAACAAATGTTTTTGCAAATAATGGTAGATTAGTAAATCAAATGCTTAAGCATATGGGAAAGTGAAAACAAGTGAGTAGCAGTTTATATTAATAATTATGGCATTATAAAATACTCTATATCTACACAGAGGACAACTTTGGGCTGTTCATTGGTACATAGTGATCCCTAGGATGGATTAGATGTATATATTTGTTGACCATTTTTTGAAATAATGTCTAGATTTTTTTGACCTTTGGATTTGACCACATATAGAGATGACCATTTCTAATTCTACCACATTTTAAAAGAAATATGTGTTATATAACTATAATTTTTTAAATTAAACCTGTCAATCTGGAATAATTTACTTTAAAACTCCACAGTGGAAGTACCTTCAGACATTTCGCAACTTGAGGCTCCAGTATTTACAACAATACAGCGTGGACCTCCTGAGCCCATGCTCCGTTTAGACTGGAGCCACAGAGCTACTCTAATTGGAGAGAAAGTGCTAAACCCTATGATTTACTGCTGTGATATTTGCTCAAAGCCTATCCTTATATACGGTAGAATGGTATGTACAAAGAACTTAAAGTTGTAATGTAATTGATATGTGAAAGATATAAATAATCTAAATCTTATACAATTCAGATATATTTTGAATAAATCATTTATGTCATTTGTTTGTGCAATGAAGAGATATTGTAATCACTATTGCCCATCTGTTAGTCTCACAAATAACAAACAAGTGAGTAGCAGACCTTTTCCCGTCTGTCCTTAATGTCATTTAGACTGCCTCAGAAGGAGAGTTATGTTGTCTCTATACTTTTTATCCTAATAAAGAGTTCTTGTGGGACAAAATTTGTAACTATGCTGCTGAAGCTATGCAGCATCTAGTTGGATTATTTGTTTTGATAATAATATTGAATCATAACTTTGTTTTGATGTTAACATAAAATGTTTTAAAGATTCTTTTAATTTTCAGATCCCATGCAAACATGTATTTTGTTTATCTTGTGCCAGATCTGACCACACACACTGTCCTCGGTGCAGAGAAAAAGTAAGAATATTTTTTTACTTAATTTGTGAAATAAGAATTAAATAAAGATAAAAAGGTTGACTGGTAGAGAATGCTTCTGCCATTAAGTCCGCCTATATACATTCTCAATGAAGATTAATAAATAAATAAATAAAAAAAAGTTCTTAAACTATTTTTTATCTTTAGTTAAACTGTGTATACAATTTATGGCAATCAAGGTTACATTCTAAATAACACACACCAACTAGTTAAACACCACCAACCCTCCCACAAAAACGCGGAAACATCTTTTCTCTTGCATTTAGGAAAGTGATTAAATTAATCATTGGTCAATAGTGAGTGAGTGGCTCACTAACACTATGTGTGGTGTTAGGTAAGTTGGTGGTAAAAATAGTGTATGTACTTGTGAAAGACAGTGCTCTTCTTCTCTTTAAGCTAGTTATTATGTAGCATTTTGTTTTCTCATTTACAGCTTAGACAGAGACATGACTCATAGACAGAGAAGGAATTGATCAGCTGTTAATAACCAGTAAAGATAGATAAAAAGTAATGCCAAATAATAATCATCTTGACTGTGTGATTTTGGCTTGTACAAACGGGCCTGTAATACTTACAATATTGATGATTTTGTTGAAAAAAATATGTTTATGTAATATTTTAAAAATGAAAATAAAAATTCTTCATTTTTCTCGATTTAGAGATGAATACAGACAACTGAGGTGTAAATAGAAACAAAATATGGAGTAAACAGAAACAAGAAGGGGATAGATTTCTATATTTATTTAAACATGGTAATAGAAACATAGTTTTAGGGTAAACCGATAGCGGTCTTATAAAAATTTTACAACAAAACTCTTACATTCTCTCCTAGTTTAGCCATATCAAACTATATAGGTCCTTAAAATTTTAACATGTTGGCAACACATTTTTTTTTAAAAACTCGTACCTGTGAATGGATCCTTTTACCAGGTAAATAGAAATGATAAAGTTTTTTGGTTTTTCTCAATAGAAAATGGAAATTTGACATTGAATAGGTTGTAGAACAACATATGACTACAAAAACCCATAGACATAAGAATTCTATTACAAAAATTGGGTATTTTTTTTTATGAAAGTCGAAAATATTTCTATTCGCCTCGCTTTACAGGGCCTCATTTACACCATTGAATAATACCTAAAATATTTCTAGACTGACTTTTGTTTAAAATCTTCAAACTACAGGTATTGCGGGTGGAACAGACTGGTTTGGGAACAGTTTTTATGTGCACCCACTCGGGCACAAGATACGGAAATAGTGGCTGCAGGAGAACTTATTTGTCACAGGTAATTTTACCATTATGAACTATGATTTATAAAGTTTAATGTTCACCTGAACTATTGAACATTAATAATTTCTCCAAATTACAGAGGGATCTCCAAGCGCATATAAACCATCGACATGTGTCGTCTGGCGCAAGTGAGAGTAAACCAGAAGTTGAACCACCTGCAACTGCTGTGGCTATCGTCAAACCTATGACTGTAAGAATACCAATATGATTTTAAAAATGAAAAAGGACCGCTTGTATTTATATCAGAGTTATAGACCCATACTTTATCCACTGCTTGACATCTCATCTCATCTCACTAGCATGTTGTATTTTTAGTGACTTATGTGTCATTGTGGTTCTGTCAGCTGCTTGTTCTAATATTTTTAAAAACAGAATATTAACAGTTTAGTGTATAGATATAAAAAGAATTTGCAAACCAAATAGTTCAAAATCCCTTCAACCTGTCCCAGTAAAGTTGTGACATGTAGAATAGAATACTACCCATGCAAACACAGACCCCAATAGATATCTCTTGATGAACTTTTCGTACCCTTTTAACGCCATATAATTATTTTTGATTATTCAAGGTCGCAAAAGTGATAAAGTAATAAGCAAAGTATAATTATATTAAATTATTAACATTATGTAAATTCAAAAATATGCACAAAATTATGTCAGGTATATAATTTTCTTATATACTTGGTCATTTATACTATAATGCGAAGTAGAGGCCACTACACGGCTACTTTTCAAACGTGGCAGAGCCAAGCGGCGGCTTTTGCCGCTGCTCGAATGGGCCGGCTCGACCGGATTGGTACCATGGCCTCGCAGAATACCGACGTGAAGTAGCGGCATCTTGTGCTTTTGCGTTTCGTTCGGTGAGCAAGGTAACCGGAGGCCCATTCCCCTCCTCCGGCAACGCACCTGCAGCACCTCTGGTGTTGCGGATGTACATGGGGGACGGTAATCACTTATAACCTGGTGAACCGCATGCCCGTTTGCCGCCTTTCCCATAAAAAAAAAAAACGCAGTGTAGTTTATGAGACAGCATTTATTGTCTGAGATGTAATGATTTTTAAAATGTATAAGTTTAGTGGAAATCCTACTCATATTATTTTTATAATTTTTTCCATGGAAAGGAAAGGAAAACTAATCTAATGTCTATGGACTTCACTATGACAATTTTGGATAAATCAATGAAGTGATTACAGCTTTCGTAACCAAATTGTTGGACATTTATTTGAGAAGATAACACTTCATTGACAAAACTGCCTAACGTTTGTTTTACAAAGAGTTGTTTATCTTGGAAGTTTATTTTTGAAAGTTGAGCATTATTAAATGAGCTCTGTATGACTTGTTTCTATCACTTGTAAATTTTCGTAACAATGTTCAATGGGTACAGCAATCCTCCTGCTTCCAAAAGAGCACAAGAGAGGAAAGCAGAAGAATTTTTACTTTAAAAACTTTCAATACATGCACATAGACTAAAATAAAATTTTGGTATATCTATTAATCTCATATATTTATTGTGAAACTAATTGTCAAAGTCATGAACATATTTTGCACACTTCATGTTTGGATATAATAACCACAGTGTTTTCTGCTTTATAAGCTCTTTTTAACTATAATCATGCACTTTGGAGTCTATAATATCAAATAAGTCATTAAAAAGTATCTACATGTTCGCCGTCACTACAAATTCCTTTATCTTTAATGTGCTTTGTAAAATTGAAGAGTTATTGCCCCACTCCTGATAAAGAACTCTGTTGCAAGCTTTCACAATTTATTTACTAAATAACAATCCCCTTGTTCCCCCTCAATTGCTATGCTTGGAATGCAAAGTTGTCCCGTTATATTACAGATGCCTGCGTCGGCCGGCGATCCGCGCGCGCACACTCTGGGCCATGCGGCGCACGCGCCGCACGGCACGCACCCGCAGCACGCCGCGCACTCCGCGCACACGCAGCATGCGCCCGGCGAGCGCCGCCCCGCCCGCACCAACCTTATAACAGTACCAATACAGGACCAGGCCGATTCGCTCAACTACTACAATTATTATCAAGTGAGTATATTGTTGGGGTTTAAGAGGGGATATATCTTTCCTGAAATGCTACGACCGAATAAACTGAAAGGCGGTATATCAATCCCAATATGTCAGAACCCTAACCCCACCGACTAGTGATGGGGAGAAGCATCAGAAGGTTCGAGGTTGGCGGCATTGTGCTCACCAACCCGCTTGCCCAGCATTATGAGTATGGCCAAACATTTCGAGATATATACGCTGAATTATGCTGGCTGCAGAAAAAGAAGAGTTATAAGCTTTAATGAAGAATTTAGAATGAACAACACAGGCTCACCACTAGCCAATCCCAAATAAACTAGTCTAAAGTAGATTGAAAATGACAAACGACATCTGTCCAGGGACTGTGATATAGTATTGGGTATACGGTCGTGTCGTTTTACTTCGTTCTGACCCATAAAATAACATGCCTCGATTATAACTGCAACACAAAGTAGACCACATAATAAAAAATGTTAACAGCTGCTAAAAAATAAATGCTTAATTTATTGTTATATTTTTCCAATTCTTTCTCACCAGCCTCCCCAGCCAGTGGGCGCCAACACATTGCCCCCTGTGACGACGGTGCAAGTATTGCCGCACAACATGAGCGTGCCACCGCCGTACTACGTGCCACCGTACTCCGCGCCGCCCAGCTCCTACGTGCCGCCCGGTATGTACCGCTGAGTTCGCACACAGAATCTTTGACGTCAGCTGCAAGTGTGGCCGCACATCATGACCGTCCCGCGCCGTACTCCGCGCCGTACTCCGCGCCGCCCAGCTCCTACGTGCCGCCCGGTATGTACCGCTGAGTTCGCACACAGAATCTTTGACGTCAGCTGCAAGTGTGGCCGCACATCATGACCGTCCCGCGCCGTACTCCGCGCCGCCCAGCTCCTACGTGCCGCCCGGTATGTACCGCTGAGTTCGCACTGAATCTTTGACGTCAGCCGCAAGTGTGGCCGCACATCATGACCGTCCCGCGCCGTACTTCGCGCCGTACTCCGCCGCCCAGCTCCTACGTGCCGCCCGGTATGTACCGCTGAGTTCGCACACAGAATCTTTGACGTCAGCTGCAAGTGTGGCCGCACATCATGACCGTCCCGCGCCGTACTCCGCGCCGCCCAGCTCCTACGTGCCGCCCGGTATGTACCGCTGAGTTCGCACACTGAATCTTTGACGTCAGCTGCAAGTGTGGCCGCACATCATGACCGTCCCGCGCCGTACTTCGCGCCGTACTCCGCGCCGCCCAGCTCCTACGTGCCGCCCGGTATGTACCGCAGAGTTCGCACACTGAATCTTTGACGTCAGCTGCAAGTGTGGCCGCACATCGCGACCGTCCCGCGCCGTACTTCGCGCCGTACTTCGCGCCGTACTTCGCGCCGTACTCCGCCGCCCAGCTCCTACGTGCCGCCGGTATGTACCGCTGAGTTCGCACACTGAATCTTTGACGTCAGCTGCAAGTGTGGCCGCATCATGACCGTCCGCGCCGTACTCCGCGCCGCCCAGCTCTACGTGGCGCCCGGTATGTACCGCTGAGTTCGCACTGAATCTTTGACGTCAGCTGCAAGTGTGGCCGCATCATGACCGTCCGCGCCGTACTTCGCGCCGTACTTCGCGCCGTACTTCGCGCCGTACTCCGCGCCGCCCAGCCCTACGTGCCGCCGGTATGTACCGCTGAGTTCGCACACTGAATCTTTGACGTCAGCTGCAGGTGTGGCCGCACATCATGACCGTCCGCGCCGTACTTCGCGCCGTACTTCGCGCCGTACTCCGCGCCGCCCAGCCCTACGTGCCGCCGGTATGTACCGCAGAGTTCGCACACTGAATCTTGACGTCAGCTGCAAGTGTGGCCGCACATCATGACCGTCCGCGCCGTACTCCACGCCGCCCAGCGCCTACGTGCCGCCGGTATGTACCGCTGAGTTCGCACTGAATCTTTGACGTCAGCCGTGCGTGGCCGCACATCATGACCGTCCGCGCCGTACTCCACGCCGCCCAGCGCCTACGTGCCGCCCGGTATGTATCGCTGAGTTCGCACAGAATCTTTGACGTCAGCTGCAAGTGGCCGCACATCATGACCGTCCGCGCCGTACTTCGCGCCGTACTCCGCGCCGCCCAGCTCTACGTGGCGCCCGGTATGTACCGCTGAGTTCGCACTGAATCTTTGACGTCAGCTGCAAGTGTGGCCGCACATCGCGACCGTCCCGCGCCGTACTTCGCGCCGTACTCCGCCGCCCAGCTCTACGTGCCGCCCGGTATGTACCGCTGAGTTCGCACACAGAATCTTTGACGTCAGCTGCAAGTGTGGCCGCACATCATGACCGTCCCGCGCCGTACTCCGCGCCGCCCAGCTCCTACGTGGCGCCCGGTATGTACCGCTGAGTTCGCACACTGAATCTTTGACGTCAGCTGCAAGTGTGGCCGCACATCATGACCGTCCGCGCCGTACTTCGCGCCGTACTTCGCGCCGTACTCCGCGCCGCCCAGCTCCTACGTGCCGCCCGGTATGTACCGCTGAGTTCGCACTGAATCTTTGACGTCAGCTGCAAGTGTGGCCGCACATCATGACCGTCCCGCGCCGTACTTCGCGCCGTACTTCGCGCCGTACTCCGCCGCCCAGCTCCTACGTGCCGCCCGGTATGTACCGCAGAGTTCGCACACTGAATCTTGACGTCAGCCGCAAGTGTGGCCGCACATCGCGACCGTCCCGCGCCGTACTTCGCGCCGTACTCCACGCCGCCCAGCGCCTACGTGCCGCCGGTATGTACCGCTGAGTGTGCATACTGAATCTTTGACGTCAGCTGCAAGTGTGGCCGCATCATGACCGTCCGCGCCGTACTCCGCCGCCCAGCTCTACGTGGCGCCCGGTATGTACCGCTGAGTTCGCACACTGAATCTTTGACGTCAGCTGCAAGTGTGGCCGCACATCGCGACCGTCCCGCGCCGTACTTCGCGCCGTACTTCGCGCCGTACTCCGCGCCGCCCAGCTCCTACGTGCCGCCCGGTATGTACCGCAGAGTTCGCACACTGAATCTTTGACGTCAGCTGCAAGTGTGGCCGCACATCATGACCGTCCCGCGCCGTACTCCACGCCGCCCAGCGCCTACGTGCCGCCCGGTATGTACCGCTGAGTGTGCATACTGAATCTGACATCAGTTGCAAGTGATGTCTCACAACATGAGCGTGCCGCCGCCGTACTACATGCCGCCTCCGGACTTCGTACCGTACTTCTGCCTACCCTGTTCTAGAAGCCTTGTGGAAGCCACTGCCCACAACGCAAGAAAAATAAACAAAACGTTTATGATTCGATACACATAGCCTATACCGTACACCGTACCTACCTATATACTGTATCGTGGGTTCTAGTATAGTCTAGTTTAAATTACCTACTTTACTATTAGACGCCGAGTTGAGTCAACGATCATTTCAACTCGAGTGACTCGACTCGTCCCATCACCACTGCCGCCGGTTAATGATTCATGTCGCGCAGTTGGACTCGCTTTCCTTTCCTGCTACACCAGACTCCCTAACGTCTACAATTCCGCGGGAGAGTCGCGCACGAAGTTGTTGGATTATACCAGCGCCCACTCCTAGTCGATTTCTTCGACACACATGCTGACAGACAGAGTAGAATAGTTGTTCAATTTCGAATTATTCTAAAATAACTTCAAATACAAAAGGTATATTTACTGTATTGTTAATGCCGGTCTTCTCTTAAACATCGTTCATAAATCCATGCAAAAGACTATTCCTGTACTATTAATTGTGGATTATCCAGGAGGAAGCATGACTCCTAACGTAGCGGGAGTGTCTCCTATGCCAGCCTCAGTGGGCATCGGCGGCGTGAGCAGCGTGGGAAGCGTGGGCGACGGCACGCGCTGGCCCGAGGGCTATCAGCCACCGACAGTAACCGTCCAGCCCTGGCCTCAGCCACAACACCATTATTATCGGTAGCACTTGCGGCCATATTGGACTAATCAACATTGGACCCCCGTTTTCTCTATGGACTACACTTTTTTCATGTGAAATAATGGATTGTGTTATTTAAGAAAGATATGTAGAATATTATTAATATAAAATTATTTATAAGCTTATACATATAAAGGGATATTTTTTTAATAAACGCCTATTTTATTAAAATTTGATATCATTAACAGAACAACATTTAGTTGAATTTGTTTTAAAATCCTAATCTTTTCCAAAATGCATAGGTTAACGACAATTATGATCTCTTTTTGAATTACAATCCGCATGATTTATAATAGTATGTTAGTCGAGGAAAAATAATACCGAAAAAAGACTGCCCATGGTGTATTTATGCGGCTGCAAAAAATCAGTCTCCATTCGTCTCTTAGACTGTGTGAAGTGGATGCTTTATTTGTTTGGATCCTTTATTTTACGACAATATTTATTGCAATCCGTGTCATAGAGAAGTCTATTGATTATTATTTTGGGCATAGTATCGTTTCGTTATTTAAATTGTATAGATAAACGAATCCACAAAACGAGCCTTAAGAATGCACCTTTCTAAGTAATTATTTACCTTGACTTCTCTTTCATTTAATGCAGTTAGTTATTCGAGTGCAAAGGTGCTATGAACATGAACTTGATTGGATGAATATAGTAAGAACCGAATCGTATTTACCAGTGCTACGAAATAGTAAAATTAAATTTTAAATATTTATTTTTGAATTAGAAACAAAATGTTCATTTTAAAAAGTTGTTAATTTGAGGGGTTTTGTATAGGACAAAATTTCGCTAGTTTAAGTGACGTAGACTTTGTAAAATATGATTGTCTTAGTAACTATAGCGCTACTCTTGTAGCTATTGTTGTCATATTTTTTCTTGTAGGAAATGGGGAGCAAACGAGCCAGCGGCTCACCTGATGGTAAGTGATTACCGTCGCCTATGGACATTGCAACCGCAGAGCATAGGCAGGTGCGTTGCCGGCCTTTTAAGGGTATTTCGGAGATAGAACTCTCCCTGAGGGGAGAAAAGTGAGGACCTTTGGTTACCTCACACACCAAACGAAACGTAGAAGCACAAAATACCGACTGTACGCCGGTTTTCTGCGAGGCCGTTACCACCCCGATCGAGTCGACTTTTTCAAGCAGTAGCAAAAGTCACTGCATGGCTATACCACATACAAAACAAGTATGTATAAATATATAATCACATGTAGGAAAAGACAGATTTTACGGATTTCTATTTGGCATGACAGCAAAGTTCAAGAGTTCAAAAGTAAAGAAAGTCAAAAAGACTGATGAAAACAATAAATTGAAATACAATAAAATTTTCGTAATATACAAAATGCACATACTTCCCGTGGATTTCAAAATTTGTTAAGAATAAAAAAAAAAATTCTTTCATTCAATTTTTCTTATAATAAAAATTGACAATAGGAAATAATTATAAACAAATAATTTGAATGCAATTGAATTGCATAAATAAACCATGAAGAAACATAATGTAAGCAAAATATCGTTGTTAGTTATTTATAAGAAATAAAAACTTCAAATAAATGATTGGGAATTATTTATTTATTGTAACACTAATCAATATTATTTATTTATATTTACAATATTACAACTCCATTCATACTCGCCAATATTTGGACACTAATAACAAATATATTTAGCCGCGAAAAATACCCTTTTCACTGTACACACACCAACCATGACAATACACAAACTATCGAACTTCATAAAAAAAAATACTATTGTATAAATTCACAGTGCCATAGTGGAAATTTCAACAAGTCATAAATGCAAATATTATCCTCTCCATAAATTACTGTCACTTAAATTTAATAAGAAGCGTTCATGTTATATATATATATATATACATTATACACTATCAGTCCCGACCCGATCTCGTTTATTCAATTATAATGCTAATTGTGATAATTTTATCGACATTTCAAACAGGTTCCGTTTATTAAATATCCTTATTGATATTAACAAAAATTTAAACCATAAATAAGTATTTATGGTAAAGGATAACTGAAAATGTAAATTTTTAAGTTTCAAATATATTGCTGAAACATTTTATAAATAGGTAATAGCAGAGTAGTTGTCTAAGAATACAGGACAACAACGGATAAAATCAGAACAAAAATAACTATTTTTTTTTTACTAATGGGAAAATTATAGAGATTAAAATTCAAAGTAACAATTGTCGGAATTCTACCAAAATAATAGTATAGTAAACATGCACATGTATGAAACTATAAGGGTAGTTGACAGTAAGATTTTAGTTTCAAATAGTAGATTAAAGTCTAAGCAACTGCATTTATTGTACTAAAAATTAGTACAATATGTGTTGCAACAATACAAATTTTTAAGTAATAATAAAATAATGTGTATTTAAGACGTGAACCACTAGAGCGAGTGATGACTATAATTTGCAGTCTTGACGTTTGATGTTGTGATTCGGATATAAAAGTCTTAAGTACAAGAATAAAGTCACACAAAACATGTTCATGGAATGCAAAACACACTTTTTGTGTATAAGGATATTTATTAAGATACGATTTAATGCTAAAGTACAGTATAAATAAGTTTGTAAAAATCTGTCACCTACCCTTTTACTACAAATAACAACATACAAATCATTTTAGAAAAGCAGCTGCTTTTATTTTGCTTACACCATTCACTTCGTTTGACTTTGCTAAATAATTCAATGTATGAATATTATCTGAAAGTTACTTATCCCTTCATGAATCCTAACATAGAAACTATTGAAATTTCTTAGTTATCGAGTTTATTTTTAACAGATAACGAAATTAAGTATGCAATAAAGTACCCTCGACAGTAAATTTTAAAGACTTCTTTGATTTTCAACAGAATAGTTAATTATTAAGATTATTCCCACATTGGTTCTGTGAACAACTTATAGATAAAACTTGGCTCGAAGATCATGACGTCTTCGTTGTCGGGATAGAAGGCTCTGTGCTAATGTTCACAAGAGTGGTCTCTGGCACTGATGGAGGCTTTGTCTCTGGTGCCTCCGCTGCTGAGAACTGAGGAATGACATGAGAGGATTGCATTTTTCTCACAGCCTCCATGTTCACTTTGGTCGATAGGTTCTTTTGTCGCGTCTGTTCTGAAGTCTTCGATAACCTCTCGCTCAATGCCTTGAGCGCGATTTGTCTGTAAAGTACAAATTGTAATGAATGTTTGAAATAGTGGACAAGATTGTTGTATTAAAAGAAGAAGTTTTGCAATTTGAAGCGGCACGTGTCACGTGTGAGTGCACAAGCAGCGGGTACCAACCGTCTCCGCTCCATGTCGTGCGGCTCGACACCGGGCAGGGAGATGGTGACTCCGCGCGGGCTGAGCGCCAGCGTGACCCGGCGCGGTGCGGGCGTGCACAGCCCAAACCGCGCGAGGCACCGTGCAGGAGGACCCAATATACCGCGCACTAGCGGTTGTAGCACCGTTGGGAAGAAGCTGAGAGAAGATACAATTAATCAGATATAGGACTAGAACTAAGAAGTAAAGGTTTTAGGTAAATGCTTAAATTATTTTCTGTAACCGAGGATTGAACGACTATATATTTAAAATTCTTGGATCTAAGATCAGAGCAATTTTGGAATACAATATCAGTCCCACCAAATATGAAATCAATCAATTGTGAGTATTTCTACCAAAATAATGATTCCATGCCAAGTATTTTTTATAGACTGTTACTGTAATTTTTTTATTGTAACTGTTTATACGTTTCAGCTATGACGGCAACTTACTAATACTTCCAACTGTCAAAGAGAGTTTAGTCATTGACAGTTGAAGCATCGATTCTAGACAAAAATTTATCCAGGATCAAAAACTGACCACATTAGCATCGACCTTACATTATTCAAACTGTGGCAAACATTTTTAGATGTCTACCTGAGTCATAAGCAACTGTTCGCGGCTTTACCCGCGTGAAGTAGTTAGAATTAGGTAGTCTATGTATAGTACAATATACCGAGGATAAAATGTATATTCATATTCTAAAATTGGTGTGAATTCATAAACAAAATTGTCGTCGACGAAGTAACAGATAGTGATTTTTTTACTATTACGAAACAAAATAAAATGGTGGTGGTGTTGGGAAGCAAAATGATAGAATAAGGGCACACTCAAATTGTGATTCCGAAAGAAAATACATTTTTCACAAAACATCTGTTGTTCACGTTTTTGAATATACCTAGGAGTTCATCTGGTCT
The DNA here is from genome assembly GCA_029286595.1 of Bhutanitis thaidina. Classification (NCBI taxonomy): domain Eukaryota; kingdom Metazoa; phylum Arthropoda; class Insecta; order Lepidoptera; family Papilionidae; genus Bhutanitis; species Bhutanitis thaidina. Next base: position 4,215,531 of record JAGSMS010000009.1, on the reverse strand, counting down.
TACCTATTTCTGCTACCAAGCAGCAATGAATGTACAAATGTTGGGGCTTTGATTATGATCAAAGGGCTGGACTAACCACTTACCATCATAGAGGACTGTTACATCAGCCAGATAACATAAATTATGACTATTTTTAGATAACGTAAATGTAACAAATAAAGGATAAGTATAACAACAACCCCTATTAACTCTGTGATAGCGGTCTTATCAAAATCCGTGCACAGGTTTGAATATTACACATATTTAAACAACCATGCCAACTAGCTAGCTTACAGGAAGCATGAAGATATAAAGTCAAAGGCTTTTTTGGAAGATAGGTTTTACCTTCTATCTTCCAACTTAAGTACATTTTGGAACTAAATCAATGTAAAGACTTAGTGGTGCATGAGTTTTATTATAGTATATTCATAGATATATATCAACACTCATTATCTTAGATACAGATGTGTCTAAAAAATGTACCAATTAGAATTATAAAATATTCTTTAATTCCATAAGGCAAATGAAGTTGACATTTAAAGAAAATGTTTGTCTATTCCTACTTAAATAAACCCTAGTTATTATTATTATAAATATTCAATGCTGTATAAGTCTAAGTCAAATCTAATGGGAAGAATATTTACTACTGCTTGTATAATTATTTTATAGCATTAGATATTCATTGAGCTTACTTGTCAAAGCTGAAGTTGTCTGCCATATCTCCTCTTGTGCCACTGCTATGTCGCTGCCAAAACCTGAGGTATATCCAAGACAGTATGGTACCGCTACCCCACATACAGGGATATGTGCCTTCTAATGCTCCAACAGCCCATAGGATTATAGCCGCAACCAGTATTAAAAGGGGCAAAGACCGATTTGTTAATTTTCCTAGAAATTGAATAAAAATTAAAAGATTGATGAAGTAACTTAATTATGTTGCGATTTAGAGGCAACTAATAAGTTACTTCACTAACAAGAAAAGTCTTGAAAAACGAGTTGTGCCATAAATCTGTAATTTCAGTTCTTTTCTTCAGTCAAATTATATTTGAGATAATTAAAATAGCTAGCACACATAGGATGTAAGTTGTTGCACAGTGGGGTAATATTAGCAGTATTGTGAAGCGCCGCCTTCCCAGGTGAATCATAGTCACAGGGTAGATAAGTAGTTATTGTCTAAGGCCACTCTCCTTTTCCACTGCTGTTGAGGATAGTCGATGTTACAACTCTCCATTCTCCCTACACATATTGCATGTATAGGCTGAGATTTCCCACATTATGGAAAAAGGCTTATATAAATATTTCTAGACTTTTTCTACATTCATTTCAACAACATTGGTACTTTCTAAATAATACTGAAATTATGTATGATTTAATTTTCATTCCTAATTTTATTGGTTAATCTAATATTGAGTTAAAATCGCATAGAAATATTTTTATCTACATCTTTTTAGTTACTTAATGTGTTTTCGCCTGAAATTAATGTTTTTTGTATTAACATACAAAACCAATTTAGCCTTATCAACACAGATATTGCAACAGTGATAATTAAAAACTTTACACAGATATTCACTCCATTTTAATGGATGATTAAAGACATATTAGGAACCCCAGCATAAAAATTGATACACCATCCTAAGCAAGAATCAATTCGGAAAGATTATTTTTTCAGTGAATGGCACCATCTACTGTTGAAGATTTATGGAAACCATTATTTCATACATTGTCATACAAGTTGTTGGTCTAACAGAGAATTTTTCTCTACAGAGCAATATTATTGACATCAATGTCTAAACATGCTACTTTTCACCAGAGCTTATTTAGTACAATGTGACAAGTGATCTCCTTCTTAAATACGAGTTTCAGAGAGGGTTTATGAGCCGGGAACTGCCCGCCACGCTGCTCCGGTGTGGATAGGCGGGCTTAATAATATTTTATTATTTCTCAGACATGCAGGTTTCCTCACGATGTTTTCCTTCACCGCTGAGCATGTGGTAAATACAACACTTAAAATTGCTATTAACAATTTTAGTGGTGCCGGCACCAGGGAATGAACCCAGGTCACTCGCGCTCTATGAAACTAAAGTGAGCACCCTGACCAGAAGGCTATCACAGCTCTGCACTTATAGCAGTATACACTCAAAATTACTTGTAGCAGTGTTCATTATTCCTCTAACTTTAATTATTTCATAGTTATTGCATGTGAAGGGTTATTTGCATAAAGAGTTTCAGTATTTTACTTACAAACTTACAATGCAATTGTTTTTTTGGAATTATTGCAGTCTGATCTTAATGTAGTTAGGAGACAAATACCCCAAGCAAATTCAAACACTGAAAACTGCAAAACTAACTGAAAACATAGCTCATTTTTCAAGTAATAGTAAAAGTCATTCAAAAATTATTTAAATCTCTAAATTATTATTGTCCTAGATGAATTGCTTCATTTTAAATTTCACTGTAGAAAAAACCACATAAACAAAGGTGATAAATTGTCATTCAAATTTTTTTCAAAAACATTGATCTGGCTCTGCTACTTTGTTTTCATAAGATAAATCACCTGTGCTACTACAGAATATAAACTATATAAACAAAAACTTTCAAAAGTAACAAGAATACATACAAAGTAAATACTAATTTTTTTAATCCACTTTAAATCCCAAACATAATTAAACAAATAGTACCCCAAAAGTAAGACGCTTTGACTATATCTCAAATAAATGCTAATAAAAAACTACCCAACATACCTAGAGGAGTTTTTATTAACAAGTGGTCAGGCATAATCTGCTTCACAGCCACACTTACAGCTGCTAGGTATCCTGCGAGCCCATGTACATGGATGTCGAACAACAGAGACGTATCCTGTGTCCATGCATATATCACTAAGTAGTAAAAAGTAGTCAAAAAGGCAACACCGATATTTGTCAAGAAGAAGAACTTCATCATCTCTATTTGCCCCCATAGTGGTTCAATTAATTTTCCACACAAACCAACCGTCACTATGTCGATTACCACCTCCCATAAATGTATCTCCAGAAACCAGAACGTAAAAGTAGACCACAATTGAAACGAAGGTGGCAACAAAAACCCTGGTGTAACACTAAGAACATTAACAACAGACTCTGAATACGATAATATGTATCCTATGATTACAACTACGCAAATAAATTTAACCGACGGCGATGTGTTTCCTAACAATGCGGAAAATTGTTGTCGTAAATACGGTATATTACGACTAAACACCCTGAGCGCAGCCATTTTTGTGACGGTTGACATTGACGGATAAGTAATTACAAAATTGGTACTGCCAGTGTCAATGTCAAGTCAACGCTAAATGAAATTATTATCTACGTTCTATATTATTATATTAAATTTAATGTTTGCTCATCATGTTTTATAAAAATATTTGTCATAATAAGAATAATGTTATTATATTTTAACATTTTATATCAACCAAAATTATTTTCATTTTATAAATAAAATAATATTTCCTTGAAAAATGTGAAAAGTGTGTAATATAGCTTATATATTAAGTTAATTTAAACTGTTCAAAATGTTTGAACTCAAATATTTATCTTTAACTATTCGTAGTTTTTTCGAACAGTTTTCGAACTGTATATGTAAATGTATACCTCGGCAGTAAGTAATCCTGTTTAAAGCATACTCAACGAACCAATGTACATGTTACAATTTTTCCTTTAGAATCAAGACTGTTAGATATAAGCAAAGATTTGTAAGCAATAGAAGCCATGGACACAGTATTTAAGTAACCTAAATTTAAGTGAAAACCCTGTTAAAATATACTCATTTCGTTAGTTTTTTTCTTTTAAATCTTTATGAGTTATTCTTGAAGTAAGGCTATTAAAAAAAAGGCTATGTCCATAACGTAATGCATAGAACATTAAAAATCAGAAACTTAGTGTTAAATTTAGACTAATTAAAGCTAAAAATTACTTCTTGGTTTTGGAAAAGCAATAGCCTCAAATCGACGTGAATATTACACAAACTTTTGTTCACTACAACGGCAAGCTTAAATACTACATCAGTATCAGTAAAAAATAGCAGCCTGTAAGTGTCCACAGTGTTTGTGAGGGATTTTACAGCTGGGAAGGGCCCGCCACGCTGCTCCAGTGCCGGTTGGGGGACTTCACTTATCTTCGAAATAATATTTTTTATTATTTTTCTGACATGGTACTGCTAAAATTACTGTTAACAATTTTAGTGGTACCAGCACCGGGGAATGCACCCAGATCACTCGCGCTCTATGAAACTAAAGTGAGCGCCCTGACTATCACCATGAGGCTACCTAAGCTCCCTGTATTAGTAATAAATATAAAATAATTTCATTAAATAGTTATTAATTCCAGTTTTATATACAATAATTAAAGGTTATTCTCCTAAAATATGGCTTTTGTTGGATATTATCAGTAGTATGAGTAAGGGCCACTGTAGTTACATGATTGCTAGTGCTACATGTATTATTTATTATTATTTATAGTAAGTACAACAGAATACGTTAATACATACTGAGAGTACTCTGTGATCATTTAGTACTTAATCTGTATTTTATCTGTTTTAAATGAAATCTAACGCGGAATAATTGTAATCTTTTATTTACTACATTATATTCTATTGTAATATTACTTAATCTCAGTATTATTATATATATTATAACGAAAGTTAAAGGTTATGAAATAGATCCTTTAAGTTTTTCATTCAAATCAATATTCAATAAGTGCCAATGTTATTTAATAAAGTTATAAGAAGTGTTTTATTGGTATGTTACGGCACTATGAAATTTTATATCATAAATTAACACTCAATTAACTGTATTTTTTCTAGCTTCCTTTAGTAAACATCTGCCGAAGTATTGGAACCAGTGGTAAACTGTCTAACAGTTTCAGTATGAATTATTTATCACAAAAAGATGCAACATCACTTGATCAAGATCTATTTAATGAATATAAGTTCAGCGTCGATCAGCTTATGGAACTAGCAGGTTTAAGTGTAGCTGCAGCAGTTGCAAAAACATTTCCACCATCCACGTAAATACTTATTTGATGTAAATAAGTCAAACCATGGTATGAATATTTACTAAGTTCTAATTTTTTTGCAGACATAATTCAGCCTTGGTTATCTGCGGACCTGGTAATAATGGAGGCGATGGTCTCGTAGCAGCGCGTCATTTGATTTTATTTGGATATACTGTTTCAGTTCATTATCCTAAACAAACACCAAAGCCTATATTTCAAAATTTGCTTCATCAGTGCACACAATTTGGAGTTAATATCTTGGACAAGTTACCAGCTACAAATGACCTGGAACAGGATTACAAAGTGCTTGTAGATGCTCTCTTTGGTTTTAGTTTTAAACCACCAGTAAGAGAAGAATTAAAGCCTGCTTTAGATACTTTGATTAATAGTGGTTTACCAGTATGTAGGTAGGTAGATGAATAATACTATATTATGTTATCATATCTGTTCAAAAAATTACCATTATATTAAATTGAGAGATGTATAAATTATAAATACTTTCAATGTTTTACTTTGAGTACTGTGTTCTTTATAATAATAATGAAGTTTTATAACAATTTTATTTTCAGTATAGATATTCCTAGTGGCTGGGATGTAGAGAAAGGCCCTGTTTCTGATCAAGCTTTAAAACCTGCACTGCTTATATCTCTCTCAGCCCCAAAACAGTGCGCAAAACCAGAACTTCTTGGTTCTGCCAAACATATTTTAGGTGGACGCTTCCTTCCACCTGGAATTATCAATAAATACAACTTGACCCTGCCTTCATATCCAGAACAAGACCAAATTGTACAAATACATTAATAAAACTTTTTCTTATATAATATGTCAATTCATTCCAAATCTTGTTATAATTTGTATATTAAATTAATTATGTTGTTTTTATTTATGTGGATCTGCATAAGAATTTGCCAAACCATTTCTTCCCACGGGTGACATAAGAGGTGACTAAGGGAAAAGTAGGAATTTGCAATTAGTACAGACAGTTGGCAAAATAACCATCTCAATAAATATCAGACTAATAGTGATTATGGCAAATCCTCGTGGGAGAGGCCTAGGTCCTGCAGCAGACTATTGACTGGCTGTGAAGGTGAAGGTAAGGTTTTTACTAAAAATTATACAGCCGAACAGCAGCAAACGGCTGTTATTTTCTGGATTGAAAGGTGTAGACAACCAGCATAATTATGGACAGTCAGGTATTCCATATTGGTCCTCAGGGGTAACGATACCATATCTGTAATCTTCTTCAAAGTTACTTGCAGGTGTAAAAAAGAAGAGCAAAGTTATTTATAGATTTACTTGTACAAATATCAGATAACAGAAATAATGAGTGTCAATTGCCGGTGGTCGACAATACCCGATATGGTACAGTCGAGCACTTATTAACTTAATTAAAGAGAAGAATAAAGTTCATTCTCAATGGAAATCTTACAGAAACCCTCTTGATTACGTATCCTTCTCTACATTAAGAACTCTACAAAAATTTGTTATAACTTTTACATAAACCATTCACAGGAAAATATAAAGTCGTGTCCCAAGTTCTTTTGGAAATATGTTAAATCTAAAAGAAGAAATAAGTCCACCTACCCAAATATTATGACACTTGGTCCTAACACATTAACTAATCAAAAGGAAATATGCACAGGTTTCAATGACTACTTTCTAAAAAATTTTGTCTTCTACAGATTGTTACCAATCTTCCTATTCTAATACTGAAACACACAATGATATACTTAGTAACTTACATTTAAGAATTGACCTTATATATAAACTTCTAAAACGTTAGATTCTGGTAAGGGAGCTGGTAGTGACAAAATTCCTCCAATTTTCTTTGTAAATACTTGTCAGTCAATTGCACAACCTGTAACAAGTATATTTAACAGACTGCTTACCGTTGGATATTTTCCTCCTATCTGGAAGACGGCGCATGTTGTCTCAATCCATAAAAAAGGAAGTAAAACATCAATTGAGAATTACCGTCCGATTTCGATCTTAAAAGTTCTAAGTAAAGTTTTTGAAAAAGCTGTCCATAAACACGTCTACCCTGCTATCCGGGCGTCCATATCTGAGCAACAGCATGGCTTTACCAAAGGCCGCTCAACTAATACAAACCTAGCTGTCTTTGTTAATGATGTTCTGTTGGGAATGGATGATGGTGGTCAGGTGGATGTTGTTTATACAGATTTTGAAAAGGCATTTGACCGTGTTGGCCATATTATACTTTTGCGTAAGCTTCAGGAGCTCTGCATTCGTGGAAACTTACTACGTTGTTTTGAGTCATATATCCATAATCGTAATCAGGCAGTTGTAGTCGATGGCTACCGCTCTAGTTTCATAAAAATTCCCTCTGGTGTCCCTCAAGGTTCTATACTTGGCCCTTTGTTATATGTTATATATTTATATGATATCAGTAATCATATGCACTATTCTAAATGTATGCCAAAATTTATAAGGTCATCAGACATAAATCAGACTGTGAAAACCTTCAAGACGATTTGAACCGGCTTCAGCTTTACTATGATGATAATAGAATAATTGTCAATATTAATAAATGTGCCAATATAAAGTTCACACGCAAAAGGAATAAAATTTCATCATCATTTCAGCCTATCAGAAGTCCACTGCTGAACATAGGCCTCCCCCAAAGATTGCTACGAAGCTCGGTCCTGAGCCACTTGCATCCATCGACTTCCCGCAACACTGCGCAGGTCGTCACTCCATCTTATGGGGGGTCGTCCTACACTGCGTTTGCCTGTACGTGGCTGCCACTCGAGAACCTTTTTTCCCCAGCGGTTGTCAGTTCTGCGAGCTATGTGGCCGGCCCATTGCCACTTCAGCTTGCTAATCTTTACGGCTATGTCGGTTACCTTAGTTCTGCTGCGGATATCATCGTTGCAGACTCTATCACGCAGAGAAACACCGAATAAAATTTGCTTCACATATAATTTTAGAGATACCGCCCTAAACGAAGTTGAACTAGTAAAAGACCTTGCAGTTCTTATAGACTCTAAATTAACCTTTACAGAACACATTACATCGATTAGCAACCAGGCCTTTAAACCTAGGTTTCATTCTAAGAGTCAGTCAACCATTCACAGATACTGACTGCCTAAAAACCATTTATTTTTCGTACGTACGCAGCATACTTGAGTACTGCAGCAGTATCTGGAATCCGCAATATCAAATACATAATACTACCATTGAACGAGTACAGTCTAATTTATTAAATATTTATGTTACAGAACTCATCAAAATAATACGGATTATATTACGTCTTGTAAAGAGCACAGCCTAATGTCATTGAAAGACAGGCGATATCTTTTGGACATCCTTTTTCTCTTTGACGCCTGTAGGGGTAACATAGACTGCTCCGAACTGACTACTCTCTTCTTGAAACTGCGAGCACCCTCCTATCGAACTCTAAATAAGGCTTTGTTCGATGTTCCCTTAACCCGCACTTTCTACGCCCAGAATTCTATAACCTGCAGAGCGCACAGGGTATACAATAAACATTTCTCAAGTGTTGACCTTTTTATACAAATTAAAGCTGTTTTTAAAAGCAAAATTGTAGATATTTCGAACAGTTTATAATGCAGGAAATTTAAAGTTTGAGCTAATATTTTTAATACATAAAGACTTATGTCCCATACACTCACCACATACTCACTATTGGTGTGCTCTGTAGAGCGGGACAGTATTTCATGCCGGTCCACCGTTTGCAACTTTATAAGGCGCAAGTTCGGCCCCACATGGAATACTGTTCTCATCTCTGGGCAGGGGCACCCCAGTACCAACTCTTCCATTTGACCGCATCCAACGTCGAGCGGCTCGAATTGTCGGCGACCAAGCTCTCTCTGATCGGCTTGATCCTTTGGCCTTGCGAAGAGATGTTGCTTCTCTTTGCATTTTTTACAAAATTTTCCACGGGGAATGTTCTGAGGAACTTTTCGGATTGATCCCAGCTGCTGAGTTTCACCATCGTACATCGCGACAGAATTCGAAGTTCCATCGATACCACCTAGATGGTTGGCATTCCACCACAGTGCGTTTTCATCGAAGTTTTCTGCCACGCACTTCGATTTTGTGGAATTAGCTGTCGCCAGCAGTATTTCCGAACAGTTACGACTTAGGGACCTTCAAGAAAAGAGCTCATTCCTTCCTTAAAGGCCGGCAGCGCATCTGTAGCTCCTCTGGTGTTGTGGATGTTCGTGGGCGTCGGTGATCACTTACCATCAGGTGAGCCGCACGCTCGTTTGCCCCCTTCTTCTATAAAAAAAAAACATTCACCATATTTACATTTAAATAACCTCATCGCCAAAATAACATAAGAACCTACTGATTTGTCATATCATTTTTTTTTCTCATTTACTTTTCTTTTTTTTAAGCCTTTCTAGAAATGTGTATTTTATTTTAAGTTATTTTTTTGTTTTCATATTATTTTCTAAATTACATAATGTCGCTTGGTTTGTTTGTTAAGTAGTAATAATCACCTGTAACTGTACATGTTATCAAGTTCTTTTTATTATAAAAATAGTTGTATTTTACCTAATCTATATAATTTTTATCTAAGTGCTGTGTGACTTTGTTTAAATAAATAAAATAAAAAATATAATGAACTTGATCTTTCATAGAAATGTAAACACTCACAACTTACTGTGGTTGTGTACGATTTAGCCTTAAAGTTGTCGCCTGTATTTTCCCCACTGCAGGGCAAAGGCCTCCTCAAATATTTGAAAGGGGTTTTGGAGCCGGGAAAGGTCCGCCGCGATGTCCCAGTGGAAGTTGACGGACTTCACGTGTCCACGTAATAATATTTCTTAGACTTGCCGGTTTCCTCACGATGTTTTTCTTCATCACCGAGCACTTAGTAAATTCAGCCTTTAAATTGGCTATTAACAATTTTAGAGGTGCATATTTTAATTTTTTTGAACCCTTACACAATAATATATAATTTCTTCGTTCATCCAGATGCAACGTTACAGTTTCTCGCTCCAAGGAAAAGCATTTTGCGTGGTTGTGAATTCCGTCCGTACCTACTCTCGCAGTCTTGATAGTAGAAAGGTAACCAAAATTTTCAGTGCAAGAGTTGCGAGGTTGATAGACAACTAATTCACACCCGAATGTACCGTAACTTCATTAACTATAAACAGCCGCATATTGCAGGTAAAGTATTGCCTGTTGTAATATTTATTTTTTTACAAGCCAGGTTCTCACAGACTGTTTCAACAGTAATACTTAAAAGATAGATTTTAGCCGTTAAAGTTGAGCCCAGCGATGTCAGAGAAGGGTACATATAGTACATTTTGTGTACTGATTCAGTCTTGTGTACCTGCTTACTCTGCTTCTCATTTGTGTACTCAAAAAAAAAATCATTAGTCGTCCTTAGTCATTATTATCTGAGGAAGGGCAAACAATTTCATGGGAATATCAATGTGCAAACACGGTGACCAAACTTGCCACCCGTCACATTCTATCAATACGAAAAGTTACCGAAGCTCACTGGGTTTCTCTGAATAGTGCCGAATGGAAATCCGTAAACTCTACCTATATCTTTAGGTGACAGGCATAAGTGGTTTTATAGATATATTAATTCTACAAAGTGTACCGTGCTGTTAATTAGGGTACTATTTCATAGACTCGCGTGAACCATAGACATTTTTAGTTGAGCTGTGTTTGACTTTGACGTATTAAGATTTTGGCGCTTTTTTCTGTTCCTTTGTCGCCGGCGTCGATTAAAACGATTTTCAAAATTATATGTTCGCTTCTTTTTTGGTTTACAATATATAATAGTAAGTAAAAAAGAATTACCTTAAATTAACTTATTTTCCACAGCAATAGAAATAATATTTAGCTGGATTTCTGTTGCACGAAAACGTAATTTCCGAAGCTCCAATTCTTTTACTCTGAAAATTCATAAATAGATTATTGTAATCATAATTCCTGACAATTTAATCCATTTATTTTAGACTAAAATGTTCGAAGCCCGGCTTCTCCGCAGCTCTATCCTAAAGAAGGTTCTGGAGGCAATAAAAGATCTCCTGACACAAGCCACATTTGATTGTGACGATAATGGAATACAGTTACAGGTATTTTCTATTGTTTTCCTATGTATATACAATTTAACAAATTTCATTTTAGTATAATGTTGTGCCAAGTTCTAATAGTATAATTTGGTATTTAATTTTTTTTGCATTAATTTTCGTTTTCCTTGTAATATTATCATTTAATTATTATAACTTTTGATGATAAAGTTGTTAGGCCTCAACAGTCAATTTATATTTATATGGTTTTCAATTTCCAGGCAATGGACAATTCACATGTGTCATTGGTTTCATTAACTTTGCGGGCAGATGGCTTTGACAAATACAGATGCGACAGAAATATTTCCCTTGGCATGAATTTGGGCAGGTAGGTTACATTTTTGTTATATCTAGTGGCAGTACATGGCTTTGCTTGTGTCATCACAATTTTTTTTCTTAAGCGAGCTGAATGGAGATATATACCATCCCATTCCATGATATTCTCTATTCTGTGTCAAATTTTCTTCATATCTATTTAGTCCTTTAAGTGTGATTGAATGAGAAACATTTGATTTCATTAAATTTTATCCTATATGAAAGTTTTATATGGGCTTATAGATAAGATTTGTTGGAACTTTTTCAAATGTTACTTATGATTTCAGATGTCTTTTTGGCTTTATCCAACTTATGAATATACTTTATTGTAGACAACAAAACAAAAAGTATTAGTAGTAAAAAAGGAAGTAAATTAGGAGGTACAAGTAGGCAGTGTTAATGCTGCATAGTGATCTATTAAACTAATATTACTAATCTGATGTTCACTCATGCTTAAAGGAGAATGGATATGAATGTGAATTGGTAAAGATGTAGATTTTGCCATGTAATCTGGTATACAATACATTTTATTTTAACTACTCCTTAGTTGAAATAAAAAGTCAGTTGGTAAAAGTAGTAAATTTTTACCAACACAAATTTTGTGAAACCCAGGGTTCTAGTGCTAGTAATTTACCAATGAAAACAGATCAAGGATGAAATAATAAAGCTGTGTAGTATTTATACTTATTTTTTTTTAAAATAGATTTATTAGGTACATCAACAGTTAAATAGCCTGATATGAGAACCTATTACTGACATACACAATATTGATCATACAGTTTTACAATCTTTACCTTACTTTAACAGCCAGTAAATAGTCCACAGCAGGACATAGGCCTGTTCTATAATGAAGATTTGCCATAATTGTCACCCTGGGTAAGTGGATTGGCAATTGCAGTACCAGCCACCTCACACTTTAGATGCTTTTGCCTATCATTGGTCTGTTAGTTATAAAAAAAACTATACCGTAACTAAACCGTGTGTTTTAATAAAGTAGCGTCACAACAAGAACACAAAAGAACCATCACAGTCCTCATGAGTTACAAAACATCTATGTATGTATTTTGTTAAAGATGGTGTGAGAAGTTCAACATTCAGAGTAATTACATTTCATTATTAATATTTGGACATTTTTAGTATGTCAAAGATCCTTAAATGTGCCGGTGATAAGGACACAGTGACAATGAAGGCGCAGGACAATGCTGACACCGTCACCTTTGTGTTTGAGAGTCCCAATCAAGAGAAAGTATCAGATTATGAAATGAAACTAATGAATTTGGATCTTGAACACTTAGGTAAGTTGGAAAATGCAATGATAACTCCTAATTATCACTAATATTACTAATTATTAATTTTTTCTGCTTCCATGCATGATGGTAATTCTTAAAAAGTTACAAATCCTTATATTTTTCTTTCGGAAAACTTATAGCTAATACTTTGAGTGAGATAAAACAATTTAGACAAAGGTCAATAAAATAGTTATAATTATATATATTACAAATAGTTTTTGTGTAAGATTATATAATAAGAAGTAATAAATAAATTAAGTAAATATAATGTGAATAAGTCATTTTTACACACTAAAAGCTATGGACAGAAATAATGACATACCTTTTTCTGCTGTATCATTGCATTTAAGCTTTTGCTTGCTTCCATAATACTACATTAACCAAAACAAAGTTATTACTAAAAGATTTTATCTAAATACAACCATACAAATCAAACCAGTACAAAATTGTTGACTTCAGTTATAACAACATACAAGAATCCATGTTATACCCAATAGGCATTATTTATTTAAACCCTGTTATGAAATAATTATGATAAGGGCTCATTATACCAAAAAATATAAAATAGTTGAATGCATCATACTGGGCACTATTTTATTATAATGTACCTTAAATATGTAATGTAACATTACTTTTAACATAATATTTATTTATGTAATAAATTGTTGTTCTGCAGGGATTCCAGAGACAGAATACAGCTGCACAATTCGCATGCCTAGTGCTGAGTTCGCAAGAATCTGCCGCGATCTTTCACAGTTCGGCGAGTCTATGGTCATTTCTTGTACAAAAGAAGGTAAAATCCACTAAGATAAATATAACAAAAGCTAGAGAACATTATTCCGATTAACATTTTTATTGTATTGGTTTATGAAAATGGATTATATTAATTGTACACAGGTGTGAAATTCTCGGCGTCAGGTGATATAGGCACAGCAAATATCGCACTGGCACAAACAGCATCTATCGACAAGGAGGAGGAGGCAGTGGTCATTGAAATGGACGAACCAGTCACCCTTACATTCGCCTGTCAGTACCTCAACTACTTCACTAAAGCAACCTCACTTAGTGCACAGGTATGAAAACACCGCACTGATCTTCATTCAATAATAAATAATGTTTAAATTTTGGCGATTTACGAGATCTGCCACCCCAAAAGTAGACTGATCAAAATGTCTGAAGAGTCACATGATTTGGGAATTATGGTGGTAACATTCGTTAGAAAGTTCCAGACCTAAATCATCACTAGATTGGTAGGCTACTTGTTTGATTTATCTGGGTAGAATACCTATTTCTGTCACTATACAGCAGTGCAAGCACCATCGTGTTCTAAAAAGATGTACCACCTTTTAAATGAGAACACATCAGGTCCTTAGGTGACAACACATCTGTAATCTCCTTTGATTGAAGTTGTTGGTTGTGTTTATAGGCTTTGGTAGGCACTTACCACCAGATGGACCTGCTAGATCGTCTGACCTGCAAATCCAATAAAAAAAAGACCAATGATGGGCAACAGCATCCAAGGTGTGAATTGTCTAGTACTGTGATTGCAAACTCGCCAACCAAGAGCTTCTTTTATAGTGCATCCTTAATAGAAACTACACCTGAACCACATTATAAAATACACAATCGGCAATAAGGTGGACCACCAACACCATCAGAGTGGACCTTGTACTTCTATGTGTACAGGTAGTCAACCTGTGGCTGCTCTTTTGATACTGCAAAAAATAAATAAACATTAAGCATTACATAAAGAAATTAAATATGGAGAGGAAAATCTTAGATGGTATTTGCCTTCAGATAGTGATGATGGAGCAGGGTTTTAAAAGAGTTTTTATTCAGAGCTTTCTTGATATCATCAGGGAGAGGGTTCTAAAGAAGAGTAGCTTGTATGGTAAAAAAAGGAGAAAAGAAACCAGTACTATGTTGTGGATCACTAACCTTCAGGCTGTTTGAAATTTGAGGACTCGAATAAAGAAAAGTTATCCTTAAGATACAAAAGAGAGTTTGCATAGTTTAAAATGGAATGAAGTACTGATAAGATTCTGGAGCCTTTGGTGAATAGAAAGCCATTTTAGCTTTGAACGATAGAAGGAAATATGGTCAAGTATCTGTATAGTAAAGTCATTTTCAACATCAGTCCAGACAAACAAATATCGAGAAATAGAACTCGCATAGATATCTATAATTAATTATTTTATTTCATTGTTTTAGGTTCAACTTTCCATGTCAGCTGACGTTCCATTGGTAGTTGAGTATCGCATTCCAGATATCGGTCACATCCGCTACTATTTGGCGCCGAAGATTGAAGAGGAAGACAGTTAGATTAGTTGCTAGTAGTAGATTTTAAGATTTTTTTTTATTATTATTCACATTATGTTAAACTTAGTGCCTTTTATACTATCACGTTCATATACTATACACACAGTGTATACTACAATAAAAAATTGTGATAAATTTTTGAAAATGTTTTTCATGGTTACACCAAGTTTTCTTGAATCATGATGTTTGTACATCACAGAAAATATCAGCAAAGCTAATCCGGCAACGTCACCCGTTCTGGACAAGTGTATATAAGAGAAGGTTCTGTAAGTCGACCTTTAAGATTGGATTACAGATTACTATTTGCCACGACTCACCATAGTCGTACGGGCTTCCAGAACACACTTTTCGCCTCTGTGTGTGTTTTGGAGATTATTTTTACTATATGCAAGATAGATACGCCGTATACATTAAATTTAACCACCAATTCTACAAGTCATTTCTAGATCACGCATTATATATAGTTACAGTTTTTAATTTTCACTTGAGATATTCTTGTCTAGACCTAACCGCCCGCCCCGCGCCAGCGTTCGCTGCGTAATATAGGCACTGTAAATAAATGTGACGTAAGTAATAAAAACAATATCGCCAATAAATATTGTTATATTTACCATCAAAATGTTTTAACCATTTATATTTTATTTTCATTTTAAATTTCCAGTCACTTTTTTAAGAGCTAAATTGAAATATCGCGTTTCATTGAAAATTGGATCTGCTTTAGGAACTTGACGATTGATAGACTTCAAATGGCATTTATGTATAAAGGCCCTTCTAAGGCATCCGTGTACCGCGGTGTGGTTTTTTTTTTATGGATGTTAAGTGATGACCGATGCCCACGTACATCCGCAACACCAGAGGTGCTCCAGGTGCGTTGCTGGCATTTAAGGGTATTAGGGAGATGGAAAGGGGTGGCAAAGAAAGAAGTGGCAACCACTGAAGACCAAGAAGGTTGTAGAAGAGGTACCTAAGGCGGACTGGCAAGTGTTTTGAAAATTGTTACAGAAAACCTTTTTGTTTCGCCACCTATTGGCCCACGTATCATCCGTGCATGGCGGCTTCTGTAGACGCTTTATGGAGAAGCCTATGTCCAGCAGTGGACTTTTACAGGCTGGTAATAAACATCTGCGCCAGTCCTAATAATATTTGAAAGATGAAAGTACTTAACGCCGAATTGCAAGTCAGCATTCGACCAACATATCCAAGTGTAAAAAAATAGGGTATGAATTTGTGTTCAATTTATTTGATAATATTAAGATTATTTTAGTTCATTTTAGCACAAGTTATACGTTTTAAGCTGGAACACAAAGGGTTTTGTCGTTCAATGTAGATTTAAAAGCATACGAGGGAAAGAAAATTTTATATTAAAAATAATTAAATAAAAGTTCATTAATTTTTGAAAAATGTATTTCCACATACTACCTTGTTCCATGTTTCACATGAGTATTGACAATTATTAAAATAAAATGTTACGTGTTTTTTAAACGTAAATAAATATCTCTAACTCAAATAGAATGGCGAACTTAAAGCTCACAATAATGATTAAAACATCTGCTTCCTAACAGACTTACTTCTACATAAATATTTTTGCTCTGCAAAATGGAATGTTGGGATTGTATGTGTTGATGTTAACGTGACTATTTGGAAATTATGAACACTTGGCGCGTTAATCTAGTTTATGATGCGATGATTTTAAAAGCATATTCTGGTGCACGAAATGTTTTAAAGTAAACTTTTTTTTTAGTCTTATGAAAAACAGGCAGAAGTATTTCTTCGATTTGGATCAATCATTATAAAGCAAGGACTGAAATTTTCAGTAGTGATTGAAAATTATGAATTAATGGAACATTAATTACATTCCAACGGAATTAAAGAATGTTTTCCTGGGTTTTAAAATATTCATTACAAAGTTCATCGTAACCGTAACTTATTTCAAGGTGCCTAAAATAAACATTTATTTAAATGCAACGGATGGAAGTTGCTATATGCGTAAGAAATTAACTATTTTAACTAGAAATCAAAAAGGAATAATATTTTCAAAAATAATAAAATAAAGTAAATCTGAAAAGAATATATTGATATTTGAATTCTTGTGGATACAACCTATCACATATGCGGATTTATTTACGTTTTAATTTATTAAGCAATGTCTGCACTAGGACATAATCGTTTTGTTCAAAATAGTAAAAAGTATTAATACTCAAATTTTGTTAAATAATGATTTATTCCATATTTTAATCTTAAGACTTTTTGTTACTCTGTCCATATTTTCTGAAATACATTTACGAAAACGAGTTTCTATGCCTCGTTTTTCGATATATGCCCTAGTGTGGACCACACTTTGTCACTGAGACAAAGCACACTTAAGTTACTTAATAATATATTAAAATTATTTGAATTTTAATACTAGCTTAGTATATTATGGTTTCAAATAATGTCTTAAAATATACATTAAAGATGGGAGATTATATAAAAATAATTCACATTAGAAACTAACATTTATACTAATTAAAAACAAGTTATACTTAAGGAGGGTGGGCAGGTATGAGAAGTGAAAGATTTTTTGAGCGAACCCGCCACATATGAAAACTGATCTCGGGTTGAAAAAGATTTGAATATCACTTACATTATTTATCATGTTAATATTTTTGATATTATCGAAATATATGGTTAAAGATAGTTCCAAGTATTATAACTCAATTAAGACTCGTAGCAAGATTAGTAAATTCGGCGAAACTAAACAGTTTAATTAAAGAAGTAGCATTTCTAAACGGTAGGAGGTAAAGAAAACTTTATATTAAAAATAATTAAATAAAAGTTCATTAATTTTTGAAAAATGTATTTCCACATACTACCTTGTTCCATGTTTCACATGAGTATTGACAATTATTAAAATAAAATGTTACGTGTTTTTTAAACGTAAATAAATATCTCTAACTCAAATAGAATGGCGAACTTAAAGCTCACAATAATGATTAAAACATCTGCTTCCTAACAGACTTACTTCTACATAAATATTTTTGCTCTGCAAAATGGAATGTTGGGATTGTATGTGTTGATGTTAACGTGACTATTTGGAAATTATGAACACTTGGCGCGTTAATCTAGTTTATGATGCGATGATTTTAAAAGCATATTCTGGTGCACGAAATGTTTTAAAGTAAACTTTTTTTTTAGTCTTATGAAAAACAGGCAGAAGTATTTCTTCGATTTGGATCAATCATTATAAAGCAAGGACTGAAATTTTCAGTAGTGATTGAAAATTATGAATTAATGGAACATTAATTACATTCCAACGGAATTAAAGAATGTTTTCCTGGGTTTTAAAATATTCATTACAAAGTTCATCGTAACCGTAACTTATTTCAAGGTGCCTAAAATAAACATTTATTTAAATGCAACGGATGGAAGTTGCTATATGCGTAAGAAATTAACTATTTTAACTAGAAATCAAAAAGGAATAATATTTTCAAAAATAATAAAATAAAGTAAATCTGAAAAGAATATATTGATATTTGAATTCTTGTGGATACAACCTATCACATATGCGGATTTATTTACGTTTTAATTTATTAAGCAATGTCTGCACTAGGACATAATCGTTTTGTTCAAAATAGTAAAAAGTATTAATACTCAAATTTTGTTAAATAATGATTTATTCCATATTTTAATCTTAAGACTTTTTGTTACTCTGTCCATATTTTCTGAAATACATTTACGAAAACGAGTTTTTATGCCTCGTTTTTCGATATATGCCCTAGTGTGGACCACACTTTGTCACTGAGACAAAGCACACTTAAGTTACTTAATAATATATTAAAATTATTTGAATTTTAATACTAGCTTAGTATATTATGGTTTCAAATAATGTCTTAAAATATACATTAAAGATGGGAGATTATATAAAAATAATTCACATTAGAAACTAACATTTATACTAATTAAAAACAAGTTATACTTAAGGAGGGTGGGCAGGTATGAGAAGTGAAAGATTTTTGAGCGAACCCGCCACATATGAAAACTGATCTCGGGTTGAAAAAGATTTGAATATCACTTACATTATTTATCATGTTAATATTTTTGATATTATCGAAATATATGGTTAAAGATAGTTCCAAGTATTATAACTCAATTAAGACTCGTAGCAAGATTAGTAAATTCGGCGAAACTAAACAGTTTAATTAAAGAAGTAGCATTTCTAAACGGTAGGAGGTAAAGAAAATCTTAAAAAAATTACATTTCAACAACCAGAGATCAAAAATCAAAAGATACGCGACCATCAGGTAGTTGGTCGGCAGCGGGATGGACCGGTCGCTATACTACTTCCACTTCTTGGCAGAGAAGAGCACGGCGCGCTGCTTGAGGAAGAGCGAGTAGCTCTGCTTGCGCAGCGCGGCGGGCGCGGGCTCGGGTGCGTGGTCGTGCAGCGTGCGCAGGTGCCGCAGCAGGTTTGACTTCACGTTGAAGCCCTTGTTGCACAGCCCGCACACGAACGGCCGCTCGCCTGCACCCGACACTTCCGTGTTCAATACGCATTCACACAAATTAATATAAATAATTACTGGGTGGATGCATCGTTACGACATCGAATATATAACGACAGTAGTCACAGCTTCTTTTAGTTTTAGAGTGGCGGTCTTGACTTATCCTCCCAATAGAAGGCAACGACGTTGTCTAATCGTTAGGTTAATGAAAATGAGAAGTCTCAACGTTATATATGTCTAATCTTTTAGTCGAAATCCAAGAAATACAATAGTTACAGCCAGCATATAGTACCTCTTAATCGTACGTAGTAAGTGTCCAAGATAGTTCTGTTTGCCAATAACCAGGCGCATAATACAAATGGATGGAATTAGAAAAAATCCTGAACTTTGAATTTATTGTTTCTAAAAGTTTATTTAGGAAGGTTTTTATATTGGACCTTGAATGGTTATTGAACATTTATCAGTTTCTAACTACTGTATCAGCCAGACTGGTTTCGTATTTTAATATAGTACTCCTAGAAGCCCTAGCTTAAAAGTTATCTCAAAGTTAAAACTCTTTTAATTATATTCAGACTTCTTTAATCTTCCTCCTCAACCGCAGCTAGCAGAGCGAGAGTTATGGAAATAACTCAGTTGAAAATGATCTTTGTAATCGATATATTGATCTATTTTGTAAGGGGCGTTTTTAATCATTTTTATCACTTTGTATTACTTACAATATTTTTTTTGAAATTGTTAAATTTTCAGGAAAGGTGATTAAAATTTATAGATGAAACATGTAGAACTTATTTTAAACCTAGTTCATCAATGTTTACGGAGATCACTGAAGTTTCGAATGATTTCGAGACACTTCGAATTTGAATTTTTTAGAATAATTACAGCATTATTAAGACTTTTAGTAAACATTTAGTTTTTCTCGCGTTTTGACTTTTAACTTTAAATACCGATGAGGTGGGTGATAGGCGAACAGAAACATGTTGGACATTTTTTACAACATACAAGGACGATGATTTCTGTAGAATAAGAACAAAAATGGAGCCTATATCGATCTCTGAGGGACACCTATTACTATACGATCTAATGACACTATCCCGTCGATTGCAACCTTGAGACTCCGTTTGAGAGACACGGGGAGATGTAATTAAGTCAAATCAATCTAGCGGTTTCATGAAGTTCACAACCAACTACGTTCACCATTTCAAATCTTTTTATTTGAAAACACCGACAGTGTCATAGAATACCTGATGTCTGCCCCAATGACAATCGCAATAATTTATTTAATTCGACAACCTCCAATACATTCGAAGATAAAGAAATAAAATTTAAAGAAAATCAAATACTCACCTGTATGGGTACGCATATGTATGAGCATGGATGCGTGCGATGGGAATATCTTCTTGCAGTTCGAGCAAGTCTTGTTTTGCGCGCCCTCTGTGAAACGATTGTGACGTTTTGGTGGGGCACTGTTGTTTGATATGGCCAATTCTAGACAACCGACATTGAACGAAATTAAGATAAAAGGATTCAAACACTGCTAGCTGTATAACACGATTGCAATGCTTCGTTTGAAACGATCCTCCGCGGCGCGAAGCTGTTACTTAATTAATGATTTAGAAAAGCGGGAAAATACGAAGCCAGACAAAGCATTCCAAGGACTCTTTTTTTTTTATTTTACATTTTGAACATAACTGAAGTGATTATCATGAGTGTAGCAAGGTAATAAGTTGTGGTAAAATAAAAAAAATGTGAAAAATATACAGCGTTTACACAGCCAGGCGGCATAGGAAATAGGCCTTACGGAATAAACAGCGAAAGTTTTTAAATGAAATAGGTAAGACAAGATGGCGCCATTGTCTAGAATCAGCCACATACATAACAATCAGTTTTCAGCTATGTTAGGAAATTGATTATTAGTAAGTTCATCATAACCTGTTAAATAAAGAAACAGTTAACATTAAATCATCAATTTAAAATAGAATTCATAAATCAGCGCATTACTCAGATGTCGCCCAGAGTACAAGATCCGGCCGAAGAACCTAATATTTTCTTATCTTGTGCTCCTGATTGGTACATATTTTTTATATGTAGAAACTTAGTATAAAAACAATAGACTATTTGTAAACTTCTGAACCAAGAGTGGCAGATCATTTATATAAATAAGAAATAAAATTTAAAGAAAATCAAATACTCACCTGTATGGGTACGCATATGTATGAGCATGGATGCGTGCGATGGGAATATCTTCTTGCAGTTCGAGCAAGTCTTGTTTTGCGCGCCCTCTGTGAAACGATTGTGACGTTTTGGTGGGGCACTGTTGTTTGATATGGCCAATTCTAGACAACCGACATTGAACGAAATTAAGATAAAAGGATTCAAACACTGCTAGCTGTATAACACGATTGCAATGCTTCGTTTGAAACGATCCTCCGCGGCGCGAAGCTGTTACTTAATTAATGATTTAGAAAAGCGGGAAAATACGAAGCCAGACAAAGCATTCCAAGGACTCTTTTTTTTTGATTTTACATTTTGAACATAACTGAAGTGATTATCATGAGTGTAGCAAGGTAATAAGTTGTGGTAAAATAAAAAAAATGTGAAAAATATACAGCGTTTACACAGCCAGGCGGCATAGGAAATAGGCCTTACGGAATAAACAGCGAAAGTTTTTAAATGAAATAGGTAAGACAAGATGGCGCCATTGTCTAGAATCAGCCACATACATAACAATCAGTTTTCAGCTATGTTAGGAAATTGATTATTAGTAAGTTCATCATAACCTGTTAAATAAAGAAACAGTTAACATTAAATCATCAATTTAAAATAGAATTCATAAATAAGCTCATTACTCAGATGTCGTGAGTACAAGATCCGGCCGAAGAACCTAATATTTTCTTATCTTGTGCTCCTGATTGGTACATATTTTTTATATGTAGAAACTTAGTATAAAAACAATAGACTATTTGTAAACTTCTGAACCAAGAGTGGCAGATCATTTATATAAATAAGAAATAAAAATGGACCAATAATGGATCCCTGTGGAACACCTATTTTTACTTAAGAACTTACAGAATTTACTCGGTTTACCTGCATCATTGAGATCTAGTAGTAGTATAATTAATAATAAAGATCCAACAATTGGAACGCCCACTAGATAAAACCATAGTATTTTAATTTAAAAGGCAAAGTGGTATGATCCACGAAATCAAATGCTTTTGATGAGTCACAGAATACACCAATTGCATTTTGAGAGTAAAAATATACCTGATTTAACTTACTCCTGCATCAGTTCTGGAGCGCCTCTTGGGAAATCCCAACTGATGATCATGGAATACGTTATTGATATTTAAAAACGAAAGCATTTGATCAAAAGTAATATTTTCAAAATTTACCCGTATCTTGATTTATGAAGTGGTATTACCTTACTGCGGTTCATTGATTGGGGAAATTTGCCCTTATGCGATGCATGTTCTAAATAATAGAGTTGCGACGACAAGATATGAAAATAACAGACTTACGCATTTTTCATATTTAAAGGAATAAATGGTCTAATGATGTCATGGGCCCGTGTCCATGGTCAGGTTTAAAACACTAACAAAAATTATTAGTGCCGGCCTTAACATTGTTTAAAAATGATACGTACGTGAAGTACCATGATTTAAGAGCAGCTGT
Organism: Bhutanitis thaidina; assembly: GCA_029286595.1. Taxonomy (NCBI): domain Eukaryota; kingdom Metazoa; phylum Arthropoda; class Insecta; order Lepidoptera; family Papilionidae; genus Bhutanitis; species Bhutanitis thaidina. Next base: position 4,192,375 of record JAGSMS010000009.1, on the reverse strand, counting down.
AGTTTTGATTGATATATTTGTAAAATATGTTTCAAACTCGTTGGCTACTTCATTATCAGGTCCATAGTCAATGGAACAGTCCATAACGTCTTAGTTAAATTTTGTTATTATAAATTTTATTAAGTACTAAGTCAAATTCATAAATATTCATGGCTAAAAACTAATATAAATAATAAGTTCTCTTTCATAAAATATCTCAGACAAATAGCGCACATATAAAGGACATTCTTAGACCGGATCTGGGCCTGCTACACATGCATGCAGTGCACCCTGTTGGTTGTTTGTGAGTTATTGATATTACCGAATGTGCCGAGTATTAAATCTCACAGATAAATGAAGCGCAAAGATATCGGGACTGCGCTAATCGAGCCCTATGTGTTACTTATGGGCAAATCTTTCTTGTGTGCCAGATTTGTTGTCGCTTATGATAAACAGTGGACTTAGTAATAGCAGTAAAATCAACAAATAAAAATAAAATCACATGTACACACTAAGTAACATATTAAAGTGTCGTAAAATTTCGAATAACGTTGATTAAAAATTCGGCACGGACCTGTCTCTGTATGAGTACTCTGTATGTGCCGCACCCATTCTGCGGGGTTGGGGAAGTGCTTCTGGCATAAATCGCAGCGTAATAGAGCCATCGTTTCTTCTGTGTCGTCGCTCTGTAATTAAAATATGTATAATACAACAAACGTGAAGTTTTAAAATTTATAATGCTTCTTCTGCATGGACTTCCAAGTGGTGGTACTTAATAAGTAACTTTGGACAAAACCTACGAGATGAAATATCGCCCCACGTCGATCAGCTCAACCTGCAGTGCAACCAGCGAGCAACAGGCGCACGCATTGTGCAACATGCACACGTGCTTTGACCCGAGAATCGGTGCTATTGATGCACGTGGCGCACCCTTGCTCCTGATACATGAACCTGCACACCTCCGCGCGCAGCTCGCATGCCATGGGGCTGTATGTGTGGAATGTCGGACGCAGCCGTGCGGTGTATACTGTAATATACTGACCGCAGAGCGATGCTTCCTCTTGCGCGCGTGCGTGTGCTCGGAGTGCGCGTGTCCTTGCACGTGGCGCACCCACGCGCCCGGTACCGTGAACACCTCCGCGCACAGCTCGCACGCCAGCGGGCTGTACATCTGTAACGTTACGTGGATATATAACTTTCATAATTCATAGCACCATCACTAAGCAAAGTGATGATTACTTAAAATTTGGTACAAACATTTTGCGGTTTTAACCCTCCAAACGGATTTCTCGCCTAGTGGTGGTGGGGTGTTTAGAAGCCGTGATTTGGTCACCCACGGTGAAGGTTAGGATACTACATTGCCAGAGTCGCGGAGGATCGGAGAACGAAGACAGCTCGGCTGTGGTGGGAAAAACAACGACGGAAACACTGCCTCCCTAGTCCACCAACCCGCATCCGAAGTGGCAAGCTCATTTCCGCCTAATGTAGCAGCTACTTTGGGCCACAATTTGTATAATAATAACTGATAGTATAAATAATTTCTTGTATTTATGCGAACACTACACATTTGAAATGAAACTATTATTTATGGATTTTATGGCGTTTAATTTTGTTTTTATATTCCCGACGGATTGCAGTCCCCCTGTGACCATGGCTGCTGCATTATATAATTATATTAATTAAATTAAAATTTAACACATTCAAATCAGGAATATGATAATTTCAGAAATATTTCCATTAAAAATTCACTAAGAAGAGGGTGCAATTTTTAGAGACAGATAAATAAATTAATCTTCCATCAAAAGCAATGAAGCCAAATATACAAGATCTTTATGGACGCAGTCTTACCAAACTTTCCTCTTCAATGTCCATGTCGTCAGCAGGCTCTGATTTGACATTCATCTCTGCATGGAACATCTCAGCTATAGAGGTTTCCTCTTCCTCAATACTACTTGCATCCCAGTCAGGTTCATCCTTCACATGTACCTCAGAGGTAACATCCGCAGTGCTATGGGATGATTTCTCTGTTGGAAAATCAAACAAGGTCCAGAAAATATGTTGAACTGAAATAAGTTTCTTATCAGAATTATGTTCAGAAAATATGCTTAAAATTATAAAGACGAGTTATTTTAAAGCTGGCATCCAATTAAATATTTTTTTTACCATATGACAGAGGAACAAAGACAGATTTAACCCTTCTCATGAGAGAACAATAGAATTTCCATTCTTTCAACAAATCTAGGGATCATTTTAAAAGCATTCTTTGCCGGTCACCAGTGAGTAAACTATGAAGAAAAAGTATAAAATCCAGAACAGACAAATAAATACTATAACTTTTAGATATGTTAGGACAAATAAGTTATAGGTTTGATCCTTCCATTGTTTGATTTTACAACAAAGATATTTTAGGTGAAAAGGGATATTATCAGCCGATAGTTTTTTGTTTGTGGGAAAAGGGACCGCCGTGATTGCGGCTCACCTGATGGTAAGTGATTACTGATGCTCACGTAAATCAGCAACACCAAGGTAGCTGCAGGTGGCAACACACCAGCCTTTAAGGATATTTAGGGGATCAGAGGGATGATGGGGAGAGGGCCTCCAGTTTCCACACTCACTGAGTGAGAAACACAAAATGCCTTTACTTCTAGCTGGTATTCTGCGAGGCTGTGGTATTACCCTGGTCGAGCCAGCCCATTCAAGCAGCAACAAAAGCCACCGTTTGGCTGCAGTACATACAACTCTACCACTCTTCCTTCACCTTTCTCTCATAACCAATAAATAGAGCAATAATCATACTTGATGTTTCAGATGCATTATCCTGATTGTCTTCACTGTCCTTTGTTTGTTCATTATCTGTAGTAGTTTCAGTCTTCTGTCTTTTTCCATATTTCCTTTCAGCAGCATGTCGCCTCAATATGCGTGGAGGAGGAGCTTCATCTGGAGAATCATCTGATATAGTGGTAGATGCTACACTGACAGTAGGAGTTGGTGTTGATGCAGTAACAGTTGTGACCACAGTTGTTTCATGTTGTGGAGCTGGTGCAACCAGAATAGTTTGACCCTTAGGAGCACCTGGTCGTAATGCTGCAGTAGTTCCACCTTCACTGGTCTTGATGAAGACCAATTTAGGTGGACCAATGAACATAGGCCTAAAAAAAAAATAAAGTCTTTTCTCAAACATGGAAAGGAGTTTTGAAATATTTTTGGGAATATTAATTTGTTGATTGATGAATAGAATAAAATATTTTAAAATATTATGTTCCATGGAGAATGTTGAACATGTTTTACCTACTTACATAATATTCTTGATTAAATAAAAGATTTCACTACACAAATCTTTGCAGTGTAGCAGTACACTTTAATTTTTTATTTTATTTTTATTAATTGCAGACAATCATCTGTCAGTCACTTCTCCTATAAATTCCCATATAAGGGGCATACAGTGCCACATGTTATTGTATAGTTTGAAGTTATATAATTATATTTTACATATTTATCAGAGTAGAAGTTACAACCCAATGGTTTTATTTTTAAAAATAAACATACACATAAACAGTTTGTTGTAAATGTTAGACAAATATTCAATACCTTGTGACAGCACCCTGGGTACCCTGCACTGGGTTGAAAGCTTTGAGAAGTTTGTCATCCTTTTTAACAGTTAGCTTTGATGGTATTTCATCAGGTTTTTTGACAATACTTGATTGTTTGGTAGTAGCGGCAGTTGCAGATGTTTTCTCTGCCAAGGCACTATCTCCTGTCTCATCAGTTTGCCTCCAAAGACCCCTTATCTTGAGCACCTCTCCTGCCTTTAAAACCGTGTCTAAAACTTCATTAGAGACAGTTGTTTCTCCTGTAGGTAGGGCCAATATGGTTAACACCAAATAAGGAAAGGACAATTATGAAAATGTTGCTGAATTAATTTTGTTAAACAGTAATTCAGTACAGTCATTGAGTTGTATCGAAAATTGAGTTATATAAACAATATGTTAATGCACCATAGTTGTTATTGTTTACATTGTATGACATTTATTTTAATATAAATACCTTTATACATATATTCTACCAGGATTTTCAGGGCTTTCGTTGATATCTCCGACGGGAGTACCACGTATAGCATTCCGCCCATTCGTGTCACAGAACGCTGACCCTCGAAAACACTGCTCAAGTACACACTGCATGAGCTTAAGATAAACTTGTGGGCTGGTATTTGTGATCCATCCATCGTACACAAAACGACGTCCGTGAATCGCTCCGAGCGAAGCAACGCCGCTACGGAGCCGTTTAAATGAGAACTGTGCGAGTGCCATTTTAATTGATAAGTATCCGTTGAAGTCATTTCGATTTCATATTAGACGTCTACAATTTACACCATCTGCGACAATAAAACAAAACATTAAATCTTCGTAGATTATAGTCACTAGTTAACTTGTTATACTTTCCTTGTACCATAAAAACAAATAATCAACTAATTCCACCACAACGGCTGATAAACACAACGGCAATAAAAAAAAACAAAACAAATGTACATAAATATTTTATATATTATGAAATTAGGCACATCATTTTCGCCGACCGAATTAACTTTTAAATTGTACGAATTTTGAAACTGTCATTGTTCTATTGTTTGGAAAAAGGAAACGGATATGAAAAGCAAAACAAACACTGATTAAATTTATTACATTATATTAAATGCCTACAATTAGTTTCAAAATAATTATTATTGGACTACATTAATTGATTCATTTATTAATTGAATATAATAACTACATAATTGTTTTTATAAAATTATTTACCTTTAAAATTCCGGAAATCAATAAAATCAATACTGTGACAATCGACGTATGCACATTTTTTGAATTAAAATACCTAATATAATGTTTATTATTTTACCAGTATACCGAAAATATACGCGTAACCACCGCGTGCGACCCTCGAGTCTGGTGTGCGGCGGCTGCGGCTGGAAAAATCGATAGAATTTGTATTGATTTAACTCCAAAAGCGGGGTTGCGCGTTTATCTCATCGATCCAAGCTAGCGAGCGTCGGTCGGTGTGGGCCGCGCTTGCGTCGTGCGCGAGGGGCGCGTCGATTTGAGCGTCGTTGCCGGCGTCCGCCCAGCCGGCCTGCCGCAGTGCCACCCTGTTCACGCGCAAATTGCTTCTTTCCATGAACTCAACCCCCATGCATTTTATAGATTGAATAGGTAGGTGTATAGAATTTGATCAACGCAGATCTTTGATGACGACGATCTTTGTTGTAAATATTTTGTGTGCTTACTTATGTCCTTTTGTATTAGTACAAGACATAATCACAGTCCAAGACGTGCAATGTCATAATATAAGTACTTACACTCTTAGAGAAAATATTACAACAGACATTTATTTAACGATTCTTTTATTATTGTGTTAATACACATGCTATTAAACAATAAGAAAGTATAATTCACATGTTAACAGATCAGAACCATTCTCAATAATATTCTATAAAAACCTATATAACTCATTATCTTCAGTGTAACCTGATACTCGTGTTCTTATTTTCTTTTTCTCTGGGTTGCCTGGAAAAAATCGCTTCTTAGCGATAAGGCCGCCTATTGTTCAAATTTTGTTTATCTAAACACTTTTTGTTATTAAATGTAATGGTGTACAGTAAAATATATTTCATTTCATTATATATTGTTCTCTCAAGCGCACAAGTTAGCGAAAGGTAGAAACTTGAGCGATTGACTTCAATATTACGGGTCGCGGATTCTCGTACGCAACAATTATTATGTATATGATGGTTGATAGCTTACCGATAGCTGTTACATGTCTGGATATTTGTGATGTAGTTCGTATTATTTAATGTCAGAATAAGTCTAAATAACGTTTTTAAAGCAGACATAGTATTACGGGCCTTATACGCTATGTCATAAAATATTTCACAACAATTCCGTGCCCAAGACATGGAAACGACATAGAAAGAAAGAAAATTTATTCATTTTCTTAGAACCGGACGCACACAAAAGTAATTAATTGAAACAAAATGGAAATAAAAATACAAAAACCAAAATTGCAATCAAAACCAAAAAAAAATAAAAAAAAGTATTATTTAGCTAATAATAACAGATTATGCAAAGCTATCAACATATGGTATCCCATATGGTTTCAATTTAGTACTACCTGAGAACTATGACAGAAAAAAGTATTACCTAATTAAATATCTAATTTAAAAAAAGGACACCGGGGCGATATTTTTATGTGATAAACTGCTTTTGTTTTATCAAACTATCCCAGAGGAAGTGTTATGTTATTCGAGTGTATATGTGTGTGGCAGGGTCTGTAGCCTTAACAGCTTGATGGATTTCTGCATAACTGTCTTTATTATGGGAGTGATATGGGGTATAATTTTAAAATATGGCGTCTGCGAACCTAAAAAGAGTCATGTTATTTTTTTTCAAATATTCAATTTGCTAGTTGTTAAGTATGTTTATTTGGTTTTTACAGATCACTGAGTATTGGTGGAGAATAACTAGTACCAACTCCCTCTCGGTGGCACGCGGAAATAATCGCTCTTTAAGCTAGTTAATAATTTTTTATTGTTATTATCTTACTCAGCGTCGTCGGCAAATTGTATGCTAAAGTATTGATAGAAAGAGTTATGGATGAATCTGATGAAAATATATGGGATGTGCAAGCGGTATTTCGAAAGGGGATGGGATGCACAGATTAGGTATTCACCTTAAGGTGCATAGTTGAAAGGTATTTGGCTAAGAACCAAAAAGTCTATTGCGGTTTCATAGATTTGGAGAAGGCCCATGACCAAGTGATGAGGGATGAATTGTGGTCGGCATTATCTTTGCGTGGAGTGAGCAGTGATCTGATACGAGCACTGAAATCGCTACATGAGGGTTCCCGAGCTTGTATCAGAATTAACGGGGCGTACACGGACTGGTTTGATATCCATAAAGGTGTTACACAGGGCTGTGTAGCATCCCCATGGCTGTTCAATTTATTCAAGGATATTTGTTAGACAGATTTGAAGGAGAGTGATAGTGGACAAAGAATGAATGAGTTGCCTGTTAAATGTTTGCTCTACGCCGACGATCAAGTCTTACTTGCGTCATCGGCTGAGGAAGTGCAGGCAATGGTAACAATAATTAATGGGGCACTGGAAGTTTACTTGGGAACAATGTTAATGAGCGATGGAAGGTACGAATGTGACATTGAAAGGAGAGGAACAAGGCGTGAATATATATACATTATTTATTTTTAGGGCAGGTTCATAAGGGCTGATTTACCATTGAATCGGAAAATTTCTAATGCATGTATGGGAAATGACAGTGTTTCATCGAATTGTAGAGATCGCGTAAAATAAAAATTATATCTACCTAAACTATTTAAAAGGCGGGTCGTGTGCGGGTTTGACTAGCGCAGATATTTCGTATCATATTAACAAAATTTTCAATTTAATCGTTTTTATATTATGCTTAAGAAAAAGTGTTTCCTCTCACTGTAGATTTTAATGTGTAAATCTTTTTACAGATATAGATCATATAAATTTAGTACATTACATATTATTAATTATTTTTCAGCAAATACGTTGTCTCTAAAATTGAACCCGCGACACGTAGCTCCGTAGCCAAACGCTTACCGCCGAAGCTGTGAAGGCCACCGGACCAACAGCGTATCTACTACAACATCTTCAATGTTTATCCCGACATAACCAGTCACCGCCTTCGGTGATTGGTAAGTGTTAGATCCTCCACGTAAAACTAAGAAAAAAAAAAGCAAGCCATATATTTTAATTTGTGGTTTAGGATAGGGAACACCTGTCTAAACCAACGGCAAAAGAAATTTCTAAAGAAAAACTACAAAAACAGTAAGGATACAAAACAAAAACAAAGCAAAAACAGTATATTCAAAATCCTTATGCAATCAACGAACTTTTATTTCATTGGAGCCTCAAATTATTGAGATATCAAGCCCTTGGGTCGAGCTGCATCTTCGTTTCTACACAACCTATTGAGATGAAAAACGACTAAGATTTTACGATAGGAAAATAGGTTCACAATTACAATAGTGACAATCTTATCCAAATCAATCCACAGTTAAGCTTGATGTACTACTCGTGGGTTTTTTTGGCAGGAGCTCGAAAAGTGATATTTGTGTCATTTATTGAGTTTTGTTATTTATTTTATAGTGCATTTAGGTACTTATTTGTAGTTTTGATTTTTGATAGTGCGTTATAATTGGTAATTTAAATTCAATACCGCCAATATTCCTTTTAGTTCCTGGCGTTTAAACCGTCAGTTAAAGTAAAGGTTATTTTATTACTGTCTATATTATAGTAAGCTTTTCAAGCAATTACCGTTGTAGTTCCTTTATAGTCTGCAAATTAACCAATAAACTTTGACACTGGTAAAAAGTTACTACTAGTAGGTACTGTTGCCATTTACGTAGATATTGGGCATAAGGAGCGCGAAAACAGAAGATCAAACGAAATCTACTCGTGCAAAGCTAGTGTTAGTCGATTGTCCAGTTATTACTAGTTACTAAATATAAAGTAAATTTCTGTACGTGGTAGAGCCTAGCGGCGACTTTTGCTGCTGCACGAATGAGCCGCCTCGACCGGGGTAGCATCACGGCCTCGCAGAAAACCGGCGTGATGTAGAGGCATCTTGTGCTTCTGCGTTTTGTTGGGTGAGTGAGGTACCGGAGGCCCACTCCCACTCCGCTATCCCCTCTACCCTACATCCCTACCATCGTCCAAATATCCTAAATCCGACGACGCACCTGCATCTTATTATGAAGGCAATAAGTTAGATCCGTTTTGTAACAATACGTTTAACGTACGCGCAATACGTAATTCCTTGTGATGAAAAATGTAAAGTACAATAAAGTAGCTCCTATAAATGCCTACAGCTGGGTATTGGTCTCCTTCTAAATATTTGACATGGTTTTTGGCGATTTCTCCCTATTATTTCCTTCACCGCCGAGCATGAGGTAAATTCAGCACATAAAATTGCTGTTAACCATTTTGAGTGATGCTTGTCATCATCCCAGGTCAATCGCATCCTATGAAATTAAAACTATATATGTAATAACAGAATTTAATGTTATTGTTGTATATTTGTTTTGTTTAGCTTCCATATAGTCACTATTATTTTGTGTGGGATCTACCGTCGGCTCTTAATTTATTTAAAAACCCTAACCAAATAATATGTAAAAAATGTTGTCTAGGTATTGTGTTTAACCCGTTACTGTATGTTAAGCTTCGCATAGTGTACAATAAATAATATAATTATTTTTATGATAAACTCAAAATTTATTCCAAGGAATTGTCTGATATAATTTAACCGGAACTCCTGATCTAAATCATAAATATTAATATAACGGAAATACAGATATTTACAGCTTACATACAGCTTATATAACAGTATATAATAATAATTCCTTCCGGCTGCCACTTAGGGGGAAAGGCAGAGATTACGACTTTCCATTTGGCAAGATCCTATTAAGCGTAAGCAAACAGGTTTCTACTTTTCGTCTTTAAGGAAGAAAGAAGAGAAATTAACGAGTGGTGGTCATTGTCACCGTGCTTACTCCCGCAGAATCTCCACAGTCCCGCCAAATTCAAGGGGAGCCATTAATTGGAATATAATGCCATTGGAATTAATTGGTTTTTATCGTTTATAGTCTTTAGCTAACGAGACTAAGCTAAGGTTTGGAACGGCCTTGTAGAGGAACACTGGTGTGGATCTTCTATTTCACCACCGCGGGTTTATATTACTCGATCTGGCTGATTTTTACTTTTCACTGGATAGCAAATGATTGCACCATTTTGTGCTCTTTAGTAAAAGTATAGCATATATTCAAAGTATTTTGACGATTTTTCAGATAGCCTAGTTGCTATTAATCCTGCTTTCGAATCTGAGGGTCTGGGGTTCGAATCTGGCTAGGGGCAAGTCATGTTTATTTTATATATTACGATTACAGGATTATTTATATATGTAGGAATGCGTATTTTAAGCGTGGTAGAGCCAAGCGGCGGCTTTAGCTGCTGCTCGAATGGGCCGGCTCGACCGGATTGGTACCACGGCCTCGCAGAATACCGACGTGAAGTAGAGGCATCTTGAGCTTCTGCGTTTCGTTCGGTGAGTGAGGTAACCGGAGGCCCACACCCCCTCCCTATTCCCTCCCATCTCCCAAATATCCTTAAAGACCGGCAACGCACCTGCAGCATCTATGGTGTTGAAGATGTTTGTGGGCAACGGTAATCACTTACCATAAGGTGAACTGCTTGCTCGTTTGCCGTCTCTTCCATAAAAAAAAAAATATATCTTATCACCGTCGACAGTTACCAAGTACCAACACAGGGAATCCTAGCTGGGTACTAGATTATGAATGTGTGAAAAAAAGGGATTCTCCCAATATGATCATAGGAGGTTATTTATTAGTTTTTTTTGTAGGAATGGCGGCAAACGAGCAAGCGGTTCACCTGATGGTAGGTGATTACCGTCGCCCAACATACATCTGCAACACCAGAGGTGCAGCAGGTGTGTTGCCAGCCTTTAACAGTATTTGAGAGATGGGAGGGAGGATGAGGATGGGGAGGGGGAATGGGCCTCCGGTTACCTCACTCACCGAACGAAACATCGTCTATTTCTACTATTCACACCGGTATTCTGCGAGGTTACCACTACCCGGCCGAGCCGGCCCATTCGAGTAGCGGCAAAAGCGGCTGCTTGGCTCTACCACGTACAAAAAAAATGTTTGTAGTTCATTTAATAAGTTCTTATTCTTTCGGTCGTATTGTAATCTTTTTTATATGTTATATTAGGTCTTTAAATATGAAATTGGCGTTTTGTCGAACAGGCCACGCTGATCTCAAATAATCTGGTGTTTAGTTAGGAATTCCAAATTCAAATGTATTTCAAATTTACGCTTGTGTGTTTGTGTTTTGAATTTAGAGATTAATTCGCGTTACGAATATTTACGAATGATAGTTCCACAGTGGCATCAGCGCTTCAGAAACAGCTCGTAGGATTAATGATGTGTATGGGGAAGCTACTGTAAAAGAAAGCACGGTACGTTCTTGAGTCAAACGTTTTCGTTCTGGAGATTTTGACCTCTAAAACCAACTCCGCGGACGATCGGAGACCCGAGTTGACAACGAAGAATTAAAAGTGATCGTGGACGAGGATCATGGCAAACCACATCAAAGTTATCGGCAGGCTTCGGTGTGAGTGACAAAACAATTTTAATTCACTTAAAACAAATTGGAAAAGCGATATGGCTCGAGAAATGGGCACCGCGTGAATTGAGTAAAGCACACCAACAAACACGCATTGAGTGCTGCGTTACATTACTCAATCGTCATAATAACGAGATCAGAGATAAATGAAAAATGGATACTGTGCCTCAATCGGAAACGCACATCGCAGTGGTTGAACCCAGGAGAACCGGCCAAAATCCTGTTCCAAGCGTAAGTTGACTCAGGAAAAAGGTACTGGTGAGTGTTTGGTGGACCACTGCTCGTGTTACAGCTTCCTAAGATCTGGCCAGACGATTACGGCAGATCTGTATTGTCAACAATTGCAAACCATGATGGAAAAGCTAGCCGTAAAACAACCGAGACTGGTCAATTGCTCTAGCCTACTGCTGCTTTATGTCAACGCCCCCATACTTCACGACAGATGGTCGCTACATTAGAGGAGCTGCAATTGGAGTGTCTCCGACACCCACCACCCTCCCCGGTCCTTGCTCCAACAGATTACCACTTTTCGAATTTAGAAAGTTTCTTGCAAGAAAAAAAATTCAATTCCAAAAAGGCAGTACTAACTGCTTTCAAAGATTTTATTGATCCGCTCCCAAAATTATTTCAGTAATGGAATCAACATATACAATGGCGAATGTGGTACATACTTCGATTGATTAAATATATAATTCCATAATCAAATTCGATAATCAAGGTAATAAACGTTGCTGGTAAGTAATATAATTGTCTACATATTATTAAAAAAAAATGTATCGAAAAATATAAATAACTGGTGACACCGACACCTGTCCTTTTTTTATTTTATAATGTAATTTAAAAAAATATGTTAAATTTTTTTTCTATTAGACATCAGTATAACACTAGCCCGAGTAGCGCCTGCTTTTTTTCCAAGCGGCGTGCAGGGAGTCGGACTTGCGCTAATCGCGTGCGCAGACAATATTGATTTTCCTACGTTGACCCCACATTCGACGCGTTTCATCCCCCTTTCCTCTACAACAATAACTAGGTAGGTACGCCATTTGCAGTTGCCTAGTTATGCTACCGATTTGTAGTAGGTGTACTTTTATTATTGGTTGTAATATCTAATGCCTATAGCAAAATTATTACACAATAGTATGTTGAAATATTATATAAAAACTTAAACTGACTAGGCAAAATATTTAAGTATGTAATGCATATTTATTGCTACTAAATATGCTAAATATTTACACTGTTTCTACTCACAATATACTACTATTACTACTCACCATGTACCTACCGGCAGCATTTTAAGATGTTGGTACAGTGCCTAATACAATAAATAAAATAATGTGTCACTTATAATTTCTAAGTAAAATGATCTTTCTTGAAATCCACTTATTTATTCTATTATATAGGTTTAACTGTTGGTAAATATTAAAAAAATTAAGTTCTTTGTGTTGTGTTCTATAATATACAGAAGTGTTTGCGGCTTCGACTTCGTTGTTGTCATTCGTGTATTCGGCGCGAATCCGAAAAGTAATGGTTGTCTCGAAAAGTCGAAAATTCGAAAAGTTATCTTTCATTGTCTTATTGATGTGTATTTCGAGTTTAGGTGTTTTAAATTGCAGTCATCTCTCGACAATTTAACTTTCGATAATCTATCACGAACGTAAACCCAATACTGGGGTGGTCAGAGGTCTTTGGTCTGTGGTCTATTTTAGAAATTTTCAACCCTCATTTCACCAGAGCTTATTTGGGACAACATGACAGGTCAGCCTGTAGCCCTCACGCTGTCTCTGCTAACGGTACAAATCGCTATGTACGATGTTTCAAAACCCTCATTGATACGAGCCCCCCTTCAGGGAATCGAACTCGAGTCTCCTGATTCAAAGGCTGATCAAACTAGCCTAACCACGCATTCTATTACTTTCTCTCATAATTTTTCGCGATGCCTTAAATAATACTCAATAAATTTAAAAACATAATTTGCTTTATGATTTTATATTTTATACATTTTATATTATATTATGATTTATCGGTAATTTAAGATGTGGCAACGGCATCTTGTTCGTCAACACTAAAATACTTGACTTGACTCAAATTAACTATTATTTATATCAAGTCTCCCCATTACCTATAATTTGAAGTCTTCCAATTCTGTGATTGGTTTGAACATCCTTGACCCTGCCGTTTATTTAAATCCCCTGGTTTACCACCTGTTGTATTCGGTCTGCTTTTATACTGTGTTAAATTTAACTTGAATCTATGAGTTTAAAATGACCTATAGAAAGAACAAATGTCTTTCAATTCATCAAAAACTGCTTGTTATAAGTGAAGCCATGGAGAGAGGAGTTCGGAAAAAATATGTTGCAAAACAGTTCGACAGTTTACCATCTACTTTAACGATGATTTTAAAGAATACAGTTCTTGTTGCCAGAAGTGTGTCAGGCGCAGGAAGAAAAACGACACGTCAGGATAAGTTCCCTGTCTTCGAGGAGTGCTTGGTTAAGTAGATTAATCAATGCAAAGCACAAAACGTTCTCGTGTGCGGTTTCATGTTAAAGAATTAAGTATTTTGCTCAATCTCTTGTGATTGAAGGTTTTGCGGCAAGTGAGGGGTTCTGCGCAGAACTGACAACCGCTGGGGTAAAAAAGTTCTCAAGTTGCCTGTACGTGACTTGGCAGTCGCAGTGTAGGACGATCCCCCACAAGATGGAGAGTGAAGACCTGCGCAGTGTTGCGGGAAGTCGATGGATACTGGTGGCTCAGGACTGGGCTTTGTGGCAATCTTTGGGGGAGGCCTATATTCAGCAGTGGACTTGTGATAGGCTGAAAGGATGATGATGATGTTGAAATCTGCCGTATGGGTAACAACCTAACCCATACAGTCCTAAGTAGTACAATAAAAATAAATACATCATTGTAAATCTTCAAATATTGTAAGCGTGGTAGAGCCAAGCGGCGGCTTTAGCTGCTGCTAGAATGGTCCGGCTCGACCGGATTGGTACCACGGCCTCGCAGAATACCGGCGTGAAGTAGAGGCATTTTGTGCTTCTGCGTTTGGTTCGGTGAGTGAGGTATCCGGAGGCCCAAATATCCTTAAAGACCGGCAACGCACCTGCAGAATCTATGGTGTTGCAGATGTATATGGGCGACGGTAATCACTTACCATCAGGTGAACCGCTTGCTCGTTTGCCGTCTCTTCCATAAAAAAAAACATGAAAATAATTAATTTTCAAAATTTAATCGTAAATTTATGTCGGTTACTTAAATTGAACACGAAACTACACATCACTACCATACCATCGGTACACGGAGATAGTGTCGGCACAGTCATACAATATACTGTATGTCGCTCGGTTCGACAACGGTTTATGGTCGTCACCGTCAATTCTGAATAAGAAATAAATTAAATTTCAGAGTAAGTGTTATTTTTATATCCATTACATAGTTTTGTTTATCCAAAACAAAACGAAACCATGTCAAGGATGTAAAAAATTACACAGTATGATTTTATAGAAGAATACAAGGAATATTTGTGGCATAGCGGATAAGACCCGTGCTGGGATCAGAACCATTGACATGTAGAGGATATATTACATTACTCTATGGCGTTTTATAATTGTAGTTATAGCGTCTACTTATGAACACTAATAAATAAAAATCTTTCTTCCTTACCTATTTGAAAAGTGAGATGAACAAATTAAACGTAACACATAATTTGAAATGAAAATGTCAGTCACGTCAAGGCTCGGCGGAAATGACCTCAATAATATTACACATTAATGGAAAATCAATTGTCTTCATGTTTTTGAAATATTTTTCTTTCACCAGATATTTTTACTTGTTGAAGATTATTTCATAACAAAACTGTACCTTTAAACGCCATTTCGTTTAGGATTATTACAGTATTACTTTTATATTTTTACTTTTTGCTACGCTAACTGATAATCTACCTCCTCGACTGTGCCCGGTCCATCAACGCAATATCATGCTTGTTCGCAAGAATCGTCCTGTCCCTAACGATGGGCCGGTCCCAATAGAGCCTGGGAAGATAATTTTCGAGCACGGCTTCCGGCGAGTACTTATTGTAAGGTAGTCTCCGATCCACTGGACCGTATTTCAGAGCGAGCACCTGGTATAGAATCCTGGCTACTAGGTTGTGTCTGTGCAGTTACTCAGAGTTAGAACGCGCCGAACAACCGGAGATGACATGCTGATGCGACTCTCCGGGGCAACGAGAACTTCGACAGATGTTAAACAAAATTACATTATTTAACAGATCAAAGTACACTCCTACGTAATATAATATTTTATTTCTTAAATTCTGTGTAGCATATTAGTGATCTGTGCTGTAACTCTGATAAGAACAATGTCATTGAATAGTTGAACCTGAGAGGCTGTATGGACTAAAGTCCTTTGCCTTTCCCATTAGGGATAAATTAATATCATCATTGAAACTGATAGATGACAGATATTAATAATATGTCATTGTCAAATGTGCTAGCTTTGATTTGAAAACTAATTCTTCAAAAAAAAAAAGTTGTTGTTTTTGTACTAAACGTGAAATGAAAATCTGTTATAATGAATCCTCAAATTAAGTCAACTGCACTGTCGGTCGATCTAAATAGTTTCATATATGGGGTATCGAGAAGGAACTTCCAAAACGCTCCAGAATTAACCAAAATCGGCATTTCGCTTTTGAAAAACTTTCCTGCTGCAAGAGATGCTGTTTTGGAATATTTTGCTATGGTGTTTCATGAGGCGGTCAATGTATCAATAAATCAACCCGATTATGAGGCGAGTTTTACTGTTTTTATTGCTTATCCAACAAAAACTTACTATTTCTAGTTGACATACCTAACTATACCTTGAAAAAGGTCCAAAAATTTGATATAATCAGTAAATGAATACCATAATAGTCATAACTACAGTTCTTTTTTAAGCTCTTTTCATAATGCACCTGCCATTATCATACCACACTACAGGTAGACTGGCAGATAATGTTGTGACACTGTTACCTTGTTACCCTTCTCATGACATATATCCTGATACACTCATAACAATAGAACTTCTATTGTTCCAAATTTATGACATATGTAAGGTTAAGGTGAATTCAATAAGTTTTAAATAAATAAGCAGGCTAAATCTTATCTCTGTTTTACATTGGTCGGGATTCTAGTTATTCATTGTATATGTGTATATTAAACAAAAATGAGGTCTGCATTTAGAGGTAGAGAGTAAAACTTAAATCTAACAGTAAGCATGCAGTCTCTAAATAATTACAACTGAAATGTATTTTACAGACTGATTCAAGCATCAATAGTTCTCTAGAAAGTGTAAGTATGATTGGACCAGAACTGTGCAGTCTCGGTGAAGCATGGGCCCCGTTTATAGCACCATGGTGTATCAACTTGATAATGGATATAGCCACTGATAAGGCTAATCTACCAAGTAAGTTAAAAAATGACTTATTTCTTCAAAGGATTTAGCTAGCATTAAAAGGTTCTTTTATAAGAAACTATATCAAAATTTTATAAAAATAGAATGACTTACAAGGCATTAAAATATTAAATGACAGTAAATATTCATGTAAGTCTTATTTAAATGTCTATTATATAAATATGTAGTCATATAAGAATTATAATCACATATGTGCAAGTATTTACAACTGTTGAAATATATGTACAGTCAGTTGATTCATTTAAAATTGGAGTCAGGTATTTATGAAAATTGTATGAAACATATAGAAATTGTATATAATACAAATCCATGTTTCATATCATTTGTGTAATGAAAGTTTAATTTGATTGCTATTATAAATATTTATTTAACTAGAATTTTACCATCAGGTTTGCTCGTTTGCCACCTTTATTGTAAAAAAAAACACTGTATATTACATATTTGCTATTTAAAGTTCATTTTGCATTGAAACATAGTTTATAATGCTTGGAAATTTATGTTCCTGATGAAGAATAAACATTTTGTTTTAAGACTGAATTTTTATTGGTCTTTCTTTTTCAGATGGTACATTACAAACAACAGATCCTGTTAGAATATTATTAGACATAACAACACAAAACTTAACTTTGTTGAATTCAGAGGAAAGAGCTAAATGCATTGATATGATGCTAGGTACAGTAACTTGTTCTAATTTGGTGTAATAGAGATATATTCTAACAAAACTTTGACATATTAATAGTTTGATAATCTAAATTTTTTTAATTTGCCAACATTCATTTATAATAAAGTCCACTGCTGAACATAGGCCTCTGCAAAAAACCGCTAGCTAAAGCCAGCATGCATCCCTTGAAAAGCTTGCCTATACTTACAAGCTAGACATGCAGATTGATGAGACTGGCCCCTCGCATTAGTCAAGTTCTATCACTAATCTGTGAGATTTGGGTGAAGCAAATTTTAAACAATTTGTCACCATCGTTTGGTCACCTGAGCCTCACTTGTGCAGCAGGGTGCACCATGTGGTGAAGTGATGTTTGTTTTTGTTTAAAACGATGGCATATTGCCCCTACTCCCCTGGTAACCTAAAAAATTTAAATTGAATTATAGGTTGTAGAGCATGCTCTTGGGCTGTTGGGTGGGTGGGTCGAGCGGAACCTGCTTTAGTAGCTCCGAGGGCTTTGGCTCTGGGAGCTGATGCTGCCAGAGCTGTATTGGCCCATCTTGCCAACCATCCACCTGCACTGTTTCATGTGAGGGCTGCCCTTGTTGAGCTATTTCAGGTATATAATGATTTCTAGCATTTACGCGAATACTACACATTTGAAATGAAACAATTGTTTACGGATTTAATCGCGTTTAATTCTACAGCAGAATGTGTGAGCACATTCTTAGTAGATCAGTCCAAAAATTAATAAATAAATGCTGAAGGTAATTCGAGTTAACTATGAATATGAAATGTGGACGTCTAACACCGGTCCCCTCGTGACCACGGCTGCTGTAAAGCAATCGAAACGTCGGGAATATAAAAATAAAATTAAACGCGATAAAATCTGTAAATAATAGTTTCATAACGCAGAGTGGGACAGCATTTCATGCCGGTCCACCGATTGCAACTTTATAAGGCGCAAGTTCGCCCCATATGGAATACTGTTCTCATCTCTGGGCAGGAGCACCCAAGTACCAACTCTTTCTATTTGACCCCATCCAACGTCGAGCGGCTCGAATTGTCGGCGACCAAGCTCTCTCTGATCGGCTTGATCCTTTGGCCTTGCGAAGATATGTTGCTTCTCTTTGCATCTTTAACAAAATTTACCACGGGGAATGTTCTGAGGAACTGTTAGGATTGACACCAGCTGCTGAGTTTCACCATCGTACATCGCGACAGAATTCGAAGTTCCATCGATACCACCTAGATGGTTGGCATTGCGTGCGTGCCAGCACAGTGCGTTTTACTCGAAGTTTTCTTCCACGCACTTCGACTTTGTGCAATCAGCTGTCTTCTGCGGTATTTCCGAACAGTTACGACCTTAAAGGTCGGCAGCGAATTTGTAGCTCCTATGGTGTTGTGGATGTTCGTGGGCGTCAGTGATCACTTACCATCAGGTGCCGCATGCTCGTTTGCCCCCTTATTCCATATAAAAAAAATTAAGTCATAGGCCTTTCTTAGAAAGCGGCATCAAAAGTCAGTTAGCATCCCTTGAAAGGTTTGCCAAAACTCTACGCCAAAGAGATGATATATTTTCCTTTACGCCCCATGTATTTAAGATACGAATATCACTTTACCTGAAAAAAATTATAATATATTATTGTGGCATTAATATTTTGATATTATTAAATTTCTTAATAGAGTACACCTTAAAATATACCTTAAAATAAATGTATATTATAGTATTAAATGAAAATGTTTTAAATTCAAAATTTAATTCACGTGTACTGGATACCTTTACGTACACGTGCCCAAGCAACAGCACGTTCTATTGTCACTTAAAATAATTAAAAGAAAAATGGTTGATTAACGCACCTTTCTCGAATAAAGGGAGAGACGGCAATGGTTAAATTACTCATACAAAGCCGGTAAATCTACTGAGTGACCTATTCATTAGCGAAAAACTTATTTTCTAATTTCGAAATACAAGATATTTTTTAATACTAGCAATCGTTTCTGTAAACGAAATAGCGTTGGTTGTTTTCACTTCCAAAACTACGAAAAAGTCACCTGGTGTATGATAAAAAACACAACAAAAGACAGCATGTTGTATGTCTTTTGTTGTGTTGACCTTAGTGTTGTCAATGAAATTAATGTAACTTTTTGTTAATTGACTTGCTAATACCATTGTGAATTGAATTGAATTAAGACGAAAGTGTTTGTTCAAAACTGCATTATTTACTACTGGTAGCTATTGGTAGGCTCCTCTACCTATTCTAGAATTACTAATTTCAGTCGCCAATCAGCGGCAAAAGCTCTCTGCATCTGTAACATCTTTCGATTGGAGTTATTTGCAACTGTCCACGGGTTTCAGTAGCCACTTACCATCAGGTAGAATGTCAGCTCATTTGTCACCCCAATCCAAATAAGAAAAGATAAAAGACCAAAAGTTTAAGATTTGGCAGACCAAATCTATTAAATTTCGAAACCAGATTGGAGAAAATAATTTTTGCAATAACTTTTATTTCAGGAAGCTATTAAGGAAGATAGTAAAGCTGACAAAAGCGCGAAGTCATACCGTACCTACTGAACTTGGCTTCTAAGTCAGATATAGTGTTAAAAGCTCTTACACAGGACATCGAGCAAACATGTGAGTATACTTCATCATCATAATCATCAGCATATAAATTGGCATCTTCCATGACTTAATAATTGGTTGGTTTGCTTAACAAGTATTTGGTATTTTGGCGAATGCAGTATCAGTTTTCATATATTTATTTAGTGCAACTGACCATTAGTGATTTTTTTTTGTTTCACTTATTCAAACATTCGAAATTTATTTTATTTTCAATATTATCAATATAGAAAATATCGTCTTCTGTGCCATTGCACTTTTAAAGATTATAAAGTGTTCACAGCTTTGCTTGCTTCGATCAGCGATGTTAGTATTTTCAACTTTCGATTCTTTTTTTTTATTTTATTTTATTTAGATAGACCAACAGTGAACATAACAATACATTTACAAAAAAATTAACAAAATTATTCTGATATGAACACCTATAACAGGTCAGTACAGCCTTCACGAATTTGTGACAATTTTTTAAAAATTAATTGATACAGTATTGTAAAGCATCAAGAAGAACAAATTCAAAAAGTTAACCATATGCTATATTATACGTTATGAAGAAAATAAAATTCTTAGTTATTGGTTCTTGTAAAGTGTAAGGGACTCGTTAAACATGCAATTGCAATTAAGGATATTATAGTTAGAAATTCTAATGATCGGAGAGTTGAGACCGACATTTGTTTTTGTACTAGGCATGTAGGAAGTTTTTATGGTTGGTGATAGTGATATCTGATTTAGAAGGTCACTGCAATTTATATTAAATTAATTAATGTCACAACTTTTTATTGTTACAATATGTACAGGGAAGTATTTCGGAGAAAGGCTAGAAAACTAATGATCGAATAGATGATGCATAAGTAAAATAGTATCAGCAAAGTTTCAAAAGAATTTTAACACAAATAGTAAGTGTACTGTTCAAATTAACAGCCATCTATGAGAACTAAATAAGGCAACTAATTTCTATATAGAACTTTCGTTTTGATCATTCATTTAAAATGGGTCTCTAATATATAGGATAAAGCTTTTGAATCTTTAAGTTTTAAAGGTTGCTAAAAAACTACTCAGAGGTTAACTTAAGTTATTTTAAGGAAAGAAGGTTTCTGACTTTGAGTGCTATCAGCAAAAAAACTTTATTAGTGTATGAAGGTTTTTAAATTAGAGAGGTTCTACTATATATTTATTCTAATATGAAAGTAATCAAAGTCAAGAGAGAGAGTATACCAACTTTTTGTCCAAATGTCATTCTTACCTGCATGCTGACTAACAAACGAGGCAACTCTGGCGACCGAATGATAATGGCCGTGGACGAACATCCTACTAATAAATTGCTTAAAACATATGTATCTTTAAATAGTATAAAACAGAGTCCCAATCCGACATTGTCTCTGTATTCGCTTATAACTACTAAACTTAAGTGGATGCAATTGCGGTTTTCACCATCAATTAGAATATATCATAAGCAAGCTGTGTATTCATTTTCATTTAGTTTATTTAATACAGATCTGACCGAGCGTTAACGGCGCGCTTCGCTTGTTATTTATAAATGGAATATAAAACACTTTTCTACATAAATCATTTTCATCATCGTTGCAGACTCTATCACGCAGAGAAACACCGAGCATAGCCCTTTCCATAGCGCGCTGAGCAACTTTGAGCTTCCTCATACGGCCTGCAGTGAAGGACCAAGTCTCCGATCCGTATGTCATCACTGGCAACACGCACTTGTTGTATACTTTGCTCTTGAGGCTTTGCGGTATACTCTACTTAAATATGTTTTCATTTTGTGAAATACATATAATACGTGTGGTATATAAGATTTAAGGTTGTGTTCGCATCGTGTATGTAATCAACACCTACATATTGCGGGCGATTGATATCAAAGTGGAATATGGTTTAATTTCAGTGACGGATAATGTAATGGAGCGGCTGTGTGCGGTGTGCGCCGCTCACAGGCACAGCGGGGCGTGGGAGGGCGTGGGCCCCGCGTCGCTCGTTGCCTTGCTGCTGCGTTCCGACATCCACTGCCTCCTTTTGCTGCTTAAACACGCGCAGACGAATTTGTTTTGCAGGCAGTTGCTCGGTGAGCAAATAGATCCTTGTAATTTAATTTTTAAAAAATTAATTGATACAGTATTGTAAAGCATCAAGAAGAACAAATTCAAAAGTTAACCATATGCTATATTATACGTTATGAAGAAAATAAAATTCTTAGTTATTGGTTCTTGTAAAGTGTAAGGGACTCGTTAAACATGCAATTGCAATTAAGGATATTATAGTTAGAAATTCTAATGATCGGAGAGTTGAGACCGACATTTGTTTTTGTACTAGGCATGTAGGAAGTTTTTATGGTTGGTGATAGTGATATCTGATTTAGAAGGTCACTGCAATTTATATTAAATTAATTAATGTCACAACTTTTTATTGTTACAATATGTACAGGGAAGTATTTCGGAGAAAGGCTAGAAAACTAATGATCGAATAGATGATGCATAAGTAAAATAGTATCAGCAAAGTTTCAAAAGAATTTTAACACAAATAGTAAGTGTACTGTTCAAATTAACAGCCATCTATGAGAACTAAATAAGGCAACTAATTTCTATATAGAACTTTCGTTTTGATCATTCATTTAAAATGGGTCTCTGATAAAGGTTTTGAATCTTTAAGTTATAAAGGTTGCTAAAAACTACTCAGAGGTTAACTTAAGTTATTTTAAGGAAAGAAGGTTTCTGACTTTGAGTGCTATCAGCAAAAAAACTTTATTAGTGTATGAAGGTTTTTAAATTAGAGAGGTTCTAGTATATATTTATTCTAATATGAAAGTAATCAAAGTCAAGAGAGAGAGTATACCAACTTTTTGTCCAAATGTCATTCTTACCTGCGACCGAATGATAATGGCCGTGGACGAACATCCTACTAATAAATTGCTTAAAACATATGTATCTTTAAATAGTATAAAACAGAGTCCCAATCCGACATTGTCTCTGTATTCGCTTATAACTACTAAACTTAAGTGGATGCAATTGCGGTTTTCACCATCAATTAGAATATATCATAAGCAAGCTGTGTATTTATCACTTCAGCTTGCTGATCTTTACAGCTATGTCGGTTACCTTAGTTCTGCTGCGGATGTCATCGTTGCAGACTCTATCACGCAGAGAAACACCGAGCATAGCCCTTTCCATAGCGCGCTGAGCAACTTTGAGCTTCCTCATACGGCCTGCAGTGAAGGACCAAGTCTCCGATCCGTATGTCATCACTGGCAACACGCACTTGTTGTATACTTTGCTCTTGAGGCTTTGCGGTATACTCGACGAGAAGACTCTACTTAAATATGTTTTCATTTTGTGAAATACATATAATACGTGTGGTATATAAGATTTAAGGTTGTGTTCGCATCGTGTATGTAATCAACACCTACATATTGCGGGCGATTGATATCAAAGTAGAATATGGTTTAATTTCAGTGACGGATAATGTAATGGAGCGGCTGTGTGCGGTGTGCGCCGCTCACAGGCACAGCGGGGCGTGGGAGGGCGTGGGCCCCGCGTCGCTCGTTGCCTTGCTGCTGCGTTCCGACATCCACTGCCTCCTTTTGCTGCTTAAACACGCGCAGACGAATTTGTTTTGCAGGCAGTTGCTCGGTGAGCAAATAGATCCTTGTAATTTAATTTTTTAAAATAAGGTAGTGAGTTTATATTTTCAATTTCTATTTAAATGAATTAAAGAAATAAATATTAAGAGAAAAGATTTATAAGGATCATTGGTGGCTTATTTAAATCACGATGCAAAGAAATCACTGTTTACCATAGTGTGAAATGAAATGTCCAAAAACATAATGTTAATTAAGGTACATTGAAATGCTTCTCCATTTTTCTTTTATTACTCGTTAGCTTGGAAAAGTCCACTGCTGCACATAAAACTTTCCATGAATGTCATGCTAAGCATAGCCGTGTCTATTAGCAGAATACACAGATTAATGAAAATAATTTATTTCATAGTCAAATGTTAGGATAAGTTCATTTACTTACATTCTGCAGCATGGGGAGACAAAGTCATTTACGATCTCTCCTTGGCCTTTTTACTGAGTAACTCACAAAACATTAATTTTGAAAGTGAAAGGTTATGTTATATGTTCATTAACAGATGTAAAACATATCTATCTTAAATTATTTAAAAAAAAATTAAATTATTATTTAGTTCAAACAAACCGTGCCAGAGAGTAGCTCAATCTGCTATCAGTAAGGTTTGCTGCTAAAGATTTACTTCCCCACTGACCGCCCAGAGACTAACCATGCTGTTTGTGATTTCGGCTTCCTTTTTAAGATGTTATAATCTGTAACAATCTTCATGAGCGTACATTGCAATGCTGGAAATTGATTTTTATCTTTATCTGCCCATCTCACTGAACATGGGTCTCCAGTACAAAGCGATCGCTAAAGCCGGCATATATTTTCAAGGCTTTCCCATACTCACCTCGCGGGCGCCAGTGGTGGTGCTCTCCATCACTACTCTGCGTGATTTGAGATTGTCAAATTCGGATAGATATTCCGCCGCCATTCGGGCGCTAGAACCTCGTTTGTTGGTTGGCTGCACCGCATGCAGGTGAGGTTGGCATTGTAAGAAAGAGATGGCATTGTTAAAAAGAGATGGCATTGTTAAAAGAGATGGCATTGTTAAAAGAGATGGCATTGTTAAAAGAGATGGCATTGTTAAAAGAGATGGCATTGTTAAAAGAGATGGCATTGTTAAAAGAGATGGCATTGTTAAAAGAGATGGCATTGTTAAAAGAGATGGCATTGTTAAAAGAGATGGCATTGTTAAAAGAGATGGCATTGTTAAAAGAGATGGCATTGTTAAAAGAGATGGCATTGTTAAAAGAGATGGCATTGTTAAAAGAGATGGCATTGTTAAAAGAGATGGCATTGTTAAAAGAGATGGCATTGTTAAAAGAGATGGCATTGTTAAAAGAGATGGCATTGTTAAAAAGAGATGGCATTCCCGATAAGGGGAACTGCGTTAAAAAATAACACGGTCTAATTTTTTCGGGGCATGGACACACGGAACTTTTGTAATTTTTTTGATCACATAGCACTGATAAGTCCCCTGTAGAGATTTATTCTCGATTATTGGGGTCCAACTGATATATTTACATTTGTCTTGGCGAGCTCGGTATCCAGACACATTCGACATGAGGCTATGAGGTGTAAATATGATTAAAACACAGAACACATTTTTTCCAGAATACCTTTTGCAAAGGCTGGAGTACGAGTGCCTGTTTCCAGACAAGAACGTGTCTCTGTTGACGAGCGCAGCCGAGGAAATCAGTGTCGTCCGAGAGAAGCTGCTCACTGGGAACCAATTGGAACAGTATTCCGTTGCTAGGATACTGATTTTAGTTTGTAAGTACAGACCATACTTGTGTATGTCACTGAAATCTTTCTGATATAACTTCAGTCATGTCATATACCAGATGCTAATAATGTATACTGCCTGTGGTGTTGGGCTCGCTCGCCTTGCAGTGTTCAAGTTGTGTTGTGACCTGGTTTGACATTTGTTTGACGGTGAGTGAAAATATCGTAAGGTCAATCGGCATGCTAGAAGATATTGCGGACGCGAAATCTACCCACCGGCGCCTGAACAGCGAGTCAGATTTTCCTGCTTTCAACACCATCATTTACAGAACCAAGGCTAGTGCCCAACAGTGGGACATTAAATATAAGCTGTGTCTATATTCTGACTTAAATCTTTTCAGGCTATAACCTACCTTCAGAGTTCGTTACCACAATAAGCTACCTCCTTCAATATTCCCGCAACGACACAACCCTTGCTTTACTTGTGCGCATAATATCTGGTACGATAACCATGCACACACCGAACGACTCAACAGAAATCAGTACGGACACAGAGCGATACCAGAACTTCATTAAAACCGGTGTCGAATATGCGCTGAGAGACTCCATGATATCTGACACTCAGATCAAGAGATGCTTCATAGAAGGCAATGTGCCGAAAGATCAGAAGACGTATTTGCATAACTTCTGTTTGAATATCATTAAATTGCTGAGGTAATTTTGAAATATATTTTTTTTAATAAAACCTATAGTGATATGAAATTCGACCAAGATTCCACAAGTATTATACTGTTATACTGTTATACTGTTATACTGTTATACTGTTATAACTATTATTTTCTTACCAAAACGAAGCTTATAAAATGTAGGTTATCCGCACAATACACAGACGTACATCAGCTTCTAAGGTACGAGATATCTGGCAGTTATCTCAGTCGCCTTTGATGTCCTGGGAGGCTGACTTAAAAGATTGTTAATACACCTTTTACTATTTCCTCAATTTTTTAATAAAACCTATAGTGATATGAAATTCGACCAAGATTCCACAAGTATTATACTGTTATAACTATTATTTTCTTACCAAAACGAAGCTTATAAAATGTAGGTTATCCGCACAATACACAGACGTACATCAGCTTCTAAGGTGCGAGATATCTGGCAGTTATCTCAGTCGCCTTTGATGTCCTGGGAGGCTGACTTAAAAGATTGTTAATACACCTTTTACTATTTCCTCAATTTTTTAATAAAACCTATAGTGATATGAAATTCGACCAAGATTCCACAAGTATTATACTGTTATAACTATTATTTTCTTACCAAAACGAAGCTTATAAAATGTAGGTTATCCGCACAATACACAGACGTACAGCAGCTTCTAAGGTACGAGATATCTGGCAGTTATCTCAGTCGCCTTTGATGTCCTGGGAGGCTGACTTAAAAAATTGTTAATACACCTTTTACTATTTCCTCAATTTTTTTTAATAAAACCTATAGTGATATGAAATTCGACCAAGATTCCACAAGTATTATACTGTTATAACTATTATTTTCTTACCAAAACGAAGCTTATAAAATGTAGGTTATCCGCACAATACACAGACGTACAGCAGCTTCTGAGGTACGAGATATCTGGCAGTTATCTCAGTCGCCTTTGATGTCCTGGGAGGCTGACTTAAAAAATTGTTAATACACCTTTTACTATTTCCTCAATTTTTTTTAATAAAACCTATAGTGATATGAAATTCGACCAAGATTCCACAAGTATTATAGTTTATACTGTTATAACTATTATTTTCTTACCAAAACGAAGCTTATAAAATGTAGGTTATCCGCACAATACACAGACGTACAGCAGCTTCTGAGGTACGAGATATCTGGCAGTTATCTCAGTCGCCTTTGATGTCCTGGGAGGCTGACTTAAAAGATTGTTAATACACCTTTTACTATTTCCTCAATTTTTTTTAATAAAACCTATAGTGATATGAAATTCGACCAAGATTCCACAAGTATTATAGTGTTATACTGTTATAACTATTATTTTCTTACCAAAACGAAGCTTATAAAATGTAGGTTATTTATGTTTATCTGCAGATATAGAGGTAAAGTTCTGATTCTAGTACGGTGATTTCATGGCAATTATTTGTAAATTAAATTTTTCTCAAACAGATGGGAGAATTCAAACTGCGTATCGCACCTGCGGAGCCGGCCAATCGGGCGCGCCGTGGAGGCGAGCCTGCACCGCTGCGGCGCCGCGCTGCGCGAGCGCGCGTGCCTGCTGCGCGTGCGCACGCCCCACACCATGGCGTCGCTGCCCGAAATGCCTACTTGCCACGCACTCGCCGAGGTGAATGTCGCACGATTATCAATCAAATTACGCCCATGAACAGTTACTACGGTAATGTAAAGTATTTACCTCACTCACCGAACGAAACGCAGAAGCACAAGATGCCTCTACTCCACGTCAGTATTCAGCGAGGTCGTGGTACTACCCCGGTCGAACCGGCCCCTTCGAGCAACAGCAAACGTTGCCACTTGGCTCTACGACGTACAGACTGTGTTCAACAGAACAGAAAATGTTCAGAAGTGGTCTAAAATAGACTAATGATTTTTTTTTTATATAAACTGCCTCCACGTCTCAGAATAATTTCCTACAGAGGGATTACGAAAAAGAAAAAAATGTTCTTTTATAAAATATATTATAAAAAATATTTAAAAAACACTGTGGACTAATGCACTATCAATAAAACCACAACTAATACATTTCTATTTCGCACCAAAAATCTTGCTTCAATTTGTTGACTTTATTTCAGGTGCTCGACAGAGTGGACATGTCGGGCACAAAAGCGCCTCCGCCCAGCGTCGAGGCAATCTTAAAAGTAGTACAAGCTACAGTTATGTACTTCTTTAGATGCCTTCACATAGAAGGTAAGATTTTTTTAATTTAAATTATTTGAAAATTAGGAAGAAATATAATAGCAGTGAATGGTCTGTACTAAGGTACATAATTTATAAATAGCGGCCTAATCCTCTAAATCTATTGCCGGTCCGAGTCTTTTAAACGAGAACTTTAAGTTAAACAGAGTGAGATAGAAATAAAATACCAAAATGTCGTCTTAGTTGATACTGGTATCTCGCGTGACGGTTACGCACGCTTGGTTCAAATTCACACAACGTGCCAAAAGATGTTATAACGCACGCAAAAATGCATTTGAAGTATGAAACACTCCTTTACTCGTCCCAGACTTAATGGAGAAAATACACGGCGTGCAAACTGCGTGCCGGCTGCTTCGCAAGTTATGTCTGCACAGCAAGCTGGCGCGCGCGGTCGCGCTGCGGGAGCTGCTGGAGACGGCCATGTTCCGCGAGGAGCGCGCCTTCGGCAGCCGCCCGCACGGCGCCGCCCGCTGGGGCAGCGACGAGCTGCTCATACACCTCAACCAGAAGCACGTATGTACCCCGCACCCTGCTCACTGCTCTGCGCCACCGGACACTATTAACATTAAATTAACTCATAAATCGACTGAATTTTAGATAATGTAAGTAAAAAACTATAATAATAATGTGTACTTCAATCAATAAACGATTTAATAATTATATTGGTCCCATACTACTGAGCCAAGTATGGGTCGCCCTGCCCTTAACGCTTACTTGCTCTGCGTAGACAGCTTTATCGTATTGTAACATGTATGTTGGTCATCAAGGTAAGGTTTTCTACAAGTACCCCTGATTTATCAGGCAGTCAATAAATGGTGATTGTACTGTTCAACGCGTTTTATTAACTGCTCCGAATCCTTCAAATAGTGAAGGATTAGACGTATATTTGTATAACGCCAAATAAAAAATAAAGCTTCTCTGTGTGTCCGCTTATGACATCTTGCGCCATCAATACGGTTTTCATCATAATTTTGATTCATTTCACGAGGATGGTCTATATGTATGTCTCATTCACATTTGGTTTACATATTAGAGATCTGTCTCGTGCGAAACCAGTGCGTGCGGTTCGCTAGTTTGCTACAAGTCAATGTACATGTAATACATTCATAATGAATCATTCACTTGCAGGGTCCTATAACACAGTTAACGCAGAGCCACACCTCGGTGTTCCACGCGGGCATCATCGGCAAGGGCGTGCGTAGAGCCAACAGCCGAGACAGTGACACTGTGATCCCACCCATTCTGACCGCCAACAACGAATTGCTGATGGGTGCTTTGATGTCGTGTATGGTGAGTTTTTTTTCTTTGCATATCAAACTGAATTTGTAGTTCTTCAAGAATTATTGATCAAAAAAATAAAATCGCTTTGCTATGTTAACATGGACAAATTTTAAAAACTTGCACATGTTGATTTATTTAACTTAACCTAAGCTAGTACTAACAGTCAGTAGAGCTTTAGTTGTACACCGAACTCCGCGACATTTAAGGTACTAATTGGAAACCCCCTAATGCTTATCACTACTTCTGTAGCTAGGTGCGTCTAAACATAAGTATGTTTCTGTAATTAGTCGCTTACCAGACGGGTTGCAGTACCCGGTGCCTTAGTCGCTGCTGCCTGTTGGTTTAGAATATTAATACATAATATTGAATTTAAGTCTAAATCTATTTGAAAAGATTGTATGTATGTATATATTCACGCCTTGTTCCTAACGGGGTAGGCAGAGACAATCTTCTTTCACTTGCTACGGTCCTGATATACGTCTTTCGCTTCTTGCACTTTCATCAATCTTCGCATGCATGCTCGTTGGTTTAGAGTACCCTTGACCTGGCCTTTTTTCAGAACGTCTCCGATTTGATCGTGAAATGTTCGCCAAGGTCTTCTTCTCCCGACTCTACCATTTACACTCGCATTTACAATATTAGTTTATTGTTTTGCTACAGGACGGCAACAGCGGCGTCGTGGAAGGAGCGACATCCATCTCACTATTGCTGGTAGAGTTAGTTTCGCCCGATGTGATGTACAACGGGCTGCCGTGGCCTGATGAGGACTTTACTAAGGTCAGTTAAACGGATATCTTTTACTGTGTATTATAGTTGACCAAAAATAATCACTCCGGCGGACGATAGTTGGAAGCAATGCCATCTCTGCCTACCCCCTGAGGGTATCGTAGTCGTAAGTTTGAATTATTGAGTTGTAAGAAAAGTTATTTCTTATCCATTCGGTTATACTTTAAATTTATTTTGGATTTAGGTTTTATATTATTATGTGGGATACATTTTAAACAGTGAAATCGACTTCATCAGAACTAATCATTCTATTAGATAGCCGCTTCTCAATCCCAATCTTTCATCTACTTGTCTTTTGTTTGGAGCTACCTTAAAAAATATTTATGAAAGAAATAAGATACTATTTAATTATTAAACGGCACACAAGTTTATCGCCGAAAAGAATAAATCTCCTGGAGAAAATAACGAGATTCTTTTCAATAAAAAAAATGAGAATATTGTTTTTATTTTGAAATATCAGTTTGTTATTTTCTTATCTCTGGTCTGGTCTTTTGTTTTCTTTTCTAAAATTATGATTATCCCTAACAAACTCCAGAACTTATTAGAAAAAGACATTGACCGCAAAATAACTCTGTGCCGATGATTGCAAAGAATAAAAATATAACTATAGTTTCTTATGGCGGCCCGATAGCCTAGTTGGTAGTAAACCTGCCATCGAAACAGAGTGTTACGGATTAGTTGAATATAAATAATGTAACCGAGTCATGGATGTTTATATATATGTACATATGGTTATTTCTTTATATAGGTATATGTTCATCTATATTTATTTATTAATTTTATTTATTTAAACTTTATTTAAACACCTTTAAATAAAAGTATTACAAAGGGCGGACTTAATACCTCTTGGCATACTCTGCCAGTCAACCCGGCATATATTATTACCACCTAGTTACCAAGACAGGGAATCCTAGCTTGGAACTGGATGACGTGTGTGATTGTTACATATATTTATTATTCTTCATTATGTTCATTGTAGCAAGTCAGCATCGAGCGCGAGTTGTACATGCGCGGGGCCATAGAGCGTTGCGCTGTATCTAGAGCAGCGCTTCGGAGGATCGCACGAGCTCGGCCCGCACTCTGCCTCGCGTCCGCACTGCTGCGCGCCTCCGCCGCCACGCTGCTGCATCGCCTGCGCGCGCACCTCGGTACGCAGCACGCGTGGCAGACACTGCGCATTACACTTTATTTATTTGAACTATACAACGGCTCACTTCACGTTTGTGTGGGCCTCCGGAGGCCTCTATGCCGCTGGGATCGCCTGCCTTATTGATATCAATTCATAATCCATCGTAACATTACTATTTTATAGATCGCCACGCACAGTCTGTGGAGACGGCACGCGAAATGGCCGCCTTGACCGAACTCCTGTCCACGATGACTCTCGGGCAACTGCTGCCGCATCCATTGAGCCACATGCTCGAACTGGCTCCGGAGTTGACTGCCAGAGAGGTAGCACAACGCTGTTGTTTGTATATGCACTATTAGAACATACGAACTTGATAACTTCAGCCAAACCTATAATAGTTCGTTCTTATGTATACATTATTTTCTTTTTATGGGAAAGGCAAACGAGCATTCGGTTCACTTGATAGTAAGTGATTATCATAGCGTACATCTGCAACACCAGAGGTGCTGCAGGTGCGTTACAGGCCTTTAAGTGTATTTGGAAGATGGGAGGGAGGACGAGGAGGGAGATCGGGAGGGGGAGCGGGCCTCCGGTTACGATTACGAAACGCATAATCACAAAATGCCACTACTTCATTATAATTCATCGTACTGGCCCATTCGAGTAGCAGCAAAAGCGTAAAACAACTTAAACTTATTACCATCAAACATAAGATTGGCTTATTTGTTCCCGGGGCATTTGCCTCTATGCCACAAACATAATTTCACAAAAATCATCCCACCAGTCCCCCCGTGACTACGGCTGTTATAAAGCAATCGAAACGTCGGCAATATAAAAGCAAAATTAAACCTGTTTTATTTATTGTATTTTATATAATTAAATTGTACTTTCATTTCAAATGTGTAGTGTTCACGTAAATACAAGAAATCATTATGTAAAGAAAGATTTAAATTTTTAGTAACCTAATCATCGCTCCCGGTAACAATATAGATATTCATGAGACATGAGTTAACAAAAACTCATGGTACGTCCTGATTTGGTGGCAGATCATCTAACCACTGTTATCGTGGTCGTGGCCTTGATGTCTTATATTATTTATTTATATTTATTGCCTGCTATTTAATGCAATTTGAATGTTGCAGCTTGTGCAAGTGTTACGAGACTGCCTTTGGAATTACACGAGAGATCACGTCCCTTCGCCTGCGCTGTTTACGTGTGACTCGTCAGGTAAATTCGTTTAAGGAAATATTATTAACCGCCGACCGATTTTCACTCCACGAATTATTTTATTTACTTTTGATAATATTACCTTTAACCGTATATTTCAAAAATCCTAATTGATCAAAGTAGTTTTCACTATTCAAAAAAGGTCGCAGAGCTTCGATGAAAGCACATACCTGTCACGCTGCTCACTCACCCTCCTGTGCGTGAGCATAGCGTCTGTACCTCTGAGCTTCGTTTGTCACTTGCATGCGGTGCAGTGTGTTCCTGTTTGAGTCCCGTCCGAAGTCTTTATTAATTATTATTATTATATATTCACGCTTTGCTCCCAACGGGGTAGGCAGAGACAATATTCGCCACTTGCCACGGTCCTGACATACGTCTTTCGCTTCTTCCACTTTCATCAATCTTCGAATGCATGCTCGTTGGTTTAGAGTACTCTTGACCTGGCCTTTTTCCAGAACGTCTCTGATTTGATCGTGAAATGTTCGCCTAGGTCTTCCTCTCCCGACTCTACCTTTTATGGAATACAAATTATTCGTTGTCGGGCCTTGTATTTTAATCGTGTTTCCTTCGTATCCGCCCGTAATTTACTGGATCATATTTTTTTAACAATATTGTAATTCAGGTCTCCATTGGCGAGATCCTTCTTCGTGCAAGCCGCCAACCACCTACACGGACACGCTGCGTTTAATAATCCAGAAGAGGATATCGAAGTTGGGCCACTTGTATCCCATAATGTTTCTGAATCTTGAAAAAGAAAATTAGGTCTAAGATATTTTGTTATAAGATGTATATATTGTATATAATTTGAATATAATAAAGTGCCTCATTTATTATAGTGTTGCCTATTTTATTTTATACTTATTAAGCAATGTTTTACAGCCCATCCTTCTTATGCTCGGAAGAATTTCATACCCACGACGCTGGGTCACTAGTCTATAGAAGTTTTGTTCGGCATAGTCGAATGGATTTTTCGCCATGAGTCGGTCGTCAGGACCTCGTCCGTTATCTTCAGGGTACACCGTATGCTGGTGAGCTTGAACTTAGAGAAATAATTGATACATTCCCATTTACATGCTGAGCATGCTTGTACGTTTTTGATACGCCGCACAAATGCGTATACGCGTCAATGAATTAGTGAGAACCGAAGAGAATATAAAATAATACGTTTTGGCGAGAACGGTGAGATTTCTCGCTAAACGGTTATCCATTTCCTGATTTTCCGAGTAAGAAAAGAATCGGTCCAGTTGCCTCTGATTCGATCGAAATATTCTTGATGTGCAGAGCCATCAACGAATGCAGGCATCGCAGACATGCATCATTCCACATGTGTTTTTGGAACCTGCTACAGTTTTTCGTAGTTCGCTAAAGTAGTGTTCGGATTTGAATATTCCTTCTTCTATTTACATGCAATAAAATATTGCTATCTTTTTAAATTTAAAACTAGCGTTATCTTTACCGATCCTCTAGTTCTTTACAGGCATTAGTTCACAACCCTTTCTATGGTATCTCACGCAATCCTTTGATATTTGAAATAAAGAAACTTTTAATCCTATTCAAATTTCAAAATGTTAACATTTCCTTTAAACTTGCTAAACAAGCAATAGTCTGTGGCGATACTTTTCTTTTTAAAAATTGTTATTGACCTTATAACGACAATCTTTAAAAAAATCAAAAAAAAATTATATGAAAATCTTTATATGATCATACCTCACTATAAAACTCTTTATTAAAACTTAAAATACCTCTTCCTATAGAAATATGCTCTCTATTATTTGTTTCTGAAGATAGTAAGAATGTTTTTAACTGTCTTGTACAATATTTAGATACAAATAACTTTAAGTTACGATGTTTCGTTTATTATTTGTGGGTACCTGGTACTATCCAATATTTTTGATAGAGTAATTAGATAATTTTTTTTCTTTCTTTATTTATTTTAATATATTTTACATTTTTAAGACAATTAGTTTCATATTAATTCATTAGATCATAGTTATTATGATTTCGGTTTATAATCAGAATAAGAGATTTTTTTGTTAATTATTTTAATGACTGGGACGTTGGCAGTAATCATTAGGATGCCATTTAAAGAAAAAAAAAGATGAGCTAACATTCCGAAAAATCATTGTAATTTTATTCCATGTCGTATTATGTCAAATTGACAATTGAATTTGTCAATGTCATTGCGACAATATAAAGCATTTTCTATGTCGAGTGTGGATATATTATAACAACCAAAACTAATAAACATTTAACATACAGTTTGGGAGTCATTTCATGGATAAATAAAATAAATTAAATCTATGTTGTTTTAAGGAGCGAATACCACACCTGTTAAAAAGTTTATAAAAGAGTACTTGTAATTGCGACTGACTGACTACGTAAGATGAACGAAGAAACCAGAAAACCTATTTGCCTCATAATTTTAGGTTAGACATTTGTTTTTGTTCCTGGTTTTCTCTTTTACATTAACTTTACATCAAACAATTCTCTAATATTGTTTGTATTATCGTAGGTATGGCAGGTGCCGGCAAAACGTCATTCACAAGGCGTTTGGCTGGAAAAATTGTAGATGGTTCTCGGCCCTACCTAATAAACTTAGATCCAGCTTGTAGAGAGGTGCCTTATCCAGCTAATATAGGTAATTAGTCTTACAACAGTTCTTGCTTAACCCTTTGTGTTATGACACTTTAAAACAATTGAAATTCTATTGTTATGAGTTATATCAGGACTTGTATTAATGTAACGGAAACAAACAAATTGCAAAAGGATAATGAAAGTCAAGCAATTATCATACACAATATTTGAAAACATTAAAATTATCTATATAAAAATATCTATTGTTTCCTTAATGATTTATGGAGTAATTTGTGCTTTACCTAATAGATGTCCGAGATACAGTGAATTACAAAGAAGTTATGAAGCAGTATGGTCTTGGACCTAATGGTGGCATTGTTACTGCACTCAACTTATTCTCGACTAAGTTTGGTCAAGTTGTGGACTTGATTGAAAAGGCCGGGAAGAAGCATAAATATTGCATTATTGATACACCGGGTAAGTAGATCTGAAAATAATTAAATTAAAGTATATTCATTTAATATTTATAAAAGGATTTGACACACAAGTAAATTTAGTGACAGTAGTAGTAGTTAGTAGACAGTAATTCTAGCAAAAACCAATTTTTATTTAACACAAAATTGAAAAAATGCTAGTCTTTGAGGTCTGGATGTATTTTCACTTTGTCTGTGAACATGACAGGTACTTAAGTTGGTAATATTTGTTGACAAAATTTTAAATATGTGGTTATTAAATTAATAGGAAGCAATATAATAATAACGAAAGAATCTGCTTCTGCCTTACTTCTTGGTTGAAGTGCAAACAAACCTGGTGTGAGTGACTAGTTATGACTTTAGAGTCCGTTTTAGATCAGCATTTAAGATGCCGGACCCCCCTGGTAGATACGCTGTTGGCCTAGTGGCCTTTGCAGCTTCAGCGGTAGAGACTTTCGAGCGGAAGGCCCACAAGTAAAACTAAAGGAGGTTACAGATGGGTGACCCTTGAGATCTGAGATGGCATGCCTCATAGCCTGTTATTAAACAGGCTCAGTACATCTTCCAAACTGGTACTCTAAAGTGGTTGATAGACGACAGAAATAGGTGAGAGGGTGGTATCTACCCAGACATCTCTTACTTACAGGAGCCTAATGTCTGTTGTAGCAAAAATCTTGAAAATCTCATGGCAATCTTTAAAAGCAAATCTACTTAGTCTGCTTTCCCCTGTGGATGACAGCATGATTATATGTAAATGAATACATTAATGCAAATAAATAAGAAGAAAAACTTACATGTCCGTTTTTAGAATTTTTAACTAAGCTATTTATATGAAATAAGCTCTT
The DNA here is from genome assembly GCA_029286595.1 of Bhutanitis thaidina. Lineage (NCBI taxonomy): Eukaryota > Metazoa > Arthropoda > Insecta > Lepidoptera > Papilionidae > Bhutanitis > Bhutanitis thaidina. Next base: position 4,155,846 of record JAGSMS010000009.1, on the reverse strand, counting down.
TTTGTGTACTTCAAAATTGGTATTAACATTTTCAGGTCAAATAGAAGTGTTCACATGGTCAGCATCAGGCACAATAGTGACTGAAACACTCGCTTCGTCTTGCCCAACAGTAGTAGTGTATGTAATGGATACAGTACGGAGTGTATCACCAGTTACCTTTATGTCTAACATGTTGTATGCATGTTCCATATTGTATAAAACGCGACTGCCATTTATTGTAGTTATGAACAAGGTGAGTAAACACAATGATTTCTTGTATTTAGGCAAACAATACACATTTTAAATGAAATTATTATTTACGGATTTGCTTTATTACTGTGACCACCTTGGGAAAAATAAAATTTTAAATTATTTGCAAAGATATCCCTTAGTAAATCTTTTAAAAAAAAAGGTGAGAAAGTTTAAAACTATGGAACTGCACACTTTATATTCACATTTTTAAAATGTTAAATATACATAGCAACCATATTTATTTAAATTGTAAAACAGTGAATAAATAATACTTTCACTTATTACTTTATCATTGTTTGATACAAAACAGGCATAGATTGCCCCATTAGAAAGTTGTTTTGTTACTAAATATAAGTCTAATAAGGCGCCTCAATAGCTTGTTAAAGATGTATTATATATGGTTTTATTAATAAAACTAAAAATTAACTTAATTACTTTCCTTAGACAGATGTAGTCGACAGTGCTTACGCAGTAGAATGGATGCGAGACTTTGAGTCATTTCAAGATGCATTAGATGCTGGTGTTGATGGTGAAGGCGGTTCATACGCTGGTAACCTGACTCGGTCAATGGCTCTAGCACTTGACAATTTCTATGCCGACCTTAAGTGTTGTGGTGTCAGTGCTCATACTGGAGAGGTAATATTTAATACAGTATTATAGTTTGTAAAATGATCTCTTAATGGCCTGTTTAAATAATACATGTTGAATGATTTTTGATGAACGTAGAGACGTACCATCAGGTTGAATGTGCGCTTTGTTAGCTGTACATAAATAGTAATTGTTTTAATAATAATGTTTTTTTTTGTTATAGGGACTGGATGATTTTTTTAAGTTGGTAGATGAAGCTGCAGAAGAGTATGAAAGGTGTGGGAATAATAATTATGTTTTGCTTTTAATAAAATAAATTAAAAACCACATATCAAATTTTATTCAATTTCAGAGAATATAAAGCTGATTGGCTGAAAATGCGAGCAGAAAAGTTAGAAAATCAGAAACAAAAGGAGGAGGAGTTGAAGCATAGAGAACCAGGTAACATCTAAGTTACCAATTTATAGATTATTTAATTTTGTGTAATAATATAAAATTTTTATTTGTTTTTTAAAAGATTAACATTCTGTACTTATGTTACTAAGAAAAATGGTGGTGATCTAGTGAACTTCGGCAAATTGTCCTAACGGCCTTGGTCATCAGCCTATGGTGTATAAGTTATCTGGTGATCAGGTCCTAATTCGCCTGCAAAGCATATAATAAGCTTCCAAATTAAGAGGCCCTTGTCTCACAATTATGATAATTTATTTGTATATTACTTAAAAAAATAACTGCTTTATAGAAACCACAGAGACAGCCAAGAAAAATCTAATAGAAGAAGTAGTTGCTGGAAGGGAGATAAGCGACATGTACCTTAAGCATCCGGCAAACGAAAGTTCGAGCGATGACGAGGGCACCGAGGCTGAGCCGCCAGAGATAGGTAAATGTTATCCAATATCATATTATCCGAAATTGTATTGTATCGTACCTTCATACGGTACGATAACCGTGTGCTTAGGGGATCTGCCTACGAATCGGGTGACCTGACTTCAACCCCTATGTGAAGGGTTAGTACTATTGATACAAATCTGTAAGTGACAAGCTCACCAAAACATACACAAGTTACTTTGTGCCAAATAAGCCCTTGTGAAAAGGGGATGGAAAGTAAATGTTCAGACCTCTGGCCATGCATACTGTATACAGTTACGAGAGCTTATAAAAAAATAAGAGTTCTCATATATGCGAAACATAAGTATAAGTGAATCTGCTTAACAGCCAGTAAATAGTCCAGTGGAGGACATAGTCTATCTTGGAGACATTACTGGCATTTGTGAAAGGCAAGAAAATTGTGTTTTCCATTAACACATTAATTGAGCCACAATGCAATTAGAATTTGAATAGTAATAGAGGGTGAACCGTACTCTTACAGAATATCATCTCTGATGAGATTCTCTGCAGTCCACATGAAAATATATGATCAGATTTTTGAAAGTAGATAAAGTAAAAATGTGTCAAGGTATTCAAGTTTACCACTACTGTACTACCTCTTCACTCAATATGATATGATTACATTAATGCGCTAAACGGACGAGATAATATTTAGTCATACATTTATATTTTCTCTTTTGTTACAGATGATAAACCTGAAGATGTTGCCATGTTCCAAGAATTCATAAGGAAACATGTGAAGCCCAATAGTAGTGGAAGTAACACTTAGCCTTACCAAATAGCCAACTCAAAATAAAGCTAGCTAGCTATTATTATTGTAGGTATATTAAGACGAAGAAGTTTTAAATATAAGTATTTTTTTAAATAATAACTATTACAAAATACCAGCAGACGAAACAAAAGAATTTCGCGCTAAAAGTGCCACATTATTTAATTCCGTTTCAAATAGGAGATAAATATGCTTTTGATATGTTCTAAGTTAACTAAGTATCAGCCTTTATACTTCAGAGGGTTTGGAAGGGTTCGTCACGTTGCCAGTGCGGGTTATCGGACATCAGATGTCCTCACAATTTTGTTTATTTTTTTTTTAAATAATTTTCTTCATTGCCGAGAATGTGGAAACAACTTCTGCTCGTTACTTGCGTACTATGAAATTGAAGCGAGCTCCCTGATAACTAGACTAGAGTGTAAATGTAACAAGTAACAATTCAATTATTATACAAAACTAACTGACTGCATAAACATTTTTCCATGGTAAGTGAAAAAAAAAAGAAACTTTTGGTAAAATTATTTTTATTTCACTCTTTAAAGACAATGTTCCTCGTTGTATGAAAAATGTGCATTTCGCTTTTATTTCTTTTCTAACATCAGTGCCAAAACAAATTCTCTCAGATAGATCTTCCTGCTCCAAATAAAAAGCATTTTAGCAAACTTACAAACTTGCTCAAAATAAGCTTTTATGAATATATAAACTAAGAAACATTATATGTTGTGGGAATTTGTAGAAAATAGCTTACACTATACTGGTTAACAATAAATGATGGCACGTTTTTCTTTCACATAAGACCATTTTTTTTTTGGAAACTTCAGAGATCAGATCATGGTGATAATGATTAAAACTTATGTTAAAAATTAATAAAAGACGATAATATCACAACATTAATTTTATTTGATTCCCAAATTTTAGAAGACAATATTCTCACTTGTAACACTGCCGTGCCACGGTTTTGTATATTATAAATATTTAATTTTGTTACACCAAGAAAAAGCGATTCTTTACGTCTTTATAATTAACGTTGTCAATTCTTTTATTCTCTTTTGTTTTATCTCATATTGTCATAATTTCTGTTCTGAATTTTTTTTTTAGTAAAATGTATGTGATCATACAGACATTCGTCCATAATAGAAACAAAAATAAAAAATATGACGATTGCGCACAAAGAAACTGAGATTAATATATTTTGATGTTTTTCTGTAATGTTCATTCAAATATTTCATGCAATTACAAAAACAATACTTTCATACAGCTTGTTATACAGGCGTAGTAAAAACAGATATGATCAATAAAGCTGTGTTTTAGAAATAAAATTCACAAATAAATTCAATCTAACATTTTATATTCATATAGAGTATCTTTTCTATTTATAGTAGATAGTAATTTAATGTATAATTTGCACTAAATAATTATATTAAGTTAAACATGTAAGTACTCGTACTTATAAGACAATTAAAACATCCCTTCAAAGTAACTCGATCGAGTTTTAGCGATATAATTATGAATTATTTGCAACTTTCAGCACTGGGAACAAACGTATGTAGTTACGCCGGTTTTCTGTTCGCTATTCCATTTGGAAAGTTGTCGTTCTTAAATGAGATATGTAGACTTGGGTAGTTTACGACGAGGTATCTCGTAAAAATGTCAAAATGTCGCCAAAAGAAACAACATTCTTAAACATTTCTATTGTTAATTTCCCATGATAACTCTCTACATGCCGACGCGCATTTTTGTCCTTCACGATTATTTCCGCTTTTTTTATTTAGTCGCCTCATTTACCTGGCCAGTTGGAATAGTAAGTTTCCATGGGCTTCAGTGGCCACTTACAATCAGGTTAACTGTTAACTCGTTTGACACCGTAATTGAATAATAATAAAAAAAGGGTAAAGACTAAAGAAATTTTCTGCCCGTGGAGAATTAATCATTTCGAGAAGTACGAGATCGAAAACGCACAGTTGGTCTTTGCCACGGGCAGTAGTCTATCGCGATCTCTAACCCGTCTGCCGTACGGCAATCAGCCTACTTGTGACGATTATGATAAATTCTCTGAATTGGGAGAAGCATATGTTCCTATGTTGCGCAGTGGTTTTATAATAGGTCATTGAAAAATAACAAAAAATACTTTTATTCAATTTATATAAGTAGGTACTTATTTATAGTTACACCTGTAAGTAGACAAACATCACAGACAGTGGATATACCATCAGTAACAATAGCATTCCTTTTGTTTAAATACGTCAAGAAATTATTATTTGTCGTTCAAGGACCTCGAAATTTATTTACATATAACATCTGTGTTAAGACAGCAGTTAAATCGACTCGATTGCGAATACTAAATTATGCTTCTGAAGCAGCAGAAGTTATCTCAGGATAACAATAAAAAATATTTCTATTTCAGATCTATCTAGAAAAACACATTGCTTTAGGTCTTTTATCTATTTATTATTTTTTTCTCTATGATTATATAAATTATTAATAAATAAATTAAGTACGCGTGTCAGAAGTTATACATCTTTAGCGCAAGTGAACTGGTTTCTCGGTTTGTGTATGAATTTCGCATTTTTGTTTGGGTGTGCGAGCCACTTCAACATATAGATTTTGATTTCAACCTGTGCGCGTTGTTTCACTCGTCAACAAAATTCACTGTCATAATTTTATTCATAACGCGCCTAAAGAAGAAAATCCTCAAAATAAAAGTAAACTTTGTTAGGAAGAAAACAATGATGTAGTAATTTTGGACCACTTTTTTTATTAATCGAACACTTACGTTTCTTCTTAATAATTGTTACCTTTAATCCGTTTGAAAAAATCAATTAATTTACACGAATTCGTTATCCTCTTGTTATCTTATTCGATAGTTTTTGTGATTCATTGTAGATAAAAAATATTTAATCATCAAATACCAAAATGTTCTAAATAAATAAATGTTCAATGTTACCGTTGGATTGAATAATGCCTTCGGACAACTCCCTGATTTCAGTTATAGTTACGATATTATCATTTAATTCCCTATAAGCGATCACACTGATACTCCGTCGATTAGTTTTATCTCCGTAGATAGTTTCCTTATGCGGTAAAGTGTTTTAACAGAATTTACATTGTTGCAACACATGTGTTAATGAATCTCGTTGTCCGCTTGTGAACAGTCATATCGGTTAGCGAAAACATACTATCAATTATTATTTATTTTACTTCTCATTCCACTATTATGGATGATATTTATGAACACATGCTTATTTAAAACAAATTGTGTGAAAGGAATGTACTGTTTGAAATTACCACAGACATTTAATATAGTAACAGAATAAACCTATACACACATATATCTTTTCAATGCATTTACGACATAATGCATAATGCTATCCTTTTTTTTCTGTGCAGCAACTTTCACTACTACAATGACAATTCATGAACCGTGCAGTTTTTTTCGCAACTACAAGTCGCTCATCAAGTCGTTATAATGCGTTTTTAGTCTGCTAATATATAAAATGTTTGTAGAAATTATACTTAATTGCACTAAAAAAAATCGCTATAGACTGTTAGAACAGTGTCCGCCGCACAGCTTGATAACTATCCGTGCAGATTAAACTAAAAGACCACAGGGATTAACTCTGTTGTGTGTCGTACACGTTCCCACGTCCGGCTCGTTCTAGGGATCCATCTGTTAGTAGCCATGCCGGACGAAAGCACACGCTTCCATTTTCTGTGTACATCAACGACTTGTTCGGCCACGTGTTCGTCGTCCTACCTATTGACGTATAACTGAAAATAATAGGATATTATTGTTCGTAATAATATAACAATATATGTATAATTATAATTTATAATATATACTAATATACTATTGAACAGTGCATAGCTAAGCAGGTTTTAATTTTGGTGTAAACCCTCCCCCCCCCCCCTCTCTAAAGAAAAGGAAAAACTATAACAATTTTGCTACAAATAAGACCTTTTCCTCTAATACCCAACCTCACCTGCACCGACGCCCACGGACATCTGCAACACCAGAGGAGGTGCAGGAGGAGGGAGTGGGTCTCCGGTTACCTCACTCACAGAACAGATGCCACTTCTTCACGCTAGTACTCTGCGATTCTGTGGTGCTACCCCGGTCAAACCGGCGTATCCGAGCAGCAGCAAAAGCAGTCGCTTTGCCACGTAGCTTACAAACGAGGCTCTGGGAACCGATTTATGACGGAAAAATCCATCCATATTTGCCAAAACCTAAAATTACAAAGACATCATCAGCAGTGTCACTAGTGCGAGGGTCCCGGCGCTGCGCTCGCCAACCCGCTTGTCCAGCGTGCTGACGACGTTGACATTCGGTGAAATAGAATATACAACACATGGTTAGGATTGGAACTTCATAATTTAAGTAAATAAAAGTTTTAGGTAAAGATAAATTACCCTTTGTCGTAAAGGCTGCAGTAGGGTACTCGCCGTTGTAACATGTAACTCCAAATTTGATGGTAGGTCCAGTTTAAGAGAGGCGACACTCGCAGGATCTGCGGCCAGCCTGGGTCCGTATTCTGTGAAACATATACGTTACTCATGGCTACTGATATGATTTATGGGTGAAGCAGAAATACTTATTAGCGTCTCCAATTTTAACAATGATAGCAGATTTTTTTGGGATAGGGTGCAAACGAGTGTGCGACCCATTTAATGTGATTACCGACGCCTACGTCATCTGCGATGCCAGAGGATCTGGAGTTCCGTTGCCGGCCTTTAAGGATATATTATTATTATTCTGTCTATCATTCTGTACGAATTTAACTAAATAAATACTTAAGAATTTGGTTAGATTTGGATGAAATGAATTTATAAAGTTATCGCAAGTAATGTTGCAAGCTTAGTCCTAGATGAAAAAAAAAATAGGGAAAATACAGATCACATGTAATAAAATAATTACATACAGAAAATGTGGTATAGGCGTAAGAATTTGCCACCTCTTACTTCCCATGGGTGTCGTAAGAAGCGACTAAGGGAAAAGCCTTGAATGAAAATGAAATCCCAATGACTACAAAACGATGGTGTCTAACGTGCGATGTCTGGTATTGCCATCGCCAATCCGCTTGCCGAGTGTGGTGGTTATGGCTAATTCTCCTTATTGGAGAGCCCTATGTCCTGTAGTCGACTATTTACGGGTAGGTAAGGTAAGGTAATGTCAGCGTTCTTCTCCAGCGGCTATTAAAACTGCAAGCGATATAGCAGGCTAATTACCACTTCAGCTTACTGATTCTTGCGGGTATGTCGTAGAACCGACATACCAGAGTTTTGCCACCTCAATATGAACGACCTGCAAAGTGTTCCGGAAAGTCGATGGATGCGGGTGGCTCAATACCGTGCTTTGTGGCAATCTTTGTCATAATAGTCTTCAACAGTGAAAAAAGATATAAGACAGTTGCTTCGTATTTCATTTAAGTAATTATGTCGGTCACGATGCATAACGAATAGTAGCCTTATGCTATTTGGTAGTTTGACAGACTTTCATTATATCTGTATATGTGAACTGATTAAATCACAAGGAAAGAAGAAGTTACATGAGGTATTTAAAATAAAATTTAAAATTAGAATTAATAACTTTCAGTTATATTTTGATCTTGGTTAGGCTAGTACAGTACTGGTACTACTGTAGTAACTGTAAATAAAACGTATCTTTCTGTACCTGCATAAATTTTAAATTTTCACTAAAAGGGTCCGTCCGTCGAGTCCCCATCAGACACGCTTTCAGCTTCTTGTCTTTATCAGTTATCTTTTGTAGTGCTTCCTTTAATTCGCCTTCTGTCACGATAAGTTTAACGCTATAATGGGTCTCTATTTGCTTTACGAAGTCCTCTATTTCTTTAAACGGACAACCGGTCCGTATGTACAGTACTTTAAGTTCTTTACTTATGTCTAACTTTTTATACATGTTTTGCAATACGTTAATAGTGACATCTAACAATACCGTACAGTCTTTGCCACCATTGAAGGAAAGAAATACTTCATCAAGTTGGAATTGTGTGAAACATTTTTGGATTATCTGTAAATTAAAAAAAAAATACATCTTAAGTTATATTATTCAACTTTTGGCGCTTTCTGTCTGATATAGCATTTTGTTATTTTGTAGTTTTGATGCATAATGTCGACATTGGAAAGTTCAATTGAAATCCGGAAATCGTCAATTTTCGTTTTGGTGTCACCAGTCCAACAGATCCTCGGTAAAGTAAATCATGTTTTATCGTTTTACCGTTGATAAGCTTAAACAAGTTTTCAAACCCTATTGGGTTTATGTACGAAAATAGTTTTAACATCACTTTGACACTGGCAGATAGTTAAATACTGTTGCCATATAGGGCTCCGAGACAGACAAACAAACCAAAAACTTTTATTTTACTTGGATTGATGGGAGGGTTGTAGTCTCTATAAAGAGAGATATATAGATAAAGACCTACCACAGGTCCTTGTGATATTTTTTAAACCATTTATATTTATTATGATTGTCTTTGCAAATGTTGTTAATTTAAAATGATTACAACCAATAAAGATAAGGAACTGAGATAAAATGGCACGTGTCAAAGTCTCGTGTTAAGATTTCCTGTTTATAGTGAAAATTAATAATTTTAACTCTTATAAAAAAAACACAACACACTACACAAACTCACGCCTGTAATCTCTCGTGAGGTAGGCAGGGATGACAATATTGCCAAAAACTATAAACAGCATCAAAACTAACAAGTTGTACATGAACTGCAGAAGCTTGTCCCCACTCATGTGATATTGCGCGCAATATATTATCTATACATCTGTACATTGAAAATGTTTAAAAAAATTAGAAAAGCAGTAGACAGTAGGCGTATTTGTCTTGACATGTAAAACTTAGTTATCTCTCGTACAATTTAGGAGGAGCATTCAACACAGTATAACTAAGGAGTCTAGCCGATATAATATCTCGATGAACTAGCGACCGTCCGCGGATTTGTTTTGCGTGTAATGTGTAGGGGGCGAGGTGTCCTAAGGCGTAAAGATATGGTGCTTACAACAAATCCTCCAAACTTAGAATAGGCTTAACCTAACCAACTAAGAGGTAAAATGTACGAAATTATCGATAAACTAGATGAGCACCACGCTTTCACCAGCGTTAAATTTAGATTATACATGTCTGTTTTATTACATGATGAGTACATGACCAAGGTTTATGGTCAGTGCCCTGCTCCTATGGGTGGTAGCCTGACGTTCTATAGCCTATAACGTTCCTTAATAAACGAACTATGTAATGAAAAAATTTTTTCAGATCTGACTAGTAGTTCCAGAGATTAGCGCATTTAAACACAAAAACTCTACTGATACATAATATATAGTATATAGATTTAGCCTATAATTGTTTAAAATAAATATAAACATACCTGTTCAGTCTCTTCTAGAACTTCAGTAATATCTGGCAGATCCTTGGTAACATTTCCGTTTCTCTGTGGCATTGTTCACAATAAAGATACCTGTAATAAAGGCTTAAAATCGTGAAGTGAAATATAAAACGGCATTAAAGGTAAATTAGGTTTGAAAATTACAAGGTGATTGGATACTTTGAATAGTGAAATCAACCAATTGATATTGGGCAGGAAACAGTCGATGAATACTACAGTAACAGCCTTTGTTTAGGCAGCCAATATCAAGGCAACTTACATGTAGTTAACAAGGACTATAACGTTTACTCTGTTTTAGATCTTAAATTACAATATCTTTAAAGACGACAATTGTGCACAATTTGTATAATCATCTAGCAAACTGAACAGTAATTATAAATTAAATTCTTATCTATGGATTAACTACGAACTAGAATTGACGTCACGTTTCTGAAAAACAAGTTGTGTAAAAAAGTTTTTGAAACTCGGAACGTTTTGAGAATAATTTCAATATTCTATCTACACCCGGTTTTGTTTACTAAAAATTAGATATTTGACAGAAACTTCTTGGAAGTTATGACAAGTATTTAGGTTCGTTAACTGCGATCACTATTTTCAAGCTAGGTTTCGTTCCCGCAGATCACTCGCAGCGAGTCAATGCGCACAGCTTTGGCAGAAAATCTAAGGTTACCGCAGTGCGCAGCGACTCGATCGGTGAACAGTAAAAATTTTAGAAGGCCGGGCGCACAATTCTGATGCGTACTACCTGCTCTGTAAGTGTGGTGAGCATTGACTCTTCCCTCGATGTTGACTCGCCCCAGTCAATAGCACAATAATTTGATCAGGCCAAACAGGATCGGGCGCGGAGCACCGGCGGATGCTTACTTAAGTGAATTTATACGTACCTTAACAGTATGCAAATAGCCCACTGCAGGACATAGGCCTCTCTCATAAGGAAGATTTGCAATAATCGTCACGCTCCGCAAGCGGATTGGCGATCACAGTACCAGTAGACACCTCGCACCTTAGATGCAGCTGGACGTCATCGATCTGCTCATTTTTGGTCTGGTATTTTTCGAGATGTTTATCCCGCCATCTTCCGGTGGCAATTGCGATCATCAAGGTGTTTCTCTTAGTCGCCTCTTACGACACCCACGCAAAGGAACGGGGCGACAGATTCTTACGCCGATATCACTAAGTTTTTGCGCACTGGCGTTCTCTGCAAGGGAGTATTGAGCATCGAACGTGTTACAAGAACGAATTCAAGATTTTAACCTTATAAACTTATAAATACTTATTCGACTATGTGTCGAGATTGTCAGTTTTGTAAGAGGTTCAAGGATCTCACAAGACAATGCCTCATGTTTCACTTTTAGTGGTGATAATTGCGTCAATAAATTCTGTAAATTACACTCCCATAAAAAAATGGTGAGAGTGCAACAGTCCCTTATTTTAAGAAAAGTCTAAAGCTGTAGGGATTTAGAGAAAAATTGTACATGGACAGTAACCCAGACCCAGAACAACTATTGTAGGCCACAAAAATAATTATCCTGTGCGGGAATTGAACATGTAATTCCAAATCATAGACCAATGAAAGTGGACACGATAGCCCAGTGGTTAGGGGATCTGCCTTCGAATCAGAAGATCCAAGTTTGTTCTTCTATGTTGAGGGCTCGTACTGATGACACTGCCGATCTTGCGCTACCGGCGGTAGACCAAGTTGTAGGATTATTGAGTCCTCTCCTTGCCATCATATTTCTGACAGCCTGCACACCACTGTAACTAGTTCTCGATAACAATTGGAGTTAGCCGAGTGGTTATGGAATCTGCCTTCGAATCCGGAGACTCGAGCTTGATCCGCTGTGTGAAGGGCTCATATAGCAGAGTGGTTATGGAATCTGACTTCGAAGTTAGTCCTTATATATATTTCCTTATTCCATCATATATAGAATGGCGACAATTGTTTATGGAATATGCCTTAGTTACCTTTTAATAGACTACACCACATGAAAAGGTGATGTCCTTTTCATTCTTTTTATTAAGTATTTGAGAAGCTGCTTATTAAGCATAACAATTAAGTACACTTATTAACAAAGGAAAGACAATGTATGTTTGAATTCAATACATAGAAATCGAGGATATGCACTGGAGCAGGGTGTCAGGCCCTTCCCAGATACTTTGCAAACACTCAGATATTTGAGCAAAAGCCCTTTGCGCAGTAGTGGTCAGGTTGCTACTTAATTTTTACTTTACAAACAATACATTTTTAAAAACTATTGATGCTTGTTTACTCTTATTCATAACTATAATGCTTATTGTGTAGTTGAATAAATACTACATTGCCTGATAAAAGTAAGACTATTTGAGTATAGAAAAAAATAATCTATTCTGCCAAATATTTAAACATTCAATATTATTGTAAAAAACAATTTACATAAAGTAGTAATTATTTATAAAGAATCTTAAGGTCTTCCTATCTTAAGGTCTATCTTATTTTCCTACTAGCACCTCAGCCTGTCTCAACGATTATATATCTCTCGAGATTAGATATGTATAAGAGAAACTGTGTTTGACGATCTGACAGTCTATTTGGCAGTGACACTGCCTTCATAGCTGTGGGTTATGGGTCTGAATCGCGATGGGGAAAACATTTGTCTGATTATTTATAATTATATTATTTCTTATGATTATTTGTCTATATAGGTATACATTATCCATCTTATCACCATTCAGTTACCATGACATGGGAAGTCCTAGTGAGGGACTGGATGACGAGTGATTGTAAGTCTTTTTGGTATTTTTGTCATCATAGGTTGAGAAATACCTGTTTTAAATTCTAAGTCTTTGTCTCCTATTATTGTTGAGTTAAAAGTTTTTAAGATATTTTCATAACATTGATAAAGTAATGATTATAAATGGAAAATGTATTGCCATAAGTTAGCAACTTAGTTTAACTCTTGTAAATGAAAAGCTGTTGTTATAAAAAAATATTTTATGGAAAAACATTATAACTTGTCACATTTATTTTAAAGACTACATACTATATACTAGGATGTTAAAAAACAGAATAGAAATGTTATCTATAACAAAATGTCACTGTTAATAATACAATTATTGTTTTACATCAGCACATAACTTTTTCACTGGAGGCTCACTACACTCAAAGTAATTTTTTTGTTGAAACACGATATTCTTTGTTAATTTTAAAGTCACACGCATCATTTCTTTCTTCGGAGACACATTTCTGACATTAAATATACCTAAAATATTTTCAGAGATGTCACATCCAAAGTTCTCTTTTACCAATTGTTCAGCAACCTTGTTAGGATCATCTCCCACCGCAAAACAATAAACGTAAACCATGATTTCACAATTGAATTTATTAGACAGTGATTGGTCTGTGATTAATCCAAAGAAATATTTAAGAAATTGCACAGCCATTGCTGGTAAATTCATTGTAATATGTATTCTAGCATTTTCCTTCAATTCTTCATTACCCTTACACAACTCAATAATATAATCTTTGAATATGGTATGAATAAAATCCTTTCCATCTAAGTTATATGATTTAAAAAGTGACATATCAACTTTATTTTGCTTAGCATTGTGGTTTAACCATGTAAATGAGTCAGGATTTAAATCATTAGCAAATACTTTGCACTTACGTTTTACTGCCGGTATGGAAAATGGTCCCACTCCACAAAATACATCAAACAGAATATCATTGGGCTTCAGGAATTCTAAAATTCTCTCATGTTCTTTACCAAGGCGTGGATTCCAGTATACTTTAGAGAAATCAAATTGAAAGTTGCAACGATTTTCTTTTACAGTAACCACAAAGTCTTCTTCACCCGCAATCACTTCCATGCTGAAGTTTCTGTAGGTATTATCAATAACATTGTTTTTATTTACTACTGTACGGCAAGTTTTAATTTTGTCAACTAACACTTGGCCAATAAGGGGTCTATAATCTAAAAGATGGTCACGCAAGTTTAAATGAATAATATGGCCTATTTGTGAAAAACCACTGACTATTTCTTCATTTTCTGGAAGCACTGCTTTGAAAACCGCATCATACTTAAAGTTGTCATATGTAAGTTCTATTTCTTTTGAATCGAAATTTTTTTCCGTGACACCACATTTATCGAGGGATTGGCGATCATCATCTGCAATGTCTGTCCATTGCCTGATTTTCTCTGGATTTAAATGGATGCATTTCTTATACGAATCTTCAACATCATCGTGTAGAGTTTGAACAGGCTTAAAGTTTTCTAGTTTTAGAAGATAATGCTTGCATATTGGGGTAACTTTCGACACTTTTTCATCGGAAACTTTAAGTATTGGTACCACTATATTACGCAAGAATTTCTGACGGCTAAGGACTTTCATACCACGGACACCAACTGGTAAGAACGCGACGGGAAGTATTGAAGTCATTTTTTAAAATAATCTACAAAAAAACGTGTCTGTTATTCATAAAAATAGGTAAAACGTTGTTGTGAAAATGTGGAGAATTTTTTTTATACTAACCTATTTAAACAAATATAAGTCGAGGCGTTCGGATGAAATGTAAATAAAGTCTTAGCACACTATAACATTGTATAAAAATTATTCCAAAATAAGTATAATTACGTTAAAAATATTTCACGATTTTTGAGGAAGTTAACCGGGAGTCAAATGTCTATTTGACGTTAAACGACTTAACGGCTAGGAATGTTAATCTGTCATCGATTGATTAACCGAAGAATCGGTATTGAAGTTCGTATTTTTATAACATGTATGTATTTATGTATATAAAAGCCCTTGTTCCCAACGGGGTAGGCAGAGACAATCTTCTTCCACTTGCTACGGTCCTGACATACATTTTTATTACATTATAAGACAAATTTTATGTGTAGAAATACTATTAATGTAATTTTATAATTTTTTTTTGCTGTCTTCGAATTTTATTTTATTTTATCTTTTTTTTTAATAATTAATTTAAATAATAATTTTTTTTGTTTTAAATTTTAATTACATTCATTTGTATATAAATATTAAAATAAGCTAAAACCAGATCGTACTTCTGTCCCCTAATTGTTGTGCCCAATTTAGGACTCTGCTTAAAGATCTCAAATAATTTTACATTTTTTATACCACATTATGGTATACAATAAATTATTGGGCATTGACTACTTATCTTATTCGATCATACTTATGATATTATTTACATATATCATATTACATTACATAAAGCTAGTATTTTTTTAAATGTGTACCATTAAACATTCACTACTACAATGACAATGCAGCTTAGTAAGCTTAATGATGTTCAATTGCGAAAGAAAATTATATGTTAACGAAAAAACAATTATAGACATTATATTAAATATCTGTGATTCCAAGTTACACATCAAATTTTATTTTGTTGAACCTCAAAGAAATCCAGAGAAATACTTTGATAATTAGCAACAACTAATTTTAAAAAAATACTAATAATTTAAAAATAATGAATTAATAATAATTTTGGCGCAATACTAAGTTGAATTGATAAACGATATAAAAGTTGAGTGAGTGCATGGTCCAGCACTAATTTTCAAAAGATGATGCGGATGACACGCACGCTACTGTATTTAGTTTGTGGTTTCGCCCTTATCACTATAATATCAATCTATACGTCAGTATGTAATAATTATATGGATGTTGATAGCAAGACTAGGGAAGATAGTTTAGAGCAAATGAATGAGTTTGTTTACTTGGGAACAATGTTTACGAAAGATGGAAGGTACGAATGTGACATTGAAAGGAGAGCGATGGCAGGTAATATGGTGAATGGGGCATTGCATACATTTATGAACAGCCAGACGATATCTCACAAAGCTCCTTTGGCTGTGCATAGAAGGGCATTGGTACCAACACTAACATACGGCAACGAAAGCAGGGTCTAGCAGAAGAGGCACGAAAGCAGGATAAATTAAGTAGAAATGAGAGCGTTAAGAAGTATGCTTGATGTGAAGATAACTGACAGGGTTCGAAATAATGTGATTAGAGAGCGTTATGGCGTGAAAGACGGAGACGTTCTGAAAAAAGGCCAGGTCAAGAGTACTCTAAACCAACGAGCATGTGAAAGTGGGGAACCGAAAGACGTATGTCAGGACCGTAGCAAGTGCAAGAAGATTGTCTATGCCTACCCCGTTGGGAACAAGGCGTGAATATCTACATGTTGATAGCGACGCTCACAAATATTTATATTTTATTTTTATTAGTAATTTTAATTTTTGTTTTCCTTGGTCATACCAACCTGTATATATACGTGGTAGAGCTCGAATGGGCCGGCTCGAGTGGCAGATTTGCTGCTGCTCTAATGGGCCGGTTCGACCGGGGTACTACCACGACCTTACAAAATACCAGCGTGAAGTAGAGACATCATGTGCTTCTGGGTTTTGTTCGGTGAGAGAGGTAACCGGAGGAACACACCCCTCCCCAACCTTCCTCCCTTCAACATCGTTCCTCCCATCTTCCAAATATCTGTATAGGCCGGCGACGCAACGGCAGCTCCTCCGGTGTTGCACTTCCGTACACTATCGACAGTTGTCAACACGAGATATTATGTGCCGTAAATACCCCAGATGCAAAACCGTCTTCACCTTCCCACATTCGATGTTACGCTTATGCGATAAGATCAGAGGAAGGATCACATGCAGTGTTTGAGCCACGGGACAAACTCAAAACAACTAGATCCGAAAACCAGTAATTTGTGTTTTTGCCCGCATCCCTGTTCGGCTGGGATTCGAACCCGGGAGCCATAGTTCAGCATTTAGCTACTCTAACCACTAAACCACCGGCTTTCCATATGTATGGATGTAGGAGGCAAGAGAGGTGTGTCAGGATCGATACAAATGGTAGTCCGTAATTTCTACCTCTCTGGGTGCAAGGCATGAGCGCTTGTGTGCTCACATACAAGGTGAATGCTACGTTACGACATTAAATGTAACCTGATATACTACAGGCTATTTTTAAGCCATAGGTATACCCACTATATATCAATTATATAAGTACAGTAGTTTTGTCACAGCATATATGTTTTTTAATTTTAAGATATTTTTGCGTTTATAGTTGAGCTTACTGTAGGTCTCCAAGGGCTTAGATTGATGGAAGATTAAGACACCGGCCCTTAACTCCAATTCAGCAACTCATAGTTAGTTACAATATATTCCATGTTAAACCTGCCGAGAGACACTCCCAAAAGTCATGGCCACGCGGAAACACACGCTATAAGATAAGATTAACAATGGAATGTACTTGTCCCAATAATTCTCGTGGCTATCTACTAATTTGGCTAAATGGCGTTTTAAGGTTTGATTTAAACGTTCCACCATTCCATCAGACTGGATGGTATAGAGTATTATCCATCAGCTTGCAAACGTCTTGGAATACTGTAGATCCAAAATTGCTTCCTTAATTCCTTCCAAAATTGGTTATTGTGATTTTGTAAGGGCTATAATTGCTTTCTGATTCGGTATCACAATAATTTCGGGCAATATTGTGAAAATGAAAATCCATCACTAGTACAATTAAACGATTTCCATTATCACTCAATGGAAATGGACTATCTTAATGGACTTCTTTTTCAAGGTGTTCTATCATCGTAAGTGTAGTTCGAGTTGACTGCGGTGCTTTCACTGTTGCACATTTTTAACACCAATCTCTCACATCAATACGCCAGTGAAGCCAGGTAAAACGCCCGTTTTACTTTCAATAACTTTTTCGATTTACGGATTTTAACGTAGGCATTGCAAAACCTAGATATTTCATTGGGCCCAGTAACTTTTGGTAGAGTATTTGTATCGGCAATATAGCTCTACCATGGCCGTAATGAACTTGATCCGTGATATTTCTTAGAATGAGCTGGCTCGACCGGGGTAGTGCTACGTATAGCCTAGCCATCTGTATGTCGTTCCTTTAAAGGGATTTTTTTTACAGAATTTGTGTAATTATGGTGGACATACCACCAAATAAAAATAAAATCAAAGTAAACATTGAGGAAACTTTTTTTTAGGACACGCTAACGTTGAAAATCTTAACTAAAATAAACATCGTTCATGCAGGAGTCTGACTCGTGCTAAAGATCCCGAACTGAATGAAAGAAAACTATTTTTTTTGGTAAATATGTAAAAATATCACACGAATATATTGTAAAGTTGTAGGGAACCCTCGAAACGCGAGCTCAACTCGCTTTTTAATTCTATTGAGATTTAGGAGTTACCTTGCGACAAAAGTTGTGACCACTCGGGCGAAACCCCAAGCGTCCGCTATAACTATACATTACCTGAAAGTTCGGCAATTCTATTTGAATGCCGTGGCCGTATAGGTTTTCGGTTTATTTAATACAAAATGTTAAAAGTATATTGAGTCTAGCCTAGATAAAATAGATTTTTTGATATAAAACGGTGGGGTCCATGTAATTTACCAATGCGGAAGCAAAATTGTTCCCTGAATGTAGGCCTTTGTTATGAAAGTTCCGAAACATTGAATTATCAATTTAGCAATTTGACAATTCAGCAATAAATTTGTAAAAAAATATTTACATAATCTTTGAATATTCCCGTTATTGGATTAAAATTTACATTAACGCGACCGGAAAACGACTAAAGTAAATAACATTCGGACAAAGACAAACAGATGTTCCAACAGTGAATAAAACCAGGTGGCTGTATTTGGTCCATACTGTTACCCCGCATCTGATTGCTTCACTAAATTAAGTTAATACGCTTTTCAAGGCACCCAAAGCGTATTCGATCGAGGATCTGAATCAACCGTGATTATAATCAATGAATCTTTTTCTTAAAATATACCCAGTACTTTTTCTGCAAGTACTTAATATTTTGTAAAGAGCAAAAATCGTTAGGAAACTATATTAAATTTTATAAAATATGCTAAAATGTTTGCAAGCAAATTGTTTGTTTATTTTGATGTCTATATACGTAATCCAATACTAGACTAGAATTATTTGTAGTTTGGGCACTGAATGATAAGTAATAAAGTCAAAAAAAAATTTTTTCTTCCCCCATGTAAAACTAAAAGAATTTTCTTTTCTTTTATTTAAAAAAATAAATAAAAAATTGTTAAAAAAAAGGTCAATGCTTCATCATCATCATTATTTCAGCTTATCAGAAGTCCACTGCTGAACATAGGCCTCCCCCATAGGTCAATGCTTATCAAATGACTATTATGTAGTGAATCATGTCTAAGATACACATTTCAAAAATGTACTGTGGTTTTTCCATCAAGACTCTGCTCTTGGTCACAAGGCACTAACAATTCATACCGAGCTCAAGAATAATGCCCAGGACTTCATGAAAGCTGAAGACTGCTCCTCGTCCAGTCCAGATCTGAACAAATTATGGTCAGTACTAGAGCCCATGGACATTATCATGTACTTACCTACTCAAAACGTCACTCCGACATTGAGTCTCTCAAGAAACCTTCAGAGGCAGTCTCTACGAAGGTATAGCCACTATCAGTCAGAGGTTCGGATATTTAATTCGAACCTTTTGTAATTTATTTATATTCCATATTAATCGGCAGACATACGGCTTTTTTTTAGTAAATTTTTTTCTTTAAAATCACAATATTCTACAGACTGCAAAACAGTTGGCGGGAATCGCTTCGAGCAGTGGTTCGGTTGCGGCCGTGCAATATGGCGCCAAGCAAACATTTTCTGAAGTCAGTTTGTGTATAAAAATGTAAAATGAGTTTTGACTAGTAGGTGAGCACAAGAAGAACGTTACTTTTATTTTTTGCATACGTAATAGAATAAACTTTGGATAGGCTATTTGTTTTTTTTTATGGCAAAGGCGGCAAACCAGCAATCGGTTCATCTGATGGTAAGTGATTACCGTCGCCCACGTACATCTCTGCAGCAACACCAGAGGAGCTGCAGGTGCGTTGTTAGCTTTTAACGGTATTTGGGAGATGGAAGGGAGGATGAGGAGGGGGATGGGGAGGGGAGGGTAAGTGGGCCTCCGGTTACCTCACTCATCGAATGAAACGCAGAAGCACAAGAGGCCTCTTCTTCACGCCGGTATTCTGCGAGGTCGTGCTATTAACCCGTCGAGCAGGCCCATTCGAGCAGCAGCTAGCGCGCCGCTTGGCTCTACCACTTTTTCTTTTGGTTATAAGGTACGATACCTATAATGTAACAATTAATTATATTGATCTGTTTACTCTTGATTATATTATAATATTTAACCAGCAATTGAGGATCCAAGATAAAAAAGGAAAGAATAACAGGACTCGAAATTCAAATTTATTTATTTAAATTTCAAAATGCAAGATTCTTTGTAAATGTGCGATTCATTTGTTTTTCTGGCGTTTTTTTCTAGGTGTTTACGTCTGTGAGATGTTTTTTTTAAAATTTTGTGTTTCATCGCGGAGGCAACGTAGCGCCGAGGTTAATTAATAACGTGGAGTTGAATGCAAAAATACAAATTACGGCTGCGACGGTAATGTAAATGCCAGCTTCTGATGAAAGTTACAAAAACCAAACGGAGTCGTTTACGTAAAATCGGTAAAGAAACATGAAAAATGAACTGAATAAGCTACGTAAGCAAACACGTGTCTACTTTTGTGTCACTTTTGCATTTACGGCGCCACAGAATTCTAAAGAGACTCGGTATCTTGTGACGAATAATGGATCCAGTGCGACATTCGTGAACTGACTTAAAAGTAATAAATTGCAAATGTGAGTAAGAAGCGTTATAGATGCCTCTGGATATACTTATAAATGTTTGTAAGGATAAACTTTCATTAAGAATAGCCCAAAAGAATCGCCTCCAAAGAATCAATGGGTTCCCATCCATTACAATATGCAGACGAATTCAGCTATTAAAAGTAGATTTACTATTAAAAAAATGTAATAATAATATGAGACAATTTTTGAATTACTTAAATTAAATTTTAACATATATGAGACCTCAGGCCTGTCACTCGCAAGGGAAGACTGTGATTACGGATTTTCATTTGGCACGACTCGGCGCAGACAGACGAGTCTCCGCGTGGGTTGGCAGGCTTGGTTGGTGTCATGGTGCATCTAACAAAGGAGGCTTTTAGAGAATTACAGAATTACTCACCTCACCACAAACCATATACTGGTCTTCATATTTATCGAAAGAGGAGAGACGTGAAGTGGGCCACCGGTTATCTCACTCACCGAACGAAACGGCTATCGGCCTCGCAGTATACCGACGAGAAGTAGAGGCATCTTGTGCTTCTGCGTTTCGTCAGGTGAGTGAGGTAACCGGAGGCCCGCTGCCCCTCCTTATCTTCCCTCCCATCTCCGAAATATCCTTAAAGCCGGCAACGCACCTGCAGCACATCTGGTGTTGCAGATGTACGTGGTAATCACTTACTATCAGGTGAACCGCTTGCTCGTTTGCCGCCTTTCCCATAAAAAAATATCTAAATACACCATAAGGCACAATCGCGCTAAATCGATAAGAATAATATAATCATAATTATCCAACCAGCAAACCTCAGTAGAGTTAACTCGAAATGATAATAATCAAAGAGCAAATCACATGCTTCAGGCTTTCCCCGGGGATTCATAATGAATTCGCTGTTAGCGCGTTAAACGCCATTATGTTGGTTAGGCATTTATGTGCGTGACTGTACGAGATTGTCTTCAGCTCTCGCGTGCATTTTATTATACCGTCCTTTCGGGTGAAGATTAAACATAGTAGTTGCTATTTTAGTCTGATAGTTTACCAAGAGCAAGCAAATTATATGTAACGGTAAGAATTTGCGTTCGGTGTATGCAGAGGTGTAAGTGTCTGCCACCACATTTCTATCCGGTGGGTGTCGTTAGGAAGCGCTTCGAAAATCGCAATGGCTATCGACAGATGGCGTGATAACTCGAAAAATACCAGACCAGATGCAGACCGATGACGGTCTATGGTGCTAATCAGCTTGTCGTGCGAGGCGATTATGTTAAATCCTCTTTATGGGAGAGGACTATGTCCTCCTACGAGTGCTATTGTGTAGTAGTGTAGAATCATTACTAGTGTGGAGTATTCGAAGGGTGTTAAAGTTATGGTAAATCGGTCGGCAGAGCCCCAGTTAGCAGCCGTGTAGCGGCAGCCTAGCAGTGCTGTGCTACATTAGGTAAGTAAGCTTGTACAGTTAATACTTTTATACTCTGTCTCTTATATAAATCTCCAAGATGATCTCGGCGACATTCAGTGTGAGAGAGATGTAAAATAACCCGGATGTTATTTGTCTCGTATAAAATATGTTTCAAAGTACGAAACTATTATTAGCAGTAAGAGATGTGATATATTAAGTTTTATAATTACAAAGTCCGTCACGCACGCTTCAAATCACTAGTGCGAATTCCAGACACCTCGGACCCTGGACGCTGCTGCCCATCATCGGTCTGCTTATTTTGGTGTGGTTTTTTCCAGATGGCTGAATGTTTAATACCTATTAAGACCCTTTACCCTTAGTCGCCTCTAACGACACCCACGAGAAGAAAGGGGGTGCTATATTTTTACGCTACCACATAGCAAATGTAGAATAATAATTACTGTGAGCATTGTAAGAAACTGAGTATTTCGTTAATAAAGTAAACTGCTATTTACCATGCGAGGGATAAAAGCAGTGAATAAATGCAAAAACATAAATCAGCTCATTGATTTTCCTTTAAGTAATTATTAGTAAAATACAAAATATATTGAATATATTAAAATACACCTGTTGTAGGAGGAGTGCTGGCAATGGTTTGTAGACGCGCCGCCCGCGTCGTGCTTCGAATTTATATCCACTCTAAATACATGCTCGGACTTAAAATACGATCCTTTCGGATTATAAGGGTCAAGCTTGGGATATGAATTTAAAATGCTTTCAAGTTATTTGAGCTGCATGCTTTCAATTTCCGAAATGGGGTTAGACCGGTCACGAGACATTAATGTACTCGTATATTAGAAACATATTCCTGAAATACGTAAGGAGGGATAAACTAACTTTTTTTGCCGCTGACTAACAGACAAGGTTAACATAGCCCGAAGGAGTCCACCAGACAATGCCGATGCCAAAATCTAAAGACTAGTGGTGGGAATCAAGACAGCATCAGCACCGCAACTGTACTTAGCGTGGTTAGTATGGCCAAATCTTCTGAATTTTTTTGTTTTACTTTGTGAGTACTGTTTTTTCTTAGCTCATATATAATTACTTGCACGATACCATAACAAAAAAAAACTGTTTTAAAATTGTTTTTGACTGGCCATAATCGGCCAGTATAAATAATAAATTATGATGTATCCTACATCAAAAAGAGTGCGAAAAAAGTATTTCGTAAGAAGAGTAAGTACTCTTTGAAAAACTTAACTGATGTCTGTTTAGCTCCTACGACGGCATAGCTTTGTGTATTTTTCAAAATTAAAATTTAAATCAGTAATTATACATAATAAAAGAATTTATAACCATCCGTAACTCCTCCTCTACCATATCGTTTTGGGTAATTGACAGTATATTTTATAAACAAAACGGTGTACATACGTATAGTACAAAAGAATAAGATGTAATTATTGTACGCAAGCAGAATCCTCGATGACAGAGGCGGTCTCGATTTTAAATTAATTGTATCTGATCGCATAAGGACATTCCTTAAATACAGAGTTGTAATTTAGCAATTACGTCTCTTTTCTTTTCTAAATTTTCGAATCTGGTTATGTAAATTTCATGAGTCCCAGAAAATCCTCGCAGAGTATTGTTCCATTTTGATTACGACGTTAAAATTATTAGACTTCCTAATAGGATACCTTTTAAATCCTTCGCAGATTTAATTTAAATCTGAACAATAAGTAATTAATTTTCCCAACTTTGTTACTTTGTTAAATCATGCTCAGTATTAAATGTGTCTTTATTTATACGAAAATAATTATGTTAAACAAACGAAAGCTAAAGTTGCGAGTGAAAGTATTTATTTTGTATTTATGTTAATGAAATGGTTCCCTTAAACGTTTTGAAGTATAATATTGTCTTTCGTAATAGCCTTATTACAAATTATTTGTACGTAGTAGAGCCAAGCGGCGGCTTGTGCTGCTGCTCGAATGGGCCGGCTCGACCACGGTAGTACCACGACCTCGCAGAATACCGACCTGAAGTAGAAGCATCCTGTGCTTTTGCATTTCGTTCGGTGAGTGTGGTAACGGGAGGCCTGTTCCTCCTTCCCCATCATCTCTCATATCTCCTCAATATTCATTAAAGCCGGCAAAGCAGGTGCTCCTCTGGTGTTGCAGACGAACGTGGGCGCTGTTAATCACTTTCCATCAGATTATCCGCTAGCTTGTTAGCCCCGTTTACAAAAAAAAAAAGGAGTTCTTCAATAACATTGATTTTGGTCAGTCTCTAATCTGAGTAGCGTTAAGGAGTTTGACCAACTAAAAGAGAAACAAGAAAGAAACAAAGAAGAGAAACAAGAAAGAAGAAAACAAAGTTTATAAATATAATATTGAAAGTTTTTATCCGAATGCTTAGGCTAATAGGCTGACAATGAAAAGAAGTTATTCGAGTAGGTTGTAAAACTGTAGCAGGTTACATGAATTTCCTGTGAATTAATCCACACTAGAAGAGAGATTAGTTTAGTTATCAATTGAGATACATTTAGGAATACATGCCAATACCGAATTGTCTGAAATAAGCGCCGCTGGCAAAGGCCGTCATGTGGCGCGCAATATCGGGCCGAGTAAACATTTGCGGCCGAGGGCTGTCGTCTGAATCGAGGATGAGTTTTTCTAAGCGCCCTCTATTTGACTAACTACGATTTTTTTTTAAGAGAAGCATACTCTGAAAGCGAAATATTTATGGAAATGGAAATTGGAATTTTGCCCGAGTGGCTCAGGCAAGATAGATACAAAACACACTTGCGTCTAACTTTTTAGCATCTTAATACCAATTCACGCATTAAGTATGTTGTCCACAACTGGACTTCTCTTAGCAGGGGACTGATGACCGCTGTACAAGACTATTTCAGTCTAGCATATTTCTAGATAGCAACCGTTATTTTATTTAAATATTTTAACCAAGAGATGTACACTTTAATAAGTAATATGCATAACCGACAAGTATACATTATGATGATGTGAAAGAGGCGAGAGAGTAGTGTCAGAATCATGACAGGTGGAAGTTCGTAACTTATCTCTACCCTGCGTGTTTTTTTTTGTTTATGGTAAAGGCGACAAACGTGCAAGCGGCCCACCTGACGGTAAGTGATTACCGTCGCCCACGTACACCTGCAACACCAGAGGAACTGCACATGAGTTGCCGGATATTTGGGGGATCGGAGGGATGATGGGGATGGGGGTTGCGGGAGGGAGAAGAGGGCCTCCGGTTACCTCACTCACTCCTCTCTTCTTTATGTTTTCATATTCAGTGTAACGCGTATGCGATAAGATTGGGGATCTTCAGATGCAGTGTCTCTGACACTTGGTCTGAAGGTTCGCACACAACAAAACCAGACCCGACAACCAAATATAATATGTGTTTTACTTAAATATTGGCTTCCGCTGGGATTCACGATCCAGGACCCATGGCACAGCAGTCAGGAATGCTCACTGTTAAGCCACGCGGTGTTCAAGTATTAGAGGCAGAGATAGAGGAGGACTATAAAAGGCTTTAAATGGTTCCTGTTTATGTAGCACGCAGAGCGTGGGATCAGTTTTGTGACAACTTTTATTTTTTTCATCGATCCGTACCGAAAGAAACATTATGTATCTACTTTTGTGAGGTCGTGGTACTACCCTGGTCGAACCGGCCCATTAGAGCAGCAGCAAATCTGCCGCTTGGCTCTACCACGTATAAATTTAGCCTAAACGTAACTTAAAGTGTCTTAATATTAAACTACTTGAATTATTTCTTGACATTTTACCAGTGGAAGGCCAAATATCGCAGTTTTCTTTTAATAACTTATTTCTTTGCTTAATTTACTGCCTGAAAAGTTTTTTCATTTAAACTTGTGTCCGGGCAAGCCTCGAGTCTCGAGCTGTTTCGACCAATAATTCGACATACTTCGAAACATTATTGAGGTTGAAATATTGATTGTTGTTATTGTAATAAGAGACAGAAGAAGCAGAAACTTCAATCGAATCGAATTACTGAATAAGAAGAATGATAGTATAGATTACAGATAGTAGACCTCTAGTAGTTGTTTCATAACAAATATCTCAAACAAATGGTAGTCTACGAGTATGTGGTAAATAAGTCAATAATGTGTCTTTTAATCTGTATGTCACGTGACTGCAAATTCGAATCGAATATCGTTTAGGACATTGCAATGCACACCAGCAATATCTCTGACATTCATAATATTTATAAGTAAATAAATCATTTCGAAATTGTTTTTGACTTTGATGGTTTCCTTGTAAATTGGCGCGAAATACTGAGTCCAATAAAACCGATGGTGAGCATTTTTGCGCCAATTTACAAAATTGAATAAAAACATCGAATAATAAAATAAAAACAGAGATGTGTTTTACAACTTTTTAAATCATTTTAGATAATTACAAAAATGTCAACCACACTATTCTGGAGTTACATGAAGTTTATAGTCTAGGCCAGGGATTCCCAAAGTGGTCGATATCCTTGGGTAAATTATTTTAGTAAGTATTTTGTATCAATAGGATTGGTAAGTACTTTGTATCGATAAGAAAAAAACTAGGGATAGGATTTTTGTATGACGTAGGTCATCAGCGCGTCGTTTGGGATTTCAGCAATAATGTCAAAGCGCCAGAACGTTAATAACATTGTTTGTACACTTCAAACAAAAAGAAAAAAGGTAACATTATACGAATGCGACGAGACAACTGATCCGATCGCGTAGTAAACATTTTATTTCACAACCCTGGAAACATCTAAAGGGATAGATTTAAGCAGACGGTATTGTGAATAAAATCTTGATGAAAGCTATTACGACAGCACTAAAAGGTAACGTAAGAGTTATGTCGGTGATGAAAAATATATCAGAGAGCTTTTTTAGGTGTTTTTGACGAATGTGAATACATTTAGAACAAGAACCTATTTTTAAATTTTAAGCTTATTTGGTATTATTTAGAACATAACCAATGCAAATATCAATAAAGTCAGTAGAAGTAGTCCTACCGAAGAAGTAGTACCAACAGCAGAAATACATCATTGTGTTTGACATGTAACACTTTATAGAAAATTTCTATATTTATAGAAAATATTTACTTCTCGGTTTTAGAAGTATCACGGCTTAAGCACTGCAGAGTTCAAGTTCTGGAGACACCACTCCACTTGGGATTATTTTAAAACTAGCAGATCTTCTAGTCGCTGCCGTGTCGTAGCGGCGTAAGAAAGAAAAAGAAGACAGAGAAAGAAAACCTTTGAATATCTCATAGTAATCTCACAAGTGCAAGAGGGAATACTTTCTCCAAACGCCAATTTCGACGCTTGCGACGTCGCTCCATGCACACGTGTGCTCGCCTCCGGTTTGAGCAGCCATAACACGGTGCCGGAGTGTTTCGCGGCGGGATGAGTCATTAGTTCGCAATGGATCATTAGTGGGCCCCGCATATGCGGCTCCCTACTTTTCGGCCCTATTGTCCCGCGCACGCTTCGCAGCAGTTCCGTTTGCGACTTCGCTCCGCATACGTGTGCTCGCCTCCGGTTTGAGCAGCCATAACACTGTGCCTGAGTGTCTCACAATCGGGTTCTGTCGTGTCAGTTTGTCAGGGTCATTGGTCTCCGCGCCTCCATCTTCCCGCGCATATTCGCGAGCTAGTAAGTAGTGAGTGCCGTCCATGTCCCGCGCACGCTGCGCAGCAGTCCCGTTTGCGACTTCGCTCCGCATACGTGTGCTCGCCCCAAGGGTTTGAAGCAGCCATAACACTGTGCCTGAGTGTCACACAATCGGGTTCTGTCGTGTCAGTTTGTCAGGGTCATTGGTCTCCGCGCCTCCATCTTCCCGCGCATATTCGCGAGCTAGTAAGTAGTGAGTGCCGTCCATGTCCCGCGCACGCTTAGCAGCAGTTCCGTTTGCGACTTCGCTCCGCACATACGGGTGCGCTGTGTCGGAGTGTCTCGTACACGGGATACGTCGTGTCGGTTTATCAGGGTCATTGGTCTCCGCGCCTCCATCTTCCCGCGCATATTCGCGAGCTAGTAAGTAGTGAGTGCCGTCCATGTCCCGCGCACGCTGCGCAGCAGTCCCGTTTGCGACTTCGCTCCGCATACGTGTGCTCGCCCCAAGGGTTTGAAGCAGCCATAACACTGTGCCTGAGTGTCTCACAATCGGGTTCTGTCGTGTCAGTTTGTCCGGGTCATCGGTCTCCGCACCACTATTATCCTCTTATCCTCCCGCGTATAAATCCGCCCATCATTAAATTAATCGTCATGTCACTCAACTCGCGGGCCCTTCTGCTCGCAGGTAACCGCTGGCTTGATTCGCAAAAAAAAAAAAGCAGCATCTCAGGTGTTGCAGATGTAGGTGGGCGACTATAATTACTTACCATCAGGTAACCGCTGGCTTGATTCGCAAAAAAAAAAAAGCAGCATCTCAGGTGTTGCAGATGTAGGTGGGCGACTATAATTACTTACCATCAGGTAACCGCTGGCTTGATTCGCAAAAAAAAAAAAAGCAGCATCTCAGGTGTTGCAGATGTAGGTGGGCGACTATAATTACTTACCATCAGGTAACCGCTGGCTTGATTCGCAAAAAAAAAAAAAAAAAAAAGCAGCATCTCAGGTGTTGCAGATGTAGGTGGGCGACTATAATTACTTACCATCAGGTAACCGCTGGCTTGATTCGCAAAAAAAAAAAAAGCAGCATCTCAGGTGTTGCAGATGTAGGTGGGCGACTATAATTACTTACCATCAGGTAACCGCTGGCTTGATTCGCAAAAAAAAAAAAGCAGCATCTCAGGTGTTGCAGATGTAGGTGGGCGACTATAATTACTTACCATCAGGTAACCGCTGGCTTGATTCGCAAAAAAAAAAAAAGCAGCATCTCAGGTGTTGCAGATGTAGG
This sequence comes from Bhutanitis thaidina, assembly GCA_029286595.1. NCBI lineage: Eukaryota > Metazoa > Arthropoda > Insecta > Lepidoptera > Papilionidae > Bhutanitis > Bhutanitis thaidina. Next base: position 4,126,961 of record JAGSMS010000009.1, on the reverse strand, counting down.
TGGGCGACTATAATTACTTACCATCAGGTAACCGCTGGCTTGATTCGCAAAAAAAAAAAAGCAGCATCTCAGGTGTTGCAGATGTAGGTGGGCGACTATAATTACTTACCATCAGGTAACCGCTGGCTTGATTCGCAAAAAAAAAAAAGCAGCATCTCAGGTGTTGCAGATGTAGGTGGGCGACTATAATTACTTACCATCAGGTAACCGCTGGCTTGATTCGCAAAAAAAAAAAAAAAGCAGCATCTCAGGTGTTGCAGATGTAGGTGGGCGACTATAATTACTTACCATCAGGTAACCGCTGGCTTGATTCGCAAAAAAAAAAAAAGCAGCATCTCAGGTGTTGCAGATGTAGGTGGGCGACTATAATTACTTACCATCAGGTAACCGCTGGCTTGATTCGCAAAAAAAAAAAAGCAGCATCTCAGGTGTTGCAGATGTAGGTGGGCGACTATAATTACTTACCATCAGGTAACCGCTGGCTTGATTCGCAAAAAAAAAAAAGCAGCATCTCAGGTGTTGCAGATGTAGGTGGGCGACTATAATTACTTACCATCAGGTAACCGCTGGCTTGATTCGCAAAAAAAAAAAAAAAAAAGCAGCATCTCAGGTGTTGCAGATGTAGGTGGGCGACGATAATTACTTACCATCAGGTAACCGCTGGCTCGTTTCGCAAAAAAAAAAAACCTAGTCTCTGCTTATCTCTATGGGTGACAGACGTGTGTACTTAGTCCCGGGGTTAAGTTTGACAATGAAGCTGCATTATCAGAACTTTAGTATCAAAGTTAAAAATTTCATGAAATCTTGTTGTCATGGAAGAGGAAGGAAATCAGAATAATAGACTGTAAGGGAACGAAGCAATTTAAAGTACATAATCAATATTTCGTTAATTAACTGTCTATTTAATTTTGACTGTTTGTTTAGAAATCATTAATGATTTTTGTTAATATTTATATTTTTAGTCTTTTCTTCGATTTGGAAGACAAAAAGTCTTATTTATGAGATACGTAAAGCTTTAGAAGAACAGGCCGTTCGGTTAGTAGGCAATAAGCGCCGCGGGCAAAAAAACGTAACGCGCAATATGGGGACTCGCAAATATTTGCGGCCTACGATTGCGGTTTAATTGAAGATAATTATTTTGTCTGTCTTTTTTGTGTTTTGTTTTGCAGGTCTAACGCAAAAATAACTGAATGGTTAACATCTTGTATACACTCACAACAGCCATGATAACCGAGTAACTTAAGTACGGTTTGTGTATTTACTAGATTGTAAATAGAAACAGTTCTAGCACCGGGATTCGAACGTAGGCCACTCGAGTACAAGGAAATTAAAGTGTGGGCCCTGACCCATGCGCTACCACACCTACGGAAATTTAGTAAAAAGACATAAGTGATATTTTATTAACAAAAAAAAATCTTTTGTGTTGACTTTGCAATGTTCATTAACTCATGGCTGAAAAGTGACGTAATTGAATTTGAACATGTCAAAACGTTCGAGCGAAGGCAAACATTGATTTTCAGAATTAAATCAGATAAACACATAATGTACGCTGTCATTCGAATTCGTAACGGCCACAAAATTTAAAAGTATTTTTTATTGAACATTGAACAATTTTTTTTTATTTTGACTGGTATGTTGATATAGATGTTCAAAGAACAATTTTTAAAAAGGTTGTGTTTCTCTGTAACACTCATCCAGCAAAAACCTGTGGATGAATTTGAATGGAACTTTCGCTACAATGTTACTAACGGATCGAACCGTTTGAATAAACATATAGTACCATCACGCTATCTATGATAGAAGCTAGACAGTAGGCGTAATTGTCTTGATGCTTATAACTAAAGACATCTCAGTTTCAATTCTACCTTACCTTTACCTTTAGACAAATTTAGATGGAGTTTTCAACACAGTGTTACTAAGGAGCCCAGTCGATATAATAAATACATATCATCATAATATCTTCTGCAACAGCTGAGCAGTAGGTATGAATAATTAGAACATAGTAACCAATGGACGTAACTCCATACAATATTCATTAGAACGTTTCTAGGCGTCGTTCTGTTTACGTGTTAAGATGTTCGTATCTCAATCATGTCAACAACTGAACGGATATTGATAAAATCTTGGTAGAAAGACAGAATATTTTTACTTTAGCTGCTGTTCGAATGGGCCACCTTGACAGGGGAAATACCACGGCCTCACAGAATACCGGCGTGAAGTAGAGGCATCTTGTGCTTCTGCGTTTCGTATGGCGTGTGTGGTAACCGGAGGCCCACCTCTCCTCCTCTACGATCCTCGTTCCCATCCCCAAGTTTCACTAAAGGCCGGCTATGCACCTCGTCTGGTGTTACAGATGAAGGTGGGTCCGTAATCCCTTACCATCAGATAAGCAGCTAGCTCGTTTGCTCCGTTGCCATAAAAAAAAATAGGTACTTTTTTACGGGAAAATATATTTTTGTTATTTACGCGGATCAAGCCGAGGGCTGTTGCTAGTATAGGTATAGTATGAGAAAATAACAAAACTTCTATGACTTTACTGTAATCGTATAAAAAAAACAACAATGGCAAACAAGGACATAAAAATTTACACCGATATACTGACAATTGCTCGGCGAACATTTGTCAATTGAAATAGCTGTCCAACTGGACCAACAAGCGACGTACATTCTTTAATTTAGTAAAAAGACATAAGTGATATTTTATTAACAAAAAAATCTTTTGTGTTGACTTTGCAATGTTCATTAACTCATGGCTGAAAAGTGACGTAATTGAATTTGAACATGTCAAAACGTTCGAGCGAAGGCAAACATTGATTTTCAGAATTAAATCAGATAAACACATAATGTACGCTGTCATTCGAATTCGTAACGGCCACAAAATTTAAAAGTATTTTTTATTGAACATTGAACAATTTTTTTTTATTTTGACTGGTATGTTGATATAGATGTTCAAAGAACAATTTTTAAAAAGGTTGTGTTTCTCTGTAACACTCATCCAGCAAAAACCTGTGGATGAATTTGAATGGAACTTTCGCTACAATGTTACTAACGGATCGAACCGTTTGAATAAACATATAATACCATCACGCTATCTATGATAGGAGCTAGACAGTAGGCGTAATTGTCTTGATGCTTATAACTAAAGACATCTCAGTTTCAATTCTACCTTACCTTTACCTTTAGACAAATTTAGATGGAGTTTTCAACACAGTGTTACTAAGGAGCCCAGTCGATATAATAAATACATATCATCATAATATCTTCTGCAACAGCTGAGCAGTAGGTATGAATAATTAGAACATAGTAACCAATGGACGTAACTACATACAATATTCATTAGAACGTTTCTAGGCGTCGATCTGTTTACGTGTTAAGATGTTCGTATCTCAATCATGTCAACAACTGAACGGATATTGATAAAATCTTGGTAGAAAGACAGAATATTTTTACTTTAGCTGCTGTTCGAATGGGCCACCTTGACAGGGGAAATACCACGGCCTCACAGAATACCGGCGTGAAGTAGAGGCATCTTGTGCTTCTGCGTTTCGTATGGCGTGTGTGGTAACCGGAGGCCCACCTCTCCTCCTCTACGATCCTCGTTCCCATCCCCAAGTTTCACTAAAGGCCGGCTATGCACCTCGTCTGGTGTTACAGATGAAGGTGGGTCCGTAATCCCTTACCATCAGATAAGCAGCTAGCTCGTTTGCTCCGTTGCCATAAAAAAAAATAGGTACTTTTTTACGGGAAAATATATTTTTGTTATTTACGCGGATCAAGCCGAGGGCTGTTGCTAGTATAGGTATAGTATGAGAAAATAACAAAACTTCTATGACTTTACTGTAATCGTATAAAAAAAACAACAATGGCAAACAAGGACATAAAAATTTACACCGATATACTGACAATTGCTCGGCGAACATTTGTCAATTGAAATAGCTGTCCAATTGGACCAACAAGCGACGTACATTCTTTAATTTAGTAAAAATTGTTAAAACTATTTATTCGTGTATCGTAAAGTATGGCCATGCGGTATCGGCGTCAGAATCTGCCACCCTCTTTCTACACACGGGTGTCGTAAGAGGCGACAGAAGGAATAGCCTTGAAAACCGGCAACCGGCAGGTGGTGGGATGACCATCTCGAAAATTATCAGACCGAAATTAAGAAGACCGATGACGGGCAGCGCCGTCTAAGGTGCGAGGTGTCTGGTGCTGCCAATCGGCTTGCCGCGCGTGTCTGTCTTGCGATTTACCGGCTGGTAAGCAAAGGTAAGGTGTCATAAAGTGGAGTAAAAAGTAAAGTAGTAGCCTGTAAATATCCAACAGGGCCAGAGGCCTTCTTATATTATTTAAGAAGGTTTTGGAGGCGGGAAGGGACTGCCACGCTGCTCCAATGCGGGTTGACAGACTTCAAACGTCAGCGAAATGTAATTAATGTTGTGTCTCTGACATGCGGGTTACCGCATGGTTAATTCATCTCAAATAAACATTTAAAGTGCAAAAACACAAATGAATGATTTTCGGGTGTGGTTGTGTTGTGTCAGTCCCATGTCTCTGACACTGCATCCGACACTTTCTCCGAACTTATCGCATGAGCGTTACGACGGATATGGGAATAAAGAAGAGTGAGTGAGTGTCTCTGTGTTCGGTCGTACACTTACGACATTACGCGGAAACTGTCGGTATTGTCGTTGTGGCAAAATCGAACAGGAAAACATCATTATATTTTTTAAAACAATATACTAGCACTGCTATTAAAATTATTTGTATTCCTGTAGCATTACAGCTTGTATCTGGAGTGTTCACTACAATAATCGAATTGCGGACTCGAACCTGCGTCGTCACGTTTCGCTGTCCGCACCCTAACCCATTCGGCTAATGGTACTTAAATTTACCATTTTAATAGTTAATTTAAAATAAATAATGGTAATTTGAAAACGTTCAATTGAATTTAGTTGACCGTTTAAATTCAAATAACACAGAACGTGTTTATTTAATTTTCTTACTAATTCGCTTGTTACTTGCATATATTTTTATTGTTTCCATAATTTACCAGTCACTTGTTAAACCTTAACTCGTCACAAAAATAGAATTATCTATTAAATATCTATTGTTTAATTTCACCACGTCCTGAGTTAACCGGTTCGAATCCTGCACAGAAATATACATATATGTATATGTTTATTTAAAATCAGACCCGAAAAATTATATGTTTTTGCATAAAAGCCACAATAGGCGAGTGGTAAGGGAATCTGCGCCCGAATCAAGAGACTCGAGTTCGACCGTGGCTAATTACAAATAACTTTGTCAAAACGTATATATAATATGATTTCTATTGTAGCATTGCAACACGTCACAAGTTAATGATTCGAATCCTACAATGAAATAAACGTGGGCAAATTGTTAGGAGTATTTATTGTTACGCAGTAAAAAACCGAACCTGTAAGGGATCACTTTTTTCCTGTCCATTTGTCATTCTCAATACGTTGTAATAGTATTGTTACTCAAACGTTTAAGTTAAGTTAGATTTCTTCTGAGAATTCAAAAATAATGAGTTAAGGATGTAAGAGATTTCCTCTTAACCCATATATTCTTTTTACTTTTCTCCAAAAGCTAATCTCACCTGCATTCAGTGCACCCTTCTGAGTAACGGACGAGGGTCAGACAAGCGACAGATGGCGGAAAATCCGTCCGAATATGCAGAGTTCAAATTTTACAAATGTGTGGCATTATCTATGTAAGTATGTATGTGGTTAACAGCATCTCTTGTGGGAGGATATCGGCACTGCGCTCATCAACCCGTCCAGCATGGTGAATATAAATATGTGTAGGTATTTATGTATATATTATAGCATGTATTTGAATGTGATTGTGTAGATATGTATGTTTATACAATTAATTATGTTTTAATTAGCCGATTAGCCTTTTGCTATTCATATTATTTCTAATTTGAAACACCTATCACCACATTTCTTCAGGCCCTGGGTTGACTGTTAAAGAATGCCAAAAGGCATTAAGTCCGCCTATTGTAATCCTTTTGGTGTACACAATAAAGTATATATAAATAAATAAAAAAAAATATCGAACAAATCTTCCATGTATGGAATAACTGCTTTTGGTGGTGCTTTCATGGAGAGGCCTATGCATAGCAGTGGACTTACACAGAAAAAGACTCCTAAAGAAGACGAACAATATGTTAAGGTTTAAATATGAAACAATTTTGGACTAAAGTTTACATGTATAAGAGCTTTTGTAGCAAATTTTCATTTTGTTCAAACTGAAGGTAAAGCAAATTTTAGTTAACAATATTTTGTAGCCTGCGAGCGGAATGTGATTCGTTTTCCGTTCAGCAATTAGGCTTACTCATTTGCTGGCTTACGGCGATTAAACTTTTAGTTGCTAAAAAGTTTTTGCTTGTTCGCGTTACTGTGGTATAGAGAGGTTTGTTGTCGACTATGACTCATATAGCATTATATTGTACGTGGTAGAGCAAAATGGCGGCTTGTGCTGCAGCAGGAAAGGGCAGGCTCGACCGGGGTAGTACCACGGCCTCGCAGAATACCAACGTGAAGTAGAGGCATCTTGTGCTTCTGCGTTTCGGTCGGTGTGTAAGGTGACCGAAGGCCCGTTACTCCCTCTCCAACTCCCCTCGCTATTATCCCACTCATAACACAATTATATTTATAAAATGCATATCTATATAATATAACGGCGAGGTATTTTGCACAAGTTTTAACAGACAATTGCTTCTCGTACTCTATATTCCCCAAGGCTATCAAAAGTTTAAAACTATAAAATGCACGTATATTGAAAGATACATCCAGAACACTTTTCCAAATGCAGCTATTTTATTGTACAAGTTTCAATATTAATCTTAAAGTATGTTCAAGTGTAAGTAAGGTAAAAGTGCGTCGATTTTTATGTTATATAAATTGTTAATCGGGTAGATATGAGCATGATCAGTCATGACCAGATATCGGCAAGATGAGTGGTGTCGAACCATTTTGCTTTAACTTTTGAGGAAATTCTATTGACTGTCGATGAAAAGAGAAATTTGGTATAGTAACAATTACTGCCTCTACTTCACGTCGGTATACCGCGAGGCCGTGGTACTACCCCGGTCGAGCCCGGCCATGCGAGCAGCAACAAGGGAAAAAAAAAGAAAATTAATTAAAAGTAAACGTTTAAAATCGAATATAAGCTAAAGTTCGTAAAATGTTCACCTCTGAACAACAAAGAATAAATCCTTTACATTTAGTTCAGTTACGTAAAATAATGCATAATTAACAGTAAAATTGTGTTTCAAATAGGCATTTCAATACACGTACAGAAATAAAATTTTAATATAATAAGAGAAAATGGAAAAATATTTTTATTGAATCTAATTTTCGCTTATAATTGTGTCTATATAATAATTAATAACAGAAGTGAAACAGTTGTTTACAGACTGAACTTCAACTGGTGTGTCAAATGTTTATTTTGTCGCAAACTGTGCGCCACAGAATGCTTTTGAACACAAATAAACTATTGTTGTGGATTACTGTTTTCTATCTTGTTTGGAGATAAATGGGTCATGTAAACACACTACGCTCTGTTTTGGATAATTGGTTTGAATGTTAAATGAAAACAATATGTTTTGTTGTTAACGTGAAATGGTAGCTAAAGAGCAATAGTTGACGCAGACCAGAAATAGGAGGTCAATGTTTCAGAGTGCACGAGGGACCTGTAACAGGAAATATCTGGCCGAGCTACAGCCTGTCAAGCAAATACTCATGAATGAATAAATGAAAATTAATGAAATAACTGAATGAAAATTCTATATTCTTCGCCGAAAGAAAGATAATTTCGTTTGTCAAACGTCAAATCTTGTTATCATTTTTTTTTACAATCTACCAACGTTTCGGCATGAGGTTCCTCTGATGGAGAAGAAGCAGGTGAAAGAAACTCCGAAGGTATATTTATTGTTTTTTCTATAATTATACCATAATATCATAAAAGGAAAGGTCCCAAGACAACAAGCCTCGGCTCCTGCACCTACGTAACTGCGATCCTGGGAGGTCGAGCCACAGTCGAGCTGTACTACCACATGACAAGGGAGTAACAGTCATGTCATGTAAACAGGCGCCTCTATACAACATACTAATTTTAAAAGCTAACGGGTACTCATGATATCAGAACTTTAAACACCTCAGATGGTCGTGACCATGTGTGTTACAAATGATACAGAATGTTAAAAAAAACCCGATAACATCCGATATAAATAAAAAGTCACACACAATAAATCATTTTTAACAAACTTGAAAAGCACTTTATTAATTCGAATGTATGTTTTAACTTTTTTCGTATGCTCGAAAATTCTGAATTGATTTTGATTGTTTTTTTTCATTAGAAAGTTTTCTTACAAGGGTGATTAAATATATCTACTAGCTTTTGTATAAAGTAAAATTTAAAAACATGTATGAGTTAAAATAAATTATTGCTTTATCATAAAAACTACTACCACACCACAAAAATTAAAAAAAATTTGACCTCATCCTCGGCGTAGGATATTGCGCTCGCGTATCCGTTAATGTCACTATAATGGTGTTTTTATGATTTTTCTTACTCAGTCAATGGCTGAAAGGCTTTAATGCTCGTAGTACTGTGATTTATTTCCAGGCAGGTTCGGCAGCTTTGGAAAATGTGATAAAAAATATTTTCGTATTTTCAGGAAATATCACGTAAATACGTCAAGATGGTATTCAAAAGTGGTTAGGGGTAGGGAATCAGATTTCGAATCAGGGGATCCGAATTAGATACCCTATGTGGAGGGCTTGTACCGACGAGCTTCTTAACGTTCGACTTGATTACGAAAACGGCTACAGGCTCACCACACCACCGCATCATGTTGTTCCAATGCTACTCCGATAAATAGCCACCTGTGCCAGTGCTAGACTCTTCGACACACACGAGATGACTAAATATAGCCACATGACTTTAACTGCGCCGATTTATTCCCTTCAACGAGCCAACAATCCTGCTCTCCACCTGAGATTCATTGCGATAATGTAGAATCAGTTTGTAGCCAGTTTGGATACAAACCTTGATCTTACTTGTAATATTTGAGGGAGCCCTACGTTCACCAGTGGACTTGTAACATGATGAAAGGATGACGATGACAAATATTATATCATCATCATCATTTCAGCCTATCAGAAGTCCACTGCTGAACATAGGCCTCCCCCAAAGATTGCCACGAAGCTCGGTCCTGAGCCACCTGCATCCATCGACTCCCCGCAACACTGCGCAGGTCGTCACTCCATCTTGTGGGGGGTCGTCCTACACTGCGTTTGCCTGTACGTGGCTGCCACTCGAGAACCTTTTTTCCCCAACGGTTGTCAGTTCTGCGAGCTATGTGGCCGGCCCATTGCCACTTCAGCTTGCTGATCTTTATCTTTATCTTTATTATATACTTCACAATCAAATATAACTATTATATACAATATTTATAATACTAGTTCTCCGACGATTAAGTATGCTCAAATATAACTATTATATACAATATTTATAATACTAGTTCTCCGACGATTAAGTATGCTCAAATATAACTATTATATACAATATTTATAATACTAGTTCTCCGACGATTAAGTATGCTCAAATATAACTATTATATACAATATTTATAATACTAGTTCTCCGACGATTAAGTATGCTCAAATATAACTATTATATACAATATTTATAATACTAGTTCTCCGACGATTAAGTATGCTCAAATATAACTATTATATACAATATTTATAATACTAGTTCTCCGACGATTAAGTATGCTCAAATATAACTATTATATACAATATTTATAATACTAGTTCTCCGACGATTAAGTATGCTCAAATATAACTATTATATACAATATTTATAATACTAGTTCTCCGACGATTAAGTATGCTCAAATATAACTAGCCATGTGCAGATGGTTGTCCGTTAGATTTGCAACAAAAGTCGAGAAAACTGTATGACTATAAGTACTTTACTATGTTTTCTTTAATATAATGTAGCTTTTGCTCTGTATTTATTCTGGAGATATCAAATTGATCCGATACTATAAATTTCTGGAATCCTTAACGTAGACAGAGCACGTAAAATGCTTGGCACCTGAAACTCTTAAAGAACTCGTTCCACCTTTTCATAGCTGCACTCGTATTTCGAACCAGTCGATACTAGGGCTTTATTTCATTATTTTCTATATATACGATGTCTGTATAAAATAGAGTAATGTACCTAATTTGTTGTTATTTATTTATATTTACAAATTTACAACTTCTATTTGAACTATCGAGATCACAATTCACATGAAGCAATCCTATTTTATGAATTATGCCAGCGAGCTTAATTGTTTAGAGAATGAGCATGCTTCAACAATATAATTAGAAGTTTAATCGTGACAAGTGTTTTCATGTCGTAACTGTCGAATCTGTTAAAACGTCAAAATTAAACTGATCACAAGTACCATTGCCACCAGTGTTACGCAATAAGCTCCAGGCTGTTAACTGTATACCGCTATAGTCGGTAGTCTGTGCGTTATTTTATAAATTCAACAAACGAAATGATCGTATCATCTAAACTGTGTAAATATATAAAATCAGTGAACGCTGTGAATATGGTGCAATCCTTTTCGATACCATAAAAAGTTATGTCGTATCTCATAAATTCACTTGCCGAGGTGTTATGAAGTTACTTCAGAACCGCGTAGTTTACTACGTACGTTATCTAAACCGCGTATTCGAACGACCTCAAAATTTTATAATTTTACCTTTTCGAAAATATAATGTACTTCGTGTAAACAGTACTTTACTGTTTTTCATTTTTTATTTTAGAACAATCACAGACGTCGTCTCGTCCCAAACCGAGGCCATACATTCTCCGCGCTACTTGAATCATGAAATCTTTGATGTCTTCTATTTTTTTTATCTGCACCGACCTGGTCCCAAGATATCGGCAACATACCTGGTTGAGTCGGGAGAGGAAGACCTAGGGGAACATTTCACGATCAAATTGGAGACGAAAAAGGCCAGGTCAAGAATACTCTAAAGTAACGAGCCTGCATGCGAAGATTGATGAAAGTGGAAGAAGCGAAATACGTATGTCAGGACCGTAGCAAGTGGAAGAAGTCTTGCCTACCCCGTTGGGAACAAGGCGTGAATATATACACACATACATACCTCCGATGGGATGACATGAAATATCAAATGTCCTTACCCGGCTTTGGCAGCACAATGATCTTTCCTATATTCCAGGTGTGTAGAAAGTGACTCATGCGCAGTGTTTCAGTGTCAGCTTCTTGGCAGTTGTCGAAGTGCTGTAGTTGTTATCCCGTCGTATCCCAGGGGTTTGCACATGGGCTAGCGCATAGCCGCTCCTCGTAGCGCCGCGAGGGACGTGAACTCATTCCCGCTTAGCTGTGACGTCGCTGTAACCAGGAACTCCTGTACGCAGTGCTCGACTTCGGTGTGAAAGTCTTCAACGACAGCTGCAGCAGCATTAGGTCTAAATTACTCCTCTAGTACTTTAGCCAGAATCTCTACCCGGTTCTGTGCTCCGTGGTCGCATTTACCTCGATGTCCACAATTAGGTAAACGTGTCCGCGTGCGCGAGAGAGCAGTCGGTTGAGTTGGTCGAACGAGGCTAGACGTTATGGTCCCTTTTAAATATGGGCCAGTCGTATTTACTTTCTAGAGAGCAGAGAGCAAATTGTGCCATTTTTCCCGTGTATTTTAACACTGACCGAACCTTTGGAACTCCTTTATTTATTTAAATATAATACAAGTAGGCAGAGATTAAAGATTTCTATTTGGCACGACTCAGCGGAGCTGGAGGGTTTTCAGCAATCAACTTTAAGCCTCTCCGGAAGATAGGACGTAGCATTGTCTCCGGATTTGCACACGAAGTTAGCCATGAGAGCTTCAAGGGTTTTCGCTTCTTAAAACTCCCACTGGAAGAAGAGGGGTGGCAGAGTCTTACGCAAACCTATATATATTCATACAGTAATACACTAGATTTCTGCAGAACTAAACATTTTGTAATAATCTTACGTCACGTAATGTTTTTTACCACGTTTTCGTTCAAGTCGCTTTTTGACTGTCTATTAATTAGACTATTTTAATTTATTTTGATATATACCTCAGTTTTTCTTAAGCTTACCTAATGAGCTTAAAGTATCAAGTACGTTTTAACTATATATTTATTTCAAATTAATTAATATTTATTTGTAAACAACATAATAAATATGTTAATTTTATTTAACTAGTTTAAAAATAGAACAGATGTTAAACAAAATCATAACTTTTTTAAATATTGAGTTCATTGTGGATACGGAAATACCTTAAACCGTAATACCAAATTAATACTTTTGATTGAATTCGAATTTGCATTCAAATATATATTATGAAAATTTCGGATAGCGTACAAACGAACAAGAAACAACATTGTTTCAAATTTATGTTTGTTTATTCAATTCTACTTGAACTTTGCAAATCCCCGAATCGGAAACCGGAAAATATATCAGAAACACTTTGTTAAATTATTAGGCTTTCTATTATGACACCATTTAAATGCCTTTGAAATTTAGACAATTTAAATTTTCAACAAATGTACGTCGCATATACGACGGCTTAATACAATTTAATCGAAAATAAATTAAAGTTATTTAAGTAACAAATTTAATTTATTTTGTAAAATGTAATTTTGTTATAGCAGTCTTTCTTAATGAAATTCCTCTGACGGAGAAGACACTGGGGAAAGACAGCTATCTTCTTTTTTGTCATTTCGTTCATATGTGGGTAATAATTTGATCTGATCTGAGCACGTTTTTGCTTCATGAACGATCCCTATGTCATATAGTTAACTCTAATAATAAACACGTAACTTAACGATGAATTATGTGGGAACAAAACTTGTGATTATTATCATTTTATACGACTCACACGTGCAAACACTCACATTGAAACACACATAGCAATGTGTGGGATCGCTGAAGAAGTCGGGAGTACTACAGCGGTTGTATTAAAGAACATTAGCAATATTCATGTCGATTTATAAGTGTCACTGTCTCTGTTGTGTGGAGATGGCATACAGCAGCCAACCTACGTCGTCTTGTTGGTGACGTAAATATCCAATATGTGAAAAAATTACCAAAGATCACGTGGTCTTCGAGGATTTTTTTTTATAGAATAAACATAAACAAACAAAAACGAGCATGCGGATAATAATAATGAATGTGAAAATAATCATTATAAACTTAAAGTGCCGATGAGTAGCGTCCATGGTGCAAGATGTCTGGAGATTAGGAGAGGATTGCGCTGAAGTGTAATTTTGAGTGACAGTAATGTGGATGTGTGGATTAACAGTTTTAGAAATCCAGTAGATTTGAATTAACCTAATCGTACAGTTACGTTACTAAACTATTACTAATGACTTATCGGAAGAAATAATGAAAAAGTCGGTATTTACCTCATTCTCCAGGTTAGGTGGATGAATTAATAATAGACATGCTGCTGCCAGATGTCAGAAATCTTAAAAGAGGCAGCTACCTGTTACTGTAAGTAGAGATGGAACTTTGGATGTATATTTTGTACGTGGTAGACCCAAGCGGTGATTTTGCTGCTACTCGAATAGGCTGACTCGACCGGGGTAGAACCACGGCCTCACAGAATACAGGCGTAAAGTAGATGCATCTTGTTCTTCTGCGTTTTGTTCGGGAGTGAGGTAACCGGACGCCCACTCCCCTCTCCCTCTACCCTTTCCTCCTACCGAAACATCAAGGACTTTAACGCACCTGCAGCTCCTCTAGTGTTACAGATGTACATGGGCGTCGGTAGTTACTTACAATCTGGTAAGCCGCTTGCTCGTTTGCTACCTTTCCCATAAAAAAGCAAGGTCATTTGATAAAAAATGTAGCAACAATCTTGACATCTATTCGCACGTCTTCAGTGTGGCGGGTAGCACCTCATTTGCCTTCGCCCTCTCCGGTCTTCCAAAACGACTTATTTCTTGGTTTTCTTCCTAACTCATTTGTGTAATTGGAACGAAGTTCCTTATCGCACGGTACGGATGGGGGCTAGGCGAATAAAAGTGTAAAATTTTTCCGTCACGACCTTTTCTATAGTGTAGACGGATATCCATACCGCGTATGATATTTGATGTGCCCAGTCATAGGTGCGCGCTTATTGGTTCAAGCAATTCGCAATAACTCTTGTTATTGGTTAATATACATCGATAATGTATTGTGATAGTGGCTTAGAAGATAATAAAACTGGCGCAAGGTAAGTGTCAGAGTTAAAGTGCAACAATATGTGAATTCATGTAATGTAATTCATTCATTTGTATTTGTTAATCAATAATATAACACATTTATCAATACTAATATACTACTGAAGGAACTTCGTTCCAACTGAGTGTTCCACGACACACATTTAGTTTTTTTATGTAATCACTAATGTAATTTTTACTAGGAATTAGTCTTATTAATAAAACATAATTCTAAGCAACGAGACAGAGTCGCCAATTGCTTAGAAAACTTCATTCGTTTCGTTCGACTCCTTCCATAAAAAGCAAGGTCATTTGATAAAAATGTAGCAACAATCTTGACATCTATTCGCACGTCTTCAGTGTGGCGGGTAGCACCTCATTTGCCTTCGCCCTCTCCGGTCTTCCAAAACGACTTATTTCTTGGTTTTCTTCCTAACTCATTTGTGTAATTGGAACGAAGTTCCTTATCACACGGTACGGATGGGGGCTAGGCGAATAAAAGTGTAAAATTTTTCGTCACGACCTTTTCTATAGTGTAGACGGATATCCATACCGCGTATGATATTTGATGTGCCCAGTCATAGGTGCGCGCTTATTGGTTCAAGCAATTCGCAATAACTCTTGTTATTGGTTAATATACATCGATAATGTATTGTGATAGTGGCTTAGAAGATAATAAAACTGGCGCAAGGTAAGTGTCAGAGTTAAAGTGCAGCAATATGTGAATTCATGTAATGTAATTCATTTATTTGTATTTGTTAATCAATAATATAACACATTTATCAATACTAATATACTACTGAAGGAACTTCTGTTCCAACTGAGTGTTCCACGACACACATTTAGTTTTTTTTTTATAGAATAAACATAAACAAACTAAAACGAGCATGCGGATAATAATAATGAATGTGAAAATAATCATTATAAACTTAAAGTGCCGATGGTAGCGTCCATGGTGCAAGATGTCTGGAGATTAGGAGAGGATTGCGCTGAAGTGTAATTTTGAGTGACAGTAATGTGGATGTGTGGATTAACAGTTTTAGAAATCCAGTAGATTTGAATTAACTTAATCGTACAGTTACGTTACTAAACTATTACTAATGACTTATCGGAAGAAATAATGAAAAAGTCGGTATTTACCTCATTCTCCAGGTTAGGTGGATGAATTAATAATAGACATGCTGCTGCCAGATGTCAGAAATCTTCAAAGAGGCAGCTACCTGTTACTGTAAGTAGAGATGGAACTTTGGATGTATATTTTGTACGTGGTAGACCCAAGCGGAGATTTTGCTGCTACTCGAATAGGCTGACTCGACCGGGGTAGAACCACGGCCTCACAGAATACAGGCGTAAAGTAGATGCATCTTGTTCTTCTGCGTTTTGTTCGGGAGTGAGGTAACCGGACGCCCACTCCCCTCTCCCTCTACCCTTTCCTCCTACCGAAACATCAAGGACTTTAACGCACCTGCAGCTCCTCTAGTGTTACAGATGTACATGGGCGTCGGTAGTTACTACAATCTGGTAAGCCGCTTGCTCGTTTGCTACCTTTCCCATAAAAAGCAAGGTCATTTGATAAAAATGTAGCAACAATCTTGACATCTATTCGCACGTCTTCAGTGTGGCGGGTAGCACCTCATTTGCCTTCGCCCTCTCCGGTCTTCCAAAACGACTTATTTCTTGGTTTTCTTCCTAACTCATTTGTGTAATTGGAACGAAGTTCCTTATCACACGGTACGGATGGGGGCTAGGCGAATAAAAGTGTAAAATTTTTCGTCACGACCTTTTCTATAGTGTAGACGGATATCCATACCGCGTATGATATTTGATGTGCCCAGTCATAGGTGCGCGCTTATTGGTTCAAGCAATTCGCAATAACTCTTGTTATTGGTTAATATACATCGATAATGTATTGTGATAGTGGCTTAGAAGATAATAAAACTGGCGCAAGGTAAGTGTCAGAGTTAAAGTGCAGCAATATGTGAATTCATGTAATGTAATTCATTTATTTGTATTTGTTAATCAATAATATAACACATTTATCAATACTAATATACTACTGAAGGAACTTCTGTTCCAACTGACACACTGTAGAAATTCCTACAGTGGGAGTTAACGTTTTATTTAAAAAAAAAAGCAATAAGAGCAAGTTGATGAACACTCCGAGTTCAAAACCGAGCTTTATGGAAATCTAAAGGGGAGGCCTATGTTCAGCAGTGGACAAGCGATAGGCTTGCCAAGAAAGAGAAGGAACGGAAGAGTTTTTTCCAATCCAAGGTGTGTTTGCTTAGGACGGCCGAGGTAAATAGGCCGTTGTTATATGCAAAATCGATTCTGTGATCCTGCCGATATCTACCGAGGTCTTTTTATGGAGTCTTATTATTCTTTGGAAATCTTGATTCTTAGTTGGGAGATGGATGGAAGGTGTCCATGGGCCACAGTGGTCACTAACCATCAGGTGAACTGTGTCTTTGATTGTCATCTTAAACTGTGTAAAAATTTATTCCTTGTCAAAAACTCTATGTAAAGTCATTCCTCGATAAAAGTAATTCCGTCTTATTTTTCACATTCAAGACATGGTCTCAAAATCAAAGTGAAAATATAAACTAATAAATAATAAGAATTAATTAAATACCTACGCCACTGGTAACTTACGAAGAGTAAAAAATAATTATACAGTTAAATAGTAAGTGATTACCGTCGCCCACATACATCTGCAAAACCATAGATGCTGCAGGTGCGTTGCCGGTTTTTAAGGATATTTGGGAGATGGGAGGGAAGAGGAGGGGAATAGGGAGGGGGAGTGGGGCTCCGGTTACCTCACTCACCGAACGAAACGCAGAAGCACAAGACTCTACTTCACGCCGGTATTCTGCGAGGCCGTGGTACTAGACCGGTCGAGCCGGCCCATTCGAGCAGCAGCAAAAGCCGCCGCTTGACTCTACCACGCTTAAAAATCTGAAAATCAGTGTTGTGTGTAACCCGCAACTTGTGCTTGTAAGATGTTGCCACACCGAAGCGCGGGCAACATCAGCTAGACCTTAACCTTATATTTTCTTTTTTTTATGTAAAGGTATGTATTAGCTATACGTAGTAGCTTTTCCTTTTTTGGCTAATTTAATGATTTACTGTGTATATTTATATCTTCTCGTTTTTTTTATTTTAAATATTGTAAACTTTTAATTTCTTTTCTTCGCGCTGAGCAGAAAAGTTTCAGTTTCTTTCTATCTTCTTTCAATTGTTAGTTTTGTAATATTAAATCTTAACTAACTTCTAATGAGAAGAACTGTATTCCCTCACACTTGACAGGGTTCATTGGTAACTCCTTCACTGCTATGGAATTTCTTGCCCGATAATATAATCTTCCAGTAATTGGTCTTTTAAAAGATTTCGTGAGCATTTTTTGAAGACCTCGAATGTGACATGATATTGTATATTTTATTATCGCTACTCTCAAAAGTATGCATGTGTTTATTAGTATGTGTGTATAGACAAATGAAAGTATGTAAGTGATTTCATTAACTTCATTCGTTTTTATTTTAAATATTGTAAACTTTTAATTTCTTTTCTTCGCGCTGAGCAGAAAAGTTTCAGTTTCTTTCTATCTTCTTTCAATTGTTAGTTTTGTAATATTAAATCTTAACTAACTTCTAATGAGAAGAACTGTATTGACACCTCACACTTGACAGGGTTCATTGGTAACTCCTTCACTGCTATGGAATTTCTTGCCCGATAATATAATCTTCCAGTAATTGGTCTTTTAAAAGATTTCGTGAGCATTTTTTGAAGACCTCGAATGTGACATGATATTGTATATTTTATTATCGCTACTCTCAAAAGTATGCATGTGTTTGTTAGTATGTGTGTATAGACAAATGAAAGTATGTAAGTGATTTCATTAACTTCATTCGTTTTTATTTATGTACCATATGTACTAGTATTTATTAGTTATTTTTTTTATTAAATTTATTATGAGATTTGATTATTTTAATGATAAAGAAGCATGGAATAGTAATCTTACAGCTTAATGCCAACTGTCTTGAAACTGTAATAATTAAATAGTTTCATTTGTTAATGTACTTTCACAATATTGTAAATGGTCTAGATGAAAATTGTGTTTGTTATAATTATCTTATCTATGTTTATAAGATTTGACATCGAACAATAAAGAATTTTCATTCATTCATTCGTTTTCTTGTGTTTCTTTAGTTCGGTTTGGATTACTGTATTCATGTGGTACGTGTCAATTGCCTATGGGACCATAACTTCTATTTTATGATGTAGATTATAGTAACTGAAAAAAAATATCAAAAAAAGAGGATACCTACGGTGTTCCTTTCGCCTCATTAAGAAACGTTGGTAGATTGTAAAAAAATAATAACAAGATTTGATATTTGTCAAACGAAATTATCTTTCTTAAGTTGAAAAATATATTTTTTTTTATGTAAAGGTATGTATTAGCTATACGTAGTAGCTTTTCCTTTTGGCTAATTTAATGATTTACTGTGTTTATTTATATCTTCTCGTTTTTTTTATTTTAAATATTGTAAACTTTTAATTTCTTTTCTTCGCGCTGAGCAGAAAAGTTTCAGTTTCTTTCTATCTTCTTTCAATTGTTAGTTTTGTAATATTAAATCTTAACTAACTTCTAATGAGAAGAACTGTATTCCCTCACACTTGACAGGGTTCATTGGTAACTCCTTCACTGCTATGGAATTTCTTGCCCGATAATATAATCTTCCAGTAATTGGTCTTTTAAAAGATTTCGTGAGCATTTTTTGAAGACCTCGAATGTGACATGATATTGTATATTTTATTATCGCTACTCTCAAAAGTATGCATGTGTTTATTAGTATGTGTGTATAGACAAATGAAAGTATGTAAGTGATTTCATTAACTTCATTCGTTTTTATTTATGTACCATATGTACTAGTATTTATTAGTTATTTTTTTTATTAAATTTATTATGAGATTTGATTATCTTAATGATAAAGAAGCATGGAATAGTAATCTAACAGCTTAATGCCAACTGTCTTGAAACTGTAATAATTAAATAGTTTCATTTGTTAATGTACTTTCACAATATTGTAAATGGTCTAGATGAAAATTGTGTTTGTTATAATTATCTTATCTATGTTTATAAGATTTGACATCGAACAATAAAGAATTTTCATTCATTCATTCGTTTTCTTGTGCTTTAGTTCGGTTTGGATTACTGTATTCATGTGGTACGTGTCAATTGCCTATGGGACCATAACTTCTATTTTATGATGTAGATTATAGTAACTGAAAAAAAATATCAAAAGAGGATACCTACGGTGTTCCTTTCGCCTCATTAAGAAACGTTGGTAGATTGTAAAAATAATAACAAGATTTGATATTTGTCAAACGAAATTATCTTTCTTAAGTTGATAAATATATTTTTTTTTTTTTTATTTTAAATATTGTAAACTTTTAATTTCTTTTCTTCGCGCTGAGCAGAAAAGTTTCAGTTTCTTTCTATCTTCTTTCAATTGTTAGTTTTGTAATATTAAATCTTAACTAACTTCTAATGAGAAGAACTGTATTCCCTCACACTTGACAGGGTTCATTGGTAACTCCTTCACTGCTATGGAATTTCTTGCCCGATAATATAATCTTCCAGTAATTGGTCTTTTAAAAGATTTCGTGAGCATTTTTTGAAGACCTCGAATGTGACATGATATTGTATATTTTATTATCGCTACTCTCAAAAGTATGCATGTGTTTATTAGTATGTGTGTATAGACAAATGAAAGTATGTAAGTGATTTCATTAACTTCATTCGTTTTTATTTATGTACCATATGTACTAGTATTTATTAGTTATTTTTTTATAAATTTTTGGTTTGTTGCGTCTACCATAAATTTCACACCATAGGTTGACTGGTAGAATGCCTATATGCCTATAGGCATTATATCCTTCTGTGTAAATTAATTTATAAATTATTTTCAACGAATATTAAAAAAACTCTCAAATAAAAATTAATAAACTAATAAATTTTTATTTTGACTTAAACGGTATTCTTTAAATATCATTTCTTTAATATTGCATGAAAAAGTTTAAAAACGAAAATTCAGAGCAATAAACTTTCCCTTTATCATCCCTTCAGATTTTATTTATATTCGAATTCAGCGAAGGTTCAAAGTAACTTATTAAAATGGTCGCGTTAAAATATGCCATATTAGGGTGCCGCTCGCGTATAAATTTTACGTTGTGGTTCAAACTCTGGCCTGGATAAATTTTAAGATTATTTTATTATATAATTTTTGTCTTATTTTATTGACGGATTCTCGCTTTAGTTTCATTATACGCGAGCGATCTGTGTTCCATCCCAGGTGCCGCCACAAAAGAAAACGTGATTTCAATTTTGAGATCTGAATTTATAATGTACTCGGCGCTGAATAAAAACATCGAGTGAAAACTTGCATGTATCGAAAATGAGAAATTGTTAAAAAAATATTTCGAGGACGTGTACTGTTCGCCGATCCGCACGGGATCAACGTAACGAACTCATCCCGCCACGAAAACTCCCACAAAAAAGAGAAGAGGCCTTTGGCCAGCGGTGGCACATTTATACGATACGACTACGTGCCTTAGTGGTTAGCGTACCTAACTGCTGAGCCATTGGTCCTGGGTTCCAATCAACTAACCAACTGATCTCAATATTTGTACAAAAACACAAATCATTGGTTTTCGGGTCTGATTGTGTTCGTCCCGTGTCTCTGTATCTGAGACTCTTCCTCCGGACTTCTTCCTTCCTAAAGACGAATTAATAATAGAAGAATGTGGATGCTATTGAAGATACTGTAATAGAGGATAAACAGTTAGTGCCAGCATTGTGCGTCGTATTGTAAGTGATTTAATGATAAAATACATTGAAATCGGTCAATCACTTTGAGAGCTTGATGACAGCACATCGACTACAGTCTTACACAAACACTTTTTTTCTCGGAGTTTAAAACAGTATGTTTATAGGTGATTCAATGAAAATATAACATGGAAAATTAAACGTATAATAAATTTGTGTTAAAATAAATATATATATAGTACGTTAATTTTTCTAAAGAAATTATTAATTTGAATATTTTTTTTACTTGATTATGTTTTTTAATCTGTAAACATTCCTTTTATGATCCAAGCAATTCCTCTTTTAATTCTAATACTTATAATATGTCTGTCTGGGGCGATAAAAATTCGATCAAAGGCACGCAAATTTCGCCGAACCTTTTTAACAGCTTTGTGAATATTTCAATAGAAAGCCAAGGTTTGTGTAAAAGTGAGAAGATTTCTAATAAGCAGTCTGCATTGGGCGTTACCGGTTTGATGGCTAGGGACTTAGGAATATATAATTTTATGAGTATTTTCTATTTTAACCATTAGTTTTTTATATTTGACGACAATTTATTATAATGTTAGTGCATCTGTCTTGCATCGGTCGGTGCATAAGTCACGTGTACTCAAACCTCGGGGAAAACATTCATATTTATTATGCAAATGTGAAACCGACAAACCCTCGCTTTGAAGGAAGGGTCATTACGAACTAGGTGAACGCGTCGTTAAAGTTAGCAAGAAACATATCAGATACGTATATTTATGCAACACCCAAATATTTTTTTTTAGCTCTGAATTCATTCGACAACAACCTCTTTCGACTCTGTCGCTAAATAGTAACTGTTTGAGACATGGAAATGTGACAAACTCTGGAAATATCGCGGGTGACATGGCCTACGGTAGAGATTGCTTTATTTATCTTATCAAGGACGAGCGGAATTGCTTGCTAAAACTACCCGCGCTCCTGGGACTCCTAGAACGAAAACCAGTTCAGCTTAAAAAACTGCGTTGTGGTCGTCTGCGGTTCGCCGGCGATATCACCACGGGGGTTGGGTATTCGCTTGAGGGAGCAGTGTCTATCAGTTCTTTATTTCACTAGCACTTTCACAAGCGTGTGATGCACAGAGCAATGCTTCCAGCGGAAGAGGCTAGTGATCCACCGCACAAAAACGTTAGCTGCAACACCACTTGTGACTGCCAGTCCATTACCTCCGGAATTGTAAGGTTCCACAATGAAAACCTTGAAATAAATATGGTTCGGTTATAAAACCTGAAGCGGTATTTAATTGTCTTATACGAAAAATATGAAGATAAAGTTATCTACAGAGAGAAACCTTATTGCGAATAAACGTTATGAGTCAAATTAAAAAAAATCTAGTTAACGTCTATAGCGGTGTGTAGTTTGCTGTTAAAAACATAATGCGATCGCTTACAGAATATTTTTAAACTAGAGTCCGATTAGTAGCACAAGGTTGAATAAAAAAAGCTTATTTAAAACTAAGAACTAGAAAAAACGCGTAGAGAAAAGAAAATACTAACACGAAGAAAAATGTTTAACTAAACTAGTTAACCTAAATTTGAGACGCTATTGCGTAGGTATTTACTCCTATTATACTCAAAGGTGTAAACAGAATAGAGCGTGCATAGTCACAACCCGTTTCCGAAAAGCTTTAAATCGATGAAGGTACTTAAGGGCATGGAAGGACAGCCCTCATAGGATGAACTGAACGTGGTTCGGCTGTAAAACATAAATTACATTTAAAACCTACTCGTACAGAGACAATTATACCACGTGGATTAGCCGCGTGGTGACTATATCTGCAATAATAGCATGACTTTTTTTTTTAATATTATAGTTTGCGATGTAGAAAGAGCAATAAATAGAGGGGAAGGGACGAGGTCCACCGCGCCTCGACTCGTTAGGTCACAACCACTCGCGACGGGTTGCAGAAACAACTTCGTGGTATCTGTAGAGAAGTGATCTAGAATCTACATAGATATTTTGAATAGAAACTATCTGGGTAGATTCCACCACTGCTGTGGTTAGGTTTAAAAGGCATACTAGGCCAGTTTAATTACAGGCTGCTAGATATTTGTTAGATGACGGACTCACAAATTGTTGGTAGGTATCCGTGGGCTGTAGGCCTTTCCATCGGGTGAATTGTTAGGTCGTTTCTCATCCCGATCCAATAAAAAAAAAATGCTAAACATGCTAATCTGAAAGAAAACTGCATCAAAAGTAAAAAAAATACATCTCATGAATGGTTTGCCCATACTCGGCACTCTCGTACTTTGACTTTCTGTGATCTGAGTTACGTGAATGAGTTTGGCATTTGGAGAAAGACGTGGTTTATTATTCCTCTTACATATCTATAAATAGATATAAGATTTATTGGCATTGCCTGCACTATTAGTTTGAATCGCAATTAAAATTTCAGTATCTCTCTTCTACCCATGATAGGGTCCTTCGTTCCTCTGCTAATCATATGATAAGTATCCCGCAACATTTTACCCATTTTGTTGGTGGTTCCTTCACCGTTCAGGCTACACTTCTCTGGAACTCCTTGCCCGAAGACATTAGAAAAGCCCCATATAAAATTTCTTTCAAAAGATTGGTACGCGAACACTTTTTAAAACAATCTGATACTTGTTAGTGTTTATTCTGATCTATTGTATATGTATGTATTAATGTGTTTGTATGTATGTATATATCTATGTTGTTATTTCTTTATATATTATAGTATGTATTTGTGTATCTATGTGGATGTGTATATATGTATGCCTATACATTTATATATGTTTTAATTATGTAGTATATTCCTCAATTAGCCTTTCATATTTATATTATTTTAAACTTGATGCACCTATCACCACATTTCTTCACGCCCTGGGTTGACTGTTAGAGAATGCCAAAAGGCATTAAGTCCGCCTTTTGTAATCCTTTTGGTGGAGACAATAAAGTATAAATAAGTAAATAAAATAAAAAAATTTTTATACAGAGAGAGAAGGAAGTTCGGTTCGTCATGGAGACGAACCGAACTTCCTTCTGTTTAGGTTAATTACTAGCTCGAGCATGGAGACCGTCAGTCTTGATTTTTATAAGCCACAGCTGTCACCGTACAATAATTTTCCAATTCCAAACACATCCATATAGATATATACGAAAGTTAATTGCTAGAGATCAATATAATGCATTCGTATTCTTAACGAATAAAATTGGGTTGACCATTTGCTATTTGCGAATTTTCTTCATCTAAGATTATTTCATGATAGATTTTTAAATGCTTCATCTAATGATTTAAAACATATCTAAAAGAATGGATTCGAACGGGGCCGAATTTTGTTAGCAATTTTGAGAGATGAGTTACGAAAAAAATGTTCTATATAGAAACATTTTTTTAACGGCATTTAAAAACCGATTACGAAGATTATTTTTTTATTAGAAATATCCTCACAAAACTTTTTCATATGACTGAATGTTACTAATATTAACAGCTTTTATTTTTAACAGAAATTAAGATTTTTCTCTGGGATACAAAAATATTTAAGAACTATTATCGCAATACATAAGTTTCTTTTTAATAACTTTTATATAATCATAATTAAAATTCAAATCATTATTACAAACTTAAAGCTGAATACTTTAGAGTTGAAGTCAAAACAGTTTTTAACAATTTATCCTATATTAGATACGCCATTCCCAATACTATCGGCAGTTGACAAGTGCGCAGGTGAGCCAAGTGAATGCGCAAATACAGAGATACTCACTCGACTTTGCCTTTCTATATTTGATGTAACGATTATAGGAAAAGAACGGAGGAAGGATGAGATGCAACCCATCACAACCAGACCTGAAAACTAATAGTTTAATAGCATAAATATTGGCCGGATGTCATTCGAATTCAGAACTTATTGCTCAGCTGTCAGGGCTTTTTTTTTATGTGAAAGGGTCAAACGAGTTAACGGCTCACCTTATGGTAAGAGTTACCGTCATCCCGTACATCTGCAACACTAGAGGAGCTGCAGCAGGGGCGTTGTTGTGATATTTGGAGGATGGGAGAGAGAATCGGGAGGCGGAATAGGGTGGGGGAGAAGGTCTCCGGTTATCTCACTCACCGAACGAAACGCAGAAGCACGATATGTACCTCTACAGCACGCCGGTATTCTGCGAGGTCGCGGTACCACCCCGGTCGAGCCAGCCCATTCGAGCAGCAGCATAAGCTACCACTTGGCTCTGTCACGTAACAAAAACTGGTACGCATGTGTTTCCTATATACATTTAGATTTTCGTTACAGATTGTTCATGAAATTTTGATCAAGAAAAATGGCTTCACGCGACAAGCTATTTCGTATTACAAATGCATCGCTTAGCTTGTTAGGCAATACATTTTTGAATACTCCTGTCAAGTGTAGAGAAGGGTCGACAGGATTCGTACTGAGATTTACGAAACCTTGCTTGATATGGAAGTTTTTTTTTTTTTACAATGAATATGTAGGAATAAAGTTTTCTATTAAAATGAGTTACTGTTACAATGCGTGATAGCGGTGGTAGCTGAGTGGTTAGGGTGCTCGCTTTAGTGCTATAGAACGCGAGTGCCCGGGGTTCAATCCCTGGTGCCGGCAGCACTATAATTGTTAATAGCAATTTAAGTGCTGTATTAATCACGTGTTAGGCAATGAAGGAAAACATCGTGATGCTGTAAGCGCCCTTTGCTGGACAAAAGCCTTCTCCTCAAATATTTGACAGGATTTTTGGAGCCGGAAAGAGCCCACCACGCTGCTCCAGTACGGGTTGGCGAGTTTTACATTTCCTCAAATCCATCATGAAATAAGAGAACATAAACTATTTTCGATCAATCGATCAGGTTCAATCTAGATTCCTTGGTACTAATTTTCATATCACGCGGTAGAAACCGTGGGCAGTTTAGTATTTCAGGAATTTCAGTAGAATCAGAATTTAATAAAACCTACATGCCCGATCCGCGTTCACCGTAAAAGTAAAATTAAAAAAAAAATTCTCAATCCAGCAGATTTATATCACAATTAAATTCGTGTAAAAATCATGGCGTCTACTTTTGTTCCGATTGTAAATGGTGGAACAATTTCCATATTTTATTACCTTCAGGGAGCACCACTTAAATATGAAACGTTTTTCATACGATTATTTGACTGTTTGTAATAATCCTTTGTTATCGCGTGATTCATTGTCCACTTCGTAATAATGGCATACATTCGTTTTTTTTTGTTGTAAAATAAGTTAAAGACATAATGCCGCGTGATGAAATCCCCTTTCTACCATAGAATGACTAGTGCTGGGGTAGATAGCCTCGTTGATAGTGACCCTGACTTCGAAGCCGAGGGTTGCGAGTTCGAATCCCGGTAGAGGGAAACACTTATATGATAAATATACACCATAGATTCTCAGTGGACGCTGGGGCTTTCCATGTAGGCGGTAGCGTATCTAGAGGCAAATGGGGGTCAGTCAAGGGTCAGGGCGGCACAGGGGTACTAACGCTTTCAGCACCACCGTTAATAAGCATTTTTAAGTTATATGTAGCATTACGTATCTAATAAGTATTTGTTTTTTATCAAATCTGACAGTCACAAGAGACTCTAGGAATGTTTTACTATTTTTATTTGCTTCGCTGTCATAAATAGTCGTGACACCTCTGTGATAAGTGTTGTTTCATTTTCATTTTACTATCTATATATCTGTAGAGAAGTTTGTGTTTCAAAATGTCTGAATCTACATCTAAAGAGAAATTCTGGCAGTACATGAAATTAAATGAGAATTTCATTTTTACTAAGAAATTTAAATTTCCTTTGTCAATTTTTATTTTTGTCAGTATTCGATATGATGTATGTCTTATATATGATCAGTATGAAATACGGATTTACGTTCTTTACTATTTATTACTATCTAATTCAATGCACATACACATCCAATGGAACCTTTTGTATGCAATACTGTAATATAATCTGCAAAAATTCAATAGAGAGGAAGAGAACTGCCTTCTGATATGCAAGTTTTCCTACTTCAGCAGTCAGAGCATCAATAAATTGTATTATATTTCAGGGTTCAAGAAAGATTATTTTTCATCGTCTATGCCACGTATACCAGTTCTCACCCGATCACAGAAGTTAAGCATATGTTCTAATTATTAATACGTACTATGTTAAGTCTGGGCATGAATTGTATAGTATTATAATATTATATTCTGTGTTCAATTAAGTTTTTTTTTTGTTGTAAAATAAGTTAAAGACATAATGCCGCGTGATGAAATCCCCTTTCTACCATAGAATGACTAGTGCTGGGGTAGATAGCCTCGTTGATAGTGACCCTGACTTCGAAGCCGAGGGTTGCGAGTTCGAATCCCGCTAGAGGGAAACACTTATATGATAAATATACACCATAGATTCTCAGTGGACGCTGGGGCTTTCCATGTAGGCGGTAGCGTATCTAGAGGCAAATGGGGGTCAGTCAAGGGTCAGGGCGGCACAGGGGTACTAACGCTTTCAGCACCACCGTTAATAAGCATTTTTAAGTTATATGTAGCATTACGTATCTAATAAGTATTTGTTTTTTATCAAATCTGACAGTCACAAGAGACTCTAGGAATGTTTTACTATTTTTATTTGCTTCGCTGTCATAAATAGTCGTGACACCTCTGTGATAAGTGTTGTTTCATTTTCATTTTACTATCTATATATCTGTAGAGAAGTTTGTGTTTCAAAATGTCTGAATCTACATCTAAAGAGAAATTCTGGCAGTACATGAAATTAAATGAGAATTTCATTTTTACTAAGAAATTTAAATTTCCTTTGTCAATTTTTATTTTTGTCAGTATTCGATATGATGTATGTCTTATATATGATCAGTATGAAATACGGATTTACGTTCTTTACTATTTATTACTATCTAATTCAATGCACATACACATCCAATGGAACCTTTTGTATGCAATACTGTAATATACTCTGCAAAAAATTCAATAGAGAGGAAGAGAACTGCCTTCTGATATGCAAGTTTTCCTACTTCAGCAGTCAGAGCATCAATAAATTGTATTATATTTCAGGGTTCAAGAAAGATTATTTTTCATCGTCTATGCCACGTATACCAGTTCTCACCCGATCACAGAAGTTAAGCATATGTTCTAATTATTAATACGTACTATGTTAAGTCCGGGCATGAATTGTATAGTATTATAATATTATATTCTGTGTTCAATTAAGTTTTTTTTTGTATTTCTGTAAAATCCTTGTCTAAAGGTACTTCTTAACATAATACCTAAAATTACTAAAATAAAAAAATAATTAAAAACCAACTAGACGGACGATCTCGGCAGGGGAAAACAGATAAGCGAGAGTTAGAAGGAAATGAAATGAAACTATTATTATTATTATTGGGATATTTATGAAAAATAACAATTTATTATTATTTTTTAAAATAGACATCATTAATTTATTATTTTGTAATTTTACTCAGCCTTTGATTTTTACAGTAGATTTATAAAAAAAACATTAAATTATACAACAACATTAATATCACAGAAACAAAAGAACAAACGCTTCACGCTAACTAAGTTCTATAGAAAGCCATTACAAAGGTACCGGGACAAGAAGTTTCAGGAACGTGGAAAACCAAAAACCTACTGCAAATATTTTACTATGTTCTCGAAGTGCTATTTGTATCAAAGTCAGTGAAAAACTTTAATACTGTTGCTCTCTGTCTGTGGTGTCGTTGTGCGCTTCGGAGTGGAAAGCGAGAGTTACGTTATCGTAAAAAAGTTTCGATCAATGATATTAGAGTCTTTAAGCATGAACCTTTAGTCTGTAAATGCCCACTGCTGAGCAAAGGCCTCCTTCTCAAATATCTGAGAGGGTATTGGAGTTGGGAAGGGCCTGCTACGCTGCACCACTGCGGATTGGCAAGCCTCACATATCCTCGTTTCCTCACGATGTTTTCCATCGCCATCGAGCACGTGGTAAATACAGCACTTAAAATTGCTATTAACAATTTCAGTTGTGTCGCAACCGGGGATCGAACCTAGGTCACTCGCGCTCTGTGAAACTAAAGCGAGCAGCCTTTGTTTTATCCTATCCACTAGGCTACCGCGGCTCATACAACGTTCCATACATACACAAAATTATTTAGTTTTTTCTATCAACTTTTACTTATTTTTTACGATTGGATTGTTTTTTACAAATGTTAGTAAATATTGTTGTTTTTACCAAATATTCTAACCTCCATGCATATCTCTCGTAACTGTATTTTTATGAAATACATTATTTACGGCATTTCCTAATTTTGTTGCGTTAAAAAGTAGCTACACTTTTTATACATACTCTTGAGATTTTGTCAAGAATATATGTAATTTTTAAATGAATGTACACCATGTTGATAGTAATGTAAATGGCAAAAAGGCCTCCTCTCAAATATTTGGAGCCGGGAAGGTTTCGCCACTTGCTCCAAAGGGTTGATAGACATATCCTTGAAATAATATTTTTGTTATTTCTCAGAGATGCAGGTTTCTTCACGATGTTTTCCTTCACAGCCAAGCATGTGATAAATCCAGCACTTAAAACTACTATTAACAACATTGTTAGGGATGCCGGCATCGAGGCGCGGCACGGTTAGCCCAGTTTAGTGCCTGAAATAATATTCTTGTAAGGTATTATTATAATTAATTCTACAAACCCGTATAGTAGCAGAGTATTTAGGCCGACTACTCTTCATATTCTAACTCATAACATAAATCTTTTACGCGGTAGAGCCAAGCGGCGGCTTTTGCTGCTGCTCGAAGTGAGTCGACTTGACCGGGCTAGTACGACGAGTTTGCAGAATACCAGAGTGAAGTAGAGGCATCTTGTGCTTCTGAGTTACTTTCGGTGAGTGAGGTAACCGGATGCCCAGATAATATACGTATGATATTGTAACGTGATATTAAAAAAAAGACCTCAGAGTATCTAACCGATTCACTCCTGTCTTGTTTTGCGAACCGGTATAGATTTTGACTTTCATACGAGCTTTAAACAATTCAAAATTGAATAAAAAAGTTTTCACTTTGACTGGGAAAAGTGTTCTTAGAAAAGCTTTGGAAACATTTCAATCTTCTTTTAAAATACGACGTAATGGAGATAAAATAGCGAAGCGAGTATCTTTACTGTTAATTGAAGCAGGCAGTAAATTACGTCGAGCTTTCGCCTCACACCGGCATAATTGCTTCTGTTTCCTAGCGTAACACACCTAATAATCTGTTTTTAAAGATAGTCATTAAAGTTGAACGAAGATGGAGTATCGCCTATAGTTTCTGCAAGTTTATTTTATGACAGTATCGTGAACCAGCTCATGTGGACGTAAAACGGTACAATTAACAATTCACTTTCGTTATGTTGAAACATTTGAGGATATTGGTAGGCTAGGCGAGGCTTTGTGGTCAGGACGCTCACTTTAGTGTCATAGAGCGCGAGTGACCGGGGGTCGATCCTCGGTGTCGGCACCACTAACATTGTTAATAGCAATTTTAAGTGCTGTATTTACCACGTGCTGTGAAGAGGCGGTGATGAGGAAAACATCGTGATGAAACCTGCATGTCTGAGAAATAATAAAAAATATTATTTCGTGGATATGTGAACCGGCCAACCCGTACTGGCCTTTAACGGCTCCAATAACCCTTTCAGATATTTGAGAAAGAGGTCTTTGCCCAGCAGTGGGCACTTATAGCCTACTATTTTTCTTTTTTTATACATTTTCGGGATCTTTGACGTAATGAGTCGCAACTATTGGACGGTGATGAGATAGATATGCATATACCTTTATAGCTAAATAGTAATATATACATAATATCCATCCATATACATAAACATCCATGACTCGGACACAAACATGTATGTTCATCACAGAAATGATTGCTACCAAATAGACTACCGGACCGGCTACCGAATGCCAAAAGATTGTGATAAATTAGTTCTCAAGAATGAATGAAGAGCGGTATTTCTGTTTCGGTTAACGGCTGAACTTGCGCGCCTCTTAACATTTTGGGCTCAAGAAATGTTCACTCAGTCTAAGTTGACATTCAGTGCTACTCAGAGGTCCGGGCATCTTAGAGATTTACGCTGACTCAATAGCGATTGTCTGCTAATTGACTGCGTCACTCTGTTGATAGATCACTTGAGACCGAAGCGCAATATGAGCAGCGTCTTGCGTCTGTTACAGAAAATAGCGAATGCATGTGTCAAGAGCCGTGGTAGCCCAGTAGACCTGTGTTCGGTCCTCGGTGCCGGCACCACTAAAACTGTTAATAGCAATTTTACGTGCTGTATTTACCACGTGCTGTGAAGAGGCGGTGATGAGGAAAACATCGTGATGAAACCTGCATGTCTGAGAAATAATAAAAAATATTATTTCGTGGATATGTGAACCGGCCAACCCGTACTGGCCTTTAACGGCTCCAATAACCCTTTCAGATATTTGAGAAAGAGGTCTTTGCCCAGCAGTGGGCACTTATAGCCTACTATTTTTCTTTTTTTATACATTTTCGGGATCTTTGACGTAATGAGTCGCAACTATTGGACGGTGATGAGATAGATATGCATATACCTTTATAGCTAAATAGTAATATATACATAATATCCATCCATATACATAAACATCCATGACTCGGACACAAACATGTATGTTCATCACAGAAATGATTGCTACCAAATAGACTATCGGACCGACTACCGAATGCCAAAAGATTGTGATAAATTAGTTCTCAAGAATGAATGAAGAGCGGTATTTCTGTTTCGGTTAACGGCTGAACTTGCGCGCCTCTTAACATTTCGGGCTCAAGAAATGTTCACTCAGTCTAAGTTGACATTCAGTGCTACTCAGAGGTCCGGGCATCTTAGAGATTTACGCTGACTCAATAGCGATTGTCTGCTAATTGACTGCGTCACTCTGTTGACAGATCACTTGAGACCGAAGCGCAATATGAGGAGCGTCTTGCGTCTGTTACTGAAAATACCGAACGCATGTGTCAAGAGCCGTGGTAGCCTAGTAGACCTGTGTTCGATCCTCGGTGCCGGCACCACTAAAACTGTTAATAGCAATTTTACGTGCTGTATTTAGCACGTGCTCGACGGCGTAGGAAAATATCGTGAGGAAACCTGCATGTTTGAGAAAGGATAAAATATACATGTTTGGAGGATATGTGAAGCCCGCCGACCCGCACTGGAGCAGCGTAGCGGGCCATTCCCGGTTTCGAAACCTTCTCAGATATATGAGAAGGAGGCTTTTGTCCAGCGGTGGGCACTTACAGGCTGCTACTTTAGGCGTCAAGAAGATAGATAATGTATTGTCTTCTGAATAGAACCTGGAACATTCGCCAGAAGGAATTTGTATCAGTGTAAACCTGTTGGTAAATCTGAAATAAATAAATAAATCGTCCATTGAGAGTCCTATGTGAGAAATAAAAAATAATATCTGAGTAGCGCAGCTCATCTTGGTTCCATTACTCTCACAAAGTTAGAGAAGGTTTGTGTCCGGCTATTGCATATTTATGGATTATAATCTTTAGAGATATTACGTTAAAACGAATACTACTATTTGTATCAGGTATATATCCCCCTGACTGATTTTGACCACGGCGATAAATTCTAAATCGTATCGGCAGTTGTCAACTGAGCCATATATTGCGGTCTGATAAATATGGGCTTTGTCTGGAATTCGCAGCCTGGACTCATGGTTACACAGCTGGATAAGTTATCCGCACTCTAATTAGATCTCAGCTACATCATCTGTGCAAATTGAGCAAATTGAAAATTTCGTAGTTTAAAAATAGAGGACAGTTGCTATTTATTTTTAAAGTTACAATCACACCACATTCCTTTTCTTAAGAAAACTCCAGTCCACTGTTCGGTATAAGGTTTTTCCATAATCTTTTTTCCCTCTGTATTTATTTAGGGGCTTTTGTCCTATTCGGATATGTCAGCTCCATCGTACCCTTATATATAACATAACATTTTTGTTATAAAATACAGTTGAGAAAGGGAATCATTGATAATACGTAACTTGAAACGTTTAGTGCAGCAAATATGAAAAATTATGTTTTGCTAATATCGTTAAAGTCGTTCCCATGTCGTGTCTATTATGGAGTTGCATCGATGATTCCCTTTCCCTCTTGTCCTACAGTTTTCCGTAATCGACGAGCTTGAAGGGAGCAGGTTGGCGAAATATTAATTCAATATATTTGTTACATACACAGTTATTTCATAATAGTTTTAGTCGTTGTTAATTAACTGGAATTATTTTGACTACTTCTACTACTATTTTCAGCGACATTATCATCATTATCATAACATACTGTCATCTGGATCCATCGATTTTCCGCTCGTTCTCGCTGTGCAAGTCGTCACACCATTTTGTGGAGGGTCGTTGTTCATGTTTCATCGTAATGTCTAGATATGCTCGGTTTATGTAAGCAGTGTTTGTTTAAGTATGGGCAGATATTTTTTGTTATATTTTAATACTAATATATGTTAATAACGTACTATATATTAGTACACTTTATTGTACATTAATATACTACATACATCTTCATGTATTATACAAATATTAAAAATATATTTTTAAATTTCAATACAATTAAATCTTCTAAGAAATGTAAATAAACAACTTAATGTTACCATAACAGCTAAATCTGTGTAGCCGGTAAACAAAGACAGAGCTTACAACGAACGTTGTACAGAGATGCAAGGGATTTCCCAATAAATCCCGTAAGAGTTTTAAATAAAAATGAGAACATAAAGAACATAGACGAGGACGCCGAGATATTTTCTTAGAAAGAAAATTTATTTCCGTTAATCTGTATTAGTCTATACATAATATTGTACTGAGGTAAAGTTAATTTCTAATTTGGTGGCAATCTCTGGATCTACTGAACCCATTCTAAAAATTCAGCTTCTTATTTACACTATTTCAAAGTAAAATAAACTATATTTTATTTTGAAAAAAATAAGTTTGAAATATTGATATTTGTAAACCAAATCGGAATAAAAAGCGGCGATTGGCTGATTCATAGGCGTATGTTGATTAAATGGTTGAATACACACTAAAACAATATGCCACAAACATATTAGACATCAGCAGATCTAAAAAAGAGTCAGCAACGCCATATATTTAGCTTTAATATTTAAGCCACAATAACCTTTTTCTTACGTTGCAAACAAAAAGGTTTAAGTGTGCTTATTAGGTATAATATATTAATCTTTATAAAACGGAATCATTTCACGGTCTTGAAAATGTACAAATTCATGTTTTTCATTCATTTCATGAAGTAAAAATTTACCCTTTTCAGTATGTTATTTGGACGCATAGTTCAGGAGATAATGAAATATGAATATCCTTCAAATGACAACCTCACTTCCATAAGGTGAGGTTAGCACTTGAATGTGGGAGCTATAGCTGACTGCCGAGCGAGGTTCTGGCGATTAATTGTGACTGAGGAAAGAAAATAATAAAGCGTCACCTTTGGAGGTAGGTATTTTGAAATTTGTTGCGAAGTAAGGTTTACAAAACAGCACACGCCTATAAACCATCACAAGGTAGGCAAAAAAGTCTTTTCCTTTATTTTTGTACTTCTGCTTCTACTCTTGGCCAAAGGAAAATGTAGAAGGTATCGAAATAAGATAACGCTGATTTTCTGTTAATGCGCAAAATATACTAATAAAGACAACAGCGTAGCTCAGTGGTAAGCGTACCTCAACACGCGAATTATTGATTTTTGAGTCGTATTGTGTGGCGTCCCGTTTCTCTGACACTCATCTGACTCTCCCTCCGATCTTATCCCACACATGTTACATGTATGGGATACGGGATAAGATGTCCCGGACGGGAAGATAAAGACGAGGTATATTATATATCCATCGCAGTAGTATTCTCGTCATATTCAGAAATGGTCACCTTGGTCGAAATCTGCCAGGAGAACATCACAAACATGTTAAGCATTCTATTCGCATATCACACGCAACGGTTTTATTCGACTTTATGAGTCTACTTATAAATCTACGTTCATTGAGTTATAGAACTAGATACGATAATACCACGTAGTACCACGGTATCGCAGAATACCTGCGAGAAAAAGAGGCCTATGCTTCAGCGTTTCTTTCGGTTCGTTCGTTTCCCCGTTCCCATAAAACAAAAGGCTTTCCTCCTCCAACCCTATGAACCACCCAGTAATGGGTACCAGATCATTCGAGCTTATTTTTGAATTATTTTTAATTCTTATAAAATTATGTTCGTACCTTCTCTCTCGGTTTAGGTATGAGATATCAAATAAAAAGCTTTTTCGGTAGATTTATGACATAATTTAACTTATAAAAACACGCACACGACCGTGGAATGTAAATGATTGTAAATGAGTTAATAACAGTTAAGTTAACGCTATATTTATGCATTCATTCTATACATTTACGAGTACCAGGTACATCTCTTCACCAGCCGATTAATAGTAACTATGGAGTAGAGGAATAATAGACAATAGTAGAGTTAAGCGGCGGTTTTTGTTGCTGCTCGAATGGATCGGCTCGACCGGGGTAGTGACGACCTCGTAGAACCTCTCATCACCTAAATTCTAGTCTAGTTTTAATTGTATTCTAGTGTAATTTCTGATTCTGAATTGATCAGAGAAGATACCGTTGAACATATTGTTGATAATAATAATTATAATCGAGTAATTCGAGGTGGGCGGACCATCGAAGGGGCACAAAGGGGTTTGAGTCAGAATAATTTAATTTTGGCAAATTATTTCAATATCAAATAACCTGCAAGCAAATGTTCGGCAAATGATCGTAAAGTTATCTCGTTCGAAAGCGAGGTCTGAAAACTAATTTGACGAGCGAGTGTCAACTGTAGACAGTAATAACGTTTACCTGCCAATGTTTGTTAGTGAACATTAAATTTCTAATTTGAATTTTGGTTATCATTTAACTTTGGTTTCATAGAGCGCGAGTGACCTAGGTTCGATCACCGGTGTCGGCACTACTAAAATTGTTAATAGCAAACCCATCCCCCTCCTGTTCCTCCCACCCATCTCCTAATTATCCTTAAGCCTTTAAGCAGTAACGCATCTGCAGCACCTCTGGTGTTGCAGATTGTACGTGGGCGACGGTAATCACTTACCATCAGGTGAACCGATTGCTCGTTTGTCGCCTTTCCCATAAAAAAAGTGCCGTGTTTATCACGTGCTCGGTGAAAAAATACTTCCTGAGGAAACCAGCGTGACAGAGAAAAATCAAAAATTATATTTCGAGGATATGTGAAGCCAGCCAACCCGCATTGGAGCAACGTGGCTGGCCTGGTAGCCTGGGCATAGGCCTCCATCCCAAAAACCCTCTCAGGTATTTGGGAAGGAGGCCTATGCCCAGGCACTTACAGGCTGCTACTTTCCTTTCTCTATAAACGAAAGTAGCTGTAAAAATAGCTGTACCGTAAAATATCCCCCTGGTGTTGCAGATGTACGTGGGCAACACTTACAGTAATCACTTACATTAGGTCAGAGAGTATCCATTTACTACCCGGGTATCGTGAATATTTACATTAATATATTTTAGTAATAAACAATAAGGATATTAATCCAGCACACAGAGAGCTTGATGGAAAGTGATCAAAGAACCATGTCTACTGTCGTGTCGGCTAGCAGAGAGCACTGTGTACAGGAATTGCATGCGTCATTTGCGGAGTAATAATGATGATGTTGATGTATAATATAAGTAAGTAATGATGTATAAGTAAGTTGCACAATATTTCTCCACGCCCTTGGTTGACTGCCAGAGAATGTCGAAAGGCATTAAGTCCACCTTTTATAATCATATTGGTGTACACAATAAATAAATAAATAACATATGGTTGTATGTTTTGTCTATATTTCAACAAAAATAAAGTTAAGTAGTTGTAATAGGAGTTTGAAAGTTCTTTGTGTGTTTTTTCTTAAAATACAGTAGTGAGTTGAGTGAGTATATAATAGCCAGAAGATAGTTCGTTTATTTTTATAAAGATTTTAAATATTTAATAATAAAAAAAATCTTCTAACACAACACAATAATAAAACTACCAACTTACTTTACATCTAAACTACTCTAAACTGTAAATACTCGAAGGGTTTTTTTTTATATAGATAGAGCTATCAGTGATTTCAATCGGACACTCTTTATTCCCACCCCAACGGACACATCAATTAGTAACATATGGTACTAACCTTAAATTTAAGGTAGCGAGGGATAAGCCACGTGAGCCTTTTTAGGCACATGTTGAGAATAGTATGCTTGGAAAAACATTGTCTTAAATTTTTCTTTTAAAAATATTTATTTAAAAATGATTGAGTACGAAAACCTTTTAAAATTAAATTGAAACCATTGTAGGAAAGCGTTACCAGGGCTTCACTAGCCTTTTAACGGTATGAAGACTCTTAGTACATATGTCTACCCAATCCAATAAAAAGATCCAGATCTAAGAGAGTAGCAAAACTAACAACCAATATCAAAAGCAATAAAACTGTTTACAAAATAACTAATAGAATTAGATCACGTACTGGCAACTTCTACAATACGGCCAAGAAGCGCTCTACAAATTAGCTGAATCCAATTTCCAGCATTTAAACGTGTCTTCGTGGAATAGTGCCTAATGAAATTTAAAAGTAGTCTTTAAAAGAATATTTTATGTAATTCACTATAAAATAACGACAATATCATAGTGTTTTATAACTTTGATCCAATAAATTAAATAAAACAATTTAGAGTGTTTATAAGCTGTACTAATGGCTTATGTACTTAATTACACTTAAATCATTTAACACATATTAACAAATGACTAATTTAGAATCGGGAGGAAATCTTTAAGGAATTTAGGAATTCATTCCCTGCAAAATTTCTCTTATTTAGTATTTGTTATCAGTCTAATATACTGTTAATGGAAGTCTGCAACTGTCTTGGTGGCTAGGTCCCGTCTGTCATTTGAATTCAGTAAGTTGTCATCGGGATATGATATGCTCTGGTCCCATAGACAAAACATTGAAGAAATGAAGACACTCATTCGCGTTAACGTTCTCGTATGTAATGTAAAGCATAGTTGATATTGAGTTAATTTGTGATTATAATTACGAAGTTGTCTTCCAGGCAGAGGCGGAGGCCTGAGAAATATCATACTATCGAAAACAAAAGCAATTTTTTTTATGTAATAGTGAGCAAACCTGGAAGCGGTTCACCTGATGGTAAGTGATTACCGTCGCCCACGTAGTCATATATCTGCAACACCTGAGGTGCTGCAGGTGCGTAGCCGGGCATTTTGGAGATGGGACAAAGGAAGAGGAGGGGGATGAGTAGGGAGATTGGGCCTCCGGTAACACTTCAAGCTTCTGTGAGGTCGTCGTACCAACCCGGTAGAGTCAGCCCATTCAAACAGCTGCAAAAGCCGCCGCTTGGCAACAACAACCTTCCATCGATGCGTAATGAAGATATACAACGTGCTTTTTAATTTTATCCCGAAAAAGATGGACCTCACTGGTGATACAATGTAGAGCATAAAATATCTAACCAAGTCTAGGATAATATCCCATGTCAATTACAGTTTATTATATAATAATTACATTTACAACAACTACAATCTAAACATTAAAAGGATCGCAATGTTCCAAACTTACATTTTTCTATCGCACTTACTCTCGGGGCGCCAATAGTCTAATAGTTTAGAGTGTGGACTGCGAAACTTGACTAATACCACTCCGTACGTGATCTTAGGTTTAGTTGGATAGATAATTAGCAGAATCCTTAAGGAAAAATTTAAGTAATATTCTGTTCTTTATAACCATAGATAACATAAGCAGATTATTCTTTTTTTATAGAAGAAGGGAGCAAACGAGCGTGCAGCT
Organism: Bhutanitis thaidina; assembly: GCA_029286595.1. Classification (NCBI taxonomy): domain Eukaryota; kingdom Metazoa; phylum Arthropoda; class Insecta; order Lepidoptera; family Papilionidae; genus Bhutanitis; species Bhutanitis thaidina. The sequence goes on along the minus strand of JAGSMS010000009.1, from coordinate 4,087,921 downwards.
CGCCTGATGGTAAGTGATCACCGACGCCCACCAACATCCACAACACCAGAGGAGCTACAGATGCGCTGCCGGCCTTTAAGGAAGGAATAAGCTCTTTTCTTGAAGGTCCCTAAGTCGTAACTGTTCGCAAATACTGCTGGCGACAGCTGATTCCACAAGGTAGAAGTGCGTGGCAGAAAACTTCGATTGAAACGCAATGTGGTGGAATGCCAACCATCTAGGTGGTATCGATGGAAATTCGAATTCTGTCGCGATGTACGATGGTGAAACTCAGCAGCTGGGATCAATCCGAACAGTTCCTCAGAACATTCCCCGTGGAAAATTTTGTAAAAAATGCAAAGAGAAGCAACATCTCTTCGCAAGGCCAAAGGATCAAGCCGATCAGAGAGAGCTTGGTCGCCGACAATTCGAGCCGCTCGACGTTGGATGCGGTCAAATGGAAGGAGTTGGTACTGGGGCGCCACTGCCCAGAGATGAGAACAGTATTCCATTCATCTTTTATATTTGTTAAAAAAAACCTTACTCTCAATATGGGATTTTGTCATTTATTCGTGATGGTATTGTATATATAAACTGCACATAGACAATCCAGACCCGAAACAATTATTTGTATACGACATAACTACTTGTCGCATGCGGGATTCGAACCTACAATCCACAGCGCCGCAGTGAAATGTTAAGTTACTGCACCGTGGCGCGTATTAGTAAGTAAGGTAATAATGTTTTTTGATCGTCTGTATAAAACATGGAGCACTACATATTCTTTAAATATTCAACGAATGCGATAGGTTTTACGCAAATCCTATTCTGAAATGGGAAAACTAAGCAAAGTATCCACTCGTTATATCCATTTCGATATTGAAAACAAATTTGTAACAAATATCCATTTACCAAATGATTCAATATTTTTCATATTCTAAGTGAGTTTGATAGATAGAAAATGTGTCAAATTGTTAAATCTTTGTTTATTTGGCCTAATTTCTTTTAAACCCGTTAAGTCCTTGTTGTAAATTCACACTTATTATATTGGTAGGATCACATTGTTAACCTCTGAAGTGTATGAATTTTATTTTAGCAATAGTGTTAAATGATATTAGTTAGATTAGCGGCGGCTTTTGCTGCTGTTGGAATACTGTGGTAACAGCGTAGGAATCTGTCACTCCTTTCTTTCTGTGGGTAGCGTAAGAGGCGAAACATACTAAAAATCGCATCGTAATCTTCGAGAGAATCCCTTCATATACTACCTTTGGGATATGTGAAAAGTGTTAATTTTAACGCTAATTTTAAATAGTCCAATCATACGTATTTGCAACTATTGATATAAACAAAACTACATTAGTCAATTGTTAGAACTACGTTTGTTGTGGGACTGTCGCTCTCAGTTATCCTAACCGCAACTAATGAACAATGACGCAATAAACCTATTTAACTGCGACAGTTTGTGACCGTTAATATCGAGTTTTGACTGCTGAATTTATTTAAATGTAAATTATATACTTCAAAACAAAATCCCCTTTAAGGTTTAATTGAATAAATATATCTTAATTAGAGAAGAAACCTTCTGCTACTGATTTCGATAGCTCTTGAATATTAATACAAATTTCTAGACAGATTCTACATAAATCTAATTTACTGGGTATGGTAAGCAGCGGTGAGAAAATGTTATCGTTTAGTTATGTGAAACTATACATTAACAAACTGAAGCTAATTAATTAATAATTAAATTCAAAATTTCAAGTAAAATAAGTTTTCAATCACATAATCGTGTGATACCACGATAAGGTCTCTAATGAGAAAGATATAAGTAGCACTTAGTATATTATTTTAAGATATATTCGTGTAATTCGTGCTTGGTATTCAAGTGAATCCGTTTTCTGGTGGAAACGTGGCAACAGTTGATTGATAGAATGTATTTTCCTGACAACAGCCTAAGCCTGCGGCCTTGTATTATTCCTTGTATATGTGATGTGATGTGATATGACGGGGAAACAACTTAAGCCCCTTAAAAATATATTTATCAATTTGAAATGAAACTATAAGGTACTATTACATAGTTAACTCGGGCTACCTTCAGCTTTTATTTATTAATTTTGGTCCGATCTACGCAGATTATGCTCACAGTATCTTGAGGTCGTGCCGTGGTATGCTTGGTTTTAGATTTAATTTTAAATCAAAAATTACGGTTGGGGCGATCAAGAATATGATCACAGACTGCAGACTTCGTACAGCGTCGGTGGTTCACGTCAGCAATGTGTTCTTTTACTTGGGTCCATACAGATCTTTTAGTTTGCCCTGTGTAAGAGAGACCACATTCACAATCAAACTATACAAGTTTCCTGTACTACTGCATCTTGTAGAGGGATATTGCTTTATGAACGTTTTTATAGAAGCCTTCTTCAAGATATAGCCAATCTTGTGTACTTAATTACACTTAAATCATTTAACACATATTAACAAATGACTAATTTAGAATCGGGAGGAAATCTTTAAGGAATTTAGGAATTCATTCCCTGCAAAATTTCTCTTATTTACTATTTGTTATCAGTCTAATATACTGTTAATGGAAGTCTGCAACTGTCTTGGTGGCTAGGTCCCGTCTGTCATTTGAATTCAGTAAGTTGTCATCGGGATATGATATGCTCTGGTCCCATAGACAAAACATTGAAGAAATGAAGACACTCATTCGCGTTAACGTTCTCGTATGTAATGTAAAGCATAGTTGATATTGAGTTAATTTGTGATTATAATTACGAAGTTGTCTTCCAGGCAGAGGCGGAGGCCTGAGAAATATCATACTATCGAAAACAAAAGCAATTTTTTATGTAATAGTGAGCAAACCTGGAAGCGGTTCACCTGATGGTAAGTGATTACCGTCGCCCACGTAGTCATATATCTGCAACACCTGAGGTGCTGCAGGTGCGTAGCCGGGCATTTTGGAGATGGGACAAAGGAAGAGGAGGGGATGAGTAGGGAGATTGGGCCTCCGGTAACACTTCAAGCTTCTGTGAGGTCGTCGTACCAACCCGGTAGAGTCAGCCCATTCAAACAGCTGCAAAGCCGCCGCTTGGCAACAACAACCTTCCATCGATGCGTAATGAAGATATACAACGTGCTTTTTAATTTTATCCCGAAAAGATGGACCTCACTGGTGATACAATGTAGAGCATAAAATATCTAACCAAGTCTAGGATAATATCCCATGTCAATTACAGTTTATTATATAATAATTACATTTACAACAACTACAATCTAAACATTAAAAGGATCGCAATGTTCCAAACTTACATTTTTCTATCGCACTTACTCTCAGGGCGCCAATAGTCTAATAGTTTAGAGTGTGGACTGCGAAACTTGACTAATACCACTCCGTACGTGATCTTAGGTTTAGTTGGATAGATAATTAGCAGAATCCTTAAGGAAAAATTTAAGTAATATTCTGTTCTTTATAACCATAGATAACATAAGCAGATTATTCTTTTTTTATAGAAGAAGGGAGCAAACGAGCGTGCAGCTCGCCTGATGGTAAGTGATCACCGACGCCCACCAACATCCACAACACCAGAGGAGCTACAGATGCGCTGCCGGCCTTTAAGGAAGGAATAAGCTCTTTTCTTGAAGGTCCCTAAGTCGTAACTGTTCGCAAATACTGCTGGCGACAGCTGATTCCACAAGGTAGAAGTGCGTGGCAGAAAACTTCGATTGAAACGCAATGTGGTGGAATGCCAACCATCTAGGTGGTATCGATGGAAATTCGAATTCTGTCGCGATGTACGATGGTGAAACTCAGCAGCTGGGATCAATCCGAACAGTTCCTCAGAACATTCCCCGTGGAAAATTTTGTAAAAAATGCAAAGAGAAGCAACATCTCTTCGCAAGGCCAAAGGATCAAGCCGATCAGAGAGAGCTTGGTCGCCGACAATTCGAGCCGCTCGACGTTGGATGCGGTCAAATGGAAGGAGTTGGTACTGGGGCGCCACTGCCCAGAGATGAGAACAGTATTCCATTCATCTTTTATATTTGTTAAAAAACCTTACTCTCAATATGGGATTTTGTCATTTATTCGTGATGGTATTGTATATATAAACTGCACATAGACAATCCAGACCCGAAACAATTATTTGTATACGACATAACTACTTGTCGCATGCGGGATTCGAACCTACAATCCACAGCGCCGCAGTGAAATGTTAAGTTACTGCACCGTGGCGCGTATTAGTAAGTAAGGTAATAATGTTTTTTGATCGTCTGTATAAAACATGGAGCACTACATATTCTTTAAATATTCAACGAATGCGATAGGTTTTACGCAAATCCTATTCTGAAATGGGAAAACTAAGCAAAGTATCCACTCGTTATATCCATTTCAATATTGAAAACAAATTTGTAACAAATATCCATTTACCAAATGATTCAATATTTTTCATATTCTAAGTGAGTTTGATAGATAGAAAATGTGTCAAATTGTTAAATCTTTGTTTATTTGGCCTAATTTCTTTTAAACCCCGTTAAGTCCTTGTTGTAAATTCACACTTATTATATTGGTAGGATCACATTGTCATTAACCTCTGAAGTGTATGAATTTTATTTTAGCAATAGTGTTAAATGATATTAGTTAGATTAGCGGCGGCTTTTGCTGCTGTTGGAATACTGTGGTAACAGCGTAGGAATCTGTCACTCCTTTTTTTCTGTGGGTAGCGTAAGAGGCGAAACATACTAAAAATCGCATCGTAATCTTCGAGAGAATCCCTTCATATACTACCTTTGGGATATGTGAAAAGTGTTAATTTTAACCCTAATTTTAAATAGTCCAATCATACGTATTTGCAACTATTGATATAAACAAAACTACATTACTCAATTGTTAGAACTACGTTTGTTGTGGGACTGTCGCTCTCAGTTATCCTAACCGCAACTAATGAACAATGACGCAATAAACCTATTTAACTGCGACAGTTTGTGACCGTTAATATCGAGTTTTGACTGCTGAATTTATTTAAATGTAAATTATATACTTCAAAACAAAATCCCCTTTAAGGTTTAATTGAATAAATATATCTTAATTAGAGAAGAAACCTTCTGCTACTGATTTCGATAGCTCTTGAATATTAATACAAATTTCTAGACAGATTCTACATAAATCTAATTTACTGGGTATGGTAAGCAGCGGTGAGAAAATGTTATCGTTTAGTTATGTGAAACTATACATTAACAAACTGAAGCTAATTAATTAATAATTAAATTCAAAATTTCAAGTAAAATAAGTTTTCAATCACATAATCGTGTGATACCACGATAAGGTCTCTAATGAGAAAGATATAAGTAGCACTTAGTATATTATTTTAAGATATATTCGTGTAATTCGTGCTTGGTATTCAAGTGAATCCGTTTTCTGGTGGAAACGTGGCAACAGTTGATTGATAGAATGTATTTTCCTGACAACAGCCTAAGCCTGCGGCCTTGTATTATTCCTTGTATATGTGATGTGATGTGATATGACGGGGAAACAACTTAAGCCCCTTAAAAATATATTTATCAATTTGAAATGAAACTATAAGGTACTATTACATAGTTAACTCGGGCTACCTTCAGCTTTTATTTATTAATTTTGGTCCGATCTACGCAGATTATGCTCACAGTATCTTGAGGTCGTGCCGTGGTATGCTTGGTTTTAGATTTAATTTTAAATCAAAAATTACGGTTGGGGCGATCAAGAATATGATCACAGACTGCAGACTTCGTACAGCGTCGGTGGTTCACGTCAGCAATGTGTTCTTTTACTTGGGTCCATACAGATCTTTTAGTTTGCCCTGTGTAAGAGAGACCACATTCACAATCAAACTATACAAGTTTCCTGTACTACTGCATCTTGTAGAGGGATATTGCTTTATGAACGTTTTTATAGAAGCCTTCTTCAAGATATAGCCAATCTTGTCCGTAGCACCTATGATATACGGTAATACAGATGGTACTCGCTCGACTGCGGCCGGCTTCACTCGGTCATTGTGACGAAGGCGCGAACACGAAGCTTGTGGTCGAGCAGGGCTTGCTTGACATGCCGAAGCTCGGCGGCCAAGTGCTTACTGTCACAGATCCCTCGTGCTTTCTGAATCAAAGATTTACCAACAGTAGCCAACTGAGATGGATGGTGGTGAGATTCACCGTTTAAATATCTGTTTGTATGGATCTTTTTCCTGTACACAATGTGGCTTATGGTCTTATTAGGATAACTAACACATCAAGAAAAGCTAACGAGTTAGTTTCCTCTTACTCCATTGTGAATTGAATTTTGGAGTTTTTTTTTTTTTAGGGGAAAGGCGGCAAACGACCCAGCGGTTCACCTGATGGTTAGTGATTACCGTCGCCCACATGCATCTGCAACACCAGAGGTGCTGCAGGTGCGGTTACACAAATTCTCGCTGGTCCATCGTTATAAAAACCCCAAAATCTATATAGAAACGTACCAGCCTCTACCGGAGCCTTAGCTATCTTTCGCAATCCGCAATAATTAATTACCCCCACCGCGTATCCTTCGCGGACACAACACATACAATTCTTTTTATATTAATACTAGCGATTGTCCACAGGTTCGCCCGCGAGTCGAACTCTTGATTGTAATAAAATTGTCTTATATCCCATTCTATGGCACAATATGGCAATTATCTCTGCCAAATTTTGTTGCTATCTCTTTAGACCTTAAGTTTTTTACTTGAAAAGATGATTGGTGATAAAAGAAAACCTGCTCAGTTACGTATAACTATATATTGCACAAAGCATTAATTACTTGAAAACTATACATTTCACAAAGGATCATAAATCAATTTAATATGGGTCCTAAATTTAATACAATTTGTACTTTCAGTATCTCTTGTAACACAGAAAATCGAGTGGGTATATTTAACCATGATAAAGTAGTCATTCGAGAAAGAATTATGTCGCATTTAGTATAATATTGTAAGAGTAACTCGTTCTTAAGGGTCCGGTTACGGGAGGTCGGTAGGATAATCCCAATATTAGTAAAAACGATACGCGTCGATCGTTCAAAAATCAAGAGGAGCTTTAAGCTCTCTCATACGTTTACAAAATATGATCTTGATAACTCAAATAAATTTTACAGTCCACTGCTGGACAGGCATTTCACAATGCGCTGATTTAGCATAATCACCACGCTTGACAGGCGTTTTGGCAGATCCAAGTTCATATCCAAGGCAGTGATACAAATCGTACAGAAGTTTCGGAAATGCTCATTGGCTTCAGAGACCGATTCCCTAAGCACTCGACTATCGCGTCTATAGAATAAAATGGAAAATGTAATACAACAGCATTGTTCCCAGACCTGAATTGTGTGTTTCGTTAGCGATTCTCTCGACGTTTCTGTAAAAACTAACGAGTATGAAATTCATTCAGCCCTGCATGGATGTCATGCGGGAGTCCTTATGTCTGTATATATTGTAACATAACCAAAAAACCAAATTTGTAGCAAATATACCTACACAGATAACACTAAATACTAAAGATAGCAACCTCTACACAGTTCCCGCTGAATGTTTTTTTTAACCAACCTTATGGTAAGTGACTACTGAAACCCACTAGCACCCATGGGCACCAGCAAACAACTTTAATAGAGAGGTTAGAGATGCTTTGTTACCCCTGAGGAGATAGAATGCTTCACAGCCTGTAATCATACTGGCTCGTTTTAACTTTCGAACCGGAACACAGCAGTGCAACTGATTATCGGCAGAAATAGGTAAATGGGTCGTATCTACCCAGACGTCTCCTAGGCAAAGAAGGAATCTAGTGCCACTTATAATGCTACCACATATGGGCAGGCTCTGCAAAATACCAAGAAGATGCTTTGGACTCAATGGCAAGTTATGCCAAGAAGCTAATTTGTTTTTATTTATTTGTCAATTTGGCTTATAAATTTGGAGGTCCAGACTTGGTTGTTAATATTTATGACACAGACGCAGGATAGTAAAACACTTGCTTGTGATGCTGACCATCTCAGTGTTTTACGTTAGAATTTAATTTCTACTATCTAGTCATCTAGATGCATAGCGAGTTTTTATTATTTTTTCGAGGTCATCCCCTGTCTTCGAGAGGAGAATGAAAAGGCAATTTATGTTCACTGAATAAAACCAGCCAAGTGCGAGTCGGACGGGATCCGTACAACCACACATTTTAATAGTGTTATGTATTTATCAAAAAAAAACATTGTGTATCTTTCATTTAGTACGAGATCCTTAGCGCCCTTTAACTTTTACTTTTGATTTTGTTATTATTTGTTAGGTTATCATTTTGCATTTCAATAGGCTTAAAAAGACTTATCACCGGCTGTGTGCTTACATAGGGTGATAAAAAAAAATGAAGACACAAAAAAAAGATCAAGGTTTAAAAACTATTCTAGTAAAAGACAGAAAAAAGTACTTTCACAATTTTATTGAAAGTCATAGAAGCAATGTTTTAATAAATTTTATTGCCAACCTTCGTGACAGGCGCAGCTCACGTAACTAAAATGCGTTCCAGTCAAAATTGAATTCGGCTAGTTAGTAGCGCAATTCCTGCCAAAAGAAATTGCCAGAACGTGATCACGCCAGTAGTTTTTTTTCAACGTACAAACGAAATGTAATGAAACTATATGTAAATAATATGTATTTAGTTATGCCATTTATTTAAAAATCCTTAACCCACTACATATCTGTGACTCGTGGCTCTCTTCGTGATAACAAATTCAATAACAAATGTATGATTTGGACAAACAAGAAAACAAAATATGTTACTCTATTTTCTTTCTTTCACAGTTGTTTATGTTACATAAATAGCTTACAATGAATAATTATTACAACAAAATCAAATTATTACTAAGTAGAGGATAATGCCAAAATCCAGAACAGGATCCACAAGCGCAGGTGCTGCTTTACAAGTATGACGCAATAAAGATAGACGACCCGTTACACGATGCTACCTTAAGACAGCATGCAGCAACATTTTTCAATCATTCATGCTCACTCAAAAGATAAATAAATTCTGCGAATATCTGCTACAATTAAACTCTCATAAAAATCATGTGTTTTACTTTTATTCCCATTGTAAACAATGAAACGATTTACATGTTTTATTATTTTTCGAGGTCATCCCCTGTCTTCGAGAGGAGAATGAAAAGGCAATTTATGTTCACTGAATAAAACCAGCCAAGTGCGAGTCGGACGGGATCCGTACAACCACACATTTTAATAGTGTTATGTATTTATCAAAAAAAAACATTGTGTATCTTTCATTTAGTACGAGATCCTTAGCGCCCTTTAACTTTTACTTTTGATTTTGTTATTATTTGTTAGGTTATCATTTTGCATTTCAATAGGCTTAAAAAGACTTATCACCGGCTGTGTGCTTACATAGGGTGATAAAAAAAAATGAAGACACAAAAAAAAGATCAAGGTTTAAAAACTATTCTACTAAAAGACAGAAAAAAGTACATTCACAATTTTATTGAAAGTCATAGAAGCAATGTTTTAATAAATTTTATTGCCTACCTATTCGTGACAGGCGTAGCTCACGTAACTAAAATGCGTTCCAGTCAAAATTGAATTCGGCTAGTTAGTAGCGCAATTCCTGCCAAAAGAAATTGCCAGAACGTGATCACGCCAGTAGTTTTTTTTCAACGTACAAACGAAATGTAATGAAACTATATGTAAATAATATGTATTTAGTTATGCCATTTATTTAAAAATCCTTAACCCACTACAAATCTGTGACTCGTGGCTGTCTTCGTGATAACAAATTCAATAACAAATGTATGATTTGGACAAACAAGAAAACAAAATATGTTACTCTATTTTCTTTCTTTCACAGTTGTTTATGTTACATAAATAGCTTACAATGAATAATTATTACAACAAAATCAAATTATTACTAAGTAGAGGACAATGCCAAAATCCAGAACAGGATCCACAAGCGCAGGTGCTGCTTTACAAGTATGACGCAATAAAGATAGACGACCCGTTACACGATGCTACCTTAAGACAGCATGCAGCAACAGCTTGCATCCTTATGCGTTAATAACTTAATGTTTTTTCAATCATTCATGCTCACTCAAAAGATAAATAAATTCTGCGAATATCTGCTACAATTAAACTCTCATAAAAATCATGTGTTTTACTTTTATTCCCATTGTAAACAATGAAACGATTTACATGTTTTATTACTTTTAGAGAGCGTCGCTTAAATGTTTTCAAACTGGTTGTATCCAAATATATTATTGGTCATTTTTCTCTCCAAGTATGACAACACTATTAACTTTTCAGATAGCTTCTATCAAAACTGGATTTTATAGACATGTTTTGCAAGTAAACATAACTTTCAATTGTTTATCAATTTGTTATGATGAACTTGGCTCTCCTTCTGGCACATTTCAGTTCCTGAGACGCAAAAGTGTGTTGCGGCATACCCATTTAGTTATGCTGATGGTGTCAAATGGAAAACCGAAATCACTGCCTATGGGGATGGGTTTTCATTTTTTTTATGATTAAACAGGCAAACGAGCAAGCGGCGCACCTGATGTTAAGTGGTTACCGTCGCCCACGTACACCTGCAACACCAGAGGAGCTGCAGGTACGTTACATGCCTTTAAGGATATTTGGGCGATGGGAGGGATAGGGAGGGGGTCAGTGGAAGAAGGGCGTGGGCCGCCACCTCACTCACCGAGATGCAGAAGCACGTGACGCCTCTACTTCACGCCGGTATTCTGCGAGGTCGTGGTACTAACCCGGTCAGGCCGGCCCATTCGAGGAGCAGCTATTCACCGCTTGGCTCTACCACGTTAAAACGTATACACTGTACTGAGTACACTGCTGTTGGGTGGCAGAAGTAAGTATGCTGTTAAGTAGGTACTAACCTCATACTTATTTCTGCTAGACGAACTAGTAAAATATACTTAAAAAAATATTTCTCCTTACACCTCTTGGATAAGCACTAACTCTTAAAGAAAAAATATCTATCACACCCGAATATTTCTGTCTGAAATAAATATTAAGATCGAGTACAAACATTGTCAGCTTTATTTTGTCGTATTACACATGTATTCAGGCAATCCATCGTATATGTAAATAGTTTCATCGACTTAAATATAAATATATAAATATTTACTAAGCATTGTTCTAAAAACATATTTATCGTTACCAACGAATCAATAACGAACGGGAATTCATAAAAAAGTGGAGTAAAGTTTCTCGTGAGAGATTGTTAGGAAACATATTTAATTGGGGCTCTTGAGAATCTGTTAACGGTGCGCTAATGGGTTTTTCGCAGTTTCTCTCCACCATTATACGTCATAATCTTTAATGATCCTAAGAGACTTGAAATACAAAACCAATGACAAGGCTGATATGTATACTATATCTTCAATACAAACGAACCTTGTTTATCTTCGAATTAATTAAAGATAGAGATAAAAAAAAACTTTCACACCCTTGTAACCATTTATATTACATATATCTCATCAAAACAAACCCAATGTGATCGTTTTTCATCACCTTTCGGTTTCATAAGTAGGTTCGGGTTAATATTTAATCTCAGCGAAACATATTAAGAATGTTCGATTTTTTATTGTTTCATCCCAAACTTGGTATATTTAAAAGTAACAATGTGGAGTTTCGAAATCTACCGCCCGGCTTCATCATGAAACCGGCTTGAAGGTAAGACAATGTTGATGAAGATGATAATTTTCCTGGCCAATTTCAACCTTCAGAATAATAATATTATGGAATAATTGAATCTTCAAGAACGCACTGCAGCTATCGGAAGATCAACAAATAGATGGGCGATGGGAATGTAGAGTAAAAAGAAATTATATAATACGATGTGATGTGAGCAAAGTAAGTTAATTGGTATCTGACAAGCGAGATATTAGACTATTAAAAGGGTGGTTTTTTCAGTTTATTAATAGTGCATTGCTGAATCTTTTAGGATTTCCAAGGGGCCTCTGCTAATTCAGAACCAATATTCTTGCATCATAAATTTTCTGACGTAGTCACCACATTGAATTCATTCACCATCATCATTATCTCATCATCTCTTTGTTACAAATCCACTGCTGAACATGACCACAAAGTACCCGAGCTATCTTTTTGTTCTTTTTTCCACTCACTGTAGGAATTTCTCTTTATTTTATTAATTATTTGTTGTTCATATAAAATGCACTATGAACGCAGTGAAACTCAGCCAAACGCTTAGCCACTACGCCACCGAGCATCCATCGATTTCCCAAAACACTGTGCAGGTCGTCACTTCACTTGGGCGGGGACGACTGCGTTCCACTGCGTTTGTCTGTACGATGAGGGCGCTCGAGAACCTTTCTTCCCCAACGATTGTCAGTTCTGCGATCTGTGTGGCCGGCCCGTTGTCACTTCAGTTACTATTTTCATTAAGTACGAAAAAATCCAAGAAGAACGTGAGCCTTTTTTAGTAAATATCCCATATGAAAAACAACTTTCTAAATTACATTACTGAACAATATAAAATTTATCAAAGAGCTTTAAGCCCTTTGACTAAATATCATACGAAGTAACAATTATGTAAAACAGACAAGTAGGCGCATACATGACATATTTTTCAGATTGTAATTTTTTGATTATTCTCTTAATTAATAAAATATTTAGCATAGGTGTATTGTTCCTCCATTGTATATCCAATGGGATCAAACGGGGGAACCATCGTTTTTAATTGTGACATAAATTTGCGGGATTACCATTTTTTTATTCAAAGTGTCACATCTTTAGTGTCTAGGTTTAATTCTCATTTTATTTGTTCTAATTTTACCTTTATTATTTCTTGAACAAAATTATCGCTTAGAAGAATTGGAATAAAAAACACTGTTCTTTCATCGCCATCATCGACTTCTATTTAGTACACTGCCAAATATGTTATTCTAAACTTAAACTAGTGATCACAAGACTTTCACCAACTTTTTTTCTAAATACTTCGCTCCTTGGATGGAACTGTGGATATTTTAAGTATGACGTATTCGAGTCGAGGCAACATTCTTGTGACAAAAAGTTTTTTTTCCGCGTAGGGTAAGGGTGCACGTCACCTACCTGAAGAAGTCCTTGATGGCAGTGACTAGTTATGTCGGGATCGGAAATAAGTGCCGGACCAACTACAACACCCACGGAGTTCGATATACGCTGGTGGCCTGGTGGCATTGACAAGTTAGCCGGAAGAGACTCGTGAACAAAAGGCCCGTAAGTACACAGATAAATCACTCACACATAGCTATATATTATTACGTGGCGTTTTCACACGTGTAGGCACTACAAAACGCCATTTAATCATTTTGTTTTCATATTGACAATAGTTTTTCCAACACTGCAGACGAATAAACAATTTTTTTTTATCACTTGTTTTTATATAAACATCTTATTTTTTTATCTAAGCATTCTCTACCACCCATATATAGATAGACCAGACCCATAGATAGGGCAGACCTGCCTCCCTACTGTAACTATGTAGGCAGAGATAACAGACTTTGATTTTGCTCAGCAGCCATGTTTGCTTCCGCAACCTACTCTACTCTTTGCCTCTCCGGCAGAAAGAATGTGACCAGTAGCAAGCCTCGTCGCCGAGTATACTCTAAGAGATTGCCATGAAAGTTTCAAGTGATTTGCCATAGTTGTCTCTTACAACACCTACGGGAAGAATGGGTGATACAGATTGTGGCAAACACGCTGCAAAGATTTAAGTCATTCGAATAAAGAATATCGTTTCCGAGACAAAATATTGTGTTTATAGGTTACGTATTACATCGTAGGCGTGCGAATAATTTGCCGACAATATTATTATCACAATGGTGAAATAAATGTTAAGTAATCTATGACTAATGACATTGAACCATGATAATGTCGATATTATATCACTTTTAGTTTGAAGGATGAGTCTGAATCATTACTCATTAAGAACCTCCGCATAAACCTAATGAAATATTCATGTAAATAATGAGGAGCAATATGGTAATCCCGAGCTTAACTTCATAGTATTTTTTTTTCATTTGGGTCAGGTGCGTAAATTTAACAATATTAAAGAAATGAAGGCATCAAAAATTCGAATTCAAATGAAAATGCAAGACATTTTAGAAGATGACTGAAATGAGGCTAAAGATAATTAATGTTTTGGAAATTATTATAAGCGATGTGTTATATTTGGATTACTATACTTGTATTTATAATAACTAGTATTGTAGTAACATATTTATAAATTATTTACTTGTTTTTCAGATAATCAGATGCTTTCTTCTTATTGGTTAAAGCGTTTTGAATGGAAAAATCATGTTTGCATGTACTTAATTTTAACAGCCTTGATTTTTCTTTTTGTGTAACTTTCGAGTGATATATTTTATTCCTCTTCTCTTTTCGATTGTCACGTATATATATATATATATACGACCAGGGATATAATGTTATATATATGGTAGCTGAAGGTGTGATCAAAAAAGGCAACCTGTAATAACCCGTAGAAATTTTCATAGTACGATTATGGATTTATACGCAGAATGTATTTGTGATTAGTGCCATCTTTCGAATTGATTTCGTGGATGATTGTCTCCCATTTTTGAGCTTTTCATGTGGTGATATAGATATCGCCCTTAAATATAATGACTTCCATAATGATGTATTTAGACAAAGTGACAACAATAGCGTGTAAAAGTTCTAAATTAATCTTATTTAAGTTTACACTATGGGTATGAAAGACAATCCTACAACAGAGAGATTCGGTTCAGAAATAATTATAACTCCTTAGATGCTAGAAGTGACCATACCTCTAATATACATATTTTGAAACGATGTATACTATACATGTTAAACTTAACTACTTAATTTGAAGCAAAAAATTCAAAGCACTTCTCATTAACTTTACGTATGTTACGAGAAGCGCTTTGAGTCTTTAACAGCATATCAGCAGAGGTTCGCTCGTTTAATTTTTTTTTATCGGGGACAGTATAAGTAAAGATGCAGTGCGAAACTAAAGTGTGCGCACTGACCACCAGGCTTCCATGGCTGGGATGGTATGAGCTATTTAAATTTTAAAATCAATAATCGTAATTATAATAATAAAATGAGACTGCGGGTATTTTTAAACTGCTACCACGTGGTAAATTCGTACCTATAATTTATGATATAGTTATATGTAATTTATGATATATATTGTACAAGTAAGGTCATATGATAATATACATTTAGAAATGTGTGTTCATTTAAAATTCAAATCTAGAATAATTTATGAAAGCAATGATTTATTCCTCAAAAGATTATTTTTATTATACTATTAGAATTTATTTTCGGCTTCAGAGAAGGGTTAAAATAATTTATTAAATTGTACGCGTTTAAATATGTCATGTTGCATCTAGCCTATTATTTTAATTTAGTAGTCGATACTGTGATAAGGCCGGCCGCGTGGTGCCGGCGTAAGAACCAGCTATCCCATTCTTTGCCGTGGCTGTCGTAAGAGGCGATTAAGGAAAAAGTCTTGAAAATCGAAATAGTTTTTTTTTTATGGGAAAGGCGGCAAACGAGCAGGCAGTGCAGCACCTGATGGTAAGTGATTTACCGTCGCCCACGTACATCTGCAACACCGGAGAAGCTGCAAGTGCGTTGCCGGCCTTTAAAGATATTTGGGAGATGAGAGGGAGGATGAGGAAAGGAATGGGGAGAGGGAGTGGGCCTCCGGTTACCTCACTCACCGAACGAAACGGAGAAGCACGAGATGCCTCTACTTCTCCTCGGTATTCTGCGAGGTCGTGGTACTAATTCGGTTGAGCCGGCCCATTCAAGCCGGCGCTTGGCTTTATCACGTTTAAAAGCTGATGACGCATTACTCATCTCGTAAAATACCAGACCGAAATTAAGCAGACCGATGACATGCAGCAGCGTCTAAGGTGCGAGATGTCTAGTACTCCGATCGCCAATCCTCTGGCCGATTATGGCAATTCTTCCTGGTGAGAGACCTATGTCATGCAGTGGACTATTTACAGGTCGGTAAGGAAGGTAAGGTTACTATAGACTTATTTGACTGTACACAATCGAAGGTATTGTGTATTGTGTTAAGTTGTTTCATAAAAGTGGTAAACAAGATCAGGGATCATATGAGGGAAGGAATTGTAGATGATGCTATTAGATATACCTGCCCGTTGCAACTTTTTGATCAAGGCGTCGATAAAAATAAGTAAATATAATATGTTAGCTAGACACACTTTTCTATAAGGTTTACTGCAGGACAGGCCCTTCCTAAAGCGCCATCTTCATACCATGCATGGCAGCTTAAGGCCCCTTCTCTTCCCAGGGACCACTCCCTCTGGGTAGGTACCATCCTCATACTCTTGTGCCAGTTACAGGTCTCACGGTTAAGTGTTTCCAAAATGATTAATAAACATTATTATTATTCAGCCGGAGTACGATCCAGCGAATCATTGCGTGAGTCTACGCGTCATTGTCGATAAATTATTCAGAAGATAACGCTCGATATACATTTTTCCCAGTGTTACGCATAATACACAAAATTACGCTTTATTTATCTTCCAACGCCGCCGTCCAAACAATCTTGCTGCAATAAATCATCAAACGAGACATTTTAAAGCCCCGTCGCGGCTATGGAAGGCAGTGTAGTAATAAAAACACATCAACATCGCCGTTTACACAGAGACGATAATAAGATTTAAGGATGTGAAAAAATTTTTAATGTGTCACTCAATTTTTTTAAATAAGGTAACACATTAAAAGGCATATATGAGAAATTGCATGAACTTAATGCAGTAAGGTATCGGCGTAAGAAAAGATCACCTCCGTTCTACCCGCCTAGAAAATCGCAATGGTCACAGTCAAATGGCGGGATAGCCATGTTGAAAAATGCCAGATCGCAATTAAGCAGACCGATGAAGCCTCTCTGGACAGGTGGAAAATCCACCCGGATATCGCAAATCCCATAGACTAAATGAGAAGCATCTCTAGTGTGAGGGTACTGGGACTGCGTTTATCAACCTGCCCAGCTTGGTCGGTATGGTTACATTTTTTATTGCTTTTGTGGACGATTACATACGAAGACTTATGCCCATCTGTGGACTTGCACATAATAATGAAAAAAAAAAAATCGAGACCATCTACGTGAACTACGAAATAAACGAACGAGTGGGTGTCTACCATTTTGAACAATTAGTTCGATGAAACGTAAAAATGGAAATGCATATTGTTAATTCTGTGTATCATAAATTGAGACTTTGATTTTCTGTTATTTGAGTTCTATGAAAATGTAATTCAATAAACAGTTATTCAAAACCAAACATAAAATTTTTCCAAGAATTTGATTATACGTTGTTTGTCTACTTGATAAGATATGTTTTTTAAAATTATAACAATCAATCACTTAAATGATCGTGTTAAGATAATATAGTCTATAATATTATATATTTTTGATGACACAAGACTTTAAAACAAAACGTTTCGACAATAATGAAAGACACCCACATTGCTACTCTTTAACATTCGTGGCTGTGCTCAACGTTGTGTTTCACGTCGAAGCAGCCATGATTTTGACAAATAGAGACGAGGCCGTGGGCGAGGCGATCGTCGAGGTAAAGGCTGTTTGTGCTTAGTGAATACCGTTTTTCATATAAGAATTGTCAACCATGAGTAGTACCACCAAAAGCCGTAAATTCTCGTGGGGCTAGTGCTGCGTGTGGAAAGTCAGTGAAAGCGAAAATGTAACTTGCCACTGCTGCAGCGTCGACTTCGAGGTTGTGTTACTTAGAGAGTCGCAAGGCAATGTTGATGGATTATAAGTTTTAAACATAACGTAAAATTACTAATCCCTAAAATACGACTTCATACAGCGTAAATAATATGTTAACCAAATGTTTCCTATAACTTCAGAGATAAGTTGTGTTATTTTACTAAAGTTGACTTATGTTGTTTTTCTGCCTGATTTGTACCATAGCGTGTAGTAAAAATTGTAGTTAAATATGATTATATAAATTACAAAAATCAATACAAATGTCAACGTCACAAATTCATAAAAACGCATACATAAGAATTGTCCATTTATTGTATACATATGTTCCCAGTGTGTTTTTCTTGGACTAAGACATTTTAATAGGCTTACTTGTAAATAAAGTCGTCCTTAAATTAAAGCGAGTTACTTCATTAAATAGTTAAATTACAAATCGACGATATTTCATGTACATATGTATATTTTCGCAAATAAATTGATCATATCTCAAACAATGTGACGTCGCCCTAAAGCATCTATTTTTAAGAATAAACGTATTATAAAGTGGTGTTGTTTATTTTATGTATTTAGATAAATTAAAGAACGGAGTAGTTGATGGTATAATACTCAGGTACACGATCAGGCTTGACAATCTAAAAAGGCTTTTCCGATTGCTCAGCTCGACATCCGGGGCTTTGTTATATGGTGCGGGACACACTATACAAGTTATATTAAAACCAAAATAAGATTGAAACTCATACCAGTAAAGAATTATTGATGAAAAAAAAAAACAAACATATTTTAATCGTTTTATCAATACAAATACAAAGGTAAAGTAAAGTAAGTAAACTGTAAATGCCCACGGCAAAGACCTTCTTCTCAATTATATGAGAGGGTTTTGGAGCTGGGAAGGATCCGCCACGTTGCTCCAATGCGGTTTGGCGGATTTCACATCTCCAGGAAATAGTATTTTTATTATTTCTCTGACATGCAGGTACCCTCACGATGTTTTCCTTCAGAGCACGTGATAAATTCAGCACTTAAAATAGCTTTTATCAATTTTAGTGGCGCCGGCACTAGGCAGCGAACCCAGGCCATTCGTGCTAGCTGAACTTAAAGTGGACTCTCAATTGTTACAGATAAAATATAATCAATGTAAATTATAAAATTTTAATGTTTATTGTTTACATTTGAATTTAAACTATTATTTACGGATTTTATCCCAATTAATTTTCTTTTCCCGATGCGTCGAGTGCTTTACAGCAGCCGAGATGTTAGACCTGTCCAGTGATTTCCACAAAGTGAAAATACACTTTCGGTCGTTCGCATTTCAAGGTGCAATGGAAGTTACCACGTGAAATATTTATTAAAAAAACTCTGACTGTTTTATATTCAAAAGAAATTGTTTATAAAAACTCAATTTTTCTCTTCTATTAATGATGTTAAGAAATCTCTAATAACATATTACTCACTGTAAAAGTTATCCATATCCATACGATCAATCAGTCCTCAATATTGCCCGGTGATTATTGGCAGAGAACTCAAAATTATTTTCACAAGTTAATCTAACCAATTTATCGTCAATCCGTAGTTTAAATTGATTCTTATTCTTTTTTAGCCTACTTACGTCCACTGTTGAATTTAGGCTTTTCAAGAAAGTACCAACATGCCAAGCGAAAGCCAGCATGCATTTCATTAAAGGTTGGCTTTTATTCGTCATGCAGGGACAAAAGGTGGACGATATTCCAGTAACTTTTAGGTTTTGTTTTTCCATCAATCTTTTCTAAAGGTAAGCTGGATTCAGCAACGCTGCTAGGATTTCAATTCGAGAGTGGTTTGTAGAATCACTAAGTTTAGTTAAAGTTTGTAAGAGCCTTGGTAGCCTAGTGGTCAGGGCGTTAATTTTAGTTATAAAGAGCGCGAGTGACCTGGGCCCGATCCCCGTTGCGGGCACCACTAAAATTGTTAATAGCAAGTTTAAGTGCTGTGTTTACCACCTCCTCAGCGGCGAAGAAACCTGCATGTCTGAGAAATAATAAATAATTTCGAGGTTATGTGAAGCCCGCCAACCCGTACTGGAGCTGCATGACGGGTCCTTCCCGGCTCCCAAACCCTCTCTGATACTCGTATTTTGAGAACGAGGCTTTGCCCAGCAGTGGGCACTTACAGGCTGCTTTTTTGTAGAATCAATGTACCAGTTATATTTAATACGTAGAATGTTGTAATTAAAATCACCATAAGGCTGTACAGAGCTTCGTGGCATGGTTTTTTTTATTGTTTAATAATGACATATTCCCTAAAATAGGATATTTTCTTTTATTTCAATAAACCGCTCAACCAGTTAACCGAGAAATAAATCAAAGAACTACGAGCAGTAAAGCCTTGCAGATATTGTTGGAGGAAGAAAAATCATAAAAACACCATTACATGGCCATTAGCGGATCCGCGACAGCAATATTCCAAGTCGAGAAAATTGATGTTTCCTTTAAATGTTTTTTGACTTCTGTGATTTTGTAATGCGTAGAAAAATCTATTAAATTTATATGAAATAAACTTATATCCTATTTTATTATTACCTTTTGCGAATAAACAATAAAAATGGGATAATTTTGTTTTCCTCAAATGCATCAACTAATTATTTTTGGAATATTTTTGATAATTAAAGTAAAGTGGCAGGCTGTTTATGCTTCTCTATCCATAGTGTAACACTGACCAATTAAAGTTTTGG
Source organism: Bhutanitis thaidina (assembly GCA_029286595.1). NCBI lineage: Eukaryota > Metazoa > Arthropoda > Insecta > Lepidoptera > Papilionidae > Bhutanitis > Bhutanitis thaidina. The sequence goes on along the minus strand of JAGSMS010000009.1, from coordinate 4,067,448 downwards.
GTATACAGATTTAGTTTCGCTTGAGTTTTATTACTAGTATAGATTATTAACAAAAAGTTAGCTTCTACATTTACCAATTTTGTTACACTTGTATGTATAATAAATGTATTACAGAATTTTTATTTTACAAACTAAACAATAATCCAAAACAGTGTATTGTAGGTTTACGTGAACCATTTATGTTCGAACAGAATGAGAACAGTAATCCACGACAATAGTTTATTTATGTTCAAAAGTATTTCGCGGCATTCAGTTTTCGTTAAAATAAATATTTGACAAACCATTTCGGGCTCAGTCTGTAAACAGATGCTTTCACTGTACATCACTGTACACATACACATGTATACAAAATTAAAATGAAAATAAGATTAATTTGTAGAAAATGTACCAATTCAACGCTGCTCTGTTTAACCTAAATCTTAATGAAAGTAAACCAGATTTTTTGCTTAACTTCACATAGAATAGTCATTTCAAGCTTTGATTCAAATGACAATGTGTTCATTTTCTTACGTTACTCATAGTAATATTATTTTTTTATTATCAAGGCAAACGAAAGAGTTAAGAAAAGTTGCAGATTCGTTCCTGCCACTCGACTATTGTCGGCGATTCTCTCCGCATAACAAGTTCGTAGGCTTAGTTGGAGTGGTTAATATGAATGAAGTTAATAGCATTATTAGTTTTAAAAAAATGGAACATTAACATACCTGGAGTCTGACAGAAACACAAACGTGAACACATCTCTCTGTAATAAAATAATTACAGTGTTTTTTTTTATGGGGAAAGGCGGCAAACGTTCACCTGATGGTAACTGATTACCGTCGCTCACGTACATCTGCAACACCAGAGGTGCTGCATATGCCTTACCAGCCTTTAAGTATTTGGTAGATGGGAGGAAGGATGAGGAGGGGGATGGGGAGAGGGAATCAACCGGTTACCTTACTCACCGAACGAAACGCAGAAGCACAAGACCCTTCTACTTCACGCCGGTATTCTGCGAGGCCGTGGTACCAACCCGGTCGAGCTGGCCCATTCGAGCAGCAGCTAAAATGATGCGAATTTATCGCATTTAAACTCCTTTTAAATGCTTTACAGCAGCCGAAAAGTCGAGATTAAAAAAAAATTAAACGCGAGAAAGTCCGTAAATATTAGTTTAATTTAAAATATTTTTAAATTTTTATATACCATATATAATACCAACTGATCTAAGCTTCATAGTGAATAACGTACTGAAAATAAAAATGAAATAGAACCAAAAGATAATAATTTTGAAGGCCACAACGTAAAAGTTTAATGATATTTCTTGTGATCAGATAATTATGTATTTTGTAGAAGACAAACATACGATTTTTAAATATAACTGCCCTAGCTTAGAAAAATATCTAAATAAAGTTTTTATTCACAAAGTCGTTGTATTGACGCCATTCGTTAAAATATTTTTTTAAAAAGTCTAACACAAATAAATTAGCTTAAGTTTTCTTCTTCGAATTAAACTTGTCAAAGAAAATAATTCTATTACATTACAATGCATAATTTTATAAACAATATAAGATCGTTGTCGATGAACTTTTAAACTTGTACCTTCTTTCTATTCCAATGGTTATACTTATTATCTGAACGAGAAACGATCCATGTGTCATGTTATGTACCAGAAGCAACACCATCAATTTCGAGTGCAGTTTTTTTTCTAAACTTTTACACATGTAAAACCTTGTCCGAAATTCTCTTTCTTTTCATTATGCGCTAAAAATGACACTAGGCTTTAAAATCTACCTCTTAAAGATAATTGAAACAGTTGAGCTGTTTATCATAAAATATTTTTTATGGACAAAAAGAACGCGTATTAACATCGATATTTAATATAAGTAATAGTACGTTACGTTACCTTTGTCTATTCGTAGTCTTTGTATATGATATTATGATGATTATATATGACGTAGTATATGATACATAGTCTATGAAACTATATATTGCCTAGTAATTATTACGTTTTGTCAAGAGATCTGAAAAATCACTGATTAAGGAAAGATTAGCTTAGGTAATATAATGCGTGGGTTTTCTAGAATATTCTTCTCGTTGTCATTTGACTGCGGCATTGTTAAAAAGTTGAAAAAAAAATTGTCTCCTATTTTTGCTTCTCAAACTGGTAATGAATCAATGCAACATTTTATATTTATCTGACATTACAAGTTAGCATTTATCTAATGATTTCCAATCCTTTGGTTTTTACCATTGAAGTTTTAATATAGTATTTAAATAGAATAATTAAAGTTTTGTTTTTTATTGGATTAGGGTGACAAATGAGCTAACAGGCAAACTGGTAACATGGTAAGTGGCTACTGCAGCGCCTGGACACCTGCAATGATTCTATCTTTCAAACTTGAACCCAACAGTGTTCACACTGCTGATCGGCGGTAGTTAATATAAGGTTAAGAAGGTGGTTCTACCCAAAATAGATGGGAAAGGACCAACAAGGAAGATATTTTTTTTTAATTCACGATTCTGCCAAATAATTTAAATATAATTTAAAAATACTACATTTTAAGCTTATAGAAAATTCTGTTAATAATTTTGCAATATTTTTTTCTGAAATTTTGAAAAACGTAGATTTTGTTTTAAAGAATAAGAATTAATAAAGCAGCTTTGGAACGCCTGAGCTTAGATATTGCATAAATAGTTCCGACAGAGCAGTTGTAAAAGCTCCGGGGAAAAAGAAGACGAAGGTGAAAAAAATTAAGACAAAAAAAGGCGGAGAAAACGTCTTTGCAGATAGAAAAGAATCGGCTTAAAAGTAACAAGAGAATACGTCTTTACTTAAGATAAAAAAGGTCAACATCGTCAAACAACCGTGGTAATACAAAGTACGACGGACACATAAGACTACCATTTCGGCGATAGGCGAATCGTACATTATAAATGAACGTACGATTGTCATAAATTAAGTTTGATAGACCGGCATTACACTCCGTTTGTGCCTTTTTTTTAAAAAGATTAACGATTATATTTGGCGCGTAAAATATTCAAATATAATATTCAAGTCCTTAATGCGCTCAAAATTTACGTCCATTTCAATGTTATTTGAATAGGAAACTTATTTGCGTTGGAAATGTTAATTAACTATAAATTGAAAATTTTCAATTGATATTTCCCTGATAAATGTATTTTGCTATTGATATTTAATATAATGGCGAAAGTATTCAAAATGATGATTGATAATATTTAGTACCGATCATTAAATATTTGTGACATGTCAATATTTATAGTTGACAATCATACTAAGAATATACTTTATTTAGCCACGACGATTGATTTTTTCAAATGAAAATTACAATTTATAGTTTTATTAAATTATTATTTTTATTCATTAAATACCATATTTTATGGTTATGACTTGGTACGTGCTGAAAAATAATAACCAATTTAATTAACAAGTGTTTAAATAACAAATTAACGTTGAAATTATACTATTTTAACAGAATTAATCGCGTTTAATTTTAGCGTTAATATATCCCGACGTTTCGGGTATCGGGTGATTCGAAATGCCTACAAATATCTACTTTAGGGTATTTGTCAATGGGATATTTCTGCAAAACGCCTCCAGCTTCAGGGCACAGGGGAAAGTCCTACGGTGGGGTAACGTAAAGGTATTGAATTGTCTTTATCTTACCAAATCGTTGATCGATGATCGAACGATCCATGTAAAGCTGATTCGATAATCCCGGAGATAGATGCAGTATTAGAAAAGCAAAACGTGGTATAGCCACACAACTAGGTTCTATAACTTATGTTTTGCAAAATATTGACTTCGGTGGGTATTCGAATGCCAAACCCACGGCTCATTGTCAGATTTTTTTAATACTCTGTAGGTAACTAATATATATCAAAAAAAAAACATTATGTTAGGTAAATTTTTATCTAATTTAACAATATTTTCATGCTAAAAAATCCATAACACAACGAACTATTCCTCTGTAACATGAACAAGCTACAACTTTTAGCAGCTACAAAGTTTAAGCATCGTTACGCCTGCAAATGACTGCCTAATTGGTAAACGAAAAACGCCCCACATCCCGCTCGCTTGTTGCAAAATATTTTAGTGAAAATTACGTGCTTTACCTGTAGTCTGAACAAAATGAAAGTTTGGTTTGAAAGCAGTAAAACTCGAATATGACTCTATTTGTTGATTAGTTATAGTAGAAATATGTGTAATGGTACGGCGCATAGTACACAATACAAAGTTAATTGAATTAATGAATATCTGTGTCCAAGTTTATTAAATTTGTAAGAATTTTTCTTCGATGGCGGGACAATACTAAGCATACTTATAATGGGCATCAGCGTATAAGTTACAAGGTGTCTAGTACTGCGCGTATCGCCAATCCGTTTGCCGAGCGTGATGATTATGTCAAATCCTTTTTGTAGAATAGACCATTTTTTATACGTGCGGAAATACCTAGTTAGGTCCGCAGTTCCACCAGTGAACGAATAATTACAGCCAGTGTCTGTCAAAGACCGACATTTCACTTTAACGATGACAAGACACTCTGTCATCGTTAAAAACCTGAAATGTCCGTTGGGCCTCGGCCTTAACGGTGTAAACAACGGGAAAATAAAATCACTGTCCACGCCTTTATAGTAGTTAGTAGTTTCAACGTGCTCCTCTGCACCAGATGCCTCTGCTGCTTCTTCTCGGAAAAGAACTTTCATTTCTTCTTCGTCTTTCTAGCCAGGAAAGAGACAGACGTTAAAGGGATGCCTTTAACGTCTAACAGACCTCGCAATATTGCATAGGATTTTGAAATTACCGCTCAATAATTCTCCGCCTTGCCGTGTGGAAACGGTGGAAAGGTGTGTAATCTGCCACCCCCTTTCTTCCCGTGGGTTTCGTAAGAGACGACTAAGGGAAAGGCATTGAAAGTTCCAATGGCTACCGACATATGGCGGGATTATAAATACCAGATCAAAATTAAGCAGACCGATGACGGGCAGCACCGTCAGAGGCGCCAACTCGCTTGACAAGTGAGGGACTATTGGTAAATATTATGGGAAAATCTTATCTATTTACAGGCTGTTAAGATAACAAGATAAGATAAACACTCTATGTAGGTTTTTATTGTTCTAGGTTGTACATATCAATTTCTCCAATTGTCAACCTTAACTGATCGGTGCTCACTAACAGAGGAGACTGTGAAGAGTGATTGACGGCGGAATATGCGTCCGAATTTTTCGAACCCTATTCCTGCAGACTAGTGATGGGGAGTAGCGTCACTGGTGCTAGAGTACCGGCACTGGGCTCATTAACCGGTATATCCTACGAGGTGAGTACGAGCACAACTTGCATGGTTGGCGTGACTGTGCTTTTGTTAGAGATTTAATGGAAATTCTTATGTCCAGCGAGGGACTAATTTAGATAGAAAGGTAAAGAAAAACTTCTCACTGTACTGTACTCTGTAACATAGTTGACTATTACTTGTAGCCTAGAGGACAGGGAGTTCGGTTTAATTTCATAGTATCCGTGTGACCTGGGTTCGAATCCCGGCACCACTAAATTGATAATAGCCTGTATCATCGGATACACATATGCTACCGATGTGATTGTGATTGAAGTAAGGTTCAGATGCAGTGTCAGAGACATAGAACACAACCAGACCCGAAAACCAATAATTTAGGTTTTTGCATAAGTATTGGCTTCGGCTGGGATTCGAATCCACGATCCATGACTCAGCAGTCATGTATACTAACCACTAAGGCATGCGATCACCACATTGCACAGGTAATTAATTAACGACATGTTTTTCCAATTAAAAAACTATTTCTGAAAACTATAGAATATTATACAATGAATAGGCAATCAAGCCGAGAGTTAAATTGTTCTGAAGCCATAGTCGATTAGCAATGAAGCCCTCGGGAAAAGAGAAAATATTGGACTGTAAAATGCTGACAATAAATCTGTACAATAAATCGTCATGACTTTTTGCGTAGGATTTGAAATTTTCAATGACGAGTGACCTGTAAATAACAAAATAACGCACCTACAAATTTTTCTTTAGAGATATAGAGAAAATGTACGATTTAATTCAATTGTTTATTTTAAACAAAGGGTCAATTAAGTTATTATCGAAAAAATATAACCAGAGGCTTGACATTGTTTTAATATCGTCAATCACACGCGTCTTTCAGTCCCAAACTAGGATTGTATCTTGGTAACGAGAAGGTGGAATAAAAAATGGATATATACATATGGAAAAAAAATATGTCACATATATTACAAGTCGTGATTCAATCATAGAATTGTTCAATTTTTTTTTATGGTATAGGGGACAAACTAGCCCCTCACCTGATGCTCTGATTACCGTCGCCCACGTACATCTACACCAGAGGAGATGCAGTTCGTAGCCGCCGCTTAAATCCAATTTGGGGGATTGAACAGATGATAGGGAGAGGAGTTGGGGAGGAGGGAGTGGGTCTCCGAAGTTATCACTCACCGTACGAAACGCAGAAGTCGCCGTATTCTGCGAGGTCGTGGTACTACCCCGGTCGAGCCGGCCGATTCGAGCAGCAGTGAAAGGTGGTAATTGTGGTATTTCATGAAATCGCGAACTACCAGTAACAAGTGCTGGCCAAGTCGTTTGACCAAATTCAATGGACATTACTGGTTTTCAAAATAATAGAAACTGCCGATAAGTAAAATTCAAGAAGACTAATGACGTATAATTCCAGAGTCCGATCCAGACGATAAATAGTATTAAACTTTTAGACAAAGTTAATTCATTTATGCAGTCTAATTATTTTTGCCGAGTAGGAGGCTTCCGGCTTCCGGCGTACCTATCTAAGATGGAGAAGAGACGTTATCTCCCGAGGAGGGGCCGCCATGGAACGGCGATGGTGATGTCGCGGATGTCTCCGAAAGCGTTACCGTGGCTCTGCCGATTAGTGGCAAAGGTTTTGGTCGATGCAAGCGCGACATAACCCGTTCTTGCCCCCGCAAGGGAGGGTAAGAGGGACAGAAAAAACATGTCCAAACTATGTTTAACTTAAAAAAAAACTTTATAAACAACGCAATTCATCATTATTATTTTTTAAGATCGTATTTTGTGCCCCGACTAAACGCATATGATTCTAATTTAGAAGCAAAACCTATTTTTATTCTCTATAATGAGGATTACTTAAAACTTAAAGGATTAATTTAGGTTAATTCTTAATTTTGCACTTACAAAAACAAAACAACAAATAAATTCTTAATAATTTTAATTACAATTTTATGGACATCCCGGGCCAAAAGTGGAAGTGGTGGCCAGGGCTAGTTGGCCATTTCATGAAATGTTCAGGCACTTCCTAATGTAATAAACTCGGGCAACGACATATCGTGACGGGTACAAACATTTACATTTATCGTTCTATCGTTTCAACAAGTCAAGAATTATAATAATTTAAAAAAGGAACTTTAATAATGCAGCGATGGACCTTGTAGGTTTTTTTTAATAAATTGGTTATTGAATAGAAGGAGCGCTTGTTTCACCATAGACTAAAACATATGTTTGATGTATTATTATATACTTATTATCATCAGCGACTAGATAAGATATTTTATTGAATAATTTTCGAATTCGGTATCGTTTTCTATGCAATTGTGTGCTTCGTTTGCTTTCTTTTACTCTACTCCGGCGAAAATTTAATGCAACCTTTCGTTTACGTTGTCTTTTTTATTATTAATTTGTGTAATTATTAAATAACAATTTCTCCAGGCTTTTAACCCTAAGAGTTGACTGCTAAGTATTTATAAATTAAAATCTTCTCTTTTAAGAATAGTTCTTCTCAAGCCTTTACAGGTTAGAAGTTTTTTAAGTGTTTTTTTTTTAATTTTCTAGTTTAGTATTTATTAGGCCACCGTCAAAATTTAATGAAGATTAACCGATGATTTTTTCTTTCGTACACTAGAGGGCTCGAGAACATAAATACTATTCTATGATATAATATCTGATATATGAAGCGATCCATTAGATTTCTCAATAAACAACTCCGTATTTTTATAGTTAATACGATAAGTAGTTAGTAGGTTTAGTCAATGCAAAATTCGAATATTGTTCACGCGTGAACTGGAACGTCGTCGCAGGCGGTGGCGGTTACAGTCCCCACTACTAATTGGTTCGACGTCTTCGATCGATCGACCTGCAAGAAATAAAACTTTAAATAATACATTATATCATAAAGTCCACATGTTTTATTTCTCATGCTGAACTAGGCATCCGATAATATTAAAAAAATATTGCCCTACTAGAAATTATCGGGTATCGTTGGTGCGTTGCCAGGCATATATTTCACGTGTATAAAGACCCTGACCCGGAATAACTGACGATGATTATGATGATGGCGATAATTCCCGAATACTATCGGCGATTGTAAACCGAACAGGATACCTATGTAGTGCAGCAAGCGAACGATCAAACACAGATGCACACATTAGTGTAAATCGTATCCGATGTAATGCTTATGGGATTAAACTGGTAGAAAGATGTTGTGTCAGAGACTTACTTACCTATTTTTATTTAATAGAATAAATTTATGAAGTTCGTTACGTCGTCTTCTACACAAGCAGTACAGCAATCCTTGAATATTTTTTTCTAAATCTTTCAAATAGCAATGATTTCACTTAAACTATTGTGATTTGGAAATGTTTCGATATTTCAAGGTATTTTCGTCCCTGTTCGGATCTAACAAAACAGCCAAGGAAAAATCTTACAGTCGTTGTCTGCAAATGTTTATTTGTCTCGATATTGCGCACCCCATGACGTTTTACGCCGGCGGTCCTTATTTAGTAGTATTCGACTGGCATGTATCTTTGTATAAGATATAAAACAAACCTCTTTATAATAATAAGAAAATACCGTAATCTAATATCTAGCACATCAGGACGTTTAAAAGTTGTTTGTAATGAACGAGTTCCCAGATTCAATTGGATTGGAATTGAATGACAATGTAAAAATGTTATGTTTATAATTTTTACTGTAAAACGTCTTACAGATTACAAAATTATTATAATAAGCACATAGTGGCAAGGGTCGAGTAGAAACAGCAAATGCTACATGAGATGACGTAACAATGCATGGTGTTGTAGAAAGGTTATGAATTTAGGATGTAAAATCTGCGGGGGAGACCTATGTTCAGCAGAGATCTTGTGATAGGCTATAATGATGATTTATTTTGAATTGAGATTTTGAAACTTGACAGAAGTTTGTTGGAGAATGGGAATTTAAGTGAAACTCTAATGAACATAGTATATAGTTAAATTTAATTCATTCTGTATATGCAATTATAATGCTTATCAAACAAGGGATTGTTTTTCATTTCATCAGAAATTACTAATGCAAAGGTACCTTCTCAAGAAGCTTGGTTAAACAGCTATAAATGTGTTATTGGAATAATAAAAACAAAAATAAAATGTTTCTTTACGGTATTAAGTATAGTACTTTATTTTCTATTTTTTATCGATATTCAGCCTTTTACAGTCGCTTGTAATGAATAGTAGTTTTGTTTTAATCTTCTTTAAGTAAAATAAAGCTGAAAAATTACTATAACGTTTCATTACATCCTTGCACAAACCCTTTTGAACCTCAATCATGACTTTTATTATCAATTTGCCTGATAATGCCTGGATTGGGAAATAAAAATGTTTACAACCCAATCGCATCCGTCATCTTTGGAGTTCGCAATGTGTTAGTTGATAACACTTTCTTTATCAACATGTTTACTATGAGCTTTAAGTTTATAACCTTATTTCTGATCTCTCTGTATCTTTTCGTCAGCCTAACGAGTTGCCATATACATATTATTAAAAAGAGTCTTATCATGATGAATTACTATATAATTTGTATACGAAGTCCTTTTTAAAAATGTAACTACTCTCGATGTGGTTTTTGATGTGTCTATGAAAAGAAAAGACTGCTACTGGCATAATGCATTTTCTTATGAGAATGTCTCTATGAATCTAATCTCGAATGAATCTATCCCATTTCCTTGTGAAATTAATAAAATTTCAGTAAATTTAAATGTTTATAAAGAAACGTTTTTTGTTAAAACCAAAGTATTAAATGTTTCAGAACGATTTACCGAAATATTATTTAAGAGTCGAAACAGTTTATTAATAGTTCAGAAAGTAATGTAGAAAATGAGTTATTCTCCAGCGAAACTTTAAAATAACCTTTCTTGGAAGCATTTACGTCATAGGTTACCATTCTCTCATTGTTCGCACCTGTTCGATAAATCTCAAAATGAGCGAGCGTATCGACGCTGCTGATTTATTGCAAGATAAATGTTTTAATTTTCAGTTTCAAAACATTTTCTGTTTTGTATTAGATATACATTGAAAATCCTTAGATGGATTTTTCAGTAATGCAATCGAGCCGTACATTATTCGATTTCATACGATGTCGATTTATTAACTATTGTGGGCACCTGCCTGGGCTCGACGGTTGGTACATGCCATACTTGTTTATGTCGGCACAGTCCTAATTCATTGTGATCATTACAGATAGAACCAGTCTACTGCTAGTCATAAGCCTCACATAGTTGGGCGGAGGCGGTGCTGTCTTCATCCACTCTTTGGCCCTCCAAATCTCTCTAATCTCACAGTAACTGGCGTTTTTCACCATAAACGCGCTGCTTGTCAGTCTGATATTTTAAGTCTGGCGTTTATATGTGTGTATGTATGAATGGTTGTATTAATAAAGTTATTGCTGTATTTACTGTTATTCGAAGGAAAGTATAAAATAAAATAGGATAATTTAAAAAAACTATCAAACATCCTTTTCGTGTTGTAAATATTTCTAAGGGCTTATTATATCACTACGAGTTTAATGAACAAACTTAAAAAAAAATTACTTATTTTTAATTTCAAATATGTAACATTTATCGTGGGAAATTTATTTAATAACTTATCTGCAATTCACTCGCACGCACTTCGCATATACGCTGATGACTCCAAGTCAACTTAGAATAAATCAACAAAACAATATGTAATCAGTAGAGACTATGCCTTGTATTAAAATACCGTAAATATTGTGCAAATACAGCTCATTCGTCTTCTCCTGTCATAATATAGACTCAGGTTCTCCTAATATAGATTCGTAAATCAAATATATAATAACTAATAAATATGCCAAGAGATTGGCTTAAATAAAGGTCGCGGGTTCAATTTCCGCAGTGTTTATTGATCTGAACAACTACTTAAAACAAAATGTTTTATTCATCTTAATATATATATAATCGTTGGTGTCTGTTGATGATATTGTAACGACTGATCGATTTCACCGATTGAGATCAAACAATATATTTGTTAGTCGATACGATGGTGGATCTTAGAATCCGATAGGTGGCGCTGTAGTTGAAATATTAAGAAATCCTATATTTATGGACCAAAATGACTTATATTAAATGAAATAATAAAATGTAGTTCATTGCCACATAACAAAAAGAAAAGAAGATTATTTAACATAATATGGATTTGATTAAAAATTCACGTAGCGTTGGTTTTCAGGCTCTACCTTCTCCCTTAGATGGTATGCAAAAGTCGTAATAGTTGAGGATTCCTCGATCACCATCTAATATTTATATAATATTAAATGACGTCACTTGTTATTAAGGTATAGCGTAAAAAAGTAGTAAAATTACATTCATATTCATAATACACGTTGGTTAAGTGCGAACAAGAATATCACAAAATAGACACCCGCTAGGTGGTGCTGTGGTCGAGTTATTATGTAATTAAGAAATCAAACTCATCGCACCACCTAACGAAAGGGGTAGAACAACGTTAGTTACCTATATGATTTAATGCTGTATATTCTGTTTGGTAAATATCCAAAATAAAAACACAAAAAACGAGTACTGTCAAAACTGTCAAATAGAAAAAGTCAGTCTCACCAATTCATAAAATATGTTAACGATTTCTTAAACTATTCTCTTTATGGAGGTTTAATTAATTTTTCTACTTTCTGCCTGTCCTAATAGCCGCAATTATTAAGTTGATACAAAACTGTTCGATACTAAAACGCTGATTTAATTCGTTATACTAATTGAATAGATTAAGGTATTACAGGTAGTTTTTGGCGAATCGTAAATAATACGTTTTCGGGTACTGTGAGTAAGCTCGTAATTCTCTGACCATTGAATACGGTTGAAAGAAGTGGAGAAGTTCTACGTACATTATTTTACGGAGCCGTTATGGTTGTAGTACCCATGATCTTCTACTTCGACTTGATGTGGTGTGTTCGAAAGGACAACACGTGGTGAGGGCACTTAATCTTTGAAGAATTCCTGATCGTGTAGGGAAAATACGAAGGATAGATCAAGTAGAGGATGATTCAATATAATAACGAAAGACCAGTGGATAAATCCGTATTCAAACTTATATGTTTATCTCTCTCACCTGATTATCATCGAACGGAAGGCGATCCTCACTCCTACAGCTGCAATGCGGTCGTCCCCGTAATTACCCGTCAATATCACCAGGAATTAGCGCATATTTCACATGCGTGCACGGTGTCCAGCAAGTCATGGGTTCACTGGTACATCTAAGGGCTTACCATCAATACACTGGACATGGATTCATCATTTGCTGCAGTACCACATAGGTCTTCTATATCTGCTTCACTGCGAATAGAGGTATGACCCTCTACCACAGGACAATTAACCTTTTCTAAAGAAGACTGCTTATGTTTAGAGAATATGTGATTCTGTTAGTTAATGCTGCTATTGGACACAACTAGAATATAATTTCATTGGATTTGGACGAAGAACGTCAAACTGGCGGTAAGTGTCTACTGCAGCAGCAAATGTTGCCGGATCCTAAATCAGTTATTGGATCTTAAGATAGTGGATCGATCAAAGAAGTCACGAAACTATTCTTTGTGAAAAAGAAGTTTATCCAGTGACTGTCTTGGATCGGGTAGTGAAGCCTCTCAGTGATACATTTTTCAACAATGTACCGAGGACTTTCCAGCAAGTCTCTGCTCCTGGTCACAAACAATTCAAACCTGACTCGAGAACAATGTTCCGGACTTCATCAGGGCTGAAGACTGGCCCTCGTCAAGCACTCGAAATGTCGAGAATATAAAAACAAAATTAAACGCGATTAAATCCGTAAATAATAGTTTCATTTCAAATGTGGTTAGTATTTGAGTATATGGCCCGCTCAAAACGTTACTCTGACATTGAGTCTCTTGAAGAATCTTTAGAGCTAGCAGTAGCTAAATTTCCCAAGGTAACAGTACGTTACATAGATTCGTGACTAGAGAGATTGAATGCCTGTAACAAAGTTTAAGGCGACCATGATGAATAAAATTGTTTTAATTGATTTTTCGATGATTGAGACTTCGATAAATATATTCTCATAAGTTTTATAATTATTATAATGTTTCTTAAAAAAACTTATGCATTTTAATGTGTAACTTTTAATGTGTTTATATACATTCTCTTGAAACAGTTAATTTGAAAAGTTAGCTCCATAAGTTAATATTGTTCTGTACAGTAAATTTTGTTCATAATTTAGTGTACATTTCACTTTGTATTCCAGCTAGGGACATGGGCTAAAGTTTTGAAATAGAGTAAGTAATTCTTACCTTATGCTAAAATAAACCAATTTAATAAGTCAATTAATTTATTTAGAAATTAAATTTGGTTATTGTTATATATCTAGTAGAAAGCTGAGGTAGAAATTAACAATGATCATAAGGGTTTCATCGATCAGAACGTCGTACTCCACTTTGCCTCTTATTCTAATCAAAAATAGCTAATACCGAGGTTTGCTATTGAAATCTACCACAGAAAAGAGGTGAAAAAAAAAATTACTTGTCTGTGAAAAAATGAAAAATATTATTATTTCAAGCCTGTGGGGTTTAGGTTTGTCAAATCGGATAAATTTTCTTACTTGCAGGGTGCAGCCCGTGTAGATGAAGTTGGAATACAGAGAAGAGATGATAAATATTCTTCTATAATAAATCATTAAACTATCCTATGCCAAATCAAATAGTTTTCTTAACTATTTGTTTAATTTGTTCTATTTGAACTTGTCATAACTGCCTTTACAAACTATAAACAAAACAACCCGTCGCCCACCCTACGGTCAACATTGTTATTACGTCCACTAAAAGCCGAAATTGGAAGGGGTGATCGCCTTCAATTTGTGCGATCATAAACACATTTTACGACGAGACCGTAGTTGACGTATAAACTGCTGGACAATTTGTATGGGGATTATTCCAATAGAATACACGAAGTTTAAATCCATTGAGATAAGCATAGTTTTAAACTTAAACTTATTAAAATCGGGACGGAGTGTAAATATATGGTATTATTCATTATTCATCATCACTACAACCTGCCACAAGTCCACTGCTGGACATAGGCCTCACCAAAAGATTGCCACAAAGTATGGTCCCGAGCCACTTTAGACGTCCACTTCCTGCAACAGTACAGGTCTTTACTCCGTCTTGTAGAGGGACCGTCTTATCTATATTTGCTGTAAATGATATCCTTATGCAGGTTACCCTAGTTTTGCTGCGTATGTGATCGTTCCAGATTTTCAGAGATCTTCAGTCGTTCCAGATAGACTTCCGTTATATCGAAGGTTTGAAATTTTCCTACAAGGAGGATACGATCCGGAGCCACAGTACGAAACCCATTCAATTGCAAAACGGTGTAAAGCTAGGTAATAATTGGGATATTATACTGGGTTACTTCTTCTATTACTATATCAGCCTATTTTTTTTTTATTTATTTAAAACAAAGTCACTTAGCACTTAGATAAAATTTATATAGATTAGGTAAAATACAACTTAATGCCAATAATGGACTTCATTATTTATAATTTTTAGTCCAACTGTGAATCGACTCTCCAAGAAAGCGCCTCCGAAAGCCGTCATATATTTTTTGAATGGTTTGCCCATACTCACCACACTGAGCAAGCAAGTTGGTGAGTGCTGCGCCGGTGCCCTTGGACTAATGATGCTGCTCCCCATCACTAGTCTGTGGGATTTGGGTTCAACGAACTCGGATAGATATTTCGGCGTCATTCGATCGCCAGAGCCTCATGTGTACATTTGCTTGCTGCTGGTGTACCACGTGCAGTTGAGGTGGGCAAAGAGATGCTATATTCCACAACACACACCTCAAACCACTGTATTACACTGTATTTTTGATTGGGATTTAATTGATGACCTTACTTTACTTTTTTTTTTTATTAATCAGTCGATAAAAACGAGCTGATGGTAAGTGGCCGTTGCTGTCCAATGACATGAAAACAACTTCTATTGAAAAAGGTATGAGAATATACTATATTTTTATAAATTACATAACATGTTTACATTTTTATTATGCGGCTCAAATAATTTATAAATGCACTTGCTGTTACCCACGGTTTCACTCCCGTCCCAGAGGGTCTACTACCGGGATAAAATGTAACCTACATCCTTTTCCCAGACACGGGCTATGTTTATTTCAAAGTTACTCAGTGATACTTGTGCACGTAATCATTTAAATTTTATTTTTAAAGTTTGGATTACATAACTTATATCTATTTCCAGCGTATATCTCGAAAAAGTATATTAAACATTTCTCTATAATTAATAGAAACCGGCATTAACTATTATCAGAATAAAGTTGGGGAAAATAATTTCTTGATTTATTTATTAGTATAGTTTCTACAACTCAAATTAATATAAACAAACTCCAGATAGCTCACTGGCGAAGGAGACATCTTCTCCGGGTTGCAAACACCCGACCTGGCGGGGAAGATAAATTATCTCTAAATTATCTCTGCCATAGCTGCATATGCCCACAAGATGAAGTGACGACACACAGAGTATTGCGGGAAGGCAATGGATGCAAGTGGCTCAGAACACCGAGTTTTGTCGTCATCATTGGGGGAGGCCTATGTTCAAGAGTGGACTTGTGATGAAATAATAATAACGAATGAATACTATGCTGTAAAAATTCTTCTACATTTGATTCAAAGTTTACTTACCTATTAAATATTTGTACTACCGAGTGTGGATTGGCTTGCAGAACCACAATGATGCAATATCTCGTAAAACTACGCAGTGACCTCGAACAGGAGAAAAATAAAATCAACTAAACTATCCTATCTTATAGTATTGGCGTGAAACTTAGAGATATAAAGACATAAAGACATAAAGACATAAAGACATAAAGACATTTATTCCTTCACTTACATCTAAACACAGCACATGATATGGCGATACATAACAATTATAAAATAACAAATCAAGAAAAAATAAATAAAACAAACTATGAATATGAAAGGGAAAATGAAAACAGGAAATTAAAAACAAATAAATTGTGCTATAAAAAAAAAAAAAGTGAATATATCACAAGGAATTTGTGTGTGTTGTGATGAAGCGGCGGAAAGGACCGTCTCAGCATGAGCCACGAGGTGTCGCAGCGCTGATTTTCAGTCGGCCCCCGGTGTCCGTGCGCAGCGGACGGGCAGTAAGCGAGTAGTTTTTTTTTTTTTTTTTTTTTCATTAATCTTCTACTGTTATTATATATATATTTATATTAAGTTATTAACGAAGTGTGATAATATCAAATTAGGTAATGACTACAAATTAAATAAATTTTGTCTACAAATAACTGCTACATATGCGAACGCGGTATGCCGTTGAACAGACAATGAGTGTACACAGTCAGAATGCTGGATTCAAATTATAACTTCTTTATGGGACGTTAAGGAAACAGTGGCAAGCCAGTGACGAAAACAAAGAAAAATAAATTAAAATAAAATGTGCAGTAAATTACAGTAAAGAAATATTAAAAATTATTATTTATTATTTAATTAGATAAGATTAATTTTGAATGATTGTAAATTAGCATGTACCCTTCTGTTCGTTTATTAAATGTTTTTAAATTACTTTTAAAGTTTCCTAATGTTTTAAGATCGCGCAATGGTGGAGGTAGATTATTCCAACAGTGGGTGGCAGCATACTTATAACTACCTCTGAAAGCCGAAGAACTATGCCGAGGAACACTTAACAAGTAAGAAGAAGCGCGGGTGAGATACTTATTGTGTTCCCGGCACCAGTCTAGTTTGCTGTAGAGATACTTTGGGTTTTTAGTTTTAATAACGCCAAAGAGAGAACAAGCAAAGTGGAGCTTGCGTCTGGCAGCCATTTTAAGACTGTTACTCTCATTGAGGAATGGACTTACATGACCTCTGGGCGGCACAGTAAAGCAAAATCTTACGCAGGCATTTTGAACCCTTTGTATAAGATGTGCGGTACGTGACAGTAAACACGGCCCATAAACAATGTCAGCATAATTAAATTTCGATAGAATTAGTGTGTCGGATAATCTCTTCCGTAATTCTATACTTAGGTACCCACGCATCTTATATAAGATTTTTAACCGGTAGAAACAGTTTTTGACAATACCTGCAATGTAATTTTCAAATCGTAAGTCAGGGCTTACTACAATTCCTAAATTACGAGCCATTTCGACCCTTTCCAATGCTGTTCCTTTAATATATAATTTAGGATCAAAGTCGTTAATTTTACCTATCTGTTTTTTTAGTTCCACAAACTAAGTATTTTGTTTTTGACGGGTTCAAAACTAGGGGAATTTCTCTCGGACCACTTCACTATTCTATCTAAATCTTCATTAAGGCCTTTTATCGCTTCTTTAGCATGACTAGGGTTAAAGGAGGTATATATCTGCGTGTCATCTGCATATATGTGGTATTTACAATTTTCAAAGCAATTGCTAATGTCAGATGTATACAACGCATACAACACAGGTCCCAAAATAGATCCCTGAGGGACGCCTCTCGTAACCCGCTGCGGAGATGACATACAATTCTGGCCATTTTCTTTATTAATTATTATTTGTTGGGATCGTCCTTCGAGGTAGCTGTCAAACCATTTTATTGTGTTTGGGTCAAATCCATAGTAAGCCATTTTGGACAGAAGTAGAGCCGTATTGATTGTATCAAATGCTCTGGAATAGTCTAGTAATACAAGTACAGTTCCCTTTCCTGCATCTTGAGCCTCTAATACGTTGCCTACTACATCAGAGAGCGCAGTCGCCGTACTTCGTCCCTTCCTGAAGCCTGATTGAAGATCAGGTAAAATACAGTTGTCTTCCAGATAAGATGTTATTTGCTTACATACCACTTTCTCCAGAATTTTTGATAAACAAGGTAGTAAGCTTATAGGTCTTAAATCTTTGACATCTTCAGGGTTCGCTTTCTTAGGGAGAGGACGTATTAGAGCTCTTTTCCAGATATCAGGAAATTTGTTCGTACTAATTGACCGGTTAATTAACGCTGTAATAGTATCCAAACTCTGAGGGAGTGTCATCAATACCATATTGATCGATATACCATCCACTCCTAATGCGTTCGATTTTAAGGACTTGATTATATTTAAGATGGCGTCCTGAGATACTGGTTCCAGACAAAAACTCCCAGAGCCGAATCTATCAAATTCAAAATACGTTAAGTCTGATATACTCACGCTACATGATCCTGGTATGTTGAGGAAATGAGCATTAATTAATTCTGGATCCATTAATTGTAGTGGTAATTGAGTATCATTTTTTGGCGGAAGCGAGTATGCCTTCAGATTAGACCACAATTTCTTCGGGTTGTTAATATTGCAGTTAATGAAAGTATTGTAGTAAGCCTTTTTTTCGTAGTATAGCGCGATATTAACTTGGTGCTTCATTTGTTTATAGTAATCCTTATGGTGCGGCAACTGCGAGCATCGATATCTATTACGTGCTTCATCTCGTAAGTTCATCATGAATTTAATATTCTCGGTTATCCAGGACAAGGACGGTCCCTCAATACAACCGATTTAATAGGAGCATGCAAGTCAAATAAGTGTATAATCCAGGAACTAAATATTTCCGTCATTTCATTTATGTTAACCATACCATTTATATTTGTCCATGGGATTAACTGGAGATCATGTTCAAAATAATCGGGCAGAATATCATTAAGGGACGATATACTATCGTTCGGGGGTATTTTATCTTTTTACATATATCTCGCACGTAAGAAAGGCGTGACTACTTAAATCGTCAATATGATTAATAGTCACCTTTCGCGAAGTTGCATCCGTACATATAACATCTATAAGTGTTTGGCTGGTTTCAGTAACATGAGTGGGCGAATCAATTAATTGTTGGATATTTAAATAATTTATAAATTCTAAAAACGTTTGGTCTTCGTGTCATCTGGGTTAAGTAGGTTAATATTAAAATCTCCCAATAAAAGAATATAATCATATGAAAAGGTGCTAATACTGTCAGTTATTGCATCCAGAAAATGTCGATGTTGAGCCATGGCGGTCGGTAAGCCGTACCGATCACGATACTTTTGAATTTACGGTTAAGCACAACCATATTTCCTCTACAGAATTGTGGTATGGAGTGCATAACATCCGTGTATTAAATCCCTTTTGACGTAGAAGCCTACACCTCCTCCGCGGCCAGCGCGCACGGAGAGCGGTCGCGGCACGTGACGCAGCCGGTAGCCGGGCACGCGCGGGCGCGCCCTCCTCCCTCCCGGAGCCATGTCTCATTTATTGCCATGAGATCGACTTCGTGCCGACTCATAGCGGCGAGGAATTCATCATGCTTAGTACCTAACGAACCTGCATTTAGAAAGCCAACTTTCAAGTACCTAGATTTATTCATTGATATCCGGTAAATAGGCAATAATGAATATGTAAAAAGGTACGAAAGTTCTTATGGTTAAAATACCGTTTGCCTACAAAATATTATAGTTATGAAATACAACATAAAAATTATATAGTATAGGTAATTATTATTGGTGCACAAAAATATATTTTCTATTTGCACTATAAAATAATACAACATAAAATATATAATACCTATATGAAATCTTAAATTTGTGTAATTAAATATCAGCATTGATAAAGTATAAATATAATTGGCAGCAATAAAATAATGTAAGTGTAAATTATAACCACATATACTTTTATTATAACCGAACAGTAACGCGAAATTATATTTGAGTAGGAATAATAAAAAACATGACAAATACCGAGCAGGCGCCGGCAGCCCGCAGGTAGACGGAACAATTAAATTTCGAATACGTGTGTTGTGAACACACACGCAACACACACAAATACCTTCAAGACTATTTATTTCAATAACAAAATTTAAAATATATTTTTTACAGAAAAACACATGATTCTCTGTGTGAAATAATATAAATACTGAGCTGCCTAAATAAAAGAAAAGTCTTACAAAAAATAATAATAATAACGCCTTCGACAAGTTGTATAAGCTACGCTGTTGTATAACAACATGCATATGTTTACAGCACGTCATTGTTACCCATAAAATTAACTCAACTAAAATTAAAAATATAGTTTTTAAAATCCCAATTCTACGCTCACTATTAAAAAAGCAAATATAATACACATTCATATTTAAATAAAAAACTAACTCGAAATTAACAAAAAACACGATTAAGGTCTATATCGGACCGAATGCGGGTTACGGGCTTTCCATCTTCTTTTCTCACAAATATACGACCACCCTTCGTCCATACGTAGCGCCAATTCGCTTTCTTGGCTGCCTCACGTGTCTTACCAAACAGCTTTCTATTAACCGGAGTGAGCCGCTCATTCACATAGAATGGACGCGGCTCTCCGGGCAGCCCCAGTGATTCAGTGGTTACGGAGCGCCGCACACGTGCAGAACGTAGAAATTCGTCTTTCAACGCTCGTCGACTCATCCGTACCACAATTCTACGTGGTCCGGAAGGCGTACCATCTTGGGCACTAGTGATACTATGGCTGGGTGTACGTAATGTACCGACACGCTCAGCATGAACTATCTCACGGTGATCAATATCAAGACCTAACTTTTAGCGCATAACATCACGGTGTTAATCGCATTCTCGGCCTTTGCTCCGGTAATCCAGATATATCCAGGTCGTTGGCTAAAAGGTCCTGATCCCTCTCATTAAGTTGGATCCTTAGTTCGCCAATTGTATCCTCGAGTTCCTTGGTGTCGCACTTATTCACGCGTTCTTCAAAACGATTCTCTAACTTGGTGACCCTATTATCAATTTCCTCCAAATTTTTATTGCATGCGAGAACTGTGTCCGTCAGCAAAGTAACACTGTCCCTGACCTCTTTCAACTCATTCCTCGTAGCACCAAGCTCATTTCTAAACAGGCGTATTTCCAAACCTATATCTATGGTTTTATGGATGGGACTACTGTCTCCGACATCTTGAGCCTTCGCGGGTGTATTAGAGTTGTCCCCAGTACGGGGAACTTTATTTTTGCAAGCGGGACACATCCATGAAGATACCTTGGTCTTTTCAGACAGGTTAAGACAGCCCCGATGATACGCAAAATCACATTTGCCACAGGTGATGCCATCTGTCGCCGACAGGTAGCGGCCGCAAGCTCCACACTTTGCCATTTTATTGAAATTGATCGATATAATGCGCGGCGCAACCAATGCCCAGTAGATGGCACAATAAAGACAGCCACAGTTTTTGGTTGTAATTAATTTTTAAAAGTAAGTTAATTAAAACTTATTTAGCACCATGCAAATTGTTTGCAAAAATATAAAAAAAATAAAAAAGGTTTAAATAAGTTTATAAGTTCACAATGTCTTCTGCTGTTACAAAAATAATTAAAGGGTAGTTTTATGTACTGATAGTAGTCTTATTTTACACTGTTATCACTATTTACTGAGTTTCACCACACTTATGATAAATTACACCGTGTCCCGATGCATATAAGTGCACGTAGTCACTACTATAACTTTAAAAACTAGTTAAATTCAATAAAAATCAATTTATTCAGAGCGCAACACTACTCGCTGTCAACCTCCCAAAGCAACCTCTAAAAATCAAACATATAGACATCCTATCTTCTATCCTTTAAGCTCGTAACTATTCTGTTGCGAATTTTGGCGCTCTCTTATGATATGTTGAACGATAGTGCCACATAGCGACTGATCTATTCGGATTTGACAAATTCAAATCTCACAGAGAAGTGCTACTGGGGGTACACTAGTCCCGTCCCACACACTAGTAATATTTCTGCTACTTTAACTAAACACATTACTTGGCAAGGGAAAACGTTACCAGCGCTTTTTTGGGAAGGTCCACGTTCAGCGTTGGACTTAAATAGGCTGTCGGAGAGAAAATGTATTCGAGTTTGAAAATTTAAAGAAGTTATGCAATTATTAAAAGAAAAGTTTGCTCTTAAGGAAAGTTATTATTTGCAACAATATAGAAATGATCATAAATTCCTAAAAAGTCAGTTTCCTCGACGGAAATTTTTACGAAACACATTAGTTGAGGCTCTTGTGAATCTGTTAACGGCACGTTAATGGACTTTTTACGATATTTTCTCTTCTCTATCGACCGTAGCTCCACTTTGATGATGTATTTTTTTTCGTTCACCTTCAAGAAATGAATAGATACTATATGTGTATACATTAGGACATCAATACAATTTTTAAACATGGTATTGACGTGTTATCATTTTATTAATGTCCCATCGAATTCAAATCTGTATATCTACAGTAAAATAAGCATAAGATTTGAATTTGTATTAAGAAATTGACCTGACCTTACCTTTGAAGCTGTGGGAAATATAAGTATTTTTATCCGAGTCACGAATGTTCATATGTCTATATGATTATTTATCTATGTTGGTCTCTACACTCTACACTACTACTCATTTCAACACGTTAATTTTTTCATCATTTAATTACTAAGACACAGGAATTTTTTCTCAGAGACCGGATGATGTGTTTCAGTGTGCGTTATATTACATTATTATACAAGATTATTAAAAATCATTAGTATCACGGTCTATCACAAGTTCACTATTGAACGTAGGCCATCTCACATAGATTGCTAAAAAGTACGCCTTTGGGTTTACTCCTATAGCGCAGCTAGTGGATAGTTTTGAGCTCGAGTAGCTGGTACCCGTGGGTTATGTCAACAACAAACTGAAAATAAAAACCAAACAAACAATAACTAAGACTGAAATGAACATAAAATACATTAAATAAACCATATGTCTAAATATTTGTGTATTATATATATTAAATGATAATATATGATTATAAGATAAATTTTCTGCATAAATTGTTTAGCGCTAAATATTCAATCTGTAAATGGTGGAATAAAATTTTATCATCGACATGAATATAGAGATATGAAGTAAATTCTGAGTACCGCTGGCCGATAGAATGGAGCCGGCCGTAACCATTGCTTACACTTGGTACTTTGTGAATTGCTTTGGTAAAAATAATATTTTAAACTTTCAAAGCACAGAGCGCTTTATGAAATTGGAAGTGATAAATATGAGTTCGAACCTTCCTTGCTTGCTCGCTTTTAATGTTTTGATTAAGTAATATTTTCTTATCCGTTCATTTTCAAATTGAGACTAATTTAAAACATTTCGTTTCGAATTCAAATACTTGTTTAAATACAAAGGATGCAAATGCACTATCCCTCGGACGCGATCTTCCACGGATATTCCGTTACTGGCAGTAACCAATCCTCGACCTTTTCCTCCACGTTTTTTTCCTCTTCTTTTCTTCACGTTTCTCTTCACGTTTCTCTTCCATTTTCTTCCTAGTCTTCCTCTTCTACTTACATCAGAACTCACCGCTGAACTGTTCGTTAACGCGCTCCAGTTCTCCTTATATTCGATCGCCTTTTTATTTCGAATATTCCAGAATAATTCCGAATCGATACTTTATTTTTTTTCGAAAAAATATGCTTATTTTTTAACAAATGTAAAGCGACCCTTACTTACCTACCAAAAGAGTTTCATTAAAATCGACTGGCAATCTATAAAACTATTATTTCTTTTGATTTGTCATTCGAAGACGTAAATGATGACAAGGCGTTATCGAGCTATCGTGAACAACACATATAATATTTCAGCAGCACGCTTGCTGGCCTGAATGTAATCTTGATGTAAAATAATCCATCATTTCATAATTCATCAGTCTATTAAAATTCAATTCAGAAGATCGCCTCTTCACAAAAGTGCTAATAAAAGGTTAGTCCATCTCAGCACACTGGGCAAGCGGGTCGATGCGCGCAATTCTGGTACCCTTGCACTACTGTCATAGTGGTATTTGGTTTCGGTAAATTCGAATGGATTTACGCCATCATTCGGACACCGGAGCCTCATTTTTTGCTATCAGGGTGTGCCACGTTGGTTGAAAATGGGAGAATAAGATGGTGTTAGGAGAATAATACCATAACTGATGTGAAATAATATTAAGATGTCCTTAGAGACCATACAGTCTCTAGAAGTATTTGCGTATTACGTTGTGTAGATTTTTTATTTATAAATTAGGTAAATTTATAGACCTAACCAGATTTTGTTCCTAATGCATTAATTGCCACCATGTCGGTACTAGTGATGTATGCCTGGTAGGTCCATTTCAATCATTCGACAGTTGATTATAATGGATAGTTATCAACCGCGCAGCATAATATTGCAGTGTCGCAAGAGCAAGCTCTTTCCCAGGGGTTATTATGATCCAAGTATTCCTTCATATTATAATAACTCTTTTTATAAAGTCCTGGTTTACCAAATTTTTTAAACTTATTGATAGGAAGATTTGGTCACTTGCTGGGATTTTTTTTTAGAAAAGTATACATTGCCTCATGGTTTGATACTTAAATCTGTATTCAACATATAATTCAGTTTTCAATAACATTAAATTGGATGGAAATATCTACATATTTCCATCCAATTTAATGTTATTTGATCATGACTATTGATATAAAATATTATTTTAATACCAGCGTAAAATATCTTACGCGGAAAATTTTAACAGGAAGAAAGAGAGAATGATATCGCTAAAAAACTATTATAAACGACAAAAAATATTGATAAGTAGACAAGAAAAGAGGTCCTTCTCCCGATGCGCCGGTGCGAGCTCCTGCATCGTGCCTGAAAGTCTGTAGAATCCTGCAACGCGGGAAGTAAAGTTAAATGCAGCAAGGAGCATTAATACTATACATTCTTTCCATCATTATACCTGTACGTTTATAAATGTAGAAGATTTGCCCATACCTGCCATGATGACCCTTCTAGTTCCCGTTTATGGGATTTGGGTTCTGTTAATTTGAATGAATTTTCTATATATACATACTTCTATGCATACAAGTGATGTTTAAATTAAGTTATATTCAACATTGAACTAATTTCATGCAACCTATAAAAACTGTCGCATATTACTAAATAATAATAAATTATAACAATGTAATCACTTTACGCTATATCGAACCATTAAAGGTTTTAACATAAACGTAACATTTATCCTTCCGAAGTGTACAGAAGGTAACCCATCTCTCTCTCTCTCTCTCATATAATACGAGTGTAAGAGTTACATTTATAATATGTCGTATCAAACCGTGCAGTAGGTAACTAGTTTCTTACACAAACATGAGTATGAGCCGACAAACTTTGTTATTGGACCCCGATGCGCATTTGTGGAGGTTGGTTAGGGCCGAATTGACTGGGAAGTGTTCTCCCATACGTCGTATATTCTTCCTCCATGTCTACTGCATCTATCTGAAATTGGAGGATGGTTTTAAATCGCATAGCGACCATCGTATGTGATTTAAATTCTGCAGTGTCTAGTTACTACACAGAGTTGCTTCACTTAAAATTACTACTTAGTTTTTTTGACTATACCGAATTACTAAATCGATGTGTAAACTATGTCTTAATGAATAAAACATAGATATTATCAACTTTATACGATCACGATTTCAAATATAAAATTTATTAGTTTTGAAATGAGCAGGTAATTGTAGTAAACTTACATATTAATAGACTGGTGTGTTAACACGCAACAACGTCCTAATCATACATATAACTCCTCATCCTTCCTCCCATCTCCCAAATACCCTTAAAGGCCGGCAATTCACCTGCAGTATCTCTGGTGTTGCAGGTGTACGTTGCCAACGGTAATCACTCACCATGAGGTGAACCGATTGCTGTTTTACCCGGCTTTCCCATAAAAAAAAACAAACACCATTGTATTGCGCTGCGTATTTCGGCAGCGAATAAATTGGAATACCAGCCTGTGAATGTACCACTGGTGGATAAACACATCTTCTTAACGTTCCAGAGCCAGGGAGGGTTCGTTGCATGTTAATGGATATGTGTCGAAACAATCGTGTTTGCACAAGATACTTATAATTTTAGCTTACTATTTTAGTGGTGGCGCAACCGGGATTCAACCACAGACTTCTCGCATACTACTTAATGAAAGCAAGCGCCTTGATCTCTGAGTCACCATGACAGCTAGCCTTAATATATTCATTATTATTTACTAGGTGGTAGAATGTTTCTCTGCCAAGAAATCATTTGGGTATGTACCGCCCTCGTAAGAGAATACGCGTTACATACCCTGTAACTGTGAGACCTTCCACTTTTACACTGTTTGTGTGTGTGGGTGACAACGTATATGTAACCTTCTGCAGTTGAAGTTGTTTGCAGATACCCATGGGATGCAGAAGACACTTACTATCAGGTGGTCAGTTACTCCAATCCAATCAAAAAAATATGGAGTAGCTAAAGAAATAATAATAATGATAGAGTCGGGTAGAGAGGAAGACTTAGGCGAACATTTCACGATCAAATCGGAGACGTTCTGAAAAAAGGCCAGGTCATGAGTACTAAACTAACGAGCATGCATGCGCAGATTGATGAAAGTGGAAGAAGCGAAAGACGTATGTCAGGACCGTAGCAAGTGGAAAAAGATTGTCTCTGCCTACCCCGTTGGGAACATGGCAAGAATATATACATACATTCATACATAAATAAATAAAGAATTAAGTCAGCTTTTTAGCTGTCGTAGTCTTGTATAAACGAGATTATTGCGGCTATCACATGCGGCAGAGAGAAGAATTAATGGGACGATCATAAAGGGAAATAGTTCGGGAGATCGTAAATATACTTTATGAGTTGGGGTTCACTTGATGGACAGTCGTTTACTGTCCGAGAATTTCTACTGTATTTTAGCTGTTATTTTTGTACAATTTGTGTCATAGGAATTCCTACTCTGCATCATACAGTTTATTGTAGTTTCAATAAAATTATTAATTGATACATTTTAATGCATACTCTCTGATTTAAAAAACAAAGGAGGTTTTTGGTACTGGGTGGAATAATCATTTCAAGTATGCTAAACTTAAACCGCAGTGCAGTCATTCTGGTACCTCTCCATACTCGCTAAGAAGACAAATGTATACATGAAAGGTATTTCAGCATATAAAAAACTGAAGTACATGGGCTTAGGCTAAACTATATAAATAAGTTTAATAAACTACATTTCAATATAAATTATTCAATTACTCGAAATATGTCTTCGGGTCAAACCACATAATCTGTGCTTTCAGTACCGAGCTTTCATTTCAATACTAAGACTACGGACTGGCAATAAATACTAATTACAAGTACTTCGATAAATATCGAAGAGCAAACTCGATAACTTTCTACTCAAGGCGTTGCGAAAGTTTGAAACAATTGAATTCCGGGCTTCTCTACTTGACATGAGTTCCCTGCTCAGTATTATATACAGAACTTTATATTAAAATAGCGTCCATACACAAGCGGTGTTATTTATTGTTAGCATAACAGAAACAATTATCTGGCCTTAGCCAGGATTGGCCAGGACAACATGGTTTGAATAACATTATCAGCATCTGGTATCTGGAACTAGTGTGACTGTTCCACATATCACAAGTTGTCACGTGTCCATAGTTCATTTTATCTATTTCTCACTCGAATCGCTTTTTGTACTCCAAATGAAAACCTCTATTATGCATGGTGACAATGCCGCCTGATTATTTTGACCACATCCATGTTAATCTATTTATATAATTACCGTTAATATAAGCAATTATAAATTGAATATATGTTAAGAGAGATAGGTGTTACTGGGGATCGATAACGTTAAGGATTGGGAAAGATTTGAATAGAAACATAAAATGGTGTGTATTACATAGCTTGAAAAGAATTAGGTCATCACTGTCTCTCCCACAAGTGCGTGAACTACCTCTCTCACGACCACGGCGAGCACCAATATAACTGAGTCCGAGTGTCCCAGCGTGTCATCGTCGTAGAGTCTTTTCGCTTGATAATATCTCAATGAGTGTCGGAACAAGAGATGCGTTTTCTATGTGGTTGGTCCTCATCGTCGTGGCGCACGCCTTTGTGTAAAGGAGAGTGATATTTATTCTTTTCAAGCAGTAAATACAGGCGAGCGAATGGCACAATATGCATCTAAATTTGCTGAACACAGATTATTGACAGCCAGCATCACTGGTTCCGTCCAGTTCCGTCGCTGAAGGTAAGGGAGGCCAGTGGAATTTCAAGAGCACGCTTTTCTGACCCTTCTGGTTTCAGACATAGAGGGTTTCGTTGCCGTCGTAGGATTGGATGCGTTGTAAGAATGCAGGTCCTGTTCCGGTGCACCTTGCTAGGACGGATGAGGGACTTTGTCTTCCGTGAAGTGGTCTCAAACTGCGCCTGGTGCTGGGGGACTGCGGCTATGTGCGTCAGCGCTGTCTTGACACTGCGGCAAAGGTGGAACACTCTGCGGTCTTAGTGTGTGCATGCCCGACACAGTCCCTCATTGTTTCTGTTAGGTACAAAAAAGGGGCGCTAAAATGTTATCTACTCGTAGTGCAGTGGTAGTTGCAGTCAATGAAAAAACGCTAATTTTAAAGATTTTTTAATTATTGCGCAAGAACTCTAAATATTTCCCAGTTAAAATTTAGCACTATACATACATTCACTATATGCACTGTCACTTTCCGCACAGGCACTTTACGCACGTAGTGCACTATACGTATAGTGCACTACCTGTTGAGGTTTTTTAAAGAGCTGATTTTTGCAGAAGCCGCTTCTGCATAAGGTACCACGAGTTTTATCCAACTCTCCTGTATCCAGTTTCCGCGATTTTCTTCTTTCTAACGTCGAATTTCAATTTCTAACTGTTTTATTCCCGACGCATATTGTTCTGCAGTCTATTAACGATGAATTTGAGTCTTGTAATAAGTAAGTACGCTATCTCAGTTCAGCTCTACGATCCGATTGCTAACTCTATACTTCAGCGTTTAAGTGACTGAACATCTAAAGCAGTTACGACTGGTTTCTGAAGGTTACTGTTTCGTAGCTTCATAGCTGCTGGATAAATTCTCACATTGTTTTGGATTCGGAGCAAATAAAATTCGTTAGTGGTGTTAATTCTATAAAGTTAGTTTTTTTGCTAATTGTAGAATTATCCATTTTTAATTTATTACGTACGTTTTTTTTTGGTGTTTTTAAGTTCCTTAATAATTCACATACCGACATTTGATTTTTTTTTAATGAAATTCAAATCAGTGAAACGTTCTATTGTCACTCAAAGATAATGTAATCGGTAACCAGAGATAAGACCACCACTACGTTCTGTAACTACAGTTACTAACCACATCACAGGCTGTCGAAACTTCAACAAAAAAAACCTATGTACGAAACAGAAGAGAGCCGTTATGTTGACCCCACGGATCGGTCCTGCTGTATAGAAAATATCACAGAATAACGTTTGAACAAGATAATATATAAAGTTTTGCTTTAAAACAGTAATGTTGTTCCGATTATTTATTGCTTTAATACCTACTCGTAAAGTAAAACAACCCTTAGTCAATATTTCTACTTTTTTAAATAAAAATTTAACTTACAATACAAAGCTGTTCTTAATTTAAAATCATTAAATCAATGTTACTCAAAACTTTTATATGTTTAATATGTTAAGAATTTTAACCACTCCTAGATTATGGATTATCTAAAATTGTAATTTACCGTTTGAGCGAACATATTACTTAAGGACGTTTCGAGAATAAAATTAAATTTTAAAGTAAAATCGTAATAATGGAAATGAAAGTATTATAATGGAGTATCCATTCATTATAACACTCATTTATATTACTTAAGTTTCAAGTGAATAATGCATACAACTTTTTTGTATTATATTTAAGTTTAAAGAATTTAAAATTATTTAAAAATTATACATCTTATACGTATCGTTATGTATTTTAAATACCGATCGAAGTCTGATTTTGAATTTAATATTTTGATAAACTGTGTTTAGTAGAAACACAAACACTTGTACTGATTCCACCGATAGACCCGACATATAATCAGATCCGAAAAGTAATAATTTATGTATAGCACAAATATTGACTTCGGCTGGGATTCGAACCCAGGGCCCACGGCTCAGCAGTATTGTACGCTAACCACTAACTTATGCAGTCCTGATTTATCTCTAAATTTATAAAATAGTGTAACGACTTAACCGATTGAGGTCATATTCCTAGATTTGTACTATCACTACGATGGTATATGCCAAGAGTTATTAACAAAATATATATTTAAATGGTAGAGTCGGGAGAGGAAGACCTAGGCGAACAATACACGATCAAATCGGAGACGTTCTGGAAAAAAGCCAGGTAGCAAGTGGAAGGAGGTTGTCTCTGCCTACCCCGTTAGGAACAAGGCGTGAAAATATGTATGTATGTATTTACGTTGTACGTATGTAATCCTGATTTTAGCTATCGATAAGATAAGACGAAAACATTAACTATTCAAATAGACCTTTATGAAACGGTGTGCCCAATATGCGCCCAAGCCATAGACGACATAGTTTTTTTCATTTTTTCTAAAGGTCGTCTATGGTTCAAGCGGGCGTAGTAATTGATATCTTTTTCCTGAAACTTATGTAACCGATCATTTATTTTACAGGAGAAGGAATGGAATTATTTGTATAATGTTGTGAAACGTGACGAGATGAATTATCTATTCGTTACTTTTTAAACCAGGGATTCCCAAACTATTTTGGGCAAGAGACCCCTTTTTCAAAAACAACTGATACTACAGACCCCCAGAGCCGTGGTAGCCTAGTGGTCAGGGCACTCGCTTTAGTTTCATAGAACGCGAGTGACCTGGGTTCAAACACCCGGTGCCGGCACCACTGAAATGGTTAATAGCAATTTTAAGTGCTGTTTTTACCACGTGTTCGGCGGTGAAGCAAAACATCGCGAGGAAACCTTCATGTCTGAGAAATAATAAAAAATATTATTTTTAGGTCACGTGAAGCTTACTAACATGAACTGGAGCAGCGTGGCGGGATCTTCCGGGCTTCAAAACCAGTCAAATATTGGAGAAGGAGGCCTTTGCCTATCAGTGGCCTCGAACGCATGGTTATCGCTAGTTATTATGACATAATCGACAATTAATACATTCTGAGGACGCTTTTTAACAGGTGGGCTTTCGCGCGCCGGTGTGTGATTATCCAGCCCCGCCATTTACGGCTTAGATTGTTTTTTAATTCTCTAGAAATGAAACTTGTTGCAGTTTCCTTGAATAGGGCTGCCACAAAAGGCAACTATATTTTTGGTTTTCGTTGAGCCGCTCAAGTACGTGCTCCGTGAGGCGGTGCACTTGTTGAACACACTAGTGTTTTGTGCAGTGCACTTATGCTTTGATTTTGTGCCTTTTTATAATCTCTTTATAGTATGCTTTCAATTGCATATTGGACTATGCCGTTTATTTTTATGACTTTCTTTTTATTATTCGTTAGGAATTACTAACGAACTGTCAGTCCACCTGATGGTAAGTGGTTGCTGCAGCGCATGGGCACCTGCAAAGAAAGCAAGCATGTCTCGTAGCCTCTTATCATTCTCTCTCTCTCTCCCTCTCTATACCTTTCGAAAACAACCAT
Source organism: Bhutanitis thaidina (assembly GCA_029286595.1). Taxonomy (NCBI): domain Eukaryota; kingdom Metazoa; phylum Arthropoda; class Insecta; order Lepidoptera; family Papilionidae; genus Bhutanitis; species Bhutanitis thaidina. The sequence goes on along the minus strand of JAGSMS010000009.1, from coordinate 4,035,631 downwards.
AACGGCATTTGCATTGGTGATTGATGACCGAAATGGGAAGGAGGGTGGTGGTGCCTATCGAGAGAACTCCTAAGCAGAGAAGGTGTCTATCGGCCAGTGAAGTGGATGACGTTGAAACATGAAAAAGCATCACAAAGAAAAGAGGATACTAACGGAATTTCTTCTGTGTGTTCTAAGTCAGAGTAACCTCATTGTATGTGTGCGTGGGCTCATCGCCTACTATTAATACGTAGAATTGTATGCGGAGCGGTCAGTTAGTGATCACCAACACACGCGTTAACAACACATCAAGGACTTTCATTGCGATATATCATTAGTAAGACTAAAAAAAATTCTTACGTCGAAGAATAATAGTCGCATAAATAATTAATATTAGTAAAATTAACTGAATGTGCCTGAGCAGATTCTCAATTGAAAGTGTACTAAAAAGATCTAATATGGCATCGTATACTGTAAATGTTTCTAGGAAAGGTTTTTAAAGTGTATTAATTCTTGACCTGTTGTAATGATACACATCCTTTTGTTGTGACACATGAACGGTTAAAGGAATAGCGGTAGTTATAGTCATAGTTGTTTATTTCAGGAGTCTTCGCAAACTGGTTCTGATCTTAAAGCATGAATTTCATAAAATAATATTGGAGTAAGTTCAAAAATTTAAAGATATTTTTCACTATGAGATTTATTTCGCAACACCGACCCGATGATGTAGGCATCTCCTGCTGCTAGGCTGTGGTGGATTAATTAATGTCTTCTAAAGATGAAGATATCCTCAGCATTACAAGAGTAACGAATATAGCTTGGAGAAAGAATAACCATTGGTGAAAAAAGACTCTTCAGTGGCAACCTCGTACAGGTAAACGCTATGTAAGGCGAATAAGATGGAGTATCGAACTGAGCAGTATTGTGATGATAATGATGAAAAAAGAAGTATGTATTAATCCTCGTACACAAATAATATTTAATTGGTGCACACTAAATAAACTTAGCTTATTAAATGCCGAAGTAGAATAAAAGTCAAAGTGATTGTAATAAAAGCTCGAAAATTAACGCGGACCGTAATTTGCACACCTGTTACATTGTACAACAACGTTCCAGAATTAACACATTATGCTAATCAACCACTTTCAAACACTCGTCTCTACACTCTCGACGACGTGTTTAAATTAGGTTTTTATTTAAAATTTACTTTATTATCTCTGTGAGTAACGTTTTGTAAAGACCATATTTCATTTTTTTGTTCAGTACTATGAAATTCATATTGAGTACGGAGGAACAGCGCCCGCCAAATTGGCACTGGAGCAGTGTGGATGTCCTTTTCCCTCTCATATAATTGAAGGCTTTTCCCCAGGACACTTACAGGCTTCTAAGTTTTACTTATTATTTTAACGAGGCACTGAACATAGGCTTTCTACGTTGATTTGTCAATTTGAAGACTGACATTAAAGGATTGCAGTATTGTAAGTAAGTACAGGACGTCCTCTTGTTTTTTAATGGCCTATAAAAACTACTGGACATTGGTCTCTGCCACGGAAAGAATTTGCCGTACTGCCAGATCCCTCGTACATTTAACGCCGTTAACCTGACCATCACTGGTCTGCATACATTTCGGTTTGGCGCTAACTGTCGAAAGCCACGAGATTTACCAAGATCTTTTTTTTTTTTATAGAAACAGTGAGTAACACCGTCGCCTACAAACATCCGCAAGTATTTACGAGCGCGTTAGTAAAAAAAATTGTGTCGGAAGTTCATTTATTTGACGCCATTGTTAGACTAGACAGACTGTTCGCGCGTAAACTTGCGGCGTTATTCATAATATGTTCTGTACTATGGTCAAGCAGTCGAAAGATCTATATGACGTCAATTCAAACATAAAGATGTTACGACCTTTTTTTTTTTTTTTATTATTCAATCTTTATGCACAGATTGGTACATTTGGCGGACTTAATGCCTAGAGGCATTCTCTCCCAGTCAACCATTAGGCTAAGCAGAGATATATACGTAATAGGCGATACAGCTAAGAGAATAAAACAAGTAAAAGGAGATAAATATCAAAATATATACTTACACAGATAGGTAGATATATACATACATACATATATAGATAGATAAATAAAATATATACAAATATACCATATACATTTGATATGCAATTGTGATTATTAAAACTATTTCAGAACAACTTGTAGACGTATTCAAGCCATAGCTAGTTCCTGTATTGGGAAGACTATGGGAACTTCATTAGTAATGAACTTCTTACTCGAGGTGTCGCGCGAGCTGAAAACAATCTCAATCCAAACTCTCCAGACCTTTATTCTTTGTTTTAAAAGTGATTCCTTTATACCGAATTTGGGGTAAGTCAACAAAGGCATGGCAGCCGCTTCTCTACAGAACCGTCTCAAATATAAGCAAAGACAAGAAACAAAAGTTGCGCAATACTGAGAAATTTTAGGCTAAACTATAATATGCTATGCTCAACTTCACTTTTTGAATGTCCACTACTGGGCATGGGCAATTTCATAAATGCATGCATCTAAGCATGTATTTGCTACGGTAGCCATTGCTATTTTCAAGGCTTTTTTCAAGGGAAATCGTCTCTTACATCGTAAGCGATGTAGATCTCAAAGTCAGAATGAATGTCACTAGACACCATATCAGCATATGCTGTCTCGTGAGCGTACCGGTTCGATAAAATAGTACATTTCTATTTCAATCGCCTTTCAAATTCTGAGGCCTACACACACGGTGATTTTATTTATTCGAGATATAATTTCAGCACCTTAAGTGTTTCTATATATCAGTCAAGGTTTGGTCCATTTTAGTTCAACTTAATGTTCAGAAGAGTATTTGAAGATTGAAGTTATTGAAGAGCTTTTAAACTTGCTTGTCTAATATGCGGTGTTTCCATTCCTCAACAAAATTTCGCAAAGAATATCATTTCTATGAAACAGTTTTGTATTAGTTTGTAGGCTTATTTAATATTTTCATTTAAGGAACTGTCCTGCGTCGTGAAGGAGGCATACTTGAAGATATAATAATGGCTTTTCGTTTTCTTGATTAGCCTGTTAATAGACCACTTTTTGACATTGGCCTCTCCCAATTTGGTATAATCGCCGCAAGTGGGTTGGCGATTGCTGTATCACACTGTATATACCATGGACGCTGCTTCCTGTCATCCATGCATCGATTTGTAGTTTTTGGTTGTACAGTAAGTAATCTATAACATTTAAATGTTTTATTATAATTCAACAAACAACTATTTCCATTTTTAAAAAAGGTGCTAGCTCAATTTACTTTATATCTAGCAAATGCTTACTATACTATACATGAAAAAAAAATGATTACTTTGTTTCCGAACGTGTTGGCTAAACCTAGTTATGTTGAAATAGTTATGACGCTTACGTAAAATATTGAATCATTACGTAAATGCATTTTTGTTGCAAATTTGTTTTCAATATCGAAATGGATATGGCGAATGGCTACTTTGCTTAGTTTTCCCATTTCAGAATCGGATTTGCATGAAAGCTATTGCATGCGATGAATATTTAAAATATCTAAAATTATATAGCCCTTTTTTATGCAAACTCGTGCTTTACTTATAAATAATGCTAAAAACTACTATGTCTTTATTATATCAGCAGGTATTACTGCGTCAATAGTCAACGGCTTGAATAGACTTCACGAGGAATCCTGGATTCGTTACCAGCCGCAACCAACATTTGTCCAAATATGCAAACTATTGGTTTTCGGCTCTAGATGCGTTGTTGCGTTTTATGTCTCTGATAGTACATCTGAATGTTCCCCCGATCATATTTCAGACGCATTACATTGGGTAAAAGTATCAAAGTAGAGTAGCAGTCTGTAAGTGTCCACTGCTGGGCAAAGGCCTCCTTCTCAAATATCTGAGAGGGTTTTGGAGGCGGGAAAGGTTCACGCTTCTCCAGTGCGGTTTGGCGGGCTTCTTACATATCCACAAAATATTTTTTTTTATTTTATTTCTATGACATGGAGATTCCACACGAAGTTTTGCCGAGAGTAGTAAATACAGCACTTAAAATTGCTATTAACAATTTTTGTGGTGCCGGCCACCGGGGACCGAACCCAGGTCACCTGCGCTATGTGACACTAAAGCCAGCGCTCTGACCATTAGGCTACCACGGCACATTGGGTACTGGTAGGTAAAGACGCGTGAGGTAGATATGATGGTGAGAGTTGCTACCCTTGAGGCACTATAATGGTGCGCAGTTGACACGTCTTTCATTCTTCTTTCTAAAACAATATTTATTTATTAACAGTAATATCTCGTTTATTAGTAATCCATCTGACGGTGAAGGGTTACAAAACCAAAAAAAACATAATGGTTTCTTGTATTTACGCGAACACTACACATTTGAAATAAAACTATAATTTAAGGATTTTGTCGCGTTTAATTATGTTTTTATATTCCCGATGTTTCGATTGCTTTACAGCAGCCGTAGTAACGGGAGGACTGAGATGTTAGGCGTCCCGATGTCATAGTTAACTCTGGCCACCTTCAGCGTTTATTTATAAATTTTTAGTCCGATCCGTATCTTTAGGGTGGTGCAGTGGTATGCTTGGTTATAGATTTAATTTTATTACTGGATCGGGATTGAATGGTTACTCTAGGCACCTAAAACCAACTTTAAATAAAGGCTTTGTCACCTCTGAGGACAAAGATGTTAAGCCATACGGCTTTTCATTATACTGACTCCATATCCTTCAAACCGGGACAGAACAGTTGTTGTACTGCTGATTAGCGGCACTTGGCAGATTAGAAAAAAAGGTTGGAGGGTATTATCTGACCTAATATTTCCTAGAAAAGTATCATCTAACAAATAAAGTATTTAGTAAAGTAAAGTTAGCGTATATGAAATATCCTTAATTTTAATAATTAAATATTATTTTCATTTATATGCAAATAGTTCACACTTATTTATACAAATTTGAAGATAAAGTTCGTTGAAGCATGTTGGTCGCAATTTAATGTTACTTCAAAGTGAAATTCCCAACGTGAACCTAAATAGCTCACATGGCTTATCCTTCGTTATCTACTGAAATTTAAGGCTGGCAACATTTGCTGCTAATTGATGTGTTCGCAGGGGAATAAAGAGTATCCGATTAAAATCACTAGGAGGTTGTGATATGAATAATCACAACACCGATTTATATATTATACGGATGAAATTAAACTTTTAAATTATTTGTACTTTACTCGAATTCTTAGCAATAGGAACGAATTATTTCCTACTCGACTCGGTGGCTAGTGGCTAAGCGTTTAGCTGCAGCGTTGTGGGTCGCGGGTTTGATTCCCGCACGGGACTAGTGTTTGTATAGACTACAAATAATTGTTCCGGGTCTGGGTATTTGTCCATGTGCAATTTATGTATGTAAACTGCCTTCGCAACACAGGAGAAATTCCTACAGTGGAAGGTTAATGTTATTAAGAAAACATGAAAAAAATAATAGAATTTACTTAGTTTACTCGACTAAGGGTGGACAAATGTCTAATTTATACTTGCGGTTGTTACCACTTGTTGAAACTTCATCATATTGTTTATTTATTTATTCTTTTTTGCTCACCTTCCACTAAAGGGTAATGGGCGGACTTAATGCCTCGTGGAATGCTCTACCAGTCAATTATTGTAACCTTTTGTACTAGTTTCACAACACAATTTAATTATTATATAAGTAACTGACCGGTTTCACCTTACGGCATCTTCGGCGTAGTCAATTATATATTTAATAATTAAAATGTGTCCTGAAACCTGTAATAGTAATTGTTTCTAGCTAAATATTATTCATGAGATGTGAGATGGTATCATCTTTTTCTACAGATGCCAACCTCACCTGCAAGTCCAAAACAAATGTGACTCTGATGAATGAACAATGGCGAAATTCCATCTAAATTTGCCGAACCCAAATCCTAGACTAGTGATGGGGAGCAGCATCACTGGTGTGAGTCTGGTTAGTTTAGTTACGGTGAAGATAGTCCAAGTAGCCGTTCTAGCTTTAGAAGCTCCATAGGATAGGCGTTTTAAAAGTAGCTGCAACTTTGTACTACATATCTTTAGTTGATAAATGATCTATGGATCGTCTAAAAGAGGTCGGACCTGGTCTTGGATAGTTGGTCTAACGGTGTGACGTCGTCCAGTTCGACGAATGCGTTGCTCGAGCGATGATGTTGCACCGTTGTGTTTATTACTGTAAGGAATTTATGCAGACTTTTGCGGAAGAGCTTTTGCAGCTCTTGAAGAAACCTATGGTCAACTGTGAACTGACTTAATTGGCTAATAAGGTGGTAGTGGTAGTAGCAGGCTAGTTCCTTTACACATACTCTTAATAATACTGTTTACGATGGCTTGTCAATCAGTCGGCTGACCGGCTCGTAAAACATGTTTATAGTTTGGCAAATTAAAGGACTTGGCTACTAAAGGATATTAACGGTCACGTCAAATTAAACTATATTTTATGTCAAAGTAATAAATTTCAGAGTTGTTTTCGGAGTTGAGTGTCTGAAAATTAATTTATGAAACATAAAGGTTTTTAAACGGTACGACCGTGTTTTGTAATTAATTAAAAACATATTTTTTACGGCTACAGCGATTTCGGTTATAGAGTAAAGTAGCTGCCTGTAAATGCCCACTGCTGGACAGAGGATCAATATTTTGAGAGGGTTTTGGAGGTTGGGAGCCGAGAAGGGCCCGCCACGCTGCTCCAGAGCGGGTTGGCGGCCTTCACATATTCTCGAAATAATATTTTTTATTATTTGTTTTCCTTCACATGGTAAACACAGCACCTAAAATTGCTATTAACAATTATTGTTGTGCCGGCGCCGGGGATCAGACCCTGGTCACTCACTAGGCTACCACGGCTAACATATCAGTTATAGAGTACGTCTATTTACAACTAGTACATGTTTCTGTTTTATCCACGTTATTCTTTATTAGACAGATTTACTGCGCGAAGGATGAATGGAGTACAGTGTCGGATAAACGACAGCAGGTGCAATGTATTGAAAACTAATTACTATTAAAACATATTATTGTAACTAACCTCTAGGATTAGAAAGATTTAATACCCAGTTGTTTTACTATATTTAAGCAAATGAAGGAATTTCCAACTATAGCTATCATTATTTAGATAAACTTGGGAAGTAAAACATTATCTAATAACGATTTGGTTCAAATTAGGGAGACCTTGGAAACGTTCAAGAAACCAATTATTACAAGAATTACAAGCGTGTAATTCTTAAAAAAACTCTTTAAAATGAATAATGTGACCAAGGTCTTTAGTAGTTTTAAGTTAAATTCGTTGTAAGAGACTAATAGACAGTTAGACAAGAAATAGATAATCTTGATAACAATATACATTTTACTACTAATATTAAACGTAATAATATTTCTAGTACCATCCCGCCTGAATTTTGTACGACAGAGCAAAGTTAACCTTTGTAACGGTAACCAAAATCTAAATTAGGCAATTGATACAAACAGTGTTGGGTAAATTCTAACTAGCAAGTATTAGCAGGGAAATGGTATGAGGGTCCACGTTAGAGACACATGCTCGTCAAATTAGTATTTGGACTAAGCCTCGGTTTCAAACTGCCTTAGTTTGCCGATAATATATTGTCGGGTTTACTTAAATTTAATTGTTTAAACCCAATGCACCTTTATTCATATTATAATTATATTAAATTCTTTTCATACTGTGAAATCTCATAATATTAGTTTTGAATTCGTATGAACATTAAGCCGTGGTAACAGAAGAAGTACAAGAAAAATATCCAGAGGAAACCTTTTTCCCGGGGGAAAAATAACTTTTGATGTTTTAATTATGAAGTGGGCCACTTCTTATTGGAGTATTGCTTCTAATGGATTCTTTGCAGCAGTGAGGTTTATACGTAGACAAGCAGTTGCCCGCGGCTTCGTCCACGTGGTCCTAAATTTTGTCTCCAGATAACTTTATGTCCTCTTTCGTGCTGTAATCTACATCTCTGCCAAATTTCGTCCAAATCCGTTAAATCGTTTATGCGTGATCCATCGACAAACACAAGAAAGTTTGTTTTTTCCTCTTTGTAATTTTAAGTAAACTAATAGCCGTTTCTGTGGCTATAACAGTACACTAATAGCTTAAAACCAATACTTTGTGTGTTGTATAATATTAGCTTTTTAGCTTTCTATGCGAAGATCGGAAACGAGCAAGCGGTTCACTTGATGCTAAGTGATTACCGTCACCCACGTATATCTGTAACACTACAGTTGCTGCAGAGGCGTTGCCGTCCTTTAAGGGTATTTGGGAGATAGGACGGAGGATGAGGAGGGGGATGGGGAGAGTAAGTGGGCCACCGGTTACCTCACTCACCGAACGAAACGCAGAAGCACAAGATGCTTCTACTTCATACTGGTATTCTGCGAGGCCGTGGTACCAAACCGGACGAGGCGTCCCATTCGAGCAGCAGCTAAAGCCGCCGCTTGGCTCTACCACGTTAAATATCCGTCTGAAAAAAAAGGAGGACCAGTAAGGTAACAGACAGAAATCCTGACAACACTTTCTGAACTAAGTCCTAATAATCTACTAACAAACTACTTATAGAAAAACAAAACAACAATAAATTGTAGTGAGCGAGCATACTTCTCTATAAGTGTTTTAAAACAAAAAGGAATGTATTCTTATCTTGCCGTTAGATATTGCACGTGCCAGCACAAAGTTTAATGAGAAAACTTTGGTTTTATAAAGTAATTAAAAGACACATTGCGCTTCATTGGATTTATAAAACGTGATAATTGCTGCACAACTGCATCCTAACCTTACTGAATTTTCTAATCAATTTCTTTCATTACTTATCTTTAGGTTTTATTTCAGTGCCGGGTTCGTCTTCCTTACCCACCCCCTCACCCTTTTAGCACAGGTGTGGGATATTTAGAGGCTGCTACTGTTTAAGGTTGCTTTTTTCATAATGTTTACCTCTGATTGGTGAATTTTCATTTTCAATATTTCAATGCGTTGTGCATTGTTGGGACTGTACCAGGGATCAACCTACATCGGGGGCGAGCTATTCAATTTATGGCTAGTATGCAACCAATAGACACAAAGGTAATGTTTGTTTTAAAAATCGTAACAATTGGGGCACAGGGAATATACCGTCTCATACTCCAAATACCAACCTCACCTGCACTAGCAGAGCCTCGTTTGCTTACTAAATCGAACGAGGCTCTGGCGGCCGAATGATGGCAGAATATTCATCTAAATTTGCCAACCCCAAATCCAACGGACCAGTGATGAGTAGTATCACTATTGCGAGGCACTGGGCTCACCAACCCGGTGAGCTTGGTGAGTATGGGCAAATATTCTAAGAATATATATTTTTAGCTGGCGCTTTCTTAGAGAGGCCCTTGTTTAGAAGTGAACATAAATAGGCTGATGTAGTGTCACGATATTGTTCAGTCCCATCAGTGACCATGGCTGCTGTAAAGTAATCGAAACTTCGGGAATAAAAACAAAATTAAACACGATAATCCGTAAATAATAGTTTCACTTCAAATGTGTTGTGTTCGCGTAAATACAAGAAATCATTATTTGATGTAGCATTTACAATAATTGCATTTTGTAAAATGGCCAACACATTTTTATATAAGTACATTAAATAAACTATCCTCAGCACTTGAGCATGATGTGATTGTTGTTAAGACAGACCGCTTACATTAACTTAGTTAACTAAGTCGCGTCAAGGCCACACGATTGAAACAATCTTATCTGATGTTCGAAATGCAGCTGATTGACTTTAGAATCGTCTCTTTTCCGGTCTTAGATAAGGTATAACAGTAATCTCGCCGGTCAATCTGCAGTTGAAGAAGAAGCAAAATGATGAAGTTTCAAAAGCAGCATATTAATAATAGTCGATAGCCGAGCGGTAAGGGGATTTGCTTCCGAATCAAAAGACTCGAGTTCGATCCACTATGTGAAGGGCTCGTACGTACCAATGTGTTTTTAGAAACTTACGTACGATTTGTATTATTATTGGCTTGGACACTAATACCACTATGACCACCGCGGTATTGGGAGTACGGTAATAAGGGCATATTTTTTTTTTCAGGGCATTATTAATGAAAAATTGTTTTTTTTGAACCAATGAAAGGAACCGTCAAGAATATCTCAAAATCAAACAAAGAAAAAATATAAGGCTTCATGATGCAGTTTTTATTAATAAAACGCTTTTGAAACGTTTTTCGATCATCACTTTTGTTGTTAATTACAACCTGTATGTATATATACAGGTTGTACGTAAGGTACCCTGATGATTGATTGATGAGATTTTACCACCTGATGGTAGCCGGTCTATCTAAGAAGATCTAATATCTAATAAGACGTATCTAAATACGTTGAGCACAAAAACAACAAATGTGTAATGTGTATATAATGGAGAATAGTATCATGCGTGGAAATCGTCACTACACAATAAGCCCAGGCTTAATGTGTAGTGATAATCATAATAATAATTTAACGGACAATCACACACGTCATCGCATCCCAAACTAGCATACCCTGTATCTCGCTAACTAGATGATAATCAGATAGTCAATATATATATACGTACATAGATAAATAATTATATATACATATACGAACATCCATGACTCGGGTACAAAGATTTATATTTTTGATACAAATATTAGTCCCTAGTGGGATTCGAAATCGAAAACCTCGACCGATGATCACTACCAACTAGGCAATCGGGCCGCTAATGAGGAAATTTTCATCGAATCTTTCATGTAAAGCTTTAGCTGGCGCTTTCTTGAAAGCGCCTATGTCCAGCTAGAACCTAAATAAGTTGAGTTAGTAATAGTTCTAATACTGATCCACAGCGCAACGCATATAAAATAAAATTAAGCTTTATTTGTAAAATTTGTTGCTGTAATTATTGTTTTGAATTTACATACGTGGTAGAGCCAAGTGGCGGCGTTTGCTGCTAATCAAATGGGCCGGCTCAACCGGGGTAGTGAAACTACTAGAATACCAGTGTGGAGGAGAGTAACCGGAAGTCTACTCCTGCTTACCTCTTTTCTCTTTTCTTCTCCCCCTAAACCATATGCCTCTACTTCTTTTTCGAAACAAAGGAGGGAAAGGAGGGAAACCTCACTTTCTCCCATCCCCAAATATCCTTTTAGATCGGAAACGTATCTGCAGCTCCTCGGCATCGGTAATCACACCTTAAGGAGAGCCGCTTCCCCGATTAAACCCTGACCCAAAAAAAAGTCGATTGTGTAATTTAACATTCTTTCGAATACCATTATCATCATCATCATTACAGCCTGACACACGTCCACTGCAGAAAAGAGGCCTTCCCGAAGATGGCCATAAAGCATGGTCCGTGGCCCTGGGCTTGCTTTATGGCCATCTCGGGTCATCATCGACATCCATTGAATTCCCGTAACAAACTGCAGGTTTTCACTTCATCTACAGTCAATTAAAAAGTAATCATTTGATTAGGGGATTTACCGGAAAAATCGAGTCTATTCTAATTTCCGGTTATCTAACGTTAACGTAACGCTTCTAGTAAATTTTTTCTTTGTTTCCTGACTGAGTCATGACTTAAATATTCAATTAATTACTCTTTATTCGTTGATTAATCAATATTGCAGTTTGTGTTTTTTTTACTAGTATGTAATTTAGTCTTTAGGCGAGTATTTACCAACTTATTTTAATACAGTGAATAAACTATTAAAGGTATTAAATAAATAACGATCCATTCCAGCTAGGTAATGACAATGAATGGACAGTTTATTAGCGTGGACTTCAGAGCTTAATCCTTTCACTTGTAAAAATAGACAGGTCCACTGTTTCAGTACGTGCTAGAAGATTTTATTAAATATTTCTGAGGCACGCAGTTTTCCTGACGATGTTTTCATACAACGCCGAGCACGTGGAAATAAGCACTCTACTAGGTAACCTTCTCTGCTTAAGAATTGACAGGGTTTGTACCACTCTATTTCTGTCGACAATCCGCAGTGCAACCACAGTTTGTTTGGAAGAGTATACTTAATATGAGGCAGTATAATTAAAGGTTATGAAGCATTCCATCTTAGTCTTCAGGAGTGACAACGCATCTATAACCTACTTTGATTGAGGTTGTTTTCAGGTGCCAGGCTTCAGTTACCATCAGATGGACTGTTAGTTTGTGTCCCTAATCTAAATATATAAAGAAACTAAAAATTTATAATTATTAATTCTCCGCGCACCCGATGAAATGCTTATGTGATAACGTCGGAGGAAGGAACAGATGCAGCATCAGACACACAGAACGTGTAACCTAATACAAAAACTTGTATAAAGTAGCAGCTCATATATGTCCCCACTGCTGGGCAAAAGCCTCCTTAAATATCTGAGAGAGTTTTGGAGCCGGGAAGGGCCGGCAACGCTGCTCCAGTGCAAGTTGGCGGGCTTGAAAACTTGTATATTCTACAATTATTAGCTCCTACTGGGATATGAACTTAGGATCCGTGGAACACGGTTTGAAAGCCAGTCTCGCTAACCAATAAGCTACACGTTGATCATCTACAGTTTTAAGCCCAGGCTGTATGATAATATTAACAAAAAAAAAAAATTATGAGATTGTGAAAATTCTGCGTGACAAAATTCTCCTTCATTCAAGGTAAAACAAAATACAGTTCGTGCTTGGTAGATACTTGCAATTTCGCTAGATCCCTTAAATCGGTTTCCTATTTTCTAAAGATTACGAAGCAAAAAATTCTTAACCCCAAATTCACATAACTTGAAAAATCGTATCCTTTTCATATCGAAAGAGATTTGTAGACAAATGAGATTTCTTAAGGTATCAGAACGAACATAGTCTTACATTCGTATTATCTCTTTCGTTAACAATAGGTGCAATATATTAAAATGTGTATATTTTTTTATCTGTCTTTATGTGTGGATTTAGTTGGTACTTAAATGGAAAGAAAAAGAAATCTCCGGATCAAAATACCGAAGCATTCTGTTTCTTGGATTAGGCCTACTAACGTCCTACATATGTCACTGAGGCAATGATCAATAATATGATTGCTTCTCAGTGAGTCAGATGCTAGCAAGTTGGTAAGCCTTGTGCTGGAACTTCTTAAAGGACCGTAAATAAGTAGAGGTTCATAAAGTGATCGATAAAAAGGAAAAGTTTAAGGGGAGTGATGAAAAGATTAGAAAATGAGTGATCATGAAGGTGAATGATGAAAGAAGAGAAGATGAGCGATGAGATTCGAATATAAGCAATTTTTGACGGTATTAGATCGACCTCAAAACCTTACGACATATAAAAAGCTAATTTGAGTAGTTTATCATTCTAGTAAATCACGGATATACTCGTATGACATGTGAAGGTAACACGAAACACAAAAGTAACTCGAAAAATTAAACTGATTCGGGTGGCAGCGAGCCTGCTCCTGGTGTAACGCGTTTTACTTTAGAACAATATGATCTTAATGATATTAGAATATAATTTTAAAACTAAGACACCTTCTGCGATGAGACCACTACGAGATTCAACTTGGAAACATTCCTTCAGATAATTTTGATTCTTTTTACCTCTTACTTCTTGGGTGCCCGATGGAGCACGTATGAGCCCGCGAGAGAAATGCAGGCCCAAGAGAATACTTCATTTAATTTATGCACTCACGTTATAATTTTCATTTATTTATTATGAAATTAAAAATAACTTGCATTTAGGTCAACTAACTACACCTACACTAGATTACCCCATAACTGACTTATATAAAAGTTGGTAGATTGTGTAAAAAAAATATTCTGCTTTTCGTTTTAACGAAGGCTTATTCTGCGATGGACCGCTTATACAAAGTTACGGCAGATAATGCTAAGGAAACGAATCTTGTTTGTTGCCGCTTCAAACTTCGCAGGCGCTTAGCAGCCACCGCTTTCAGTTAAAGAGATAAACCCGACGTAAATAGGCTTACAAACCACGTCCCGCATTCGAGTTATTCAAGGAGACATCTTTTGTATCTTGTTTTTTTAATTGGAAAATACATAGGGAATGAGTATGTCGTGTTGTCGATATTTTTAGCTTATTTACAGAAACGATTGATTGCGGAAGTTTTATGTAGCGAAGTAATTATTTATGAAAGTATCTACACTTACACTTACAAACTTTTAGCCGGATACAGTGTATAAATATGAGTAGTCTATTAGATTTTGAATGAGCACCAACTGAAATTTTAACACGCCATTTTTAATAATGAAGTATTTGTTGAATTAATTTCTCATCATTACGCTGTATGATTTTATGTGTGAATAAAGATGAAATATGCGTTAATGTATGAAAACGTTTTATGTTGTTTCATCTGTAAAAGTAATAAACAGGCCATTTGCATAAATTCGTAAGTCCATAAACCGAGTAAATGGAGGAATAAATCAATGCTGATGTTTTATTTCCGATCTTTAACACTGCATAGATGGATCTGGATCACGCTGAAGTATTTAAAAAACACAAGTCTATGTGTCGACGATCAGACATCGTTGGATAACGATTCTTAAGATCGTTAAGAAAAGTTTTATAAGCATTATGAGAAGAAAGCGAACATTGACTCGATTCGCTATTAATATAATTAACATATTTCGCTAATAGGAATAAAAGATTTTTTTAAAAGATGTTTCATTATTATTATATCCTATCCTATCCCTAAAAGTTCGCTCAAAAAAAACAAGTCAAAAAGTCCCTAAAAATTCGTCGTAACAGTTGTGGTAGCTCCAAGGCGAACATGTAACATTTTTAAGTACCCTGTACTTAAGCACAAATCCTGTAAATATAAATTTGAAGTAAGTATTACTTAAGTAATTATTACTCATTCCCCGCCACATTTTCCATGGAGATGAAAAAAAACATCGGAACTTAACCTATGAAAATTGCTATACGTATTCGTCACGTGGGTGCTAAAAAAAATAATCTAGTGGCCTACAGTAAATAGCGGAATAGTTACAAACATATCCTGACTGATGTTGGAAAAGCAACATCTAAGATGCAAAATCCTGCAACAACTAATCCACCTAGTACTTTGTCTTTGGATATAATACATACTTGTACTATAATTAATAATAGGGATTATACCGATTGTTTCCCGAAATGTTAATCTGCAACTTCTGGGGCCCGGTTAGTGGCGGAAAAAGCTATACCAAAACCACATTTCACAGGCTAGTGTTGACAAGCGGCATCTCTAGTGCAAGAGTGACGGCACAGCGCTCACCAATACCAGGTGTATCTAGGAACTTAGATATTAGATAGTGAGTATGGGCAAACCTTCCACGAAATGTGTGCACGCTTTTGCTAGCTCTTTCTTGAACAGGTTCCAACTTGTTCAGCTATGGTTTAAAATAGCAAATATTCATGCCATGCCAGTTTTTGTCGGCGGTTTCATAGAAAGGCGGTGCACAATTCGTGGACTTATCTCGATGACCCAAAATATATATATAAGATTTTTTTTTATTGAATTGTGTTGAACAACCTTACTGTCCACTTGATGGTAAGCGGCTACTGCATGCCCATGGACGCCTGCAAGTAAATTCAATCGAAGAAGATTACAGGTGCGTTGACACTCCGGAGCACTGAGATGACTGCCTCATAGCCTGTTATTATGCAGGCTCTCCATCTCTTTCGTTGCAGCAGTTGTTTGCTGGTCACTAGCATCAGAAATGGGTAAGATGGTGGTGCTTACCCAGGCGACTCCTAGGGCACAGAAGAAGCCTACCATCTAGTAAAATACAAGCAAAGTATTGAGTGTCATATGAAGTGTACTATACATTATCTTGAAACGGGATATCAATGAAGCGTAAGGACTTATGGTAAGTGAACGTAGGGTGCGTTATTGGTTTAATAACTTCCGTTCTGATTTCAATCTCAAGATCGAATGTGGCGATCATTCAAACGCAAAGGACGGTAACGATATAATGTTATCCATACTCATATTATAAATGCAAGAGTAATTCTGTTTGTATGTTACGCGGACTCGGCCGAAGAATTGAAACTCGAATCTGGAAATACTTTGTACCATAGACCATTTTTTGTCGGGAAAGTCAGGGAAAATTCCCCACGCGGACGTAGACATGTGCGGAACTAAGTTATGTCTTGTTTGCTTGTCCTTAGCATGCAATATAAAATATAACGCCCGTGCACATTCTCTGAAATGTAACAAAATTGTATAAAATCGTCGGATGACTTTTGACGAAGATCGAGACTAAGAAAGAGTTTTGCGTCAAATAAAAAGTAAATAAACGTCAAACAAAAGCAGCCTGTAAATGGCCACGGCTGGGCAAAGACCGCTTTTTAATTATTTTTATTTTAGAAGGGGTCCGCCATGTTGCTTTCGATGTTTTCTTCGAGTTTAAATTCGCTTTATATTCTAAACTTTCGTCTTTCTCTTAGACTGCTCACAGAAAAAAAACACGCGACTCGAAGCACCACAGCCAAATGCTTAGCCTTTGCACCACCGAGCTGCCAATCAATCAATAGTTCTACAGATTTGAACTTCTGACAAAATGTACTAAAAAACCCACATTTTAACGGATTTTCTCATATTATTGATGTATTATAATTTCATGCCTTAATTACTACAGCCCTGGACTGTAACTTCTGGTTTGAATCAACAATTGTCGCTGAGATCGAAATTGGGTGGAGCACATCATTACTATGTTGCTAAATTGAAGATGTCCTCTTAACCTACTTCGACCCAAGTAAGCACTTCGAGCTACAGCTACAAATGGCTGTAGTAATGGCTTTTCCACCGATCTCAACTATATAAGCAAAATTGCATGTTCAGCGACAAATTTAAATATTTTTAATTATGGTATTTATATAAAATGGTAGATTTGTTCTTTTATCGGCATTCATCGGAGTCAATTTTATGATTAATTATTATATTCATTCGTGATTGATAGACAAACATCCATACCAATTTTATACATGGCTTTAGTAGGATAATTGAATGCAAGAAGTATTTCATTGGAAGTATCGATACCTTTATTAAAATATCTGCCTCTGTTAGGCAAAGACTTCCT
This sequence comes from Bhutanitis thaidina, assembly GCA_029286595.1. Lineage (NCBI taxonomy): Eukaryota > Metazoa > Arthropoda > Insecta > Lepidoptera > Papilionidae > Bhutanitis > Bhutanitis thaidina. The sequence continues at coordinate 4,018,564 of JAGSMS010000009.1, read as the reverse complement.
CTCAAATATAATTTGAATTGTAGCCGGGAAGAGTCCGTCACGCTGTTCCAGTGCGGGTTGGCAGGATTCACACGTCCCCAATTCAATATTTTTCATTATCTCCCAGACATGCGGGTTCCCACGGAACGTTTCCTTCGCCGCAGAGCACGTTGTAAATTCAACACTTGAAATTGCTGTTACCAATTATGGTGGTGCCAGCATCGAGGATCGAACCTAGGTCACTGAAATTAAAGCGGACGTCCTGACCGCTATTAATTACCGCACAATAGTTACCGTTAAGTCTCATTCTAATAGTTTTATTAATAAAGGTATAAAAACACGCGAATAACAGGCAAACAATAAACGAATATTAAACAAGTTTTACGTTATTACTATTCGATTCATCTTCTTCATACAAATAAAAAGAAAGATTAACGGATAGTGACTTCAGGTATAAACAATATTTGAATTGTATCAAAAAATACATTTTAAATAAATAAAAGGGACTGTGTTTTGAAACTATAGTTTTATATTTAGAAAGGTTGTTTTAACATGGATCGTATTTTGAGTACATTGTTTATATCATTACCTTAAAATATTACATAATTTAAAAATATAATCGCAATTACCTCTTTAACCAGTTAAAACTTACATGATATATTTGCTAACTTAATATCTTTGCAATTGAATATTTTTTGACATAACTTTAGTACATAACTAATCATTTTTAACCAGTGAAGGGACATACCAATATTAATAACACATAGTGCGTCCACATAACGCGTACCTTGACCGTGCGCAAAAGATCTAGCACTCCGATGTACACGATGTTTCACGACATAATGGTAGCACAGCTTTAATGGGATAAACGGCTGCTTAGTGCAAGGTTGTGACGATCCGATCCTGGCAGTCCTGCGGGCTCCGGGACACTCTACCGTCGCGAGCCGACACTACGGCCGGGCCAATTGCCGCTAATGGCACCACTCGAACGCGTATCCGCCTAATCATCTCTTAAGACAAGAAGACTTCAGTAGGGCTTGTGACTCGTGAGATAGTTGTACTCCTACTCAGTGGTCATATATTATATAGTGAAAAAGTTAACATAATTTTGCCGGAAATATTATAAATTCATCTTCGAAATGTTACAAAGCTGGATAAGACAAATAATTCGCTTAGCCTTGTTTGTTTCTTACACGAAAGGCATTAAATAGAGAATCTAAGATGAACAGTCTAAAAGCATTTTTTGTACAGAGTTTAACCATTAGATGTATTTAATTTTTATATATACGTGTAAATATTAGTAAGAATGAACGGAATCAGTGTAAATGCAGATAAAACCGGAAGAGAAGTGGAGGGCAAGGAAAAACCAAAACCAAAAAGGACTAGCGTAAAAGAGAAGCTAATGCAAATCAAGGCGAATATAACTGTGGAACCGATAATAGCCTGTTATATTATGTCAAATGTGTTCTCGGGGCTTGCGATTCAAAATTTAAACTTAGAAAAAGCGTGTCGAGTTAATCTTGGCTACAGTGATGAAGTATGCTCGGCTTTGAACAGAAGGCAAACCGAAAATTATACAATGGAGGAATCGGAAGTACAAAAGTTAACAGCATCGGTGCAAGCTTGGAAAAATATTGCTCAAACGGCGTTCCCTTGCATTTTGGTCCTGTTTGTTGGCTCGTGGAGTGACAAAACAGGAAAGCGGAAAGCGTGCATCCTTTTGCCAATTGTTGGTGAAGTGCTTTGTTGCACGAGTTTCATGCTGAACACATACTTCTTCTACGAATTGCCTTTGGAGGTCACGGCCCTCTCCGATCTGTTTCCGTCGTTAACCGGAGGTTGGATTACTGTTTGCGTCGGTGTATTCAGCTACATTGGTGACGTAACGACGAAAGAAATGAGAACATTCAGAGTGGGAGTGGCCAATTTGTGTATGTCTCTTGGAATACCACTTGGAATGTCTTTGAGTGGTATACTATTGCAACAGATCGGTTATTATGGAATATTTCTTATATCGAATTGTCTTTACTTCACAAGTCTCATATACGGATATATACGTCTGAAGGATCCAGTTATATCTGAAGACCGTCAAAGAGTAAGTTATATTTTATTATACAAGTTAGTTAAAATTAACAATATTCTTAGCATATTATATTGTTGATACCGTTCTAAAGGATATTTAGGAATTCATATATAAAACAAAGATCTTAACAAAAATTCCTCACTAAATTACAATGAAAATAACAATTAAGTGTAAATAATAATATAATAATAAGCTCTAATTATCGTATACTCAATATTGGAGTGGTCAGAGGTCTGGCCATTTTAGTAATTTCAACCTACTTTTCACCACAGCTTATTTGGGACAAAGTGACAGATTATGTGTGCAAGTCAACTATAAACATCGTACACAAGTTTGGAAAAACACATTAGTAAGGGCGCTCCTCATCAGGGACCGAAATCGTGTCTCCTAATTGGAAGGTAGATCCCCTAGGCCTAGGCACTAGGCAATCTCAAGTAGTTGCAATTCAGTTTTTTCAGGAATTCAAAATCAGTCCTGATCTTTTAAGTTTCGTAACAGAAACATTATGAAACATTACGATTCAATATAAAACTGTTTGTATAACATATACCTATACAGTTTGTGAGTGAACAATCTGTATCGTTAGAGCTCGGCAAGTCCTACGTGTTAGTGATAAATTGCTACGAGCCCACAACGCAAATTCGAATGAAGGGGAACGTCGTAACGCTGTCGTTGTTTTTACTCGAGGCTCAGATAGGTGTCGACTACATTTGACGTGTTATTTGCCAGGACATTGTCTTCTACGCCCGGACGTAATGTCTGGCGGTATGATTGGATTTATTTGTGAAATAGACGTATTTTTACACGAAGCGCTAAAACAATGGTAACTAACCATACAGATCTCGAACCTATTCAGTTCATCACCAAGCATCAATATAAATGCTTGTATGCTAGACATGTAGTAATATAGTCACGTATTGTTATTATTTAAGCTTTATATGTTATACCCTTTCGCAACCGCCGTATACCCAATACTAGGGTGGTCAGAAGTCTAAACATTTTAGTAATTTCAACCCATCAGAGCATTGGGTTAACGTCTTAGTGTGGAGAACAACGATGTGAATTCTACATGACTTTCGGATAACTCATTGGTACGAGTCCTCCACAAAGGGATTGAACTGGAGTCTCCTGATTCGGAGAGATATCCCGCAACCACTCCGGCTATCGTGGCTTATTAATATAGGGTTACATAGAGTCACATTATTACTTACACGACATCCAGCATAAATATATTACAGAAAATTTACATGATTATAAAAAAAATATAAAGAATGATAGAAAGTACACTGGGCGACCTAGCTTATAACTAACGAAGTGCAAAACCCTGAATATACTGGTACCTTCCAGTCCAAGTCCATCCAATATTCCATGAGATAGTGATCTTAACTGTGGTAGCCTAGTGGACAGGGCGTTCACTTTAGTATCATAGAGAGAGTGACCTGACTTGCGACGTGCCCGGCGGTTAAGGAAAATAATCGCGAAGAAACCGGCATGTGTGAGAAAAAAAAAAAATTTCGAGGAAATGTGAAACCCGCCAACTAGCACCTGGGGCAGCATGGCGGGCCCTTTCCGTCTCAAAAACCCACTCACATAATTGAGAGAAGGCCTATGCCAAGCAGTGGGCCCGTACAGGCTGCTACTTTACTTTACTTTATGCTGATCTTAACAAATTTTAATTTATAATTATTTAAAACGTCTCAAGGATGACACCTATCGAGATAAACTTGAAAAGTAAAACTTTATCTAAATACAAAAAATCATCCAAATCGTTAGAGTTGTTTCCAAGAAACCTATATAATATTTATGTTTATATATATTCCATATAGTAGAATAGCTCGCGTAAGAGCGTTTCCCATCAAAAAATAAAGTCAATAAAACGTTAATAAGTTTCATTGAAATCAGCATAATAAGTTTCATTGAAAAACCGTAAGGCGTCAAAAAGTGAAAGCGTATAAACACATATTAGAGTTTTATACTTTAAGCGATTTATTACTTCAAATAAAGGTTTTTTTATTGTAAAAAAAAAAATTGTAAATCTGTGTAAGAAATTTTCAGTCACTTCGAAACCGTTACGTGTCAGTAATTAAACGTGCCGTGTGGTAGGTATCGTCGTATGGATCTGCCACTCCCTATCTTCCAGCGGGAGTCGTAGGAGACGACTAGGGGACATCAAATATGGTGCAATATAACTACAAACACAAAATAAACATTTAACTGGGTGGTAGGACTACTGAAATTAACTTTCAGTGCAACAACTCTTACGTTCCAGTTTGAAAGGTTGTGACGTATTCCATCTTAGTTCTCAGAGGTGATAACGCATTTGTAACATTCTTCGATCGAAATTGTTTGGAGGTTTATATGTGCTACAGGTGGACTGTTAGCTCATTGCCCCTCCTAACTTACGGTTATAGGCCATTTGAGAAAACCAAAGGAGCAGAGCAGTAACCAAAAACTTAGGTCATGTATCCGTCATATGTTAGAAATAGGCTTGAAGGAGTATAATCCAAAAAAATTTAACGCGGGTGAAACCGCAAGGCACCTCTAGTGTTACAACTTAATATCTAGATATTGAATTTTAAAAGCAATGAGCCCTGTGATTGAAACAGAGAGAAACTTTAATAATTAAAATGCAAATAAAACTACACATGTTATCTTTGCTACTGATTTTATTCATTTTTAATCCGCATGTATGGTTCCTCACTGCTCCATTTCGAGCTGGATTACCCGCTTACGACTTAAAGCCTATTATTGGAGGAACCGGCTCTTGTACAAAATATCCGAACGATATTTTTGACAGCTTAATTAAAATGTAAAATGTACGGAACTTTTATTTTTATTAAATTTGGTGTTTTTTAAATGCAAAATACATATCCTCTGATACGTTTTCACGGTTATAATGCTATTTCGATGAAGTTTGGTGTGGATATACCACGAACCCTGGTAAAGAATCCAGGGTACTTTTTAACCTGGTAAAGCCACAAGAAAATATTCAAGTGATTCAATTCATAGGCGGTTGCTAGTTTGATATAATTCTATATGTTACAAAGAATGAAATGTGAAAGGACAAAAAAATAATAAGTACATCTGGCCTACCGCACTAGAAGTGGCTACCAATACTACGCGTATGCGTGCTGTATTTTGTACGTGGAGAAGTAGAGCGGAGCGGCGGGTTTTGCTGTTACTCGAATGGGCCGGCTCGACGGCGGTAGTAGCACGGCCTCGCAGAACATCCGTGAAGTAGAGGCATATTGTGCGTCAGCGTTTCATTCGGTGTGCGATGTAACCGGAGGCCCACTACCACCCCTCTCTCCTCTTTCCCCTTCCCAAATATCTATAAAAGTCGGCAACGCACCTGCGCCTCTTTTGGTGTTAGAAATGTACGCGGGGATCGGTCATCAATTACCTTCAGGTGAGCCAATTGCTCGTTTGCCCTTATACTATATAAAAAAACTATAAATACTCTGTGGCATTCCTCTACTTGCTTCTCTAATGATCAAATTTTGCATCGTATAACGGTTGACGATCATAGATATTTACAATTTATTCATCCTACTAGCCTTGATATTATATTCCCGTATGAAGCTTGAAGGTGCGAAAACATAACACTTGCTTTCGCATCTCATTTGTTAATATGTGTATATGTTAACAACACAGTATATTGTTTTATTAAATGATATTTATATCAGCTAATAAAAAAATTCTACTCACATTGCGATGCACTGTAGAATTATTATAATGAGTGACGATCTGAAGGTAGAGAATCCATCTACGTATAAATCCCAATGCACAGACTATATAACGTCCCGGAGGACTCAATTGTGCGGGTAACTTGGATATTTTTTTAAGATTAGGCCTAATATAGAACAATTACACAATTTGGAAAAAATAAGTGAAGTCCGTCTCTAAAACCCTCTGCTGAAAACCTGAAGCTACGAAAGCACGTCTTCCTAACTAACACGAAATATATTATTACAAATATTTACGTGTATATTTTAAATTCGGTAATATGTGTTCTTGCCTTATTTTAGAAATATGTAACCTTTATGTTAAAACCAACGTATTTTATTGAGAGAATTTATTATTTTTAAGCTTGGCAACGTGCCACTTGAGTATTAAAACCTTTGATTCCGATCATTATCGGAGCTACTAAGTCAATCCTGTAAACTGCGTTATGATATAATTTGTACTAGTGTCGGGCTGCAACGAATTAGTTGTCAAGTGCCAGGTTGGTCTACCAAGTGGGGCGATTAAGGCCCTTTCACATAGGAATCTCTCTACGACTATTTCTAATGTTAATATTATTTACAACCTAAAGGTACTATTTACAAGCTTCAAAATAATGATTTCTTGTATTTACGTTAATACTATACAATAGAAATAAAACACGATAAAATCCGTAAGTAATAGTTTCATTTCAAACTCTAAGAAATATATCGTATCAGATCTCCCGCGTACAATGGAGAATGCATAAATTAAAAAATTAAAACACGTCCATCGAAAAACACAAATTCATATTAATCCTACGGAAGAAGTGGGTTACAATGATATCACATGTCTTAGGACACACGGGGTTTTAAGACAAAGCAAACGACATCTCTTTTATCAAAATATGATAAGTAGCTTAGGAGCTACTTGGGAACAGATGAACATACTAACACACAAACATACACACACACATATACTACTAAAGTCATAACCCTCGTCGTAGTTGGGACCACTAAATGACGCAAAACATATGGACAAATAAAAAAAATTAAGACAATAAAAAAGGAAGTAAATTAGTAGGTACAAATTGGCGGCTTTATCGCTGCATAGCGATCTCATCCAGGCAACCGTAAGGCGTAGAGAAACAAAGCCACAGATACAAGGTAGGTGGTGCAATATAAATATACATACTAGACACTGAAACTTATACTAACAATAAAATAAAAGCCGTATACATACATATACAAAATTATACAAAAATGCGCGAACACTCTCTTAAAACAGTAATTCGTCCCGAAGTTGCCTGAAAGATTGACAACAAGACCATGTCATGGATGTGAAAAATAACATGGTATGATCTTATTCAGGAATTACTTCATATGAAATCAATGGAAAAAATATATTTTGGGTAAGGCTCCAGTTGTGTGTATATTGATGAGAAAATTTTATGATCCCGTTATATTTATAACATTCGGACAAAAATAATAATCAAATTTAAAAGCACAAAAATAACAACAGTTAAGCAGGATATTAGTGCTAAGCCTGATATTATATTTAGGCTGCACTGTTAAGAACGACAGCATATTTATTTATATAAATGTACTAAATTTTACAGAATTTTTCCACCGTTTTCTTTAACCTTGAGGAATTTAAGTGAATAGGTTCTAATATTTAGTTATAGTTCAATTACCTATAACAATACTTACGATTATATTTATATAATACTGAAATATTAAACGGAGCACTAATTTTTAAAAAGGAAATTCTACTTTTCAGGACCAGCCAGTAGGTTTCCGTGGGTGGGTGTGTTCATTTTTCGATGCACGTCATGTGAGAGAGACACTGACAGTCGCGTTTAGAACTGGACCACAGCGTAGGAGGCTCAGGGTCTCCTTGCTGATTGTCGTCGTGTGCGTTATTTTTGGACCTCTTCATGGTAAGAGATTATTATATTATTTGGTTATTTAATAAAATATTTGTACTAAACAAAGATTATACTTGCGAGTGTATAAAAAATATCAGGCGTTTGAGACTGCAACCGCCAATCTACACGCCAGCTGAGTTTTAACAGAGTAATGAAGAAGTTTTATCTAAACTGAGAGACATTCACTTGTTTTTTAATTTTCCGTATCCCTAATAGTACACTTCAGCCGCTAATATTAGTGAATAGGTTGGCAGCACTGTCAAGGATGTGTAAAACACATACAAAAATGTTACAGTATCAGGCTTAATCGGACGTCCGATTTAAGGTAAGAATAACTGACTGCTGAGACATAGATTCCTGGTTTAAATCCCAGCCGGACACAATATTTGTGCCCCATATTACGTTTTTGTTACGATGTGTTGCCGTACATCTGATCTTATCGCATAAGCTTTTTTCGGGATACGGGAATGCATCGACGAGTGATTGCCTCTGTATCGTGTTGGATTCATGTCAAAGACCCTATTACTACGTACTCAGACACGGCGACTTTAGAAGGTGTAAAATAGTGTCTGATTATATTTTGTTTTATTCTATATAATGTATTCTACGCAGGTGAGATGAATGTGCTGTACCTCTTCATGCGGTATAGATTCAATTGGGACGAGGTGCAGTTCAGCATGTTCTGCACTTATAGCATCATCACTAATTTAGTAGGTATGTACACGGCAGGTATTAAAATTCTTCTATAATTTAGATTTATGTCCACTATCTTGCAGTGAAGCAATATTACAATTTACGCTAAAGGCCTCAGAAGGATTGGCCTTTTTAAACGTTGTTAACCATCGTTAGTTTGTGGTTTTATTACCACACGGAAAGTATTAAAAGAGTTTTAATTCTACTGTTTATTTCTTAATAAAATGCTAATTCTTTAAAGCGGTTGATTAATTAAAAGAAATAATCCTTGGTTTATATTCCGAAATGGGTTTATTAGTGTTATATTTCATTTATGATTAATTTGGAATGGCCGTAAATTGATTTTACTTAATTCAGACGTTAGTAATTGGTCCAGGTGATTCAGCCAACCTCTCTTGTACGTGGTGCAACTTGCTAATTAAATTAACAAACGAGGCTGTGGCGGTTACGGAAATTCCATCCTAATTTTCCGAAACCGAATTTCATAATACTATTAATGGAGAGCACCATTACTAGTGCAACTAGTGCTACGCTCTCTAACCCATCCACCTAGCATGTGAGTGAGTAAACCTTCCAAGATACGTGCACCGTGTTCAACAGTTGATATCTACAACTGAACATAGTGTACATTTCTTTAAATAATTAATTTATTCATATAAATAGGCGAAGGAAGAATTATAAGACCAACTGATATTATTGAATTATGCATAATTACGAAGCGTCTACCCTTTATTTCAGCAACTTGACAATAAAGTTTGTCCCAAGGGAAAACGAGATACAAACTGCCTTATGTCTTAATCTATAACATTCTCGAACTCTCCATCAAATTGTATTCCAATCAAATACATCCAAATATAGCATAAACAATATCATTTAAAAGTATAGAAGTTTAAGTATAGCCACAACTTGAGTCATACAGTATTTTAAAAAAAAATGCCTGAAAATAGAAAATTACTTTTATTGTCTCTATCTATTACATATATGTCTCATCTTGTAAGTGTCGTTTAAGATGATTGTCGTTTATACGAAACAAATCTCATAAACTGCGGATCAGATTAAAATTTGCAGCTCATCTTACATAATCCACCAGTCTAAGTAAGGTTAGTTTTGTCTGGAGAGTCTGGCGATACACTATAATAAGTACTTATTAGGATGAATGTGACCATATAAACTAAACGCTTGAAGACTGTGATGCTTGTCCAATGATCAGAAAATCTAAACTAAAGTTTATATTTACGTTCTTGTAATTAAGGCTATTCCTCCTGTTTCGATTGTACTTTTTATTCTGTTTTACATTCGTGTCTTCCTTTATTATCCTTGCTAATATGGTTTGCACTTCCTTTTTATTCACTTAGAGTGTTGTCTGTTTTTACGTTCTTAAATTTCGTCGTTTGTCTAATTTTAGCAAACACTCCATTCACACCCATTACCTACTTTACTGTCTGTGAAGAATAATTTACTACAAACTGTACTATTAATGTGGTTAGAAGGTCTATTTAAGTTTCATTTACCTACATGATGTACATCCTATCGGATGGTTACGTCCATGTTTTACCACTTTAAATGTTAAAACTTTTGACATTTGCACTGTGTAGTACTCTGTTGATGCAAGAGTTTATATTTCGAAATATGCTTGACGTATTTTGTAAGTTGCCAAATAGGTCTATACGTATTTTATATAACTGGAGCTTGTTACAGTTGTTTGCTGTCTTCTGAAATAAAGATATTGTTTCAGTGTGGTGATCTACGTTAGTCTGTTAAAGCATGTAATAAGTCTCCAATTTTATGTCACATAATATAGATTAAATATCTGTAAAGTGACATGACTAAATAGTCAAATTATCTAAATAGATAATCCGTAATAGTTGGCTATATCCGCTGCTCCAGTGCGAGATTACGTACTTCACAAAAAGTTTTTTTGTATTATTCTCTGTTTTTTTCTCATACATTCAGTTAAAAAAACGCAAAAGCACTCTAAATTAGCAAATAAAAATGTGATCACCAAATATATGGGGCTGAAACTTATAGTTTATAGTTTGTAAAAAAAAAAACAATCTATAACTCTATAAAATCAATTGATAAATATTTTATAGGAATTGTTTCAAACAGAAGGCTTTATAATAGTTAGCTGAGTACATTTAGCAGTTTATCACTTTCCAGACAAAAGTATGTAAAAGGCATATCAATAGTGGCAGTAAAAAAAATATGTTGTGTTTGAATTTAGAAAGTTGAAAAGATTTATGTATGTATATTATTGCCGATACAGATGCATTTGACGACACAAAGTCACTGTTATCCGCCTTATTTATTTATAATTATGATAATAATACCAGGTAAAAGGATTTACCAGGTAGTAGAAATCCTATAAAAGAGTCTGACTAGCAAAGAGTTACTACATTGTCTCATAATCTCCTAATTAGTTTATGGACTAATTAAATAGTTTGGCTCGAAGGGCCGAATATAAATTTGAATAAATTACAGATTTTTGAAGACGAAAATTTCAATACCCCATGCAAGTAAGATAAAATGAGTTTCCATTTAAATGTAATTCACGTTGTCATTGTGGTATTTACTTGACAGAAAATACCGGGCTCGTGACGCGAAATAGAGCGACGAACAAGTTGTTCGCCATCAGGGGAAAATAACCTGTTGTTATGGATTAACAAAGGACAGAAATGGCAGTCTTAACGCCAAAAGATTAATTAAAGTAAAGTCGATGGGAATCAGTTAACATGAACTACTCTCAACCGCCATTGCAAATGAGCCCAAGTAGCACTATTTCGTAAGAAAACTTAAAGTGGTAAAGTAAAGATTATGAAGACGCGAAAAGTATATAAAAAATTACTCTTGTGTAGGTGGATTTCACATGACTTGCTAGCTAATTCAAAACGGTCGGCTTTTTGGTCAATCACGTTTTACCACGTGATAGACCGATCAGTACTTAAATTAGTGATTCTAACATAAAACATCGGATTCAGATTATTAGTATTATTATTATCGCGACTTTAGTGTTGAAGCGTATTAAAATGTTTTAGGAAATTTTCCAAATTACAAATTAGCGTCACGATACGTTAGCGTTGAATTACATAACATTTAATAACAGTATTTCTTCATTTCGTAAATCTAGTTGTACCTACCAACATGTAAAGTGAGATTTAGTAGCTAATTTAGATTTAGTAGTAACACTCTCACAGGAGCTGCGCCTGTGTTACTACACTAATGAAATTTGGGTGTCGCTGTGTCGCAGTTTCAACCATTAATCATGACTATTCCTTGCACCTTTACTTGTGGTAAATTCTAGTGGAAATGTTATTATTATGACGTACAATATCCTGTTAGTTCTGCAATGTTTCGTAAGGTGCTATAGTTTTGAAGTATAATGTTTTCAGTAGACGCGTATACGAGTTAAGATGATTAGCAAATTTAATTTTCATTTTAAGTTCGTACATATTGAAAATCAGAGAGTGTAATAAAATATTGTCAAAGATATGGAGATGTAGAAAATTACGCCTGTTATCAAAGAGGTAGGTAGATATTATTGATTTCAATTTCGTTTCTTCACTTAGTCGCCTCTTAAGACACCCAGGGCAATAATAATAATAATCATATTTGTTTATTTTCTCCCCACAAAAACTGACCATACATGATTATCTAATGAAAAATTAATATACATTTTGATATTGATGTGTTCATAGTCTAGGATGTGTGAGGAGCTGGTGTCTGAGATAGGCATAAAAAGCCTGTATTACAGATCACCAGATCCCCACCGCACGGAAAAAAACAAGAGCATTATTTAGCGTTAGTGGTACTGGTGTTTAAACTTAAGGTATAAAGAGCCAACTAATTTAAATATTATTGCCTATATTGTATTAGGAGAAACAAGAGCATTACAGTGGTTCAAAATATAACAAGATATGAGTTTATTTTTTGCGTACTTAAATTTTGCAGTTTTTCCAATTTTCGCACAGTTAATGTGAATTTAGACGATCTTAATCTTCTTTTTCATCAGTCTATTGAAGTCAACTGCTGAGCTTCTCCAAATATGCGTCAACAAACTGGCATATATTTGGAGGGTTTACTCATAATCTTCATGCTGCGTACCAGTACACCCTTAGTAGTGTTGCTGCTCCTCATTTATTACATTAGAATGTATTCACCGCCATGGATGTCACCGCTAGCAGGGCACGTATAGGTTGCATTTATTTATCTACATGACGTAAATCTTACCGGATGTTTACTTTTTTCTGTACATCCCTATCAGTATGTCGTAGCTCGTGGATTATGTCTACGGCACTGACAGGATAACAGCGCTCCAGCAGCATTGTTGGAGTATATTGCAGAGTCGGGTGCCTTTTACGTTGCTGAAATTCTATAATTATATTTAATGTTTCTTAATATTGCTATTACATGCAAATTTATTTTGTTATGCCAGTAAATAAACTTGGTTTCTTTCTTTATTTTCTATTTCTATTCATGATTTTATATCATAGTCTAATTTTATCAACGTTTTAATGAGGTCATCCAGAACACAAAAGTAATGATTTACACTCCTTTTGGCTGCAAATAGGATCTGAATCCAGAACCAGAGCCTCAGCACGGTTCCTGGTTTCTGCAGCCGTTACGCGTGTTACTTATTTAAGCGGAATTGACATTATGTAATTTTAACGTATTTGTATTCGCTCCCTGGGTCTTCTGCTCGCCATTCTTCCGCCGAAGCGGCAAAGGCCGTCGGGCCAAGAGTTTGTCTCCTTAAGGTCAAGGTAACTACGCTTAGTTGTCATATTACTACTTTAGTTCTTTTTCTTTACCAGGCACGTTATTCTCTATCAGCATCTTCAGCGACTTCATGAAACTGGACGACACTGTTGTTGGAATAATTTCCTGTACCAGCAAAATTCTGGCGTCTTTCATATTCGCTTTTGCAACTACAACCACTGAGATTTATATAGGTAAGTTGATATTTATATTGTGAATTATTCTTTTATAAGGTCCTCTCAGTTGATCACTATCACATTGACATACTGATCTTAATTTACAAAAACAGATGCTGTAATTTTGTAGTAACGAACCTATGGTAAATATCCGAGCTTTTGTATCTTGTCTGTTGCTGTGTCCGTCCGCATTTTTCAAACAATCGTATCGCTAACTATGTTCCTCAGACAAGAGAGGTAGTAGAAAAATCGGTGTTGAGAACTAATAAATCTAATGTGGTAGCTAAAAATGTACCAGCCGTTCTCGCCCTATGGTTACATTAATATTTCGAATAAGAGATATAGATTGCAATTTATAGCATTCGACAGATGTGAAATGATCTCAACAAATGCCAAACCAAATACACTCACCGGTGACGTGCGTTAAAGTTGTAACCACCAATGCGCCTGCCATACGTGATGATTACTCAAACACCTGCCTGGGATAGGTAAAAGAAACACAACTAAAAAGTATACAGGAAATAAAAGGAATGTAAAGGAACAATTAGACATAATAATAATGATTTAAATATACAAATTACTGTTCTCCTTTCAGCGCCTTTGGTCGAAATATTCAACGGAACTTCCTTTATTGCTATGCGTTCTATTGCATCAAAATTGGTAACGAGCGAGGAGCTGGGTAAGTAAATGTCAAACATTTCAAGATTATGAAAATTATTCACGTTTATTTACCATATCTGGTGAAATACCAATATCCTCTTAAATCATCATAACTACTTTCTTTCCAGAGTCTTTCAAAATTTTTGATACATTGTTTATTGTATCTCTAAATCAGCCTATTTTAGTTCACTGCTGAATACAGCCCCTCTAAGAAAAAGCCAGCAAACGCCAGCTCACATTTCTCGGAAAGTTTTCCTATACTCACCACGCTACGGGATGTGTGTCCGAATCACGAGACCAGAGTTCGATCTCCAATATATAGGCCTCGTACTGATGAGATTTTCTAAACGAATGTCGAATGTGCCGGCTTGGCAACCGGCTCATTGCCTGTCACGTTGTTGTAAATAGGCTCTGGTGAAAAGTAGTTTGAAAGGACTAAAAGTAAAGTTTAGACCTCCATGGTATTACTTCCGGTTGTGAGAGGTTATTATTTATTATTTAATTTTTTTTGAAGTGCATATTGTATTTAATGAAGAATATTAAATAAATGGTAGTTAAACGTTCACGGAAGTGCTGCATTTTAATTTTGTAATGTAGCTATGTCTGTGACTGATCGTATTCGCCGGTGACAAGATGATTTTTTCTCGCTCAAGGACATTATACGCTATTCCAAAAAATATTCCATAAAAATTTCATACCGTGTTATTTTGCACATCCAAGACATGGTTATCAATAAACGAAACCATATCTTGAATTTGACAGGACTTGAAAATTTTGTGATTTGAATTTTATCATAGCGTATAAAGCCCCAGAGATTAATTATAACCATTGAGCATGAAAAGCATTCTTAGTAGTATAGCACGAGAAATAGGTCTCTATGATAGTTATAATTATAGATTGAAGCTACTTTAAATTAAATTGTCACATTGACTCTGAAAACTATATATACTATATAATTTTTGGAATAATATCAAGCTGGTGTAACATGAAGTTATGGTTATCATTAATTTTTGATTTTGATTTGATCATTAAGCTTAGTAAACTGTAAAAAAATACTAACCTCATCAAATTAACCAGTATTCTTAACTAATATAAGTCCTATATATTAGTATTGTACGATACAATGAAAGGTCATATTATCATTGTGAGATATTTAATGAACATATTAAAAAATAAAATTACGACAGCTACTAAAAAAACAAAAATAACTTGGAATGTAAGTAATAATGAAATGGGAAAGAACCAGTCCCGTAACTCCGACTAACGATTGAATTCTTATAACGACTGATCAGGATGTAACAGAATTTAAGTTATAACATTAAAAAAAAAACTCGCCACACTGACTATGCGGGTTAGAGTTCAGTGGTACTTTTGCTCCAGAGATGCTGCTGCTTAAAACTCGTCTGTGGGTTATGAATATTCCGTTATCAGTTGGTTTCCAATATCCAAGCAGGTTTATATTAGGTTGACCTTTGGAGTAAAAGATGGTATATTTCCCTTAAGCTTACATATTATTCATAATATTATCTCGATTATATACGTTATTGGTTTTATACACTGAATATTTTTCAATACAATAGTAACTGTGCGCATGATTCATATTACGTGACTTATTGTTCATCGCAGAGTAAAGCCCACACCGTCACGTTTTGTTAAAAAATTACTATATTTTTTTTTATATATCTATGCACGTGAAGAATTATATTTGTCGTTTTGTGTAATAAAATATTATTCACTCAGGTGATGTATTCAACTGTTACATAGATATGTTAAAAATGTAATCAAATGTATGTGTTAAAAGTGTTTCAAAACTTTAACAAATTTAGTATGAAGAATTAAAAAAATTGGTAGATGTCCTAATACTTTTAACCGTAAGCGGACCAAATTGGAATTCGATGACAACTAGAGCCAATTATTGGACGAATTTTGTGATAAACGTGACAACTCGTCACTCATTTTGTTAACATAGCATTTGGAAAAACGGTGAAGGAGGTGCAATACCCCTTTAAGAGATTAATCTGTTTAAATAACGTTTATTCCATTCTAAAATAGATTATTAACAAATCTTTAGTTGCATTTTGTTGATTTTATTTAATAGTAATACAATCAGGTTAATAACACAAGCGTGGCGACTGAGTTTGTTTAAGATAAGGAATTAATATTGTCATACCATAAGCTTCATTGTCTATTAACTGTTAAACACACAAAGAGTTAGCTTGCATCAAGATAGCTTGACTTCGAGTTGTCAATAAATATTGAGAGATTGGTTTCTTATCGAAGCAAATATCTACACTGTTAATGTAGATATTTCTATTTAATTTTTATAAACAAATTTGTTTATTGATAAAATAGTTCATTATGTATCTTAAATGACATAGTCTTAAAAAGTCAGTAAACAGAATAGACATAGCTAGTAGAACCAATAGCCCTTGGTTCTACTAGCTATGTCTAGGTCAAAAATTCCGTAGGAAAAAAGTAACTGTATAAGCGCAGCGTAGTACAGCTTCAACAGATGTTGAAGTATATACATACCGCGTGTTATAGCTAAAACCAAAGCTGTAAAAGACAAAACAGTTAACAGCAATAACTTCATCGAACGTATATCTGACGTATAAGGGATGCCCTTTATTCAACTGTAGACTTGCGCTAGGCTGCAACTTTGATAATGACCTGACATTTCAATTCCACCTATATTTATCAAAGTTACGTAAAATTTATTTACGTGTATACTTACTACTGAGAAAGGTTCTCTAAAATATCGTGTATTGATATATGTATAGTATATTTTCTAAATAGAATTACTGGAACATACGTCAAAATAAATTGATATTAATTTTTTTTTTGTTTTATTTATTAATCGTTTTATTCTGTCAGTATTGCACTACTAATAACTTATAGTCACGATAGCAGAGTGGTTAGCCGATCTACCTTCAAATCATAAGTCTCCAGATCGATCTCATACGTGGAGGGCACACACCCATACATTTTTCAAAACTTATATACGATTTGCATCGTTGACCCAAAGAAGCTCTCGTGAAAGGACTAAAATGTGTAGATCTCTGAGCCTTCTTAGTATAGGTCTAGTAATAGGTCGTGAAACTTATGTGTACATAGCTCTTCCAACGTATTGTGATTTCATTTACAAACATGATTTACGAAATAATCTGGTCATGAAAGTTAATCAAATCTAATAATTTATTCATCAACTTTAAAAAATAAATTTAACTTGTCAAACGTCATTTTATTAAAACCTACCACCGTTTCCATATATATCAATAAAATATAACAATGAAGTTCCTCTGATGGAGAAAAAACAGCCGAAAAAAACTTCGAAGTTATCCTCTTTTTTTCAACGTCAAGTCAATTTTTCACGATTTTCTAGTACAACATTTAATTTTTTTTCTAGAAACCGCTTGGGAGCGATCAACTGATTCCAAGAAGGTTATCATCTATGTATAGTATTATAACCCTCTATTTAAAGTCTTTGTTAAACAAATTTTTCAATCCTATTGATAGGAAAACTTTGCATTTGCGTGTTAGCATATGTAAATATGATCTAAACAACTACTTTAATTGTACTTCTGCATAATGTATTAAAAAAAATATTGTTAAATATGAAATTTTCAAAATAGTATTTTTAGAATGTGTGATAAATTACTAAAATGCATCACGAATGAGAATAGAAATAAACTGTTTTATAAATGTTAATAAATAAGACACGCCACAATAGGTATTTTTATTTAATTTGTATTAATAAAATAAGTGGGTCTTCCATCCGAACTGCATTATAGAAGTAAGCTCGTTAGTCTTTGTGCGTGATCCATTTTAAATAAACAGCCAACCATTCCTTAATAATTTATGATAAAATAAAATAATGCAGCTATAATTAAAAAGCGACTATCAACTTTACATGGTTACCCGATTTACTAAGTTTCAATCACCATTATCAATTTTATGCCGTACCATAACTGAGATAACACTATATAACACGTCTGATGACTTTTCAAAACATTTAATTTTAGATTAATATGAAATAATTCCGATTGAATTAAAATTTCAGTTGTTGTTTTTCAATTAATCTGTCTGTTCATATGTACGTACGTAATCACGATTGCGCCCGAAAAATTTAACGCATTGAACTCATTTCTCTCCATTAGCTACAGATCCGTGTAGAAAAGAATTATTTTCATTATCACTATCTTCTAGATTGTTTTTACAAATTTAAATTAATAATTAACATGTGCGATAGAGGAGTGCATTTTTGGATTTTCCTCGCTATTTTTACGACATCAGTATAATATATACATATGACAGGTTATATAACTAACAAACATTGGTTATAAGAGGAGTATTAAGAATCCTCAAAGCAAATGTGTTTAAATTAGGACCCATGCCATAGGTATATCAACAAAAAGAAATCGAGTTAGTATTTATATATTATAAAGAAGCACTCACGCCTGACACCCGGGATCGCAGATTGGCACGGCTCATAGAACTATATGTTTAACAGTATAATAATACGCCACGTATTAATACGAGTATTCTGAGTAATAAGCCAATAAACATTTTGTTTCAACATTTCTTCCGTAACTAGTATTCAGTGAGCCTTGTTAACTGGATGTTGATATTATAACTTTGCACATTACTGCATAGGTAAATAAATAATCATACATTGTTTCAAATAAACATTCATAAATCGGCTACAAACATATTACACATTCATCATTGCCCCTAGTGGTATTCGAACCCACAATCCTCACCAATCACTGGGTAACAACCAATTATATAAGTGATTAAATATTTGCTGTATTATGTGGGTGAATTTATAAAAATTGTTACGCGCTCTTTCGATGTTGAAAACCCGTAATAATTTTAATACATATAATGGATCCGTTATTGATATTCGATCAAAGGTATTTTCATGAAACGAGTTTTACTCTATTTTCAGGTAAAGTAAACTCTTTATTTGGGTTAGCAGAAGCTATGATGCCTTTGGTATATGGGCCTCTGTACTCTAGAGTATACATGGCTACATTAAACGTACTACCCGGTGCAGTTTTTCTCCTCGGAGCCGGTATGACCGTGCCTGCTGTCGCCATTTTCGGGTAAGTTACTCAAAGACGCTTGAAATCAAAGGCTAAGCGAGCCACATGCTCGTTTACCTTTTGTTCTAAAATAATTTCAATATTTGCTTCCACTTAATTCAGTTTATAATTATGTGTTTCATTAAATCTCTTTGAGTGCCTGTCGGCAATGTCTAATTCGGTTTTTTCCCGTAGGGTCCAGCTGTCATCCCAATTTTGTCTTTACATATTTTGATTTGCACATTTCTCATACTTGCTTTGAATCATATTTCCAGTCTAACACCATTTTTGTTAGGATATCTGTAAATTTTGTTTTGTTTCTAATAGTTTTGTTGTTTATGTTGTACAGTTTTTTTTTCATATTTACTTTACTCTTTTCGATTACGGTTTGAATTTGGCTCAATGCCCATGTGTTATACACCCATACGTATAACATCTGGAGTATAAAGTGATAACATCTTTCTTTTAATGGTGCTAGATGAATAGTTTATACTTAACGAACAGTCCAAGTAATAAGATAGATAATAGGAGCGCATATCCTAAAATTATTAAAGCTATCTCAATTAACTTTACAATCTAGATTACTAACATGTTATTAAATATAAATTACTTGTAACATAGGTAAAATTACAATATATTACAATGTAATAAGTAATAAAACTTTATAATCCATAATCTCACGAAGGCTACACAGGAACGGTCTTTTCCTAAGCGTTTCCAAAAATGGTCAGTTCATTGTTCGATCAAAAATGTTCTTCAGCTACGTCTTGATGTTAAAAGTGCTTAAATTAGTCACATCAATTCTTTTCAGATCAGTGTTTTGCGAACTGGTAACTTGTAACAATCTTACATTATTCATTACCTCAGAATAATTTTCAGGTGGATGTATTTCGAACAAAGAGAAGACACCAAACAGGTTGAAGAAGTGGACAATTTGAGTAAGGAAGTTTAGTGTTGAACAATTATAGTGTGATTATACTGTGTCGTCGTAAAAAAAGGCTATTGCGTGTTTTGTTAATAAAAAAAGTTATTAAAGAAGTTCTGTTAACTGCGTTCTTTTTCATCATTATAACTCGAATTGCCCGAAATTATCAAGCTCGTTATTTATGCGTGAAATCAGTTGCATTTATTTCATTATCCGTTACATACAGCCGTCGATGAGTTATAGATCTAATTAAACAATAGAAATCTTGCCTACAAAGTCAAACAATAGACAGCTAGTTTTGATTTGTAGTTGACAGTTGATCGGCATATATATACTACACGTCCGCTGGTAACACACAATTCTTCTCTCGGATATCTTGGAAATGTGACTATGTTAAAAATTTATTGAAAATTTTTGTGCGGTGCTAAATTTGTGTGAACTAAAAAATAAAATAAGAAATCATAAATGGATGAAGTTGAACCGAAAAATGCGGAAGAGGCAGAAGAGGAGTTGCTAAGTAAGGCTACAGATATAATAGATTTCGGTAATATGACATTTAAGAAGAAAATGAAGTATATCAAATCTAACATCACCGTTGAGCCCGTACTGACGCTGTTTATGGTACCCAGCGTATTATCTCTGCTTGCTGCCCAAAACTTGTACATAGAAAAGGCATGCCGAGTAAATCTACAATTTGGCGATGAAGTATGTATGGACTTACGACTAAGAAAAACGGCCAATCACTCTTTTGAGGAGATTGAAGTACAAAAACTTATGGCTTCCGTACAGGCATGGAGGAGCGTAGTCATCACAATTATACCAACTTTGTTAATGCTTTTCGTCGGAGCATGGAGTGATAAAACAGGGAGAAGGAAAATATGCATGCTACTGCCAATCTTTGCAGAGCTCATGACGTGCATACTTAATATCATAAATACGTATTTTTTTTATCAAATCCCTGTGGAATGGACAGTGGCAATGGATACCATTTCTCCTTCACTCACTGGTGGATGGTATACAATGTTTCTCGGTACATTTAGCTATTTATGCGACATAACGTCTAAAGAGACTAGAACTTTCCGTTTGGGTATTTTAAGTTTGTGCTTAACTATAGGGTTTCCTATTGGAATGGGTTTCAGTGGTGTTCTGTTAAAGTATTTCGGTTTTTATGGTGTCTTCAGCATTGCCGGTGGAATTAATCTTTTTAATATTTGTTATCTGTACTTTGGTATAGACGATCACACATGGCTGGCGAATAAAGAAAAGGTAAGTTCTTTTCAGGTTTTTTTTTATTTTCGTACGATCATATTGAAACACTTAGTTTTTGTTTCCAGAAAATGCGCACTGGATGCACTGGTTTTCTTTTAGAGTTCTTTGACTTCAACAGTCTAAAGGAAACCGTTGGAATCATATTCAAAAAAGGAAAGAATAACCGAAGACTACACATCTGTCTTATTCTATTGTGTGCTGCTTTGCATTTCGGTCCATTAATGGGTAAGTTTTTATTACACTTTATAGGTATTTCACTTTAAAAATTTATACTGCAAATAGTGTTTAAATTCCTAATGCTACTGGTATTAAAAGGGCAACCTATCCAAGTCATATGTACTATACTAGTCTAGGTTGTCGAAATGTCAACATCACTGGCATGTGTTTCACTTTGATGGCTGATAAATTTTCCTTCCGGAGTTTTATGGAAGATTTACCCGTCCTCCGTATTTTTTTCAATAAAAAAAATTCCAGAAAGTTACCTCTCAATACTAGTTTACGTAATTTTCACCAACCGGGAATGTCATATAAATGCTTAACTTGTTAGGCATTACAGCCCTTGTTTTCTGAATGTATGTAAATAACTCAATGGAAACCGCGGCATCAATTACAATATAATGTAATATAATATAATGCAATATAGTTAATATTTAGCTGTGGAAAATGCTGTGTATTTAAAACAGCTCGACTGGACAGAGTTCTGTTGGCATAATATGTATTGTTCTTAATACCAAAGCAACTGAAAGAATGAGCAATAAATCAAACATAAACTCGCATGTCTGATAGTTTATTAAAATTGAGTACTTAATAAATACGAAGGAAGTATAAAACTTCAATGGTTTCCCATAAGTCGACGAAAAGAAATACCGAGAAAACCTCTTAATGGAAATATGCATTAAAATTACCGCGAATATACTAATAAATATACAAGCTGGCGACGAAAAACTGTGTTTCATTTTAAGTTTTTAATAGTACGTTAGTTTGCTGCCAAAATTTAAAAAGTAAATTGTTAACTGTGATTTTTAGTCCTAATATAACGTGTTTTGCAGTGAATAAAAACAATATAAAACAACACTGCGAGGGAAAATTTATAAATGAAAAACAATAAAAATTATTTCGTGTGAAGTTCGAACAAAACCTTCCCAGGTCCAAACTCCTCTTAAAAACTCCTCGTAGTGACGGAAAAAAGAGATGAGCCCTTTACCCAGCAGTATATTTCTGCAGGCTGCTACTTGTAGTTTAAAAAAGACTTTGATCCTCTACAGTTGAATAATTTCATCGACAGCAACATGTACTGAATACTATAATTATACTCATATAAATGTAATAAAAAAGATAGATTATTTAACATTATTGTGACTACGAAGCTGATAACATAAACTTAACGAATAAAATCAAGGTCTATACGATGCATACAATGATAATTAACCTTGCTAATAAGTAATAATTCTAATCAGATGAAGTACCACTATCGTCATCGGAACCTATAGCAAATCAGTTGCGAAACATAGGCTTTCTTTGCTATCTACTTGCATCTGTCGGCTTCCTGCAAACTTTATCCGGTAGATGCTTCCGGTTGCGGCAAGAGATGGGATTTATTTAAATAGTTAAGTGTCTGCAAACACTAGGAGAATTTACTATACCTCTTCTTCACTAAGCTCATATGCGATGAAACCATTTATTGGACAAATACCGATCTGTTTAAAGAATAAACACGATTTCTGGAAAAATGCTAAAAATGTATTATTGGATGTTGCATAATCATAAGTGCTAATAAATTACAAGATTCACGATTTCGTATATCGTCTTAATAACAATCAGTCCACTGCGGGACGAAGGTTTCTTCAATAAGGAGGACTTACCATAATCGCATTATTCGGCAAGCGGATTGGCGATTGCAGTACCAGATATCTCGCACCTTAGACGCTGCTGCCCGTCATCGGTCTGATTCATTTTAGTCTGGTATTTTTCGAGATGCAAGAATATTTGTGAAATAAATATGTATACTTGTAAGGAAGACAGTCAGTATTATTTTACTCGTGTAATATAATAGTACCAGGGCGAACGAGCATCTCTATTACTATTACAACCACACTAACGATGAATCGCAGTACTATCTGATATCTTAATATATAATGAGGCCTGATCTAAATATATTAATTTGGCCTAATGATTAATGGCAGTAAATCGCAGGGTTTATATGTGAACACGCTCGGAATTTATTAGATTTTTCTGTCATATCACCTGTAAAGTTTGATACTTTTATACCTTACACCGATACTGTTATGGATCTTAGAGAGATCATCGATTCCAATCTGTCCTGTATGCCCATGTCAGTCAAATTAGTCATAAGGTTCACTTCTCTTTTCATTCGCTGAAGAGCTTTCAAGGTTTGTTGCTTTTAAAAACAACAATCTCTCTGGCCCAAACACTCATTCAACCCATCATAGATTACGCTGACGTGTGCTATCTGGATGCTACAGAGGAGCTTCTGAATAAACTTGAGCGTTTGCAAAACATATGCATAAGATTTATCTTCGTAATACGCAAGTTTGACCATATTTCTTATCTTCGCAAGGATCTCAAGATGCTCCCAATTCGTTTTCGTAGAAACACTAGGATTTTATTTATGCTTTATAATATCCTGCGTAATCCAGCATCCCCGTCGTACCTGCCTGAGCGATTCTGTTTCGCTCGGCCATCTTTCACTACCTGCAGAACCCATTTTAAATACCTCCTTAAGTTCCGTCCTCATAAAATCGCTTCATATTCATATTCTCACTCATTCTCTGTGCATGCAGTTAGATTGTGGAATTCTCTCCCACCAAATATACGTGACTGCAAAACTATTTGTTTATTTAAGAAAAGAGTCACATACTATATGTCATTGGAAGTATGAATTATTGGTATTGTGAGTAATTGGCATATTTTTTTAATTTTGGGTTTTTATGTATAATTTTATGTATATTTTTAAGTATATATTTATGTATATGTAGGTGTATGTAGTTTTACGTAGAACGTTTTGCATATATGTATGTTTTCTTTTTTTTGTATTGTACACGCGCAATCTACCATTGACTAACTATTCTCCTGTCGCAGGTCTGCTGGAACAAATTTCTTCCTATCATATTTCTTTTTTTTATTTTGTACTTGTGTACATAAATAAATAAATAAAATGAGAGGTCGTAAGTAAAAAAAAAATATTTTGTGTGAAATATAATCTTAGGGATAAAACCTATCTAGATAAATTTCATTTATATACTTGGACAGTAAAACACTTTCTAAATATAAAATTTCATCGAAATTGACAGAGGTATTAACCAATCAAAGTATTTCTTTTTGGCACGACTTAACGTTGCCAAACGGGCTAACACAACCTACTTTTGGTCTTTGGGGGAGGAA
Source organism: Bhutanitis thaidina (assembly GCA_029286595.1). Taxonomy (NCBI): domain Eukaryota; kingdom Metazoa; phylum Arthropoda; class Insecta; order Lepidoptera; family Papilionidae; genus Bhutanitis; species Bhutanitis thaidina. Next base: position 3,993,909 of record JAGSMS010000009.1, on the reverse strand, counting down.
AATATTTATGTATAATACGCGAATTATGTTTATCCCTTACTCATGTCCTACGATAACGGTGGTAAGAAAGTAGTGGCAAATTCCTACGGTGCTACCACATGGGATGTTCAATATATTCTTATTTTGTTTTCAGGTGAAATAAGTATTATGTATATATTTTTTCGTTACCGCTTCAACTGGGACGAGATGAAATACAGCATGTACTCCACTTATAGTCTCATCATGCACTCTATAGGTAAGTACGTACTTCTCAATTAAGAATGTAAAAATAATTGTAATGTAGATGATTGTAATCTCTCTTACATCATATAAACGTGAAAGACCCTTTGGCGTTTGCAGCTGCGGCGACGCCACTCATGATGTGTTGCACGAAAGATGGATTCCGTCAATAACTAAGTAAATATAAATATGAATCTGTAATATAATAAAGTTTTCCTCTTGAATGATTCGGGGAATAGACTCTTCGGTAGTGATCCCGTCTTTAAAGTAATGTGTTGAGTAAATGCTACTAAAGTAAACATCTTTGCATGATGAACATGGTCACCACCGGATGGTGAATATTCGAAATTGTATGTATTTCAAACTAAGATACCCTGTATCTTGGAAACTGAATACTGATATAATTTATTTATTTATTTACACTTCATTGCATACACCTTAATCTACGGGCTAATATGGAAGGACTTAACGCCTTGTGGCATTCTCTGTCAGTCAACCAAGATGTTTGTAAATTTACATTATATTTAGACTTGGCTGGTGGTGAACCTATTGGCGTATTAGTATTCAGGCTAATGATACATATCACAGATAAGTCTGAAAAAACTCAGTGGTATGAGCTATCCACGTGGTATTGAACTTGATCGAACGTTGGATGCAGATCGCGTTACCACATCGATAGCGTATTAGAAATATAGATTAAATAATGACTTATTGGTTGTTGAAATAAGTTTAAGTGATATAAATCTTTAAGTTTTATGTATATATTAAAAAGCAAATAATATTTTATCATATCAATATCAATAAACTAACGAAGGCACGGTTCGTTTTTGGCTTTTCGTTTCATTTTCAATGAAACATTCCGTATGAAATAAATATTAATCGATTACCCTTTCTCTGTGATGAAAGTTTTTTAGCTACGGAAATTATATATTTTATAGTTTTTCAAAGAAACATTTTGAATTAACTTAGTATCAAGAGCAAAGGTCAATGAAGGAACGTATTTAGTTTATTCGTTCTCTGTTTATTGGGGATGTTTCATTAGAAATGAACCTCTATCAAATTTATAATTCGTCATCGTTCATTGATGAATATTCACCAAAAATACCTTAGTGAAAATTAATCTTGTAATTTTACTTGCTTTTACTAGCTTTAAAACTTAAATATTCTGTTATTCTTGTATAACAAACATCGTCTTGTCCCAAACCAAGATTTCCTGAATTTTGGGCGCTGGATAAATATACGTCTGTTTATATTACATCTGTATATTTAATAAATATTCATTACTTACCTTTATATCCGTCATAGAAATGATACCCCTAGTGGGTATAGGGAGGAACATACACTATCTCTTTCTTCAAAAGCCTACCTCGCCCGCACGTGGTGCTATCTAGCAAACAAATATCCATCCGAATCTAAGTTCCACGGACTAGTAACTTGTACGATGGTACCACTTTCCTACCCACTTGTCCAGCGTAATCAGTATAGGAAAACCATCCAAGTCATGTATGCCGACTCTTGCTGGACTAAAATAGGCTGATGTAGTACTAGGTCACCCGCGACGTTCAGCATTGAAGTCTTGTCATTACCAACTCGGCAATCAAGTCACATTATTTTTCAAATCTCTTATTTTAATCACTTTAAGACAGATTATAAATTAGGTTGTTTTAATAGTCAGCAATGTTCGCAGTCTAAACAATTTTAGCAAAGTAAATTAACACTCAAAAGAAATTACGATGTTCAAGAGCTCGCATAGAGGTAAATTCGTGGCAACTAAAGCTTTGAGAGGTGAAGGATAAATTCCAAAGGCTATAAAATTCTTTGAAATTATAATTAAAAATCTCTGTGTGTGCTATTCTTTGATTAATTTTATTCAAGAAATATTGAATACCTTTGACATAAAATTAAATTTAAACTTCACACACGAGAATTGTATTATTTGTTTAAATAACGTCTTTCGTTTAATTTCTAGGTACCATATTTTCAATCAGTATATTCAGCAAAAAACTGAAAGCTCACGATTCAGTGTTGGGAATGATCTCGGCCGCTAGCAAGATCGCAGGCGCTCTGGTGTTGGCATTTGCTGTAAAAGACTACCATGCCTACCTGTGTGCGTATAACGTTTCAATGACTTACAAGAACTCATTTAAAAACTATCAAAACTATTTGATGTATCGTTTAGAATCCTTTCCTCCAAAGTTGGTTAAACATTATTTTTTCTTTTCATCTGCATTACCAATCAGCATTACAACCAATTTCACGCATTCGCATTCAAAGCGCCAATAGCTGAATGGGTTAGGGTGCGGTCTACGAAACATGACGTCGTAGGTTCGTGCCCGCCATTCGACTGTTGTCGTGAGCCACTCCAGATACAAGCTGTAAGCTTAGTTGGAGGGTTGACAGAAATATTAGTAATGTTACTTAATAAATAACATTGCTAGTATTCTGTTTGAAAAGAAAAAAAGAAAAAAGAAAGAAACCACTGTTGCTTCTAGTTTGATAAATATAGATAGCCAATATAATTACAGGTTGTGAGGCATTCTCATCTTGGTACTCAGGGATGACAACGCATCTGCAACCTCCTTCGATTGACCATGTTTGCATGTGACTATGGACTACCGTAGCTACATACCATCATGTGGACAGTTAGCTTGTCATGCCAAAACGTAATTAAAAATCTGTTAATTATCCACTTTTGAACATAGATGAGGAACATCTACTAAGGTGAGGATTTGTGCAATAATCGCCACAATTATGGACCTAGTTGGTAATCGGAATAAGTCAACGGTTTGTATATTTCTCGAAGGTAATTTGTTTGTATTTCGGGTTGGTATTTTCCCCTTAATTTCAGATAGTCTATTACCCACTTATTGGACATTGAGAGCTTTCAAGGCATTTCTCTTATCAACTTTTACCATACCTACAGGAAGGATAGGCAAGCCACATCGGTATAGGAATGTACTGGCAGTATAAAAATGTTGTTTAACGTAATTTAAATTTAATACAACTTAGAGACAGTGTCGGTAGTTGCACTATGGACGCTTTACCTCCAACCCCTATTTCGTTACTTACTACTACTACTACAAAAATTATGTTCACTGCTAATAAATTATTAAAATGTTTTTTTTATATGTGAAAGGCTGCAAACGAGCAAGCGGTTCACCTGATGGTGAGTGATTACCGTCGCCCACATACATCTGCAGCACCATAGGTGCTCAAGGGGCATTTGCGGCCTTTAGGGATATTTGGAAGATGGAAGGGAGGATGAGGATGAGGAGTGGGCCTCCAGTACACATATACCTCTACTTCACGCCGGTATTCTGCGAGGCCGAGGTACCAACCCGGTCGAGCCGGCCCATTCGAGCAGCAGCAAAAGCCGCCGCTTGGCTCTACCACGCTTAAAATATATAACCCTGATTTATTCTTCAGGTCCACTCGTGGAAATATTGAATGGAACTGCAGCTATTGCGTTGCGGTCGCTTTCATCTAAATTGGTATCTTATCAAGAATTAGGTAAAATAATTCTGTTTAACGATTTTTTTTAATTTATTTATGTACACAAAAAAGTGCCAGTGATGACATACGGATCCGAGACTTGGTCCTACACTGCAGGCCGTATGAAGAAGCTCAAAGTTGGTCAGCGCTCTATGGAAAGGGCTATGTTCGGTGTTTCTCTGCGTGATAGAGTCTGCAACGATGATATCCGCAGCAGAACTAAGGTAACCGACATAGCCGTAAAGATCAGCAAGCTGAAGTGGCAATAGGCCGGCCACATAGCTCGCAGAACTGACAACCGTTGGCGAAAAAAGGTTCTCGAGTGGCAGCCACGTACAGGCAAACGCAGTGTAGGACGACCCCCCACAAAATGGAGTGACGACCTGCGCAGTGTTGCGGGAAGTCGATGGATGCAGGTGGCTCAGGGCCGAGCTTCGTGGCAATCTTTGGGGGAGGCCTATGTTCAGCAGTGGACTTCTGATAGGCTGAAATGATGATGATGATGATGATGACACAAAAAAGGCATAAAAACAATAAAACGCAGAGTTTGTACAAGGTAAATATTCCATATACTGAAATGTCTTCCAGCAGACCCTAATAGAAAATGACTTTATTTTTGACATTGTATCTCGGATTTGAAATATGCTAAGTAAAGTGAAATTGTATCCTAAATTGATTTTATTTTCAGGTAAACTAAATTCACTCTTCGGCGTCGTGGAAACAATCGTTCCGCTAATATATGCCCCTGTGTATACCAGAGTTTACGTTGCGACATTACATATTCTACCTGGTGCTGTATTTCTGCTGAGTATTGGATCTACGATTCCTGCATTGGCAGTATTTGGGTAAGCATAAGGTTTTTTGGCTTGCCGTGTGGTATCGGCGTAAGAATCTACCACCCCATTTCTACCCGCTAGTGTCTTAAGAGGTGATTAAGGGAAAAGCCTTGAAGACCGTAATAACTACCGATAAATGGAAAAATACCCGACCAAAATTAAACAGTCCAAAGTTGTGAAAATGTGACATTCAGCAATCGCCAATGCGCTTGCTGAATGTAGCGATTATCACGAACATTTACTTGCCAGGTAAAGTAAATTATATTTAGAAAGACTTTCTTCATTCTTCTACTTCTCTGTCAGCCTGTATAAGTCCACTGCTGGCGTTTTCATGAAGGCACCACCTACATAACCTGGGATGCCTTAAATTTGAAGGAGATATGTCCATAGTCAGTATATTGAGCAGGTAGGCAGGTGAGCGCAGTGCCGATTCCCTTACACTAGAGACCCTGCTATCTATCACTGGTCTGTGGGATTTGCGTTCGGCGTATTTGACTTAGGTTAAGTCAAGGTAACAAAGCAACCCCCGCAGGGGAACTCGGGGCGATCACTTAGTATAACTAATTAATAAATTAAGCTGCTTACTCGTTCAAAAATAACATTACGGTAATTATTATTTTTAGTTGGTTTTATCATCAACATCGAAAGAGTCCTCGGGATAAGGAACTGCAAACAATCACGAAACACTACGTATCTGAAAAGAATAATAAAATATCAATCCCCATCCAGGAGTCACACGTTGAATGTAAGTAACCTGGAAGAAAATCTTTAACATTTTACATACAATAAAGAGAAGAATAAATATATATATAAACATTTTGGACGTGGTATTGGAAGGTTACCCTCCCCATCTTCATACTCCCTCCCATCTCCCAAGCACCGTTAAAGTCCGGCATCGCACCTGCAGCACCTCTGGTGTTGTAGATCTATGTGGGCGGTAATCACTTACCATCAGGTGAACCGCTGGCTCGTTTGCCACCTTTCTCAAAAAAAAAACGTAATTCCATAATCAAGCCATACTGCTGTGGCCTAGTGGTCAGGGCGCTCACTTTAATATCATAGAGCGCGAGTGATTTACCTGCGTTCGACCTGGGACGGCGCCGGCACATCAAAAATTGTTAATATCAATTTTGTGCTGTATTTACCACGTGCGGCGGTGAAGTAAAGCATCGTGACGAAACCAAGCATTTTTAATAAATAATAAATATATTATTTCGAGGATCTGTGAAGCCCGCCAACCCGCACTTGGCTTCCCGGCTACACAACCTTCTCAGTTATTTTTGGAGGAGGTGCTCCACTGCTCAGCAGTGGCCACTTAAAGGCTGCCACTTTATTCTACATTTATACCCTATTCGATGGGTGTTCCATAAATATTAAATTTGTCAATAACTCAACAACAAGCGCCACCTATCGGGTCCTAGTATACTATACAGCTACGAACTATCGTCACAATGGTACAAATATATTGTAGAAATAATACCTCAATCGGTCCAGCCATTCTCACGTGATGTGCTTACCACCCAACAGGGTTTGATTTTTATTTATGTAGATACAACAACTAACAATTATTTTCTTTTAGGTCTACTGCACGAAGAAAAATCATCACGACGGGCTCTAAACTGCAATAACTCTCTCTGATTATAATATAAAGCTAGATGATCACTGTCATTGTTAACTGGCTGCCGTGTTGGTTCCGCATGGAAAGAACTGGAATGTATATATTGTAATGAATGTTTATAACTTTCCTTATTAAATGTTCTAAATGATGGGTGAAAACCGCAATTTAACGTTGTACGTGGTAGAGCCAAGTGGCAGATTTTGATCGAGCAGGCCTTTTTATACTTAACAACCTCGCTCAATTCCGGTGTGAAGTAGAGGCTTCATTTGCTTCTGCGTTACGTTCGTGAGTGAGGTAACCGGTGGCCCACTTTCCTCTCCTTCATCTCCCTCCTCATCCTCTCTCCCATCCTCCAGATATTCTTTAAGGCCCAACGCACTTGCAGCAGTGTTGCAGATGCATGGGTGATGGTAACCACTTACTACCAGGTCAGCCGCTTGCACGTTTGCCCCCTTTTCCATAAAAGAAACCACCTAGAACTTTAGAAGTTATCAGCGAATTGCGATTCATCTCAGACAATTGCGAGGATGGTGACTATACCATTTTATTGTTAATACGTAAACACGAAAGATTGTGGTAAATAATTTTCAAAGTTTGGACATTAATTAAAAAACATAAATAATTATATAATTATTTAATTATGATGACTCAAAATATAGAATAAATACTGAAAATCAAATTACAAAAAGAGAAGGTACGAAGGTAAGATGCAAATCGGATTGAAAAAGAAATACATATGTATAATATAGGTAATAAAAAAAAGTGTCGTTCTTAGGGGCAAAATTATAAGAAAAATATATTTAAGTTTCAATAAGCGAGATAAATTGTAGCATCTTATTTTTAATCTTGTTTATAGTTAGGCTTAGTAATAATTAGTTAAAAAATAACTAAATATACGAATGAGATTTTTTTAATAGAACCCGAACGCAAAGTATATCATTATAATCATATATTACTTGACTACTTCCTTTTAAGAGTAGTAAGTTGTTGTTTACGGTGAAAGCACACGGCTTTTTAAGGATTGTGTACCAAAGTATTTTTTGAAAGTTTAGTTTTTGTTAATAAAGCACTTATTAAATTGATATTGTACTACATCTGTTTTGATTATTTTATTTATAAATATACATTACCGTTGAGAGGTGGTGCAAAGAAAATCGGCCCTACGACCCCATGTTTTTTTATTACAGAGGAAGGGGCAAACTAGCTAAACTATCCTAGCCAGATCTATTTCATGCAGTGGGTGCGTGCGTAAAAGCCGACTAAGCGAGGTGCTAGAAAATTTTCATGACATGGCGACCATAACCATCTCGAATAAAAACCAGTTCTTTTTTTTATATGTACCATGAGATCCGGTTCCCCGCCCCCGCAGGCACATTTGGTTTTGCGCAAGTAACTAAACTAAAGCCGGGGCTATGTCGGGATTGCATCATATTTAGATTAAACTACAGTATTCCACCTTTGCTGTATATCGGCAAGGACACGGGAGTCCTTTCACAAACCCCTACGACCACACTAAGCGATCTCTCCGCTTTTAACCCCACGTGGGAAACGCACAGCAAATTCGACCAACTTTCATACCGACCCAATTCAAGCTGGCCCGGGAAACAGACACTTTGTCCATGTGACAGCAAAGTTTTGTTCCTATTTTTTAATTAAAACTTTACCTTCACTGTAAGAATTTCTACTGTGTCGCATGACGTTGTTTCATCATCATCGTCATCATCATTTCAGCCTATCAGAAGTCCACTGCTGAACATAGGCCTCCCCCAAAGATTGCCACGAAGCTCGGTCCTGAGCCACCTGCATCCATCGACTTCCCGCAACACTGCGCAGGTGGTCTGACGTTGTTTATATACATAAATTGTACATAGATAAACACCCGGATCGAGAACAATTTGGTTAGTTTGGTCTATACTAATACATATTCCGTGCGGGAATCGAACCCGCAACCAGCACTGCCAAACGTTTAGCAACTACGCCACTGTGCCTAAATATATATAAATTCACATTGGCCTAAATATTGACTTAAATCAGGAATCTAATACAGTACCATAAATTTAATGTACAGATACATTAACCAATAAGTCCTCGGGTTCGTAACGATATATGTGCAGTAATGCAAAAAAAAAGACAGTTTTTAAAAACACAGAAAAGTTTATGTTCATTTCAATAGTTTTCTAAATCCCGATGCAAACTTTGGCTTGTTAGCAAATTTTTAATAAAGTTCGCCAATCTACAGTTCGTGGTATAACTACGCCACTTCTCTCTCATGATAAGAGGAAGTATTTGCCACGCGGCGTTGTAAAGACTAAAATTATTATTTATGTTGAATCAAACAATACAAAATATTTACAATTCTTTGCACTTCTTAATGTTACGATTATTTGTGATGCTTTACCAAGAACGCTCCAAATAAAAGCTGGCATGAAGCGAAGAAGACGATGCGGAAAATTTGCACATTACTATCATTTTGGATTGGCAGGAATACTCAGAAAAAATAATGGGGAAGCTTTCTTCGAACGGCTGTTCTACTATTTATTTATGAAGAAAGCTTAAACGTGAATCATTTTTACTCTTACAGAACAGCTGTAAGAGTACTTAGGTTCAAAACGCGTAAATTAAATGAGTATTTTTAAAAAACCCGTAATCAAAAAGAAAACCGGACTTAACTGTACAATGTATGCAATTTCAAAGTAATGCATGTAATCAAAACTAGGGATCTAAAATAAAAATAGTAAAATCGAAGTGTACACAATCAAAACTGTTCAAACATCGTTTCTTCGCTAATCGAAATGTCTGGCACCAGGTTCCATGATTTTACCTATCTTGTAAGAGATTTTCTTAATCATTTCGTAAAGAAGTTAAAATTTTTTTAGTACTACATTGGGCTTTATTAGTTATGACCTAATAACCTAGGTAGTCACGTATATATATATATATATGTGTATATAAATAAAAAATGTAACTCTCTGCGTGTCACAAAAAAATAATGTATGTTGTTTAAACATGCCAATTAGGAATTATCATAAAAATAGATAGGCCACAACATCACTACCATTCAGGAAATAAAATAAACAAATTTAGCGAGTAAAGGTGATTTCATGGGAATCGATCGCCGATGCGTACCATTTATGGCCCAGTACCAAGCGTACCGTTTATGGCAAACTTTCTCACTGTGTGAGGCGTATGTTGGTATTTCTGGTACTACCAGCCCGCCTACCAAGCTTGGTGTTTACGACCTACCCTCGCACTGGGACGGTTTAATGGCCAGAAGTGAACTGTTTGGACCGTGACATTCACTATTTGGTGAATTTTGATAAAACTGGTTATTTGGTGTTTTATCATTTGCCTAGGAACGGGATTTCAAATCAAAACATAATTGCGTTGCTTTTACGCCAGTAATTTATATGAGTGTGAAATTTAAAATTGTTCACATTATTTACGCCATTAGAACAATTAGTAGAAGTAAAAGTATTCAGTATTAGCAATGAACATTCAGCGCCATGAAAGACATAAAATAAAAAAAAAATCATCCTGATACTAATTAAATTTAAAAGTTTTATTTTAATTATAAAATCTCATTAAGATTGGTGCGAGCGTCGCGTAAAGGGTTTTAGAATCAAACAAAAGGTAATTTTCTCTTAATCATTAAACGTAGGTAATTAAAAGAGGGCGCCACTGATGAAGCCCGCAAATTAATTTAACGAGTAAAGCGGCAGGTATTTATGTCGAGCATGATGTGACTTATTTTCAATTTCATAGGATTTTGTTAATGAAATATTATGTACTTAGCGTATATTAATTTCAGCTGTTTAATTAATTTCGGTTAGGGAACATGGTTTAAAAATTGTTCCATATATTTACGACAGTATTAAGAGAAAGACGATATAAGGTATCGTCTTTCTAGTCGACGTCGAGTTTACATATTATTGTGTAAAATAATCCTTGTTTAATTCGTATAGAAAATACAAATCACCGACCAGCGCTATAACCGACTTAAAAATAATTGAATACCTTTTGTCGACACGTACACTTTAATAAAAAAATATTATCACAATAATAATCAGATTAGGATCTAACTAATTGGTAGGGTTCTTTTCAGCTTACGAAAAATCTGGCTCGGTCACCTAGCTATTTATCCACTATCATTTTACGGTTTGAAGAGTATCTAAAGCCAGTATAATTACAGGCTGTGAAGTATTCCATCTTTGTAGTCAGGGCTGTCAACGCATCTTTAACATCTCTTCGATTGAAGTCATTTATAGACATCAATGGGCTGCAGTAACCACTTTCCATCTCGTGGACTGTTAGCACATTTTTCAATCCTAGGTAATATAAATGTCAATATCTTGTAGTCATATAATGTTCATCTATACTAGTTATAGCTATTATAGTAGTAGTAGTAGTAGTAGTAGAAGTCATTGTATTATAAAGTGAGTGTGAGGTTATATATATATGTGGCGGTTAATCTAACTAGAACTAGACAAAACGTTTTTTCACTGTTTGAGATTTTTTTCAAATGAAACGATCATAACCTGATCCAATCCGTATCAAATTCGTAGTTTTTTTCGATCATTTTCCATCATGTACTGATAAAACTTCTAGACTAATATTATATTGTTACTAATATTATTTCAGCATTAGATAGCCACACAGTTCAATATGGCGAATGACTCGAAATCTGAGTAATAGAAATTTTGTATGAAAAATGATGCAGTAGGATTATATATATAATAATAATTCATTACCCTGACAATGTTGTAAGGCGAAGGCGGTTAGTTCTTTAGTTAAAGAAATGTGATTAGAAAAAATAAACTAGTACAAGCGTTAATCAAAATTTCCATTATGACGGAGTTTCCCGAAATGACAAGAATCACAAGTATAAATTATAATAAAGTTCATAGTAAAGTATATCATAAAAAATTTGTAAAATCTTTAGCGTTCGGTATAGTAATATAAATTTCACTTGACAAATGTCTAAAGTCGTTTTTAATCTACCACGGTTTCATAATGAGGTTCCTCTGTGGGAGAAGAAACAAGCGCAAGAAACTACGTAGGTATCTTACAACTACAATACAACTTTCAGACACAGCTAAGGAGCGAGCAACTCATTCCCAGGGGTTATAATCACCCATGTATCTCGTTATATTATAATAACCTTATTATGAAGTCTTTTTAAATACATTTATTTTAAATGTCAATTCCAGTAAGACTTAGACTTACTCGGATTTTGTTAAACGAGTTACTGACTCTTTGTAAATGAATTTGAATAATCTTATGTAATGTACATTATGTACATTACATAAGATTATTCATCTAACTTACACTATGTATTTTTAAAATAGATATTTTCTTCTCAATCTTCTCTTATTTGGTCTACATTTTCTTCTTACTACCCAATTTCAATGTTTGTCTTTAATTAATTGTTTTATACAATAATAACTGGTTATTTCGGGCTTAGCATTAAGTGTTAACCGATTAAAACCACGGACGAGAGATACGCTGTCGGCCCGCCGGCCTGCCTTGTCGGCTTCGGCGCAGGAGACACGCGAGCAAAAATCCTACAGGTTAAATAACTTAAAAGCAACGACGCTCCTGGTGCTGTCTCGACGCTGACTACTGCTGTGCTGTGATCCCTCTGTTGACGAAAGAAGTACTCTCGATGAATAGGGGGGCTCGTGGAAAACCTCTCTTAAGGAGGTACGAGACCTCCACTTGGGTTACCGCCGACGAACACGGTAAGGGATGATACGCGGCTGTGTAAAATAGCAGTGTGTGTGAGTGATTTGATTATAACGAAATATTGGACAGAGGTGATGATTCTTAAAACTATGACTACAACTTGATAAGGCTTTAATTTATACTAAGCGCCATCTAGCAGCGGTGGCGCAGAAACTATTTCCTAACATGGTACAACAATAACACAGCACTCGACCACGAGTAAGGACACTTAATACATACGAAACCCGTTAAGCCATTTATCTGTGTGCGACACAATTATTACATTCGACTTGGAACTGAACTTGCAATTTATGTTTATAGAAATCGTCTGCAAGTTATTTTACGAAGGTGAGTTACTCGTAAAAACATTTTATTCAGCTCTCTATACGAGGAGTTAAAACCGCAAGTACCAGTAAAATAGCTTGCGGATAATTTTAAGTCTTATTTATAGTCTCAGTTGCCTACTAGAGTCCACCACTTGCGATGTGTACGAACTTCCACCCTATGTCTTTGGTATTAAGTTGGACAATCGCTATTTTTGCATAAACTTATCTTTAGGCGACATATTTAAAGCCAGAACTATACCAGTGCATGATGTCATTTTATTAGTTATTAAAGAAAGGCTTTGGTATGAATATAATTTTATTAATCTCGATCAAAAGTTTTTTTATTAGGCAATTCCTTTTTATTTTAAACTAGCGGGTAACACCCGTGCCTTCGCACGAGTTGACTAGAATACGCTAATGGGACCTCGTATTTTATGAATATATTGAAATAGTTTGTAATATACAAACAACTTATAGTTTTAAAGTGTATATCACGAAAAGTTTGAAATTATTATAAATTATTGAAACTTATCCGGTATGTGTCGTAATTTCAAATATGTCAGACCTAGCAGACAATACAGACGTAGACGCTTAGTTGTGGAGTAAAGGACCGGATCAGCCCCCAGAAGCAAACAGGGATAGTGTTTCCAAGTACTCACTTCTCTAACCCCTATGGCTTTCGGGTGGCCGACAAGATGGGGGCGCTGTCAGGAGGTACGTACCGTTGTGTCTTAATTTAGATCTCTCTTTCGAGAAGTGATCGCGGAGAACGACCACTGCTGGTGGGCCGCGGATACGTGCGTCGGTGATCACGTAGCCCTGCTGATAAGCACTTCATAGCTCGTCCTTACCCCGGTGTACCCGTTAGATATAAATGTGGCCTATATTTATATCTAACGGGTACACCCGGGTAAGGACTTTAGTATTAGCTAGCAGCAGTGGCAGTCTCAGTTTCAAAATAACGCCCCTAATTTTAAAGACGTTTTTTAATTTTTGCACAGCAACCCTAAATTGTTCTCTGTCAAGTGTAAATTTCCTGAAAATCGCATCAAAGGTTTTTAAATTTTCGCTAGCCTTAATTACTTTCTACAAAAAATCCTATACTTTTTAGTGCAATCCACGACATAATCGATTCAGCCTTTTCGAAGAGAAGCTCGAACAAACAGACAAAGATTTTAATAATAGGTTTTGAATTTTTTTTATTGAGAATTAATCAATATGAACGAAGAAAAAAAAGGAATTATTTTGAAATCAGGTAAACAATAAAAGTAAGTTTATTTATATGTATAGATGTCTAGATAAAATGAAAGTAGTTATTTTTCACAATGATTAAGATTCTTATCGTATTTCATTGTGTTAATATAGGCGTGTATGCTAAAGTAAGTAACTTTCCCTTAACTTAACTTAACGGCAAAACAATTGAATATCTATGTGCCCGCCTGACTACATTTGGTTCCGTCCGTCATGGAAAGCTACGTATAAGTAAACATATATACGTAAATAAAATGTATTTCTTTAATATTTGCAATAAAAAGGATAGATATAAGTCTATAGTTAGTGATGTTAATCTGTATCTCAGTTTATCGTGGTAGAGCCAAGCAGCGGCTTTAGCTGCTGCTGGAATGGGCCGGCTAAATCCGGTTTAGACCACGACTTCGCAGAATATCGGCGTGAAGTAGAGGCATCTTGTGCTTCTACGTTTTGTTCGGTGAGTGAGGTAACTGGAGGCCCACTCCTCCTCCCCATCCTCCCTCCCATCTCCCAAATACCCTTAAAGGCCGGCAACGCACCTGCAGCACCTCTGGTGTTGCAGATGTACGGGGGCGACGGTAATCAGCAGGTCCCCGAAGCCCAGCAGCGAAGTATCTGGCACTGTTATCACCAACCCGCTGACCAAGCTGAGATTATACCTCTCTATGACAGAGGCCTATGTCTACGAGCGACCTGTATACAGGCTATTATGATAGAAAGACTAGATAGAAGAGTAAGATATCCTTTACAGAGCAATCATAATAGTTAGTTTTTTTGGTTAATTAACTTTACGGCCCTATTTGTTATTTCAAAATTGATCTTTACTATGGCGGTTATTGCTGCAATAAATAATGGAATAAACTAAGACTGGGTTCTATTGGTCATTGTGGTTAAACTCGTATTTTGCTAACTTTTTTCATCAGGCGATTATTTTTCTATAGCCTTATATAATAATTTTCTATAGATACCTTCAGCTTGGGCCATGGTAAGTGGCATCCGTAGCATGTCAGTATGTAATGTAGTCAGAAGGATGCACATCTAGTAGGCAAGTCTGACTAAGAGGCTCTTCCTTCCGTAAAATGCACCTGCAGCTCCTCTGATGTTGCGGATGTTCGTAGGCGTCGTTAATCAGGTGAGACCCTTTCCTATAAAAAATCCCTTGTCTTATTCCATGATATAATCGATTTCTTAGACAAATATCGTTTAAATCCATTAAGTAGCTCGGGCGTGATTTTGTGATAAACATTTAAACATACAATTTCACATATTATAAGTATCAGAATAAAAAAGTTAAATGTATACAAATATTAAAAAGTAAACAAAAAAGTGTATTGTACCTGCTTAGCGATGAAAAGCGCTGTAAATCCACTTCCCACTTCCCTTAGCAGCGATGTCATTCTTGTTTTTAAATAAATGCATTTTCTTTCATTGAAATACCTCTTTGAATCTCGGAAAATGCGGAGGAATGGTGAGGACAAATAAAAAGCGACGTTATACCTGTTTGTTGTCTTGGGAAGTCGCGTAAATATATTTTAAAATGTGGCTACGTAAGAAAATCCATTCTTCCTTTGGATATGGGGAGAGTCAAAGTACCTTTAAAACCTCTTGGCGTCCGACAGGTAAAGGATTACCATCTAAACAAATGCCAGATTGAAAATACACAGACCGGCAACGTGCAGCAGCGTCTATGGTCGTGTTGGTGATTGCGGTGTCAAGATGTTCGTTTTATTGTTTTGGTTGACAAACTAGTTAACAGTCCACCTGATGGTAAATGGCGAATGCAGCCCACGGACTTCAGCAAATTCAATCGTTGCAAATTCGTAGTCACCCCTGCTTGGTATTAGACTGGCTTTAGAATACCTTTCAGACCGGAACACAATATTGGTTGTTCTGCTGCTGAGCGGCAGAAATAGGTGGTACCCGCCTAGATGGCAGAGAAGGAGCCTACTAACTAGGAGTCGCCAATGTCCAGTAATAGACTATTAATGCCATGTGCCAGACGCTGTCTCCTGTAACTAGTCAAGACATTTTGGGTCCAACAATTCCCTCACCTATCAGTAGCCACAAGATTATCCTTAGACGTACCTTTAAGAAACCTACAGATCTGATGTGAGTGAATTCTGTCACACCACTATACTATTCTGAAATTAATAAAAAACTTGGTTTAACAGATGTTAACCTGGAAGAGGCCTACCGCCATTCTTCAGAAGATGGTTGAAAAAAGTTATTAGTGTTTTAGTACTTGTAGGGTTTTTTTTAATTAACATAATCCTTTCAATTGTGAAGCTAGTAATATTATGATCAGTGTAAATACCTGGCGCTTCTTTAACCGTTGAATTAATTCATGGGCTTCATCAATAGCGCCCCTTTTAATAACGTTTAATGAATAAGCGAAAATTATCTTTTGTTTCATTTTAAAACCCTTTACGCGACGTCCGCGCGTGTCTTAATGAGGTTTTCGTATTTTAAAGACTGTTTTGAAAATAATTAATGAGCTCGCGTGAATAGCGCTGGGCTTAATATCAAACGACCTTTGACATTCTTCATAGATTATACGTTAAAAAATTAGACACAAATAATTTTAACACATAGGCTGTCCCAAAGCTCAACGTCATGCTGAGAACAGCTGATAGGCCTATTAATGATGGTTCTGAATCAAAAAACGAAAAAGTATTTACTGGATGCTGTGACTACAAATCTTTAGATTTTTTATTAAAAAATTCTAATTTTTGCTTTAATATTTTACAACAATTCAAAAATAAGCATGTTTGATTTTATCCTAGTCTTTTATCTCACTTTAGAAAAAAATAATAACTATGCGGCCAATATACAATAAAAATAATAAACTTTGACTATATACGTGGTAGAGCCAAGCGGCGGATTTTGCTGCTGCTCGAATGGGCCGGCTCGACCGGGTTGGTGAAGGCCTAGCAAAATACCGGCGTCAAGTAGAGACATCTGAGTTTGCGTTGTCGTTCGGTGAGTGAAGTAACCGGAAGCTCATTCTACCTCCCGTCTCCTAAATATCGTTAAAGCCCGGCAACGCACCTGCAACCCTTCTGGTATTGCAGATGTACGTAGACGCCGGTAATCACTTACCATTAGTTGAGCGGCATGCTCGTTAGTTTCTATCCCAAAAAAAAAAGAACATTATTTAACAAGATGTGTTTTTTGTATATTTACGAGGGTGGTATCCCACATATTAAATATCTTTTCCTAAACTTTTAACCACACGAAGACTCTTTCAAACGCGCTGAAACTGCTACATATAAAAACTATTATTTATTGGTAGCGCGGATTGTTTCCGGGTTCATTTATGTCATTTTAAGTGCTCAATTTAACATGTTCTCGGCGGTGAAGGAATTATTCTTCAGGAAAAAAATAAAATAATAATCAAATTTTTCGAGTTCCACCTCGCATTAGACCAACATGTCGGAGTTTTCTCAGCTTCAAAAATAAACTGCAGACTTTCTGTACGACTTTTACGTTAAATCACGTAGTTGTCAAACAGACAAACGTTCAAGATGTCTCAGTTCAAAGAAATTTAATGAAAATTAATGTACATAATTTATTATATGAAGTACGACCCTTATTTTCATAACCATCCAACATCAATTGCTCGCGGTGTAACCTGCTAACCTGTTAGCTTTCAAACGAGATTCTGGAAACGGAATGATGACCCAAAACCTGTTCGAAATTGTCAAACCCATAGCCCAGAGAAGTCGTTGCGCTTATGAACTCGCATACGCAGCGTGCTATGAGCAAACTCTTCAAGAAATATTTCCGCTTTTGTTAGCGTCGCTAGCTTTATCTTTTTTTTTATTTACATGGGGAAATGCCTAACGCATACCCGCCCTCTCCGGGGCAAGGTCGGGTAATGTCGGGTTCGCACCGACTAAAACCCCATGGTGTTCCACTTTCGCCCCATGTCGGCAGGGTCACGGGAACGCTTTTGCACACATCCCCGACCCACCAGCGCCGGCCGCTGTAGGCGGTCCCTTCTCGGGAGGAAACGTCCTCTCCCACACCGTCCTGGCTAGACGCTTCGGAACACAGACGCGCCTACTTTCTCGGCCTCCAAACCCACGAGGGCAACGGACCCCCCCGAGTCCGCCGAGGCCATGAGGATCAGGAAGGCTGGTGCTCTTGATCAACATCCTTCCCCAGCCTTTCCTCTTGACAACAGCACCCCGCGGCGGATCTAGTCTATGGCTCCGCCGCCAACCACATTTTAGCCGCGGAGGGGAGGGCCGAACGGCTCAACGTAATATCGACACTCCTCTCCCGCGGCCCCACCACGGCCGCATCAGCGGTGCGACCCCCGCCAGACTCACGGAGGATGAGGACAATGGCGAAACGCAATACCAAAACTACTCTTTCCCCGCGACTCCACCTCGTCTGTGGGGGGCCAGGAGAGCGCTAAGCTTACACTCCCCCCACAGTCCACCAACACGCATCCGAAGTGGGCTCACCAAGCCCACTCAGAGCGGCCCGAGGTGGCCGGTATCCCCGCAAAGACAGGCCGGCCATGAAGGTTCCTCTTGGTTTACCGTGGGAGACCAAGCCACGTTTACTAAGCATGATAAGGCGGGAACCTATTCGGGGGGGCGCTAGCTTTACCTAGCCTAGCCTTTTCCCAGCTCTGATGAAATAGGCTGATGATGATGGAAGAAGAACGAAGTTGTGTTAGAGAGCTTGCGTAACTTTTCTATCAGAAATAAATAAAATAGATTTTACGAAGCAGACTTACTGTCTGGAATAGGAACATAATTGCAGTTTAATTAACTGTGTAAACAGACGATATCAGTAAGCGATTAGATTGTGCATGGAAAGAGCCGTCGGCCGAACAAATTGATTGATAATATAAACTAATTTTCGTAATAACTAATAAGGTCATCAAATAATAAAAATTGTGTCAAATAACACGAATTCACATTGTTGGCAATTTTTAAATTTCTCAATTAATTTTTTTATTTAAAACATTTACATGTATTTTACTGGGTTAATGCATTTACACCGCCATCTCCCGGCTAACTACTTCAAACAGTCACTGTTGCAGGCTATACTCGTATATACTGTTCTGTACGCATTCACCTAAACTTTATTCGCAAACATGAAGTTTTCTCCACCTTTACAACAATTGAAGTGACAAACGAATGTATAGTCCAACTGATATCAAGTGATAAGTGTACAGGTTCTTTGTGACGCCTGTGGATTAAGATGGAATGCTTCATCCTGTTGCCGTAAAAACGGCAAGGTCGAATAAAATTAAGTCGATTTCGTTGTATACCATATAATCTATCTTAAAACATAGCTAAGTTTTATTTCAATCGGTTAAGTGATGGAAAGCCCAAGCTTTAACTCTGGATCCTAATTGCTTTATAGGAGACAGCATAGTTGCCGTCCTATATCTGGATATTAACGCAACACTTACGCGAACATGCTGTGGGCTGTCTTAAAGATCTAGATTAGGAAATAATTACAGAAAAAATAAGCTCTCAATACCGTATCCCCGAAAGGGGTGTTCACAAGTCGAGATAATTAAACCATTGTGGACCCATATTGTACGGTGTTGATATTGTAATATATTAAAAAGAAGCTTCTTCATTTACTATCTGTGATCGTGTATACGTTCGGATGATCAATGTCAAACGACAAGGCGTTAGACCAATAACAAATATTCCTTTTAAATATGTTATACCTCAAATACATAGACCGCTGCTATGATTCCGGGGATTTGGTACTAATCGGGCGTTGGTATTTGGTACTGCGATCACGTATGCACCTGGTTATCAAGCGCGAATGCCACAAGCACATGGGAGATGCTAAAGACTTATTTGTCAGCCTACAGCGCACGTTGAAGCTTTATTTTGACGGGTAGTTACAACAATTAGCGAATTGTGGACTCAATTAAGACGTGTGACGCAATGAAACGCAATGGCTGGGCCCAGGTCAAATATCGGAATAACGCCCTAAAGCGAATCTCTCCCATAGACAAGTATTGGTAACTGTTTGGTGTTCACTTCATGGTGAATTTTAGCCTTTTGAGATCTGGTGTATCAATAACTCTAAGAGAAACAACCCCGTCTTGTCATTTTGTGTTCTCGCCAAACCTACCGATTACCATTTTTTCTGCAATTTGAATAATTTATTGCAAATAAAAAAAAGTACCTAATGTTCCAAGTGATTTACAGCATTACAAGCAGAATCAAGGTCGAAATGTCATTACATTCGATAAATATTTTTAAATTCAATGTTTCGCCGTAACTATTAAGTTATCTGTGGCTTCGCAATCAACATTTTCGTTGGAGGCCATAGTACAACAATTCAATTAAAATTAAGTGTTTTCTCAAATGAAATCTTCATTTTTATCTTTATTAAAGTTAATATTTTAAAATAGCCTTATGATTGTATGAGAGGCTATGTAACGTTTTTTGCAATGATATGATGCAAAGGCGTATACTAATAACTAACGGAGAATACTTCTAAATAACGGACAATGCTATGGTGGCCGACTGATGAGAGAACATCCATTCGAATACGTCGAACCACCGGTTTTTTTTTGAGGCCAAAATTAAGCAAACCGATGACAGGCAGCTGCGTGGTGTCTTTTACTGTCATCGCCGATTCGCTAGCCGAGCGTGGCGATTAATCTTCAATTTTGATTTAATTTTTTATTCTTCAATCCACCTTATGGGATAGGCCTATGTCCCGCAGTGGACTGTTTACCAGCTGTTAAAGGTAAGGTATGGTAAATTTGACAGACTAGTGGTAGGCAGAAAGTCTCTAGTGCGAGCGTACTGCCCCTGCGCCCATCAAGGTCCACTCAGCGTGGTAAATAAAGGAAAATCTTCATTTGCATGGCATGCCAGCTTTAGTTGGCGTTTTCATGTAAAGGTCTATGTTCAGCAGTGGGCTTATAGGCAGATGAAGACGAAGAAGAAGAAGATGTAGTATATTACTTATGATGTTGCCATCTTGCCATTATTTATCACTTATTCATCTGAAGCCAGACTAAATCCACAGCCTGTATTTTCGTAGCAACGTCACGACTGGTGTAGTATCCGCTAGCCATAAAAATATTTCACAACAATTCCATGTAAAGTTATTCCACGGCAAAATCACAATGTGTTATAAAACATGTGATGTGAAATATATTGAAATATATGTGTACATCCAAGATTCGTTTATTGGTAATCAGGTCTTGAATGATGCGCGGTGTTTCTTTGCATGATAGAGTCAGCAACGACGATATCCGCAGAAGAACTAGGGTTACCTATATAGCCGTTAGTATCAGCAAGCTGAAGTGGCATCGGGCCGGCCACATAGCTCGTAGAACTGAGAACCGTTGGGGACACTTGAGAACCTTTTCTCAAATGGCAACGTCGTACAGGCAAACGTAGTGTAGGACAAACCCCCGCAAGATGAAGTGACGACTTGCGCACTGTTGCGGGAAGTCGAATGGATGCAGGTGGCTCAGGACCGAGCTTTGTGGCCATCTCTGCGGGAGGCCTATGTTCAGCAGTGAACTTATGACAGTCCAAAATGACGATGAATTATAATGTCTTGGATTAACTTGACCATTTTAAAAAGAAATACGCGGAATGATTTACAGGAGAACGACAACATGGGTAATTTCTGAGAAATTGTTTAAGGCATAGTGGATATGGTCCCTGGATGTGACATTATTGACATTTGATGGAAATTGCTGCCCGTCGACAGTTCTCTTCTGTCGTCCCCACGTGGGGACTGGCGCTTAATTTATCTTTAAGCGGTACGTAAAGCGCATGGTTTTTGGTATCGCACAAAATTCATTAGGTTATAATTACAATGTTTATAAACATAGGATATTTAAGTTTTAAGAATTTCCAAAAATTCATCTAGAATGAGTTAGCATTAATCATGACGATTACATAGAAATATTATTTTTATTCATTTTAACCAGTCAAATAACGTGACCTATTACAAAATACAAAATGACAACCAAAGCGGTTCCTGGCCCTAACCTGGTTTGTTAATAGAAATCGGCCAGGACAAGTTCTGGTAGGAACGGAAAGATGTTACCATGGTATCCACAATTCGAGTCATTAAGCCTCTACCAGCTAGACTTTTGAAACGTTTCATGTTGCGTCTTTATATTCTGGGAGTATCTCACAATTTCGCGTCACAACTTTCCGAAACCGAAAGACAAATGAGGAGGAGTGGAAGTGAAAAGGAATGTTTTGCTCTGTGTGATTTACCACGGTGCTTAATTACGGTCTGCGTTGCGTAAAATTATAAATTCAGCTCGTTTTGCATACGTAATTAATACAGGCAACTTCAGATGTTGAACTTTGCTCTGACACACGAAACGGTAATTAGCAAGTGCGAATTAAGCAGAAGAATGATTACAGATATTTTCGAAACTCCTCTGATGTATTTATGAAGTCACGTCAGACACAAATGAATGACTAAAACTGAAACATATCAATAACTGTACGTCTGATGAGAACCGCGGATTTTGTAGAGAACCTTTTAATTATTTTGTTTTTAATGAAGAAGGGGGCAAACGAGCACGCGGTTCACCTGATGGTAAGTGATCACCAACGCCCACGAACATCCATAACACCAGAGACTACAGATGCGCTGCCGGCCTTTAAGGAAGGAATAGGCTCTTTTCTTGAATGTCCCTAAGTCATAACTGTTCGGAAATACCGCTGGCGACAGCTGATTCCACAAAGTCGAAGTGCGTGGCAGAAAACTTCGAGTATAACGCACTGTGGTGCCATGCCAACCATCTAGGTGGTATTGATGGAACTTGGAATTCTGTCGCGATGTACGATGGTGAAATTCAGCGGCTGGAAATCTTATATATTTAACCTACTTATATATTTAACTTTAGTATAAGGTTACTTATGTTTAATATGGATACTCTCTCAAAACGTCGATTATTATCCGACCTATGTATACTACATAAGATGGCGAATGGTAATCTTGGTAGTGAGTTACTCGAACAGTTGTGCCTTAAAGTTCCGACGCGCTCCGTTCGCATTCCTCGGTTGTTTAGCAACCGCTACCAACCACTACTAATAATGTGTCACAGAATAACCCTATTATAAGGATGTGTAAATTATATAACAATCCCTTATGTTCTCGCCAAGACATTTTTAATACATCTTTAACAACTTTTAAAACCTCAGTTAAAAGTATTATTTAATTGTTATCGTAGCAGCATGCAATTTGCTTTTAAATATTATTTACATATTTTTGTAAAGTGAATGTCGTGTACAATTTGTAATAGGGCCTAAGATTTATCAATGTAACATTATAATCATATTATTTATATAAATTCATCTGTGGTCTGTAAATTGTAACCTATCCAAATAAATAAATGAATTACAGGCATGAGTTTCATTGTTGTGTTGACTTAACTAATAAATATTTTACCGCATGGCTTAATTGTGATAGTACCTAACTGTAAGACAGCCGGAGTAAACATTTGTGTCACACACAAGTGATTGGTTTTCGTATCTGATGTGTTTCTCTGTATTTGCGACCATATAATATATCTAGCACAGTTGATAGCTAACGACTGTATTCTGAAGTTATCGCTGTAGTGGAAATCGAACAGTAACAGAACAGAAAAAATCTGTATTTTACGTTAGACATTTAAATTTTTATTTCAATATTATAATTTTTTTTACAATCTAAAAATGATTCATATTGAGGTTTCTTTAAACATGTGAAGAGCACTTTTTTTGTATTTTTTTTTGACAGATTTCATACACATTATTTAGCATGTGTATGAATACAACATTAATAGCAACGAATGACTTCACAGGCGATTGGAGCATATTCTAATAAAAGTAAAGCCTGTAAACAGCAGCTGTTCACAGGTGTTTACTAGCTGGTAGACTCTTTTTCTGCATAGGAGTCGTCTGGGTAGAGTGGCTCTTATCCGTTACTATCGCCAAACGGCAGTTAGTGCAAATACAATTGTGTTCCGGTTTGAAATGTTTATTGAGCCAGTATAATCTTAGTCCTCTAGTGTGGCAACGCATCTGTTATGTTCTTCGATTGAACTTTTTCACCGATGTCCATACGATGTCGGGTACAGGTCTCATCTCAATATTTCTAAGGAGTCTGAACCTGTAAATCGTGCACTTAAAAGTGCATTCAACTATTTTGTGCTACCAGTACCGGAGATCGAACCGTGGTCCTATAGGGAGTTGTAAATTACGAGCTGTGAGGTATTCCGGTATAGAGTGTATGTAAAATTACGGACTGTACGCCATCTTAGTCTTCAAGGGTGACAATGCATCTGGAACTTTCTTCGTTTGAAGTTGTTCGCAAGTGTCCATTCGCTGGAGTAGCAACTAACCACCAGGTGGATTGTTAGTTATTTTTTGTTATGTGCCATCCCAAAAATTATAAAATGAATTTCAAGTAGTTGTATGATATATGTATATTTCGCTAGGTTCTCAACGGGGTAGGCAGAGACAATCTTCTTCCACTTGCTATGGTCCTGACATACGTTTTTCGCGGCTTCCACTTTCAGCAATCTTCGCATGCATGCTCGTTGGTTTAAGTACTCTTGACCTGGCCTTCTTTCAGAAAGTTTCCGATTTGATCGTGAAATGTTCGCCTAGGTCTTCCTCTCTCGACTCTACCATTTACAGTCACCTCATGTATTTGTTTCGTCAACCTACTTTCATTTATCCTCTCCACATGTCCAAACCAGCTAATCAAATTATTTGTATGAACTACAAATAATAATAAGTCGTTCTCTTAAAAAAAAAACTAATGCTGTTCTCCGACTTTTTTTTAAAGAAATTCAAAAAATTAAAACACTCCATAAATCCATAAAAATTGCATGTTAAAAAGGCTAACAGATTCCTTAAATTGTAAATGAAATCAAAATTTTTCGCTTGTCGATGGCTTTCCAGTTGCTGATTGTCCAGTTTTCTTGTTTCCGCTAGGTGCGTTCATATTTTATTTTTTTTAAATTCTACCCTAATTGGATTTGCTTTAAGTGGATTTAAGCTCTTATGAAAAACGTTTTCGATATTTTCTTCTCAAGTATCATCGGAGGACGACTGGCCGAATGTTTTTACAAACATTACATAAGCCGTCGGGAGTAACTATAAGCTTAATTTCAGACTTTAAGAAATATGTAAATAAATATAATATTAAATTTAAAGGAACAATGTAATAAAAACTAGAACTTAACTATAATATAAATATAGTCTTTATGATAATGTATGTAAATTAATATTTAATTTACATTTATTATTTTAAAACTTGCCAACATGTTTTACTTTCTCACCCAGGGTTGACTGGTATAGAATGTCAAAAGGCATTAAGTCCGCTCATTGTATACCTTATTTTTAGGGTCACAATAAAGAATAAATAAATTAATAAAAATAAATGCCAGAATAGAATACTCAATGTGAGGGTTTAACTATAAATACAGACCTGATATACACCACACATACAATTTGTTGAAATAAAAAAAAAATAGTTAGGTCTATTATACAGATATCTGAGCTCGGAGCCACCGCGCGTCTCAGCGCGCTGTTTGCGACGCTATTTTGTCTGACGTACATATTATTTTAATCCAATTAAATGTGTTAGTTATGTACATTAGCTTAGATATGTTCCCCTTACATTTTATTATTTAAACGGAAACCTCAGATATCACAGATTAAAAAAATCCTTAAAAACTCGGGCTCGAGCGAGCGCAAGACGGTCGTGGGGCTGCCCATTAAAAAGCACACCGCTAGCTGTACCTCAGCTTATTTATTGCATTCAGGGATTTGCTGCGAATACAAGTCTTATAAAACCTGCTTTTTAGCGGGATGCCATAAACCGTGTTTCTTATCGCATAAATTTAATTATTATTTACGCTGGTCTCTAACTATGATTTAAATAGGTAAAATGTTGGTCTTTGATTAATGCTTGCTTAAAAAGTGCATGCTACTTGCATTTCCGTATGAACAATCAATATAAATAATAAATCATCTCCATATATTATAATAGTCATCGTCATTTTATTGTATGTATAAGTAGGTAGGTACGAAATAATATTGGAATATGTAAATATTCTTTGTTTATTATTAAAATTGAAATTTATTTGGTTTCACTTCCTTTTGACTAATAAAGCAAAAATTGAAACAAAAAAAACCCTCTCATATATTTGAGAAGGACGTCTTTGCCAAACTGTGGGTACTTAGGTTGCTTCTTTATTTCACTTTTAAGAAGCCGTATTGAGTAATAAATACTCTTTTATTAATTTGCTCATTACCCGAGTTATGAAAGCTTCAACCCTATCACATCGCCTTTTAATAACGTATGAGTAAGCGAAAATTACCAATTGTCTGGTATTAAATCCGTCGCCGAGCATGAAAATCTGAAAGACGTTGGAAATAATTAATGAGTTCTAATGAGTCTAAAAGAGGGAATAGGTATATATTTGTATTGGAATATTATAATTCAATTTCAATCAAGAGCCGCCCCAAAGGAAAATTACCAAACTGAAACAACGCCCGCTTTTACCACGCACGGCACCTTTGTGTAGAGACGTGCATTTCGTTAGCAATTGAATTTTATTTACGAGTACATTATTATCGTAATATGCATTAATTATATCCGAAAATAAATCCTTTCTTATTCGGAAATCAGATATATTTTAAAGAGTTTACAAGAACATTGATTCATACACGCCTAAGGATTGTTTTTCAATAATCGCCTGTCAGTACAGGGTTATTACGTTTGATATGAAATTTTTTATTCAGTTTACGGATTTTATCGCGCTTAATTAGACTTTTTAAGTTTTTAAATCACGACGTTTCGGGTGCTTTACAGTACGGCTCACTGGGAATAACTGTATGGGGTTAGGAATCTGTGTGGTCTATGGTCTATATGGAATATGGTAACCTGAGACATATTTTTGGTATATTCGAAAAGTTTATCAGATATAATATATAGAGTATTTTTTATTTAGTTTTCAGTTAATGTTATATTAAATAAAAAAAATTAAAGCGAAGTTTTTCTTAAATTTCTTATAAAGTTTTACCAGTGGCTTTTAAATTGAAAGTCACATTTTCATATTAAGTGACTTCAATTTATTTTTCCCGCAGCTGTTCCGCTGAGGGTGATAAAGTGCGATCTTCGCACGAGTCTCAAGACATTTGGTGCTGTAGGGATTCAATATATCTGTATTATGAAAATTAAATCATCTTCTATTTTTGAAATGAAACATCAAAATTATTTAGTGTTGCATTCTCATGATTTTTAGCATGTCTGATGAATTGAAATAAAAACGAGTATATGCGAATTATGTAGTCCCAAGGTTCGTGGGGGACTCAGTCAGTTCCAAAACCATTTCAAAAGGAAAGAAAACCATTGTTTAACGGTGGAACGTTCTGAGGTTTCTACTTTAGTTTCATAACGCTGTGTAGATGAGCTGGTGAACGCACATTCTTTTATTCTGTACCTCATATATTTTATGATTCTCTCCTAACCGTTACTCTTAAAGAGAGTGCTTGCGCGTTGTCTTGCGTAAATAATCACATTTTGGCTTTTTCATAGTGACAGAGTCAAACTGCAACAGTTGCTTAAAGTACATTTATTAATATTAACGTATTTTTCAAACGATGAAAGAATTTTTAAAATAGATGTAGTAGTTTCCAAGAATTCCCGTTCCCACATGGTTCTACATGATGAAAACACCAAAACCTTTCTTTCTTTTGGCTCAAATAATTTCCTGAAGCTGATGTATAAGTGGCTTAATAAAAGTTTATTTATTTATTGTATGGATTAGTAAAACTGTGAAGGACTGTTTAAAATTTAGTAATGTTATCAACTTTTGTTATTCCTTAAAGCATAAACTTTGTAAGCTTGGCTGTTTTCGTATCGCTTTTTAATTACGATTAATGAGTAAGCAAAAGTTGCCTATTATCTCGCAGTAAAATGTTTTTGCTAAGAGCAGGCGTATACCATTATCAGTCTTTAATGGTGAAGTAGCTGCTAAGCAAATATAATTGCTTAGGAATGATAAAGAAATGTGACTGATTTTAAGATATGTTCAAAATTTTCGAAAATAATTTTACTAAAATCTTTATTTATTAATCTGTGTCACTTGAGATCTCTTACAGAGCAATAATATTTCTAAAACTATAAGGTTATCTTGGAAAGCTACAAGGAGTTTAACAAAAATTATCTACAAATTTCAAGAAAAGGTTAAATATAAACAAAGTATAAGCTGGAAGTGAAAAACTGACTATACATATAAAAATAATAGGTACACAAAAAATGCCTAATGATGGAACTTTTATTTATAAATATGGTATGTTAAAGACCATTTTTGTAAAATAAATAAGGTATCTGCTGCTGTCCCCAAAATGAGTCCAAAGCAATGCTCACAAATCTGCAATTTCTTAAAGTAGAATTTTCAGTTTTTCTGAGCATTGCAGACTAAATAAAGGTGATGAACATCGTATTCTATATTCCCGAATTTTGAGTGGCGTCCTGATGTCATAGTAAACGCCGGGAAAATAAAATTTAAAATTAAACTTTTGTTTCATTACTTGTTTACTGTACAAATTGTAGTAAACAAATATTCGTTAGTTTTAAATAATATTCTAAATTAAACCCACACGTGTTGCACCCTGCTGATTATCGAACGAAGCTTTGGCGGTCCATTTTTGTCATAACATCCACATAACTATGATCAAATCCCTAGTGGCGCGGCAAGTTATGGAGAGCATTGTCTCAATGATGAGTTTAAAAAATCTTCTGTATATGGCATGCCAGATTTTGTTGGTGCTTTCATAAAAAGGCCGATATCCAACAGTGAACGTTAAGTTCACTGTTGGATATCGGCCTTAATAAAATATAAGATAATTTGTATTTTGTCCTAAAAAAGGAATGTAGTCTAAAACTAAATTGACCCTGTTTTCAATTCACTGAGACTCCAATACGTTTACTTTACCTAGTGTATCTTATTTCGAAGCACATTATGGGTGTAGCATTTACTGGCAACTAATTGCACAGTTTGTTGGTAAAACCTTTAAGCTCAACGAGCACAGCGATGCTTAAACTTAAAAGCTTCTATTGAAGACGTTTTATTTAAAATTGTTTATCCTGTTAACATAAAACATATCGTTCAGAAGAAAAACAAATCACAAATAATGCTATGACATATTTTTTTTTTTAAAAATTGGCTTTTGTTGTTTTAAAGTTGTCACAAAAGATATCCGTGGTATAAATTGTACGCTGTCTTATAATTCGAATAATAATAATACAATATTACATATCAAGAGTGTGTAACTTTTACATAGTACGTGTATAGTATGTACGGAACCAGAACCACTTGCTTATTTAAAATATTCTTCCACTGTTTGAATGCTACTCGTACATTACGCTAGGTGATTAAATCCGACGTCTAATTAAAAAAAATGATATCTGTAAGGAAATTCGTAATTTATACGAGTTATCGTCGAAGAACTACTTTTATATGTTGTTGTTACTTGGCTTTTTTTTTTGAGATTTAATTTATGGCATATAAGCTAGCGGCTCATCTGTTGGGAAGTGATTACTGTCGTCCACCACCAAATGCTACACCTGCAGGTGCATAGCCAGCCTTTAAGTATATATAGAAGATGAAAGGCACGATGAGGAAGGGGAGAAGGCCTCTGGAACTCACTCACCAAATGAAACGCAGAAGCACAAGATGCCTCTACTTCACACCGGTATTTTGGGTGGCCGTGATACGCCGGCCCATTCGAGCTGCAGCAAAAGACGCTGCTTGGCTTTACCACTTAGTAAAACCATGTACCGACAGAACTACATCGCCAGTCAACAATAATCTCTGTAAGAAATTACGTTATTTATATGAGAAGTATTCGAAAAATAAGTTACTACAATTTAATTTTATAAAAATTGTTCTATAGGATATATCGTTTATATATGTCTGTCCTTGAGAACCGAACGGTTTCTAATACATATTCTACGGAAGAACCTGAGGGAATTTCTTCGTAAGAGGTTCTCGTCTATGGTATCAAAATTGCATTAGAGCAAGAAAATCGGTCCATAAGATATTGGATTGTGTCCAATGCAGATGTAGTCGTTCAGTGTCCCTGTTTTACTACGGAGGCATAGAATACCTAAGTGTCGTAGTGCTACAGAAGTTCACATCGATCTGTCGTCTGGGTGGGTATCATCTTCACATGTCTGTCGCTAGACAGCTAACTACTGTTGTGTCCGGATAGAGAGCCTATATAAGTAATAAGTGTGAGGTGTGACGTCGCGTTCATAACCTTCTGGTGTCGGATGTCCATGGGCTGCAGTAGCCACTTACCATTAGGTGGACTGTTATCTCGATCTTCACTACAATCCAATAAAAAAAACTGTGCAGATAAAGGTTTTGAAATCCTTTTTATTGCACCTTAGGTCTTGTGTGGGGAATGTGAAAGAGAATTAGCCACCTTTTTTGTACTAAAACTTTTTGGAATTGTACATATACATATAATACCTAAATAGTGATATAGTAAATTTGTAATAAGATTGCGAAAATGGCTTTATTTTTAAATTAAGTTTGCTATGTGTAAAAATGTTTAAGACTTGACAAAAGCAACATAATATTCTAATATCTTAGATAAGTGAAAAACACGATGAGCTTTTTTTCGCAGAACAATATACTAATGAAAAAATGTAATTCTCTGTATCCTACATATTATACCACTTAAAACAATGAAAAAAAAATGTAAAGACATGAAAAAAATTACATACAAATGAAAAAGTCAATACTAGTAAAATTATTGTGAAAAATGTAAAATAAGATGATAGAAATAATATGCACCTTTTTTGTTTTAAATTATAATACCGGACCGAATATTTACCAACAATAAACGGCAGACATTACATTATTAAGACATACACACAAGTGGGAATCTTTACAATTTCTTATCATTTTTGTCGTAAATCATCGGCTTATTCTTTATAAGTGACTTTGCAATAAATTTTAATACCTCGTACGCTTAGTTTAAGATAATATTGTTAGTCGTATACGTAAATAAAATATCAGAGAAAATGTTCGAAAAAAAAATTGATACTGAATAACATTATTTACATGAACGTACCAAAGGTAGTAGAAGTAAGTATTTATAAATGGGAAACAAATGTGATATTATAGATTTGTATAACCACTATATTTTGTGTAAGGTGGGTTATCTGTTTACGAGAAGTTTTTGGTGTTTGGTGTGCCAAATGCGTGTTTTTTTATGGGATAGGCGGCATCGAGCAAGCGGTTCACCTAATGGTAAGTGATTATTAGAGGTGCAGCAGATGCGTTGCGGGCCTAAGAATATTGAAAAAAGACATTAATTCGATAAGATTCAAATACAAAAATAATATATTAAGTGCGAGTGTAACCTAGATTAAAAATAATTACAATGCCAATTTCCTTCTCAGTGCGATAAGTTTTATCCTGACCACTCTCAGAACAACCACACATACCCCGGCATTAGCTAATACAGGTTGTATTCGTTAACCAACATCGAAAGTGATGATCCACCACTCACTTTTTAACGTGGAAGAGCCAAGCGGCGGCTTTAGCTGCTGCTCGAATGGGCCGGCTCGACCAGATTATTACCAAGACCGCGCAAAATACCGGCGTGAAGTAGAGACAACTTGTGCTTCTGCGTTTCGTCCGGTGAGTGAAGTAATCGGAGGCCCACTTCGCCTCCCCATTTTCACTCCTTATTCCTCCCTCCCATCTTCCAAATACCCTTAAATGCCAGCAACACATCTACAGCTACTCTGGTTTTGCAGATGTATGTGGGCGACGGTAATTACTTACCACAAGGTGATTCGTTTGCCACCTTTTCCAAAAAAAAAAAAACTCATCAGTGGACCATTGTAAAGTACACCAACCGTAACAGCCTGTAAATAGACTTACTATAATCGTCACACTCGGCAAGCGGATCAGCGATCACAGTACCAGACACCTTAGACGCTTCTGCCCTTCTGGTATTTTTCGAGATGGTCATGCCACCGTCTGTCGGTGGCCATTGCGAATTTCAAGGTGTCGCTTTTAGTCGCCTCTTACGATTCCCACGCGAAGTAAAGTGGTGATAGATTTTTACACCGATACTAAAATCAGAAAGAGTACTATAGAGTAGCGATTACGTCCCATTGCGATATTAAACACATACCGCGCTTTCACTTGTAACTTTGTAGGTTAGCACGCGGTAAGTCCGTTTAGGGATGCCGGCATCGGCATTCGAACCTTGGTTACTAGTGTAATAAGACGATAAAGCGAGTGCACCTACTACAGCGCTTAAGTAATATTAAGTTAGTATTTAATTAGCAAAATAAATTGAAATTAAATTTATTTTCTTCTTCATTATTGCTAGCTACATCTACCTGCGGAAAATTGAAAATGTAACTTGGATCTGTATAGACATTCTTCTTATCTTCAGACACGTTAATTAGAACACAGCACTTAAACTCGAGATGTATAAGGCTCTAATGAAAATTTGAATTAAGGTTTGCAGACGTTTGAATTGCGAGATATTAACAGTCATCCAATTGTCTCAAGGTTAAAATACAAGCTAGTTATTTTTTTTTATTTCTACGTTGAGCAGGGGAGCAGGTTACGTTTGATTCTATAGCATTTGCCCAATGATCACAGTCAATCGAATTATTTTCTTTATCTATATTGCTTTCGTAAATAACGTACACTTTACACCCGCTGTAGGAATTTCGACGGTGTATTTTATTAAAATAATAAAAATATAATATTTTAGCAGTTACCATTTGTTTTAGAACAGTGTTTAATATTTACTGGGACTATAATAGTTGTAGTACTAACTGCGCACATCAAATCAGCTGTTCATTACTTTATGTTATTGATACGTATGTGATGATGATCTCCTGGTAGGTTAGACCACGGTGACACCTTCCAAAATCGGTATTTGTCGACACTCATAAGCGAAAACATAGGGAACTCACACGTCTCTTTTATGGTAAAGGGTTGCCCCTTGGCCATTGAAAAAAAAAACGAGCTAGCGGCTCACCTGATGGTAAGTGATTATCATCATCCACGTCTATAGCAACAGAATAGCTGCAGGTTGCCGGCCCTTAATTATATTTAGGTGATGGGAGCCATGATGGGGTGGTGGCTTGGAGCGTGGGAGTTACCTCACTCACCGAACTGCGAGGCCGTGGTTTTTCGGCCTCCGCCACGGCTGCGGAAAAATGTTTTCCTTTCTATAATGGAGGAAGCAAGATACGCTAGATGTAGTGTCTGAGACACGGGACACAATACAACGCAACCAAACCCGAAGATCAATCATTTGTGTTTTGCTGTACAGCGATTTTTAATAATAACGTAATATAATAATATTTTGACCAAACATACACGTCCAGTCCCAAACTAGGGTTCCCTGTGTCTTGATAACTGGATGGTCAACATATGCCAGATAAATAATCATACAGGTAGGTAAACATCTATTTACAACATCTGGAGATAAACATTCGTATTCATCATAGAAATGTTTCCCCTTCGGTATTCGAACCCGTAACCCAGGACCTCGCAAGCAGGGTTACTGCTAACTTTATTCATATACCTAGCAATGCATTCCTACCATCTTAGACGTCCATCGGATATACGATAAGATTGCACGGAGAGTCGAATTTAGTGTGAAACACACGACACAACACGAAAACCAATATAATTTTTTTGTACATATATTACTGGCTGGGATTAAAACCTAAGTTCTAAGCTCGTCGCTAAGCAATCACGTACGCTAATAACTATGCCGCGTAGGTGGTTAAATCGTTTCTAGTGGTTTATATAGGTGGCTTATAGCACAGATAACAGCAATTTTAGTAGCCGGAAAATGTCGCGTAGTTGATAATACAATTATACCTGTTCAAATAATGTCTTTATGTTTGTTTTTATAGATATTGCATCGTATTGCGTAGGCTTCTGTTTTAAAGAACGGAAAAGTACCGCCGTCTTTAGACAGCATCTTCTCCTATTTAAAATTATCTTAAGTTGTAATTGGTGCAGTATAATTATTGTTAATTGAAATCGTTCTGCTATTAGCTCTCTTAAACTATGAAGTAGTTTCTTGATCCTACTTCGTTAAATTAAATAAGCTGCTTTTTTTGCTTTTCCTTTACCAGCCTGCACAAGTCTACTGCTAGACATAGGTCTATCCAAGAAAGCGCTATCTGCTATGAAAGTAGATGTCCAAACTCATTGCGCCGTCGTCGTCAGGTCGTCGGTCGCATGAGCTTCGTTTAATGATCAGCAGGATGCACCGGTTTTAGCATTTTGGAGAAATGTTTACCATTTGGAGAAAATTTGGAGAAATTATCTTAAATTGTAAAACATAATGACAACACTAGAAAAAATGTATTTAATTTGCAATTTATTTTAGATAAGTATCGTCTTCAACGTCTTCTAATTCTTATCACATATTTGTTATAAAATTTACGTGCCTTTGTAACACGAAAGTTGACATTATCAATTAAAGCAAACATTTAAACAAACAATTCATTTAGTGATTGTACACTTGAAATTAAATATTATTTCAGGACTTACTGCCATAAAAAATTTGTTTTAAAAGTTTCTTTTTACAGTAGAGATAGGCAGTGGCCTTTGCTGAAGTAGAGGCATCTTGTGCTTATGCGTTTCGTCACTCACCGAACGATCACTCCCCCGCTCCCTCTTTTCTTTTATTCCTTACGCATCACAACGCACCTGCAGCTTCTCTGGTGTTGCAGATGTACGTGTTTGTCAGTCTGGAATCACTTAACATCAGGTGACCCGCTTGCACGTTTGCCAGCTTTCCCATAAAAAAATATCTCTCAGGATGCGGAAGGATTTTATCTTGATAAAAGTGTCACAGCCTAAATTGAATTTGGCAGCACTATCTAATAATATTTTAGGAATAATAGCACAACCAGTGCATTTTATAGTTTGTGATGATTGGATTCCCGCGATGTAACATATAGATAGATATCACTATAGACTAGACTGGAGTACATTGCGTCCTATCGGCCTATATGGAGGTGTCAGATTCGTCTATTGTGTCTTCTTCTTGTTATCATGGGTCGATACGGTGTATAGAGGGCTTCTATCCATATGGTTGATGGTAGGATTTTCAAGATATAGCGTGTTCTTATCTTAAGCTATGACTTTTTTTAAGTTCGGGAAGGTTGGTGTAATATTACAGAAAAATAAATGAAAATACATCATCAAGGACACGGGACTGTCACAATTTATTCACAGTCGACTGACACTTAGGGTGGACGCTCTGAACCCGCAATAAACAACCTTCAGGAGAATGATATCTGGTCATTGTGTGTAACAGGTGTTGCAAGAAAAAAGTAATCCTTATGGAAGCTGTGTGAGATGCTTAGCGCCGGTCTGACAGTTCATTGGTTTAATGTAGTTAAGAACAATGAAGTTCGCATCGTTTGTCGAACTAATGATGTTCTAATAAATCTAAAACTTATTTTATTATTAAATATCACACTTAAAAGAAATAGAGAAAGTTAATAGAAATGCTTACAGCAATTTACTTAAAATAATATGAACAAAAAAGGTACAGATCCATAAGACAATAATAAATTAACAATATTTTCCAAACAATTATATAGTCAATTT
This sequence comes from Bhutanitis thaidina, assembly GCA_029286595.1. Classification (NCBI taxonomy): domain Eukaryota; kingdom Metazoa; phylum Arthropoda; class Insecta; order Lepidoptera; family Papilionidae; genus Bhutanitis; species Bhutanitis thaidina. The sequence goes on along the minus strand of JAGSMS010000009.1, from coordinate 3,958,785 downwards.
CGATTTTCATGTAACTTATATTTAATTTTTTTCCGTATCAGACATATTTGACGTTGCTCTTCGCTTGTCCTTTTGGTGCTCAAAATAAAGCCACCTGAAATACAATACAAACGATAGTAGAATATGATTATAGAGAAAACTAATATTTAATGGTTTGCATTAACATTTTTTTTTTGCTGCTGCTCGAAGGGGCCTACTCGACCAGCATGAAGTAGAGACATCTTACACTTCTGCATTTGATTGGTGAGCGAGGTAACCGGAGAACCTCTCCCTATCTCTCCAAATATTCGTAAAAATCGGCAATGCACCTGCAACTTCCCTGGTGTTGCAGATTTACATGAGCGTCGGTAATCACTTAGCATCAGGTTTTCCCTTACGCATAAAATCTTTAGGAAGCACAGAAATGTAAAATCTTTAAACTTTACTCTCTACTAAATATATAAAAATTAAATTAAATTAAATTTAAAACCCGGTGATTTAACTAAAAAAAAGCAAAATGAGTTATAACGGTAATACGAGTACATTATTCAATGTGTTTTTTGAGTGCACAACATACTATTTATTTACACGATGTTAAAAAAGATAAGAAGAAAAAAATTATCTCTTTGAATATTACAAAGTATTTGGAAGAATGAAGCATTAAAACTCCATTTATGTAATCGTCTTACCAAAATATAGCAATAGCCGGTAACGTCAGAAAAGCTCCTAAAAGAAACACAGCTCCAGGCAGAATGTTCAATGTTGCCATATATGTTCTGGAGTATAACGGGCCATATACGAGAGGTGTCATTGCCTCAGCTAATCCAAAGAGTGAATTTACTTTACCTGAAACAGGAAAGACATCTAGAAAATACTTATATTTTTTAATACAAATTTAATATCAAAGCAAATATGTGATTAGTTTTAAGAATTTTATAACGTTGTCAGGTGATCGTTACATAATATTATAATGAATTACCAAATTCCTGGCCACTGACTAGTTTAGTAGCTATGGACCTCATTGCGATAAATGAAGTGCCGTTTAAAATTTCCAAAAGCGGTGCTGTAAATAAAAAAAAAAGATTACAGAATTCCGAATATGTACCTAATTAAGGTATTTCCTAGGTGATAGACGGGTGATGAACTACGCTCTTACACATTTCTGCCACCAATTTCCTTCAATTGAAGTTGTTTGCAAGTATTCATGCCCCTTACCATCCGGGGGACTGCTAGCTCGTTTGTTATCCCAATTCAATTAAGAAAGGACAAAGAAATTCTCAGTGATGATAACTTCAAATACGTGTACTTAATAAAATTATAAGTCCGGGGCATATTTTATTTAAGTTTACGCATACGACATTCTTGAGAGATACTAACCTTTCACGTGTTTCTAGTAATGGAAATTCTAGAATTAAATAAAGTTATGGGTCTTATCAGGACTAGTAATACTGGAAGAGTTCAGAGAATATTTATTAATGGTACCATTCCACCAAAGAGATAGTTTCATAATTATGACAACGTAGATATCCATGCTATAAAAGCGGTTGCTTAGCAGCCAGGTGTTTGTATTAAATTACTATGTAGGTGACTTGTGTCCGATTTCCGGTTACGACACTACGAAAATTGGTAATTTCAAATTTTAGGTGCGGAATTTATCACGTGCTCGGCGACAGAGACAAACATTAGAAGAAAATCTACATGTTTAAGATATAATAAGATATAATAAATTCAAGGACTCGTATAGAGCTCGAGGAGCATGACGGACTCGTCACGACTTCTAAATCAAAATCAGAGGAAGCCTTTGACAAGAAGTAAGAGATTCATAATCGCTATACTTTATCTCTTACTGTGATACGATGTTTGCTATTGATCATCAGCCTCTATCATATGCTAACACGCCGCTACAACGCAGGGTCATAATTGGGTTTTAAATAAAGATTTATTATTATTAATTGGTTGAAATAATTATTTTAGATTCAGAAGCAAAATGTTTACAAATGCGTGATCAAAGTTACAATACACTTACAATATAAATAATATAGAATCTAAAGAAGATAGATGAGATTCGTTGACTAATTTCAATTGAATAAACAGAATAGTAAATGAGGAAAGCGGTGGTAACACGCAGACAGACAAATACTAAAGTCTCCATAAAGGCTTCCTTGACCTTGGTTTGTAAACCAAAAAATATATGCATAAGAATCGTCATCTAATTATAAATATCTTAATGAAAATAGCGTATATTTAACTGACAATTAATTTACTCAAATTCTTGATAAACGATAATCTTCAGTAAACATTCTTTATCATAAAGCATTCACCGATTACAAACAAGAATCCGCCTCGTATGTAATACTTGATTATATACTAACTATCTCCGACTTCTTTACAGATCTTATCATGAAATTCAACGCGTGTTACAATAAAGATTTTTTGTATCCAAAACAAACGTGCATATTGTTCATCTGTAATATTTGGATCGGCAAATTTGGATGTATAATGTGCCGACATTCCATCGCCAGTGCCTCGTTTACAAGTGAGGCTGAATTTTGGAGAAAGATATGGTATTTAGAATAGAATATTGTTTAAATTTTATGTTTATAATATTTGCAATTCTAAGCTAAATCATTTAAAGAAAATACACATAGATATTACTGCTGGACGGTAGCAAATCTTCATTTTTGAGTAGAGTTTAGGCAATTTTATTACCATACTTGGCAGATTTATAGGCCACGTATATTCTGATAGAGGTCATAAGATTTTTAAATAATGTAACAACTCCTTTATCACTGGGCTATCTCGGTATTCACGCAAGAGCTGGTATGTAACCTGTGTTCGATCTCCGATGCCTGCACAACTTGTTACTAGCAATTTTATGTGCTGAATTTACCACGTGCTCGGGGTAAAGGAAATTATTAGGAGGGGTTGTGTGTCTGAGAAAAATTATTGCGAGGACATCTGAAGTCCTATGATTTTTAAACAATTTTAGTGGGGCGTTACCGGGGATCGAACCTAGGTCAGTCACGCTCTATGAGCGTCCTGCCTACCCCTACTACCCTGTCGACACTAAGCTACCCCGCCTTTTGTAGGAACGTATGTTTGAAATCAATTAACAATTTTGAATTAACGTGTGGTTAATTTGTAAACAAACATCGATTCCCACGATCGCTTAAGTTTCAATTGAATCACGATTTGGAGTTCCGTTACAAACCACAATGGCGCATGTGTTGTATGGATTCATTAGATGTCATATTTACGGTGTTAATTTGTGTCAATCTGTACTCATCTCGTCACGTTTTAATTACCTCAGTTCTGGGTTAATATGTTTGTCAAATTTAGCTATACGTACTAAAGTACAATAAAATAATGAATACATTAATTAGGTAGGAGCGGCATAACATAAAACATTACCGGTTCTAATCAGTACAGGTAATGGATATGTCAAGGTGTCGTTAATAGAAATGTCTATTCCTGTAAAACTCCTAAGCATCCTATTAACGGTCTTTACTATGGTCTAGATTTGTATCCTGTAGATCATATCGACCTGATCTCAGTCACATCTCAGTCAATGCCAGCAATAATTTCATGTTTATACAACAACTACGAAAGTTGAATTTATTTAAAAATAATACCAGCAGTCCTATCAAAGTCGCCAATACCTAACCATTTAAGCCTAAAAACTTCTGTTAGGGTTATTGGAACATAATAACAGGAAACAATTTACGACAATATTTTTTTCCAAAATAACAGCAATGTTGTATTTTAAATGCATGTATCCGTTATTTTCACTTCTGATCTAACAGGGAGCTTAGCTCATTGCCTCATTTATAGAGGTCTATGCTCTGATAATATATACTCATAAAATAACATAAGTATTACAAACTATTACATGATTATTCCTATATGAAATAATATTTATTTTCAGTAGCAGAACATTGAAGTAGTGTAACAAAGCAGAAAGATAATAATTCTTATCTTCAAAGGTATGTTTATTTAGTTTTAGTTAATGATCTCTTTGGATTTATTGACCTAAAACACTCTGTTTTTAGGGTTATGTACCCAAAGAGCAACATATCCACTTTACTGTCTGTCTGTCCGTGCGTGTGTCCGTCTGTACGTCACTCTCTAGCTCGCCGAGTAGCTTAGACCGAATGAGTTATAGATCTGTAATTACGATATTTAGTGTAGAATGCTGGCCCAAAACCGAATATTGAATTATAAATATTTAACTCCGATTGAAAAATTAAACAATTTTTAATACATACAAGTAAATGAAGGAGAATAAAAACTTCTTCTCTTTCTAGAATGAGGTATGTCATCTAGAGCACATGGAGTAGTAAAGTTTTCCTTACGATGTTTTCCTTCACCGCCGAGCACGTGGTAAGTAATACAGCACTTAAAATTGCTATTAACAATTTTAGTGGTCCTGGCACCGGGGATCGAACCCAGGTCACTTTCGCACTATGAAACTAAAGTGAGCTCCCAGACCACGGCTCATCTAAATCTACATGGAGTAGAGTACAAATATATTTCAATAATATTTTATCTGGCGCAGTTAAAGTTGTCAGTTTCAGACCGTTTTTGTTGGGTCTATCTCGAAAAGTAAACTACTTAGAAATTAAGAATTTCCGTATACTATTTATCATATACTGTTATTAAACAAAATAATGCTGTAAACTTCGATTCGTAACGTAGTGTGTAACTTGTGACCAAAACAAACGATTTTTTTTAAAGTTCATTCTTTTCCGGGTTGCGATGTTAAGTTTAAAAAGGAATTATTACATAGACTCAAATTTTAAATATTTTATGTAATGTAAAACATAAAACCGGAAATTGGTAATTTAATGAAAACATTTTTATAGCTAAAGGTGCCGAAAAATTTGTATTACTTCACGGCATGTGGGGTGTCAGATTACACATATATATTAATTTGTAATATGTTCGAAACCCTAATAGAGCGAGACCCGACTCGCACTTGGCCGGTTTTTCATAGCATAGTTAGCATAGTTATGAACAGGTTTTACATTATATTGTTCATGAAATTTCTTATTATTGACTATATTCTAGTGCAAGCTCATAGTAATTTTTGTTTTATTATTTATTGCAGGGTAATGATAGCCCGGTATTCGTGAAAATAATTAAATCCTGTTAAGTAGGTGTTCAGCAGTGGACTTCTGATAGGCTGAAATGATGATGATGATGATGAAGTAGGTGTATCGAATTTTCTTCTTCCTAACATAATCTAAATGGAATGCTATGTAAGCGGACGAGTTTATACAGTAATTAATTTAGTAACGTAAGTAAATTTAACAAACATTTTAACCCTGAACTGAGGTAGTAAAAACGTGACGAGACGAGTGCGGAGTGACACAAATTACAACATCAATATGACACCTAATGAATCCTCACAACACATACGTAATTAGTCATTGTGGTCTGTAACGGAACACCAAATCGATAGAACGTGATTCAATTAAAATTCAAGCGTGCGCCGGGATCGACTTTTGTTTACAACTGAATTACAGGTTAATTCAGAATTGTTAATCGATTTTATGATATGAAATTTTTATTAATTTCTTCTACTATTCTTCTACTATTGGAGATTTGTTAATTAATTTTATCACTTCATCACTTCAAATCGTTAACAACACTAGAGTCTAAATAGATAATTGTGAGAACAGGAGTCCGGCACGCGTGACATTTCAATAGTTAGTCCGTTGTTTGTCGTGAGGTCCTACACCCATATTTATTGTTGGTCTCATCAAGGTAACCTTATTGGTATGGTATCACACATTTTATTATTATTACTGGGGCCTATCTGTGGTCGGAGTCTATTAAGAGACATCCAGGTAGGTCACAGCAAGTTGTGTCCAGGAGGGAGAATTTCGAACGGCAGTAAAATAAGATTGAGTAGCTCATGCCTGAGTTGATGGAGCGGCTAGAGATCCTTTCATATCTTGACAGCTGTAACCTCATTCAACGCATCCACGGTCCACATATACCCCTTCGGGCTTTTGTAACCGCTGAGGTACAAAGTTGTTACTGTGCAGGTGATGGTCAAGGCCGTACGTAATTTGACTCCGAAAATTAGGTGGCTCGATCCCAACCAGTCATTACCATCACCATCATCATCATCATTTCAGTCTGTTATTAGTTCACTTCTGAAACAAGATTTTTCCCTATTGCCATAAAGCATGGTGTTGCGGGAAGTCGATGGATGCAGCTGACTCAGAAGCGACCAATGTTGCGAGAAGTCAGGTTGCCAAGCTCTTACACGGAAGTCGGTTTGAAACAGTCAGTGTTGATCAGACACGTTTCGTTGGGAGCTCTGTTGATCCAATTTCGTAACGCGAAGTGGAAATTCATATTTTGTACCTAAGCCTATGGAATGGAGACTAAGCTGGACATGCCACAACAATATAATCTACATGATTGAAATACGTCATGAGACAATACGATATTCATGTGCGCCATTAATAACTAAAACATTTGTATCCGTTCGACAACCTTGTAGCCTGGACTAAACTGCAAAAAAGCGGTCATTATATCCTTTGCAAAGTGGTTGCCTGCTAGAGATCGCTACTAAGCGATGAGGCCGCCAGTTCTTCCTTCAATTCAATTTTGGACGGCTCGATAGCGTAGTGGCTAAGAATTTAGCTGCGGCGCTGTGGGTCACGGGTTCGATTCGCGCACGGGACTAGTATTTGTATGAACTACAAATAATTGTTCCGGGTCTGGGTGTTTGTCCGTGTGCAATTTATGTATGTAAAGTGCCTCTGCGTCACAGGAGAAATTCCTACAGTGGAATGTGAAAGTTTTTAAAAAAAAAAAAGAAACATAAAATTGTATCTTTGTGTATTTCGTTTTTTTTTTCCTATTTTTGTTTCAATTTCATTTATTTGAAGAGTTATTATCTATGTGCTCTCGCTAATAAAATGCATTATTTATTTCGAACATAAAACGACTATTTTTTAACTCTCTACTACTTTCAAGTATTATTTTAAAGAGTGCTTGGAGCCGGGAAGGGTCCTCTCCAGTGCGGATTGGCGGAATGCACACGTTCGCCAAATAATTTTTTTTTATTATTTCTCAGACATGCAGGTTTCCTCATGATGTTTTCCTTCATCGCCAAGCACGTGGTGAATTCAGCGCTTAAAATTGTTATTAACAATTCTAGTGGTGCCGGCATCGGAGATTTAACCCGAGTCAAACGCGTACTATGTAATTAAAGCGAATGCTTTGACCACTAGGCATCATAAAACACTTGCGGCCTCAAAGAATTAAACAAAGTGAGTAACATCAAGTAACGCTTGTCATGCTCCAACTAATGAAAAGCTATAATTTAATTTCTTATTTTGTAATCTAAATGAATAATTGTAATTGAATTATACAAAAAAAATTATGTATAATTCAATAAAAAAGATTGATAAAGAAATTTATACTCACCCAAATATATTTCTAAGTTGTTTCTGGCAAACGCGTACGCAAAAGATGCGACGATTTTACTTGTACATGAAATGATTCCCAGAAGAGTGTCATCTAGTTTTAAATAGTTGCTGAACAGACTTATGGAAAATAATGTGCCTGTAAATTAATATGAGTACATTTATAATTAATTTGTAATGAACAGGTAGTAAAAACAAAGAGAATGATGCTTTATCTGAAATAAATGTCGAGTGAATGTGTAATTGATTAATGAAATAATAAATAGACTGAATAACGAACCAAACAAATTTGTAATTATGCAGTAAGTCATCCACATACTAAATTGTACCTCATCCCAATTGAATCTGTATCTTGTAAACAGATATAATACACTGTATTCACCTGAAACGTGAAGAAATTATTATTTCATTGACATGAATCTAAAGTAAAAATAAATTTTAGTTCAAGAACGAAATGGGTCGTTAATCATTTATTATGTCGCTGCCGTTTAGTGGCTGCCACGTACAAGCAAACGCAATATGGGACGATACCGACGATGTAGTGACCACCTGCACAATGTTGCGGGAAGTCGATGGATGCAGGTGGCTCAGGACCGTGATTTTGGCAATCTTTGGCCTATGTGGGCCTATGTTCAGCAGTGGAATTTTAGGCTGAAATGATGATGATGATGATGATGATGTGGTTCATATAATTCAAGTATATTGTCGGCCACCGTTCGAAGCTTAAAATCTCATTTAAAAATTTCGACTTCGTTGTTTCTTCTCTTAAATTATAACAATAAGATTTCAATTTCGACACGTCAAGACATAATCAATAATTTTAAAAGTCATTCAAATAGCAAGTTTTCTGGTGTTCAATGAAGGCATTTTGAAGAGAATGGATATTGTCGATTTAAAGTTAAGCTTTCGTTCTCACTTTTGCTTAGTCACCATGTTTATTATATAAGTGCCGTTTTGTTCAAATAGTATTTGAACCGTGAACATACGTGAGATTATTGTTAGTGATTGAACAATTCATTGATGACTACGTATTTGCACCATTTGCCGTGGAGACGAATGGTCCGTGGGGTGGGGTACTCGCGCCGTGAAATTTCTAATGAAATTGCAACCGCGATTCGGCATAGCCGTCGGTCACAAGAGGGCTGGTTTTCTCGTTCGTCGGTTGAGTATAACCGTTCAGAGTGATAACGCAGCCAGTTGTTCTATAGGGTTAAGATAATGATTTCAGTTTTTATACTTTTTTGTAAGGGGTAGAGCCAAGTGGCAGCTTTTGCTGATATTCGACTGGGGTAGTAGTATCGGCGTGAAGCAGAGGCATCTTGTGTTTTTACGTTTCGTTTGGTGAGTAAGATAACCGGAGCCTCGCTCACTCTCAACTATCCTCCCTACTCGTCTGCTCTCCCTCTTAGGGGATAAGTATCACTAAAGGTCGGCAACGCACCCGCAACTGCTCTGGTGTTGCAGATGTACGTGGAAGTAATTACTTACCATCAGACGCAAATGTGTTTGCATCTTTCACAAAAAAAAAATGTTATTCTAAATATATAATTGTTATAATTATTCTGTAAATAAAAACTATACAATATTAATTTCACTCATTAAAATATAAAATTTTTCGCCCCAATTATGATATTTTTTTATTATGCAGTGACGTTATGTATTGATGTAACCTAAGCCTATAAATAAAAAAAATATACTTGCCTTGTGACGGTCCAAATACTACGCACACAACTATAAGAAGAAGACATACTCTAAGTCGCCTGTTATCAGATCCCTTGCGGAAAGCAACTTTAAAAGTCTCCATTACCAATTTAAAGTCGAAGAATTCGAGAATATAACCAAAGCATCCTTTATTCTTCTAGAATGAGTAAAATTAATTGTGTAATATTTCTGTATCTTTACCAATATAAATGTGAATATGATTTCTTTGCGTTATTGTATGTATACATTGATAAAAAAATATTCCTTATGATTTCTGAAGTGTTATGTATGTGCTACTTAAAATTACAAACGTGAAAATTTGTATGTCTGTCATCAATGACACTTAAATGATTGGATGCAGATTATTCCATGAAGTAGGAGATATGTTTTTTTTTCAAGCAAATTAAAGGTATTTTACGAAAAAATTTTTGACTACTTAGTGTTCATAAATAAGCAAAATTCCGGATTTCCATTTGAAACGACTCAGTGCAGCGAAATGAGATTCCATCTATTTTTTGAGTCTTGACGGGTCACGAAGTTCTTCACTACCTTTGCTCCAGGAGATTGCAATGATACTTTCTACACGTTTCCCTTAGTTGCCTCTTACGACGAATACGAGAACAAAGCCGTGGAAAATGTCACATACCGTTACTACGCGGCATAGATTAGTAAAAAAAATACTGTTAATAATCTAATAATATCGATAACATGATAATGGTTAAATTTTATTGCGTTTTTCCTTTGTTTTAATGACGTGAGAAAACGTATCTCCTGATTTAATATTACTTATTACTGAGAAAACATAACACCATCGCTTGAGTGAGTACCTTAAATGCCAACTATAGTAAAAATATTTTTGAAGACATTTAGATAACGCAATAAAGACATATATAATCTACTAGACCTAGAATACTAACACTGGTATCTAAGATCCAAAAGATCTGATCGATTTTATCTTATATTACCAGCCTTTAAATAGTTCACTGAAGAACATAGGGCCCACTCATAAGGAGGATTTGCCATAATCTCCATGCTCAGCAGCATTATATACACATTGCTCGAAATAATCTATTGCGAGCAGTGAAATATAATCTAATGGAGGTTTTTTTTGGATTAGATATAGACGTTTTTTGTTAAAAAAAATAGAAAAATGTGTTTTGGTTTTTAAATAATATTACACATTAAATTATTTCTTACCCTTTCAGTAGTTTTTCTTTTAGTATCTTCTAAGTAGAAGTATCCATAAATAAGACTAAACATATAAAGTAACGCTGACACCGTGAATATACCATAGTAGCCAATCCAAGTTAATAGAACACCGCTTAAAGCACTTCCTATTGGATATCCCAAAGACATACATAAGTTGACAATGCCGACTCTGTAGGTCCTATCTTCAGTTGTAGTTATGTCACCAATGTAACTGAATACACCTATAAAGTTTGTAAACCACCCACCAGTTATGGCAGGAAATATGGATTCCGTTAAAGCAGTAACTTCTACTGGTAATTCGTAAAAATAATACGTATTGATAATGAAACCAATGCATGTTACAAATTCTCCTACAATCGGCATCAGAATACAGGCTTTCCGTCGGCCCGTTTTGTCACTCCATGCTCCCACAAACAAAATTATTAGAACAGGTATAGCTGTTTGTACAATATTTTTCCATACTTGCATTCCGGCGATAAATGTTTGAACTTGTTCTTCGTATTCTGTGTAATTTTCAGTTTGCCTCAATTTTAGTGCATCGCAAACCTCTGTGCTAAAATTAAGGTTGACACGACACGCCTTTTCCAGATTTAAATTTTGCGTAGCTAATGATGCTAAAACACTGGGCATTATGTAACAAGCCATAATAGGTTCCACGGTAACATTCTGTTTTATCAGTTTCAATCTTTGTAGAATTGTGAGATTTTGATTACTTTTAAATTGCAATTTTTTGTCTACATGATCTATGTCTGGTTTTAAAGGCGATGTTTCAACATATTCATCTTTATTTTCATCCGGATCTTTAGTTTTATTTTCGTTCATCGAAACCATTTTGATATTTTTAATATTTACTACCTGATGAGATGGTAAGGCACTATCTGATGTTATTCACATTTCGAATTTGTTGTTCAACTATAGTTATTACTGACGATTGTGTAAGGCTGTGCAATTAATATAATATGTGTATTTGTTTTTTGATTATTTATATCACAATTGTCATTAAATATTTGTACAGTAGTAATGCTTGCTGGTGATGATAAGAGAACATACTATTCGACGTCAAGGTGGTTTTATATAAAGCTGTTACATAAATAATTTTTCTTTGGCAACTTTTGAAATAATTGAAAACCTTTTATTTTCCAAAGCAATAGGTGTGAAAAAAATAACGAGAAAATTTTATGTACCGCATAAATTTTTCTCCGAGCTATATTAAATTACTGTCATCTGTCCTACATATACTAATATCTTCTATTCTAAAGTAATACACTAACATACTATAAATATTCTTTCGTGTATTATCTGTATCAGATATTTTGTACACGGCCTGTAAATTTTCCACATTTTTTTATTGAGACGATTTTGAGCTGGTAGATTTGGCCGCTCTACTACTGCCAGTGGGGGTGTAAGGTCTTCACATTTCATCCAAATATTTACATTCCACATGGAAAGGCAGCTACCAAGTCTATCAAAAATGAGTACAAGTGTTTGTCCTAATGTGAAATATTTACATTCCACATGGAAAGGCAGCTACCAAGTCTATCAAAAATGAGTACAAGTGTTTGTCCTAATGTGAAATATTTATCGACTACTCCTTTATAACTTTTAATAAAATTGTAAAAGTTTGAATTTTTTTTAAGAAAGTTTTATTGCATTACTCAAATTAGATTATTTTTATTTATAAAGAGACCTTCTGTTACAAGTACTTATTTACTTACTAGGTAGTAAGTATTCTGTACATGTAAGAAAGAAATCAATAAAAATATATCTTAGCAAAATGGCATGAGTCCTAATTTTATAATGATAGACCTAATTAGATTATCCTATCATACTTTTGTTTCACTAATCTGACTTTTTTATGGTACAAGGAGAGATAACAAGAAATAAATGTTTTCGTGTTTCAAAACACCTCATGCATATTTATTTCTCGGATCATCTACGTAATTTTGTTGGTAAAATGTTGTAAGAAATATTTAACGAGAGAGTTCCGGCACGACGCCCTGCAGCTCGTCTGCCCAACGTTGGTGACTTCTTTTGTCAGTCGCAGCTTCAGTTGCCTTTATAAGCAGTGGACTTATTAACTTAAGAAGTGAGGTGAAAAAGGTTGTAAAACAGAAAGTCCCGCTGTTTTGTTGTTTATACACGCTTTTTGTTAGCTTCACCTATTTGTATAAATGTAGCGGAATATTTCAATAAAATTTCACCTTTTTATATAATAGAATAATTTGGCATTTTGCACACGTATTAAGAACCGATGACAATGTAATAATATGAAACGATCGAGCTAGTCTAATGATGGAGCTCGAAGGAGATTAACAGAATATTTGAAAGGCTGCTAGTAAGCCCCTCGTGTTTGGCCTCATTAGATTACTTCTCTATCTTTCATTTAACCTGTTGAAGAATTTAACCTGTTGCAGAAGATAGGGGAAGAGAAAAGCGTGTATGTCATAGTTTCTGAACTATATACTTTATTACATTTTCACTAATAACTGAAGATCCTTATGCGGTTACTGTAATAGTCTAATTTAAATTGTGCTGTCAAAGCTAAGGTTAGAAATTATGCAAACGTGGGTTATGTAGACTTGATTTAGATTATAATTTATACTTGCGATCATTGTAACTTAGTGGAACTTCATCAGATTGGCAATTAATATTCAATTAAATAATATTAAAATCAAATGCCTGTTAATGCATGTTATACATGTACTGAAACACGCCATATGTTTACTAGTAGTCCTGGTGTTTCTCTAATTCTAAGTTTTGGAGCCCGGAAAGAAACAGTCACTATAGTGCGACAGGTATCCTCGAGGAGCACCGGATAACCGTCATTCGGTTGCTCTAGAATTTAAAGCAAGCGTTCAATAACTAGCTCATTTATTCCATCTAAATATTTTAAAAGTTTACTGCGTTCATACCACTACTACTAAGGAAAAGAGGTAAAAATAAAAAAAAGAAATTGCTGATATTCTTTATTTCTTATAACTAAATTACAACCTTATTAATAATTAATATATATTACAAAACCTTATATTTACGGAGTACAACCTTTGGTTCAATTTATTATTTAATTAGTGTAATATGTTTTTTTGACTTTCTTAATCCTCTCCTATGATCGCAGAAAAGCCAGCTAGAACAAAAATAAATTATTCGTGTAATTATTTGACTATCTCAAACTTTTCTTTTATGTTGTTTATCTATTATTGTGTTATATGCTTGCCTTTATATGACTTTACTAATAATGAGTTTTTAATATGGTGATTAAGTGAGTGAATTGATCCAGCCACATAAAACATAGAAGAGCTTGTTCTTGAGTAGCCAACAAAGTGTGAACGACTAGAAACAAGATTGAGTGACGACCTGCACAGTACTGCTAGAAGACGGTGTCTTCCGGTAGCTCAGGACCGTGCAGGTAATGTTTTGAGGAGACCTATATTCAGCAGAGGGCTTTCGACAGGCTGAAATGATGATGATGAATATAGTTTTAAACTTATTATTTTTATCCCATCCCCTCTGCATCCCCTCCTTATTCCCCTCCTCATCCTCCCTCCTATCTTCCAAATACCCTTAAAGGCCGCAGCGCATCTGCAGCACCTCCAGTATTGCAGATGTACGTGGGCGACGGTAATCACTTATCATCAGATGAGCCGCTTGCTCGTTTGCCGCCAATAATATATAAAAAAAGTACTGCAATACAATATTTTTAACTTACATAAATACAATCACTGCTGGAAGAGTCATTATAGCACCTAACAAAAATGCAGCTCCAGGCAGAACCTCCATGGTTGCAGCATACACTTTCGTATATAGTGGAATATAAAGAAGAGGCATGAGATTTTCGGTGAGAGAGATTAAGGAGTTAACTTTACCTGAAATAAAGGAAAAAACCAATGAACCAAAATTAAAATTACAACGCATGACTTTATTTTATTTAAGCGATTCCAAGCGACTTCATTGGAAATGACGTTCCATAGGAACTTTTGGCGAGTATATATATAAAAACACATCTGTCACCCAGAAAGGTAATCAGTGCGACTGATTTCTATTCGGCGTGACACTGCGTATAAATTTTTTTTTTATGAGAAAGATGGCAAACGAGCAATAGCTTTATTTGATGGTAAGTGATTACCGTCGCCCACGTACATCTGCAACACCAGAGGTGCTGCAAATGTACGTGGCCAGCCTTTAAGGGTATTTGGAAGGTGGGAGAAAAGATAAGGAGTGGAATGGGGTGGAAGTTTAAGTTAATATTTGATCTAAATTACAATAAGTATCATACGTCCACGACATAATTCATCTTTCTGCCATACGAAAATTAAATTATTTCTTGGTTTAAACTTCAATGAGTATCAAACCTACAAACTTTTACATTTACGATATGAATAGTTTATTTTAGGTTTAAACTGTGAATGCAAATCAGATTAAAAGATTTTTTTAGTTAATTGTTAGCTGTTAAAATTTTCATTCTTAGATATGACTAATAATAAAAACCTAAGTTTCATTTCAAAAGTCGTGGTTTCTCTAGCGATAGGCGTTCGCTTTAGGCTTTATACGCATGCAACTTGAATTCGTTAATACATAGTGATGATGGATTATTTTCAATTACAAACTAAAGATACTGCGTATGTTATTGTTGTAATATAAATATATAATACATAATTCACTAAATTCTTACCAAATTCATCATCCCCTACCAATTTTGAAACGATGGATCTCAGAGCTAAAAACGACGTGCCGCTTAAAATTTCAACTAAGGGTGCTGAAAACGAATTATCATATTTAATTTCGTTAGTTACATACATCACGAACAAAGCCTTGGTATCAGGCGAATCATTAACGTGTTTAGTTCTTCTAGGATGCATTTTAATGAGTGGCTATAAGACCAGTCCAGTCCGTTCTTCGACTTTTCTCACCTACAGTCTTCATCCTGGAGTTTCGAAGAATCTGAGAGAATAACCCTGTCAAATATGTCAGACCTATTTCCAGAAATGGATTCATAAAAGGCGGTCAAAGAACAAGAAGGGGAAATAATTAAGATATAATAATACCTCATAGTTTTTCAATGGATAGAAACGAGTTCGATCATTAAATAATTTTTCTTTCTTTGTGATTGTGAACAATCTGCCAGTGACCTGTCGTTGTTTATTTAAATATTTACTTATTAAACAAAGCCCTTCGCAATATAAGTGATTAGAAGTAGTGTCATTACATATTTCCAGATTGGTAAATATATTGAACGACATGTTGTATATTTGTTAAAAGGTAAAAAAGTTACCAAAATCAAAGCCAGGTGTAAGTAAGATATTGGAAGATTCATATTATAACGTAAGTAGTAAGATCAGGTATATAAGTTAGAAATCTAACTATATTAGAACAATGCCGAAGAATACATACCAATGTAGAATATTTTGTCATTCCTTGCAAAACAATATACAAAAGAAGCCATAATTTTGCTAACTGTGGAAATAATTCCAAGAACTGAGTCGTGCCACCCTAAATATTTACTGAAAAAAGCCAATGAGAATAGAGTACCTGAAAATAAGAAATAATTAGTGTGTAGTTTTAAATAGGTATGTTACTGAGTATAACCTCGCGAATATGAATACAAAGTTTCAAAAGAAATATTCATAGTTATTATGAATTAAATCTTACTGAAAAACGTTTCACGAGTAAGTGTATACGTAAGCTAAGATATTATCCTGGACTGATATTGACATAATCCTTAATACAGAGATCAATATGGATAGAGATTGTAGAAGATATTTTAGAAGAAATTTATTAGGCATGGGTCAGATGGACGACAATGCGACTTTATAGCGTCCATATATGTAAATAAACTGTTCATAAGGTTGCGAGAAAACTCACGGCATGTCTCCGTTTTTTAACGCATATCCACGCTCTCAGGGGAAGAACTAATTTTGTCGGGATTGCACCCTACGGTGTTCCACCTTCGTCGTAGTTCACACGGGAACGCTTCCTACAGGTGATTCTCCCGGGGCCCCACCTCACCCGGATCTGTGGTACGGCCTCGTTAGTGTCGCAGAAGATAGGGAAAATGGTATATCCCAATACCAAAATTCGTCTTCTCCCGCGGCTCCACTCCACTGCACGCTAATCTTTTAGTCTCATCAAGTGCATTTGAAGCGGCTACCTCGGGCTGGCCAAGTTAGTCCAGCTAGACCCATACAGATTTCTTAATTCTCTTGAGTTCGTTCATCGTGACTGACCAAATCACGATCACCTCAATTAAGTAAGAAACGCCAAGTATTTTGAAAATATTGAAATAATTAAAACATTCTAATCTTTCTTTTTTTAGGACTTGCAAAAGTTTCTTCGAATCATTTGACAATGTCAAAAACCTCTCCGCAGTTTCATTTAGTCTACGATATGTTTCCACTTCCATGGAAGAAAACAATCTTTCATAGTAATAAAGTAAATATACCGCGTTTTGAAAACAACGCCGAAATTTGATATTATAATTAAACTTACCCGCAGTATGCGTTACAAAATTGTAAGTTTGGAATATGCTAAACTTCACTTCATCCCAATTGAATCTGTACCTTGTAGATATGTACATTATTGATATTTCTCCTTAAATAAAAAAATAAGCTAAATAAATGATTTCAGTTGATATTAAACTAATAAATTTTAGTCGTATTTTTTTTTACCATGCATTGGACCATATAATATAGCAACCACTAGTAAGAGAATGATAATACGCGATCTTCTGTTGTTAGGTCCTTGTTTGAATACTGTCTTAAGTGTGTTAATGATATTTGTTAGGTCAAAGAATGTGCGGCAAAAATTTAAAAAACCTTGTCCATGTTCCTGGAAAGGAGAAAACTGTTCACTTCAAACACTTTTCATTGTTTAATTCTTATTCATGCATCATTGAAAATAAACTAAATCGTAATCGTAAATTATGCAATCAATTTCGTGTTTAACTTAAAAAAGTAATGATGACTGCGATTTATTATACTTGAAAAACAGATGCTTCTTGTGGTGCTACAATTCTAAGCCGAGGTCTTCAACATCTAGCATGGGCTTCTTTTATGTAGTTTTGATAGAAACAGATAGATGTTTGAGAATTTATGGATTCACAGACTAAACCTATCACATTTTTAAAGGTAGAGCAAAGTGTCCTCACGAGGTTTTCCTTCACTGTTATTAGTAGCACAGGGGTTTGTTCCCAAGGTTACTCTCATATTGTAGAATTAAAGCGCCGTTTAGTCTGTCATATTTTATTTTCAAAAATAGATATTGAAACAGAACTCCTTGCAATACAATTGTATTTGGTAGGAAGATCTGTATAGTCTAGTAGTACTGTAGTAAGTACTGCTACTAACAAGTAAAGTATTAATATAACCTACAAAAGGTAAACTAATTAAACATCAATTTTAGATCATAAAAGAAACAACAATTATATTACCTTAGTCTGTTCCTTTGTTTTAGTCGTATCCTTGAGATAGTATGCTGTTAATATTAAGTTGATGACATGTACACTACACGCTAATCCATAAGAACCATAATACCCAGAGTTCCTAAGTAAGATTCCACTTATACTCATTCCAACTGGAAATCCTACGGTCAAACTGAAATTAATTAAGCCCATGCGAAACGTCCTCGTTGCACTTGTTGTGATTGCACTGATATATGAAAACATTGTTAGGAAAAAAACACACCACCCGCCACTAAGACCTTCTAAAACTCCTTCGATTAACACAAAATGTTCTAGACGGAGTTCAAAGAAAAAATATGTATTTATTACACCATTTATGCAAACCAGTATTTGTCCAACTATTGGAATCAGCATAAATATTTTTCTGCGACCAGTTTTGTCTGACCACGAGCCAACCAAAAGTGCTAAGATACAAGGAATAGTAGCAGTCAGGTATGATTTCCATGCCATGGCAGATGTTATCAATTTCTGCGTATCTCTCTCATATTCATTTTGATTCTCGATATCTTGTGCACGAAGAGAATCACAAATTTGTTTTGTAAAATTAAGATTAACACGACACGCTTTTTCTAGATTTAAGTTTTGTGATGTCAACAAAGTAACAAGGGTAGAAAGAACAAAAAAAAACATTGTGGGTTCTATTGTCACGTTACTGAGAACATAAAAACATGTTTCTTTGATTGTCCTCTTCTTCTCAAGTTTCGTTTCTTCGACCTTTTCTCTAAGTGGTTCTGTCTCGTTCGATTCCACCGCATGATTTTGACTATCGTAATTTTTCTCGTTCTCCGCCATGACGTTGAGTTTCTACAACATTTATTTATACAAATACAAGGAATAGAACTAGCACATTGTTTCGCCGCTGACTAGTTAAGACTGTCACCATTCGAACGTAAAGGCAGTAAGGATCAATAGTCTTTTATCATTTTTTGATAAACGTGGCCTTAATGATCAGCTAAATTCTTAATTCTATTAACAGATTAATAAACTAATCGATTACTCATAATTATACTAGATAAGAAGTTTATTCTGAAATTGCTCTTTTAGTAATTGAAAACAAAACACTTATCTACCACTCCCGGGGCACTGCATCTATATTTGAATTCTATCGGCAGTCACCAACCGCACAGATAATATTAAAGTATAGTAAGTGTACCCAAAAACACAGAAAAACTCATTTATCTTTATCTTACCATATCTATAACGCGTATACGATAAAATCGGAGGATGGGTCAGATGTAATGTCAGGAAATAACACACTATAATCAGGCCCTGAAATTAATAATTTATTAGTTTTGCACGAGCATAAACTTCTGCCGGCATTCGAACCCTAGTTACCCCCGTTAGGTACGGTAACCACTAAGTCACGCGTTCTTCAACCCCAAAAGCTTTTACTGAGCTGATTTGTTCCTTTTCTGCTGATTCACGCAATCCATGTCCAAACATTGTCTTTTTTGTAATATTTGTTCATTCTATTTCGACTTTTCGACAAATCTTAATTTGTAAGATTTCTTTACATACTATAAATACTAATACTTATACAATAAAAAACTACTATATCCTATAAATCATCAACGGAACACATGCGATTCCACAAAAGGGTCCATCTGTCTTTGGACACACCAGTATGTCTGTCTGTGTATTAGATCAAACAATTCGAACCGCAGCGGGAATTGTGTGTAACATATCTCCGTTTCACATGTCGGGTCAAAAGGTGTCAAGCACCACCTCTCGGCCACACACCGAAAATATGGCTTCCGCAGATTTGTGAGAATTTGCCACCAACAACCGACTTACCAGGTGATTGATAACCGACGTCCACGTACATCTGCAACACCAGAGATATGAGGGAGAGTGCCTCCGGTTAGCTCTCACCGAACGAAACGCAGAAGCACACGATACCTGTGTGTCGGTATTCTGCGAGGCTATCCCAGTCGAGCCGGCCTAACCAAAATCACTAAAAAACTATTGCCTAACCACTACCTTTTTGTTAGATGCAAAGATAAAGATAAATATTATTACATTTTGACGATTTGTAGTTTCTTTTCACTAGTGTATGAAAGAATGCACCATGTATAAATGAATTTAATGCCATTTTTTAAATTCGTTTTCACCTATTTCCGCAATTTCAAAAAATTTCCATTATGTTAGTTTTTAAACGTTTTATGGATGCAGGTTTCACGATGTTTTTCTTTACCGCCGAACACGAGGTAATCATCTTCATCCGTGAATTCGTTAAGAATTTTTTTTTAATACATATTTTGAACTTTTTGTTATGAAGACTTTCCCACTTACTGGGATAAATAACAATTTGCAATTGAAAGTAACCAAATTAAGTTTCCTGACAGTATCGCCAGTGGTCAGATCTCTTATTTTTACAGTCGTCCAAAGCTTGTTTGCATATAGCATAATTCAGTATATTTACATTAAAAGTTTTTAAAGAAAACTGAGGTATCCTTAAGGTTATGTAAATATCTGTAGAATCTAGCCCTGTGGAACCCCCATTGACATCGTCGACCCACACACTTGATAATATTTTTTTCAATACAACCATAATTTATAATAGATAGTATAATTAAACGATGCACATCTTATATCATAATGATGTAGTTTCCTGATTAGTGATTCATATTGTAGACAATTGAAGGTTTTGGAGAGAGCACAAAAGGACACCCCATGTATTCTAAGAATTCACCTGGGCCCAAATATATAGTTAATCACACTAGCATTAGTTGTAGAAGAATCATTTGTAAAACCAAATTGATTACAGTGTAACAGTTTATTTAAACAAAAATGTCTGGGTGTTTTAATTGTGATTAATTAGGATCGGAAAAATATGCTGTAAATGTTTAGTTAGTATTTCTTTCTTTAGTTGGTAGTGCACTGCTCAAACGGGTTGATTTGAGGAGTGTGGGGAGTATTAGCAAACCCTCCAAGATATGTATGAGAGCTGTTGCTGGCAGATCAAAGTACACAGAGCGAAGGTACCTACTAACAATGACACGACTGAGTCCTGAGAGTTAAAAAAAACACAAAAATATGTATGGTGTTTATTCATTCATTATAATTGGCTTTGACAAAGTGGTAATAATTTCAATCAGCAATGGTAATGTTTATAATGTATACCTTAGCACTTACGTGTTGTAAGTGCTAAGTTATACATTACAAACAAATAATAAAAAATAAAAAAATAAATAGTAACGTCTTTTATTATTTTTAAGACATTAAACATCGTATAAAGTATTTCTTCTTATCAGATTCCACGTTAAACTAACAAAATATTTTATATATTTTAATAAGTTTAATAACATTACATTTAAAGATTATAGAACTAAGTCTTATCTGACGGCGTTAGCGATTATCGTTACGTTAAATTATTAACGATAACATCGGTTATATCCTAAATTTTATATTTTAAACTGTAACTATGGTATACTGTTGGTGAAGGTGAAGGAGGGAACACACCGTAATTATTAAAACTAACACCGAAATACTTATCCGTCTTAACGATACCGCTGCCGCTACCGATGTGAAGCTTACGCGAAAAAAATGGTAAAATGGTCGTATGCAGTGTTAGAGAAATGGGAAAATGCACGAAAATTCCTGATCGGAAAACAAAATAGATCTACACAAATTTCGGCTTCAATTGCTTTTTAAACACAATACAAACTTATATAGGAAGTTATTCTCTAATACTGATGACATTTGAAAACTTTTTTATTTTATAAAAACGGTACAGAATAGACACCTACGCCTGTTCAAAAATATAGTTACTGAAAAAAAAAAGATAATCGTTTCAACTAGCTATTTGGGCACGTAGATTTCAATCTCTTGGATTTTTCGTAATTGTCATTGTACCTATCGGAAAGTTGTGTATGTATTTATGTACAAATTCATTTTTGTGATTATGCTCCGTAAAGTATTTTATTCTCTTATGATCTTTGTAGTATTTTAAAAAATATTAATTAAATTAGTGTTGTTAACATTTTTGAGTAATGGGTTGTGCAAGGTTTTCATTACAGCAAAGCAGCGCACGCTTACTAAAAATTGCAAGCTCGAGGCAAATTCAGAGGCCAGGTCACCTACTTCCCTCCGAATGGTATAAAGGGCAAACTGACTTACGGACACTCCATTAATATGTCTTGCCACTTTTGGCATCTATTTATTATTGTCAATAAGCTAGTTATTAAAAATAATACAGGAGTAAATATAATTGTGTTCCACATATTTGAAAAATAGTACCCGCCAACCCGCAATGGAGCAGCGTGGCGGGCAATTCCCGGCTCCTAGACCCTCTCAGATATTTGAGGAGGCCTTTGCCCAGCAGTGGGCACTTAAAGGCTGCTACTTTACATTAGTAGAAAAAATCTTTAAAATTTACTCTTTAACTACTAAGTCTTGGGATATGTGACAGAATTTATCAATCCCTTAACGGGGATGTAAATGGAAATATTAGCTTTTTTCAAGATACAACCCTCACCTGCACGTGTTGCACCAGCTAGCCAACAAACGAGGCTCTGGTGACCGAATGATGGCATTCGCTGAACACCGCATTCCATAGACCAGTGATTTTTTTTTTACGGTAAAGCGGCAAACGTGCATGCGGCTCACCTTATGGTAAGTGATTACTGATGCCCACGCACATCTGCATCACTAGAGAAGCCGCAGGTGGGTTCCCGTGGAAGCCGTAGCAACACTAAAGCGACGGCACCGGCATTGCAATTACCAATCCACTCTACCCAGCGTGGTGAGTATGGGCATACCTTCCAATAGTCAAATCCCCGCTCTATAAAAGCCCTAGGCTATTTTTCTTCGACAAACACGATTAAAAAAATAATAAATAACTTGATACATTAATTACTAGCGTGCCTCCCAGTTTCACCGTCATTATGAGTACATGACCATGGTTTATGGTTACTGTTCCGCTTCTATTCTTCAATCAAAATCATATTTTTCATATCGAACTCTAAGTTCCAGAGTTTAACGCTTTCAAATACACAAGCTCTTCGGCTTTATAATATTAAAGTATATATTCGTAATTCCTTAAGCGATGTTAATTAAACATGAAAATTGAATTCTAAACTAGACCTAATATGAAAGAACCATTTGCGTTTTGTAACAATACACACATTAATAGTAAAATAATTTATAATTGCGATAGTTGTCAGTTGGTGAACCTCATAATGCCAATTATTATAAACTTTTGTCCTAGTTCAATATCTTATTATAATATAATACCCTGAAGATCCCGTAAGGCGAAACCGGACGGTTCTTTATACTATAAATAAGAAATATTTTTATGAAACAATCTTATAATAATTTCCATTAATAATAATTTTGAATATCCATATTATTTTCAACTTTGTACATAAATAAAATATTATAAAACTGTATGTAAAATAAAAGTTGTCTGACCAAAAGAAAAATCTATTGATTGAAATTATGAGATGCTAAAAAAAGTACAAAGATTTGTTTACTTGTTTTACAAAGTTTTGTTTGTAATATAAACAGTAATGTAGTATAAAGTTTGAAATAAATTGTTCATACGATTGAGATCTATATTATAATTCATAATTTACGAGTATATGTGTTAAATATCATATTATAATATGTATGTTCCGTTGTGTAGAATAACAGACTAATAAAAAAACAGAGCATAATGGTCCATTTTGAAACTACGAGTATAATAATGCGATTCTACTAAAACTGATACTGTTACAGTTAATGTATGTAATGAAGATTACATAAATCCCTTAGCTGTTTAATAAAAAAAAACACGTCCGATAATCGCCCACTGAAGATTACGTCGACATTACTTACATTGTACAATAAATATGACGCAATTTTAAAGAGATGATGGGCCAATAGTATTTTGCAGAAGCCTCTTTGGCTACTATGAGTCGTGCCAAGTTGAAATCCTCTTTTGAAAGGGATTTGGGAACAAGTCAGTCTAAGCTAACTACAGGTCGGCAGACATGGTCACGAAATACTTAAAATTACTAATAACAACTTTAGCGCTGCTATTGTCGGGGATCGAACTCAAGTCACTCGCGTACAATGAAATGAAAGAGAATGGTAGTACCCCGGAGCTTACAAATATACATTCTTATCTATTTGAGAATTAGTACAGGTTTAAAGTTTTCCCTTTTCTTGTTCAATTTCTATCCTTTTTATTGTTTCCGGTAAGTAATTACTTCTAGATGCCTTTGAAATTTGCGCATCTTTTTTTTCTTCTGCTTCTAAAGCAACCCTCCTAGCATTTTTTAGTTCGACTCTGTGTTGAATGTAGAAAGAACTGAAAAAATTTAAATAAATTCTGTTAGTTTTATTTTATTTGTTTATTTTTACACTATATGGAAATAAATATAAATAAATAAAGTAAGCTCTCACGATCATGTATCGGGGTGGTTAGAAGTCTAAATATTTTTACACAACTTTCACTAGAGCTTGTTTAGGACATCGTGACAGGTGGTGAGGCTGTCGCCGTCTAAGCCAACGATAGAAATCTGAGAACGTAGGTTTTGAAAAACACATTGGTACCAGACCTTCACAAAAGAGACGAAACTCGTATCTCATGAAGGACAGATGCCATCGGCTACCATGCGTTCTATATCTTAACTCAATATAATTTGGCATATATTTGCAATTTAAGAGTACTCTGCTGGACATAGCCTTCTAATTTGTAATGTGAATATACAGAGGACTCTTGGATTATAAATATTTAAGTTCTGTAACAGTTTTGTGTGATATTAATTAAGATTTATATTTTAAGCCGCTGCTGCCTGCGGCTCTATCCGCAGGGAAACAAATTTGGTCCTTAGAGAACTCTTAATTGAAAATAAAGAATCTTTCATCCTGTGCCATGGCATAATCTACATCTCTGCCATGTATGAACAAGCAATCATATATTAGTATAAATAATAAAAAAACTAAGTAAATCTTGAATCTTTGGGAGTAAGCCTGGTGACAAGGCACGTCACTCGACACCTACTGTCTCTCGGGGCGACAAATGTGGGTTACGAAAGCCTGCTTGTAAGCTGAATGGAAATGATCGCACGGTAGCCTAGTTGATATTTGACTTTGTCTTCAAAACTGTAGGTTGTGGTCTCAAATCCCGCTAGGTGAAATCATTTGTTAGGTGAATATAAATGTCTGCACACAAGTCATGGATGTTCATATGTGTATAAATGATAATTTATCTATGTAGGTATATGAATATCTGCTATCCAGTTACCAAGACACCGAGAATCCTAATTTGGGACTGTTGAAAAAAAAATATTGTGCGCTGAAAATATTCAGGCCAGTAGCAACATTTTCTTATGTAAAAATTTAAACTAAACATAGAGCATACCTTAATTTTTTATTTTTTTTAATAAACTTATACGAACATATAATATGTTAATGAACTTACGTAAGAATAAAAGCGGCGGGAACAATAAGAGCTGCACTAATGAGGAACACTGCCCCGGGAAGAACATAAAGCGTCTTCATGTACATCCAGGAGTAGAATGGATGAAACACAAGAGATGCTAGCGTCTCCGTTAGTGAAAACAATGAGTTCACTTTAGCTGAAACAAAAGAAAATAACCGTTAAACTTCTGAAAATAATATGAGGACATTGCTGCTTCATTCGAAAATAATTACTGATTGTAACAATGTGGTAGAAAGTCGATTATTAGTACCCTTAACAAGAACACGGTCGGTTTTGTAAGCTATTTATATGTAACTTAAACGTTACATATAAATAATGACCATGACTTCATCTGCATAATATTCGTAAAGGTAAACGTTTGATTTCCCGCAAATTATACTAATATATGACGTGAAGTTTTTTTTATGTAAAAATATTAATGAATGAGAATGAAATGAAGTTTATTTTTTATTTTATGATTACCGTCACCCACGTACATATATACCATTAGAGGAGCTGCAGGTGCGTTGCCGGACTTAAAGGATATTTGGGGCATGGGAGCGATTATTGAAAGGGGAAAGGGGGGAATGACCTCCGGTTACCTCTCTCACCGAACGAAACGCAGAAGCATAAGATGCCTCTTCTTCACGCCGGTATTTTGCGTGTAACTTTACATATAATATATACCAAATTATCCAATATTCAACTCTATTTAAATACTGATTTCTAAAGTGAAAATACACTTAAGAAGACATTTCATTTGGAAAATAACCTGGCTCAGTACAGAACTATTATTAAAGAATTTCATGTTCTGACATCCCAGAGACTGATCTTAACTATTTAATGTGAAAATTACCAAAAAGCAAATGTAGCTATGTTTTTTTTTTTTATTGTTTTATTAAACTACAAAAGTTGTTATTATTGATAGTAGCTGGATTGTAGTCGGATACATGGGCAGTCTAAATGTAAATAGATGTTATAGAAAATGTAATGCTAAACAAGGTGAATCGTTATGTAATTTTTATTGTATTTGCGATTGTACATGATTGTTACATAAGCAATAGTATGTTGATTTCTCTGAATTATACCGCAGACACAACGTTGCGGTTTAGACGACCGTAAACTTAGCCGAGAACACTAATCATCTAAATGGATTTTCGTATCACTCAATTCGATTCATCAGTGTAAATAAATGTAAATTGTGATCAATTTAATTTGAAATATGACATTTTATGACTAATTTAATATACGAATGCACCTATGTAACGTCAACTTTCATGTGCGGACTTTTTGTACTTTTTTTTAGTACTTAAAGTATATAAAATAAGCATGTAGGAGAGGCGAAAAGTGGATTGCTGAAGACCGTCTGACAACGCAGGTCATTCCAAACTCCATATAAAATAAAACCATTTCTAGAATTGTAAGCATGTTTTGATTAAAAAAATATTTTGTGAATTTGAGACGGTTCACTTACCAGTTTCTTGTTTTTCCACTAATTTTGAAATAATTGAACGCAGAGACGTAAAAGTAGTGGCATTTAGTATTTCAGCGACCGGAACTGGAAACAATGAATTTAAAATCATTTTAAATTCAGAATTAAATTAAAAATTTGTGGTTGTATGCAGCAATGTTTTCTTCAACTGTCAATATTCGCTGTGCGCGTCGTATCCTGTTAACAGACGATGCGGGGACTAACTGATTAACGTGGTAGAGCCGAACAGCGGATTTAGATGCTGCTCGAATAGTACAACTTTTGTCTATGTCCTATTTGAGAGATAAAACTTAAATTATACTAAAATTATAAAAAACCACTAATTAAAAATAAATCCTATTGATTAAATATATAAGCTATCACAACGTTCTTTTCTTCAACCTACTTTTGACCAAAGTTTATTTGGGACAACGTGACCAGAGGTGTGCCTGACGCCATCTTAGTGTACATATATACGATACAATATATATAACATTTTAGAAAAAAACATACTCAGTATCAGCCCGCTACATAGAGGACGGATCTTGAATCCTGATTCAGATCATTCCCTCTAACCACATGAACATTGTAGCTTAGAATTTAATAGCTTTAATTTAATTTTTATTTACTTATAAATAATACACATCCAAAGACTATATAATCTACAGGAATTGCCACTATCGCAACGCTTCGAAATAAAAGGTATGTCAAATGTAATATATACAAATATATATATACACATATAAATATCTTTTCAATATTTGTACAAATATTATCTAGTCTAACTCTTATCTTGTTCGCTTATAATAGTACTTTATAAAACAACACTTACCTAAGTACATTTCTATATCTGTTTTAACAAAAGCTGTCCAAATAGATCCGATGAACTTACTGCTGATCGATATCAGACATAGAAAAGAGTCATCGATTTGGAGTCGTTTGCTCAGGATTGTAATTGAGAACATTGCCCCTGAAACGATAATGATGCGAAATTATAATTAATATAAAGCTCTTCACGGAATATTCATCGATATTATGTAAACACAACGTCTACATAATTCCATGACTGCATTGTTCATTTTAATTCTGCATTCCTTGGAGGTTTTGTCTTACTCACCAAGCTGGGCTTCCAGGTTGGTAAGCCCAGTGCCCTCTCGCATTAGTGATGCTGCTCCCCATCTCAAGTCTGTGAGATTTGGGTTCGGTAAATTATGATGGATATTCCGCAATCATTCGGTCGGCGGAACCTCGTTTGTTTCCTTGGAGGGTATGCCACGTACATGTAAGATTGACATGTGAAGAAGTAGATGGTATAATACCCGTTAAACGCATGCTAGATGTTGGCCAGTAATTTCAGTACGACCTTACTGGCAGGTTGCTACGTCAAGAGAGTATGAAAGAGGTTCTGTGAATACCCCATAAATACAATAATTATTGTCGTTACGTACTAATACCGAGTGTACATATCACGAATCTAGTAAGATTTACGACATTTTATTAGGTCGGTTGAAAAACACACCCGTTTGAAGGATGCTTTCTGTGAGTTATATTATAATCACAAAACTAATCATTGACCAACAAAATCGTAAAGATACTACACCTATATGCCACATGAACACGTGGTGGTCGTCTGACCTAACAATTATTTCAAACAATCGGAAATTTGCGCACGGGCTTAAGCTTTTAATATGCAGTACTTTCTTTATTTTTGTATACTTAAAATTATAAAAAAGCTGCGGCGGGAGCGGTATTATAATACTGGTCAGTTGTCAGTTGGTTTAGAAATTAGAAACTTCAACCCACTATTCAACCCAGATATTGAAACGTTAAAGGCGGCAGCCTGTCGTCGTCTCAGCGTAAATAGTCTCCTGCAAGACAACGCCTTCGCTTATATGAAGGAATCACCATAATCGCCTCGCATGGCAAGCGGATAGGTGATCGCAGTTTCAGACACATCCCACGGTAAACGCTGCTACCCGTCGGCGGTTTGGTATATATCCAGATGGTTATCCCGCCATCTGTCGGTACGTAGGTTAGGCTTTTCCCTTAGTCGCCTCTTACGACATCCACGGGAAGATTCCGCGGATCCTTATTCCAATATCACGCGGCAAATGCTAAAACAAACGGTTTAGTCCACTCCGTTTTGAACAAACTCCGGCCTCTTGATAGGGCAGGTCCCTTACCGTTGCTTTATAAATTATATTTGTTGCATTACAACTTCCTTAATGAATAATGACAATATAATTTCGTTTGTTTTAACGTTCCAAAAGTTGAGAGAGCGAAATAATAAACTTACCAAAAGAATGAAGTATAATAGAATAGCTTGTGAATAGACCATATTTGACCATATCCCAGTTCAGACGATTTCGTACAAATAAATAGAAAATCATGTGTTCCGCTGAAAAGAAAATATTGTTATTAAAATATGAAATTGTTTTAAACGTGGTAGATCCAAGCGGCGGCTTTTGCTGCTGCTCGAATGGGTCGGCTCGACGGGGTGGCCACGGCCTCGCAGAATACCGGCGTGAAGTAGAGGCATCTTATGCTGCTGCATTTCGTTCGGTGAGTAAGGTATCCGCCCATTACCCCTCCCCAAACCTCTCCTCATCCTCCCTTCCATCATCCAAATACCCTTAAAGGCCGGCAACGCAACGGAAATTAAAAACTTTTTCGTTACATAGCTCTTAACCTAGTATAGGTTATAACCTATATTAGGTTAACTCGTTTATGAAAAAAATAATCTTTAGTAATTTCATATGAAAATATTGATCAATATATTTTACTTCATATTTATGTTAAACATATAGTAAAAAATAAACAAATATAAATCCTATAAATCCAGTTCCAGACACCTAGCACCATCTTATGTGCTAGGTGTTTGGTACTGTTATCATCAATCCACCTGCCGAGCATAGGGGTTGTGGAAAATCCTCTCCAGTGAACGGTCCCCAAGCAGCTAAAGAAGTGATATATAAAATTGGTAATAGAAATTAGCAATTAGGAAATTAGAAGAGTAACATCTATACTGTAAACGACTAAAGGTAGTTTGAAATATGATTTTATCCCTTATTTCTGTTCAACCATCGGACATCTAGTCGCATGGCGGATTTCCATCTTTTTGTTGTGAACTTCCCCTGTATTAGGACGTAGTATTTTAAAGAGTATTGTTTCTTGACTTGGATAAGTACTGTATATCTAAGAACTATGGCTTGTATACATATAATATTATCTGTCACTCACACATTGATGGTCCATACAGAATGAAGACACTGAAAAGCGTTAGGATTACTTTAACACGTTTGTTGGATGGTCGACGACGCGTTGCCACTCCCACGGTATCTACGACATGCGATATATCAAAGAATGATACACTTGAGCTCTTTATACGATCGACCTGTAAAAAAGGTGCATATTTTAAACTCACTGTTATAGTTACAGTAGTACAGTTAGAATACTGTTTTGTAAATCTTTTGCAATTAGCACACGATTGGTTTCATGTCTGTTTGTATTATGTTATTCGTGTCTTCTTACACATCCTCCAATGTTATGACATATACATTAAACCGCAGGAAGGAATGCTGAAATTAATGTATCTGTTCTTAAGCGTACACTAGCGACACTAATATTTCCAGTCGAAAACTTTCGAAAATAATCATTAGTATAAACCGGCCTTGTGTATTAAAGTTAACGTCGTGTTTATCATTTTAGGAGCATTTCTATTATTTAGATTTAGCTATTTATTTCCTCTCTGCTTCAAAAGACACTTGAACGAATAATTCTTAGCTATAACTATATGTTAGAAACAAGATGAAAAACATGATATCGGATCATCAATACACGCAGAACAAATTTAAATTTCAACTATTAGACAGCTTACATTATTATTGCATTGATTGACATAATTATATGTTAACGTCCTACTGCGGCGCTGAATGCCGCGGGTTTGATTTCCATATTTGAACAAGTATTTTGTGGTATTTTTATTTTGTTATGTTACGATATATTGGTAGTTTATTACGGTATCAAGTTGTGTGTCCATGTATAATTTGTGTCTATTAATTACATCGACGATACAGGAGAATCCTACAAGTTACCATTACCGATTTTTAAAGTATTTACCGTTATTTAAAGAAAATACAACATAAATAAAAATTCTAGTTAGTTAAGTCTTTACAGAAGCTCAGACAATGAAATGTTAAATCACTTGTAAATTTAAATTATACTTTATAAAGAACATTAATTGCATAACCCAACAGTACGTTCAATAAAATGGCCAATAAACGTGAAAATCGCAATTATAAAATATACGAAATGTTGTTAACGATCATGATAATTTCTCAGTTCATATTATGCACGGAAACGCACGGTTCGTTTACATTATCGATTTTGTATACAAATACTTATTAACGGCCCCTTGATGTTTTATCACGAATATTCTCATTTTTATTTCCACTCCTTGAAGTAAGCTTTAAAAATAGTATTAATGTGTGAATACTTCTTCTTTATCATCAGTTTGTCCGGAGTTGTAAATAGAATTAATGCATAAAGCGCCAATTAAAGTTAGCGCTTATTTACCCATCACGTTTGACTGATGGAGTGGTGAGTGCTGTTCCGTTGCCTTCGTGCTTTGAGGGATGCTGCTCCCAAACACCACTAGTCTGTGTATGTTTGATATTTCCGGATTTATTTTTCTATCTTTCAAGCACCATAGCTTTGTCTATGAGCTAACTGTATACACAATGTGCAGCTGAGGTTGTGAATTGAAGAAAAATATATAAAACTCCTACTAACTTTGAAAACGTAAATTAATTGCGTATAGTGTTAATATGTTCATGTAAACATATACTAGCGATTTTAAATAATTACTGATTTTTTTTTAATTTTTTATTATTTACTCGTGGCTGTAAATTCAACGAAACTTTTAGTAACGAATATTGTAAGAAACGGCTGAAGTCAACTTTTATTTTATTAATTATCGTTTTAATGTACTCGACATTGACTTTAATTATTAAATAATTGTAATTAAAATAAATGATAAATTCCTTTTACATTTTTGTGCGTCAGATTGACAAATAATTTCCTAATCCACGATAACAAGGTAATTTGATTAATATAATCCTAGATAGTAGGTACACTGTTTTAAGAATTTAGTTCGGAATTGCTTTAAAAACATTGAGTCGCCATACATTAAACTATAACTTAAAAAGAAAACACTTACCACTGGAAGACCTTTTTCTCTTAACCAGTCATCAGGTTCTTTTAAGCAGAAGCAACCGTAAATAATGACAAGAACGAACAGCACGGCGGTCATTGAAAATATTCCATAGTAACCCATTTTCTGCAAGAGGATCCCACTCAATCCAATACCTATAGGTAGACCAGCCGTCATACAAAAATTAACTAAACCAACTCTAAATGTACGAGACTCTTCAGAAGTTATGTCACTGATGTAACTAAAAACTCCAAGAAACATTGTCACCCAACCACCAGTCATGGAGGGAAAAATGGTTTCTAAAAATACCGTTACTTGAACTGGTATTTCATAGAAGAAGTACACATTAATCAAATTGTTGATCGAAGTCGCCAGTTCTCCAAAAATTGGCAATAAAATGCAGATTTTTCTTTTGCCCGTTCTGTCACTCCAAGCACCCAAAAACATTATTATTATACATGGCAAGGCAGTGTGGATAACGCCTTTCCAAATATCTATTGAAGAAATTAACTTTTGGACCTCTGTTTCGTAAGTTGAATAGTTATTAATTGTTCTTTTGACAAGGGCATCACAAATTTCATCGCCGAATTGTAGGTTGACTCTACATGCTTTGTCCAAGTTAAAATTTCCCATTGCGAACCTTGATATAATACTTGGTATAATAAGTCCCGCTAGCAATGGTTCTACAGTAATATTATCTTTGATAAACCGTATTTTCTCTTTAAACGTTTTCTTTTTGATCTTCTTTTCAATATCATCATTTAGCGGTTTCTCTTCTTTTGTTTCTTTAAACTCTTGTTTTTTGTCTGCCATCTTTTATTTTTTCTCTTTTAATTTATTTCACTTTAGTGCTTTTTCCATTTCTATTGGTTAGCAAATGGTTGCACAAATATAATTATAATATTAAGTTTAACACAATGCACGTCTGTGGGTAAGCCACAGTAATTGCCTTTATTATTTATTTGCTCGATATGTTTGTATGATATCAATTAAATGTAGATAAAGATAAAACATAGACTGTTGATAATTGGCTTTTGTTTTGTATTGGTCGGATCAACATACGCTTCTAATGACTTTGTACTTCAATAAGATGTTTTATTAAAGTTTATCTTATTTGTCTTCTAATAAATTTCGTGACATCTATTTAATAAAATTTTGACATGTACAATATTTTACTTTACGATAAAATTTAGATACCAATGAAATACTTGTATTCCTGAGATATTGTCACAACTTCTTTAAGTAAACTTCATTTGCACCTTGACAAATCTTTAGACCAGGTATGCGGAAAAAACCTAAATACATACTTTAATGTGGTTATAAATATTATATAAGAAAACACACAAAATTTTAATAATAAACTCAATTTAGACCTGTTCCCGAGGCGTTGATAAACGATATTATTATAAAACAAATCCAAATGCCTAAATTTTGTCTTTTCTTGAATAATAAAGATAAAACAGTTTTTTAAATCGTTCACGTTAATAAAATTTACTCAGTGTCCCTTTACAGTGTCACTATTTAAATATTAAACTTTGAAAACAAATTCTCTCCATTCTACGTCCGAACGTCCGCCGTCTATCCGTCACACGCTCGTGCGCACCGAAGCATTGCAGCGCTAAACGCACACTGATCTCTTTTCAATATCACCTAATGACCATTATGCAACGAGATATAATTATAAGGACATTTGAAAAATAATCAAGTGATAGACTAAGTAATTCGACTAAGAAGTACTAAAGCATATTATTTACGCGGAAACCTTTTAGAGTTAATGTCATTGTTACAGCATTTATAATTGGGAAGACCGCCACAACTTTTTTGTGAACTTTACAAATATGTTTTTATTTACAAATACTGTCTATTTTGTAATAAAACTTATATTAAAATTGAAAACATGACACAAAATCTATGCAATAAACATTGCAAGTAAATTATTTTCACACATTTCAACAAACCATTAAGCGGCAAAAGTCAGAAATATCTCTTTTTGGCAGAGATACAGTAGTAGCAAAAGATATATTTGTTTGTAATGTCGGTTTTAATGAGCGACCACTTTCTAAATTTTTTCTCTAAAACACTGTATTTCATCTCGTGGATGTCGTTAAAGTCGACAAAGGAAAATGCCTTAAAATTCCGACAGGTGGCGTTATAACCGTTTTCTTATATGACATACCAGTTATGAGCAGTGTCTAAGGTACGTGGCGTCAAGTAGTTCGATCGCCAACCCGCTTGATAATCGAGGAGATTATGACAAACCATTCCTATCGCACATGTATGTACCACAGTAAACTGTTCAGGCTGTGAAAGAACCTAAAATAGTTCAAACAATAATTTTATTGCTATCAATTAGTTGTTATGTTCTTTTTATAAACAAACATCGTTTATTGTTACTCGTAGAATATAACTTATCGAAACTATAAATAATATTTATTTAACACCAATACAAATGTTCACAATCTTATTCACTCATTAATAAACATTATCAATCAATTTAAGAAATAGAACAGAA
This sequence comes from Bhutanitis thaidina, assembly GCA_029286595.1. NCBI lineage: Eukaryota > Metazoa > Arthropoda > Insecta > Lepidoptera > Papilionidae > Bhutanitis > Bhutanitis thaidina. The sequence continues at coordinate 3,924,395 of JAGSMS010000009.1, read as the reverse complement.
ATGGTACCAGGTTCCAGATGCTTACCTTAAATTTTATAGTACGTGAGAGACCTGGGTTCCATCCCGATACCGGCTCTAATATACCCTATTGTAATCGTTATACCGGCCTAACTAAATTTGTATCTGACTTTAATTGGAGACTCACGACCTGCCCCGCTCAGCTGCCATATTTTAGAACTATTAATTATTTAGACGTTTTACAAAATTGCATTATACACTATAATAGCGTAATGAACTTTTCCCGATTACAAACTCCTCTCAAATGTTAGAAGGGGCGAGGGTCTAGGAATGGAATGTTAGAAATAAATACAGATATTTTTTACTGTTGCTTTATTAAATTAATAGCTCTCCGAAACATACATACCCTTAACCCACCCCTCTCTTAAACTTTGCAATTTGTGCGTTGATACAGTATCTTCTGTGGCAATAGACAGTCTTCAGATATATCCCCGATTCCGCTGAACTGAAAATTTACATCACTCACCATCGATTTGCCGACGACATAGTCCATATAGCAGGATCACTTGAGTAGCTTAGTGCTATGCTTAATGATTTCAGATCTCTGAAGTGGTAATGAGCCGTACACATAGCACGTAGAACTGAAAAAGGCTGAGAATTACGACCTGCACATAGTTGCGGGAAGTCGATGGATGTCGGGTATTCATCCGAAATATAGCAATTTTTTGTGATAGATTAGAACTTCTAGCAGGCTGTAAAGGTGATGATGATGAAGTGAATAATAGAAATATATGAATAAAAGAAGAAATATAAGTGTGTCGAAATATAATGTTTGTATATTAATTGTAGAAAAGAAGAAATAAACAAAATATTGTACTAGCCGTTAGACGTCACGATTCTTTAAACGCATAATAGCTACCACACAACTGTCCTCTCCAATTACCTACTTAAGCAATTGCCTTCTACTGGAACGTCCTTTGTACGTATCAAGTTTACTATTCGCATTGAAAGGTAAATTTGTAAGATATTTTATATTCAAATACGTAATAAAATTCGACTTTGTAATTTTATTTCTTTCATACCCTGAAATTTATATGTTTAGTTTCCCAATTTCCAGTTATATAATTCGATCCACAAAAACACTATAACGGGAGTTCTCATTATTTTCCTGTGGAACGTTCAAGATATCAAAAGATATCTTATAAATTTATCTTATAATGTAAGATAATTATTACCATTAATTATTCGTCTTTTAATTTCAACATCACAGCCGTACATTTTTTGTTTGGTTTGGTTAGGGGGAGATCCACTGATTGATCCTACGACATTAACTTGCTATAGTGTATTATGCCACGAAATATACCTTTCTAATTAAATATAATTCAAATTGGGTTAGAAAAAATATCTATGTAAGGCCATGTCGGCAGGCGATATGCTGAGCGATTACAAACTTGTTCTTCATCATACCACAGCTAGGACATAGGTCTTTCACAAAGGCAGGATTTATCACAATCACGAGTTGACGTTTGTAGACACGAACATCTTACAACTTAAACGCTGCAGCCCGCCATCGGTATTTGCGTCTGGAATTTTGGAAATTCTCATTCCGCCATCTAATAGACTTCATATCGTTTTCTAAGGTTTTCCCTTAGTCCATTCTTATAACACTCACGGTAAGAAAGGGATTTGTGTAAGCAGTATAATTTTATTATTTTATATCAATGAATTACGAATTTCTTTAATGTAATGTTTACCAGTTTAAAGACGAAAAAAAAGTTCATTAATATAACTAAAATTTGGAATCTAATCGAAATCGTATCGGACTTCTATTACAGCATATTTAAGTCCACTGCTGAACACAGGACTCTTCAAAAAAGTACCTACAAAAGCCAGCACATATTTTCAAGGTTTATGTATATTCACCACGCTGAGAAAGTGGATTGGTAAGCGCAGTACCGGTACTTTTGCACTTATGATGCTGCTGCCAATCACTAGTCTGTGGTATTAAGGTTCGGCAAATTCGGAAATCAGGTATACTGCACCATCATTCGGCCGCCAGAGTCTAGGTTGTTGGCCAGCAGGGTGGATCACGTGCAGGTGTGGTTACATCTCAGAATTATCCGATTTCAATAAGTTAAAAAATGTTTAAAAGAAACCCGAGACCTTCCTTTGTGATATATTGTGACCCAAATTGTTGAAGATTAAAGCAGTAGTACATACGTATGCCTATTAAGATATTAGAAATAAATACAGATATTTTTTACTGTTGCTTTATTAAATTAATAGCTCTCCGAAACATACATACCCTTAACCCACCCCTCTCTTAAACTTTGCAATTTGGGCGTTGATACAGTATCTTCTGTGGCAATAGACAGTCTTCAGATATATCCCCGATTCCGCTGAACTGAAAATTTACATCCCTCACCATCGATTTGCCGACGACATAGTCCATATAGCAGGATCACTTGAGTAGCTTAGTGCTATGCTTAATGATTTCAGATCTCTGAAGTGGTAATGAGCCGTACACATAGCACGTAGAACTGAAAAAGGCTGAGAATTACGACCTGCACATAGTTGCGGGAAGTCGATGGATGTCGGGTATTCATCCGAAATATAGCAATTTTTTGTGATAGATTAGAACTTCTAGCAGGCTGTAAAGGTGATGATGATGAAGTGAATAATAGAAATATATGAATAAAAGAAGAAATATAAGTGTGTCGAAATATAATGTTTGTATATTAATTGTAGAAAAGAAGAAATAAACAAAATATTGTACTAGCCGTTAGACGTCACGATTCTTTAAACGCATAATAGCTACCACACAACTGTCCTCTCCAATTACCTACTTAAGCAATTGCCTTCTACTGGAACGTCCTTTGTACGTATCAAGTTTACTATTCGCATTGAAAGGTAAATTTGTAAGATATTTTATATTCAAATACGTAATAAAATTCGACTTTGTAATTTTATTTCTTTCATGCCCTGAAATTTATATATGAATTAGTTTCCCAATTTCCAGTTATATAATTCGATCCACAAAAACACTATAACGGGAGTTCTCATTATTTTCCTGTGGAACCTTCAAGATATCAAAAGATATCTTATAAATTTATCTTATAATGTAAGATAATTATTACCATTAATTATTCGTCTTTTAATTTCAACATCACAGCCGTACATTTTTTGTTTGGTTTGGTTAGGGGGAGATCCACTGATTGATCCTACGACATTAACTTGCTATAGTGTATTATGCCACGAAATATACCTTTCTAATTAAATATAATTCAAATTGGGTTAGAAAAAATATCTATGTAAGGCCATGTCGGCAGGCGATATGCTGAGCGATTACAAACTTGTTCTTCATCATACCACAGCTAGGACATAGGTCTTTCACAAAGGCAGGATTTATCACAATCACGAGTTGACGTTTGTAGACACGAACATCTTACAACTTAAACGCTGCAGCCCGCCATCGGTATTTGCGTCTGGAATTTTTGGAAATTCTCATTCCGCCATCTAATAGACTTCATATCGTTTTCTAAGGTTTTCCCTTAGTCCATTCTTATAACACTCACGGTAAGAAAGGGATTTGTGTAAGCAGTATAATTTTATTATTTTATATCAATGAATTACGAATTTCTTTAATGTAATGTTTACCAGTTTAAAGACGAAAAAAAAGTTCATTAATATAACTAAAATTTGGAATCTAATCGAAATCGTATCGGACTTCTATTACAGCATATTTAAGTCCACTGCTGAACACAGGACTCTTCAAAAGTGCCTACAAAAGCCAGCACATATTTTCAAGGTTTATGTATATTCACCACGCTGAGAAAGTGGATTGGTAAGCGCAGTACCGGTACTTTTGCACTTATGATGCTGCTGCCAATCACTAGTCTGTGGTATTAAGGTTCGGCAAATTCGGAAATCAGGTATACTGCACCATCATTCGGCCGCCAGAGTCTAGGTTGTTGGCCAGCAGGGTGGATCACGTGCAGGTGTGGTTACATCTCAGAATTATCCGATTTCAATAAGTTAAAAAATGTTTAAAAGAAACCCGAGACCTTCCTTTGTGATATATTGTGACCCAAATTGTTGAAGATTAAAGCAGTAGTACATACGTATGCCTATTAAGATATCAGAAACATAGTAGTTTTTACAACATAAGATATCCAATATCAGAAAACATTTATTATCTGCTAATTAAGGATTATAATATTAGATGGCGTGAATATGTGACTTGTGGCTAGTTATCTGTCTTTTTGAATTTAACAATTGCATGCCTGTTGTAACTCAATCAATACCATAAAGACGTCCGCTCAGGGTCGAGGTGCTCGTATGCTTTAAGTTTCGTTATAAAATGGGTTTACCTGTTATTTTTTTTGTAATTGTTTTAAGATCATTAATGTATCATAATGCTTCAGCCGTACCCAATGTCTATATCATACGTTATTGACTATGGTTTTTGCGTAATGCGATTACCTCGCTTATCAATGCATATAATCCTGTCTCAGATCTTATCACATAAGCGTTATATTGGATACGGTAAGGAGGAGGAGCAAGTTCCTTTGTGTTGCGCGTAATAGAACTGTTAGTTCTGTGGTTAGAGGATCTGCCTCCAAATCAGGAGACTCGAGTTCGGTCGCCTAGGTGCAGGGCTCATACCAATGAGTTTTTCGAAACTTACTAACATTTTTTATCGTTGGTCTGGACACTAAGATGGAAACAGGCTCTCCAGCTATCATCTTGTCCCTAACATACTCCGGTGTAAAGCGGTTTGAAAGGGAGAACATGTTTAGACCTCTGACCCCCTAGATTTTGTATTCGGTGGTCAGAGCTTATCATCATATATTATATTCTAAAAGATCTGCATAGGGTAGTTGTCCTGTGCATGTATAAAACATTGTCTCCGTATCTCTCCTTCGATCTTCCATTCATCTTATTTTTTATCAGGCTGTGTTAGGTCCACTGCTGAACAAGAATAATAGAAAATAATGGAATCATTAAAACGCCATCAAAAATTGTTTATATACAACTTTTTTTGTACATTTATGCAAATCTTTTGCTTTATCTTGATACAAGTACCTTTATACTAAATGATATTGCTGTTTTACTCTATCTACGTTTAAAAAACAATCTTATTTTGGGTGTTTCCATTTATTTAATTTTGTGTTTAAGGATTTTCTTTTTTCCAAAAGTTAATTAATTTGTTTAAATTAAAATAGTATGCTATTATTACTTTTTCGCCGCTAATCGGCGGTTCTAACGAAATTTAATCAAAACTTTTATTATTATGAAGAGATAGACATATGTTTCGGCGCTAACGGACAATTTAATTTGGGAAAGTAAAAATATTTTCTTTGCATTATTGTTATATTACTCATTATCTACTCGCATTATATCCATTTTTTATTAGATATAGAATTATATCAATGAATCGCTACCTACGTTTATATTTATCTTTGGCATATATTTCAATGTCTCCTAACAGCGTAGGCGTCATTTTCTGTCCCACCATTATCATACATTGTTTATCAAATAAAGATAAGCAGTCGATGTACAGAGTACAACTAGTACAGCAGTACATAATCCGATTAAGCTGTGAAAGTCAAAACGGCTGCCTGCACTATTTTCTCCGAACATTTACTATTAGAATTTTTTTTTAAAAATCATAAGATACTTTCTAAATTATTTTTTTAGGAAACTAGTAGTTGCCAGTGTCACTGAACAAAGGTAGGAACTTAGAACAAAAAACGTTTCGGGTACACTGCTTAAAATTCTTCAAGTTATGAAGTTAAAACTGTACGGTGTCAAAATTTCATACTTCAATAAAACAGAATTTTATACTTCGTGGCCGACAGCTATTTAGTCTGTTTTTTAATTACTTATCAAGTAGTAAAATAACACAATATTCATGCTTCATTTATTATAGCAAAACACTGAAAAAGAGAAAGTAACATAGGCTGTGTTGGTGGACTTCACATATCATAGATTTTATTTAATTATTTCTCAGACCTGTTGGATTACGCACTATAGTTGGCTTTGTCACCGAGGTCTTGGTAAATTTAGTGATTAACAATTTTAGTTACCTTCATAACTGTTTCTAAATTATGTCGTGTAAACTCCAATAAAAAAAAATATTACAGCAGAGCGAAGAAAGGTCAATAGAATTGCCACGTTTAAGCCTTATCTTTATTCCGCTTCTTACATTGTTTAATATGCATCTATTCCCGGTAAATACGTTGCACTTGCACAATTTAATAATAAATGAAGTCATTTAACTAATTCATTTTGCTCCATTATTCTATCTCCAAGAGTTTTTACTACGGCTTTCTCAAAATATCCATTTAAAATATTGTATACTTATGGTTTTGTGTATTGTCATTTTATTCCCAAGTGCTGTGGATTTTGTATGTTCGTGTAATACATACGTGTAAATAGTTTTTTTTTCCTGCAAGGTTCTTGTGAAAGAAGGCTCATAGAGTCGCCTCTTTGTTTATGAATTGATAAAGACGCGACTCTATGGTCCCTTGTCTCATTTTCAAGTGTATAGTTAGAAGATTTCTTATTGAACGTTTCCTTATCGGCCATTCACATTTACTACGGAGTTCGTCTCATCGTCTAACCACGTTCTCCACTTTAAGATCATCCCGCTGCTTAGGCTGTCGATCTTTTCGTCTCCTTTTGTAAATTGTTGAGCGAGCTTGATAATAAAATTAATAATGCGTTTTTTTGCCGATGCTATGTGATAGATGTAATGATGTTAACATTATGTTTATGTCCTATATGATCTACCATTTATGATGCTATAATTATATGATGCTATAATTATAATTTATAGATATCTAGAAGACTTGAGCTTGTATACTAATCGTATTGTATTGTTTCCTAAGGTCATATTATAAGGGCTCTTTGCCTCTGTTATTGCGGATATGACGACCTGAAGTGGTAGTTTACTGAATGCCACTTGACTACCTGGATCCGCCTTGCCTCTTCTATTTTAAAATATTTCTAAGAAGAAACGTAATAATTTAGTAAACAATGTAAGTTCGTAAATCGTAACAGCAAATTTAATCGTTTTTGATTGCATATGATAGTTGTACATTAATTTTAGCGATGCATTCCGTCACCGATTTTGATAAATTGTTACTAAATTGTAATTATGATTGCTTTTTAATATCATTATTCATATTTCTAATTATATAATTTAAAAACCGACATAATGGCAAAGTGATAACAGATATACATTACCACAATCGACTCAATCAAAGAATGAGCAATTAATGTTTATTCAACAACAGTAATGTATATTAAACATTGCACGTTCTTCTTCGAACATTTTTTCTAAACACTCACTAAGGGCAATTTATCGAATACTACGTCTCATATACGCATAATTTCTCCCAAGTATGTATACTATATAAATATAATGCGTTTTTTTTTTGGGGTATTTCTATATTTACTCATCTGGTTGGGTTGTATAAATAAATACATTTATAAGTACATATATAAGTAATATTTTATAAATTATATATACAATAAAATTAAATAGATAATTAAAACCCAACCAGATGGAAGCCCCCGGCAGGGGAGACCAGACAACCGTTAGGGAAAAAGGGAAAGAAACCGGCGGACAATGCGAGCGGTATCGAGTAGCACTGCCTTCTGCATTTGAGCTCGGAGCGGTCCGTCACGGAGTCCCAGCCGCCTCAGATGTTCGGAGAGGCTGTCTGGGATTAACCCATTCGCAGAGACGACGACGATCGGAATAATTTCGCTCGGCATACCACCTCACATGTCGGTTACCTCGTGAGCCAGGTCCAGATATTTTGTCTTCTTATCTGTTTCGGCTTTCACAAGGTTCTCGTCATATGGAATGGTGATGTCGACCAAAAATATCCTCGACTGTGCTCGGTCCATCAACACGATGTCAGGCTTTATGCATTTTATTATTATCATATTATTTAAAGATGCACGAGAAATATTAGTTCAGAAATTTATTATTTTGTACTTGCATGATTTCATTATTACTTTTTGCATCAAGTTTATATAATCGTTCTCATTAGTTTCGCCACAAAGCCAACTTCCGGTAGTTACTAGAAGCAGTCAACTGTGTCTGCAATACGAGTGTTGATGTGACAAACATTTAAATCTAAATGCACCTGCCTTCGTCCTTGAGTCGGATGATAAATAGTACCGTTTAATAAAAAGGATAAAAATACGAGTACACTGTTCATCTTTAAATGTCGCATGGTAACGGAGTAAGAATTTGGCGGCCACTTTCTTTCCTACGATGTGTCAAGAGGCGGCTTAATGACAAGCCTCGTAAATTAGCAATCTCCGGGAGCAAACCCGACGACGAGACTACAGTCATCAAGAGAACTCAGGAAAGTAGAAATTGAAAATAAATTAAAAAATCAAAGTGTTCTTATAAATGTTACATGTAATGAATATATAAGAGCTTTGTGCTTCCTCATACGGGATGCAGCATGGTTGTACATTCGATCTTGTTGGTACACTTGACGACAAGATGTAAAGTAGTTTCCCGAACGCAGTCCAGCTGATTTGGATTCGTCGATTGACCTCTGCGCCGAAGACTTACCTAATCGGACAACTTGTCCCAGGTGCACACGTATATATACGTAGACTACTTCGAACTTTGATAACACTACGGTTATCAACAACAACCGGTATTGGTGCGACTTGAATGCTGAATTGTGTGTTATTATATCTGTAAAAGGGAATCACAATTTCTCAAAAAATAAAGTCTCCCTCTCGGATCAGTGCGAGACGGATTGCGCCGTTTTAAGGCGTAATTGGACTTTCGATTCGCTTCAAAATAAAAAAAGAACAAAGGAAACTGTTAGTACTAAAAAAGTAAAGGCAATTAAATGGAAGTCTTACATTATAAGACAAGCATATCTTCCCGCAGGCCGCAATGCTTATTAAGTCCCCGGAGCACACAAACATGCTGTTTTAGAAAATATCAAAAAATTATGTAATTTAAGTTGAATATTTACAAAAGTAAATTAGATAAAACACGCTTGCCAAGTTGCCGCGCTGTATCGCCAGGCTCATCCGCTGACCACCGTTTCTGGTGACCCAAGAGCTGGCTCATACTTTTGTCTCAATATTTATATATTTATGCCTTTGGCATGGTGCTCTTCTTGGACTCTGTCGTCGCTGTTGCTACACCGGCCTTCCAGTCCTGGAAACCAAAGTCGGTGCTAACGTGTACAATTAAAATCTCATCTCAGACCAAGGTGCGCCCATTTTTCCAGGGAATGAGCGTCATTCCGTCAGGCTATTTTCCATCGTCTATTAATTAGCTATTTCTTAAAATTAAATAAAAAAAAATTCTAGCGTCGACCTTTCCTCCACGCACCTTGGCGATGAACTGATTGTGTAAAATTCATATCGAACTTAAATTCCACAGACTTGTGATGGACAGAACTCGCTAGTATAAGAGTACTGGCACTGCGCTCACCAATCTGCTTCCCCAGCGTGGTGAATATGAGTAAAGCCTCAAAGTTTATTCGGCGTGAAAATTTAAAATTTAAATAAAAGTTTATTTGGGGTGTTGTATCGGGGTAAGAATCCGCCAAGCCCTATCTTCCCTTTGCTGTCGTAAGAGATGACTTGAGAAAAAGTATTGAAAACCGAAATGGCTAGATGGCGGGAAAACCACTTCGTAAATTACCAGACTGATGGCGGGCAGCGATGTCTATGGTGCGAGGTGTCTGGTACTGCGATAACAAATCCGCTTACAGAGTGTGGGCATTATGGAAAATACTCTTTAAGGGAGAGGTCTATGTCTCGCACAGGCACATAGGGTAAGGTAAACGAAATACTGATTTATTACGCCAAAGAATAAATAAATATACGATACAGTATGTGGAATACATGGAAGTTTATCAGTGTTCCAAAATATCCATTACAGTAAAATGTCTATTGCGGGATATTTACACAACACACAATGTTTACCTCGCAAAATGACAAAGTATTAACTTCTGTTTATTTTGGCCGAAATCGTCAAAAAAAAAACATTAATTCGTTGGGCGTACCAAAAACAACTTCGTTTACGTTTTATTACTGGCCCTGGGAATGGATTTATCAAGTATCTTGAATATTATAAGTATCAAGGATTGCAAAAATCAAAACCCAATTACTCGTTTTAAGTCTCAACGAAAATAAATACTATTCACCCACATAAAATGACCGCACATTGGTTAGGATTTTAATAAAAATAACAATTCATTATCATGTACATGTGAAAGAAGGTAAACTTAATAAAAGTTGTATTTCATCGCGATCACAATGTTACAGAAATTAAAAATAAAACAATAATTCTTTTTGCTCTCTTTTCCATCTTGTATGATCCTCCTACCGCTTCCTATCTTGAGAATAAATTTCAGTATCTCTCTTCTACCCATGATAGGGTCCTTCGTTCCTCTGCTAATCATATGATAAGTGTCCCGCAACATTTTACCCATTTTGTTGGTGGTTCCTTCACCGTTCAGGCTACACTTTTCTGGAACTCTTTGCCCGAAGACATTAGAAAAGCCCCAAATAAAATTTCTTTCAAACGATTGATACGCGAACACTTTTTAAAACCATCTGATAGTACATACTTGTTAGTATTTATTCTGATTTATTATATATGTATGTATTAATGTGTTTGTATATATGTATGTATTAATGTGTTTGTATATATGTATGTATTAATGTGTTTGTATATATGTATGTATTAATGTGTTTGTATATATGTATGTATTAATGTGTTTGTATATAGGTATGCTTATACATTTATATATGTTTTAATTATGTAGTATATTTCTCAATAAGGCTTTTCATATTTATATTGTTTTAAACTAGATGCACCTATCACCACATTTCTTCACGCCCTGGGTTGACTGTAATGACCAAAAGGCATTAAGTCCGCCTTTTCTAATCCTTTTGGTGTAGACAATAAAGTAAATAAATAAATAAATAAAAAATTATTAAAGATTTAATTTCTAATCGTGTTTCATTTTATTTATTTATTTACAGAAACAATATGACAGTATAAAAATATACAATACCTAAAATCTTAAAATTAAAAAAAAAAACATTTAGCCCTATACCTCGTGGTACGGTACTAAGAACGATAACTGCATTCCCACGCTGAATAGTTGTATTTCGCCTCTGTGCTAGAAAATAACCAGCCCTCTTGTGATCGGCGGCTGAGACCAGTGGCGGATATAATTCCTTTAGAAATAGAATTGGCGACCCCCACGAACCGAACGTTCCTACTGCAATGGCATAAATACACAGTCTTCTGTACTTCTTTGGTGTCCTAGGACTCTCTTCTAACGTCAAGCTCTCCTCTTTCCTCCTTAAGTTAAGCCGTTGGGTCACCTGCCGTCCTCCTTATAAATTCTGCAAGAATTTAATACCGATAAAATATTTATGAAGACTGAAGCGATTCGGGTGACGACATTAAATGAACCGTGACGAGACAGTCTGCTGCCATATTTCTGTCAAGAAAACTCGAGCCCAACTCATCGACGTTGCTACTTAAATGACATCAATGTGGTTGTCATATCTGTGTTCCTAATCGGATTTCTTAAGGTGTGCGTAAGCTTTCGCCGTCAAGTCAAGACTTATTGATGGTGAAGCCAGTGACTGGATTTCTTCACTGAAACACATAGAAAGCAGACGCGCTCTCGACTACAGCGAAAACACTCCCAAAAGCATACATATGTGGATTACTCCCAGTTTTTGTTGGTTGGCTTTTAGTAGAAAATAAAATCGACGGCAATAGTCAATTCCAAATCATTAAATAGAATTTGATTACATAAATCATCTATTGAAAGCATTTTATGTTTATGGTAAAACTACCATAAAATTAGACGTAAAATGGTTATCTTAATAATAATGAATCGTGTGGACATTTTTTCGTTTAACTTAGCAGATATTATTTTTCAGTCATTAGCATAGTGTTTTGGATAAGGATTCCACAGAGAGATACAAGCATATTATTAATTTAAAGTTAACTGATGCGCGCGTCTACAATCGTGTAGTCTTCAATTTAATGTGATGATTTAGCACTCATCATCATCATCGTCATCATCATTCCAGGCCGTCACAAATCCCACAATGCCTCCCACAAAGCTTACCACAAAGCAATAAAAAAACACAAGACCGTAAACGCACGTACTGCCGCTAAGCTATATGAAGTACACTGATTTGTTGAAACGAATCACGCACCACCATATTGTAGAGTCAGAAATTTTCACGAAAGTACCAACAACAGCTGTACAAAGTTTCGACTAAATCTGAATTGGAAATGGGCCGGCCGTACCACGCCGCATGCGGAACTGATAATAAATAAGAGGCAACCTCGTACCGGTAAACACAGTGTAGGTCGACCTCATCTCTACGTGAAGTGACGACTTCCACAGTGTTGCGTATAATACAACACTTTAATAGAAATTTTTAGAAGAATGTAATCAATCTCTTATTTATTATAATTGTACATATGACTTTTTATTATTATAGTTAGTTACTTAGCGAAATAAAAATAAAAGTACACAGATCAGTATAGCACATTAGCGCAGGTCTAAGGTGCAAAATTCGGGTACAACAATCGATAATTGTTTTACAATTATGTCAAATACTTGGAAGAAGTTTATTTACAAAATGAATTTTTTTACATGCTCAGACAAAATGAAGAAGGTTCCATAAGGAGGATTTTGCTTTCTAACTTAAATAATTAAAAAACACATAAAGTCGAACTGATTAAAAATAACTCTATTTAAAATGGTGTAAAATCTTCACTTAAAAGCTTTTCAATACCGTACTAGTGTGCTAAAATGTTTTTTAAAAATGTATTATTTAGCAAATAATACATTTTTATAAACCATCTCCTATCTATATCCATCTTCTATTGTATTTGTCTATTGCATTGTTGTTGCTGTTGCTCGAATGGGCCGCCTAGAACGAGGTAGTAGCACGGCTGCGCAGAGTACCGGCGTAAAGTAGAGGCATCTTGCGCTTCTGCGTTTCGTTCGGTGAGTGAGGTCCTCGGAGGCTCACTACCGCCTCCCACAACCCTCCCATCCACATCAACCCTCCCATCCCCCAAATATTCTTAAAGGCCGACAACGCACATATATCTCCTCTGGTTGTAACTTTTTTTTCTGGGGAAATAGGGCAAACGTCGCACCTGATGGAAAGTGACTACCGTCGCCCACGTACATATGCAACACTTGCGGGTGGTTCTGGTCGTGTGTCTCTTCCGGGCCAACAGCGTTTCTATTGTAGGGGTTTTAGTCGGTTCAACAACTTATTGGTTGGTCCCAACATACTCGGTAACTGTCCTTGTCACTGCCCTTGGTCACTGGTAGGTGCTAGCACCTATCTCTCATATAAAATTAGAAATAACAGACCGAGTCGAGTATACCGCAAAGCCTCAAGACGAAAGTATATAACCAGTGCGTGTTGCCAGTGATGGCATACAGATCCGAGACTTGGTCCTTCACTGCAGCCCGTATGAGAAAGCTCAAAGTTGCTCAGCGCGCTATGGAAAGGGCTATGCTCGGTGTTTCTCTGCGTGATAGAGTCTGCAACGATGATATCCGCAGCAGAACTATGGTAACCGACATAGCCGTAAAGATCAGCAAGCTGAAGTGGCAACGGGCCGGCCAGATAGCTCGCAGAACTGACAACCGTTGGGGAAAAAAGGTTCTCGAGTGGCAGCCACGTACAGGCAAACGCAGTGTAGGACGACCCCCCACAAGATGGAGTGACGATCTGCGCAGTGTTGCGGGAAGTCGATGGATGCAGGTGGCTCAGGACCGAGCTTCGTGGCAATCTTTGGGGGAAGCCTATGTTCAGCAGTGGACTTCTGACAGGCTGAATGATGATACTAGTTGGGACTTGCAAACCTACCATAATGTTATATTTATATTCTGTAATTACGGATATCTATTCGCACATCTAGATGGTCATTTATTTTATCAGTTACTTAGAATATTGTGTAGGAAATTGTAGCAATATTGCATGTTTATTCAATAAATTCAAACAACGACTGTTAGTTCAATAACTTGTTACAGTAGTTAGTAGTTTCAAGTGACTGGTAACGTTATAGCTACAAGGTAAGGGCATCCTTTGTGGCTTTAAAACTATTATAGTCGGAAGTTATGTGACCTTATTCACGTGACTTGATTTCAAATCGTTGTTAATTAAAACACAATTATATATAAAAATTTCCTTCTCTTGTGTACATTTATATATTGTAAAAGTATCACGTTTCTCACTGACTAATCACATAATTGCAGAAAGTATAAACCGTACCTACTTAAAATTTGGTAGGTTCCTTAGGTTGTAGGCATCAGCTAAGAAAGTATTTTACAAAAAATCCTATGTATCAGGAGTTAGTGACTTTAATACAACAAAATACCTGTAATAAGCAATTTTTAAACAACCAACACTTGGGGTGTAGAGTAGGGAATGAAAATTTAGACGGAAAAAAATTATGGCCTGCAATATTTTTTTTTTTAAAAAGCTTTACCTTCCACTGTAGGAATCTCTCCTGTGTCGCGGAGGCAGTTTACATACATAAATTGCACATTGACAAACTCCCAGACCCGGAAATATTGTAATATATGTGCAGTCCATACAAATACTAGTCTCGTGCGGGATTCGAACCCGCGACCCACAGACTCTTTAAATAATATATACAAATTACGAACTCCACGGGTACGAAGACACGATTATATATTTATATATATATATAATAAAATTAGAAAATGTTTACGCACGTTAGTATATATAAAAAAGAAAATATTTAGGTAAATTGACTCAACTCTTCCTTGTCTCTCTAGATTTCAAGTCTTCATTTCTTTTCCTTAAAATAAAATCAGGGAAATCTTAGGAAAAAAATCACGAATGAAATTGTGCATTTGGCAAATGACAAAGTAGCAGTGTAACGAACAACGTTGAATACTTCTCAGAATCAAGATAATTCTTAAAAATATTATAATAATATATCAAAATGAATGTTAATGTGTCTGAGACGCTAGGCGTTTGGCACTGTAATCGCCAGTTTGCGTATCAAGCGTAGCGTTTACAGTAACTTATAACAGGTCTTAAACTGTTTTATTATTATTTATTAACAATTCCCAGCTCCAAAACTCATTAAATTATTTGAGAGGAGGACTTTGTTCAGCTGTTACAGGTTTAAGATTAAATATGAGTATTTATTTATATTTTACCCTTTAACAACTAACATTACAGGACAGGAATCCGACACGACAGAGTGGTCTCTAATAATTTAAAATGTTAGTAAGATTTAGAAAGAAGAAAGAAAGAAAGAAATACAATTTATTCACGTCACAATATTTATTACAGAAAGTGAGAAAACAAAAGAAATAAATGCGTAAATAAATAAAAATAAAAAGATTTAATCTTTCACGCGATCTAATCGCAAGCTTCGGGCAATTCAATTGAAGTAAACGAAAAGAAACTATAATAATGCAAATTTTAATTTTCAACATCTGTTAACATTAACAGGCATAATGTGCCACGCGTCAGAAAAAGGAAAACGTTCATATCTCTCGGTACTGTACTGTTCATCTGTTACGTGACTAAACAGTGAACAGGGTTTATAATAGTTCAAGATAAAGAAAAACTGCTGCCTAAAAAATTACCAATTTCTTAATATTTACATCATAATGTAATGTATAAATATATGAACAGGCCACTGTGTGAAAGTGATCAGAAACTAAAAGAAACATGAAGATAAAATAAGTAAGCTCTCAGGTGGACAGAGATATCGATATTTATTTTAAACCTATCAACCCTCTTTTCACCAGAGTTTATTAGAAACGACGTGACAAGTGGTAAGCCTTAGTATTGTAATACTAAGATGGTGATAGGATTACCAAAAGGGTGCCATATTAACTAAAAAAATAATTTGTACAACTTAAATAAAAACCTCGCCAGGTTATTGACAGGCTGTAAAGGTAAAAACAAGTTATTTTACTAAAAATATTTACATAATCATTACAATCTTATATAATTGAAATATGACAGAGATGACGTATGATTATTTATAATATTAAATGTTAAATTAAAATTTTTAAGCGAATCATAAAAGCGCATTAATCACAAAGTGAATTATTAATACATGTGACACTAAATTTACAGTGACATTTACTCAAAATAACTAGGTACATAATATGCAATTTACAAATTATTCGAAAATAATGTCAGATTTTGTGACACATGTTTAAATTTAATTATTGCATATTGCTATTCTTTGGTTTCTTTATCGCTTTTCATAATATCCTGAGAAGTTGCTTTCGTTCTTTTTAGTTTTCTTTCTTTTCTATGTTGCACAAATAACCATCTGTGAAGAATGTAAATGAGAACATACATTTTGCTATACTCTTATGTCTATTAAAATTGATTGAGATTATCGTTTTGTTATTTTTACATTTTACAAATGTAATTAATTGACACATGTGTAACCATGGTTACTGAATTAACTTCCCCCTGTCACTAATACCGCATCATCATATCGCTAAAGGGCTATTATGACTTTATACCATTGTTAAAAAAAAAATAGGCTCCCGTAACCGTGTAGCCAATGTGGGTGAACTCTGTTCACATTGGGTCTACACACTTTTAATCAGAGCTTCCCTATAAGCCCAACGTGACAGGAGGTGACCATGTCGCCGACTAAGTATCCAAGCCGATGATAGAAATCGTACGAAAGTTTTGAAAAACTCATTGGTACGAGACCGCCACAAAAGAGATAAAGCTCGAGTCTCCTTATCCGAAGAAACGTCTCCTAACCACTCGATCCTTTTGGCCAACTCTAGTCTAGTTTTTAATTGTTTATATTAGTTACATCTTCTTATTTAACGGTCTGTAATCACTATACTACAAAACATGGTGCTCTCCCATCGGGTGTAACTGTCGTAATCACGTGGGACGGCGATCACAGTACAAGAGACCTTACACTTTAGAAAAAACTGTTCATCATCCGGCTGTCTATACTTGGTTAACCATGTTTTATTATGAAAGAAATGAGAAAAAAAAACAGTTCACAATTCAATAGAAAGACTAGTTAAAATACACAACAAAGCTATACCAATTGGATTGGAGCAACGAAAGGACAACCGATTCAGCATTATGCTATTGCAATATTGCCTTAGCGCTGGTATTCTGTCGATCCCTTCGACGAAACTCGCGAGCTGTTGAAAGATAGATTTTTCGAGACTTATAGTCGACTGATTTATAGGAAACCATGAAAATTTCCAGCCATTTCTCTAAATCTACTTTTACGATGTTCTCTTGTTATGTGAAGGATCAATCTAATAACCACACGGTTCTTAGATTATCCATTACGAAATCCATTTGATGAATACCATACCGGTTCATGATAGTTTGTGTAAATGTCTGATCTTAATTTTGTGCAAAAGTAATAAGTACTAAATAAAAATAAGTATGCTCTTTGCATTATTATAAGTAACTTATTAAAAATAAAACTTACACCAGCATAGCGATTGCAGGAAGAGTCATGATAGCGCTAAATATGAAGATAGCTCCTGTGAAAATTGGGATCGTTTTGGAGTACAGAGCTGAGTACGTAGGGTCAAACATCAAGGCAGCGAGAGTCTCCACAAGACTGAACAACGAATTCATTTTTCCTGAAATGTAAAATATTTAATATAACGTCAGTGTATTTCCATTTTTAAAAATAATGATTGCATTTAGTGTAATGGTACATATATTCAATATTAAACATGCTGTTATATTCCTCAAGAAGGCTTATCAATCATCATTAATAAGAAGAAGAAAATAAATGAACGCATCTTTTTAATATTTGCACACTGAGCAGTTTAGTGCTTATAGAATAATATTCGTAAATTGAAATTGCTTCCCCAAAAACATAATCTCTTCATATTTGAGAAAGAATATGATTTACTTCTTGCAACATTTATGTACTTAATTTTTTTTATATATTCGACTTCGTAATAGACTTTAGTACAATAATTATTGAATTATCAACTCACCCATCTCCTCACTAAAAACCAATTTAGAAGCCATCGACCTCAAGGATGTAAACGTTGTCGCGTTCAGTATTTCTACGATAGGTACTGTTTTAAACAGAAAACATTATATAATATTAATAGTTGTTCTACGTGATAAATAATTATCCTTTACTTTAAAACTTAAATAGAATTGTAAGTAACTTTAATAATATAAAAAGTAAATTTTTTGATAATCAGATAAACAACCTATCATAGATTACGCTGACGTCTGCTATCTAGATGCTACAGAGGAGCTTCTGAATAAACTTGAGCGTTTGCAAAACTTATGCATAAGATTTATCTTCGGAATCCGCAAGTTTGACCATGTTTCTCATCTTCGCAAGGATCTCAAGTGGCTCCCAATTCGTTTTCGTAGAGACACTAGGATTTTATGTATGCTTTTTAATATCCTGCGTAACCCAACATCTCCGTCGTACCTGCGCGAGCGATTCTCTTTCGCTCGGCCATCTTTTACTCCCTGCAGAACCTATCTTAAATCCCTCCATAAATTCCCTCCTAATAAAAGCTTTTATTTTGTATTTTACGCGCGCAATCTACCATTGACTAGCTATTCTCCTGTCGCAGGCCTGCTGGAAGAAATTTCTTAAGAAATAAGCAGTACCTTTGTACAGACCATTTCTTCCTATCATATTTCTTTTTATTCGGTTTTACTTGTGTGTACATAAATTATTAAATAAAAAAATAAAAATAACAAATAAATATAACAAAATTAAAAAAAAAATCTTATGTTCTTCGTAATGTCGTAAATAACATATCTAAAAACATCTGTTCAAAATCATTTCAGTGGATTTGAAGGTAAGCCTGCTTAACTAAATACAGTAACGTTAATGGCAGACGAAAGTGAAGGAGAAGAGCTAGCCGCCAAGAGGCTTTGTCTACTCGGGAAGACGTTTCCTCCACTAGTATACTATTGTATAAACTATGATAGCGCGTTGTAGATCGTTTGCATATCGTTTGCATTATTGATTGAAAGTCTGTCATTCCACGTGGTGAGATAGATGTTACCGCATCGCTCCTCCGCTGAAACTGGAAGTTGAGTCGAAGTAAGCGTGCAGTGCTTGGTAACGTCAAGAGATGATGAGCAGTCTGGCTTTGTTGTTAAGGGTCTTCAGTTGGTCGAGATTAATGAGAGCACAGTGGAGAAGCTACTTGAAGTAAGCCTGAGTAAAAGAGGCCTGCCGTTGATAATCCTCTGTTGCTATGGGAAGCAGACGTTACGCTGCTGTTACTCCGATGAAGTAGATGGTGTTAGAGAAGCTCGCAGACGGTCACTGACGGATGATGGTGAGATCGCCGCGGTCACCAATATGGCAGATGAAGTGTTTTCAGAGTTTTACACTGGGACAGCTTCCCAAACGTACATAGCTCAAGTCTCGTAGTATGTAGAATATTGCTGCAATATTTCAGAAGGCGCTGCAAAATACTAACTAACAACGTTTAACTCATTGAAGAGGCAAAAGAGAAGCATTTGTGCATCCTTCTGTAAATATACTGTCTACACGTCTACGATCTACATTACGCAATATGGGCACGGTGTTTTGCAAGCGACGTAATCGCGAAAGAATTTAACTCCTGAACTTGGAAAGCATTATAAGTCAGTTAGTACCTTATCAATTATCACTTCCAGGCGGCCGAAATACTGCTCCTATATTGTGTTTAACGAGTTTCACCACGCAGACAGTCACGTAATCGTTCGTGTGTGTGAATCCATACTACTAGACTAAGGTAGTCGACTATTTCATGGTAGCCTTGAACGATAGGAAGTGTTTACTAATCTAGTATGTTGGCTTCTAGACTATAACTCAAGTCTATAATATATAAATAATTTTAAATAAAACTGTATTCATTAAATTAAAAAAAAATTACCACTTACAAAAAAAATATCATATTTCACTTCAATATTTCGTTGCATAAAAATTGTATACGGAGTCAGGAAAATGGGTTGATAATAAATAAATATTGCGGAAATTTAATGACGAATGAAGATTTTAAGTAAAACTTAAATTTCTGCAATATTTCAACCTTCGTCAATAGTAATTTTAAGTAAGCGTACGATATAAATTGTAATTAAGTATGACTGACGTAGTAATAACTTATTTTATTTAGTGATAACCAGTTAAGATATCAAAGAAATTGTACAAAGTATCTATAGTTATGGGTTTATTTTCATGGCGGACCGTAATTTGGTAAATCCAGTCTGCTTTTACGACCGCACAGAATTTACTGGATGCCTTGAGTTGTATTACGCTGTAATATTTTCGTGGGCAGTTACCATTTTCGTTTCAATCCTTACACGTTTACCTAAAAAGTTTTGCACTATTTCATTATGAATAAAAATATAAAAGAATGTTAAATTGAAGCTAAGAATTATATTTTAAGTTCAAGTAGACATGATGTTCTTAAAAATGTTTTAGGAAATACGCCTTATTTTTAACTGATGCACTAAAAAGTATAAAACAATGTAATTTACTATAAACTGAGTCAACCAGTCGCGTTACATAGCCGAGCATGAAAGGCATCTACAATAAATTCATAAATAATAACATAGTTAAAATGTTTCGGTGTAACTATTATCTGCTACTTATAAGTTACTCACTTTTTAATTTAATTTATATTTTGTAGTGCTTGCTGTTTTAGTGTTAACATCATTTAGTTTAGGAAGCGTATAGTTTTTGCTATGTTTACTCCATATCTGTTCAGTCATCATCATTGCATGAGTTTTTCCTTGTAGTTTTGAGCAGTTTAACTTTTCAATTGGAAATACGGTTTTATTTGCCTGCATACCAGGTCAATCATTAGATCTTCATTAACAGCCACATGTTTTTATTAGATTCATTTCAATTTAAATAAGGTTCATGCAGAGGTTTTTTTTTGTCTCTGCTATATGGCTTATTGGGATATGATCCGGATAGCTTATTAAAGCCCAAAGTAACAATTCGTTATCTAGAAGCTTAGTAGCAATTCAAGGATTCTATTATCTACGTTCTATCGTCAGGTCCTTGTCACGATAGAACGTCCATTCAAGGATTCCGTTATCCAAAAAGTCGCGAAGGGAATATTGCATTAGGCAACTCCTTCTATCCTCCATGACTCTACGATGCTGTATTGATGCGGCAATGGTCAGGCTGCGTACGGAGCGAAATGTCAAGGTTGCAATGCACCGTTCTCACTGCCCCTGAAAGTGGTCGGCGGTGGAGTTACAGATATGGTTCATCGTTATGGACCACGGGAGCAGGCATTTATGTTTCTTACACAATTTTCACAACAGCTTAATAATTTCTCACGTATTGAAACAATAGAAATTCCTTTGTCATGACACTTTAAGGGAAAATCAAAAAACAAAAAATCGTATGTTTGACCAAAATAATGCTAACAGCTTTAAACCTAGGACCCACGATAATATGATATAAGTAATAGTTTATTTAGAAACATATATTAATTAAAATTACATACCCATGAACATCTCTAAGTCAGTTCTGACGAAAGCAATAAGCACGGATCCTGCGAGCTTGCTGACAATGGAAATTAGGCACAGCATCGAGTCATGGAATCCCCAGCGCTTACTAAATACACTAATTGAGAATAAAGCTCCTGTAACAACATCATATTAATTGAAGCAAGTACAGTAAAATCATCCAAATGTTACTAAAAATATAAGCCACAAAAGTTACAGGAAGAACCAATAATTTTTAAAAACTAAGGCTTTAAATTCTGTATTGAATTATTCACAATATATAAAAAAGCAACTTAATTAAAATCTATTCTACCGAAAAATGTTGTGTATTAAAAACTATATATGAGTTTTTTTGTTGGACTGGAGTGACGACCGAGCTACTGCAGCTCATAAGCATCTACAATCAACTGTCATGGAAGATGTTTTCGGATGTGGCTCTGTATACCTTTCAATGTACTTCAGTTTGGTAGCAGAAATAGGTGAGAGGATGATACCTACCCAGACAGATCTTAGGCAGAGAAGGAGCATACCACCTCATATTTAATATACCTCTATGTATAATATTGGAGAAGAAAGTTATGTATTGGCAGTGAAATACTAACAAGCTCAAAGTATTAATTGCATTAAGTTTGGGAATAGTGCATGTATTGGCTTTATTACAATTATTGTGATTTTGAAAATACTTAGAAAACTACGCTTCTACTAGTTTCGCAAAATATAATTTGTTGATCAGAAATCTATACGATTTAACTAGTTTTGTTTTACGGCATCTTCAGTTTATTGTATAACGAATTCAACTAGTGTTACCCGTAATAAATGAAAGGTTTTTTTTTAAAAGTTTAGATGATACTTTTTCCACTAAGATCAGGGATTCTCCCGAAGAAATAATGCTAGTAATCCTGTAATTTAAGCTAGCAAATATTGTACATATATAATTGGTTTCTCCGAGACGACTCTAACGATATGAATTTCAATAAATCAGGTGCTGAAATAAAAAAAAAATTCTGACATTTATTGCGGGTGACACTAGTCAAATCCGTTAATATAGTTTGAAACACTGAAGATGCCGATTCTCGATTCGATTATGGAGAATCGATTCGTTTACGGTTACTCACAAATAATTTTTTTTTCTAACTCTATCTCATACAATATTAACACAACCGGTTAAATTTCATACTAATGGAGTTACGCCAAGTGACAACAAACGCAAGTATAACTTAAACATTGTAAATAATTACTATTATAGTTAATGACGTTAAAACATACTTTAGACTTACCTAATGAATGTGTGATAATGCTGTAAGTAGAATATATACTATACGTTACGGCATTCCATTTTAGACGGTATCTAACATACAAATAAGTCACGATTCTTTCACCTGAAAATAATTAATAAATATCGTAAATAAAGAAGCAAGTCTACCATATATTAAGCGGTGGATGAGGATGATGAAACATGTTCAGCTGATCAAAATTGTTAATTGAAAAATAACTAAATCTATTTTTGAATAGATTTAGTTATTTGATGAGATTTAGTAAAAACCTGTTTCAACCAATGAAAAATTTGTACAATCAAAGCTAACGTCAAACACTCAAAGTTCCGCCGGGTGCTAATTTATTAAAAAGTTAGAATTAAACGATAAAAACCATGAAAATTTATTATATTTTTAAATGTTAACATATGTTTGTGAATTAAAAACTTGGTTGCTATATATTTTTATATTTGTTTCAATTAAAAAACAAAATTGTAATAATCAGTAATTACAACGTATTATATTTATTTATATAAACCTGACAGTCATACAGAATAACCTAGACAAAATATTTAGTTATAGACAAATACGCAACAAATACGAGTACTTATAAAATTAATAAATGCAATAGCGAAAAGTGGATGAGAAACAAGAACAAAAAAAAAATTAGATATACTTTGAAATATGTATTGAACATAAAACAATTTTAAGCAAGGTGGTCATATGTAATCTCGAACCAAGGAGAAAGTATGTTCAAAAGTAACTATTTGGTAGTTCTTATGAACTACCAAATAAAAAAAAATTCTGGTGCAAAAATTGTAATTTCGGAAAATATGTGTAATCGTAATACATGCATATGTGTATGAATGCGTAGATAGAGTGTAGTCAATATATGTGTAGGTAGTAATAAGGGATTCGGACTCGTCATAATTGTTTAAGATGTTGTAAGAAAACAATGATTTTTAGTTTAATAATTTGTACGTGAGTGGATGAATATGGAATTGCAAATTACAGCCGCTAGGTAGTCATAATGCCACCATGAAAGTGCAGTACGCTGGTGTATAATTTCGCAGATCCGGCATGCCCGTCGGTAGTTACTAGTTCTATTTAAGAAATATATGTGTTTACGCAGTATAATTTGCCAAGACAACAACAGTGTGAAAGTTAGGAAATTGGCTTTGACAACATCACTTTGTCCACCACCCTTTAAATTATTTCCAATCAGAGATAGCTGGCAATGCCAGAGCCACCTCTCACTGTTAAGCAGTAAGACAGAACCGATTGCGCTAGGGAGTAATATACTTTTTTAAAGTAAGTTAATCAATAACTGCTCTCACGGTTTTAAATATATAGATTACCTCCCTGGTATTGGTGACAGTTTCCTCTATCATCTCCTACCAGGTTATTAAACAATCTATGAATACACAAAGATACTTAACAGTTCGGTTTGTGATAAGCATATAAGCACAGGAGCAAGAATTACTATCAGAACTATATCGATGCGCATGGAAGGCGAATGATTTGACATATATTAGAAAATGAAGGTCATTGACATCTATTAAAAAGAGGGTAGGTCCAAGGACGCTCCCATGAGGGACGCCATACATTAACAGTATTTTATGACTAGTATGGTAGTATTCTTATCATTTTGCTTTTACAATTCTTAATAATGTAATGATATCATTATTATTTGGCGTAAGAAATTTAATATATTTTTTTAATTATTTTACACGTTTGAGGTAAAAAATTTGAACATACTCCTTTACAAATAAAGCACTAAAGCATACTCTAGGA
This sequence comes from Bhutanitis thaidina, assembly GCA_029286595.1. Lineage (NCBI taxonomy): Eukaryota > Metazoa > Arthropoda > Insecta > Lepidoptera > Papilionidae > Bhutanitis > Bhutanitis thaidina. The sequence goes on along the minus strand of JAGSMS010000009.1, from coordinate 3,899,832 downwards.
TAAAATAAATATACTCTAACAAGCTTCACTTGTTCAGAGTGACGTTGTGTCAAAAAATCAATGTATCACTATTACGCGGTATATGACAGAACCACATCAAAACACTGGTATCACATATTATATACTTTGACTTACATAAATAAGGACCACGATGCCAGAGAATAATATGTACAAGAACAGTCATGTGTGATTTTTATTTTAAATGAATAGAGCTGGTGTTCTTATGTAACGAATAACTTAGGGTTAATAACACATCTAAGTGTTGATACAAATGTAGGTTTCCATTGTGCATAGTTAACATTTGCCATCCTGTTAAAACGTGTATTGTCAACCTTCATTACTTAAATGGTAAGTTTTACTAGCCAACCTCGATAGGTTGTTTTTATTACTTTAGGTAATAAGCTTTATTAGTTGATTGTAATTACCACAAAATAGGTATGATTTATAATAGATATAAAATTTTGATGCAATTAAAATACTCTTTAATATACTTTTAAAATAAATTCCCATATTTCTGAACGTACTTGATATTACCTGGGTATAGCTGAGTCGTTATGGGCTCTGACTATGTGACGGGCTAGTATTAATAAATTTTTCGTAACTTATAAGATTTGTATCGTTGGCCTAAAACACTAAGACGCTTTTGGGTTTAATTTTGGGTATAATATAGAGAGACATATAATTGTTTACTATAATTAAATCTTAAAATAATTATTAAACTATGTTTATGCAAGATATGCAATAATTGAGCTTTCTGTTATTGGATAATCATTTCTTAAATATTTCTAAGACAAATTTTTTACTCTTATTAATTACTTACCATGGTTCGGACCGTAGACAATAGCAACAGTCAAAAGTGTTAAAATAATTTTTTTTCTGAAGTTCCCATCTCGATTTTTAAAGGCCACCATAACAGTTTCTTTGATTAACGAAGTAAGGTCAGAGATCGTTACTGGCTTGACCTAAAAATTTTGAACAATGTAATGTTACAATTTTACTGTATTTAATTTCATAAAACCAGTTATTGATAAAAAAAAATAGTATATAGATGATAATTTAAAAGGGATGTTGTTTTGAATGATTTCGTAATAGATAAGTAAAACCTTTATTTTTTGAAATGTAAATACTTCCGTTGTTGTAATAAAATGTTTTAAAGTATTATCCAATAAATATTTAACTCATAAAAATCCTACCAACAGTTACGGGTCAAGTTAAAAAGAGGTCATTATTAATAAGTTTCGAAGCAAATTAAAATAGGTTTTTTCTTACCTTTTCATTTTCATTTAAACCAGGCTTTGTTTTGGTTTTTAAATAAATGATTCCGTAACACAAGGTTAACAAGTAAATCGAACCAGAAATTGCAAATATTCCGTAGTAACCTAATAATTTTAACAGAATTCCGCTCAGTGCTGTTCCAATAGGAATGCCAGCAGTCATACATAAATTAACAAGTCCAACTCTAAATGTTCTTGATTCCTCACTAGTGATATCACTAATATAACTGAACACACCTAAATAAACCAAAACCCAACCACCAGTTATGGCTGGAAAGAAAGCTTCAAGAAACATAGTTACTTCAACGGACACTTGATAAAAGAACACAGTGCTCATGATATTACTGATGCACACAAGAAATTCTCCGAAGATTGGTATTAGTATACACAATTTTCTATTGCCAGTTCTATCACTCCATGCACCCATAAATATGACTAATAAAGTTGGTATTGCGGTTTGTACAATGCTCTTCCACGCTTCTATAGAGGATATGACCTTTTGTACCTCTCCTTCATAGTCAGTCAAGTTGCCTTTCCGTTGAATTAATGAGTCACATATTTCATCACCAAAATTAAGTTTTACACGACACGTTTTATCCAAATTTAAGTTTTGGATCGCTAGCCTTGATAACATCGATGGTATTATTAGCCCAGCCAAAATAGGCTCGACAGAAATATTTGATTTTATAAAACATAATTTGTCGAAGAAAGTTTTGCTTTCGATTCTTGTTTTCTGTGATTTATTTTCATGTAAAGGCTGCTCTTCAGGATTCTTGGTGGTTTTTTCTTCAGCGTTAGTCATATTTAACTGCTTTTAACACTACAGAAGCCTTTAACACTCTAACGTTATGTTGTATTTATCAATTTCTGAGGTAACAATATATTACGACGAATAATAAGCCTCTTAGAAAAACAATACAAAATATTGTAGCTAAATTGATATACAGGTTGTTTTTATTTTATTCTAAGTCTTTTTGGTATTTCAGTTTTAAGACACATACCAGGTTAATTTTTAAATGTATTTTTCATTAAATTAAAACATTGTATTAAATATACTACATTGTTAATACTTTTATAGTAGTTTAAGTCAACGGAAAGTATAAACAAAATAATTTAAATACTTCCTCACTGAGTGGTTCGTACAGTGGGAGGCCCAAAATAGTTATATTTATCTATATATCCATATAAAAGTAGCTAGAGAGATAAATATACTTTCAGAACCAAAGTATAATTGTGACAACTATTTTTTGACAGGCTTTTAAAGTCGCAAAAAGTCTGACAATCTGATCCAAGGCGGTCAGGTGAACTTCATATGCTCTTGATTTCGTTTGTCACATATTACAGCCTCTAAGTAAACAAATTATCAAAAACATAAAAAATGTGTTCATCATTTGAATATTTGCATTATGCGGGATTAGAACACGCAAACCTTAGCTTCAGAGACAGGGTCACTAACAGTTATTAAGTTATTGGGGCTGCCAAATACATTAATTTTTACATTTGGATTTTAAAATAACATACTGTGAAGAACATTTATCATTGTTATAACACAAGTGAACTAATAACTATTTGATCAGTGCGTTTACTTTAGTTTCATATCGACCATGACGAGATAAAGATTTAACAAAATATAGTTATGATTTACAGCACCACTTAAATGCACTACTGTGATATTTAAACAGGGAACGTGATGTTATTTATAAAAGATTAGTTAGTATACGTAATAATTATAATACTAGTTTCTAATCAATTCATGGAACGTATTTTTTCCATTGAATAAAAACAAATTTACTAATAGTATAATTGTAAAATGTGCCTTTTTGTCATATTTGACGACAATTTATTGTCAAAGATATTAGATGACACGTGGGTTAGTTATTAGCATGATGCAATTGGGACTGCGGGAGGATGGAGTATCGGTATTACATAGCGCTGTTCTCCATACATTCCACGGTAGAAATGTGATCGACGGTAGATTCAAGAAGGAAATTCGCCGCAAGGGTTGGGGAGGACAACTGACACAACTGACTGCTCACTCTTCCGACAAACACAAGACCTTCGGATAGTGAATTTAGGTGAGTTTATGTCCCATGTGGGATAAAAGGTTATGACGAAAGACACGACCGTTTTCAGGAACGCCTTGCCAGGAGGGACAGGGAGAGGACGTATGCTCTCGAGCTTGCCTAGACTGGCCGTGGTGCATGCCCGATATAATCCTGTCCCTACAGTGGTGGGTATACTCTAGGTATTTCACCAAGCATACTATAATGTTCGTCCCCAGTGTAGATTCTACACAAATTTAGGTCATAATGACTGTTGTCTTCTAGATGACTATCAATGAGCTCAACAGTGGGTGAATAGTCAGGTTTATGCTTTATGAATCTTAAATCATGGGTTTGAATCCCAGTCAAAACCGACAGACGTGCCAAATACAGCGTGTTAGTTTTCTAGTCCGAATGTATTATAATCGGGTTGTATCTTCTACACTTAACTGAATGTTCTTTTCTGATTTTATCTTAAAACGTTGTATCATATATAAAAATGTGAAAACGTTGTATAGTCGTTTCGTTATACATATAATGCATATAGCATAGCGGTCTGATGAAGGCGTAAGAAAATTTGCCACCCTCTTTCTCCCCCCTTTGTGTCAACGGGATCAATAAGAATCCTATAGTGTCCAACGGATGGCGGATAAACTATCTCAAATTACCCCCGGAAGCAAAACCGGCGATGTTGCTTCCGTCAAATTTGAACTTCTGAAGAGGTAGTAAGTGGTATGCGGACACGCGTTTGGCTACGGTGGTATTGCCTAATCCGTTATATATGCTTAGTCTGACATGACTGGCGTGTCTACTTCTATTTGTGTGACTGACGGCGGTAAGGATCCCTTTATTGAATACCGCTCAATATATTTTTAGCCAGTAGCAATTCTGTTGAAGAATCTCAATCTTCTATTACTGTTGAAGAAAATCCATCTCTTTTTCTCACAACAGAGGATGGAACTCAAATTAAACCAGCTAAATCCTCAATTTGATTGTTTGTAACAATGTCTCCCAGAACTTTGAATAACAACGTACACAGCACTTGTGGCGACTACGTCTGCCACGCCGTCTTTTCCCCTGAGGTGATGTAAAAATTGACTAAACGAAACACCAGTAAATTCTTGTGGGCAGAATAACCTCCTGAAAATACACAGATCAGTGACAGACAGGAGTATCTAAGGTGCCTGATACTGCTACCGCAAATCCATGTTGTTTCGTCAACTTCAACTCATAATTATTTTTAAATAGTGTAATAAATGTTATAATTTGTACGTAATAAAAAAAAATATATTTTTAAAAACCATCAAGCTTTAGACTACCTTCTGCAAAGGAGTCCAGCCTCTATCAATGTTACATTACTGATCATCGGATCAGTTTCTATAAACTGATTTTTAGCGATGATATGTAGAATTAGTGATTTGCGTGTTGCTTAGTAAATGTTTGTTGAATCTAATCTAATAAACCGTCATTAAATTTATGACATCAAAGTCATTCGTATCTATAAAAGATAATATAGCCATTTTTTATTGTCTTGAATTGTTTATAGTATTGTAAATTATCGTCGTCAGGATTACTATCATCGTCAGCATCATTAATATTATCAGCCTTTGTTAGTCGTGTCCTGGATGTAAATATGACTAATAAAGTTCCCTCTATATAAAGCATCAGCACAATCTGACTGATTAAAGGTTTGCCCAAAATTCCCACGCTGAATAGGTGGCTTGCTAACAATCCACTTTATTTTATTGATACGGATTCACGATTTTCGTATGGACTTCCTAATGATTATTTACATAAATTTGTAATTGAATTCTTTACGTGAATAATAATCAGTCATAGTTTAAGTTTTCTTTACTCAACATAAACATCTATTAATTCTATTTTAAATGGAAATAACAGTGACATAAGTAAATCATTCAATAAATATTTTATTGTCTGCTAAATCTATACTGCTTAGTAGATCTTCTTTATTTACAGTTTCATTGGAAGAAGATTGACATTCAATATTTCCAGTTTTATCATTATGATCTTTATCTTTTTGTCGCCGAATACTTTTTCGGTGTTGCATGAAGAACCACCTGGAATAAACCAATTAATATTATTGTAGTAGTTTCTTTTCAACGTTTTAATTAATACATAGAGCAGTTAGAAGTAAACATGTTTATATAGCAGCCTCTATATAGTCACACTCTTATGAGGATTTATGGTAATTACCTGGCTCGGGAGACTTGAAGATCGCAATTGCGTTACCTATCTACCTCTACTCTATCTACTATGTATTTAATTTATCTAGAGCTTGTGTTCACTAAATGTTTATTGTCAGATTGATCCTTGCTCAAGGATCGCAATTTGTTTCTAATTAGATATATTTTTGTATAATATCGGTATTTCATTTTCATAGTTATTGTATATATATTATAATCAGGTTGTATCTTCTACACTTAACTGAATGTTCTTTTCGACTTTATCTTAAAACGTTGTATCATATATAAAATGTGAAACGTTGTATAGTCGTTTCGTTATACATATAATGCATATAGCATAGCGGTCTGATGAAGGCGTAAGAAAATTTGCCACCCTCTTTCTCCCCCTTTGTGTCAACGGGATCAATAAGATTCCTATAGTGTCCAACGGATGGCGGATAAACTATCTCAATTACCCCGGAAGCAAAACCGGCGATGTTGCTTCCGTCAAATTTGAACTTGAAGAGGTAGTAAGTGGTATGCGGACACGCGTTTGGCTACGATGGTCTTGCCTAATCCGTTATATATGCTTAGTCTGACATGACTGGCGTGTCTACTTCTATTTGTGTGACTGACGGCGGTAAGGATCCCTTTATTGAATACCGCTCAATATATTTTTAGCCAGTAGGAATTCTGTTGAAGAATCTCAATCTTCTATTACTGTTGAAGAAAATCCATCTCTTTTTCTCACAACAAAGGATGGAACTCAAATTAAACCAGCTAAATCCTCAATTTGATTGTTTGTAACAATGTCTCCCAGAACTTTGAATAACAACGTACACAGCACTTGTGGCGACTACGTCTGCCACGCCGTCTTTTCCCCTGAGGTGATGTAAAAATTGACTAAACGAAACACCAGTAAATTCTTGTGGGCAGAATAACCTCCTGAAAATACACAGATCAGTGACAGACAGGAGTATCTAAGGTGCCTGATACTGCTACCGCAAATCCATGTTGTTTCGTCAACTTCAACTCATAATTATTTTTAAATAGTGTAATAAATGTTATAATTTGTACGTAATAAAAAAAAATATATTTTTAAAAACAATCAAGCTTTAGACTACCTTCTGCAAAGGAGTCCAGCCTCTATCAATGTTACATTACAGATCATCGGATCAGTTTCTATAAACTGATTTTGAACGATGATATGTAGAATTAGTGATTTGCGTGTTGCTTAGTAAATGTTTGTTGAATCTAATCTAATAAACCGTCATTAAATTTATGACATCAAAGTCATTCGTATCTATAAAAGATAATATAGCCATTTTTTATTGTCTTGAATTGTTTATAGTATTGTAAATTATCGTCGTCAGGATTACTATCATCGTCAGCATCATTAATATTATCAGCCTTTGTTAGTCGTGCCCTGGATGTAAATATGACTAATAAAGTTCCCTCTATATAAAGCATCAGCACAATCTGACTGATTAAAGGTTTGCCCAAAATTCCCACGCTGAATAGGTGGCTTGCTAACAATCCACTTTATTTTATTGATACGGATTCACGATTTTCGTATGGACTTCCTAATGATTATTTACATAAATTTGTAATTGAATTCTTTACGTGAATAATAATCAGTCATAGTTTAAGTTTTCTTTACTCAACATAAACATCTATTAATTCTATTTTAAATGGAAATAACAGTGACATAAGTAAATCATTCAATAAATATTTTATTGTCTGCTAAATCTATACTGCTTAGTAGATCTTCTTTATTTACAGTTTCATTGGAAGAAGATTGACATTCAATATTTCCAGTTTTATCATTATGATCTTTATCTTTTTTGTCGCCGAATACTTTTTCGGTGTTGCATGAAGAACCACCTGGAATAAACCAATTAATATTATTATAGTAGTTTCTTTTCAACGTTTTAATTAATACATAGAGCAGTTAGAAGTAAACATGTTTATATAGCAGCCTCTATATAGTCACACTCTTATGAGGATTTATGGTAATTACCTGGCTCGGGAGACTTGAAGATCGCAATTGCGTTACCTATCTACCTCTACTCTATCTACTATGTATTTAATTTATCTAGAGCTTGTGTTCACTAAATGTTTATTGTCAGATTGATCCTTGCTCAAGGATCGCAATTTGTTTCTAATTAGATATATTTTTGTATAATATCGGTATTTCATTTTCATAGTTATTGTATATATATTATAATAAAATTTAGTTTATTTTTATACTTTAGGTGTTAACTACTATTATATTATTCCACAAGCGATACATTGGATATGATAAAGACGAGTGAGTGCCTCTGAGTTTGCGCACATATTTACGACACTATAATATCTTCTGCATAGTTTACAAGAGCTGATATGGAACTATAATAGCAGTTGATAACTTCCGAAGGTATTCGGAAATTGTTGCCGTGGTCAAAATCGCCTTACTAACGAAACTAAAATATGCTTTTTGCTTTTAAGGAATATAATACTGAATACGTATTTTATTTTCTAATACAATATGAAAGTAGTACATAATAGTCAAAAACACGCATACTAGAAATGATGAAATATATTTGGTAAAAATAGAGCTTATAAAATTATGCGAAATGTAGTAATATTATCAGCCTTTGTTAGTCGTGTCCTGGATGTAAATATGACTAATAAAGTTCCTCTATATAAAGCATCAGCACAATCTGACTGATTAAAGGTTTGCCCAAAATTTATCGTTGAATAGGTGGCTTGCTAACAATCCACTTTATTTTATTGATACGGATTCACGATTTTCGTATGGACTTCCTAATGATTATTTACATAAATTTGTAATTGAATTCTTTACGTGAATAATAATCAGTCATAGTTTAAGTTTTCTTTACTCAACATAAACATCTATTAATTCTATTTTAAATGGAAATAACAGTGACATAAGTAAATCATTCAATAAATATTTTATTGTCTGCTAAATCTATACTGCTTAGTAGATCTTCTTTATTTACAGTTTCATTGGAAGAAGATTGACATTCAATATTTCCAGTTTTATCATTATGATCTTTATCTTTTTGTCGCCGAATACTTTTTCGGTGTTGCATGAAGAACCACCTGAATAAAACCAATTAATATTATTATAGTAGTTTCTTTTCAACGTTTTAATTAATACATAGAGCAGTTAGAAGTAAACATGTTTATATAGCAGCCTCTATATAGTCACACTCTTATGAGGATTTATGGTAATTACCTGGCTCGGGAGACTTGAAGATCGCAATTGCGTTACCTATCTACCTCTACTCTATCTACTATGTATTTAATTTATCTAGAGCTTGTGTTCACTAAATGTTTATTGTCAGATTGATCCTTGCTCAAGGATCGCAATTTGTTTTAATTAGATATATTTTTGTATAATATCGGTATTTCATTTTCATAGTTATTATATATATATACATATATATATATACATATATATATATACATATATATATATATATATATACATATATATATATATATATACATATATATATATATATATATATACATATATATATATACATATATATATATACATATATATATATATATATATATACATATATATATATATACATATATATATATATATATATATATATATACATATATATATATACATATATATATATATATACATATATATATATATATATACATATATATATATACATATATATATATACATATATATATATACATATATATATATATATATATATACATATATATATATACATATATATATATATATATACATATATATATATATATATATATATACATATATATATATATATACATATATATATATATATATACATATATATATATATATATACATATATATATATACATATATATATATATATACATATATATATATACATATATATATATATATATATATACATATATATATATATATATATATATATATATATATATACATATATATATATACATATATATATATATATACATATATATATATATACATATATATATATATATATACATATATATATATACATATATATATATACATATATATATATACATATATATATATATACATATATATATATATATATATACATATATATATATATACATATATATATATACATATATATATATACATATATATATATATACATATATATATATATATATATATATATATACATATATATATATATATATATATATACATATATATATATATATATATATACATATATATATATATATATACATATATATATATATACATATATATATATACATATATATATATACA